>OY292455.1:16562083-17862000 GCA_958496255.1 Camptogramma bilineatum
AATAGCGACCAAAATCGTCTATAACTGTCAAATATGACAGTTCAGTGACCACGCAAGTAGCTCCGTCACTCTCATCTCAACGAGACCGAACGCGACAAAAGATACCTACGCGATCGTTTTGACAGTTTGAGACCAATTTGAGGTTTAAGATAAGTTGTACAATCAAACTGAAACACGATTCACCGTTGATTTAGGTTTCAAAACGGGCCTAAGAATTTACTTAGGTAAAGCTCGTAAGTACTTTTTTTTTGAAGCTTGAAAGTTAAAGTATGCTCTTAACTTACAAATACTTTAGGATTAAACTTCTTGCGAATGCTTTTCGCTATTGTAAATAATTAATAATGATTTATCTACTTTGAACTAAGTTCTCTAACATTAAAAATAAGAGAAGCTTTTACTCAGATTGGGAAATATTGGAAGCGCCGTAAACATAAAGTTTTCAGCACCCACTAAGCATTAGCTTTTTAAATATATTCACCCTTCAATTCGGAGTTTCTTGAGGAAACTTAGAGGAAATTTGGGCGATTAAACCGTTCGATGCGAAACTTAAGGGTTGAATTTGCATAAGGATCGGCATGCGGTGTATCGAAGATGTTTACTGTGTTTCAGCTTAGCTATGCAAAATGTCACTAGTTGTTATAATTTCAGCTTACTTGCATATCGTATAATGTGTTATAGAAGCTACGAAAAATCGTAGCATACCTACGGTTCTCGTAGCATTGCTACGGTTTTTATTTAGTGCAACTAATTTCCTTTTATTTGACTTTGAAATCTTATTAGTCCATTAGTATCACATCGAAATAAAAAAAAAAACATGTTTAGGCTTATTTGAATTAACTGAAATATATTTTAAACAAAAAACTTTTGATGTATGGTATGTTTTGGACTTCAAGCACTTCAATCTTAATGACACAAATCACTTTCAGGTACAACAGTTCAATATACTAGCCATGATGTTCAAAAATACTTTGATACAAGGCATTTAAACACACTTTGAGACATTTGGCACCCTTCCTATCGCGTAGGACACAGTTCAGCGATCTGATGGCTCGCAGTAAATCAACTCGGAAACAATATCTCTCGAGATAGACGTTAAAAGCACGATTTGTTATCTCCATTGTGTGGTTTACAAACACGCGAACTGTTTGTTCGTGGTGAAGAAGCAGCGGGGAATTAAACAGCTGGTTTACTTAAGGATAAACTGATTTAAGATCTTAAGTACCAAAAAAATAGAGAAAGTCTACTTTGCTTAAGAATTGTTAATCTGCATTATGTTGTTTATATTGGAACCCGTTGGACGTCCCCGATATCGCTGGAGGGACATGGTAGAGAGGGACCTGCAAGTTCTCTACAATGGCGATTGGCGCGAACTAGCTCAAGATAGGAGTAGATGGCGTCTTCTTTTGTCGGAAGCCAAGACCCACTTCGGGTCACTGAGCCAGCGGAGTAAGTAAGTAAGTAAGTATGTTGTTTATTTAATTAGATGTAAGCATAAATACTACAACATCTTTTTCCTACATTCATAGCAACATGGTTTTATTTACAGGTTAAGTACTATCGAGCGCCTGTACCCTTACCGTTATGCAGAAATTGGCAGTATACACGTAATAAAATCTGCATTGTCTAATTTGATTATGACGATTTTTGTATAAACAAAGTTTGAACTAGATTTTGACGGATTTTAATGAAACTTTTATCAGCTGGAATAACACGTAGACTACTGGCTACTTTTTATACTGTTAGGTACCACGCGAGGGAAGCCGCGGGATGAAGCTAGTGTATTATTAGCGCAAATCTCAAATAACCCAGCTATTGTGATGTGAGCTGCCTCATGGAGTTGAGATATGAGTGGTGTTTGCCGAGCTGTTCTCGAGTGCTAGATAAATACTCGGTTTCTTTATCGAATGCGGTGAGAATCCGAGCTGCGTCAGCGGAGGATATGGATGTCATTTGTAAGCACTCTTTGAGGCTTTGAAAATACACAAACACTTTCCCTATATAAATAGAGAAATATCATATTTTTCATTCTTAAGTTGTACGGCATTGTAGAGTACCTAAGTATTATTTTTTAAATTTCTTCCCTAATGTGGCAAAGATTGCCTTCTGACACTGTATTAATAATTCTAGTAAAAAAACAAATACACAAAATTCAATTTTATTTTATTCAGTAGGACCTCTATGATCACTTTGAAACGTCTTAAGAGCTAGGTGACAACTCCTGTTTTTTCGCGACCAACACCGTGAAGAATCAGGGCACCAAACACGGTATGGGGCCTAGCTTTCTTTTCGGTGATCCATTCGCTTAAAATCTAAATAGTGAAGTTCCAGTGGCTAGTCGAACAATGTGAGTCTCGTCAAAGTCGTCAAAAGATGTAAAGGCCAAAGTTTAGTAGGTACCACCAAGGTACGCATGAAAGTAGAATATTTTAAATCTTGATGAGTTGTATGGAACACCGCGAAGTACAAGGGTTGTTCAGAAGACGCACTGAAGGGCCAGCGAGCTGAGTGCCCTCCAATTAGACGAGCCCTCGCCGCCACTGCAGCTAAAGGCTTTTTAAATGCACCGCTGCACAAGTGCAATTGTTGCTTTGTTGGCCCAGCTCAACAAAGTTGAGAATTCCTCAAAGTTGGAATTCTCAACTTTGTTGAGCTCTTTCGTAGCCATTACTGGAAAGTAGTTCTGTACCTACAAGAATCGATTGTTATTAGGTAGAACTTTTGCACTGACATTAAGTTTTAACTTAGTAACGACTAGTTTTCGCTTGCAGCTTCATTCCTGTAGAAGCATAGCTAATAATGAAGTTCCACCCATGAAAGAGTTTAAAATTGGTTGAGTAGTTTCGGAGATCACCTATCATCCAAAGTCGGAACCAAACTTTACAACTTAAAAAGTTTATTAGGTACTTTTATAAAAAAAACTAGCAGCGCCCTCGCAGCCCCCGTAGTGATTGTATAATGGTAATGACAATGATGATGAAAAGTAGCATATAACCTTCCTCAAGAGTTTAGCTATCAAATGCAGAAATAGTTTTTCAAATCGGACTGTAAGTTCCTGAGATTAGCGCGTTCAAACAAACAAACAAACTATTCCGCTTTATTATATTAGTATAGAGTTTAATAGATAATAGTTAATGCACCTAAACACCACCTAAAAAAACTCATTAGATAATTTGAAATTTTGTGTCTCACGGAAAACTTTTTTTCAACTCATGAACAAATTTAGTAAAAATGCTTACCTACAAACTTTTCAACCCTTCTTGTCGTTACTTATCGTACCCATAAATGTAGTGTAAACATCGTGGTTCTTAGTGATTCTAACGTTACGGGATACAACACCTTCATCTTTATGACGGGATTTCTTCAATATAGAATGGGATGGTGTAACTGCCGGTTTGTTTGGTACGAGATGAAACCTGAAGCGTTTGTAATGGCGGATTGATTTCTTGTCATGAATGCTCTACCTTTGCAACGTGTTTCATGAGTGTTGGTGTTAATATAAATAAGGCATGCCACTTAAAAAAGAATAACACTAACATTTCAACGAATAAGCTAGTACCTATCCAAACACATAGGCCTCTATTAAGTAATAAACTCCGCTCAACTTGTGTCTAAGTTGCACCACGGATTTAACTATTGCCATCCTTATTTGTAGTCTAACTATCTACTATACTCAAAATCAGGGGTGCAACTTTGACAGAAGTTGAGCGGAGTTTATTAATAGAGGCCGTATAGACTAAAACAGAATGTATTCGTAAGCGTAAGCTCGACGGTTGACTTATGTTTATTTAATTTACTTCGCTTAGTTTGGGGCTAGATGGAGCTGTGTAAAATGTCGAGCAATATTTATTTATTTAACTTAAGATCAGTACCTATTACTATGCTTTAGAGTTTAGGGGCATCTGACAAAGAAAGGCCTAAGTTCTATAATGAAACTCTATCTGTGGATGATCATAGTATTATTATTCTTTGTTTAGTTATTGAGACAGTGACCGTAGTAATGTATTTTCTTGAACTTACACCAAGCCCCAATTCCGAAGCACACCGTCGGTACGCGGTTTCAATTATTAAACAATGCAATCGTCTGCCGCCCGCTACAGACCGTGTTAATACTTGAATACCCTAGTATCTGGGTCAGCGTATCCACATGCTTAAGACGGCTTCAAGTAGTAGGGACTGCCAGTTGACGTCCGTTATAGATAGTAGATAGACGGAGCAGCTCCACGGTCAAGCTGTTGCCGTGTCATTGTGTACACCTCTCATGATCACGGTGACTATAACGTCATCCGAAAAGTCGTAGGTAAATAGAATGATTTCAATTTGCGATTAAGTCCCGATAACATTTTAAAGACTTATTCAAGTCGTGTGTCTAATAGAAAGGACAAAAAACATTTTCAGAAATGGAAAGGACAACAGTCAGGCATGCTGGAAGTAGCATCGTGCTTATCCACATAATAACTTATGTTACATCACACCCAATTTCATGTATAATAAACTGAGTAACGATTAGAACTCGAAGTAGTTTTGAAAAGAAATCAAAAATAACGTTTACTCAACACCTTAATGTAGCTTTTAAAATTAGGTTAACATCATGCTGAGACTAATACAGAACCTTAGAAGACCATGCCTTAAAGTTTTGATTTTATAAAAGTAAGTTTGTTACTTTACGGTACTGGTTTTTTTGATAACAATGTTTCATGAATGTGTAGATACGAGTTTTCTAACAAATTATTAAAGTGTTCGACTTCTATAACGACAACACGAAATAAAACAGTAGGTACTACACGATACTGCTTTGGTTGACTTTTGTTTTTGTAGGCCGTTTTCTATGATTCGTATGACCGAATATTATTTTAATAGTGGGGATTGTGAAGTAAGGATGTTTCTTTGCTACGATTGCTACGAAAAGTGCTACGACGTAGCATGTAGAGTTCGGTAATTTCTTATTTTACTCACTCACTCACTCTTTTCTTATAGAAGTTGGTACAATATAGTACCTACCTATTTGTATTTCGTATAGGTACTTACCTACAGATGACGTTATGGGTTTAATAAAAAACAATAATTTTGAAATATTACTTTTATTTAAAAGTTTAAAATCACTACATTTAAGCTAATGCAAGTGTTATAATCTAAATTCTAACTTTGGTTCATAATACTTTATGTACAACTACTAATACTCGTGTTTTAAAAACTTCGTAAAATAGCACTCCTAGTTTTATATAAACACAGTAAAACATACTAGATGTGAAACTAAATTTAACAATCTGTGGTTTGTGAATATCATTTAATAATTAAAAATACTTAGCTGTTAGAAGTAAAACTGAAAAACTTAAACTATAATTCTTCTTTAGGCCTCCCGTAATTAGGCAAACAGCTTTAGTTATCCACAAAAATAAATCAACATTTTTATAATACTTTAAACACTTTTAAATTCGATTAGAAACACTACTCGAAAGAACTACTTAAAGAACATTAACTTCGAAAGGAATATAATTCAATATTTTGTTTTATTTATACAAGGTTTTTTCAACGGCAATTTCACCTTAGAACATAAGCTTGAAAGTATGTAAATACATTTGTATGTTTAGCAGAGGGCTGCCAAACATTTTTCTATATTTGTCATGCCTGTACATTCTAAGAACATTTTCTCATCAATTGAAACGGTTACAGCGATGAGTAATCACTATAATCGTTTTAATATAGGCTCACATGACCCCCGAAAATACCCCTGAATAAATTATAGCATTAACATCTTTGGTTTTAGTTCGGAAAGCACCGCCTCTCGACAACTGTCGCGCAGTCGACCCTCCCCATCTCCCTAAATATCCTCGATAAATTCACCAACATATTGACGTCATTGTTCCTACACAACCACAGATTCAGAATATTCTCAGTCGGAGAGCAAGTGTTCGAAAAATAATAGTAATATGACGTAATTTTCAGCTTCTCAGCGAAAAGACGCCAGTCGTTCCCTTTAGGAGTCTGAGAATCCAGGAGCTTACACAGAACGACTCTATCAGACTTAGTAAGAACGTTACACCGGTAATTATTGTCCACGGAGAAGTTACTTCTAAAACTATAATTCTTATACACAAAGTCGTATCTACCCTCCTTCTTCGTTAGCGAGGAATAGTTGAAAGGATTCTCTACAATATTAACCGCCTCCGAGAAACTGAACCTCTTCGAACTGAAATTGGAGTTTAAATCGTTGGTTTTAAGGTTGAAGTTCACGGAGTTGGATTGTTTCTGCTTTTGATAGACGGACATATTGAGTTCGAAGCAGTTTATGGCGTCTGTCTGTTGAAGTGCTACAACACAGTGTAGAGATCTAACGTTCATGTTCCAGATCTGTTTGTACGGCAATTCGTGATACTTAGAAGACTGTATTTTCCAGCCAACTCCCACGTCTCGAATGTTGAAACAGAGATCTGAGCAGTTCTCTTGGAAACAAATAGGTTTAGGGTCGCAGAGTAACTGGCCGCCCGAGCGTCGCTCGCTCTCAAAACATTCGTAGAACGCGTGAGGAGTATCATTGAACACATGAACGCTTAAACTGTAGTCATCCAACCGTTTGCACATAAACAGGGCTAGTTTAAGTAGCTTCGCGTCCAGCCCGCTGAAACTTCTCCCGACAAGAACAAAATCGCTCAGGAATTCTGATACGAGGTAAACTTTCCCGGGGTCCAGTTGAGCGAAGAGTGGGGTCCCGGGGGTTTCCTGACCTAATGTTAGGACCCGGCGCCATTCTCGAATGTTCGCGTCATCAGGTCTTTGGAGAATGGAGAGTAGCCAACTGGTATTTTTGAGGGAAGCGCAGTGAGGGAAGGATATTACTACGCCTTTGCGGAAGTGGAAGTTTTTGGGGGCGCAGCGTATGACCGGACTCAGTTGCGTCTCGCCTGTTGAAAGAAATTAATGTTTTATTTTCTTAAACTAAAATCATAACATGGAGCCGGCTGGCACAAAATCGCCAGGAGTGGCGTGATAGAGAAGAGGCCTTTACCCAGCAGTAGGTGTTACAGGCTGCTTAGATAGATAGAAAATCATAACTTCATAACCTACTCGTAACCTATAATGTAGACAACTGAAAAGATAATGATAATTAAGTTTACTAAGTTTTATTAATTTAGTATAAACTAAACTAGTAGTTCGCCCCGAACTGAGATCTCGCGCACCGTAGATGGCTTACATTTGGACTTTCTTCTGACTACCCCTATAATTTCAAGTGCTACTACTGCCGAGTATGCCTATTGCGCTAGCTCTTCATGGTAAAAAATACTAGCATGCATGCAATACATAATGTCGTGTCTAATTTTTCATTTATTTCATATTTATGAATTCTCGTCGTATTTCTAAAAGTATACGTCCTAGAATAAAAATAATAACTATTTTGGAATGTACAAATAAAGACCTTTCATTTGACACCCCACTCAATATATTTGTTTACTTAACTTTTTTTACCCCAATTATTTTCATTTTTTATCAAAAAAAATTTTTATCATGAAAATAAATCAAGTAGCATCTAAAATCATTGCAAACCAAACCGCAACGATGCCACTCTCTTTTTAAGACCGACCAGTCGATGAGCTACGAAGACATCGAAACTCTATGAAACGGGAGCTCTTGCAGCTCTGGTTTCGTAGTTTTTGTTCTTTGGTCGTATTTAAAAAACTATACATCCTAGATTAAAAATAAAAACCATTTTGGAATGTACAAAATAAGCCCTTTCGTATGACACCCCACTCAATATATTTGTGTAACTTTCATAATTTTTTACCCCCTTGAGAACCCAATATCTTCACAACCCCTTCATCGATTAAGCTCATATGCTCCACCGTAAATTTCCTTACCACAACCTATTGACCTATCAAGTTTCATGCAGATTGGATGAACGGTTCGATAGTTATGCTCGAACAACAATTCGTGAAACATACAAACATACAAACATACAAACATACAAACATACAAACATACAAACATACAAACATACAAAGCAAAATCGCCCAACTTACCACTAAGATCTTCGCTCGCTTCGCTCGCTCGATCGATTATATCTAGTACTAGCTGACCCGGCAAACTTCGTATTGCTTCAAGCATAAATGGAGAGAAGCATGTATAAAGAGAAGCAGAGAAGCGAGAAAGAGAGAAAACTCATACCCATACCCATATCACCAAAAAGTTCCATGAAGGTCCTGACTCCATCATCATAACAGAATTGTGTTTCACTCATCAAGCTCTTTCATTTGATACCCATATCACTAAAAAGTTTCATGGAACAGGTCCTGACTCCATCAGATCATGACCTTGAAATTTTTACCGGACAATATTTAAAGTACCTACCTACTTTCTAACAAAAAAGAATCAATGAAATCGGACTACGCATTAATGAATTACAACCAGATACTTATTTTGACTTTCATCCCCTCTCCCAAGGCCTATATACCTCGTAGTATGCACTCAAATAATACCAAGTTTCATTTAAATCCATCCAGTAGTTTCGACGTGATGCGCGGCCAAGATACACACAGACAGACAGACAGACATGAATGATAAAATTACAGTTTTGGCATCAGTATCGATTATAGAGAGCCCTCCAAAAAAAAAATTTCAAAATATCTTCAATGTATGGACAGAATATGACCTGTTACAGTTTTATTAAAAGTATTGATTGATTGATTGATATTAATTGATTTATAATTTTCCAAATCGGTTCAGACATCTTCGAGTTATAATCACATAGTAAAAAAAAGATTCCGTTGAATCGAATCTGAAAACCTACACCTCCTTTTTTTTAAGTCGGTTTATTAAAAAGAATCACGCATAGATGCGCGTAGAAACTATTATGAAGACCGTGATTCACACAGGAGGAACGACGACGATTCTTTATCTATGGATTCACGTTTTAGTTACAGTTACTTACCTAAACCTTTTTTGTGGATTTGAATTTGTGTTAAAGTCAAATAGCATTCTATTAATAAACAGATGTCTGATTTCTGAATGTTCAATCCTTTCCAAATGTCAGTGTCAAATATTGTATACATTTAGAAGAAAATATGAATCAGAAGAATATGAAGAGAACATAATTTTTGCGAAGCCAAAATAAAGAAGAAAAAAAAAAAAAAAAAACATAATTTTGTCAACCTCAGAACACATCAGAATGCCAGCTCCATACAAAAAAACCGGTTTACGCTTTCTTTTGTATGGAGATTGCAATCGTATCCGCTTGTTATATTCTATGGTAATAGTTTTCTGTGATCATCTGTTAAACGCATGTTTTCGTCAGCACGATTCAGGCTTTCTTTCATTTTGTATGGCTTCTGAGGGTCTTTTCGTGATGTTGAATAGCCTATAGCCTTCCTCAATAAATTAGCTATCCAATACAGAAAGAATTTTTCAAATCCGACTGGTACTTTCAGAGATTAGCGCGTTCAAACAAACAAACAAACAAACAAACAAACAAACAAACAAACTCTTCCGCTTTATTATAATAGTATAGATATAGATGTTATGGTTAAAGAAAATTTTTATTTATATCTTTATAGCCAACTAGCATCCACCCGCGGCGTTGCCCGCGAAGTACCTACATAGCCTATGTTCATCCTGAAAGTTAATTCTAAATGCTGGTAAAAGAATTTGAAATCGGATGAGTAGTTTCGAAGATTTACCTACATACCTACAAACTTTACCTCTTTTTAATATTAGTTAGTTATTCGAGACTATATTGGTCTAGACTGGAAATCCCTAAATACCCGAGTCTCATGTTAAAACTAGCTGCCACCGCTTACAGATGCAGATTCAGGTCAAACTTTTAGATATCCCAAAACTGGGTTAGACTGGCTTTTAGCTAAATAAAGAGAATATAGATTGAGGTCATAACCACCAGAATACCCTGACATTTCAATATCTGTTGGGATCTAAAACTATCCAGCAGACATCTATCTTGAAGCTATTTCCGCGGTTGTAAAATTTAGGTTGCAGCTTGAAATACCGACTCTGTCTGCTTGTATATTGGTGTAATTGAATCTTATCTATTTTATCAGGTTTTTGAAGAAATAAATCTGGATTTATTAAAAAAAATCATTAGCGTTTCCATACATTTATGTCCATGAATTTCTACCATCTCTCAATTTTAGTAGGTATTTCATTGTCACAGTTAGTATTCAGTACCTACTTAGTGATAACTCAAACTACAATTATTTTAAATCTTTAAATAGATAATTTTTTTCAAAGCTATGAGTTGCAGTTTTACTCGAATTTGGACATAAAAATCGACTATGTCACATGGGATGTGGTTAATTATAAATAAATAAATAATGCTGGACATTTCACACAGCATCATTGTAGCCCCAAAATAAGCAGACCTTGTGTTATGGGAACCACATGACTGATATACAACTTATATACCTACTTTTTTTGTAAATACATACATAGAAAACACCCAGACTAGAGACAATATTTGCAGATCATACAAATATTGGTCCCGCAGCGGGGATCGAACCCGCAAACTCATGCGTCAGACGGGCTTTACCAACTGCGCCAGAGAGGTCGTAATTTTTGCCACAATTGTTATAAATTAGTTTGTTGTGTTCACGGAATTGCCTACAAAAGTAAACAATCCTCTTTGTGATAACATAACAGATTTATACATATAGAAGTGTTAATAAAGTTCGCAGTAACTTTGCCTTAATCTGTCTGGGGGTGACCTGACATTTTGTATTTGGGTCGGCTGCGGCTTAGGACTAATCCTACCACAATAGACCAGGTTTAATAATAAGTTCTTGAGCACTAGTTTCTGATGTTACAGTGATTTCTTCGCGACCCCATGGTCTGCGCTATTTTGTGTGTGATTAAGTTAATTTTAGTTAAGTGGTTCTATGCTTTCTATCTAGGCTTTAAGACACTATTTAACAGTCAAATGTATTGTGTTGATGAATAAAATATCTATCTATCTATCTATCTATCTATAAATTTTTGTCTACAAGGTTTTACCCTGTATTTTTTTTTAATCGTTTATTTTGTGTAAGTATTACTAAAAACCAATTCAAAAAAATATAACGAATGAATTTAAATCTACACACAAAATTGGTCACTACTCAGCATGGGCTACCAGTAGCATAGAGCTTCTGTAGCGCTGGTTTTAGATTTAAGACATTTGTTACTTGTCATTATGGTTTTTCTACTATTCATCTTGAACATAAATCATAATGACAAGTATCCTGAATAAATTATAAAGCTGGTATTTATTTCAGACAGACATAATGTTAATTAATTTAACAATCCTGGTGAATTTGAGATAGATACCAACCACGTTACAAACTTACATTTAAATATAAAAACACTTACCTACATAAAAAAAAATTGAAAAACTATACCTAAGTAATTTTGATTATAAAATCACGGGTTCACTAGATATATAAAAATTTAAAACTCAAAGTGTTCAACGATTTTTGTCGCTTGCCCATAACAGTCCTATTACGTCTAGTAATGCGTTACCAAGGGCAGACTCATACGCTACTATATACAATTATACAATTGGACTCGTGTTTAAGTGACATATAAAACTGGTGCTAAGCCTATAAAAGTTGTGAAAGGGTGGATGCAGTGTTTCGGCTGAAATCCCACGCAGGTGAGTTCATTAGACAGTTTACTTTGCATAATGCTTCGGCTTGACTCGGATGTATGAATTATACATTGATGGTGGAACATTTTGAAGGAAACATGGGAGTAAGTATATCAGGGGGGGGGGAGGGGTTTAGGGGGACCGTACCCCCGCAATCCCTTCAGCAATAGCAAAAAAAATCGCGGAATAGATACTTACCTATTTATAATTTGTATCTAATCTGGGATATCTGTGATACAGGTCGATGACGTCCAAAAAATTATGTCATAACAAATTATTTTTAAAAGGTAAGTAGGACCTAAAAATAACTATCTTACATAATATGAACTTGGCATAAATTAGTAGGTAAGTACCTAAAATATATATTACAAAATATTATGTTGGGTCCTAATATAATATTTTATAGGGCCTCTAGCTCCCCCAAAACTCTTTAGAGAATCTTGAATAGCTAACAATCTGGAATGTTTTCAGTAGATGATAACACGTAGGTACCTAGGTAGGTACTTACAATTATTTTATTTTACTTTTTGATGTATATTTACCTTCCATAAGCACAGGCTGGTTCCATTCCTCATCTACGACCTCCAAAGAGAAGAGTTCCTCTCCTTTCTCCAACACTCCATCCGGCACATATAAGCTCGCGCCACATCTGTCCAGCTTCAGCCAGTTCCCGTCAGATGTGACGATCCTCGAAGTGGCCGTCTCTAAGTTGCCGTTTGAGGCTCTATCTATCGAAGCGTTGTTTTTGAGGGATGGAGACATTTCTACACTCTCGTTGTAGGATGAGCCGGCTAGAAAACATCATTTACTTAACATTATTTAACACACGGGAATTACTCACGTAAAAATATCGTCGATTTAGATACCGACAATGTTTCGATTCATCCGGAGAATCTTCATCTGGGTAAGGAGGGAGTTGCGGCAAGGTTACTCCTCGCGCGAGCGTCTCACACTTATTATGTCATTTACTTAGTCTGAAGAAAGCATAAATTCGATAAGCTAACTTATTTAGCATCCAAAGCATGCATACAAAAATCGCTTGACTGTTGGATATTTTACGTAGGCAGTCAGCGTCATCAATCGGTATCCCCCTATTGATTTGAACAAAGACTCTTTTCATTTCAACCTTGGATTTCAGTCGGGTATTATATCAGCTATTTTTGTTTAGGAACTCGAGCTAAATAAGATATCCATAAGTAAGCAAGGATGTAAAAGTTTTTACAAAAGTTGAGATCAACGGCTTGCAAACCGACCTCTTACTAGGGGGATACCAATTAATGACGCTTTCTGTACATAGCGTTTAAAAGTGTTTAAAAAATGATCGCGCAATAGCCGACATGCATCTTTTAATGTTGCAGGAAACATTCGCTTTGGATTTCATTGAATTGAGGTGAATGTGACAAGTGAACGAAAAAATATTCACTTGTATACTTACAGTGAACGCAAATAAACACCTGTATATCACAGTTAGGGAAATTACTGTCTTTTTGCAAAAAAATATAGGACTTACTTACAACGTTTACAATAAATTTTATCAATAATTAAGTAATTAATAATTTACCTGATAAATACCCGGATACATTATGTATTTATAATAATACAACGGACAATAAAAAGAAAAACAAAGTGCCCAATAAAGCGATAAAAAAACCACTGAATATTAAAAACAAATCTACATTAATGATTTACAAAAGGCTTTGTTGATTGTATTCTTTGTGAATTAAAATAAATGAAAGTGTAAGATGGAGGCTTTAAAACCGTTTTGACACGATCCAAGTACACTAGTCCAATCAGAGTCATCAAGTTGGACTTGGTCCTAGTTGACTTTTGGATTGTGTCGACCCAGTTTAAGGTGCGAACTCACAGCTCATAAAGCAGCTAGAGTCGGATCGATCCAAGTCGTTGCAAGCGGTGGCCGTGCCGCGCTCGTCTGTTCTTACCTCAACGTCTAACGGAGATATATAGCTGAAACAACACAACTAATCAATGAAACGATACTTAGTTTAAGTGGTGCTTATCATTGACAGAGCCGTGTTGGCCGAGGGGTATAGTACCTACCTCGACTTTCGATCCGAAGGTCGTGGGTTCGAACCCGGTCGTGCATCATAGACATAGACATAGACATAGAAACATTTATTTAGCACACACAAATTATAGATAAAAAGGAAAAAAATACAACAGGAGAAAGGGCTTAAACTAAGGTCACATTCTGTGACATAAGGTAGGTAGGTACCTACATATTAGAAAATTCAAAATTACACACAAAATATATTATGCGGCACCTACCTACCTTTATACATACAACCTGAAACAAAATTAGCCCTTCCCTTATATGCGATGGTGTGGCTAAAATGGTCCAATCTCAGTGTGGTCTACTTCCGAACGCAACGGTAAGGAAGTAACACTGGTTTTCAGATTCGACCAAATTACATTCGTGAAACATAGTACAGAGCGAAATACACACAATAATAATGAAACAAAAATAAATAAATATTAATAAGTAATTATTTATGTAAAGACATACCTACACATAAATAAAAAGATTAAATAAAATAGGATGCGCAGATTCTGAAAAGCAATACGATAAAAAATAGTAACTATTTAAATAAACACGCTGGCAAGTCAGTGTCAGTGACCTGACACTGACATTGACGTACGAGACGAGTGCTATGCCATTTTACTGCAACGTGGCAAAAAAACATGTGCGTCGTGACATGTGATGAATAAAGAGTTCAATTTATGTCTTTATTTATTTTATTACGTAAAAACGATAGTAAGAGAAGTGTTGGGAAAACAACAATGTGGAAAATGGAACCCAGCGCTGGAACAAGACCTGCCTTACCTAGCCTGTCGGACATAACCACAAGGTAGGTAAGAAACCTACGTTTTACATCCACCAAGCACTCCCATATTACGAGGTTTTTTGTGCAAGTAAAAGAGACTGTTTTAGCCTAAGTTTAAAAGTGTACAATGTTTTTAGGGTCCGCATTGGAGGAGGCAGATCGTTCCAGCAGCGGGACGCTGCAAAACGAAATGAACCTCTGAATGCAGCTGTTCTATGTTCCATGGTCAGTAGGACTGGAGAACAGACCCTATGAGGGTAACGGCCATTCTCCCGTGACCATTTTAACTTATTGAAAAGGTAAGGGGGAGTTTTACTATGGATTACACCAAAGAGCAGACTAGCCAAGTGCAACTTTCTGCGCGCTTTCAGTTTTAGCAAGTTGGAGGCATTGAGATAGGGCGTAACATGAGTTCGAGGAGGTATTTTAAAACAAAATCTTGCGCAGGCGTTCTGCACTCGCTGGAGGAGCTTCTCTGTCCTGGCTAGGAGGCCAGGCCCAAACACTACATCGCAGTAATTAAGTTTAGACAGAATGAGTGACTCGCATAATGCTATACGCACCTCCTCACTAATATAAGGTCTGATCTGATATAGTGTTTTAAGTCTGTAAAAGCAACTGCGAACACACTCTGAGACCTGGCTTTCAAATTTCAGATGAGAGTCCATGACAAGACCCAGATTCCTTACCTCAGATACAAGCTCAACTGGCTCACCTCCCACCATGATTTTGATATCCTCAAGGTTAAGTTTGGATATGTTTGTTTTTGTACCTGTTATAAGAAATTTAGACTTTTTTGGATTGAGAACTAAAGAGTTGTTGTGAGACCATTGATAAACCCGATCCAAATCATAGTTTATTTCATCTACGGCTCTAAGACTGTCACTGGGCAAAAAAGAAGAGTATAGCTGTAGATCATCGGCGTATAGATGAAATTGACAGTGAGCAATGTTACTTATGATATCTGCACTATACAGAATGAAGAGAATGGATCATGGGCATCAATGGATTTTTCGTTTCGAAAAATTTATATGCGCATTAAAACTAGCTTTAAACGGTGAAGGAAAACATCGTGAGGAAACCCGCGGCTTAGTCAGCCCCACACGTATTGACCATGTCTTTCCTGTGAATATGGCCGGTTAAGCTGAGAGGATGGTGTAGGTGCTGGGCAAGCCTACTCCATCTCGACATTGTCCCAGGCACTACAGTGTCCCGATAAGCAGTGGCGGCCTTTGGTACTGGCGAGCAGGGCACTCGCCCGGGGCCTCGCGCTTGTAGGGGCCTCGCGCAGCAAACCGACCGACTAGAGAAAATACTTTTATAAACATTAGTAAGCCTACCCGTTAAAGATAGACAAATCCCATTGTGGACTTTTCTGTAAACCTATAAAATAAGAACAATGACTTCCTACATTATTTTATTATTACCTATCTTAAAAGAATTAGGCAGCTTTTTCTATGAAAACTCCCAGTCGCACAGTGTATCAAATGCCCATATTTTTTAGATAAATTCCCAGAGTGACTTTTTTGGAATGTTTTTGCATACTTAGGTACAGTAGGGTCACAAAGACCCATTTTAGAAGTTTGGGCCAATTTGCCCACCGGGGGGGCAAGTTGGCCCCCCACTGGGGGCAAGATGAGATTTTATATCCCAAAAATTATATCAGGCTGCAGAGGTCTTATGGAACAAGTTTGGGTCAAATCGGTTGAAAATGGCCTGAGATATGGCCGTTCAAACTTCCAAAATATCTAAAAAAGGGTGAAAAATGGCCATATTTGACCCCATATTGCTCAGAAGAGCACAACTATGCGCAAAATCTTTTTACACTCCTAGATTCAGCATAACGTGGGATTACTAGATCAATCAAAACCCCGATGGGTTTTGCCTAGAACCCGAGATATAGGACTTTGAAAATTTTCAAAAAAAACCCTAAAATCGAACCCATCTTAAGTGTTTTACATATGACAAAAATAATCAAATAGCTTCGGGAACACGTTATTTTCAAAATTTTCAAAGAAAACCCTAAAATCGAACCCATCCTAGAGGGTTTTGCCTTTGCTGGGGGACTCCATCTTCAAAGGGGGGGTAGTGTTAGATAAATAACGTGTTCCCGAAGCTATTTGATTATATTTGTCACCTTAGATGGGTTCGATTTTAGGGTTTTTTTTGAAAATTTTCAAAGTCCTATATCTCGGGTTATAGGCAAAACCCATCGGGGTTTTGATTGATCTAGTAATCCCACGTTATGCTGAATCTAGAAGTGTAAAAAGATTTTGCGCATAGTTGTGCTCTTCTGAGCAATATGGGGTCAAATATGGCCATTTTTCACCCTTTTTCCGATATTTTGGAAGTTTGAACGGCCATATCTCAGGCCATTTTCAACCGATTTGACCCAAACTTGTTCCTTAGGACCTCTGCAGCCTAATATAATTTTTGGGACATAAAATCTCATCTTGCCCCCAGTGGGGGGCCAACTTGCCCCCCCGGTGGGCAAATTGGCCCAAACTTCTAAAATGGGTTTCTTTGACCCTACTGTACCTAAGTATGCAAAAACATTCCAAAAAAGTCACTCTGGGAATTTATCTAAAAAATATGGGCTTTTGATACACTGTGAGTCGGCTATATTTTTTCCGACATTTTCAATAATCATCGTCATACTTATATTATTTCAACCAATTTACACAAAAGTTTAACGAGTTATAGGTACACCTAAATCTTCCTCATGAATCACGTTGTCTGTCTATTGGTGAAAACCAAATGAAAATCCGTCCAGGAGTTTATCGTGAACAGACAAACAGACAGACGCGGAGCGGGGGGCAGGGGACTTTGTTTTATAACATGTGCGCGACTCCGACTTTTCGTCATCAACATTTCAATACCAATAGGTACTTTGCTAGGGCCTCGCAATAACTACGCAGGCTCAGTCCCAGGGCCATGACCCCCCCTCCAAATCTTTGACAAACCTCGAACATCCAGCATATAATGTGTTAAATGCTTAAATTCTAAATTGTTCATCCAAACGTTTTTAGCCTTTTCATTCCCTGCCATATCAATGTATTGTGTCATTTGTCTTAAAAAATCGGCTCGCTTCGCTCGCATTTTAGATTCATGTGTATTTTACGAACGAAGTGAGTTGTGTCTGACCGCAGAATAGAAACCGACAAGCAGCCAGCCTTTTCTTTGAGCACCGTAAGCAAAATCAAGTGTCATTATTTTGCATTTCGTCGGCTAAATTCGAAAACCTCGTAACTCCGTCTTTTTAACAACTATGATTTTTTGATGCAGTTTGGTAGAAATCTAGATTTTTTTGATGCAGTTTGGCAGAAAACTAAATTTTCTTCCGAACTGCATCAAAAAATCATTGTCGTCAAAAAGACGGAGTTATGAGGTTTTCGAAATTAGCCGACGATTTGTCTTCAAAATTCGGCTCGCTTCGCTCGCATTTTGGCTTCATGCGTATTCTGAAAATAGAGTGAGTTTTTATCTGATCATCACAGAATAGAAACTGACAAGCAGCCAGCCTTTTCTTTGAGCACCATAAGCAAAATCAAGTGTCACATGTTACAATTTTCTTTTAAAATCTCGGCTCGCTTCGCTCGCATCTTAGATTCAAGGGTATGTTGGGAGAGTAGGGAGCTCGCTTTGCTCGCATATTAGCCTCATTATTTTGCTAGCAAAGTGAGTTATGTTGCATTAATCTTAAAAAAAATCGGCTCGCTTCGCTCGCATATTAGCTTCATGAGTAGGTATTTTTACCCCCCCCCCCCCTCAACATAATATCGTGTGACCCCCCAAAAGTCTGGGTCCCGCGCCCGTCATCAGGGTCCTCACAAAGATCTACCGCCCGGGGCCTCGCAATAGCTAAGGCCGCCCCTGCCGATAAGTGTAGGCAAAGATTGACACTGTATAAATCATCTAGTAAAGATGTAAAGGTCAAGTTTTTTAATACCTGTTAGCAAGCTGTGGCACTTCGTACAAGTGTTCGTGTCGAGTGTTGGTAGAGGCGGTTCGATTCCTGTGCGTGCGTCGCGAGTCTATTGTATGGAACTCTTCGTGAATCGTCAGGTCCGGCTGGTTCGTTAGCGTCCTTTTTATCACATTCCCCAGATAATTTGACCCTGTATTCAAAATAAAGTTTGGTTAATTTTCATTATTTTGACGACTTATGTGGAAAATGAAAAAGAGTTCTTGCAAAAAAAGGACATTCGGAGACCGAATGCGCTGCAAGTGAAGCAAATGTGCCGTTGTTTTTTTTTTTAACTAAAATAGGTTTGCGTTTGACCACACCCTGCCTGATGTAAAGCAACAGTGCGGTCTAAGATGGAGCACGCTTACCTAGAAGGAACCTATTGACTCTCTTTGAAGACACCTAAATTATAGATACTTTTCTGGAAATACAGACCCCGGCAAGGAGTACGTTTTTAGTACGTTGGCGAACACATTCAAATGTATGAAAAATATTGCATTGCATG
The DNA here is from genome assembly GCA_958496255.1 of Camptogramma bilineatum. Taxonomy (NCBI): domain Eukaryota; kingdom Metazoa; phylum Arthropoda; class Insecta; order Lepidoptera; family Geometridae; genus Camptogramma; species Camptogramma bilineatum. The sequence goes on from OY292455.1 coordinate 16,581,019, forward strand.
TTGTGTTGCATATAACTTGAAGGTTCGATTTCGATTTTGGAGACATTACTGTTAGTAAGTATAAACAATTTTTTTCCTATTCAAATGGAGATCTGTGGTCTCTGCCTACCCCTATGATGGGAAACAGGCGTGATTTTATGTATGTATGTATGACCCGAATATCGCCCTCCACATTGCTATGACTGACATTAATATGAATTAGGATAGAATTACCTGTAGGCGGCTTAGCGTAAGGAGAGTTTTCAGTCATTTTGAACTTCATATACTTAATGCCCAGCACAATGACTACGATGAATATTAGGAAAGCAATTGACAATGCTATGAAAAGCGGCCAATACGATGGACCTGGAATAAAGATTAGAATAATTATAATGTACAGTCAGCGTCATCAATCGGTATGCCCCTATTGATTTGAACAAAGACCCTTTTCATTTCAACCTTGAATTTCAGTTGGGTATTATAACAGCTATTGCATCGGCTCGTTTATGAGCGAAATTAAATATCCATAAGTAAGCAAGGATTTAAAAGTTTTTACAAAAGTTGAGATCAACGGCTTGCAAACCGATCTCTTACTAGGGGGATACCAATTGATGACGCTTTCTGTACCATCACCAACAAAAGACGTTCAAAACCAGTCAGGCAGAGCTAAAAACTTTAAAACACTGAAGATTTTGATTTCGTTGATTCATAATTTTTTTTTTTATTTTTATTTTTTTTTTTTTTATTTATTTATTTAATAAAAAGTTACATAAGGTTTTGTTGTAAGTATCCAAAAAACTTATATTAAGTTTGTCCAGTTGTTTTAAACTTATATTAATTTGGTCAAATATAAAGTACCTATGCTTATCAGTCTATTCAAAAATTCATACAAATATTTTTTTCAAAGCGACAAAGCTGTCAATAATTGGAACCTGTAGGTATTGTTCATACGAACTTGATTCGCTGTAATAAATTCCCTTGTTCCTCGTACTTTGAACCAATATTTCTTAAAACATTCATTACCCAGTCCTGTGCTAAGAATATTTTTCCTTGTTTTTTACATTGCTGGTAATGTAACTCAGTAATATGCGAGTAACAAGAAAATAAATTTACAATTAAAGTGCCGTGTGATTAGTTTTTAGGGTTCCGTACCTTAAAAGGTAAAAAAAAGGAACCCTTATAAGATCACTTTCTTGTCCGTCTGTCTGTCTGTCTGTCTGTCTGTCTGTCTGTCCGTCTGTCCGTGTGTCACCATCGATTATCTCAGGAACGGGTGGAGCTAGCAAGTTGAAATTTATACCATATACTGAGGTCTATAGTCCCTATTGTGAGTATAAAAATCAAGGTCCTGAGTCAACACTATAAAAAGATATAGGCAAATTTAGGTTTTCGTCAAAACTTGTAAGTACCAAAACTTACCTTAATTATCAACTTTTTTTATTTTTCGGAATTTTTCCTTTACTTGTGCTGTAAGACCTTGCTTGTAACCAAATTTGACAAATCTGGGTCAACCGGAAGTACCCTAGAGGTTTTGGGTCGAAAACCTAAATGTAGTTACCGTTGACCTAGAATCACGAAATTTGGCAAAAAGCAAGGTCTTATAGCACAAATAAAGGAAAAATTCCAAAAAGTTAAAAAAGTTGAAAATTAAAGGGTGTTCCCATACATACATAGTTGACGCCAATTAAGATTGTCCTCTGAGTTGTATGGGCGCTCATACAATTAAGCGGTCTAGCTTAATTGGCACCATGGCTAGGTACGGAACCCTCGGCGTACGAGTTCGACTCGCACTTGACCGGTTTTTTTATTGATTATGCGAGTGATAGTTTGCTATATTATATTGAGTATATTATTTTAATACAAGTAATTAAAAGGCCTATTTTGTTTACATTACTTTCTTGTCAAAAAAATTTCGCCGCAGATGGGTTTTTTAACACTTGTAAAATAAGACTTACCATCATGCAGCATCTCAGACTTGGAAGTCCTGACGCAGAGCGGGCACTGTGCCACCTGGTAGTCCTTGCCCAGACAAGCCGTGCTGGAGAGGCAGCGGCGTCGCCTTGTGTGGAGGCAGTCGGTGTCACAACGAGACCATTCCGACAATTGACCACCTGGACCACAATCTTTAGTATGACTTACCATCATGCAGCATCTCAGACTTGGAAGTCCTGACGCAGAGTGGGCACTGTGCCACCTGGTAGTCCTTGCCCAGACAAGCCGTGCTGGAGAGGCAGCGGCGTCGCCTTGTCTGGAGGCAGTCGGTGTCACAACGAGACCATTCCGACCACTGGGCCCAACGACCTGTCGGTAAATACTTCTATTTCTTCCATGGTCACCTCTTAGGCTGAGACTCCAACAGAGCGGTCTCAGCTTCAAAGGCCAGTAATTGGACTGATTGCTCTATATCTATACTATCTATATCTATTAGTTAGTCTATTGGAAGTACCAGTCGGATATGAAAAAAGATTTCTGTATTGGATAGCTAATTTCTTGAGAAAGGCTATAGGCTACTTTTCATCATCATCATTATCACCATATATCATCATAACGCGAGCAACGCCCCGAAGGCGCTGATATGTAGTTGAAAATAAACCGGAACAGGACAAAAACCTGCCCCCCTAGCCATATTACACTATCTATCATCGCGATAGAATAGAATACTTCAAAATGTATAGGAATTGACGTTCTGACCACGTGACTCATCACCTTGAAACGTCAATCCCTATACATTTTGAAGTATTCTATTCTATCGCGACGATAGGTAGTGTAATATGGCTAGGGGGGCTGAATTCATAATACCAGATAAAATCGTAGACACAGGACGGAAGATTTCAAGCCAAACTTTGTAATCAAAGTTGGTGGTAGCACGACGAAATTATGACGAGAAAGTAGAAATCGTTAAAAAAAGTGATTGTGAAAATATTTACCAAGCACAATATCAGATGACTCGTCAGCCAACTCGTCAAGGCTATCCACGTACAGATCTGCAACCAATTCAAAACGTGAGAACCACCAAGATTGTATGTTTTACTATCGATAAAACTTAGAATACCTTCGTGGCTAAAAACGTAATCTACGTAGCGTGCTACGAACTTGCTACGAGTTTCGTAGATTTCGTAGTCTCCTCTGCAGCAAAGCTAGATAAAGCACGTGGAGTAAGCATTCTCAGAACTAGGAGTCAAACATTTGTTCGCTGTACATCGGGTCCCACGCAGGGCTGTCCGCCATTATGCGCGCTCGGAACACTCGCACTTACACCACACTGACCAGCTGCCGTTCACTGCAAGTGATACAACTCACCCACGTCGCAATGCACACAGTCATGTGTCCGCTGTACATCAGATCTTACGTAGGGCTGCCCGCCATAATGCACGCGCGAAGCACTCGCACTTACACTAGCTCCCGTTCACTGCAAGTGATACAACTCACCCATATCACAATGCACACAATCATGTGTTCGCTGTACATCAGGTCCTACGCAGGGCTGCCCGCCACGCGCGAAGCACTCGCACTTACACCAGCTCCCGTTCACTGCAAGTGATACAACTCACCCATATCACAATGCACACAATCATGTGTTCGCTGTACATCAGGTCCTACGCAGGGCTGCCCGCCACGCGCGAAGCACTCGCACTTACACCAGCTCCCGTTCACTGCAAGTGATACAACTCACCCATATCACAATGAACACAATCATGTGTCCGCTGTACATCGGGTCCCACACAAGGCTGTCCGCCATTATGCGCGCGCGGCGCAGTACAGGAGCGCACGCGACGTCGGCCTGCGCGTCGACCTGCGCACTCACACTCACGCCACGCAGACCACGCGGACCAGCCGCCGTTCACTGCAAGTGATAGCACTGTGTGGTATCGCACGGTAGATAGAACCAAGGGACAGTATCCCATGGTTCTATCTACCGTGCGATACCTGCACGATAGACACAACCTAGGCGCCCGAGTATCTCTACTCGTGCGTAAAACGCGAAAGTCGAGAGGCCCGCTCATTGCACGCTCGGTTCAGAGGTTCATAACTTAATATTTTCTGTTTATTCGAAGCAGTAGCGTGTGGGGCTGCTTTGATTTGTATTGAATCTCTTTTGCATTTTTCCACAGTAAGGTTTGAACTAACACAGAATCGAGAGCGCGCACAATGCTAACAAACAATGTTCTATGCAAGAAACCTAAAAAGCGGAACAAGTAAATTGTACAAAGCAATTCCGGCACTCTATTCAAGCTCCGCTATTCACTCAACGCGGGCGGCTGCCAAACGTTCCCGGTGAAATGTTGCTGAAGGAATCTGTTAGGTACTTAGTTTTAGATTCTTACATGCGGCACACGTCATATGGCGGCCGTAGTAAACCAAATATTCTTTCCAACGTCAGAGCTTGGTAAAAATATTCCCCTCTACTTATAAAATTTAAACAATTGCCATCCTTTTTTGTTTGATAGTTTTAGATAGTGACAGGGCGAATCTTGAGCATTATTCAACCAGTGTTCAAGTTTATAAGTAATAAGTACCCAATATGTTTGAAATATTGGTGCAGGGAATATCAGATTTGTTATTATTTGTGATTTTCCCTTAGTATTTTTATATTATCACCAAATGGCAATACATTTTATCGATGCAACCTGCACGTTACTTTGGTGGATTTACATATACCAACTAGAAAATGTTTATAAACTTTTGAAATCTTTTCTTGCAAGAACAAGCACGATTTTCAAGTACTAGTATTTCACAAATAAATTAAACTGACGTGTGCTAAAGTATATTGAACTACGTCCGTAATTTAACGATGATAGCATTTGTGAGTCGCCCAACTTACCGAACACTGTGAGTAGGGCCGGTTCGGAAATCCTCTTCCCCGCCAAATTCTCTGCGACGCAAGTGTAGTTCGCCATGTCCTGTGAATTGCACGAGTTAGGCAAGATTCCACTGAAGCGGCATCAATTATACATTCATTTTCCACTATTGATTTTCCACTATTGTTCCTTTAGGTACGTAAACTTTAGTTATTACAATATTATCTTCAAAGGTGGTTAGAACGCCACTTTGCATATCGGATACCCTATATTTAACTGGGCTATTATAGCCCACGCTACGGTATAATAGCGTTTCAAAACAATATCAAAGTGATAAATCAAAATAAAATAGAACTTTTTCAACTTTTTGATTCACACACGTAAGTATACGCAAGTTGTTGAGAAACTTTAGACCTCCTTAAAATCTCACTATTCATTATAAAGTTGAGCTATAAGTACCTAAAATAGCTCACGAAAATACCATTACCAAGTCGGCCTTACAGCTAAGGCCAAAAATGCTGTTACATTGTGTTGGCAGCATGTTTTGTGCTATTTTTCAGCTTTGATAAATATTCATGAATTGCTAGCATTACAACTCGATTCGGTATTTCGTTCACTTTGTTTTGCAATAGACATGTGTTTTTCGACGAATCTTTATTCAAATCGGCTAATTTACGACTTGGCAGCTTTACAAGAGCTATCGCAGTGCCTCTGCCTAGCATAACGTCGAAAGATAGTAGGTACTTAGATATTAAAAAGGGTTCCTTTATAAAAATGGTTCAACTTTACCATTAAAAATAATGACATTCAATTCTAACTCGGGCGAAGCCCAAGAGAAACATGCATTTTTTGGGGATAAAAAGTAGCCTATGTCACTCTCCAGCCCTCCAACTATCTCCACACAAAAAATCACGTCAATCCGTCGCTCTGTTTTGACGTGAAAGCAGGACAAACAAACAAACACACTTTCACATTTATAATATGGGTAGGTATGGATGTAGAGGTAGAAGACTAGAACTGAACTATTTTATTCTATTCTCTAGAATACTAGAGATTATCATTTGCCACGATCCTGACACATCTTTTTCGCCTCATTTTCTCTCATAACATTCTTCATGCAAGCTCTTCGGTTTAGAAAAATGTCACCAATTTGGTCCAAGTTTACTCTAGGTCTTCCCTTGAAATGAAGTCTTATCAAAATTTTCGATTCCGACGGGATTCAAACCCACATTGATTGATACAAGCGATCCTCCTCAAGCCCGGCCGGCCACGTAATCCACATTCATCGGGTGAAAAGTCATAAGCTCATTTGTCGGTTATCAACAGTGATCGGAATCAGGCGGGCTAAATACTTTTCGGCCCAATTATTTCCGTTTTCGGGACATTAATAAAGAACATCTAACATTAATCTGCTGGCTCCCTCAATCAGTGCCCTACGAAAGCTTATTGCTGTTTGTGAGTCCTATGCTGCGTCACATGGACTTTCCTACAATGTTAAGAAGTCGGAGTTCTTAGTCTACAAAGCTGGAAATAAGTGTCCGTTCTTTGTTCCATTAGTAACACTAAATGGCATGCCTCTCAAAAGAGTGTATAAAATACCTAGGACACTTGTTGACTGAAGGCCTGAAGGACGACGATGATATGGAGAGGAAACGCAGAGCATTGTCAGTCAGGGCCAATATGTTGGCTCGCAGATTCGCACGATGTACAGAGGCGGTGAAGGTTACCTTGTTCAGAGCATACTGTACATCGTTCTACTCAGCGAGTCTGTGGGTTAACTACACGCAAAAAGCTTACAATGCTCTGCGGGTCCAATACAATAATGCGTTTAGGATGCTGTTGCGGCTGCCGCGATTCTGCAGTGCCTCGGGAATGTTCACCCATTCCCGAGTGGATACCTTCCGACTCTATCTGGAGGAAAAAGACAGCCTCTCTCCTCAGCAGAACTCGTGCCAGCAGCAACACCATCCTAAGCGCAATAGCGCAATTGTCCTCTGATGTTTAAGCTTATTCAGAGGACCAAATCTCCATTACATTTTAGATACTAACTAACCCCTAGTTTTAAGCTTACTAACAAAATGGACTGTATAAATTGTCTGAATAAATAAATAAATTAATATTATTATTAAAGTGAATCAATTTTTTACCTGAGTTAATAACAAAAACTAAAATGTAACCTATTAGATAAAAAACTTTTTTCCGTCGTTCAAATAGAAAAATTATTTGAATTAGTTCACAATATTATTAACATTAATTTTGAATGTACTTACTCACTGCGAAAATTGTTCCAACTTTCGGCCCAATTGAGCCGAATAAAATTTTTGTAGTAAGGAAGTCTCCTCTTTTTTGCCTCTGTACTTTGAACTTTAGGTATTTTAGCCCGCCTAATTTCGATCACTGGTTATCAATGAAAAAGTTAATGTGGATTAACACTGTAAACATTAAAAAAGTATAGGTCTTCCCTTTCCAACTGTCCCGTACACACACGCCTCAATCTTTGGCCAGTCGGAACAACTTACCAGCAACGTCGCCTGCTTGATAACCAGGTTTCCATCCTTAGCCATCTGTACATTGTCATCGTCGAGCACAGGCGCGCCATTCTTCAGCCAGTATAGCTGAGCGAAAGGCGCCGCCGGCGGAGGCTCGCAACGAAATGTTACTGAGGTGTACTGCTTTACTAGTTGCGACTGAGGGGCCACTGAGAAGTGCTTCTTTATATCTAGGAGAAGAAGAATAGATTTAGATTTTAAGCGGATGGATCACCGAAAAGAAAGCTAGGCCCCATACCGTGTTTGTTGCCCTGCAGTGCAAGCACCGTTCTTATCGATCGCTAAATTTGACATTTAGAATCGACAAAATTTGGATTTATCAATGAAAAATTTAATTTTATCGAATTCTATCGAATTTAAATGTCAACTTAGCGATCGATAAGAACGGTGCTTGCACTGCTGATTCTTCACGGTGTTGGTCGCGAAAGAACAGGAGTAGAATCACCCAGCTCTTAAGACGTTTCAAAATGGTCATAACGGTCCTACTGAATAGATGATATTTGATTTGATTGAGAAGAAAAGAATAGAATATTACTTTATTGTACACCATAAATACAACAATAAAAAAAGCCTTAATTTAAAAAGACAACTCTGAAAAAACATACAGTAGGAACTGAGATGTTTTCAAAGTAATCTCAATAATACATGAGACATTTTGTACACAACCAAAACATACTGATTGCACCTAGTATGTTTTGGGTAGTATCTTTAGAACTAAATTACTTATTATAACAAGGGTTACAGTGCGTGCATTTTCAAAATTGTTGAATTTCCTTTACATCTTTGTGCACGCGACTGCTAATAGAAGTTATAAAGTTACAGATGAATTTGGCTCTCTCTCGACTCGCTCAGTTAATTAAGAGCTAATTAACTCTAACTACAGCACCACTTTCAACGGCATTGTCGCCAGGATCAACAACTGGCGCTCTTTATCGTCAGCATTTAATGTGTCTACAATTTTACTTGGGAGTTTAACTATGTAGATTTAAGATCACCCACAAGAAAAATAGGCCTAAAACCGTGCCCTGATTCTTCATGACATTGGCTGCCAATGAAAAAAAAAATAGGCTTTTACATATTTACTAGATGGTTTATAATAGTGTCAGATAGGTAACAGAACACGTCTGGTGCCTGGAACAATGTTGAGATGGAGTAGGCTTGCCCAGCACCTACACCATCCTCTCAGCTTAACCGGCCATATCCACAGAAAAGACATGGTCAATACGTATGGGGCTGACTAAGCCGCGGGTTTCCTCACGATGTTTTCCTTTACCGTTTAGAGCTGGTATGAATGCGCATATAAATTTTTCGAAACGAAAAATTCATTGCTGCACGGCCAGGATTCGAACCCACGACCTTCGGATCGAAAGTAGAGGTACTAATCCCTGCGGCCAACAGGGCTCTGAATGAACAGGAGTACAATTAGGCCTCTATTAATAAACTCGGCTCAACTTCTGTCAAAGTTGCACCACGGATTTAGCTATTGCCATCCTTTTTTGTTAGACAGTGACAAAAAAGGATGGCAATCCATGGTGCAACTTTGACAGAAGTTGAGCCGAGTTTATTAATAGAGGCTTAGGGTCTGGTCTTCGGTAAGATGATTTAGTCTTTAGTTCTACATGGTTTACTTACAAGCAATTTCGATATAAGCGGGCTGACTTCTAATATGCCCTCTGCTGGTCCACGCGAAGCAGGAACACTGGTACTTATCACTACCGAAGTACTCCTCAACAGTCTCCCTGGTCACTTTGTGCTCAGCCTCGATTATTCTCACCCCGGTCTGCGGGTCCACGAACTCGAAGTTGATGGCTTGGGCCTTGATGCCGTTGCATTTGAAGTAGATCTTGGAAGAAATTTAGTAAGAAATAAAAAGTTCAAAAAAAAACAAAGGTAGTACTTATAAGTACTACAGATCTGAGTGATCTGAACGATACGCTAGATTAGATGATTGAAATTGAACCTGATGCACATTGAATTAGAGTCCTACGTAGGTACGTGAATTAGAGTACTACGTAGAGGGACTAAAACCAATATACTTGGATATCAGGCTAGTACTAGATAACTTGCTATATGGGCAGCTACTTTGCTCAGAGAACACAATTATTTTTACTAATCACCAGGCTGGTATTGTACCAACTTTATTTTCAGAAATTTATTATCAAATAATTTCAAATATTTAATTTTATAGCCTATTAGTTGAGTTGAATTGTGAGTTTTAGTACTTACTTCCAAGGCATTCGCAGCTCGGCACTTCAGTACCGCCGGTTTATTCTTGACCACATAAGTATTTTCTGGTTCCAGTAGAAATATCGGCAGATTGTCTTTCGCTGTATGTAGCGGGATCTTATCATCTATATCATGCGTGTGTGTATTACTCCTCACTGTGGCTACGTCAGGTGAATCTTTGTAGTTGGTTTCTTTATCATAATCATAGTCGAGGTAAGGATTTTCATCATCATCATCTTCATCATCGTGGCTGGTGAAGACCGGTGGGAGGAAGTAGTCTTTAGCTTCGTTTGGATGGGTGAGGTCTAGTTCTGGACTGATTTCAGGGTTCGTGTCATCTCCACGATGAGTATCTATAATTGGAATATTTCTTAAATCTAGAATTCTATAAAAATAATTTGAATGAAAGATAGCTGGTAAAAAAGGAGTAAGATAGACTGATAAGAAAATAAAATTGTGTCGACCCTCAAAATAATGTTGGGTTTTAATTTAAGAAATGATGAGTTCGGTCCAGATAATCAATCAAGAAAATGTAAGTACTTAAATAAAATCATTCATTGTATTGAATACTAATACTACTTACGTCAAAGAATGAAAATAAGTACTTGTAAATAAAACTTGGATTAGTGTGATTTGAGACCTCAAATAGCATTAGGTTACAATAAATTACTGCACCACTTAGCCTTGGGTAAATCATTTACCCAAGGCAAGTGGTACCTAACTAATATTGCGATAAGTAATAGCATTTACCGTAAATGCTCTTATAACTCAATGATAATTACCTACCAGTTTAGAATTATTAAAATAAAATTGTGTGTTACCAGTGATGACCAGTGATCGGAATTAGGCGGGCTTAAATACCTAAAGTTCAAAGAACAGAGGCAAAAAAGGGGAGACTTCCTTACTACAAGAATTTTATTTTGGTAGTAAGTAAGAATTTTATTGAAAGTTGGCACAATTTTCACAGTGAGTAAGTACATTTAAAATTAATGTTAATAATATTGTCAACTAATTCAAATAATTTTTCTATTTGACCGACGGAAAAAAGTTTTTATCCTTATAATTTACATTTTAGTTTTTGTTATTAACTCAGGTAAAAAATTGATTCACCTTAATGTTAGATGTTCTTTATTAATGTCCCGGAAACGGAAATAATTGGGTCGAAAAATATTTAGTCCTAAGGCGTCTCCATTTGTCTCTGTTATTTTTCGAACTTTAGGTATTTTAGCCCGCCTCATTCCGATCACTGGTGATGACATATGGAACAGAGACGTGGTCCTTCACTATTGGCCTCATGAATAAGCTCAGAGTCGCTCAACGAGCTATGGAGAGGGCTATGCTCGGGGTTTCTCTACGGGATCGAATCAGAAATGAGGAGATACGTAGAAGAACTCGGGTCACCGACATAGTCAAACGGATTAGCACGTTGAAGTGGCAATGGGCAGGCCATATAGCACGCAGAACAGATGGCCGATGGGGCCGAAAAGTTCTCGAGTGGAGGCCACGGACCGGCAAGCGTAGTGTTGGACGTCCACCGACAAGATGGACAGACGACCTTGTAAAAACTGCAGGTCGGCGGTGGATGCAGGCCGCTTCCAACCGCAATACATGGAAATTTTTGAGGGAGGCCTATGTCCAACAGTGGACGTCCAACGGCTGAGATGATGATGATGATGATGAAAATAAAATTCCTTCATCTAGTAAATATGTGGATACTATTTTTTACCAAAATACATTAGTCAGTAAGCTAAACTAATATCCAGATGTTTAAGGATTCTTTATCATGGATACCTACTTTATTTCTGGAATAAATTACAAAAGTCTTAGGTAGGTAGGTAAGTACTTATATTAGAAGACTAATAATTTATTTCAGAAATAATTTATTTACTGGAACAAAGGTAAACAAAAGGTAAAAGGAAAGAAAGGTACACTAACATTATTTAAGTAAGTCGTTATTTTTATATTCTCTACTCACTTTTCACTGATGTTTCTGCGCACACATAAATAGCCAGTAACACTAGACTTATCAAAAGGTACCAATTCACTTCCATTTATAAACAGAAAACAATCCGAAATATTTAAAATAATTGCACTCGCTTCAAAAACATCATTGTGTTCCATCACTACGTTTAGAATCACATTTAATTATTTTGTTCGCTTCCTTTTGAAACGTTCCGAAATCACGATATCATTTCGCGATGAATTAGGACATGGGTAAAGAATTTTTTCGTAAAAGTTTACGAATTTTCGCGTCGGGTCGGGTTATGTGTTGACCCCGTGACGTTCGCTTTACAACTGGGGTTTCGGGGTGAATGAATAAGCTTTCAACCCCAAAGTTCATCGCGCATGTGCGAAACTTTACAAAGACTTCAAGTTAGTATTGTCGTAGAACTAATAATAAAACAACCTTTTTTCCCCTTTCTCATTTTTGTTTGCAAGTACCTACTTACATAAATATTTGAATTGCTCATTCAATATAATGTTTTTAAACACATTTTTGTTTCTGATACTTTTAGGTCAACAAAATAAAATATTTTACTAATATAGGTTTTTTATTTGGTAATTTGATCTTTAACAATACCGGCTTATGTAAAAACAACAACACTCCCAAAACAACACTATCTCCTATGTTTGATTCCAAACCAATAAATAACTATAGCCGAGTTATTGTTCTGAGGTTTTGAATTTCATAAATTATTTCCAAATTATTCTTAGGTATCAAGTTTTAGCTATCGCCTTACAAACTGCTCTTAGCAATACACGGCACCGCGGCTTCAGAATACAATTTGTTCCAGAATGTGACTCGGGTGTGGTCAGGTCGTCGTGCTGACGTCATCACCTCGTTAAGAGCCAGGTACTCTCGCCCCGCTGCACTGTATCTCGGCCACAACACGCCGCTACCTTCAGGGGTAGGATTTCTGAAAAAAAAAACATGGGTCAACTGGATCCAAAGCGTCTGTCACTACAGGCAAAAAATCTTACACCGGTATTCACAAACATTACTATGAGGTCCCATAGTGCACGCGGACGCACAGGGTCCCAAAAACCTATCGAAGTGAAGTGCGTAACAAAAACGAACCAATCAAAGAGCTCTATTTAACGCAGTGCGTTTGCATGGATAAAAGTAGTGGCAAGTATTGTTTGTGAATACCGGTGTCAGAATCCTTTGCAAATATCTAAAAATAAAGTCAAGAGGGATGTCTAATTACATTTCACAAAATGTAGGTACCTACACAGTATAAAAATTGCAAATACAGTTGTCATAATGGATCTAAGCATGCGTGAAGTTAGGCTTTTCGCTGAGCAGTAGAAAATGTTGTATGAAAACATTGCCCTGCGCATCGAAACGGCTAACTTCACGAATGCCAAGATCCGTTGGAAGAAGTGTACGTCTCAAGATACAAGTCCACCGTCTAGTAAATTAATAGAGTATAAGGACATTTTTTTTTATAACCGTAGAAAAATATTTAGCACCGAAAAACAAACATTTTGTAACAAAAAGAGTTAAAATTTACCAATAGCTACGGGCACTATAAACACTCGTGACGTCACACTCTATAACCATCAAACAACTACAAGCGCTCATTGGCGCTGTCAGTCATTCGTCATAGAGTTTGACGTCACATTACAAAGTAGGAGACTAATTCAAATAATAAGTATCTACCTACCTATTTACCTACGTATCTAAAGATTCTAGATTAAAGCCTACATGGGCGTTTACTTTAATAGTTTCTCAGTTTAAGGAAACAAAATTATTTCTACCAGTATTCCCATTAAGCAATTTCCTCACGTATTTTCCTCAAGACTGACGCGTCCAGTCGCGTCATTATCATTATTACACACACATACATATTTTACACACACGTTTACATTTATAATTCGTAGAAAAATAAACAATATTGAATCACGACTGTATTTACAAGGACGTGGTGTGTCAGGATAAATGCCTACACATATGGGGACGCTGCAGTGCCTAGCTCACTTTCAAAATTGAATAGACTTGCTCAGCATTTATAGGTAACATCCTCTCAGCTTTAGTAGCCTTATAAGAAAAGACATGGTACGGGTTGAACTGACTAAGTTTCCGTCACGTTGTTTTCCTTCCCAGTTTCAAGAAAAAAATCCTGATGCTTCTCTGAAATTCGACTCGAGACGTCTGATTGAAAGTAGAGTAGATTCATGTCAAAATGGCTCTTACCTAAAGATTTCAAAAGTTAAGTAGATTTTTTAAAAATTGGGTTATTCCTCGTGTTGTCCCCACGAGGGGTGGGATGTCTACCGTGCTTTGCGCTACTAATGCGTGCTCTTGAAAGCAGAAAACGATATGTAAGCGTGGCAGTTTTCGTGGTTCAGTAATTTCGTTCATAGCGTTCTGATTTGACACTGTTTCCTTTAAAGTTGTGTGTTTTATGGGTACCTTTTTATAAATAATTTTAAATTCTGAAAAACATGCAAAATCTTTCTTTGAGACCTCATATAACGTAACGCAGTGACGAATCGGTGTATTATCCACTCCAAGAAACCTTGAGAAGTTACTACTAAAATAAATATAAAGAAGAACTAAAAACCTAAAATATACTTAAGATATCCGATACTAACCCAGTCTTAGCAAAGTTTGTCCATAATCGGGTCAGGTCCTTTACAATCCGTTGCAACCTCTCATGTGATTCATATGCCTCCTTGTTGAACTCATTGTAGAATATGTAAAACAAATCGTCAGCGTGACAAGCTCCCGGCATTTCAGACAAGCCTAGAAGATTCTTAATAACATTCAACTCAGTAACATACTCAAATCTGAACAAATAAACAGGTACGTTTAAGCTGTTATACAAGTGTGCGAATCGGTGAGTGTTGAATGCGAAGTGAATGTCTGTATTCATATCGACTATTCCTTGAGATGTATCATTTCCCATCCCTTTCTCTCCAGTGTAGAACCGCATTATCCTCTGGCCGAAATCTTTCAACTGGTTTTCGGTGAGTTTCGGGACCAACTCTCTCGGCACCAGGTAGGAAGAGTTATCGTTGTACCGCTGGGCCTTCTTAAGCTGGTCTTCCAGCATCAGCAGTCCTTCGGCGGAATTGTAGCCGATCATCAGCGGGACCTTATTCACGGATCTGGACAGCAGAGCGTCGATCGGTTCCACAGTCAGAAACGCTTCGACGTTATCGAACTTCTTTTCCACATTCGGAACGAAGTACATAGGTAGACCTCGCGATTTTTCGTCGAGCGATCTGGTTTTGTAAGTCATCTTGGCTAAATCCGTGGCTGGAACGCTTCTGAGATACGTCAGTAGCTCCTCTGTGTCCGTTATCTTTTCACCTAGAACTTTGGCAATGCGGAAGGCGCGTTCTTTCGCGTCTCTGGCGATAGACCAGTCTTGGATGGCGACACCGCTTTGTGCTATCACTCTGTGGAACAGTCCGCTCGACATGGGAGAGAGCATGTGAAGCGTGACAGCGCCGGACCCCGCGCTTTCACCAAATATCGTCACATTGTCTGGATCTCCTCCGAACTTGGCGATGTTCTCTTTGACCCATCGAAGAGCGAAGACTTGGTCCTTCATGCCGGCATTTCCGGGGACCTCTGGCGTGTCCAGGGAGAGGAAGCCCAGGACTTCCAGCCTGTAGTTCATTGTCACCACGACCACGTTATGCTGCAGCAGAAACTCTGGACCGCAAGTGTCGTCGTCTCCCGACCCTGACATGTAGGCTCCGCCGTGGATGTAGACCATCACAGGGACCTTCGCGTGAGGGTCGAGGCTCCTGGTGTACACGTTTACGAAGAGGCAGTCTTCCGAACCTTCGAGGACTGCATTGGTGTTCATGTCGTATTGTGTGCAAACGGGGCCATGCGCTGTGGCGTTACGGATACCGGACCAAGGGGTCGGTGGTAATGGTGCCTGAAAAAGAAATCACATCTGTGAGTCTGTTAGAAATAAGATTGTGTGTATGTATGTCACGATAAAATAGCTGAACCGATTTCAATATTATGATAACTGACAGCTAATCAGGAAGTGCTCGAAATTTGAGTTGCAAGATTCCACCCGCAAAGACAGACAGACATACAAGAAAAAAACGTGGAAAATAGTGATAATTATAAATAAACAACGATAAACTAGTAATTTCCACAAAATACTTGATAATGCTAGTAATTCATAGAGGTTATCATTTTAGTATAGGTAGGTACCTACTATATGCAACGTATTGTCCGCAAGTACAGAAATTATTCTGTTCTGTGTGAAATACATAATGTTATCTATATACTTACCTATAATATAATACAATTATACATATTTACAAAAACAAGAACCTGCATATTTAAGTAGAATATCAGTCATGTGGTTTCCATAACACAAGCTCTGCTTACTTTGGGGCTAGATGACGCTGGCGCTGTGTGAAATGTCTAGCATTATTTATTTATACATACCTGGAACCGCAGATTCCCCACCGGTGGTTGGGCGTAGGGAATGCCCTTAAAGCTGTAATATGTGCTGCCATCTAGCAGGTTTAGAGTTGAACCTTTTAACTGTCCTTGTTTCACAGACACTATGGGGTCACCCTAAAAAAGTACAATCACTTTAGAACAATTGTTTTTCATGCAAATCTTAACATAATAAATTAGTAAAGTAGTAGGTATGTAGTTAAAAGCTGGTCTGGGTATGTAGGTATGTATGAGCACAGAACAATGATGTAGGTGGGTAAGTACCTAAATCTTTACATAAGCGTGAAAAATCTATTGTTCAGAGCCAGACTTGAGCATTTCTTAGGAAATTGAATTGTGAATCATCGCATGAGACAATTCAAGCTTGAGTGCGGACTCTGAATAGGTATACCTACCTAAACTGTATATCTGAATATACTATAGGTAGGTAGGTACCTACCAATAAAATGGGCTAAACCGCAAAGGTGCAGGTTCGATTTCTGAGGACTATAATTAATTGAGGGAGGAGAGGGCTGCTGATGGCCTGCTAGAGTAATGTGCACTGAACGCGTTTAATAATAATAATAATAATATTTTAATTATTTTCTCTCAAAAACGGTTACAAAAACAGTTTAATCATAATTTAAGTAGTAGGTACCTACAAGGGCTAATCTTTAACCCGTTTAAGAGAGACTGGTGCCAGTGGTAGGCTGTTGCCTGTATTACTGGTCGCCAGGCCCCACTCCACGGTAGACATTTAAACATGAGGAAAACAACTTTTCATTCCATCTATTCGAAAAGGACGAATTTGTTCGCCTTTAAGTGCGCCCAAAGTAGATGATTCCTCTTCAAGGAACTTTTAGCGGGCAGTAATGAGTTTTTAATCCTCTTTATAAGTTTAGCGGGCAGTAATGAGTTTTTAATCCCCTTTAAGTGCGCCGGAATTATCTATGAATTATCTTTGCCGCGCACTTTTGAGGTACAACTAGGGATTGCAATCCCGCAGCCCATTCAATCCCGCGCGGGATTAGTGCGGGTTTAGTCAATCCCGCGCGGGATCCCGCGGGATCCCGCATCTTAGAAATTATGTATAAAATCAAATTGAAACAACAGATTTTGAGTAAAAAATTAACTTTTATTAAACGTTTCTTACATTAAGCAACAGGAGCCAGCATTATACTGAGACTGGGCCTATTTGGCACCACAAAGAGTAGTAGGCAGGTACGCACGCACATTATTGTTAACAGTTTTCTTTAGATTTTAGTTATTTTTGTTTGTGTAATTGTTTATGAGAGGGACTGGCAGACGAAGGCACTAGATCGCGGTGTCTGGCGAAAGTGGGGGGAGGCCTTTGCCCAACAATGGGACAGCATGTGTACAGTCTTCAACTGCACATTTTTGATGACACTGTGATTGGCACGAGCGCGCGTCATTTTACTTAGGTATTTATTATATTTCACACATTTTAATATTCAGTGTGAGTTGTAACTAACGAGAAGGAAACATAAACGGTATAATTATCTGTACAAACTTCGTACAATAAACGTATCGATAGTGATTGTGATCTTTTCTCTCCACACTCAATCTGCAAGTGTATGAAACCATACATTTTTTGGTCCTTCGGAGTTAACTGTGTGAAGTGTCTCTATTTACGATAGCGAATCGGTTCTCCGGTCTCCCACCAGCGGGTCGCCCCGGTTGAATTGAGAAGGCGCATAATATCGTACGTGGAGCGCGAACGCAGTAGAACCAACGACTATTCAAGTTGCTGAGGATTACGGAACTCTCTTGAAACTACAAGGACGGATCCTTGGGACTTGTAAGGATAACAACTACGCTCATCGGTCGCTGACAACTACGTGACTACGAGCTATCCAAGCCGGCTGCTAGAAGAAATCTGTCAACTACGATACGCTTCTGGTGGTCTCAACTCAACGCTACGCTGTAACTGTCGCCGTCAACTAAGCGACTACAAGCAAATTAACTAACTAACAATTAACAACATGGATAAACTGGAACTTCAGTCAACATGTTTTCAAAACATCAAGACCTTGTGTGTCAACTATCGCAAGGACTCTTCGGCCCGCAAAACTGCGGACTATCTGAACAAACGCTTGTCCTCGCTAGAAAGTCAATGGGAGGATTTTGATAGCAGGAACGTTCTTTTAGCGCTGGAACTAGAAGACAAAACAATCAACTATTTCGCGGATGATATCTACGGAAAAACAAAAGAAATGTACTTAACAACTAAACAGGACATCATCAACAAACTGTCAGACTTGACGAAAAAACAGAACGTGAGGTTTGACTTACCTGGGACGACAGGAGACATTGCCGCTCAAGTTGATGATGGAGACAGAGTTCAACTTCTACTCAACAAACAAGAGTGCAACTTCAACGCCATATACCGAGCCATTGAGAAGATCAACAACGCTTCCATTGAAGAAAAATGGGAATTGGATGACCATCTTAACACCCTCAACTCAAAATGGGAATCCATCGACAAACTCCATTGGGAAATTGATTTCCTAGTGAAGGGATCAAACGAAGGCTACTACGAGACCTATACCGACGTCGAACAAAAATACGACGAGCTGAAAAAACGTCTGAACTCCAAGCTTTGGTCGACCGTTCACTTCTCGAAATCAGCACCTAAAATCGAAATCCCGGAGTTTTCAGGAAACTACAGCCAATGGATCTCGTTTAAAGATCTCTTCTTGGAGGCTATTCACAAGAACCCGATGATCAACACCGCGCAGAAAATGCAACATCTGAAAACGAAGCTGCGAGGTGAAGCGGAGCGACTGGTACAACATCTGACCATCAGCGCTGATAACTACAGCTCCTGTTGGGAGATTCTAAATCAGCGTTATGATAATCGTCGGCTGCAATTTTCATCATTCATGAACAGCATGATTAATCTTCCGAACATACAGAACCCGGACTCGTTCAACTTAAAGAAAATGCATGATGTGATCACTGAATGCATGAACGGAATATCCAACATCGGCCTTGATACATCAACTTGGGGTCCGATGATTGTGCACATCATGTCACTTAAACTGGACTCAAACACGTTAAGTGACTACATGAAAGAAAATCAAGATCACCGTGAGATCCAGAACTTAAAAGATTTTCTGTATTTTCTCGAAACTCAATTCATGGCATACGAATCAATGAAGTCTGCTAAGAAAGGAACTCCAACAACTTCAACTGAAAAATCTCCAAACTGGAAATTTAACAAGCAAACCAGCGTAAAGAAACATAACTTCTCTTACAAAACTTGTAATTTTTACGCCAAACAACAAAAATGCCCACATTGCAATGGAGGTCACGTGTTAATGCAATGTGACAAATTCCTGGAAATGGACTTGGGCAGCCCAATATTGTCATTGCCGCTGTCAGATTATAACGATATGAACATTGACTTACGCCGCAGATGGCAACTTTGCGAAAAAATGTTTCATCAATACTGGAAAAATTGGTCAAACGAGTATTTAACTACGCTACAAACTCGGAGCAAGTGGAATAAGCCCAACAAAAACATCAAGAAAGGTGACATAGTACTGGTGAAGGAAGATAATCTGCCGCCGGGAAAATGGGCTTTAGGACGCGTCATGGAAACTCATCCTGGATCCGATGGCTATGTTCGAGTCACAACCATCAAAACTCAATCGGGAACCATGAAACGCCCTGTACTCAAACTATCACCATTGCCCTTGGACACAGAAATTGAAGCTGAGGGAAACGAACAACCAATCAAGAAAACGAAACGTCAAACGAACGGAAACAAGCTTATTGCCACATTACTCTTAACAACAATGACATTGTTTACATTTATATCAGGAGCCCATGGGGTCAGTGACACCGAGCGCATAACTACCGGCGCTCAGATCACGAACTTGAAACCAGAGCGGCCTGTTTATTATGATACCGTCGGCAAAATGCAAGTAGTACACGATGAATGGATGTTAGTCATGTACTACAACTTAACTAACTACTGGGATGGAGTACAACGAACCGAAGCTTTCTTTGAAAATCTGAAGATCATGTGCTTCCAAACTAAGCTACAACACTGCCGAACTACTATGGAACAGCTGAGTCATGAAATGGAACTTCTGAGCTATTACAACTCCGTACTGATAAATCCGCATAAACATCTTAGCAACAGAAAGAAACGTGGTTTAGTGAATGGAGTCGGCTACATAGCTAACAGTTTGTTTGGTATACTGGATCAAAACTTTGCTGAGAAATATCAGAATGACATAAAATCACTTCAAAACAATGAAAACTACCTACTGACTCTGATTAAGAACCAAACAACTATAGTGGAACTAGAAAATCAAGTTTTGAAGAAAAGCGAGGCCAATATTCAGCGTCAATTTAACACCATTGAGGGCTTCGTCAACCAAACCAACATGAACTTAGCATCCATGGAAACGGAAATGAACATTATTTCAGCAACAACTTATCTAAACTCAGCCTCCCTGAACGCATATCTTCTGATCAACAGCTTGAAGACTTTTCAAGAAATGCTGTTTAACACCTTAACAAGCGTGTATCAAGGACACATAGACGTTCATCTGATCACACCGGTCCATTTAATTGAACAACTGGGTGAAATATCGAGAAATCTCCCCAAAACTGTGTCATTGCCGATTGAAAACTATAGCGAAAACATCAAGGAGATGTACAAGCTGATAAACGTAAAAGCAAGAGTAACGGAAAGCTACTTTATTTTTGAAGTGCAAATACCGCTCGTATATAACGAAGATTACGTCATCTATCAAGTAATACCACTACCGTTTACAAAGACAGAAGAAACTACTACGAAAGCTATGTACGTTCAGATAACGTCCAAGTACATAGCTGTCAACCTCAAGAAGAGCGCCTATATATTGCTGACCGAAGAAAACTTCAGACAATGTTTACTACAAAGGTCACTCAACTTTCTTTGCAAGAATAATTTACCGTCTTACGATCTGCATAGTAGCAAAGCGCCTTGTGAAGCCAAACTGCTGTCGCATCAAAACAACGCGCCGTGTAACATAGTGACTACTGAATGCAAGGATAAATGGATCGAGTTACACGCACCGAACAGCTGGTTAGCGATATGCTGTGATACGTGTTCATTACGTACAATATGTGATAATGACATTGCATCGCACACCATGACGTCATCGAGTCTAGTGACGTTATCACAAGGATGCGTCTTGCAGTCTAAAGACTTAACTATCTACGCTCATCGCCAGTACAACAGCCATATGAAGATGGACTACGAGTGGACAGTTCCCTCTTTGGACACGTCTATAAACAACATCGTGAACTTATCGTACAACTACATTTCAAACACACATCATTTTTCGTCGTCAGAGAATGAAATTTCAAAGATTGATGAATTAA
This sequence comes from Camptogramma bilineatum, assembly GCA_958496255.1. Lineage (NCBI taxonomy): Eukaryota > Metazoa > Arthropoda > Insecta > Lepidoptera > Geometridae > Camptogramma > Camptogramma bilineatum. The sequence continues at coordinate 16,602,396 of OY292455.1, forward strand.
TTAAATCCCAGAAGGAAAACGAAGCGCAACAAACGACAGTAACGATACATGACATTCATCAATATGTTATCAGTTATTCCCTATTGGCCGCCGCCATCATAACGGCATCTGTGGTGGTTGGGAGGAAGCGCTGTCGCCGCCGTTTCAACAACTCAACTAGTGCGCAACAGCGCCACCATGAAGACATTGAGCTTCATGTCATCGAGAGGAAAGGAGCAACCGTGACGTCATCGCCGAGCCAGGACAACAGCGCTGAGTCTGGAACCAGGACATCTCGCCGAAGCTCCAGCAACGGAATTAGGAACATTGCTTTCGATTTTAATTAATTGCTTTATTAATTGTTCTACTCTGTGATGATCTTTCCTTTTCTCGTATACAACTATTCTTTTGGGGTTGCCAAGATGTACAGTCTTCAACTGCACATTTTTGATGACACTGTGATTGGCACGAGCGCGCGTCATTTTACTTAGGTATTTATTATATTTCACACATTTTAATATTCAGTGTGAGTTGTAACTAACGAGAAGGAAACATAAACGGTATAATTATCTGTACAAACTTCGTACAATAAACGTATCGATAGTGATTGTGATCTTTTCTCTCCACACTCAATCTGCAAGTGTATGAAACCATACAGCATGGGCTAATAGAAGAAGAAGAAGAAGAATTGTTTATTCATTAGGTACCTACTTTATGCTGTGCTTTTCCCAATGTACTTACTGTAACTTGTGTGTGTCAAATAAACGTTAATATATCCTATTGTATTCAAAAAACATTATATTAACAAAAACAAAAACCACCATAATGTTTCACGCAACTTTAATTATATTACTATTTACGGCACAATCAGCTTTTAAAATAGCACAGAAAAAAACTAAATCAAAAACATTAAAGTTTAGGTACTTACGTAAAATGCCGGACGGTGAGTACGAAAACACTCGTCACCTACAGAAAGACGTGCGCAGCGCAGTGCCATTTATAAACAACTAACTGCTGCCTGAGGCTACGCTCGCGTGGTACCCGGATAAAAAGTAGGTAGCCTATGTTACTCTCCAGCCCTCCAACTATCTCCACGCAAAAAATCACGTCAATCCGTCGCTCTGTTTTGACATGAAAGCAGGACCAATAAACAAACAAATAGAATAGAATAGAATAGAATAGAAAATCGTTTATTTTGTGTAAGTAGGTATAACTAAGACAAATTCGAAAAACTATCGAAATAAACACACTTTCACATTTGTAATTGGGTACGGATGACAGGACAGCCCGCCAACCGTCTGCTAGTCGCCGGCGCCGGCGCGGTGGTCTGTGCGAAACGGCAACGTCGCGCTCGTGCTACTCGCGATTTACGCGAAAGTTTTAACGCCAAATTTTTCATTTGCGGATCCGCGGATCCGCGCTTTGAAGGTGCGGGATCCAGCAGACCAATAAAAGCTGCGGGATCCCGCGGGATTGCGGGATCCCGCTTTGCGGGATTGCAATCCCTAGGTACAACTACTTTCCACATTCATCTCAAATCTACCAAGATGAATGAGGGAGGACTCTTCCAAAAACACCACAGTTGTAATCACATTTAGAGATTTATTACTCTGCAGTTTTCTATCCATACATAATTGTAATTCCAACCTGATAAAATCCTGTGCGTTTTCGTCAGCGCGATCTAGAAAGACGGTCTACTGGCGCCATCTAGTTTGTTTTCGTGGAACTATTGAGCAATTCTAGCGGAAGAGATTTTTCATTCCATCTATTCGAAAATGACGACTTTGTTCGCCTTTAAGTGCGCCCAAAGTAGATGATTCCTCTTCAAGGAACTTTTAGCGGGCAGTAATGAGTTTTTAATCCTCTTTATAAATTTAGCGGGCAGTAATGAGTTTTTAATCCCCTTTAAGTGCGCCGGAATTATCTTTGCCGCGCACTTTAGAGGTACAACTACTTTCCACATTCATTCATCTCGAATCTACCAAGATGAATGAGGGAGGACTTAGCACTATAGCATACTATAGCATAGCATAGCATACTATAGCATAGCATACTATAGCATAGCATAGCATAGCGTACCATGGCGTACTATGGCGTACCATGGCGTACCATGGCGTACCATGGCGTACCATGGCGTACCATGGCGTACCATGGCGTACCATGGCGTAGCATGGCGTAGCATGGCGTACCATGGCGTAGCATGGCGTAGCATGGCGTAGCATGGCGTAGCATGGCGTAGCATGGCGTACAATAGCGTAGCATGGCGTAGCATAGCGTAGCATGGCGTAGCATAGCGTAGCATGGCGTAACATAGCGTAGCATGGCGTAGCATAGCGTAGCATAGCATAGCATCAAAAATTGTAATTTCAACTTCATAAAATCCTGTGCGTTTTCGTCAGCGCGATCTAGAAAACGGTCTTTTTTACTACCGCCATCTAGTTTGTTTTCGTGGAACTATTGAGCAATTCTAGCGGAAGAGTTTTTTTGTTTGAACGCGCTAAATTTCAGGAACTACCAGTCGGATTTGAAAAAATATTTCTGTATTTGATAGCTAAACTCTTGAGGAAGGTTATAGGCTACTTTTCATCATCATCATCACCATAAACCATCACTACTCGGCGCTGCTAGTATCAGATAAAAAGTCTAAATAAAAAAAATTAATCCCCGATTACTCTTCTCAAGTGGAACTTCGTCGATTTAACACATTCTTTTCTCTTCCCTTTTATTTTCTCATAGATTGTAATGAAAAGTAGAGTGTATCACTCGGGCGCAAAATATATTTTTGGCTCGGGCGACGTACTTTAAATCCCTCGCTACGTTCAGGATTCTACTAAAGAATCCCTCGCTACGCTCGGGATTCTACTCTAGAATCCTTCACTTCGCTCTGGATTCAAAAAAGCGCCCTCGCCGTCAAAATATTATTTTGCCCCCTTATAATACAATCTACTATTTTGTTTGAACGCGCTAATCTCACAAAACAGGTTTTTATAATAGCTACCTACAACGTTTTTAATATTCATTATTCTGTATATTTATTTAGCTATTTATTTATATTTATATTGTTTGTGAGAAAAATAAATAAATAAATGAAATGAAATGAAATCTCAGGAACTACCAGTCGGATTTGAAAAATTATTTCTGTATTTGATAGCTAAACTCTTGAGGAAGGTTATAGGCTACTTTTCATCATCATCATCATCATCACCATAAACCATCACTACGGGGGCAACGCCGCGAGGGCGCTGCTAGTATCGGATAAACATACCGCCCACCATTCAGCCGGCGCGCGGCCACCGTCTGAATAAAAAAAATTTAATCCCCGATTACTCTTCTCAAGTGGAACTTCGTTGATTTAACACATTCCTTTCTCCTCCCTTTTATTTTCTCATAGATTGTAATGAAAAGTAGAGTGTATCACTCGGGCGCAAAATATATTTTTGGCTCGGGCGACGTACTTTAAATCCCTCGCTTCGTTCAGGATTCTACTAAAGAATCCCTCGCTACGCTCGGGATTCTACACTAGAATCCTTCACTTCGCTCTGGATTCAAAAAAGCGCCCTCGCCGTAAAAATATTATTTTCCCCCCATATAATACAATCTACTATTAAATGTAGGTTTACTATGCACTTACCTTCTTTACGGCAGAACCGCTAACCAATAGAACCCCAGCAAGGAGCAGACTTGAAAATAACCGCTGCCCAAACATAAAAGATCATACCATGAACCACAAAAATATAATTACTTATAAAGCTTTTTATTGCTAACCTAAGAAATAAATACCTAAGTAGGTAAGTAAGTAATCTCTTTCTTTTAAAAATTATAACAACAATCATGCATGATCTACAAGAGTTTGACAATAATTTACTTCAATATAAACTTTTTCGTATTCGATAACGCATTCAATCAGTCAACCTTTGGTATAATTCGATAATCAGTAACATTTTATTTATAAATACCTAGCAAGTTATCGATAAACCATAAAGCAAACAAATAAATATAAAGCTTTTTAAAAATGCCGCTCAAATCACTCCGCCACAAGAGTCAAAGATCAAAAAACTTATCTACTCACCATGTTTTTCACTGTTTTGAACGCTTATGTAAACTGTTCTAAAAACTTCATCGGCAACCACTACTTATATATTGTATCACTTGTTTTAGGTATGCATAGATCACTGCGGTACCTATTTTTCCTCTTGTAAAGAAGTTCGTTTGTTTATGTACGGCATGAGTTGTGTACCGTACGTCACACGAGCGGTTGAGAACTGTCAAATTTTCCCAAGATGAAATCAGTCACCAATGCTCGTAGCAGCGCCTACCAGTATTATCATAGCAATAGTATAGCTATGTAAAACTATGAAAAAAGCAGGGGTCGAATTGCATTCGACCCATAGATTCCAGACTTGACACAGCTAGGCTAGCTAATGTCAAAGTCCAAAATATAGTACCTACCTCGACTGTTGATCCGGAGGTCGTGGGATTAAATCCCTGCCTTCCATGCAAAAATTGATTTTTCGTTTCGAAAAATGTATTAGGTAGGTATGCGCATAACGCGAGCTGAAAAAATCGTGAGGAAATGCTTAGTCAACCGTAGGAAATGATATAGGTATTAGGTACACTGCAAATAAATATGCAGAGCTCGAATGAAGCACAATATAAAGATATAAATAAAACATAAATTACATTCTATTACGTTGAGTAGGTACATATAAAAGTATTTTAATATTTAATAAAATATGGTTAATAAATGTAAATATCAGTCTAAGTAAGTTCTAAGTACCTACTTCAATTAATCAGGTAGAATTACTTATTGTCAAAATTTATCTATAAAACCTAGATGTAGGTAAGTAAGTACTTACCTATATCTACTACATAAATTCAGTACTTTTATTATCACTAGTAGTTCGCCCCGAACTGAGATCTCGCGCACCGTTGTATTGATAGCCTAGATTTGGACTTGTTTCTGACTACCCCTATACCTACGTTAAGTGCTCCTTCTAGTGTTTACCACAGAATGATATCTAATGCGCTACCTCAGTATGGTAAAGATTATAGGCATGCATGCAATACATTAAGTCGTGTCGTGTTTATATTCAATAGTTAACACCGCGAACTTCGTACCGCGCCTCAGGGAAGGCCTCTTAGTTCGAGAAATTAGTAAAATAGCAGTTCAATACGAAATGTATGAGAAAATCCATTCCCTCCCCCTCCCCCTCCCTACCCTCCCCCTCCCCTCCTCTCCCCCTCCCCTACCCCCCCTCCCCTCCCTTCCCCTCCCCCTCCCCCTCCCCTCCCCGTACCCGTCCCTCCCCCTCCCCTCCCCTCCGCTCCTCTCCCCTACCCTCCCCTCCCCTCCCCCTCCCCCTACCCCTACCCTCCCCCTCCCTCTATAATTTTGGTACATGCCCAGCCCACTATTTGCAGGAGTTAGCATTTGCATACGTGACAGGTTGCAAGCCCACCGCCGCTATTAGAACGTTAACTGGTTTCCTCACGATGTTTTCTTTCACCGTTTAGAGCTCCTGTTAATGCGCATTTAAATTTTTCTAATCGAAAAATCCATTGATGAGCACGGCCAGGGTTCGAACTTACGACCTATGAATCGAAAGTCGAGCACTCTTCCAATCGGCCAACACGGCTTTTATTTTCAATCTCAAGAAAAAATATCAAGTAGCAACTAAAATCATTGCAAACCAAACCACAACGATGCCACACTCCTTGTCTGTTAACCAGACCTACGAATACATCGAAACTCTATGAAACGGGAGCTCTTTCCATACTTCCGTTAATTGGTTTCCATAATTTTTATTTTAGACTGTATTTCAAAAACTATAGAACCTAGAAGAAAACTAAAAACCATTTTGGAATGTATAAGTTGAGTACTTTCATATGACACCCCACTCAATATATTTGGGTAACTTTGAAAAAAAATTACCCCCTTGGGAACCCCATATCTTTACAACCCCTTCATCGATTACGCTCATACGCTCCACAGCAAATTTCCATAGCACAACCTATTGACCTATTAAGTTTCATACAGATTGGATAAGCGGTTCGATAGTTATGCGAGAACATAAAAATGAAACATACAAACATACAAACATACAAACATACAAAGCAAAATCGCCTAACTTGCCACTAAGATCTTCGCTCGCTTCGCTCGCTCGATCGATTATGCAAGCTTACATACTTAACTGATATTTTTGGCGGTTTTTGTTACCTAAAACCCATTCTACTTTAATTCTTACTATCCTTTTCAGTCTAATGAACGTACCTACTATACTTCGTACATACCTATATTATAGCCAAGTTACATACCAAATACACTATCTACATACACAGTACAGATACTACTACGTACTACAGATACCAACAGATTCAAAAGTAATACTAGGTACTGTAGCTAATGTAAATCTACAACTAATAGACAAAGAGGTAAGTAGGTATACAAGGCGTGGCAAATTCTTGGTCACTGAAGGGTAGCTACCTTTTCTCTTGTAGTTAGAAAGTTTTGTTCTTAGGAAACTATTGTTAAGCTACCCTTCAGTGACCAAGAATTTGCCACACCCTGTATATATAAATCTATGATTATTATACAACTACTTATGAAATACTGTGTATGTCGCGGATGGAGGGCAGGCCGGCATCAGCGTACAATCGGTCCCAGAAAGCGACCCTCTCTCTGTCCAAGTGAGTGGAAGAAGAGAAGGATTCCCCCATGTACAGGTAGTTCTGGCCTAAGGATGTAAAGGGCTCCCAGTTGAAACCCACGCTGCCGTCCGGTGTTGGCTTACTGGAAACACAAACAAAATTATTTAAATACTGGCTTAGAATTCTACTATCCTACTAATATAAAGGCGAAAGTCCGTGTGTGTATATGAATGTTTGTTACCCCATATCCCCATAACTACTATAACCGATTTTGATGAAATTTGGAATGTAGATAGTTTAGGATCTGGAATAAAGCAGTCTTTTTATCCCGGAAAGATGTATTGCTCCCGTGGGATAAAAAATAGTAGTCCACACGGGCGAAGCCGCGGGCGTTCACTAGTTAGTCATACATTTACAACACTGGACTAAAGGGTCTCAAATAAATGAGCAATGTTTGTTGGTAGAATAGATAGAACATTATTATACAGGAAAGTATTTTTGAGTGTTTTTGAAAGCATTGCTTACAATAGTATTACAGATTTGAACCCACTAGTTAGTGGTGGGCTGGTGGCACTAACCTATGTTTAGCACAGAAAGGTATAAGGTAGATCTAAATTAATCACAATATTCACATTAGAGGGATGTAAACTTACCCAGTTTTGGCAAAATCTGTCCATAATTTTGTCATCTTGAATACAACATCTCTCAACTTCTCTTGTTCTTTGTATAGAGATAGAGTCAGTCTATTGCTGAACATATAATACAGCTCATCTGTATGGGATGCACCAGAAAGGTTGGTAAGGCCCAACATAATCTTAGCTACATTCAAATCTGTCACACAGTCAAAACTATACATAAAAGTGGGTGCAATATTACTGTAGTAATGTGCAAATCTTTGAGCGCTATATGCAAACTGTCTGTCCGTTAGCATATCTACAATTGCTTGTGCATTTTTCATACTGAGTTCTTGATCACTGAGGTAGTATTTCTTCAGTCTTTCACCCATTTCTTCACACTGTTCTTTTGGCAATCTGTGTGCAATTTCCTTGGGTAGCAAATATGATGGATGTTTGTTTGAAGCATCTGCTTTTCTGAGCTGATCTTTCAAGGGAGTAATTCCTTCACCAGTGTTGTAGCCGATTATAAAAGGAACCTGATTTATTTGTTTATTGAGCAGCAAATCCATCGGCTCCTCTGTCAGGAACTGCTCAATATTATCAAACTTCTTCTCAACAACGGGAGCATAAAACATTGGTAGACCCCTGAACTTCTCATCCTCAGATCTAGTCCTCATCGTTAGTTTTGTCAATTCCAAGGCTGGTAAGCCTTGCAAGTATTTGAGCAATTCCTTTACGTCTTTCGTCTCTTTTCCTAAAACTTTGCCGGTTCTGAAAGCACGTCCTCTTGGGTCAATGTCAATTGTCCAGTCATTTAAGCAGTTTCCACTTTGTGCTATCGCTTTGTGAAAAAGTCCTTTCGACATAGGTGACAGCATGTGGTACGTGACACACGCCGCGCCCGCGCTCTCGCCAAACAGGGTAACATTGTGGGGGTCTCCGCCGAATTTGGAAACATTATCTCTGATCCACCTCAAGGCTGCCACTTGGTCCTTTACGCCTGCGTTTCCGGGTACCTCAGGGGTATCTAAACCTAGGAATCCGAGAGCTTCTAATCTGTAGTTCAAGGTGATGAGTAAAACGTCGTGTTGCAGGAAGAACTCTGGGCCGTAGGACGCTGCGTCACCAGATCCCGACATGAAGCCTCCGCCGTGTATGAAGACCATGACGGGCAGGTTGGAAGATGGTTCCATGGTTTTAGTGTAGATGTTAAGGAAGAGGCAATCTTCGCTTCCTTCTACAACTTTTGCGGTGTACATATCGAATTGTGTGCAGACAGAACCATGTCTTGAAGCATCTCGCACACCCTGCCATTGTTTAGGAAGTTGAGGTGCCTGGAATATTATGAACTCAATTTAGCAAGGGTGTTTAAAAACTAGCTGTATAGTTTGTTGGGTGACATGACATTCAACTGAGCCTGAGATACATTCTACAGCTTATAATAATAGATAGGTACCTAATAATAAAACTAATCATGTGGATTTGTATTGGGTAAACTTTTAATCATAGAGTGATAGACTTGAAAAATAATACTGAACTTTGTACCTTAATAGGTAGGTACATCAAAATTTTTAACTATCATAAATGTCTTATCAGGTTGCTTTAATCAAAAAAACATTAAAATAACTCCTGCATTTTGAACTCTTATCAAAGTTTGGACTTTGAATTGCTTTCTTATAAGTACAAATATAAATAAGGATTGTTGATAGGTACAAAACATAATTACATCATCTACATTATATTGTAGGTAAATATAAGTATTAAGTTCCTTTGGTAAAGCTAGCTTTATCTGAATAGTTTATGGTGCAGCACAAACCTACTCCATTTCAACAATGTCCCAGGCACTACAGCGATAACTGTAACTATAAGCATATGTTCTAGATCTGTATAATCATCAAGATTACCTAGATTAAAGTGTCTGAGATGGTCACTCCTGCTTAACAGAACATCGATACTTACCTAATAGAAAAGTGAAGGCCTAGTTACCTACTAAGACATTTATAAACATGTTGTTAGCTTAACTTAAAAAATAACATATTCCAATGAAGAAAAATGGTCAACAAGTGATATAATCTAGCAGCCATTGTCTATTGATCAATTTATAAAACAGCATGTTTCATTTTTAAAATGCTGCAAACTACCAAAGACAACAACAATCTACAAATACAATGATCACTGTTTAGATAGAAACCAGTGGGTCGACACTGCCTTGAAACGATATGAACAGTAACCATAATCACTCCAAATAATGCTTTATTTGTCGGCAGTTAAAGTCTACATTGGAATAAGAATTTCTTCGTGAAATGTATGGAGAGTGATACCAACTTACGGAACATGAATATTTTTTGAACAAGTTGGCATCTTGGCGCAACGCAACGAAGAAATAAAATGGCGAATCTTGACATTTTCATCCGTTTGGATTTGATTGAGTTTTAATTTTCGCGAATTTTAATTACAAGTATTACTAAATATTCTATAACATGGAAAGCATGAAAGCTCTGCGATGGAAAGTCGGCGTTACAGGAAGTGTGCCATTTGTGGTAAACGAAATCTGCCTAAAACGGACACGCTGCGATGCTTCTTACAAGTTTTCCTCTAAACCCTAAACCCTAATCGGTAAGTTAATTCTTTTCCTAATGATCCCATTGCTCGGAAGAGGACTCCCCTAATCCCTTCCCTCTTTCCAACAGTGGAATCCAGCGAGTTTTAAAATAAAATTGTGAAGTACGGTTTTGAAAATCAAATACTTAGCTAAATAAACCTTTATTTTTCAGATGTACCTAGGCAAAAACATCGGGCATAGAAGAAGTTTTAGGTAGGTACACCAGTTGCACATTGCCCATTGAGTACCTACCTCGCATCCTTAGATGAAACTAAAAAGAGCCCTTTTGAAAAGGTCATTGCTTGCATCTGAGTTTTGTCTGTATTATGAAATGGTTTAAATCCGAGGCTCATTGTATATCTGTGAACGTGTACATAACCTACGTGGTAGTAGGTCCATTATACCTAGTACATTAGGTATAGTAGTAATTTAATAACTATTCACGTAGAAGCGCTCGTAGCGCAGCTTGATTGATCGATGTCACCAAGTGGCATTGCGAGCTGAGCGCTTCCATGCTTCGGAGGGCATGGTGGAGGCCTAAAAACTCCGTCACTGGAGTTGGCCACTAGCTCATACGAACTTAGATACTTCATACAATTTATCTATTAAATACTTAAACTCTCTATGTAAATTGCTTGTATGAAAACCATGTAAACTTGTTAGTGGTGATTTTATAAAACCTTAAAATTATGTTTCAGGTAAAATTAAAAGAGCACAACAAAATAAAGACAAGTTTAATGTTCAATTTGTTATTTATTATAAAATAACTATGTCACACAGATTGTCTACGAAAGATGGATATTATTTATGTATCAAGTACTTAATTTGAATATTGTGAATCTGTGTGACATATTTATTATACCTACCTTGGCAATTTACATATTTATATACCTACAGCAGGTTATCGATAACGTAAGTAGGTACAACACTATTTTATCGATATCGATAGACAAGTGAGTCAGTACATCACTATGGCTGTCAATAACGAATCGAATTGTTATGTTGGCAGAGTTGTCTCATTCGAATTTGGTTGGTATTAGTATCCATACAGTTTGAGCTCCACCTCGTCTATGGAAGTGCCGTCTCTTAAAACGTAGTATTAATTTCTCTGTGATAGAAACATGCATAATGTTGCTTTATTTACCTTGAATCGAATCTCTCCAACGGGTGGTGAAGCATATGGTATTCCTTTGAAACTATAATATGCTGATCCGTCCAAAAGTTTTCGTACTGATCCCTTTAACTTTCCCTCTCTTACTGCTACCTCAGGGCAGTTCTGAAAAAAAAAAAATATTTTCATTATATTTTAAATTTTAGAAGCAGGCAGGGAGTTGAAAAAAGTTTCAAAGTGTACCAAAAAGTATTACTACCTACCTATTTACTCTATTCAAAAGAGTTTGGTTTCTGTAGGTTCTATTCAAATGTTTTACATAGATAATGCTTTAAGCGAAATCAAAAAAGTTTCCTATGTTGGATAGAACAAAATGTACCTGGGTAGGTACTAGAAAAAAGTAAACTTATTTTGAATTTAGAAAACATGTTTGAAAAATTAAAACAAATGAGTGTAGCTTTAGTTCATACTTACAGTAACATTTCTTGTGGATAAATATCTGAAGCTTTGTCGTAGCCTCAATATAATATTTTTATTTATCATAATTTTATCAAATAAAAATTTCACGGTGCCGCCTCGAGCCGGTCGCTGCGCTGGTCGGTGCGTGCGATTGAACTGAGAATGAGAAGTGAAAGTTCTCAAAATAAATCATAAACGATAAGAAGTGGGACAATTTGGTGGGATTGGAAAAAAACACAAGAATGAAGTAAATTCAGAGAAGGAAGATTCACTGAAGATTCAGCATTTCAGCAGCACACCTAGGTACTGTAAATAAACTGAAATGGCAGTGGACTGCTTTTGTTTTACTGATGCGGCGGGTTTAATTCAGCTCGTCTTTCATTTTCAGCATAGGCAGACTTGAGTCGACTGTCATCTGTTTTATAATTAGGTAATAACCTACTTAGGTACATAAACAAAATTATCAAAACAAAACAAACACAAAACGAGTTTGTTTACGCGCCGTATTGTATTAAAATAAGTAGCGCACGCAGTGCTACCAACTAGGGATGTTCGATACGATACGATATTTTCGTGTATCGATACAATGACATACGATACACCCGATATTTGTATCGATACAATGCCATACGATACGGCGTATCGATACAACACATGCAAGGTGTATCGGATCGAAAGTATCGTATCAAATTATTTTGATAACGAATTGTTTTGACTTGCAAGTTACCCGGTTAAGAGGTAGCATAGGTCCTATTTCCGGTCATTATTTATCTATGTTTAAATTTCAGGCAAATCGGTTCAGTGGTTGTCGAGTTTTAGAGAAAAAAACATAAGTCCAAACTTTCGCATTTTTTAATATTAGTTTGATATCACAAAACACCTTTTTTGACAGTTATAACTACGCACATTTTCGTAATAGTGCACATTATTAAAATAAAATATATTTTTTTAATTATTAAAGTACCTGCATACTTTGTCTTGATTCGATACTGTATCGATACGATATATCGTATCAAATGCCCTGTATCGATACGCGTATCGATACAATGCGTTACGATATATTGCGATACGAAATATCGATACAATCCGAAATATCGAACATCCCTACTACCAACTCGAATAAATCAAAGTCGCTAGCAGTGTTGCCAGAAGGTTACTTTTGTAACCTTTTAGGTGATTTTTGAACTGCATTGGTTACTTTTAGGTTACACTATTGGAAAGGTTACTTTTAGGTGATTTTTCGGAATTTGTAGAATTAACTTTTTATTTCTTATCTAGAAGCAACGTGAAACGGAACGCTCGTTTTAGAATTTTTCATGTTTTTCAAGCTTCGATAGCAGTAGAACTCAAGGATTTTATATACTACGCAAGGATTTTATATATACTAACGTAACTGGATGGTTAATTCGACTTTCATGTTTTTTTCGACTTTAATTGACGACCTCTGTGGCGGAGTAGGCGAAGACCCGCCTGTGACGTAGGAGGTTGCGGGTTCGATCCCCGCCGCGGGACAAATGTTTGTATGATCTGCAAATATTTTTCTCGGGTCTGGGTGTTTTCTATGTATAATGTAGATATGTATTTACAAAAAAAATGTATCTAAGTAGTTTATCAGTCATGTGGTTCCCATTAACACAAGCTCTGCTTAGCTTGGGGCTACATGATGCTGTGTGAAATGTCCATCATTATAAAAAAAATGTAAAAGGGATTTTGAACCTTATCACGACTTTTCAACGTTCTTTATAATTCAATCTGGATTGAAATTGAATCTGGATCAAAATAAGGATTGTCGGTCTCGTTGAAAGGACTTCGTGGTAGCTTTGTCCCTTTTACACTTGTTGTTGGATTAGTAGTGTGCCCATGACATTTAAATTTCAGGATATTCACTAAGGATTAGGAATGTTTCCTACCAATATTCTAAAGGCGAAAGTCCGTGTGTGTGTGTGTGTGTGTGAATGTTTGTTACCACGTATCTCCATAACTACTAAACCGATTTGGCTAAAATTTAAAATACAGATAGATAATGACCGGGAATAGGACATAGGCTTTTTATACCCAAAAATTGCACGGTTTCTATGGGATAAAAAGAGTAGTAGTCCATGCGGGCGAAGCCCCGGGCGTCCGCTAGTAGTTCATAAATTATGGTCGCCCTTTAGAAAGAGACACACCGCCCAAGTTTTATCTCTCAAGCAGACCGTGTTTTCTGTCTCATTGAACCTTCCAGTTACGTTTAGTATACAAATTCCTGGGTAAAATCCAAGACGTGCCAATTAAAAAAAAAAAAAAAAATTTTTAGGATCAGTAGGTAAGTAGTTAAGCTTGTTAAATTCCGATTCCAATGATACCACAAACAGGTTTAGTCCAGGAATAAAATCACTGGCAAAAAAAGTTAAACCGCTGGCAATAGTTGTTGCGCGGGCGTTGGTTATGCTAGGCAGGCAATCGGTCCGGGGGGCGGAGCACCTCAACGGAGCATTATGAATAAATCAAGAAATGCGGGCAAGTGCTCAAATACTCATCGATGTGTCTGTACCTAAGTCAAACAACTAATATTCTATTCTCGATCAACTTTTAATACCTTTCCAGTAAGAGATTATGAAAGGTTACTTTTCATACAAAAAGGTTACTTTTTTTTATATTTCAGGTAATTTCTGACAAGGCCCGACTGGCAACACTAGCGATGTTACGAGTTGATTTTATTCCAACTCGGATAACTCGAGTTGATTCGGCCGCTAACTCGAATCGCAACGCGAGTTGACTCGACTCGCATCAACCGGATGGGATCCGCGCCAAACGGATCGGCGCGGCGCACGTTGGTCCCGAATTTAGTGCTCCATACACATAGAAACCAAAACTCGATTTTTTAATTTTTTTTTATTGGGGATTGTTCTAGTACACAATTCTTATTCAAATATGTAGGTACAGTCACCATAGCAAGCTTCATGACGGAATAAAAAAATATTTAGTTTTTTTTTGTATGGAGGAGAACACTTAAATAGGATTATCTCTCGACTCTTAGAAACTCAAGGGCTGCCGCTTATAGAGGGTGTACACCCACACGAGGCCGTCCTCATAAGCCACCAATCTCGCACAGCTGGGCACGGTTTTAGCACCCAGAGCAAACTGAATATTCGAAAATTTGCCTACTACACCAAAACTAGAATTTCTTAAATGTTTGCATGGTAGATTGTTTTAATTCACTATTTTTATCTAACTATGTAGGTACAGTCACCATAGTACGCTTTACGTAAGAAAAAAAAAATATTTTGTCTTTTTTTGTGTATGAATGAAAACACTTAATTCGGATTTTCTCTCGACTCATAGAAACTCAAAGGCTGCCGCTTATACAGGGTGTACACACACATAAGGCTGTCCTTATAAGCTACCAATCTTGCACGTCTGGGCACGGTTTTGGCCAAAAAACTAATAATTCGAAAATTTTACAGCAATACCGAAACCAAGATTTCAAAAAAGTTTGCATGGGGGATTGCTCTGATACATGACTTTTATCTAAAAATGTAGGTACAGTCACCATAGCAAGCTTCATGACGGAATAAAAAAATATTTAGTTACTTTTGAATGGAGCAAAACACTTAAATTGGATTATCTCTCGACTCTTAGAAACTCAAGGGCTGCCGCTTATACAGGGTGTACACCCACATGAGGCCATTCTCATAAGCTACCAATCTCGCACGGCTGGACACGGTTTTGGCGACCAGAGAAAACTGAATATTCGAAAATTTGTCAACTACATCAAAACTAGAATTTCGTAAATGTTTGCATGGTAGATTGTTCTAATTCACTATTTTTATCTAATTATGTAGGTACAGTCACCATAGTACGCTTTGCGTAAGAAAAAAAAATATTTTGTCATTTTTTGTGTATGTGAATGAAAACACTTAATTCGGATTTTCTCTCGACTCATAGAAACTCAAGGGCTGCCGCTTATACAGGGTGTACACACACATGAGGCTGTCCTTATAAGCTACCAATCTTGCACGTCTGGGCACGGTTTTGGCCAAAAAACTAATAATTCGAAAATTTTACAGCAATACCGAAACCAAGATTTCAAAAGAGTTTGCATGGGGGATTGCTCTGATACACGATTTTTATCTAAAAATGTAGGTACAGTCACCATAGCAAGCTTCATGACGGAATAAAAAAATATTTTGTTATTTTTTGTATGGAGGAAAACACTTAAATTGGATTATCTCTCGACTCTTAGAAACTCAAGGGCTGCCGCTTATACAAGGTGTACACCCACATGAGGCCGTCCTCATAAGCTACCAATCTTGCACGGCTTTGGCGCCCAGAGCAAACTGAATATTCGAAAATTTGTCAACTACACCAAAACTAGAATTTCGTAAATGTTTGCATGGGGGATTGCATGGGACATTGCTTTAATACACTATTCTTATCTAAATATGTAGGTACAGTCACGACACAAGCTTTAAATTTTACTTTCGGTGTAGTTTATAGATTTTCAAATAATCATTTGGCTCTAGGCGCCAAAACCGTGTCCAGCCGTGCGAGATTTGTGGCTTGTGAGGACGGCCTTATGTGGGTGTACACTCTGTATAAGCGGCAGCTCTTGAGTTTCTAAGAGTCGAAAGATAATCCAATTTAAGTGTTATCCTCCACACAAAAATAGAACTAAATAGTTGTTTTTTCTGTCATGAAGCTTGTTATGGTGACTGTACCTACATTTTTACATAAAAATCGTGTATTAGAGCAATCCCCTATACAAACTTTTTAAAAATCTTGGTTTCGGGAATGCTGTAAAATTTTTGAATTATTAGTATTTTGGCTCTGGGTGCCAAAACCGTGCCCAGACGTGCAATATTGGTAGCTTATGAGGACAGCCTCATGTGTGTGTATACTCTGTATAAGCGACAGCCCTTGAGTTTCTAAGAGTCGAGAGAAAATCCGAATTAAGTGTTTTCATCCATACACAAAAAGAGACAAAATATTTTTTTTTTCTTACGTAAAGCTTACTATGGTGACTGTACCTACATAATTAGATAAAAATAGTGAATTAGAACAATCTACCATGCAAACATTTACGAAATTCTAGTTTTGGTGTAGTTGACAAATTTTCGAATATTCATTTTGCTCTGGGCGCCAAAACCGTGTCCAGCCGTGCGAGATTGGTAGCTTATGAGGATGGCCTCATGTGGGTGTACACTCTGTATAAGCGGCAGCCCTTGAGTTTCTAAGAGTCGAGAGATAATCCAATTTAAGTGTTTTGCTCCATTCAAAAATAACTAAACATTTTTTTATTCCGTCATGAAGCTTGCTATGGTGACTGTACCTACATTTTTTGATAAAAGTCGTGTATCAGAGCAATCCTCCATGCAAACTTTTTTAAAATCTTGGTTTCGGTATTGCTGCAAAATTTTCGAATTATTAGTTTTTTGGCCAAAACCGTGCCCAGACGTGCAAGATTGGTAGCTTATAAGGACAGCCTCATGAGTGTGTACACCGTGTATAAGCGGCAGCCCTTGAGTTTCTATGAGTCGAGAGAAAATCCGAATTAAGTGTTTTCATTCATACACAAAAAAAGACAAAATATTTTTTTTTTCTTACGTAAAGCGTACTATGGTGACTGTACCTACATAGTTAGATAAAAATAGTGAATTAGAACAATCTACCATGCAAACATTTAAGAAATTCTAGTTTTGGTGTAGTAGGCAAATTTTCGAATATTCAGTTTGCTCTGGGTGCTAAAACCGTGCCCAGCTGTGCAAGATTGGTAGCTTATGAGGACGGCCTCGTGTGGGTGTACACCCTCTATAAGCGGCAGCCCTTGAGTTTCTAAGAGTCGAGAGATAATCCTATTTAAGTGTTCTCCTCCATACAAAAAAAAACTAAATATTTTTTTATTCCATCATGAAGCTTGCTATGGTGACTGTACCTACATATTTGAATAAGAATTGTGTACTAGAACACTCCCCAATAAAAATAAAAATAAAAATCGAGTTTTGGTTTCTATGTGTATGGAGCACCAAATTCGGGACCATTGTGCGGCGCGGCGAGTCGAGTCGAATGCACCGTATTCGTATTCTTATTCTTGAGTCGAGTTTCGGTTTCGAGTTGGCGAATCGCTGACTCGCGACCTCGCGTGCACTCGCATTCGCATAACTCGCATTCGTTATCCGCATTCTAGTAGATAGGTAGGTAAGCGAGTTGATTCGAATTGCGAATGAACTTGATTCGAATCAACTCGCTTAGACTCTGATTCGAGTTATTCGAATCAGCCAACTCGACTCGCCCATCGCTAGGCAACACTGGTCGCTAGCTAGATTAGATCTGAAAAGTCGCTAGAAAGTCTAGGGGAGGGGGGATGTGGTTTATGATTGATGTTATTTATCCTTAATTTGCCAGGAATATTTTAACAGACCGGAAACATTTGGTCAGTACCTTTATAATGAAAATGAAGCATCTTTAAATATTTTTTTAAGTTGATTTTTTGTCCTTTCCACCATTCCATTACTTGCCCAAAAATTGTTTTGATTTGTAGGTTGAAGTCCAAAAGTCACTAAATATATTTTGTCGCTAAAGCTGATTCTAAGTCGCTAACACTTGATCAAAAGCCGCTATTTCTAGCGACGAAGTCGCTAAAGCAGCACTAAACTAGCGTACCAAAAGTGACTGTGACATAATAATATGGTTTATAGTGACATTGACATTGATTTATGATGAAACGAAAATATGACTTCTCAAATTCCCGCCAAAAACTTTATTAAATCAATGTCATAGGAATGTTTCATAATGTCAATGTCATATGAATTCATGACATTGATTTATTAAGTTTATGACGGGGCTTTTTGGCGGGAATTTGGGAAGTCATACATACAGTGCCACAAGTATAACTTGGCGCGGCTGAGCGCCACTGTGTTCAAAAAATATAATTAATTGTACAGAAAATACCACGAAATTTGGGAAAATATGTAAGAAAGATTTAATCATTTGCGTATTTGTTTATGATAGTATAATGATATTTCGCATCATAGTACTCCTTTTCCGTTTTTCCGTTTTAGTTCCTCAAATCGCCACCGCCAACTTATACTTGTGGCACTGTACATATTTTCGTTTTTTTGTTTTATTTTCCAAAACTTGTGTTTCTTCGAATGTTAATGTGTAGGTACTAATGGTGGATTATTAATCGTTTAGTGATCGTGAACGCATAAGCAAGGTGTGGGCAAGTGAAAGAAAATTGGATGGCATTGCTATTCGAGTTCTCCCAAAAAGTCTGTGACTAATGTTTCAGTAAAGTCCCACATCTTTACTGAGGCACAAGGGGAGGAGTGAGTTATTATATCTAAGTATTGTATTACATAGGTACCTCGTAATCCACAATAGTAGGTACCTACACTACACGACACTTTGCTTGCACACCCATGCTTTGGGCCTCATTTTTATGCACATTAGGTACGTAGGTATAGGTACTTTGTAGTTAGTACCTAGCTACTAGGTACCTACCTACCTACCTACTTAGGTAGTAGTAGTAGGTACAGGTGATTCTTCCTATGTTCCAATTTTAGTTAAACTCGGCCCAAGACTGCAATTTGCAAGCTGCGCAATTTTTTCCTTCCTGTAAGTGAGTCATGATGATAGGTGAATAATTCCTAGAAACAGAGCAGTTAGGTTAGGTACCTACCTACTTAACCACAGAACATTAGTAGGTACTAACAGTAGTTACAGTTTTCATTCAGACAGTTCACGGGGTGGTCGCACATGGTCGCACACGCACTGCACCACAGAACACTATCACTGCACGCAGCCAGTAGTGCTCTAGATATTGCAATCTATTTGAAAGAGCTAAGTACCTACCTACCTAGAGATAGGTACTTACGTAATAATATCATACAAGAGGACAAAAATGGTGAGTCTCTACTACCTACATACCTACTTTCTTATTAGGTAGGTACCTACTTATTTACTTAGTTACCTAGGTACTTACTTGAGTAGGTACCTACCTACCTAAATCTGATCTTTTGTTAATAAGTAGGCAAGTAAGTAAGTACTTACCTACTCAAAATGTACTTGTGATTTTCTTAACGCAAGTACCTACTTACCTACCCGCAAGTACTTACCTACCTACCTACTGATACTGTATAAAGGTACTACTTACCTACTTATACGTAAGTACCTACCTACCTACTTATAGGTAGGTAAGTAGGTACCTACCTACCTACTTATTTTTGGTAAACCTATCTAGGTATGTAGGTTCTTTATTTATT
The DNA here is from genome assembly GCA_958496255.1 of Camptogramma bilineatum. Lineage (NCBI taxonomy): Eukaryota > Metazoa > Arthropoda > Insecta > Lepidoptera > Geometridae > Camptogramma > Camptogramma bilineatum. The sequence goes on from OY292455.1 coordinate 16,622,055, forward strand.
TTTCTAACATTCATTGATTCAGCTGCAAAAGTACTAAGGTACTTATCATAATCATTTAATTTTTCAGGGAAGACTTATAAATATTTACTTGGCGGTAGTCCTGCTGATTGGTTGCATAGTAGCTGAGAAAGTAAGTACCTACTTACCTATACCTACCTATTATCTACCCACATATCTACGTACCTACCTACTGAACCTACCTACCTAATATAGTCGACAATATATTTCACAGGTCAGCTTATTCACTTACCTTACCTATATTTCACAATCTGGAGGGAGGACAAGTATCTAGGTACCTACCCACTTACTTAACCTCCGGAAGTCGGTAGGTAGGTATCTACTTTCGTATCCATCAGCTTCTATAGATCTTCCTTCTGAAACTTACAGAAATGGAAACTAGAATAAAGTACCTATTTGTACCTATGTAAAGATTGTGAGCAATCTACAGATGGTGACACTAGGTTAATAATTTAAGGGTCCTACTAGTATAAGTAAGCAACCCTTCTTTGTCCCCGTAGTGATGGTATTACAGAAAGGATTTTTCAAATCCGACTAGTAGTTCCTGAGATAAGCGCGTTCAAACAAACAAACAAACAAACTCCTCCGCTCTATATAAGTATGTAACTTGGAGGTTTACATTTCTTGTAGGTACCTAGTTTTGTTTTTAGTTAGGTTTAGGATAAGAAAAGTCGTGATGTTATCATTAGGGTTGCTGGGTAAAAAAAAAGACATCGTAGTACTATCATTTTCAAATCAAGGCATAGTCTCCGAAGGATTTTGTTCGGAAAATGTTGTAGTTAGGTTAGGTACCTACCTATACCTACTATTATGAACAGCTATTTACTCTAGCTAGATCATAGCTAATATAAAAATGTGTGCCCAAAAAAATGAAATTATGGATGTTTTTTTTACTTGGCTCATTGCTGCTGCCACAGAATTCACGATTCATAACAACTTTTCTATATAAAAGACATCAACGCGCTTTCATAAAAACAGCGTTCTAAAGTTTAGTAATGATAGAGCAAAGCTAGATCAAACTAATAATAAATATTTAGGTAAATCCATTTTTTCTCATCAAGCAGATTTTTTGCTTTGTAATTAATTAAATTAAACCCATATTCTAGCCGTTACAATTATCGTGTCTATTAATTAATAACTTAGTGTAGAACATTGACCGATACGATAACCTTACTTGGCACTCAAGAGTAGCTCATATTATAATCGAGTCTTATTTACCTATTACCTACTTTAGGTTATTAACTTAGGTAAAGCTACTGAACTATTTGTTTACTGGGTACCAATTTTATAAGAAGGAACCAACTGTTTACCTACCTTCAAACATAACTTTGTACTGCTACAAAACCTACTTAATTTTTCAGGATAAAGATGAGTCGATTATCATGATAAAACAAGGAAAATTGAAAGGATCGAAACAACAACTTCTGGATGGTAGTTCTTACTACAGCTTCAAAGGCATACCCTATGCTAAGCCACCAGTGGGAGAGCTACGGTTTCGGGTAAATCGTCATTTATTTCAGTTCTATTAAACTCTAGATAATGTACAGAATTTGGTATCTCTTTTATGATTTAATTGAGTTTCACTAACACTAACGCACATGGTAAACGGCATTCATAGAGCAGCACCGAGAGGACTTAGTACCATAATGAAGATAACTGATCTGAAGTATTTTAAAATAGGTACTAAAAAAATATTAACATTCTAGGCGCCGTTGCCACCTTCTTCTTGGAAAGGCATCAGAGACGCCACCGAACACGGTCCTATCTGTCCTCAATTTGACTTTAACACTCAGAAAATTTTAAATGGAAGCGAAGACTGCCTTTTTCTTAACGTGTACACAAGAACAACAAACACCAATGCTAAAACTCCTGTCATGGTCTACATTTACGGCGGAGGCTTCACGTCAGGGTCGGGTGATCAAGCGTCTTACGGCCCAGAGTTCATGCTACAACATAACGTGGTCATGGTGACTATGAACTACAGATTGGAAGTCCTAGGCTTCCTCTCTCTCGATACACCAGAAGTACCCGGAAACGCAGGAATGAAGGACCAAGTATTAGCTCTTCGATGGGTCAAAGAGAACATAGCCGAGTTTGGAGGAGATCCAGACAATGTTACAATATTCGGAGAAAGCGCAGGATCGGTAGCAGTCACTTATCATATTATTTCACCTATCTCGAAAGGCCTTTTTCATAAAGCCATTGCGCAAAGTGGAGTATGCATTGACGATTCGGGGATCACCAAAGACTCAAAAGAAAGGGCTTTCCGAGTTGCAAAGATACTGGGCAAAGATACAACGGATTCTCAAGAATTACTGCAGTTTTTAAGAAGTGCACCGGCTACTAAATTAACCAACATGACTTATATCACTGAAACAACTGATGAAAAACTTAGAGGAGTACCGATGCGCTTTGGTCCCGTTGTGGAAAAAAAGTTTTGCGACGTGGAAGCTTTTGTTTCAGAAGATCCGTTGAATGCTGTTGTATCTAATAGAGTGAATAAAGTTCCTCTTATAATTGGATATAATTCTGCTGAAGGGCTTATAATGCTTGCGGATCAGTTGGTTAAAGCTGAACGTCTAAACGCGAATTCATCTTACTTAGTACCTAGAGAACTGGTACAAAAAGTTACGGAGCGTAAAGTCACGGAATTTGGCCAAAGAATAATGAAGTTCTATACCGGAGATGTAGGAATGAACAACCAAACCGCGCAAGGTTTAGTTGACATGAGAACTGATATGCACTTTGCGTACAATATTCACAGATTTGCACACTTTTATAGTTCAGAGGCATCTGTTTTCATGTATAGGTTTGATTATGCTACAGATTTGAATGTGGTGAAGAATTTTTTGGGATTGTCGGCCATGCCGGGCGCGTGTCATGCAGACGATTTGTTTTATATATTCTACAATGAATTGAATAAGAAGATTTACGCATCACAGCAGAAGTTACGTCAGATCGTTTTCAACCTCACCAAGCTATGGGCTGACTTCGCTAAGACTGGGTAAGTTTATCTTTTAGTAGTACCTACTTACCTAATAAATTCGGGTCCTGAAACTTGTTCACTTTTAGTAGAGACGAAGTGAGTGAAGAAGTTATCCAAGGTAGCATAGAGTTTTAGCAGTGTTAACGTTGGTTTGTGAATAACCAAGGACCTTCAATTTCAAGCATGTGTTTTTGGTCTGTGCCTCAAAAACGCTGTAAGTACCTACCATTATTAATGCCGTCGTGACGTCACACTGCTCATGTCTTGTAGGTAGGTAGGTATATAATTTCGAAAGATTCAAGTTTTTTTGCACATCGAATGATGTCATGGTGACGTCCGGAGCTAGCATGGCGGCTAGTAAAAACAATTTTTATGAGAACCGGCTTTAAAAAAATTATAAAAAAAATTTAATAAGTGCTCTAGGATTTATTTAAAACACAATTTGAAAAAGGGTGTATTACTAAAGTGCGCGCAAGATAAGCCTGCGCGTGATTGACCAAAGAATTAACAAAATCGATTAACAAAATAAATTAAAATAATAAAATCGAGCAGAGTTATCTTGCGCGCACTCTAGAGTATTATTTGGAACGAGGATTATTTGAAAGGAATTAGTTCTTTTTAGTTCATCGTTCCTGAACTACACAAGCCTATTGGTAATTTACGCGCGCAGACTTATCTTGCGCGCACTCTATGACAAATTGATTCAGATGAACGAAAATTTCTGTTTTCTGTTGGAATTGTAAACTATCTACCGTAACACCTTTCTTTACACAGTTTCACAATAGATAAATGATTCTTATTCTTTCCAGTAATCCTACCCCTGAAGGCAGCAATGTGTTGTGGCCGAGATACAGTGCAGCAGAACGCGAGTACCTGGCTCTTAACGAGGTGATGACGTCAGCACGACAAGCTGACCACACCCGACTCACATTCTGGAACAGGATTTACTGTGAAGCTGGAGTGCCTTGCCTTGTTTAGCCAGATGATTTTTGATTATTAAAATTTTTCGTTCATCATTTCATTTATTTTAGTATTTTTCTCACAAACATTATCGATCGAGCGAGCGAAGCGAGCGAAGATCTTAGTGGCAAGTTAGGCGATTTTGCTTTGTATGTTTGTATGTTTGTATGTTTGTATGTTTGTATGTTTGTATGTTTGTATAAGGTGTAGCGGGGCAATTCTGGCAGCGGGGTAATTATGGCACATGGTTATATCTCTCGTTCTATGACTTATATCTCGAAGAGACATCTATGTACGCATAGAGAAATGTTTTGTTCATTCATAAACGATAGGTGGCATTTCTAGCGCAAAAACTGACTGATTGACAGCATCATTTTGACAGTCACCTATTTTTCGGAGGGTGTAAAAATATTAGCTCCTCGAGTTTTTGTAATAATTAAGTGGTTTTCGCGGTTTAATTGAAAATTGAACAAGCTAAGGAGGTGTATTTTAGACTGGAGATTATTTTAATCGTACTAGTTCGTTTCTACTCATTGTTTCTTCTGTGTTATTGCATCCGCTATAATTACCCCACAAAGTGTTGATTTTATGTAATTTTATCGAAATCGGTTGTCATAATTGCCCCACCGATTTTGTATGAAGTTGCCAAAAACCAGTGATGTCCACAGCATTGAAGTAAACGTCGATAAAAATAATACTTAACTAATCGAGCGAGTGAAGATCTCAGGGTTAACTAATGCGATTTGCTTTGTATAAGTATTTGTTTGTGGCTTTGTTCAAGATTAATTTAACCATAGTCGACACGCATTAAATTTTCGATCGAGCGAGCGAAGCGAGCGAAGATCTTAGTGGCAAGTATGGCGATTTTGCTTTGTATGTTTGTATTTTTCACGAATTCTTGTTCTTGCATAACTGTCGAACCGTTCATCCAATCTGCATGAAACTTAGTAGGTCAATAGGTTGTGCTATGGAAATGTACGATGGAGTATATGAGCTTAATCGATGAAGGGGTTGTCAAAATATTGGGTTCCCAAGGGGGTAAAAAAAACTAACAAATTTATTGAGTGGGGTGTCATATGAAAGGTCTTTATTTTTACATTCCAAAATAATTATTATTTTTATTCTAGGATGTATACTTTTTGAATTACGACGAGAATTCATAAAAAATTAGATACAACATTATGTATTGCATGCTTGCCAGTATTATTAACCATGACGAGCTAGCGCAAATAGACATACTTGGCAGTAGTAGCACTTGAAAGTATAGGGGTAGTCAGAAGAAAGTCCAAATGTAAGCCATCTACGGTTCGCGAGATCTCAGGTCGGGACGAACTACATTTCATACAACATCATTTTTGCGCGCGATTTTTGCGCATTTTCCGTTTATCGATAGTCAGCGTCCCAACACTAGCATGTATGGGCGACTAAAGAGTGATGCCAGAATTACCCCACAAAAATTTTAAAAGGTTTTTTATAGAAACTGGACCATTGTAGGAGATTAGAATGTTCAAATTCGCGTGTATTGTGTTGTCTAGTTTGTAAAGCTTCTGGATTTAGTATCATAGCATCATTGGTTCGAATAATATCACCACCTGACGGAATTACCCCGCTGAGGGGCTATTCTGGCATTTTCCAGTTTTTAGTTAAAATTGTGTTATTTCACCATATAAATATGCTTTTTCTTTAACAAAAATACAATAAATAAAAAGGCAGATAAACGTTACATAACACCAATTTGTCAGAATTAGCGTAACTCAATAAGGAACGAGAGCGTTGAAGTTTTAAATTTTGACTAAAATTTTTCGGCCAGAATTGCCCCGCTGCACCTTATTTGTATGTTTCATTTTTATGTTCTCGCATAACTATCGAACCGCTTATCCAATCTGTATGAAACTTGATAGGTCAATAGGTTGTGCTATGGAAATTTGCTGTGGAGCGTATGAGCGTAATCGATGAAGGGGTTGTAAAGATATGGGGTTCCCAAGGGGGTAAATTTTTTTCAAAGGTACCCAAATATATTGAGTGGGGTGTCATATGAAAGTACTCAATTTATACATTCCAAAATGGTTTTTAGTTTTCTTCTAGGTTCTATAGTTTTTGAAATACAGAGAAAAATAAAAATGATGAAAACCAATTAACGGATGTATGGAAAGAGCTCCCGTTTCATAGAGTTTCGATGTATTCGTAGGTCTGGTTAACAGACAAGGAGTGTGGCATCGTTGTGGTTTGGTTTGCAATGATTTTAGTTGCTTCTTGATATTTTTTCTTGAGATTGAAAATAAAAGCCGTGTTGGCCGAGTGGAAGAGTGCTAGGGAGGGGGAGGGAATTGATTTTCTCATACATTTTGTATTGAACTGCTATTTTAATAATTTCTCGAACTAAGAGGCCTTCCCTGAGGCGCGGTACGAAGTTCGCGGGGTCAACTATTGAATATAAACACGACACGACTTAATGTATTGCATGCATGCCTATAATCTTAACCATACTGAGGTAGCGCATTAGATATCATTGTGTGGTAAACACTAGAAGGAGCACTTAACGTAGGTATAGGGGTAGTCAGAAACAAGTCCAAATCTAGGCTATCAACACAACGGTGCGCGAGATCTCAGTTCGGGGCGAACTACTAGTTATACTTACAGTAAAGTAAGTACCTATATAAATACTAGTAGTTCGCCCCGAACTGAGATCTCGCGCACCGTAGATGGCCAACATTTGGACTTTCTTCTAACTACCCCTATAATTTCAAGTGCTACTACTGCCGGGTATGCCTATTGCGCTAGCTCTTCATGGTAAAAAATACTAGCATGCATGCAATACATAATGTCGTGTCTAATTTTTCATTTATTTCATATTTATGAATTCTCGTCGTATTTTTAAAAGTATACGTCCTAGAATAAAAATAATAACTATTTTAGAATGTACAAATAAAGACCTTTCATTTGACACCGCACTCAATATATTTGTTTACTTAACTTTTTTTTCCCCAATTATTTTCATTTTTTATCAAATTTTTTTTTATCATGAAAATAAATCAAGTAGCATCTAAAATCATTGCAAACCAAACCGCAACGATGCCACTCTCTTTTTAAGACCAACCAGTCAATGAGCTACGAAGACATCGAAACTCTATGAAACGGGAGCTCTTGCAGCTCTGGTTTCGTAGTTTTTGGTCTTTGGTCGTATTTCAAAAACTATACATCCTAGATTAAAAATAAAAACCATTTTGGAATGTACAAAATAAGCCCTTTCGTATGACACCCCACTCAATATATTTGTGTAACTTTCATAATTTTTTACCCCCTTGGGAACCCAATATCTTCACAACCCCTTCATCGATGAAGCTCATATGCTCCACCGTAAATTTCCTTACCACAACCTATTGACCTACCAAGTTTCATGCAGATTGGATGAACGGTTCGACAGTTATGCTCGAACAACAATTCGTGAAACATACAAACATACAAACATACAAACATACAAACATACAAACATACAAACATACAAAGCAAAATCGCCCAACTTACCACTAAGATCTTCGCTCGCTTCGCTCGCTCGATCGATAAATACCTACAGAATTATATATGAAAAAAAAAATACAGTTTAACATAATACTTAATTCAAAATAAATGAAGGTTAGAGGAAGCTAATTATAAAAATCTGTTTTGTGAGAGACAGTGTTTTGTGCTACAGGTCAAAATATTGATGGACATTTCACAAATCGCCATCTAACCCCAAACTAAGCAAAGCTTGTATTATGAAAACCAGGTAGGTAATTGATAAAATCTACGTATGTTACTGAGAATACATACCTACTTTGTCAAAAGGTGTGTTAAAGGCAATTATCAACATCTGAACCTACTTACATAGCTTTTTCTTTTTTCCCATTGTCTTATGTTAACTTTTGAACCGCGGGTATAAGTTTTAATAAATAAATCAATATTCTTATGCGCAACTGTGTAAACAGTCTTTTTTAGGGTTCATAAAATCCAAAAGTAAACACGATTGTCTTTTCCTTGTGGCGATGGCGTCTGCCGCCATCTTAATTTTGCAGTACCTAAGTGTGTACCTAAGTATATTTTGAAACTCTGTTTTGAATTAGAAAATATAAATAAAAATGGATTGGTTGGTTATAAATATCGACAAAATCTTAAATAGTAAATGATAGTGGGCAAACTTCACCCAGCACCGCCAGCAATGTAATTAATATTACTCGAAAGACCTAACAAAACTAAGCATTTTTTATTATCGACGCATTAAAATCTATCCCGGGGGTCACTAGATAAATCCATGTTTGTACCTACCTAACCTGAGTAGTAGGTACTAGATTGTATGACAACGGGGCAAAATATAATTTGTTTCGACGAGAGTGCTATTTTGAATACAGAATGGAGCGAGGGATGCTAGCGTTGAAACCCGAGCGCAGCGAGGGATTCTAGATTAAAATCCTGAGCGCAGCGAGGGATTCAAAGGACGACATCGGAAATAGGAGATTGTTACACATGGTTTGAAAGTAACCTACCTAGGCACGAGATGGTTTGGCGCACGAGCAAAGCGAGGGCGCTAATAGCTCGAGTGCCTAAACAGGTTATTCACATCTATCTTGTAAGAGCTATTAACACGCTGAGACGCTATGGCCGCATCGCCGGCCACGTGGCCAAACAGTTCGTAATGAAATGTATGACAGATAACTCACGTGGCTACGGTCTGGCGTCAGGATCCTGATCCTGTGATCCAGATCCCGTGATCCTGACTTCGTGATCCTATTCTCGTGATCCTGATCCTATAATCGTGATCCCGTGATTCTGATTCTGTGATCCTGATCCTACGTGATCCTAATCCCGTGATCCGGATCCAATGATCCTGCATAATCCTGATACCGTGATCCTTATCCTGTAAACCTGATCCTACGTGATCCTAATCCCGTGATCCTGATCTTCATCTTATGGTAAATAGAAATGTCAAATATAGCTGACAAAGACGACATGGCTCAATAGAAATGTCAAATAGTAGCATGTGATTTATTTAATACTTTGTCAGCAGGGAAAATCGTTTCCCAGGGAGAATTGCTTCCCAGGGACGCGAAAGTACTGTTTTCATCCCTCTGTTCAGGTAACTTCAAGCGTACTTTTCGAACATGAGAAATGAAAAATAAATACTTAAGAGACTTTCTCATAAACCTCACATTATTTTGAAATAAAAACATCCCAATAAATCGAGACTTTCATCGCTCTAATCATAATCATTTTAGCTTTTTTGTAAGTTAAACCTTTTCGACTTAAATAAATAGAGAACCCTCGGACAGAATTTGATGCGAATTGGCACAGAGAAACAAGGCTTTGATACCTTCTAAGCAAAAGTAGCTATATATAAGCTGTGGCGGTCGTGGGTCCATACATTTATGATTATGCCCGAAAATGCGGTAACAGCCATTTTAACCTCTCTTTAAGTTAAACCTATTCGACTCAAAATAAATAGAGAACCCCGGGACAGAATTTGATGCGCATTGGCACAGAGATACAAGGCTGTGATACCTTCAAAATAAAAGTAGTCTGAGCTGTGGCGGCCGTGGGTGAAGTGCCCATATATTTTTGCCCACACTCGTTTAATAATATAATTCCCATAAAGGAAATGTGTCTCAGCTTTTAGATGAAAATTATTATGAAATGCAGTGAAACTTTGTCGCTGAGCCTGGGTTTTTTATATCATGATCCTTTAGAACAATATTTTGACTGGCCGTTTCTAAATCTGTAGATACTGTTTATAAAACATAGTAAAAATCTATAAAAAATAAAATGAATGTTTGTGTGGTTGTCCTCTATGCGTTCCTAAACCATTGATCAGATTGTGATGGAACTTCGGTATGGTCTTCTGAGGAAGCCTGCGAAGATTTCTGGTTTATTTAATAGTACTACATTATTGCCGCGGTCCGCTTTTCTCAAACACGCAAAAAAAACAACAACAACAAAAATAATAACAACAAAAACAACATGTTCTTCGGGTTTAAAAAGTTCGTTCTATTTTCAAATTTATTGCCGAATCATTGCTGACATTAAAGAAAGTGTCCAACAATTTCTTTAACTGACCTCACCTACTCGAACGGCAGTCGAGCACGCCAGATAAGAAATTACTGGACACTTTCCGACCCACTGTTGCAAGAACGAAGGTTGTGTAAGATAAAATAGTCGTATATCGTCGCGTGTTTGATAAAAGTATAATGGCTTCGGAACCTGACCGGAGAATAATAATTACTTAGCATCGATAATTATTAGGTATCCTATTAGAAACAATGAAAGCAAATAATGTGTAGGCATGAAAACAAATGTTGCGCTACAAAGGTAGGTACGTAAGTAGGTACCTACTTACTTAATTGTTTTTATTTTTATCAAGTTAAGTACCTATATTCTGTTGATCGGTTCTCTTCGATTCAGACGTATTAACTCACTTCACTATAAAAGTTAATATTTAAGCCGATCTCAACCATAAGTACATTACTCGACCGAAGGTCTCCGATAACGATGCTAGTCATCCTCGCGCTAACCTTCGCGGTGATCGTGGTCTCCGTCGTCGCGTATCAGAGACGTAAACACAGGGAGTGCTCGTCCCTCGCTCGCTTGGATGGTAAGACGGCGCTGGTGACGGGGGGCACGGCGGGGATGGGGCTGGTGGTGGCGGCGGAGTTGGCGCGGCGCGGCGCAAGGGTTCTCGTGGCGAGCCCTTTCCCGGAAGAGGGACGTGCGGCGTTAGACTTCATACAGCGCACGTCAGGCAGCCGCGACGTGCACTTCCACCGCCTTGATCTTGGCTCGATGTCCGACACGCGTCGCTTCGCCGCCGAGCTGCGCGCGAACGAACCCACACTACACCTGCTGGTCAACAACGCGGGCGTGGGCGGGCCCGGCGGACGCACATCACCCGACGGACTCGACCTCATCATGCAGGTCAACTACTTCGGCGCCGCGCTTCTGACGCTGCTGCTCCTGCCGCTGCTGCGCGACTCCGCCCGCCCGGGAGACCGCAGTCGGGTGGTCAACGTCGCCTCGGGCCTGCACGTCATGGGCAGGATCGACATCGACCGCTTGAACGAGACCTCCGGCAGCTCCCTCAAAGCGTACTCGAACAGCAAGCTCTGTCTGGTGATGTTCACGAAAGAACTGGCCGAGAGATTGAGAGGGCGGAACGTTGTCGTCAACAGTCTGGAACCCGGTACTGTTGGGACTCAGATTTTTAACACGTGGAACGGTTACATCGGTTTTGTGCTGACCTGGATCGCCCGATGGGTGTGCAAGACTCCGTGGCAAGGCGCGCAGACGACCCTCCACGTGGCTCTGGACGAGGCCGCCGGATCGGTCAGCGGAGAGTACTTTGCCGAGTGTTGCGTTTTCAAGGCGGTCAAGAAAGCCTACGACGAAAAAATGTCGGCCCGGCTCTGGGATGAAACAATAAAATTAATTAATCTGAGCCCTGAAGAAGTAAAAAGTAGCTTATGTTAAAACACCTAGTAGAACATGACATGTGTGTTTTGTTTTTTCTAAGTATTCCTTTAAGTATATAATTTATTCGATTACCTATAATAAAGTTAAAATAAGTAAGTATAGGACTCTAGCTATGTTAATGATATCTACTTATTGAAGTAGATATCATTAACATAGCTAGAGTCCTATACTTATTTTAATAAAATAGTACCTACCTTAGTATTGACTAAGGTACTATTTTATTCAATTAGCTGGGACTTACAAAAGATAAATCCATTATAGGTCTTCAATCTACAATGTATTTTGTAACAAACTTGCTTAGAAAAATAACACATTTTTATTCGCATAAATACAGAAACTCGTAAAAGATCACGTTGTAAATATATTTATTCTTCCACACATTACTGAAAACATTGTAGGTACCAAAGGAAAACTCACTAATAATAATATGCGAAAATTGCATGCTGATGTGAAGGTCATTATAGAATAGCAACAACGACACGAATAGTAATAGTTCCTACTAGATAATCAGTTTCACTAAGATAGTTTTGATACGAAGTCACAGATAAAAACAGGCCTTTACATCTTTTACTAGCTAGATGATTTATACAGTGTCAGGAGGCCATCTTTACGTCATTACCTCGGACAATGTTAGAATAGAAGAATATACCTACTATAGTTTATTGACAACACACACAGAAGACGGAGGACAGAGCTTAAAATACAAACATATTGTATATGTTTGTATGTTTGTATGTATGTTGAGATGGAGTAGGCTTGCCCAGCACCTTCACCATCCTCTCAGCTTAACCTGCTGTATCCATAGGAAAGACATGGTCAATACGTGTTGGGCTGACTAAGCCGCGGGTTTCTTCGCGATGTTTTGTTTTTTCTTCCTATTTTTTTCGAAACGAATAAATAATGACGTAGGTAACTAAGGCAATCTACACAAGTTCCAAGGTCACATAAAAAGCATCTTAAAAATACATAACAGCAAAACCAATAAACACTTATTTGCTTTGCTTTTCATAAACTGACAAACTAATTTTATGTCGACCTTGGTTAATAGCCCTCTTGATCTGTTTTGTTTGAGTAGGTAGGTACCAACTAGGGTTGCCACCCTACTATATTTAAGAGAAGTCTACTATAATTGAGTCCCAAATACTATGTTTTTGGAAAAAGCATATAGTAGGCGAAACTACTATATTTCCCCCCCCCTCAAAATGTAATGTTGCAATTCTTTTATTTTCATTTTTCTTGAAACGTAACAGGGCCAATTCTGTAGGTAAGTATAGCTGAACAATTCCGTGGTTTAACGCAAACTACTATTTTTTTTGGATTTCCGCCTATCTACTATATATTTTCATAAAGTTCCTACAAACTCCTATATTCGAACCAAAAAAAGGTGGCAACCCTAGTACCAACTGAGTGCAGGATCTTATGTCACACCTTCACAAGTTCAATGTTGTTCAAATAAATTGAAATTCCTTGTTTATTTTGCAATTTTGTGTTTGTTACGTTTTCGATGTGTTGTGTGGTTTTAGAAAAAAAAAAAAACGCTCCTGCTGAGGATCTTAATACTGATTGAACCTTGTTGCTCAACATTGCCAGTGGAATAATTATACAGCCCGATTAAAAAGGCCGCTATAGCAAAATCACAATAGGAATTGCAATATACAGGGTGTGGCAAATTCTTGGTCACTGAAGGGTAGCTACCTTTTCTCTTGTAGTTAGAAAGTTTTGTTCTTAGGAAACTTCGGTTTTATTTTGAAGAAAAAAATAATTGCATTTTTAGATTTTTGAAAAAAAGTAAGTAGGTACTTACAGTTAGCCTAAAAAATTACATTTGTCAAAAAAAACAAGTTGGTCTTAATCGACTCTATTTTCCACCAGGAACACTTCTCCCAAAGTAACTTATCAAATCAAAGTAGGTATATAATGCCCACAGAATTGAGAAGCGTTTCTGTGTTCTGTGATAATGCCATTCTTGCATGTCACTCTCAGTCTATGAAAAGAAATGGCATACCTAGGTATAGATTAATTCCTTTTGCTATAACGGCCTTATGCAACTTGAAGAATTGGTGCATTAGACTTTTAATTTGAAATTGACAATCCAAAAGTTTGGTCTCAGCTCGAGGTAGAATGATACAGGCTTATAACCGTAGGATCGTGAGCCTGTTTTAATATCTTCCATGAATAAAAATGTGGACGCTTAGACTTAAGAGACTACAATGTTGTGTTTTATTGTTCTATCAATAGTCATCATCATCATCATCATCACCTCAGCCGTAGGTCGTCCGCTGTTGGACATAGGCCTCTCTCAAAGATATCAATAGGTGGTCCAAGATTAATTTCTTAATTTTAGTTTTACAACACTAGTTAAGGACGGGTCTTACCTAAGTTAAGCAATACTTAAGTAGGTAGGTACTTTATGAAGCTTTTGGAGGACTTACGGAACTCTAAAAAAATGTCAAAGTGTTATTTTCTCACAAGCGTTGTAATTAGCAATTTAATTGATTTATTACAATGCTTCTATAACTATTGAGCTAGGTCGGAAATGTAAAAAAAAAAAGTGTCACGCAACATAACAATGTTTCTGTTATCAACACTTAAACGTTATCTATTTTAAAATTGTGTTGTAAAAAATGCTGCGGAGGAAATTATAACTAGGTATCATCATCATCATCATCAGCCATTTTGTATCCCCTGCTGGGCATAGGCCTCCCTTCGTGTCCGCCATTCCCCTCGATTCTGCGCTAGCGCAACCAAGTGCAACCCACGGTCTAGCGGTTGTTCCATCGTGCCGGTGGACATCCCCTATTTCAGTGTCCTTGTCTCGGCCACCACTCGATCTACGTCTTGGTCCATCTGCCATCACTCCGTCTCGCCAGGTGACCTGCCCAACTCCACTCGAGTCCCAATATCCACTCGGTTATGTCTATCATAACTAGGTATACCTACTTAGAAATATAACATTTATTTATACTTATATAAACTAAACTACTACAGATTTATATAACTTTACAAAATGCATCAAAACCAGTTGAGCCGTCTAAGGATATCGATCTATAAGTAGCTTAAAAATATTACTATTAGCTTCGCTCCTAAAGCAGTGTCTACTGGCAATAAATCTTGCACAAGTTGACTTGCGCAAGCGACTTCCAACGTGAAAACGCTCGCATAAGTGGACTTCTATTTTATTGACTTGCCGAACTTGCTGCAAGTCCCATGTGTAGGTATGCAAATAAAAAAATTGCTGTTAGTGGAAACTAGACGCCCGCGCGCCCCGCAAATTGATTTATGCAAGAAATTGTGGAAGCATTGATACTTACCTACCTATAAAAACAGTCAAGTAGGAGTTGTAATTGCATACCAGTTTTTTGTTACCTACCTACGTCTTAAATTTTTTTGATACTTATAGCTTATAGGTACGAATTAACTAATTTTTTTGACTTACCTTATGGAACCCTAGGTGCGCGAGTGTCCGACTGGACTGGCACTTGGCTGTTTTCTTAAGTAAACATGGTTCCCTCGGAAGACGCTCCAGGTCTAGCTGTTTTATTATGATGGATTATCTCTATAAAATCCGAGATATCCAAATGCACAACTTTTATCAATCTCAATGTCAAAATCACTTTGGACTCTGGTTCGTGGGCTGGATGTGGACTTTGGCTCGGGCGCCGCGCCGCCGGGCGGCTGAACTGCCGGCGTACCACCAACTCTTAGAGCAATGTCAAATCAAAACAAGGTGAAAACAGTCCTGCATCGCGTGAATGACTTGTCACTTGACACTCCACGAAGAGACGTTACCAAAAAATTCCTGCGTTAGGTGTGGATGTGGAGTCTGGGTCAAGCGCCCAGTACCCGGCGCAGCTGCCCCCGGCATTGAAGCTAGGGCAAAGCATTGTGCGACACCCTTACTGTATTTCCAGAAAAGTATAATTTGGGTGTCTTCAAATCGAGAGTCAATAGGTTCCTTCTAGGTAAGCGTGCTCCATCTTAGACCACACTGTTGCTTTGCATCAGGCAGGGTATCCCCCACTGGATAGGAAGATGACCCAGCTGCTGCTGCCAGCGCCAATCATGTTCTTTTACTAGTATTTTATTTTGAGCGTCAGGTTGTAGAGGTATAATAAATATTTAGATACGCATGTAGATAAAAATTAAATATTAGAAATACCTCGGTCAGGCTCGGTCTGCTTTCCTGTTGCTATACCCTAACAGGGTTCATGTGTGAAACTAATAACTACATTATAACAAACATGTGTTTACAACCATATGACAGCAATAATGTATTGAGTACCTATTGAGTATTGAGACGC
This sequence comes from Camptogramma bilineatum, assembly GCA_958496255.1. Classification (NCBI taxonomy): domain Eukaryota; kingdom Metazoa; phylum Arthropoda; class Insecta; order Lepidoptera; family Geometridae; genus Camptogramma; species Camptogramma bilineatum. The sequence goes on from OY292455.1 coordinate 16,637,814, forward strand.
GTGATCAGCGAGCTTGTGCATAGTTGGCTCAGCGGATCAGCATTGCATTAAATACCTATGTAAGTACTATTTTTCTGTAGATAAATGTACATTATAATAATTAGGTAAATAATATGACATGTTTCACATTGAAATGTATTTTGGATTCATGTAAATGGTAAATAGGTACGTACTTCAGTGCCCATTCAGATAAGTGTCCTCAGCATTATTTGCCAATCGGTGCTTATAAAGTAGCGTAAATTTTGATATTTGTGTATTATTTGACCACACCTAGGACACGACTTTTGACCAGCTATATGAAAGTTATCTGTAAACTGCGCATAATTTGGAAATTATATTCACTTAGGTACTTACTTATTAATTTAATGTAAAATTAGTATTTATAAAACCTGATATAAATATCTTGAATGACATTTTAGTAGTAATTTTTAACATAAATTACTTGAGCTAGATGATACTGCAAACATTATTGATATTTCTGGTGATATGGTCACTGGTGTTGCGATGGCAAAAGAGACACATGCACAAACTGTGGAGTCAGCTACGGAACAACTACAGAGCTCTACCGTTTATAGGACACGCTTACTTGTTCCTGGGGGATGATGAAGGTAAGTTTTATCGTTTTAATGTAAGCTATGGTCTTAATAGGAGAAAAATTCATGGTAGGTGTATGTTTCAGATCGCATGAAAATACTTCAGAAGTTTGGTATAGAGGCTTACGCGACTGGTGGGCTATGGGCAATGTGGCAAGGAAGTCGGCTCTACGTAAGTACGTTCCAAGACAAAACAATTCCATGGATATTGAGCCAAAAAGTTATTGAAAAATATAATGAACGGTGAACAGAATCAAGATCCAAGAGAGCGCTGTCATTCCCTGTTAAAGCTGCGAAAAATAGACATTTTTATAAACTCCAATCAGAAGCAAAACTAACTAGAAACATGGCATTGCAGATATTAGCGATCCAGCCATAGCAGAAATAGTGATGAAGACTTTTTTAGAGAAGGATGATGTCATGAAGTGCTCACGGCTACTCACTGGCAACGGAAGTGTGTTTGCACCAGGTATGTGCATTATGTGTTGGGTCTTATTCTGACTATTCTGATTATTCTGTCCACAAACCATAGGATTACAAAGTAAAAAAAAATAACAAAGTAAAAATTTTAAGTAGGCACACGATTGCCTTTCGATCCTAAAGACGGAGGTTTGATAGAACCAAAGTAATTTATTTATTATAACTTACTACATTATATACATGGATTGATCACCGAAAAGAAAACTCGGCCCAAGACAGTGTTTTTTGCCCAGGGAGACAAAAATGATCGTTAGCGCAATTCCTTTCTTGAATCATAAGAATAATTTGTAATATGTGTCTATGAAAAGAGACGGCATAATCATACAATTCGTATTATGATTCAGCTAAAGCGGCCTTTTTAGACCCGGTGTTTCTTCATGGTTTAGGTCGCGAAAGAACCGTAGTAGGAGTAGAATTGTTAGCTCTTTATGTGTGTGTACCATCTCAAATTAACATTAAATTCCAGTTCCAATATGGCGTCCTCGACGAAAGTTCCTGGCTCCAACATTCAGTCCCAAAAACCTGCTTCAGTTCGCGGATATCTTCTCCCGCCAGAGTTCTGTTATGGTGGACCAGCTCAGAACTCAGGCGGGGAAAGGCACCTTCTCCATTTGGAAGTTTATCACAACGTATTCTATGGACTCAGTTTGTGGTTGGTATCAGATGTTGAGAATTCTTGAAATTAACATTAAGTAAGTAGTACCTAGATATTTGTTAGAATTGCTGCTGGAGTACCAGCATGACGGAATGACGATTGAAAAAAAAAAAACCTCCTTTAGTGTTTTGGGTCGATGACATTGTTGTACATCGAATAGCCAAACCTGGTTCTGGGTTCCAAAAATCTGAAGAAGATGAAAAAGCGAAATCCGATGAAACACCCGAAAGTGAATGTGTTCAAATCGGACGTTTAGAGATGGTGTTTAATCTAACTGAAAAACATCTTTGAATTCCAATCAATATTTTTTTACCTTTGAATGCAATTAAAGCTAAAGTAAGTTCGTATGAGCAAGTGGCCAACTCCGCCTAAAGGCCTCCGTCATGGCAATTTAACGTGCCCTTCGAAGCATGGAAGCGCTCAGCTCGTAATGTCACTTGCAGTCACCCATCCTAATAGGGAACATGCGTCTGATTCAAAAGCGGGTTAAATGTATTTTATTATGAACATTGTTGCTTTAGAGGTATGTGTGTGTAATTATTTTTTAATATTAAACCATTTTCGATTAGAAAATAAATTTTAAAAATTGCAAAAAATAGTAGGAATTTCAAAATACTTGAAAAGGATGTGAAAGGATGTGACGTCACGAGTTCATAAGAAAAGTCAAGGGCGAGTCATATATAACGATCCATAGATAAGTTTTTTTTTTTAATTTTCACAATTCCTAAACTCGAACTTATTGTTGTCACAGATTACTGTTGTACTTAGTATCAATTTGTGAACTTTGACGCGTGAAGGAAGTCACAGTTCACAAATTGTTACTACAACAGTAATCTGTGACAACAATAATAAACGTGTTTCAGGTGCGTGAAAATGTTGGTAAATTTTAAAAATTGTTTTTGTTACAAAATTTTAGTTTTTCGGCGCTGGAATTTTTGTTACGGTTATTTAACGATATAACCTATCGTTTAAAACCATAAAAAAAATTGATGCATATTGCCTATTGCTGCTGCTGCTGGACCAAATGCTGAGGGGTAGCCTTATTTTCTTGTCACTGTAATGTAGCATTTCTGATTTGTGTGTATCTATGTACCGTAGTGGCGAAAATAAAACTTTTTTGTATTTCTATAATTGTGACCACGCAAAACGTTGCTTAACTTCAACGATCAATCAAGAACGTCTAAGCAAGCTACGCCACGAGCGCTTCCACATCACGAGAGTTAAAGATAACATCAATATTTTATGCTATCAGAATCAACACTCGGCGTCCAAGTGAACACTCAACTGCAGCCAAGCCATCCGTTCTTGAAAGCATTTGAAGAGGTGCTAAAGATCGACGCTGCTCGGATCTGCCAGCCATGGCTCCACAACGAAACTCTGTTCAAGATGACCCCAAATTACAAAGTGCACACTGACCATCGGAATACACTCTGGGGGTTTATTGACCGGGTGAGACAACTTCCCCCTTACTTATGAAAGATGTTTAAAGTTGAACACTGGTTAAACAACGTCCTGTCTCTATTTGTCACTATCCACAAATAAAGACAGGACATTGTTTAACCACTGTTCAACTATAAACATCTTTCGTAAGTCCCCTTATTCTTTGTTTTTACCCGACTGCGCAAAGCAAAGGAAGGGTAATGTGTTTATCAGTCTATGTTTGTATGTTTGTTTGGATGTTTCTATGTGGCACTCTAGAGGCCAAACGCGTGGACCGATTTTGATAATTCTTACGTCAATCGATTCGTCTCAACCTTGGGAGTGCTACTAAAGACATAACAGTAAACAAAATTCACCAGTGCCACAACCAGACGCCATATTGTCAAAATTAAAAAAACCAAAATCGTCACACTATATCAAGTGGGGTATCGTTGAATAGGTATTTCAAAATCAACGTTAGGTTTCTTTTACCATTTTTCATTTTAAGTAATAGTTTAGGAAAAATAACGGTTTAAAGTTGATTAATAATAATTCTCGCTATGGATGTTTCTATGTGGCACTCTAGAGGCCAAACGCGTGGACCGATTTTGATGATTCTTACGTCAATCGATTTGTCTCAACCTTGGGAGTGTCACTAAAGATATGACAGTAATCAAAATTCACCAGGGCTACAACCAGACGCCATATTGTCAAAATTAAAAGAATCAAAATCGTCACACTATATCAAGTGGGGTATCGTTGAATAGGTATTTTAAAATCAACTTTATCATAACTAAAAAATGTTAAATAAAAAAATATTTAAAAAAAAAACAAAAACCCGACTGCGTCAAAACTAAAAAGAAAAAAACAAGCCTGCAAAGAATTACTCACAGTCGGGACCCATAACATTGGGAAGATTTGATTGGTAATAAAATGAATGGGTACCGACTGTGAGTAATTCTTTGCAGGCTTGTTTTTTTCTTTTTAGTTTTGACGCAGTCGGGTTTTTGTTTTTTTTTAAATATTTTTTTATTGCCTACGTTTCTTCTCAAACATTATGAAAATAAAACTATCTATGGTTTTTAAAATCTCAAAAACTACTACTACTAGAATTTCTTCTAGACAAGATTGTCCCCGCTCAAACGAGCGGGGTTTAGTTTTTAAAAGGTGAACTGTATCTATTTGTTTTTTATTTACAGATCATAAAGACCAAACGGCAAGCTATCCGAGAAGAAAAAAAAGATAAAACAGAAAAGGCAGAGTCGGAACAGCGTAAGATTCTATTTTTCTTCTTCAGGCCTAGAGGCTTTAGCTTTAGGGCCTATATTGATATTTGAACAAGGCTTTTAGATTGACAACGGTCAGTATACTCCTGATCGTTATTTGAATGGCCTCTTAGCTCAGTTGGTAGTAGCTCTACCTTCTCCGCTGTAGGTCGTGGGTTCGATTCGCACCTAGGACAAACATTTGTGTGATGAACATTGAACATAGATGTTTGTTCTGTGTCTGGCTGGGTGTTATAAAGTATTTTAAGTACCTATGTATTTACAAAATATATAAGTATTCTATCAGTTATCTGGTTTCCATAGTACAAGCTTTGCTTAGTTCGGGGCTAGATGGCGCTGTGTGAAATGTCTAACCATATTTATTTATTTACTTTCACTTTATTCGCAGATACAGAAACCAAACCCAAGACATTCCTGGAGCTACTGATAGATTCCACGGGAGGTGATCGAGGGTTCTCAGACCTGGAACTGCAGGAGGAGACGTTAGTGCTGGTGTTGGCCGGCACCGACACCACGGCTGTGGGCACCGCCTTCACGGCGCTGATGCTGGCCCGACATCCTGATGTACAGGAGAAGGTTTACCAAGAGTGAGTACTAGCTAGCTGATTATCTTATTAGCTAGGGTTCTCTGACCTGGAACTACAGGAGACATTAGTGCTGGTGCTGGCGGGCACGGACACCACGGCTGTGGGCACCGCCTTCACAGCACTGATGCTGGCCCGACATCCTGATGTACAGGAGAAGGTGTTCCAGGAGTGAGTTTTGATTGGTTGTCTTAAAGAGATGCCACACGAGCGCTGCGACGACACAACGCAACGCAGCTTTCTCCGACGTCGCAGTGTCGCAGCGTCGACGTAGATGTAGGTGTATTCTAAACAATACTGCGCTGTCCTGCGTCGTCACAGCGTCGTCGCAACGCAGCACCCCTTCCCGCCTCGTCTCCCTCACTCCTTGTGCGCTGCGTGTCCGTTGTTTCGACGCACGTTGTTTCAGCGCACCGTGTGGCATGCCGGGCAGATTTGTATGTAGAACTACGGAGCGTCAACGCTGCGACGTCGCAGCGACAACGCAGCGCAGCGGCAGCGCCCGTGTGGCATCTCTCTAAGGCTGAGGCCCCATTAGTGCGTTGCGTTGCGTCGCGTCGGCTAACTAGCAGTTCACCTCAAACTGATATTTCGAACACCGTTAATGCCTTATTAGACTGGCCTCTTAGCTCAGTTGGTGATAGCTCTACCTTCTACGCTGTAGATCGTGGTTTCCATTTCCACCCAGGACAAACATTTGTGTGATGAACATAGATGTTTGTTCTGTGTCTGGGTGTTATAAAGTATTATAAGTACTTATGTATTTACAAAATATATAAGTATTCTATCAGTTATCTGGTTCCCATAGTACAAGCTTTGCTTAGTTTGGGGATAGATGACGCTGTGTGAAATGTCCAGCAATATTTATATTTATTAATTATTTATTTATAATTCCGACCGTTTATTTTTCAGAATTCAAGATATTTTTGGTGACACCGATAGACCAGTAGCAGTCGAGGACCTACCCAAGTTGAAATATCTGGATGCTGTCATCAGGGAGACCCTCAGGCTCTATCCTTCGGTTCCAGTTATTGTGAGGAAGGCCACTCATGATCTCACCTTACGTAAGTCTTTTGTTATGATAGACCTCCGAACACCAAGCAAACTTACCAAATTTCCAATATTTTCTCTAAACCCTTCGGTATTCATATAGGTATTAGGAGTTTTAATAAGTTTAAAAAGATTATATGAAAATATGATAAGTTCGTATGAGTAAGTGGCCAACTCTGGTGACGGAGTTTTTAGGCCTCCGTCATGGCTTAACGACTTAAAAGCCGGGACCGACAATTTAACGTGCCCTCCGAAGCACGGAGGCGCTCAGCCAGCTCGTAATACCACTTTCGGTCACCCATTCTAAGATTGGCCGCGCCCAACCACGCGTCCTCACCACGCGACGGAATTTGAGCTGGCGAGGGGCTGACTTTGAACTAGGGATGCGCCACGCGCGCAGACACGACGACGAGACCGAGACCACAGTGTACAGTAATTATTCATGCGGTGACAACCTTACTTCACGCACACAACTGCGTGTGTACAAAAATGACATTGTGTAGTGTTTGTGTAAATAGGTAGTTAAACGCCGCTTTTGCATAGAGATTTCGTCGAGCGTTCGGGGTGTGGTAAAAGGTACCTACGTCCAAAGCCGAATTACGTTTAGTCAGAATTACGTGACAAGTTACAGTTAAAGTCCATGGCCGATATAAGAATGCTAATTGGTTTCCTTCATATCTTTTTCCTTAGTCTCGCGTATAAAGGTCATAGCTGACTAGCCGTCTCCGCACCGCATCACCTTTTCGGGGTTCACTTGCTCCTTCACTTTTGGATTGCGGCGATCTAGTGACATTACAAAGTTGATGTAGTGAGCGTTGGTCCATAGAATTTCATAACAATGAGTATAGAGGCGATGCGGTGAGGTTTGAGTGCAAAGGCCTGGTCAGTTATAACCTTAATAAATCAAATGATTTAAGGCCAACATCGAAGCTCAAAACTGGTTTGAACACAATTTTGAATCGAAAATAAAACTTTACAAGGTTTTGTAAGGATATATTGTTCGGTTCCTTTTCCTCTTGTTACACAATCTCTTTTCTTTATCTTATATTGTTTTTTTTACATACATACATACATTAAATCACGCCTGTTTCCCATCATAGGGGTAGGCAGAGACCACAGATCTCCACTTGCTACGATCCTGACACACTTTTTTCGCTTCATTCACTCTCATTGTTTTTTATTTGATCACCGAAAATAAAGCTAGGCCCCATACCGTGTTTGTTGCTCTCTCTTCACGGTGTTGGTCGCGAAAGAACAGGAGTAGAATCACCTAGCTCTTAGGACGTTTCAAAGCGGTCAATACAATACAATACAATACAATCATTTATTTGCATAAACACAGGTAACAATAAACAGGTGGAAGAAATGATGTTGGTAAAGGTACAGCCATGTTCTGCTTTAAAGCGTGCAAAATTAAAGTTCTTAATTACAGTTTTTTTTTTAAATTACATGTCAAATTATTAAAAAATAAATATATAAAGTCAACCAATTAATATAAAAATAATCATTCGCTTACCTATAAATTCTTATCACTCAAACACTCATTTATACTATAATATGCCTTTCCTACTAAAAACTTACACAATTTTAATTTAAATAAATCTATAGTTATGTCAGACAAGGAATTAGGCAGGTTATTGTAGATGCGAGGTGCCATACAAAAGACACTATTGCTGAACATAGCAGACTTACTTTGTGGACAACACAATTTTGTACATAAACGACATCCTCTAAACGTTCTAAAAAGAGACATGTTTGTTCTCACAAATACTGAGACTTCGTAAATGTACATGCAGGGCAATGTTAGAATATTTAGGTCTTTAAAATATTGCCTACAACTGTCCGTTGGTTTTAGGCCACAAATAGAGCGAATACACCGCTTCTGTGCTTTAAAAACAGATTCCTTTTGGACTGAATTACCCCAGAACATAACACCATACCTAAGGATAGACGCAACATACCCATGATAAGCTGTAACAACAGTAGAGCGGTTTGCAACTTTTGACAGCATATAGAGCGCATAAGAATATTGATTTAGCCTAGAACGCAAATTTTCAACATGAGACTTCCAGGTTAAACTGGAGTCAATATTTAAACCTAAAAACTTTGTCATGTCTACATGTATAATTTTTTGTCCCAAATAATTTATGTTAATATTACTAATTCTAATTTCCCTATTTCTAAAAATTGTCAAAAAAGTTTTGGTCAGATTTATTTTGAGATTATTATTATTTAGCCATTGAATGATGTCATGAAGTGTATTGTTAATGTCATTTTCTAAAACTAGTTTATTATTACCAGTAAATAATACCGTACTATCGTCCGCAAACATAATAGTTTGATGGTTAGTGATTTTTGGATATAATAAAAAGTAAAGGCCCTAAAACACTACCCTGTGGAACTCCTACAGTTACTGTCCTAGTTTTAGATAAATAAGCTGCTTCAATTTTAGACTTCAAGCATAGTCTCGTTATTTGCGTTGACTGTTTACGGTTAGAAAGATAAGACTTTATGAGTTTTAAGATGTTTCCTCTGACTCCATAATTGTCAAGTTTTTTTATTAGTATGTCGTGGTCAACACAATCAAAAGCTTTTGTTAAATCCATATATAACGCACATGCTGTCACATTACTATCTATGTTAGTCATAACAGAGTGTAGGAACTCATAAATAGCCAGATTGATTGACTTGTTCTTTCTAAAACCAGTTTGTTCCTTTGCAAACAAGTTATTACACTCAAAAAAGGAATTGAGACTATTGTATAGTACCTTCTCAAAGATTTTCGATATTACTGGTACCAATGCAATCGGGCGATAGCATGTCATATCTAGCTTGTTGTCTTTTTTGAAAAGTGGCTTTACAATTGTCGTCTTGAGTTTGTCGGGAAATACACCATACAATATGCACAGGTTTATAATATGACTCAAAACACTGGATATATTATTAGAAACCTGTTTCAAAATTTTTGTTGAAATACCGTCGTAGCCAGTGCTGTTAGTATTTTTGAGACCCATGATAATTTTATGAATATCATGAGGAACTGTAGGTGCCATAAATAGAGAGCCATGATGCTTGCTTGATTTTAAAGAAACTGATGCATTATTATCTATATGCGTTAATTTGGGCACTTGATCAATGAAAAAGTCATTAAATGCGTTGGCAATTTCAAGGGGGTCACTGACTTTTTTACCATTCACATTCACATTTATTTAGGTCATAGCGGTCCTACTGAAAAAATGATATTTTAATTTTGTTTTTTTTTTAATTTTAGCATCGGGTATAACTCTAGTAAAAGACTGCGGCATCCTCGTCAATATCTGGGCTATCCACCGCAATCCGAAGTACTGGGGCGACGATGCTATGGAGTTTAGACCGGAGAGGTTCATTGACGCGCCTCTCAAACACCCTGCTGCTTTCATGGCGTTCAGCCATGGACCAAGAGGATGTATTGGTGAGTTGGAGGTTAAAAAAAGACAAAAGCAATGTTGACCGAATGGGATAAAACCTTAACTTTTGATGTAGGTACTTACCTAATGGTTTTAAATTTGGATCCTAAGGGCGCGTGCCCCCCACAAAAACCGTCTAAAGCGCGTAGGCACGAGACAGTTTTTCGCCGGAGTTAAGCGCGGCGTCAAACCGGGTCGTCACACGCATGGGACACTATGGAGCCAAGCACACGACGCCGCCGGCGCGCGGCGCGGCGCTAGCTCGGCTCCCCGGCAACCGGGCACGGCGTTCGCCCTCGCAAAAAACCGAGCCGTGTTAAAACCGTCTCGTGGGCACGCGCCCTAACCGTGTATCAATAGATTTTTCGTTTCGAAAAAATACCCGAAGAAACACGAACTTTTAAAAGGGTTAACGACGTTTAGTTAAACCTGACACATGTAAAACAAGAATGGAATACAATTATGTACCTACTGCTTATTATTTATTTATTGTTCCAGGCTACCGATACGCGATGATGTCAATGAAGACAGCTGTATCAACATTGGTCCGTCAGTTCCGACTGCACAACGCTGCAGGGGTCGACAGCTCGACGATACGAGTCAAGTTCGACGTCATGCTGAAACACGTCGATAACTTCCAAATACAACTGGAGGCCAGGCAACACTAGCTATAGCATTTAAAAAAAATAAAAAGTAATGAAGAAATCAATGAATTTTATTGTAAGAGACATGACAGAGACAAATAAATAAAAATAAATACTTAAATAAAAGGCGAGTGTGAATAGAACAGTGAAATAAATGGAAATAAAAAAAAAAATAACAGGCGAGTGTGAATGGGACAGCTGGAAAGGGAAGACCTAGGCGAACATACCTGGATCAGATTGGTGATGTTGTGGAGAAAGGCCAGGTCAAAAGTACCCTAAACCGGCGAGCTTGTATGAGAAATGTGATGAGGGTGAATGAGGCGAAAGAGGTTTGTCAGGATCGTAGCAAGTGGAAATCCGTGGTCTCTGCCTACCCCTGTGGGAAAGAGGCGTGATTTTATGTATGTAGAATGAAAAACTGTTTCAGAACAAAGGGGATTCTGTTTTTTAATGTTTTGTTGATCCCCAGATCTCCCACGGTCCCAACTCTGTCTCGTGATCCGAGTATCCTTACCTAGGTATCTATGTAAGTACCTACCTATTGTAAAAATAACTTATACTACCTACCTACTAATGAATTTTTATTTATAGAGTCTTGCGCCTGACACAATTATTGTAGTAAGTTCAGAGCAAGATTGACTGTCCGTTTTGAAAGGTTAGAAAAGGTAAGTAGGGACACGAAAAAAGTATCGATACTTTATGGTATCGAGTAGTTTTCTTTTTGTATCGAGTACTTATGTACTCGATACTTTGTATTCGATACTTTTACTTAACAAGTACTTTGGACAGGTGATCGTATCGAATAAATTCTGTGACGAAAACGTTCAAAAAGACGTAATGACCTATGAGTCATTTGCAAAAAATTTGTACATTTTCTTGTCTCAGAAGGTATTTTTGTGTAACGATTTTACGTACATTTGTGTATAAAATATCACCGAGGTGTCACAACAAAAAATTTAATAAAAAAAAAATATCATCTTTTTGTAATACCTAATTAACATTTGTATTATATGTCTATTGAATGAAACTACACAACGCAGTAAAATATTTGTGATTTTTACTTCAAATTCCCTATAATATTCGCGTAAGTTACACAAAAACACCTTGTGAAAAACCCGATCACCAAACAAAAAAACAAAAAAATTGTGGCTTTACTTACAGGTTGTTTTTATTTATCTTATATTTATGTACCTACGCCATACTTTTTTTTTAATAATATTTTTTTATAAAGAAAAAAGAAAAAAAAGTATGGCGGAGGCAAGGAATTTCTATACTACGTACCGGGAACGCTGACTGAGACAGAAAACAAGGTCCGCTTGAGAAATAAAACTTGGGCGGTGTGTCTCTTTCTTTTTGCTACTGTGTGAAAGAGACAAAGCACCCAAGAAAGCCTCTCAACAAGACCAACAATCCTTATAACCAAGATTAAATGATAATAGATCGTTCTGTGGTCGTGATAAGGTTCAAAATCCTTTGTACATTAAATGTCAGTCAGCATTCTACTATGTATACAATTTCTTTGGGCGGAGGCCCTGCCTGAGAAAAGTACTCGATACTTTGAGGTATCGATACTTTTGTGTCGATTCTTTTACGAGTACGATACTTTTTTATCGATACTACTCATGAGTACAGTATCGATACTTTCTATTCGATACCGTGTCCCTAGGTAAGACCCAATTGAAACACTTACCTAGCAATTAAGTGGTACCGACATTGGATTTTTCCGTAAGTACTTATAGATAATCTCATCAAAAAGAGCTTTCAATTGAAGATAAATATCACTACCTACTTAAATTGCGAACATTTGAAAAAACTACGTGGCTGTGCAAATTACAGAAAAAAAAAAAACAAATACTTAGTCATGATAACTGGACATTAATGATCACAAAAACTACTAAAGTGCCAAAGTAATGCATCGTCTTGTCGTCATACATTACTTGACAACATCTGTAAACTGCTCACAAAACAACTTCGTTTAAGTTTTTATAGCTGTTAAATACCTCTATTTAAGGTACCTGTCTGACCTCCGACGAGAAAACGAGTAACTATCGACTTTTTACCCGACTGCGCAAAGCAAAGGAAGGGTAATGTGTTTATCAGTCTATGTATGTAAGTATGTATGTTTGGATGTTTCTATGTGGCATTCTAGAGGCCAAACGCGTGGACCGATTTTGATGATTCTTACGTCAATCGATTCGTCTGAACCTTGGGAGTGTTGTTACAGGCATGACAGTAATCAAAATTCACCAGTGCCACCACCAGACGCCTTAATGTCAAAATTAAAAAAACCAAAATCGTCACACTATATCAAGTGGGGTATCGTTGAATAGGTATTTCAAAATCAACTTTATGTTTCTTTTACCATTTTTCATTTTAAGTAATAGTTTAGGAAAAATAACGGTTTAAAGTTGATTAATAATTATTCTCGCTATGGATGTTTCTATGTGGCACTCTAGAGGCCAAACGCGTGGACCGATTTTGATGATTCTAACGTCAATCGATTTGTCTCAACCTTGCGAGTGTCACTAAAGACATGAAAGTAATCAAAATTAACCAGTGTTACAACCAGACGCCATATCGCTGGTTAAATGCTAAAGTGCCACAAATCAAAAATCGTGAAAATCGTTTTTATTACAAAAATGTGATTTAAAATAGTCATTTTATAGTATGAGTAAAAGACACTTTTTATTTTCGCATTATAAATGACCAAAAAACAGATGTGGTTGTTCAGCATTATTACACTTTGGCACCAAATTTCAGAGCTAAACAGCCATTTTTTTAGTTGTGGTTTAGTAGCTGGCGAAAGCGCACGGAAGTTATATGCTACAGGGCCTTATGTCAAAAAAATAAGAGTGTGTTAACTAAAATGTATATTCAAAAGTGCCATATTTCGGAATGTGGTCCTGTTGAATTTAAATTAATTAAAGTAACAAAATATTTTTTTTGCGCAAAGGTAACACATTCTGAAATGTGGTACCTTAGCACGAGAAATTGTATTATTAAAACATTTCGTGTATGTTCAACAGTGTCATTTTTGAAATGAGTTTGTTTTGTACATAACTTTTACGTAAGCTTAATCATAATCGCTTAGTGCATAAGTGACATTTTTGGGATGCGTTTGTTTTGAACAAAACTTTTATGTGAACTTAAACATTATTTTTCAGAACGTAGTGTAAATTTTGAGATACTGTGCTTTCAAATTTAGATTTTTACGGGATTTAAATCATACTGTTACTGTCTATTTCGCATTAAAATCTACATGAACAGAAATCTTCTTAAAGGTAAAGTGCAAAGTTCGTTTCAGTGCTAATAAAAAGACGAAATCTATATTATTGTAATTCAGTTTTTTACATTCAGTATTAGCCACTAAAGACCTATATCCCTGGCTACCATGGTAGCAGAGGTGCTGGATGGTGTGTTTGATTCGCACTTAGATAAATCTGTAAATCTGCATGATGCCCAGTCCGGTTTTACAGCTGGGCTATAGACTAAAACTGCAGTACTAAGCCTCAAACACACCGTTCTACTACAGTAATGCACTAGCAGACACACACCTATCAACTCTTGCTTTCCTGATCGTCAAAAGCATTTGATCTAGTGGTGCATGACAGGCTGTGGCAGAAGCTTTATACTCGTAGTAATACTGATCTCCCCCGTGAGTTTATATCACTTCCCAAATTTTGGTATGGCAACAAAACTAATAATATCAGATGGACGGGATCGCTCTCGGACGTGTACAAATTGGAGAGCAGCAAGGGAGGTTGAGCTCTCCCCGACTTTATAACTTGTACACAGACCGCTTGATAAGTGAGCTGAACAGCGCTGGGGTCGTCTGCTCTATTAGTGGCGTTGAAGTGAACAAACTCAGCTATACAAAACACGGGAAAAAAGTTTTGAAAGTGAAACATCAGCTATGTCGACGATATGCTAAGCCCATCGATAAATGCTCTCAGAAAGCTAATAGGCCTCTGTGTGAGATATGCGGATACCCACGGGCTCAGATAATAATACCTGCAAAAGTAAATTTAAATCTTTTAAATCAGGCTCCAAAACCTATAACACCATCACCACTGGTTTATCTTAATGGCAATAAGCTGAAGCAGGTATCGTGTTTTAAATATCTGAGCCATTGGGTAACCGATGATCTCACAAATAACAAGGATATGGAGAGAGAACCCAGGGCATTAATCATAGGAGCAAAATGATAGCAAAATGATATGGTTTGCACGTTGTATACGGCAGGTAGTCTCAAGTCTTGGGATGCCTGTACAACAAAGGGTGCTGATGAAGCTGCCACGCTTTTGTAGAGTGTCAGGAATGTTTACTGATCCGATAATACGCAAAAGCAAAGCGTCCCTGATGCGCCGTGTTCGTGGCGTGGCGGCTCCAACAGCTACCTGAGAGGCTGGACACAGACTGCTTCTTCATGGAGCATTAGAGAAGAGCGCATTTCAGGCTTTCTTGATCAAAAGCTCCATCAGGTGGTTAATAACTGTTTGTCTTGGTGCGTGTGAAGCATTTATTTTGATATAAATATAATTTTTGTTAAGTTTTCTTTGTGTATTCATTTAAAAAAGTGTTTTTTAGAATTTTTATATGGCTTTGTTGTTCGTGTACCATTTTTATTGTATAATTTCACGAGATTGTGATTCAAAACTTAAAAGAAAACTTGATTTAGTGTCATAAACCTTAAATTTTTAATGATATGTGGTCTTTTAATGATAATTTTTATTTACATTTGTATCACTTTTTATATGCAAAAGTCACTTTTCTACTTTTATAAGACTTTGGGTTGAAGTTACGGAAAAACTAAAAATGCACTTTAATTCTAATAAAAATTACGCGTCTTTTGATATGTAATACATATATATTTAAAAAAAGACTTGCTCAGAAATTCAAAAAAACAATTTCGAAAACTTTGAATGGCTCTACTGAAAAAAGTGAAATTTTGGAATGTGGTAGTTTAGCATTTAACCAGCGATATTGTCAAAATTGAAAAACTCAAAATTGACGAACTATGTCAAGTGGGGTATCGTTGAATAGGTATTTAAAAATCAATGTTAGGTTTCTTTTACTATTTTTCATTTTAAATAATAGCTTAGGAAATATAACGGTTTAAAATTCTGTTTGTGTGTATCTTGGCCGCGCATCACGTCTCGGTCGAACGAAACTACTGGACGGATTTAAATGAAACTTGGTATTATTTGAGTGCATACATACTATACTACTACGAGGTATAAATAGGATACTTTTGATTACTATACCTACTTACTTACTGAAATTCAAGACGGTTCCCTTGGGAGAGGAAATGAAAATCAAAATGAGTAGGTAGGTATCTGGTTGTAATTCATTAACACATAGTACCTACGATTTTATTGATTCTTTTTACCCGACTGCGCAACGCAAAGGAAGGGTAATTTTGTTAGAAAGTAGGTATGTACCTACTTTAAAATGTTCTGTAAAAATTTCAAGGTCATCGGTTTTGTAGTTCAGAAGTTACAAACATCGCAACCCTCAGTATTATTTTTTATTTACATTAATTACCAAAAACACAACTAGATGTCGCTGCTAAATCTGAACCAATCCTAGATCGCGCTATCGTTGCGTTTTGAAAAGTTTACCTATTCTATCAATTTTTGAAGGCCATTATCGAAAGTTTTTGATATTATTGGATTGGATTGAATTATTGGCTGATGGGGAATTGGATTGGATGGATTTGAAGAATAAAATTGAATAAATAATTAGGGCGATACGAAGTTACTTAGTTTAGTTGGTTTATTAATTTCTTGTTGGGTAGGTAATAGTTAATCAAGGTATTTTAAAATCAACTTTATCATAACTAAAAAGTGTTAAATAAAAAAATATTTTAAAAAAACAAAAACCCGACTGCGTCAAAACTAAAAAGAAAAAAACAAGCCTGCAAAGAATTACTCACAGTCGGGACCCATAACATTGGGAAGATTTGATTGGTAATAAAATGAATGGGTACCGACTGTGAGTAATTCTTTGCAGGCTTGTTTTTTTCTTTTTAGTTTTGACGCAGTCGGGTTTTTGTTTTTTTAAAATATTTTTTTATTATCGCTTAAGAAACGTACAATAGATATACATTCCGTATAAACAGAAGAGATGCATATATTAACCCTTAAGGTAGCAGAGCAATTTTTTTTTAAATTTAGCGAAAATTGTTTTTGAACTAGCTTATTTAGGCTATAGGGACACAAGAATAGTAAATAAAAAAAATCTTATTTTTTTAGTTTTCAAAAAAAGGCATGTATATTATACTATACAATGCCACAGTCATAGAAAACAACACGATAATGAGCATGTATAGCATACTATACATTGCCACTATAGAGTTACGACGATACATGTGATACTGTGAATGAAGATCCGGTACCAATGGTTAGTTATGATGAAGATGAGCTTGGAACTTCTGCAGATGATGAAAACCAAGTCAACATGAGACGTTAGGTGACAATATTCCACTTACACCAGTTCTTCAATAGATATTTCCGAGTCAATCGCAGGTATTTTATTTGAAATTCCGTTAGTACCCTCATTTTTTTCTAAGCCATCACCATCATCGATAATCCGCAGCTCGACTTCACCCACTGCTGGGTATAGGCCTCCGTTTGCGTTTGCCAATCTCCATGGTCCGCCGCTCTCCTCATCCAAGTCCGGTCCCCAATAGATGCTATGTCGTCAGCCCATAGCGCTGCTGGACTACCGACGTTTTTGTACTCTGTTCTTGGTCGCCATTTAGTTATCAACTTACTCCACTAATCGTTCTTGGCCTTTCCATGTGCCCTGCTCAACTCAACATCAAATTTTTGACCTTTGTTCGATTTTGAATCTCGATTTTGGGAATACGGTCTTTATGTTGCCAAGCATAGCAAACTCCATGACTTTATGTGCCATGAAATTCAAATTCTGAATGCACGTCTGACTGACGTTGCTAAGAGTGGACCCAAAAGAAAAGGTGTATAGCAACAAGTTGTTGTAAATACTGACAAAGAACGTTGCAAAGGAAAATTGAAAAGCAAACTCAAGATACCAGAAGTAAGAGAATGCTTTCAGCAAAGATGAAATAGTTGTTGTGCCTTATAAAGGTTCCTTATAAGGCACAACCATTTCATCAATGCTGAGAGCTTTGTTATCTATCTTGAACAGACAAACATCGTCATCAGCTCTCATTTGATGAATAAAAAGGGCGCAGTTTGTAACATAATAAATATCACTAATACCGCGCATTGTTATTGTAGCCAAAATGTATAAAATGCCGGATTATGTTGGAACCTTTTTACAGAACCTTTTGTCGGGGGTCTCCTCTTAGCAACTTCAGGCTTGCATGGAGAATTTGGGATTGATGGTACAGAAAGAAATGAGGATACTGGCGGAATTGCAAATAAATTACACTCTGATTGACTCGGAAATACCTCTTGAAGAAGTGGTGTGTGTGGATGGAATATTGACCTAATGTCTCTTGTTGGACTTGGTCTTCATTTTCTGCAGACTTCTGCAGATTGAGAGTTGAGATCATCTTCATCATAACGGCTGGTTCAGTACTTACTACTTATCTAATAAATTTAGCCCGTCTAAAGACGAATTTAGGGAAGGTGCCAGTGAGATCTCAAAAGATCCCACGTATTTCATCTTCACTACTCCTTCCGTCGCTTGAATCAGATTAGCATTTTCGTGACGAACTAGCAACAAAATCTGCTGCGACCGTTTTCTAGCACAAAATAGAATGAGATGCTGGACACCCAAAACCACAAAGCAAACAAAACTGCTATAAAGACGATAAAACAAAACTCCTTTGTACTTACGGTAAGGGAGAAGATAAATTTTTAAACTTTGTGTCAAAAAAGTGCGCCAAAACCTTCAGAACCTTTTTGCCCAATGAGTGGCAATGTATATTATAGTATACATAACAAACAAGTACTACTTTGGTGAAAGTGTGGTAATGTATAGCATGCTATACACTCAAAGAAAACACATAAAATCTGGCAAAGTACATTACCAAAAAAGGTTTTTTTTTGCACAAACGTACACGTTATATATTTGTTATCAAATGTTATGTAACAGAAAGCATAATGTAAAGTAAAAATAATAAAAAAAAAATTATCTACCATAACCATCACGAAGCGTCAATGGGTGCCGTCAGAGTTTTGTGATTTTTGACTAAACTTTCAATCGCAATGTCAACATATTTTTTTTCCAAGTAAGAAAATGAGTTGAGGTATTAGTTAAAAGAAAAAAATAAGTTCCATCAAATCTAGAATTGACGTGAGATTTTTTTGAATGTAATGTATAGTATACTTAACGAAGTTACTTTAAGGGTTAATAGTTGATCGCTGGCTGTTCACACTGCCGATGCCGGCGAGGACTCTCTTCACTAGTTTGTCGCTGGGCGACAAGAGCTATCGAAGATTATACTCGCAATTTTAGATGAACTCGTCGAGAGGCCAAGTAGCGGTCATTTCAGTCGCCGCGAGCGAGTAGTACGAGTAATCGCCCGCCGCACTCGCACACTCGCTTATGGCGACCACCCATGATCAATTCTATCGTCAGATACGTCGTTGGATAGGTACTGCCAGTTTGATCATGCGGAATGGACCGTGTGTGGACGTGGATCGGCATGAACTGCCGAATGGATAGTTCGAATTGAACGTGTGTGGCGAGCTGCCGATTGGATACGATCGATTGGATTTAGTCGGAAGGACGATATAATTGATCGTGGGTGGCTGCCATTATAGCCTAGCGACAGAACTGTCGTAAGATCGTAACTACACACTCGCTTCTCGCTGCTCATCCACTCGTTTATAGTTTCTAGTTCTACTCGTTACTCGTTCATCGCCGGCGGTGAGACACCTCCCTAAACGTTGAATGTTGTCAAATTATAAAGATAAGTACTATCTGCTGCCTGCGGCTTCGCTCACGTGATATCTAGATAATAGCCTACAGCACGGATTATTTAACTTCCATGTACCTTAGTTGAATTTTCAGAATCAGCTTTCTTGAAAGGTTCTAGATTAATCTAGATAATTCTGTAGGTAAGAAGCATTGGGTCAATGTAACATTTTCTAAAATTTTTTATTGTAGTGAGGTGGAGTGCCGTAATTGCAACTATCCGGTAATTGCAACTGGAGTCAATAACTCCCTCTAGGATCACTTTTTTGAACATCGATAGATGTGGTATTGAACTTCTTCTAAAAGTCTCAGTCTAAAAATATAGATGGCGTTGATAGGACCAAAACTGAGCGAATGACAGGCCTTTTTATAAAACTGCCAATTTTTCGGAAGTGACGCCGCTCGGACGCTCTTCGTAATTTATTGAAAAAAAAATGTTTTTCCTGGTTTTTCGCCGGTGTGTTCACAGTGAGAGTGATTAGAAAACACAGTAAGTTGTTTTTTATGTGTTTGTAGTATTCTACGATAAATCTACTCAGAGTTATTGATGCAGTTACATTTGCAAGACAAAAAGTGCATAGTCTTGTAATTGTAACTATTTTGTTTCTTTTTTGACAGTTGCAATTTAACGACCGGTTTTGTATGAAGTTTGAAAAACCTAGTGATGTAACAATGACGATGACTATGTCGATACGTAATATTTTATTGAAAGGGATACTATCTACTTTCATACTATGCTATGAGTTCTTAGCAAGTAGTTTGAGTGATTGAGCCCCTTCATTATGTTGGCGCTAGCGGAGCCCTTTTAAGAGTCGTTCAATATGTGAAACGAATATAAAAAGGATGTTTAACTTCTAAAATATTACTTATTGCGATTGAAGTAAAGTTAGAAAAAATAATTAGTAAAAGATAATAGAAGACTTTAAAGATAAAAGTGGCTGTTTCATAACTAAAAGATTACTGTGATTCAAATAAACATCGAGTCGATAAAAATCACGATAAGGTTCCCATCACTATTTGTAGTAAAATAGTTGCAATTACCGGATTCTTTGCTGAAAAGTGTTTTCGCGCAAAATTTGACATTAGTAGCAAGGGCATAGCTATATAAATCGAAAGAACGATATTCAAGGCATGTGTTCTGTATTTTCCAGTAGTAAGCGCCATAGAAATATAAGAAGTAAAAACAAGTAGTTGCAATTACCCGCAAGAACGGGTAATTGCAACTATTGCTCCCTCTGTCATGAATTTATGCAATATAATTTTATTCTTTATCGCTTTACTTTATTCATAACAATGATATAAATCTACATGAAATTTACTATGGAACAGATCTTTCAAAAAATACATTTCTGATATAAAATATAGAATTATCAAGCGAGGAAGTTAGGACTCCACTTTTTTTAGTTGCAATTACGGCACTCCACCTTGTATGATTTTCTGAAACGTATCGATCTAGATAAAGTTACCACTTTTGATGAAACATCAGATTTTTCATCTAATAAAACGTCTGATAAAACATCTAATTTTTCATGTACTTACCTAAGTATGAAACATTTGATGAAAAATTAGATGTTTTATCAGATGTTTCACTAGATGAAAAATCTGATGTTTCATCAAAACTGGCCACTTTAGCTCCGCTGTTTATTTATCGCTATCCAATGACGCTATCATTTACTTTATAATTAAGTATAAAGTTACAGTGATGCATAAAGGTCTAAGGTTTGCAAGGTTTTCATAATCAGTAGGTACTTAATTGCATTTAACTCGTATGTTACTTAGTTCATTATGCACCTAATCCATTATACGTGTAGACATAATTTTAAGGAAAATATTGAAAATCGTGGTTGCGTAGGGGACTATTACATGGGGCCACATTGTTAGTGGTATTTGGCTGTAAGTAGTTAGGTAGGTATAGTTCGCGTCATGTAAAAAGAACGCTGAAAGAAAGTGGAGGGGGTAAGTAAGTAAGTAAGTAAGTTCGTATGAGTAAGTGGTCAACTCTGGTGACGGAGTTTTTAGGCCGTGTGTTTGTCTCATGTTTGCGAATGGGTAACCCATGCGCAAAAATGAGACAAAACACACCCCCGCTATCTGTACTTACTACTTTCTTGGAAATATTAAATTAAAATAAGTCTAATACTTTTGTAAAGCTACAGTGGTTTTAAAAGCCTATGCGGAAAAGTGGTGCCTTTTTCATATCGCGCGACCATCAACCAAACATCAAAATATAAACTCTTAGGAGTATAACAAACAACATTTGTCAGAACAGTATACGACGAGTACCCGAGGAGCAAAAAAACAAAACCTGATTTGTCACAAAAAAAAATTTTGTCACCTAATGATGGTATTCTACTGTCTATGTCAATTTGAGTCATTTGCCATCTCTCGTTTGGACCAAAAAGTAACTGCTCCCTTGTAAAAATGCTCGGCAAAAGCACCGCTAAATGCAAAATAAGTTATGTCCTCTATAGCTTTATAAGCAAATCGTATTTAGTCCATTCAACCAATCACTAATTTTCAAGCGCCATCTTTTTTTGTGGAGCTATCATGTTTTGCATGTCAAAATCATGATCAGTCAAGTTCTAGTAATGGCATCAAAATACTTTAACTTTGAAGATGAAACTGAATCTTTTGTAAACCTGGTAAAAAGAGGAGTGAAAAAAAATCGGCTGAGTAACTTTAAGGTTGATTCATGTTACACCGGGCCGGGACCCGGCCGGGCCCCGGCCCGGTGTAACGTGAATCAACCTTTAATAATAAAGAAATGGCATTAAGCCATGGACTTACACAAGAGAAGAAAGATGATGTGAATAAATTACTAACAAATATGTTTGGAGAATGGCAATCACTGGATGATGAATATTTTCAGTGGTATAAGAAAATCATTTCCAGTACACTTTCTGTGATCGAGAGGCAAAATGAGCCTTTATGCGAGTGTTTGGGAGCAGAAACTGCTATCCATATTTAGCAGTTTCTCCCAAACAATTGCATAAAGGATCATTTTTTGATTCATTAGATATATAAAATATATAAAACCAGTACTTCACTTATCTAAATTTGTTTTATTGGTATAATGTTCTCATACAACTTTCCTTTACAGATAAAAACAAAACATGATTAGTCCTAATTATGTTTATGCATAACATGTTTTGTCCAGTCTATTCATGCAAAAGATGATTTGTCCAAATTTAATTGTAAAAAATAACATACAATTTGTTCCTAAGACTATTACAAAAAACAAAAAAAGGGTATTAAGATAGCATAAACTTTAGATTAATAGCATAGAAGTTTAGTTTGATGTAGAAAAAACTAGAAAATTTACTTTTCTTCTCATAACTTTTTTTCACATCACAAGGACAAATCAGGTTTTGTTTTTTTACTCCTCCTACATCTACACTCAGTCAGAACCAAGTTATACAGGGTGAGTTTTTCAAGAGTGCCTCTAGGGCCAAATCTGATACTATTAGCGATAGCGAAAAACACTCAAAGGAGTCTCGTAACCGATTTTACAATAATAAAAAGTAAAACTGCATCATTAGATTTTAAAAATTATGATTTTCGTGGCCAGGAATTGAACCTGTTGGTTGAAAAAAAAACTTTCTGTCTTCTGAAGAAAGTAAGTAGGTCTCTATTAGTACCTCTATTCTAAAACTAGTTAAAAAAAAGGCTTAATGAAAATAGGAGCCTAATGCATAGTTATATTTTCAAAACCTACATTTGTTAATTAGGGCAAGTACCTAATTTAAATGCTTTATGAGCACGCACTGTGAAGGAGTTTTTAAGTCCTCGACCTGCTTCACCTCATTAAAAGTAAATTGGGGTAGGTAAGTAAGTAAGTATATAAGTTCTGAACATTAATGTCCTAGTTCAAAAATAAGATGATTTTTAAACTTCTGGTTGTTTTATTGGTGATCTGGTGGATATTTCTAAAATGGAAGAGACGCCATCTACAGAAACTGTCAGAACAACTGAAAAGCAAGTTGAGGCCTCTTCCATTCATAGGACACTCCTACTTACTGGCTGGCAATGATGAACGTAAGTAACCGAAGTAGTATGAAGTAGAAAACTGACTTAAACGGCTGTTAGGTCATTGAATTCCATGTTTAAAAATCAGACTCTGGTCGAAAAAATACTCCTACAATACGGTCAACCTTCAGGAAAGTGGTGAACATTTTTTTTGTGATTTTTTTCCGTCAACACAGTTTTTTTTTAAATTATGAATTCTTACCTTTTATAGGCCGTAACGTGGATTCCAACGAGCCACAATTGATTTTCTATTGTGTCTAGAATCCCGGCACAGGATAGGTTACTCTAAAAACTAAAAATGATGTAAGCATTATGCCGATTTTAAATTTTTAATAGTTTAGCTGCTGCTTTTGTCGGTGCTGTAGGATATTAGTGTTCTGTTTTGGTGGAAACAGAATTCAGAACATTTGCTGAACTACCTGATGTCTGCTGTGCTTAAGATACAGTAGGTTCCCCGTTTTTATGTATATAAAAGCTGTTACTTTATTATCAGGAATTGATTTCAGAGAGGATGACGGGTTTTCAAAAAATCGGCTTAGATGCAATAAACTCAGGCGGCATCTCATTTATCTGGCATTTAAATAATCTTCACATCGGTAAGTTTTACAAAAAAGTATACTTACCTACTTAGGTAAGTACCTACCTTAATAAGAAAACAATTTTTCAAGTTTTTTATTTTAACTTTTAGGCATATTTTATTTTCGTTAGCCGTTGTGTTTCTTATATTTGCAATATTCATTTATTAAGTACCTATTTTTATTTGTTAAAAAATGTATTTTAACTTTAACTTAAAGACATGGTGTTAGGTACCTACTTCAGTTTGAACAAAATCTTTGCTAATATTGAAGTAGGTAAGTACCTAATACCTACTAGTAGCTATTGCAACTTTGTTATCATTGGAAGGGAAACCATTTGTGGCAGAGATAGGTAAGGTAAGTACACAAAGTTATTTATTATAAAATGTTTTAGTTGTTGCTGATCCTAAAGTAGCTGATATCGTCTCTAAGAGTTGCCTGGAAAAAGATGACATAATGAATATATTTCAAAAAGTAACAGGAGATGGCAGTGTTTTTGCAAGCGGTAAGAATCAGAGTCGAACTAAAAATATAGGTGACTGAGTTTTAAGGGCTCGGCGAACGTATCTACTTACCTAGGAACGTAATACCAAAATAATTTAAAATTTGAGCATAATATATTTTTATCACTTTACGTTATTATTTGGATAAAGGTAGTATTTATCTAGGTTCCTGTTAAACTTTTGTTTCAAAAAACTTACTATAGAACAAATGAAAAGAAAAAATGCCATTTTTGGTGTACTACCTACAAAGATTTCAATTCAATTGGCTTACATTTCTTTTTAGGTAAGTTTTTCGGAACAAAAGTTTAACAGGAACCTAGATAAATACCTACTCTCCTAATCTAACAACATAAACAGATATAAACATGCTTACATTTTAAATGATTTCGGTATTACGTTTTTATGGAAATTCGCCGGTCGCAGCCCTCTTAAGGCTCATTTATAGTCATCACTATCACGCCATCCAAAATTCTAACTACAACTACAACAATTTGATTATTTCAGTTGCAAAATGGCGACCGCGGCGTAAGCTGCTGGCTCCAACGTTCAATATGAAGAATTTGAACCGTTACGTGAAAGTGTTCGCTGAGCAGAGCCGTATCATGGCAGACAAACTGAAGGACATGGCGGGGAAGGGACCCTGCTCCATGTGGAATGCCCTTTCTTCTTATTCCATGGATACTGTTTGTGGTAACTGTATTTTCTATTCAACGCTGTTTAACCTTTTCTAAAGATTTTTTTGGGTTACGTATTGATGTCACGAAAAATACAAGACAGATTTTTGAAATCCATAGGAACGTTTGACAGATTTTTGATTTCTTTTTTTTCATAATAAGTACAGGAATTCGAATTCCATAAATTCTTAAGCCAGATTTTCATTTGTTTTTTTTTTACAAGGCAGAAATACAAATTACATCTAAACATTTTCCAGAAATTTTAACATCCAGATAATTCACTTTACCGCATGTTTGTTTTCCATATAATTTGTTTTCCATATATTTCGTGATCCCGAAAAATCATGGTTCAGGAAAGACCTATTACAAAATTATGTATTCAATCTTTCTAAACGCCTACTAATTGTGCCATCTAGTAATAATTCAGAGCGTTATAAATACTAGGTACCATAAAATTAAATGACCGATGTCCATTAAGGAGTGTACACATTGCGTTTTCTGCAGCGCGTTTTTGAACTGCGCGTTTGTATCGATACAAACGCGCGTTCGCAACGCGTATTTTTCCATACAAAAGCGAACCGGGAGGGAGGCTGCGCGTTCGCATCGCGTTCGAATCGCGTTTGTATCGATACAAACGCGCTGCAAAAAACGCAATGTGTACACTCCCTTATGTAGCTTGAAGTACTGTAGGTAGATATCCAATAAATATTGTACCTAGTTACTTTTTTTTATTACCTTTAACATTTCCTAACTAATTTCGTGCTAGATGGTTAAGTAACCTCACCAAACACTTTTGGCAAATTATCAAAATTTAACCTAAATCTTCTATCCATTTCGAATTTGTGACGGCTCCGGCGCTTCGGGAAGTGCAGCCCCTCCGCCCTTGCGTAACAAAACGCGGCATCAGCACGAGCCTTCGCAGCTTCGGCTGTTTGGTCGCCACCTTCGGCGGCGACCAGCCTCAGCCGCTCCAGCTCGTGCTGGTGCCGCGTTTAGTCACAGCGGCCGGGGGCTGCATCTCCCTTCGCGCCTCCGAGTTCATAAAAACACTCTAGGGTAGGACAGACAAGACCACGTGGAAGACGGGGTGGGCAGATTCGGTTCTGAGACCGATAATAACCTAAAAACGTTTCGTTTTAAGGTAAGACAGACGCAACATAAAAAGTAACACAAATTACGTAAATAATATAATCGAGTAAGATGGAAAAGGTTTATATGGCTGGAAATTTTCTGGTAAGCGTTACTTCTGTCTTTTAAAATAAGGTATAAGGATACTGTTGTCAAATGAAAAAAAAACGAACTGATAATCTGGCATTAGTGTTTCTGTCAAATGAGACTTTTGTGAAACGTTTTATCGGAGTAATAAAATTATGTAAAACAAAGTATCTGGATTTCGAGTTTCTATCAAACGTTTTATGGATTTCAAAATTCGGTGAATCGTTTTTCGAAAGATTGATAGGTTACCATTTTTTTGTTTAACTGTAGGTAAGTAGGTATTAAAATGCAACGTCACGATATGAAATTGCTTGTCTTCATAGCATGACTTCAGCTCAAAGTAACAAAATGTAAAGGCGCTTTTCTCTTTATTACGCCATTCCCTCCGATTCCTTGTGTTTCTCATCTACTGTTTCTCGACCCAAAAATAACTACCAATTTTTTTTGCAGAAAATACCTTAGGAATCCAACTCAATGCTCAAAAGAACGCAGACCAATCATTCTTGATGGCCATAGAGATGCTGTTTGAGACCGCTGCTATCCTGGTCTGTCGGCCGTGGCTGCAGATTGGACCAATACTGACGAGATTACCGGTCTACCCATTAGTGGTTCAGAATAGAACGCTGGTATACGACTTTGTTGATGAGGTAAAAGTTAAAACCTTACTATTTGCTCCAAAATTGAGTGAATCTGTTACAAGTTAGCCACAGGTAGCAAATCAAACAAGCTAAAGTTTTACATGCCACGAAATCTACTGAAGCCACGAAACTCAACCCGCTCGAAAAGCCCAGACACCCCAGACTTGAAAATGGTTAGATGGTTCTGCCAGAGAGTATTTCCAGTTTATTTCATCGTAGAAATATCAATTTATTACCAATCCGGTATATGGATTCCTTGAATCATAATTATAACAATGAGTTTGGTTAGACAAACACAGGTGAAATCACGTGGCTTAAAGACTTATATTTACTCCAATATTTTTGATTTCAGATCATAAGAAAAAAAAAGAAGGAAAAAGAAAATATCCACCAAAATCCAGGTAAAGAACCGATTATGTTCTTGTGCGTTTCTAATGTATTTTGTGAATTCATGTTGCAGATTAGTCTATCCATTAGACCTTAATTTACCTTATTATCTGTTTACGTTATAGTAAGGCAAAACGTTAAAATGATTCACTGATGCACTAGGTCCTCAAAATATTTATGTAGGTACAGTCAGCGTCATCAATCGGTATCCCCCTATTGATTTTAACAAGGACCCTTTTCATTTCAACTTTGGATTTCAGTCGGATTTGCTAGTATACTTATGGATATCTAATTTCGCTCGAGTTCCTATACTAGCAAATCCGACTGAAATCCAAAGTTGAAATGAAAAGGGTCCTTGTTAAAATCAATAGGGGGATACCGATTGATGACGCTGACTGTACGTATTCAACAAACTTATTTGCACGATGCCGATGTAATTTCACGGGTAACAAAATCTAAGTGCGATAATCTTCACACTTTTGCATAGCTAGGTAAACTCAATCATCGACTAATTGAAAAACCAGCCCAACCAATCAACCCAAGCATGCGAGTACATTTTGAAATCAAGTACTTAGTATGCGTTTTTGGTAGATAAAATAACATTTCAGAAGCCCCAGCTTCCTTCCTCGAACTGCTGTTGGATTCGCCTGATGTTGAAGACACCTTGATGCGGGAAGAATGTATTGTGCTCCTAGGAGCCGGGACCGATACCACAGCCGTCGGCATGGGGTATGCCATGCTCATGCTGGCCACATACCCCGAGGTTCAACAGAAAGTATACCAAGAGTGAGTTGCTAAGTTTAAGAATCTTCAGTTTTTTATTTAGTTATGGTACTAGAGGAACCGGTAGTCTGACGGTTGTGCCATAGACAATATAAAATCTCGATTTTGGCTCCATTACCATTCAGTAAAACATTTCCGCTAGCTTTTACCGCATCTAGTCTTATTATTGATTAACATTTCCAGGTTGGTAGAAGTTATGGGTGACTCCGACAGACCCGTGCAAGCGGATGACATCCATCGCTTCAAGTACCTTGATGCCGTCATCAAAGAAACATTGCGGCTATACCCGCCAGTGCCAGTTATAGCTCGCAAAGTTACTAAGGATGTACTACTACGTAAGCTTAGGCCACTTTATCCTGTGAAAGTGTAATAGGTTGTACCTAACGTCTTTTTGACAAAGAATGTAATTTCTCTGGATGAAAAAAAAATCTTCCGCTATCTAATAATATTGTGTCTTGTCGAGATGCTCCTTATGAAATAATAATCTTTACGTTCTGTAATCCGATTCCATAATCTCTGAAATACTCTTATATTTCAGCGTCTGGAGTAAATCTTCTATCAGGCTGTGCAGTTCTACTCCATATCTGGGCAGTCCACCGCAACCCCGAGTACTGGGGCGACGACGCGGACCAGTTCCGACCAGAACGGTTCCTGGACGCCACACTGAAGCATCCAGCTGCCTTCATGCCGTTCAGCTATGGACCTAGAAACTGCATAGGTGAGGTCTCATTCAGCTTGAGATAACACTATCATATACCCGAAGATTTTATCCTACCTTAACATACTTTCTATCATATCCTACCAAACAGATTTCGATGATATTTGGAATGTTCATAGTTTAGATTCTGGATACTCTAAGTAATATGCTGTTATTAAAAACTTAGGCCTTTACACCTTAACTAGATGATTTATACAGTGTCAGGAGGCAATCTTTGCCTAAACTTACACGGGACACTGTAGTGCCTGGGACATTGTTTTTAAGATGGAGTAGGCTTGCCCAGCACCTACATCATCCTCTCAGCTTAACCGGCCTTATCCACAGGAAATACATGGTCATGGTCAATACCTACGTGTGGGGCTGACTAAGCCGCGGGTTTCCTCACGATGTTTTCCTTCACCGTTTAGAGCTCATGTTAATGCGAATATAAATTTTTGGAAACGAAATTCCATTGATGCACGGCCAGGATTCGAACCCACACAAGTTATTTTCGAACACAATAGAAGACATAGATAGTGTTAATGGGACATATAAGCCGAAGGGTCAGACCAGCCCCACGGTAGCTGACTTACTGTGTAGAATCGACCACCCACGACCTTCGCATCGAAAGTCGAGGTACTATACCTACCCCTCGGCCAACACGGCTCATAATATGCTCTTTCATGCTGTTATATGCTGATATAAATAAGAAACATTATGTTCCCAGGGTATCAGTACGCCATGATGTCTATGAAGACGGTGCTGGCGACGCTGGTGCGTCGCTACCGGCTGGCGGCGCACGGCCCGGCGGCGGCGCTGCGCGTCAAGTACGACCTCATGATGCGACATGTTGACAACTACCGGATCGAGATTGAAGTCAGGACATAGACTCTCACCTACACTTTCATATCTTCCATGAGTTGCTCTAGACATTATATTTTTACCAAATAGTTCAACCAAATAAATTATATTTTTACCAATTGATGTGTTCATTTAAAGTTCCTTTCAAACTGTAAATTCTTATTGTAACTTGGACTTGACATTATGGCTGATTTACACAGGGTCAGTAACTGACTACAAATTCGAGGCAAGTCAGTGCTGACCCGAAAAAAACCCTGTGTAAACTGATTGGAAGTCAGTACAGTGGCTTGAAGTCAGCGCTGACTTTTAAAGTCAGTTGGCGCCCCCCGCCACCCGCGCACCTTCGCGCCAGCCAAATAAACCCCGTGTAAACAGACAAGTCAGTGCGTGGTTAGTCACTGCCGCTGCGTTGTAGAGTGACCACGTTTTTTTCGCTGGCGATAAAAATCATGTCGTTGAATAGAGCTCGATATCATTGACAGCAATTCGTCAAAATTCTGTGGTGACATCCTCATAGCCAGTTTGTACTCCGCAGGATCTTCAAATCGCAATTGCTTCAGCAACAAAGCAGAGCCACCAGTTTCGTTTCTATCGTCAATCCATTTTCTTACCCATTGTTGTTTATTTTTAGTTATCTCATTTTCTACCATTTCTATTAACTCATTCAACAGCAAAATTGATAAATTTTTCAACAAATAATTAAATCGTCGTTTCAGTTGTTTTGGCGAATTCATTTTTCCCACTGACTTCACACACGTGTGCTCACCGTGAGAAACGCACCACTACTACTTACTTCATGTAAACAGTTAAAGTCAGTCGCGGCGCCGACATTGGCGCTGTGACTGATTTGTCTACTGACCCTGTGTAAATCAGCCATTATGATTATTACACACGGAGATTACTCACGTTAAAATTTCATAAATCTTATTAGGTAGGTACTTACTATTTAATCGATCGAGCGAGCGAAGCGAGCGAAGATCTTAGTGGTAAGTTGGGCGATTTTGCTTTGTATGTTTGTATGTTTGTATGTTTGTATGTTTGTATGTTTCACGAATTGTTGTTCGAGCATAACTGTCGAACCGTTCATCCAATCTGCATGAAACTTGGTAGGTCAATAGGTTGTGGTAAGGAAATTTACGGTGGAGCATATGAGCTTAATCGATGAAGGGGTTGTGAAGATATTGGGTTCCCAAGGGGGTAAAAAATTATGAAAGTTACACAAATATATTGAGTGGGGTATCATACGAAAGGGCTTATTTTGTACATTCCAAAATGGTTTTTATTTTTAATCTAGGATGTATAGTTTTTGAAATACGACCAAAGACCAAAAACTACGAAACCAGAGCTGCAAGAGCTCCCGTTTCATAGAGTTTCGATGTCTTCGTAGCTCATTGACTGGTCGGTCTTAAAAAGAGAGTGGCATCGTTGCGGTTTGGTTTGCAATGATTTTAGATGCTACTTGATTTATTTTCATGATAAAAAAAATTTTGATAAAAAATGAAAATAATTGGGGTAAAAAAAGTTAAGTAAACAAATATATTGAGTGCGGTGTCAAATGAAAGGTCTTTATTTGTACATTCTAAAATAGTTATTATTTTTATTTTAGGACGTATACTTTTAAAAATACGACGAGAATTCATAAATATGAAATAAATGAAAAATTAGACACGACATTATGTATTGCATGCATGCTAGTATTTTTTACCATGAAGAACTAGCGCAATAGGCATACCCGGCAGTAGTAGCACTTGAAATTATAGGGGTAGTCAGAAGAAAGTCCAAATGTTGGCCATCTACGGTGCGCGAGATCTCAGTTCGGGGCGAACTACTAGTTACCTACTGTTTAAGCATGCCACTTATACTTAAATCTGAGAATTTGTGAGTATGTTTGTGTTTCATTTCAATCACGCCATAACGTGGATTTGGATAAAGTTGGGACTGGGTGTAGATCGGTATCTGTTAATAGCACAGATCTTAGGTGAAATTTTGGTAGCACACAAACAAAGCCGGAAAGTATTAAGTTTAAAATAGATATAATTGCCTACTGGAAAAAATCCTAAACAATTGTGAGAATAGTTTTACTAATGCTTGCTTAGTCAACCTGTGATAATAAAAAGGATATTTCTTCATGCCAATTAGGTAAAAATGTAACTAAGACCGGCCAAGTGCGAGTCAACTCACGTACCGAGGGTTCCGGCTTGAACAGGATGGCTTGTATCAATGCGGGTTAGAATGCCGTCAGAATCTAAATTTTTATGACTTAAGTATAATTTTCAATAATAATATGTACCTAATATTAAGTACCTAGGTATTGATTGATAGGTACATAAGGGGCTTGCATCAGACGAATTTCCATACAAACGTAATACCTTCACTGATTGGACAGGGTTTTTATTTACATTATCTGGTTCAGGACCCTATAAAACTGTTAATTAGAAAACAATCTGCTTAGTTTTTCATCACCATTTCTTCTAT
The DNA here is from genome assembly GCA_958496255.1 of Camptogramma bilineatum. Classification (NCBI taxonomy): domain Eukaryota; kingdom Metazoa; phylum Arthropoda; class Insecta; order Lepidoptera; family Geometridae; genus Camptogramma; species Camptogramma bilineatum. The sequence continues at coordinate 16,669,715 of OY292455.1, forward strand.
AACAAGTCATTGAAATAATGGCTTCCATTGTTGCTGTATTTACAAAGATAGATGAACAACGTGCGTTTCCTGTTAAAATCACGACTAATACTTTTTTAATACATTTTCATAAAACAAGTAAGTGGTAACTATTATTATAATTATACCTTAAAATAAGTAATAAGTAATGATTTTCGTAGGTAATGATGTTTTATAACAATTTCTTGTAAACAATCAGATGTTGTAAAAAAATAATTGGCGTTGATTACCTTGGCTACCACCTACCACAAATATATTAAAATGACCTAGACCTAAGTGATAATTAAGTTATTATTATTAAGTTACCTAGATCATAAGTTCATGCATCTGTCTTTCTATGCGAATGTCGCATAGAAAAAAATAAAATTTGATCGGATCAAAATTTTTCTTGCTTGTAATGTGTGATCACTGATCAGAGATACTATAGAGAACCTATAAGTAGGTCACCAAAGTTGGCTCATACGAACTTACTTAGGTACTTAGTAGTAGGTAGGTACCTACGAAAACTGTTTATAAATAAAGTTTTTTGCTTATTTGGTTTCGATAATTAAAATTCAAACTATCTTGTTGCAACAAAACGGTGGGCGATAGATGTTCAAAACGACACTTTATTTCAGTTTTTTTCGATTGTACAAAATGTAAGTTTTCAATTTTGGTTTTTTGGTTTAGTGAGAGTTGATTCAAATAGTATTCCTACAGATAAAGAGTGATTATTATGTAATTATTTTAATTATTGTAATAGAATACAATACTATAGGAAATAATAATTAGTTTCTTAGGTAGGTACTCTGAGGTAAGAGAGGCCTATACCCAGCATTGGGATGAGAAAGACTGATGATGATGATGATGGCCTATGATGATGATGAGGTACTCTGGGCCTGGAATCCTAGAATGAAAATAATAAGTAAGTACTTAAGTAAGTACGAGTAAGTATATGACTTGTTTATAACAAATGATAGTATGGTTTATTAACAGTGAACTATTTTATATTAACTGTATCTTAAGAAAAATGTCCTATCAATTTGGTTTATTTTTTAATAGTGCAGATTGTCAATATAATCTTTTAAAAACGTTATTTTTTTTAGATTCCAACTTAATCCATGATGTTTTTTGAACTAGTGGTTTTATTTTTGGTGATACTCTGGTTATACCTAAAAAGGAAGAGACAGCATCTAGAGAGTCTATCAAAACAACTGAAAACCAAGTTGATACCACTTCCATTCATCGGACACTCCTATTTACTGGCTGGCAATGATGAACGTAATATTATTTCGTAATTCAAGCATTTCTTAAGTACCTACTCAATAACAAAATGTCTAAAACAAATTACTTACCTACTTATATTTGGGTCAATCTCCAGAATCAGCGGACCTGGTTGATCGGTATGGTGGCGCCCCTTAAGGGCTCGGCGAACGTATTTACGTACCTACGAACGTAATACCGAAATAATTTCAAATTTGAGCATATTTTTATCACTTTATGTTATTATTTGGATAAAGGCAGTATTTATCTAGGTTCCTATTACACTTTTGTTTCAAAAAACTTGCTATAGAACAAATGAAAAGAAAAAAATGCCATTTTTGGTGTACCTACAAAGATTTCAATTCAATTCGCTTACATTTCTTTTTAGGTAGGTAAGTTTTTCGGAACAAAAGTTTAACACGAACCTAGATAAACTACTCTCCTAATCTAACAACATAAACTGATAAAAATATGCTTCAATTTTAAATGATTTCGGTATTACGTTTTTATGGAAATTCGCCTGTCGCAGGCTTCTTAAATATGGATATTATTGCTTTTCTGCCCCTTCAGGGGCCAATATGAAAATAATTGGTCTCAAACTGTCAAGACGATCGCGTAGGTATCTTTTGTCGCATTCTTTTGTTGAGATGAGAGTGATAGAGCTACTTGCGTGGTCACTGAACTGTCATATTTGGCAATTTGGGACCGATTTTGGTCGCTATCATATATCTATGATAGCGACCAAAATTGGAGGACAATCAGGGGGCTGAGCAAATGTCTTCGATAGATTAGTTCGATAGATTCGATAGATTAGTAATCCGTTTTAGGCTGGATTTTACCAAACTGGAATAAGTTTTATCTGGAGATTAAACCACAGATAAACTGCTGTTTGTTTGAATATTTTGACATTGTAAACTTGACACCTTATAACCAGGATAATTTGAATGCACCTAATAATGTTAGGTTGCGCTTTCTAAACAAATGTATTTCGAATTCTGTCGGCTAATGGAATAACTACTCTGGGAGTAAGATGACAGTTTGGTAGAATCCACCCTTAAAGTAGTACTTAGTTAAAGCTGTTACTTACTTATAACGCGAATTATTTCTAAATGGATTTCAGAGAGGATGAAGGGTCTTCAAAAAATCGGCTTGGATGCAATAAACTCAGGCGGCACCTCATCTATCTGGCATTCAAATAATCTTTACATCAGTAAGTTTTACAAAAAGTATACTTAATAAGAATATACCTACCTACTATTCTTCAAAACTTAATATTTTAACTTACCCTACCTTATGATATTATACTATCAGGTACCTATTAAATTACAATAATTGAGTGTTTATTTTCGTTAGCTATTGTGTTTGTTAAAATAAATAACTTACTTGTTATTTAAATTACTTACTTACTTACATGTTAAAAAAAAGTATTTTTTTTTTAATTTCGGTGTTAATTTAAGTTGTAAGTAAGTACAAAATCTTTGCAAATGCTGAAGAGGTACCTATTATTGCAATTTTGTTATCATAAAGATTATATATAAACCATGGATACACAAAGCGTCGATTTATTATAAAATGTTTTAGTTGTTGCTGACCCTAAAGTAGCTGATATCGTCTCTAAGAGTTGCCTGGAAAAAGATGACCTAATTAATATATTTCAAAAAGTCACAGGAGATGGCAGTGTTTTTGCAAGCGGTAAGAATCAAAGTGAAGTTATTATCGAGGTAACTAAGTTTTAGGTGCTCCGCAGACAGTGCAACTTACTTGGTAGAAGAAACTATCAACTTTTTTATAGGTTGCAACAACAAAAAAGCCCAGTTTATGGTGTTTAGGTTTAGGGTTTATATATTTGGGGTTGAGACCCTGGGTCCGTGGGGTACCAGGGCCCATCGCGTATTCAAAATTCTTTCAGGGCGTCTTATCGAAGCGACGCGTGATCCTAAGGCTGCGTTTCCATTGACGCGGAGTTGGGCGGAGCTGTGTTTAGCGGTGCATGAATTTACCAATCACATGTCAAACGAAGAAATCGGAACGCGGCAAAATGCACATGATTGGTCAATTCATGCGCCACTAAACTCCGCTCCGCTTAGCTCCGCCTCAGTGGAAACGCACCCTAAGGCTGCGTTTCCATTGACGCGGAGCTGTGCGGAGATGAGCGGAGAATAGCGGTGAAAAGTGGTGAGTGTTTCCACTGAAGCAGAACACCGCTTCGTTCTCCTAGCTACCCTCCGCAACGCACCGCCCCGCTGTGCTCCGCTCCGCATCACCTCGCTTATTTTATATGAATATCCGTTCAGCTCTGCCCCGCTCCGCTCGTGCTGTTTCCATTGAAGCGGAGCAGAGATTTCGAGCATAGTTCCAGCTCCGCGTTTGACGCGTTTGTCATTGACGCGGAGCTGTGCGGAGCGGAGCTTAGCGGTGCGTAAATTGACCAATCAGGGTGCATTTTGCCGCGTTTCGATTTCGTCGTTTGAAATTTGATTGGTTAATTCATGCGCCGCTTTGCCCCGCTCCGCACAGCTCCGCCTCAGTGAAAATGCACCCTAAGTCTGGCACTTTTTTGGCTCAACGGATCAGCATTGCCATCCAGCGTGATAATACTGCCAGTGTCTTGGGCACGCTTCCGACCGGCAGTGGCTTGTATCAGTTGAGATCCCTATAGATCGATTCCAACGATCCTTAGGTGGCTCAACTGGTTCTTATTGTATTTTATAATGTTATGTAAATATGTAGGTAGTAGTTTAGTTTCTGTAAATAAAGAATTGATTTGGTCATCAACTGCATTAACTGAAAATTGTTGCGATCACTAAAACTCGCAACTAGAGTTGCTACGTCTGCGCAGTTTCTTATAATTATACCAAAAAATGTAAAAACAGCTATTATAGTTGCGAGTTTCCAGTTGCCGTAACTGCGAACTCAAAGTTGCTTTGCTATGTGTTAGTCATCACTTTCATGTACAGAATTCTATCTACAACTACAACAATTTGATTATTTCAGTTGCAAAATGGCGACCGCGGCGTAAGCTGCTGGCTCCAACGTTTAATATGAAGAATTTGAGCCGTTTCGTGAAAGTGTTCGCTGAGCAGAGCCGCATCATGGCAGACAAACTGAAGGACATGGCGGGGAAGGGACCCTGCTCCATGTGGAATGCCCTTTCTTCTTATTCCATGGATAGTGTTTGTGGTAGCTGTATTTTCTATTCAACGCTGTTTAGCCTTTTTCGTTGATTTTTTTATTTTACTGTACTTATTAAAATCATTCAAAATCACGATTTGAAATTGCATGTCTTCATAGCACGACTTCAGCTCAAAGTAACAATATACATACTTACCAATAATCGCTTAGCCACTTGTCATGATAGGTATTATATGGGCCTCCACTTTATTACGCCATTCCCTCTGATCCCACGCGAGTCTCATTCAATCTCGCTGCCACCAAAAAAACACTAAGTATCAATTTCTTTACAGGAACTACCTTAGGAATCAACCTGAATGTGCAAAAGAATGCGGATCAACCTTTCCAAATGGCCGTAGAGATGCTGTTTCAAACCGGTGCCATGCTCTTCTGCCGACCGTGGCTGCAGATTGAATCAGTACTGACGAGGTTACCGGTCTACTCGTTAGCGGTTCAGAATAGAACGCTGATATACGACTATGTCGATGAGGTAAAAGTTAAAACCTCACTATTTGCTTTAAAATTGAGTGAATCTGTTATAATTATAAGTTAGACACAGGTAGCAAATCAAACTGTGCTTAAGTTTAACATGCCACGAAAACTGAAGCCACGCAACGTACTCAAGCAGCTTGAAAAGCCCAGACACAATTTTTCCTTTAAAATTAGAAGATGGTTCTGCCAGAGAACATTCTCAGATTATTTAATCATAGAAATCTCAACTCAGTAGGTACCTAGTACTAGGTACTTATTGGAATAATATGGATTTTACCATTATTCTTTCTTTAGGCTGCGTTTCCACCAGAGATGTGCGATGGAAATGTGTCGTGCGAAGATGTCTAGCTGTGCTGTGAAAATGTGTGGGTGCTTCCACCAGAGTGGAAATGTGTGGTGAGAGGATGTGTTGCGAAGCTGTGAAATGTGTCGACATGAATGAGTAGTGTGACCATGTCATTCAACAACACATTACTCTTAACACATCCCTCGTACACATTCCTCGCAACACATTTTCCTCTTAACACATTCCTCGCAACGCATTTCTCGCAACACATCCCTCGCTTGTTTTGTATGCGAAAAACCTAGCTCCGCTGAGCCGTTTCCACCAGAGCTGTGCTGGTGGACAGCGAAACACATCCCTCGCTACGCATTACCGCTCATCTCTGGTGGAAACGCAGCCTTAATCATTTAACAAGGAATTTAGACAGATGCTTCTACACAGATGTAATCACGTGGCATAAACTTGTCTAATTATAAACTATAGCCTGATAACTCCAAAATCATTGATTTCAGATCATAAGAAAAAAAAAGAAAGAAAAAGAAATTATCGACCAAAATCCAGGTAATGAACAGTTTACATGTATTTTGTGAATTCATTTAACAGGTTCATCAGGTTCAACAGATTCAAAACTTAGGTAAACATGTAGCAGATTAGTTTACTATACCTACATTAAACCTTTATTTTAACTTATTATTTACTTACGTTAAAATGAGGCAAAACGTTAGAATGATTTACTGGTGAACTACTGAAAATACATACCTAATCAAATATTCTACAAACTTATTTGCACGGTTAACAAAATATAAGTGCGATAATTTTCATACTTTTGCATAGCTAGGTAATTTGTGAGCTCAATCAAAAAACTGTACCGAAAAACCAACCCAACAAAGCAACCCAAGCATGTGAGGTAGATTTTGAAATCAGGATGCATTTTTGTATAGTGGATTAAATAACATTTCAGAAACCCCAGCGTCCTTCCTCGAACTGATGTTGGATTTGGCTGATGTAGAAGACACCTTAATCCGCGAAGAATGCATTGTGTTGCTAGGAGCGGGTACCGACACCACGGCCGTTGGCATGGGGTATGCTACGCTCATGCTGGCCACTTATCCCGAGGTTCAAAAGAAAGTATACCAAGAGTGAGTTGCTAAGATTAAGAATCTTCTGTTTTTTATTTGAGGTAGGTATTAGAGGAACCTTGAAAGACTCCTGCCATAGACAATTTAAAATCAATGACCCCAATAAATATAAAAGAACTCATTTTTTAAGAAGAATGAAAGAGGACCTACAGAATCCAACTGCTGGTTTTTCGATTTTCACGTATCATTCGCATATCGCTCTTTATCTTATATTATCTCTTATTTTACAATCTGCCTGATCTAAGCATCTTGTGTTCAGATTACAATGCTTACAACCCGCATGCGTGCTCTTAGATTGATTGGTCTGCTTTTTTTTACCATTCAGTATAACATTTCTGCTAGCTTTTACCGCATCTAGCCCTTGATTAACTTCGTGAAATTTACTAACGTAATTAACTTGTATGAGTCAGTGGGACTCATATATTTTCTAAGCGTGATATTTTCAAATAAAACAATTTTTTTTTAATTTTTTTTTTAATATTCATATTAAATATTTATTAAGGCACTAGGAAAAAGTATCAAAACTGGACAGACTTCAGAGATCCTCTTAAAAATTAAAGAAACTAATTTTATCAGTCTCAAAAAACAAAGGTATTTTAAAACCTCTACAAAACTATGAAATATTCGTAACTTATATATGTTTTTATATTTTTGGACTCTCAAAGATATACAAATTAATAATAATAAAACAAAAATGTATGCTCCAATACAAAAAAATAAAAGGTGCAATGGGTTTTGGCACTGCTTACAGGCAACGTCGGCATACCTTTTTCGAGCAGGTCAAACATACTGGTTTCAGACATTTGGTGCATAGATATGCAGTCTTTGTCTTTTTCATCGTCACTCTCGTTAAGCCATGACGGAGGCCTTTAGGTGGCCTAAAAACTCCGTCACCAGAGTTGGCCACTTGCTCATACGAACTTACTTACTTACTCTCGTCATTCAAAACATCTTGCAGCCAAGATTCCAAAACGGAATCCGCCCCATCTTCATTTATACTAACGAATTTATCTTGTTGTGGATTCATTCTGCAAACCTAAAAAGATATATGTTATAAGCATATAAAAAATATAATTTATATCAATAATAACGACAAATAAGCAACATTCGAAAATTGAAACAAATAAAAAAATATATAGCACAATTCACTTGTATGAGTCCTTGGGACTCACTCGACGCAATAACTCACCAAATACGCAGTGCCGGCACACGTCCTCTCGCCTCCGCGTAGCCCGCGACACTGCAGGAAGGTACTGAGACGGGGGGAAATCTAGCCGCTCAAATGTTACAATTATGGAAGTTTTAAATTTTGATGTGAGTCCCAGGGACTCAGGAAGTTAATTAAGGGCTAGTCTTATTATCATCATCGCGGTTTGAAGCTATACATATACTTACAACAAATGATTTAACATTTTCAGGTTGGTAGAAGTTATGGGTGACTCCGACAGACCCGTACAAGCGGATGACATCCATCAATTCAAATACCTTGATGCCGTCATCAAAGAAACATTGCGGCTATATCCGCCAGTGCCAGTTATAGCTCGCAAAGTTACTAATGATGTTCTACTACGTAAGCTTAAGCCATGTTATCTTTTTTTGTTGTGTTAATAGTGTGATAGTGTCTTTTTCATAAAAAAATATCATTTCTCTGTTTATGTGCCTTTTCTAGATGAACCATATTAAATTCTAGCTTCTGCCTGCGGCTTCGCTCGCGTGATACCTACTCGGATAAAAATTAGACCATGTGTTATTCCAGGTCATACATTATTTATATTCTAAGTTTCATTAAAATCCGTTCTGTAATTTTTGCGTGAAGGAGTAACAAATATTCATACTTCTATACATCCAGACATCCATACATCCTCACAAACTCTCGCATTCATAATTTTAGTTGGAAAATCGTACTTATTACGTTCCGATTCCATATTTCTAAAAGTCTCTTATATTTCAGCATCTGGGGTGACTCTGCTGTCAGGCTGTTCAATTCTACTCCACATCTGGGCAGTCCACCGCAACCCCGAGTACTGGGGCGACGACGCGGACCAGTTCCGACCAGAACGATTCCTGGACGCCACGCTGAAGCATCCAGCTGCCTTCATGCCGTTCAGCTATGGACCTAGAAACTGCTTAGGTGAGGTTTTATTCAGCTTACGATGAAAGTAGCAGTTACATATACCTACCCAAAGATTTTATCCTATCACTAGCAGCGCCCTCGCGGCGTTGCCCCCGTAGTGATGGTATATGGTGATGATGATGATGATGAAAAGCAGCCATAACCCTCTTTAAGAGTTTAGCTATCACATGCAAAAATAATTTTTCAAATCCGATTGGTAGTTCCTGAGATTAGCGCGTTCAAGCAAACAAACAAACTCTTCCGCTTTATAATATTAGTGTAGATATCCTCTCCCACTAAACGTTTTGATGAAATTTGGAATGTAGATAGTTTAGGTTTTGGATATGCTGCATTGATATTATGTTGCATTGATATGCTGCTATAAATAAGAAACATTGTGTTCCCAGGGTATCAGTACGCCATGATGTCAATGAAGACGGTGCTGGTGACGCTGGTGCGTCGCTACCGGCTGGCGGCGCACGGCCCGGCGGCGGCGCTGCGTGTTAAGTACGATATCATGATGCGACATGTTGACAACTACCAGGTCGAGATGGAGGCTAGGACATAGACTCTATACTTTCAAAACTTCCATGAGGTGCAACTCATGAGACACAGAGAGAGACAATACATTTTTACCAGATAGTTTTACCAAATGTCCACCAATATTATTAGTAGGTATTATGAACTATGAGCTGAGTGAGCGTTTTAGAGAATTCTGAAATTTTATTTTTAGACTTCTCTAGTTTTCTGAGAAGGTGGTCCCGGGTGCTCCATCAATCCTTACCTAGTAGATAAAGGTCCGATTCATTTCTCAAATCAACAGACATAGGAATAGATACATACATACAGGTACAAATCCAAAGGTTGCCTGTAAGAGATCGCTTGTAGTGATAAAGCCGCCCATTGTACCTTCTGTTTTTAGTTTTTACCCGGCTGACTGTCAAGTCACCCGGGTTATGTAGATCGCGCGTTTCTATGTATGTGGGTTTGTTCATATTATTCTTTATTACCACGTTTCTCCTAAACGGCTGGATGGATTTTGATGAATGAGGTATCGTTAGAATCGTCTCCATCTCGATTGTGCTCTAGGATACTTTTTATTTCGATAAATCAAATAGTGCGGTTAAAAAATGCAACAATGTGTTAATTTTCAAAATGAAAATCACGCTATCATATCAAAATCCATGTCAAAATCAAGAAGTTGGTGGACTGATATCAAATATAATTTTTTAAAAAATCTAACATGACATCTTCGAAGACTAAATCGAGTCTCAAAATTTTTGAAAATCTATTTTTCGCCCTAAATAGAATTGCTAACCAAAACGCATACTAAAATTTTCTATTTAGTCACACGCAACGTTTAGAACAAACTGCATCGAAATTGGTTTAGCCATTTAGGAGATATCTCATATTTAAGAAATAACTTACGCATTTAATTTAGGTACTCACAGAGTCATCTGTGTGACAACAACGTTTAGGAAAATGCGCACGGCATCGAACCCTAGATACTACATAATAATAAAATTGTTATTTAATTTTGTTTTGTGATTGATATGATAATGCTGTTTCCAACTTTTCAGTTCAGCCGGGTTTTTTTATTTTTGAATAAATTGCTTGTTTACTTTGTTATAAGTATTTTTAGGGTTCCGTACCTTAAAAGGTAAAAAAAGGAACCCTTATAAGATCACTTTCTTGTCCGTCTGTCCGTCTGTCTGTCTGTCCGTCTGTCCGTCTGTCCGTGTGTCACCATCGATTATCTCAGGAACGGGTGGAGCTAGCAAGTTGAAATTTATACCATATACTGAGGTCTATAGTTCCTATTGTGACTATAAAAATCAAGGTCCTGAGTCAACACTATAAAAAGATATAGGCAAATTTAGGTTTTCGTGAAAACTTGAAAGTACCAAAACTTACCTTAATTATCAACTTTTTTTATTTTTCGGAATTTTTCCTTTACTTGTGCTGTAAGACCTTGCTTGTAACCAAATTTGACAATTCTAGGTCAACCGGAAGTACCCTAGAGGTTTTGGGTTGAAAACCTAAATGGTAGTTCCCGTTGACCTAGAATCACGAAATTTGGCAAAAAGCAAGGTCTTATAACACAAATAAAGGAAAAATTCCAAAAAGTTAAAAAAGTTGAAAATTAAAGGGTGTTCCTATACATACATAGTTAACGCCAATTAAGATTGTCCTCTGAGTTGTATGGGCGCTCATACAAATAAGCGGGCTACAATAACATAATGGGTATAATGGGTAGGTACGGAACCCTCGGCGTACGAGTTCTACTCGCACTTGACCGGTTTTTATTTGTGTTAGTATTAAGTTGGATATTACACCCTTTTACAAAATAATGTTTTACCTACCTACTTAAATGAATCCTAGTGTGCTAATAAACCACTAATTGTATAATTTTTATAAGACGAGTTACTTAGTGCCATAAAAAATCCTTCAAATTTTCGCGCGAAAACGCTATCCGCCATGCTGACGCCAGATTATGACGTCACTGCGCCTGTTAAAATCTGAAAACTTTCGAAATTATATACAACCTAAGATACAACAACACAATTATAGATAAGAGCGGAGAGCGGAGTGACGTCACGACGGAATTAATATGGCGAACAGTGTTCTGGACATTTGAGGCACAAACCTTATAAATACATTCTTGAAATTGAATTATAAAACTTTTAATGCATTTTTATGAATAGACATTTTGGGGAACAGGGTGGAATAGTTCCCCAAAGGCAGAGTGGATGGTTCCTCTGCAACGGGTCGGCCCATCTGGCCCACTTACCCGTGGTCTTTCGACCAACAGTTGATGTCTGATAGTTGTATACAAGCTTCAACTCGTTAGAAACTCCGCTTGCGAGATCTAGGGAATTCCGATGTTATTCCGATGTTGCGTGTGATTCCGTTGCTCCTTTAGCCTGCAATCTGGTCTGAGGTCTGATACTGTCCAGCGTGTTTCACTTTTTGCAGTAGTAGTTGCTTTGGAGTAGCTTGGACGTTCTTTATCCAAGGATAACTCAGATAGGAGTCGTTGATGTCGAGCGTGGCGCCATCTGTAGTGCGTAGCATGTTTTCTGTAGTTCATCTAGCGACAGGTAGATGTCGCTACATCACTCCCTTTCCAGACCGAAGGTCGATATGATCTTGTCACCAGCATTGTACGTGTCCACGGTGAGTCGGGACGAAGCGGTGCATCGGTGCGTCTACGGTGAGTCGAGACGTGTCCACGGTGAGTCGGGACGAAGCGATGCGTCGGATGCGTCTGCGGTGAGTCGAGACGATGTCCGTCCACGGTGAGTCGGGACGAAGAGGTGCGTCGGGTGCGTCTACGGTGAGTCGAGACGTGTCCACAGTGAGTCGGGACGACGCGGTGCGCCGAGTGCGTCTACGGTGAGTCGAGACGTGTCCACGGTGAGTCGGGACGATTCGGCGTGCGGTGCAGTGCTCTGGGTGATGTCCACGGTGAGTCGGGATGAGATACCCAGACGATGCTGCGGTTGAAGGAACTCCACGAAGCGTATCGAGGAGCGGAGAGCCTGCAGAACCAGGAAGTCGGGGCGGCTTGCGATGGAACTGCGGAGGCTGGAGGCTGAAGATTACTGGTGCGGTGTGAAGCTGCTGGTCCGGAAGGTAGGCTTGAGAGAGAGAGAAGAGAGGCGAAGGTTGATGCTCGCTGCTGATGATGGTGATGGCGCTGAAGGTGCTGCGTGTTGAGGGACCCAGTCGTCGGGTTTCGGCAGGAGTCGTCCGAGGTAGTCGACGGCTGGATCACGTCGGGGTCACCAGTTTGGGGAACAGGGTGGAATAGTTCCCCAAAGGCAGAGTGGATGGTTCCTCTGCAACGGGTCGGCCCATCTGGCCCACTTACCCGTGGTCTTTCGACCAACAGTTGATGTCTGATAGTTGTATACAAGCTTCAACTCGTTAGAAACTCCGCTTGCGAGATCTAGGGAATTCCGATGTTATTCCGATGTTGCGTGTGATTCCGTTGCTCCTTTAGCCTGCAATCTGGTCTGAGGTCTGATACTGTCCAGCGTGTTTCACTTTTTGCAGTAGTAGTTGCTTTGGAGTAGCTTGGACGTTCTTTATCCAAGGATAACTCAGATAGGAGTCGTTGATGTCGAGCGTGGCGCCATCGCTACAGACATCAACATTTCTCGTTTAATTTTAACAAAACCTATCATATATAGGTAACCTATCATAAATTCGTATTTTTTTATTTTTCCTTACTTGGTGTAAAATATCCTACAGGTCAAAAACTTAACCCTCCTTTTGAGCTTCGCCACAGTCGGGTAAAAAAAACTAAGAAGGTAGGTAATGGAAAAATTAAAAAAAAAAACCATTGCCTCATCAGAATGCACCAGACATTATAGGTCACACAGGTTACCACACACAAGACAGTCGTCGTTACTATGCAGGTGCAAACTTATGAGTTATGACAATGCCTTTCTATGATTGACGGCGTTGCGCGGAAAAACTACAAGAGACTACAATAATTACAGGTAGGTACTTACCTATGAGATTTTTTTAAGTCTAACGAGAAAAGTTTCAATCTTTTATGAATCAAATTTAAATGGGACCACCCTTGGGCCATACTATTGATGAATATTATAAGTAAATCATCATTATTAAAATCCATACCTATCCATATTTTAAATGTGAAAGTGTGTTTGTTTGTTTGTCCTGCTTTCACGTCAAAACAGAGAGACAGATTGACGTGATTTTTTGTGTGGAAATAGTTGGAGGGCTGGAGAGTGACATAGGTAGGCTTTTAGTCCCGAAAAATGCATGTTTCCCGTGGGATAAAAAAGTAGTCCACGTAGCAGTAGACCAAAAATATTTTATTTCATATTTTTAATATTTTCTCTCACAACTTTACATGATACGCATGCAATGCGCCGCGCGTTAATTCACAGATACTACACAAGCGCAATTAGGTAGGTACTGTCTATGTGTTGAACGCGCCAGGTTTCAGTAATCTACCTATAAAATATATTTAAATGATCGGGACCTGAAAATCATACTTCGTTCATCCGTCTATGCCATAGATTCTCAACCTTATTTTCCCCACCGCCCACTTTGAAAATATTTTTTTTTCTAGAGCCCCCCTCCCCCCCCTATCTTACCTACTTTTTATTTTTCTTACCATCTGTCGCGAATTTTAAACACCTTTTTGGAGCACAGTGGCTATTACTTCTTTAACTGCTGTTAAAATTAAATATTCCCCAACAGTATGTGGTTTTCCTGTTTTAATTTTAACTTTAGGTACTTTAGTGATAGTGATTAGGGCATCGTCGTCATACTTTTCTGGTCAAGGGCATAGGACATTGTGAGGTAACACTGCGGGCCGCACATTCTTGAATTATTTAGTTGACGATTTTTCGAAATTCCTAAAGGGGTTAAAATCCTAGTAGGTACGAGTACTAACGAACTTGAAACTTATCATAAGTTTACGGGACTCAAAGACTCGCTGCTTATCATTTCCTATTCTGCGGTCTGACATAACTCACTTTGCTCGCTGTACGGTTTCACCATACAGAAGCAATTTGCGCACGCAGCGCTTATTATATTAGGCCGCGTGCGCTGCACTTTAATTATTTTAGTTATTTTATATTGCACAATTACGTCACTACGTAACCTACTCGCGCACAAGGCACTATCAAGGAATAGATTAGCCATCTTTTACCTTAAACTTGTAACTACGAACTGAATAAACTTAACTTAGTGAATCTTGTGTTTTTACGTGCTCCGTGTAACATAGTGCTAAACAGTAAGTGCTCACACAACTGAGTACCTACCTATTTCCACTGGCAACAACTTCTACCTGTAAGGGCTACAACTACTCGGCTCTTACACTCGCAATATAACTACTCATGAAGTTAAAATGCGAGTGAATTGAGCTTCAAACCAAGCGAGCGAAGCGAGCCGAATTTTTGTAAGTCGGTTTTGGTTAAAAGAATTTAGTTAATAGTTAATTGATTCAGGCGTGACTTTGCGGAAGTCCATATTCAGATTTTTTTGAAAATTTCAAAATATCTAGTACTCCTCCGCCAAACTATACCAAAAAAGATTCGTCAAAATTTTCACGCTAAAGCCACCCAACCACCCACTTTCCACAGACTAACCTTACTATGCCAGGCTAGTCAGGGCAAATCCGGGAACAGCACCAGAGCGAAAACAAAAACAAAAACTTGATGGTCTTCGACACGTGTTTCACCCCTCCACGGGGCATCCTCAGGAAATAATTGACTCCCTCTGTGTGTTTGCGCAGACGTCTTGTCGCTTCGAGCGCCGAACAGAAAGTGTTGTGTTCTTTCTGTTCGGCGCTCGAAGCGACAAGACGTCTGCGCAAACACACAGAGGGAGTCAATTATTTCCTGAGGATGCCCCGTGGAGGGGTGAAACACGTGTCGAAGACCATCAAGTTTTTGTTTTTGTTTTCGTGCTGGTGCTGTTCCCGGATTTGCCCTGACTAGCCTGGCATAGTAAGGTTAGGCTGTGGAAAGTGGGTGGTTGGGTGGTTTTAGCGTGAAAATTTTGACGAATCTTTTTTGGTATAGTTTGGCGGAGGAGTACTAGATATTTTGAAATTTTCAAAAAAAAAATATAAAAGAATTTATTCTCATAAGAACATTACGTAAGTCAAATACAATATGTGACACTTTATTTTTTTAGCAGTTTTCAAAGAAAAGCTAGCTTATCGGTTCATATTCTGTGGTTAGACTTTACTCACTTTACTCGCAATATACCTTACTTATGAAGTGAAATGCCAGCGTAGCGAGCCGAATTTTTTAAGACAAATGCAATATGTAACACTTGATTTTGTTTGCGGTGTTCAAAGGAAAAACTCGCTGCTTATCGGTTCATATTCTGTGGTTAGATTTTACTGACTTTACTCACAATATACTTTACCCATGAAGTTAAATGCGAGCGAAGCGAGCCGAATTTTTTAAGACAAATGCAACATTGTGACACTTGATTTTGTTTGCAGTGATCATAAATGATTTTGGTTCATATTCTGTGGTTAGACTTAACTCACTTTATTCACAATATAACTTTATAAATAAGGATTTATAAAGTTAAATGCGAGCGCAGCGAGCCAAATTTTTTAAGACAAATGTAACATTGTGACACTTGATTTTGTTTGCGGTGCTCATAGAAAGGCTCACTGCTTGACGGTTTCTATTATGTGGTCAAACATAACTCACTTTGCTCGTATTATACATACTCATGAAGCTAGATGCGAGAAAAGCGAGCTCCAAAACAAGCAAACCAAGCGACCTTCCCTATCTCGAAGTTTTATAATCAATTATAATTATTATTGTAGCCGTAAGCCATGACGGAGGCCTTTAGGCGGCCTAAAAACTCCGTCACCAGAGTTGGCCAGTTGCTCATACGAAAGAAGAAGAAGATTATTGTAGCAACGTAGGTAGTATCATTCATCATCATCATTTTCTTGCCCTTTTCCAACTAGGTTGGGTCGGCACAACATTTTCTCTAACGTGATAGCATCATCATTATCTATCATTATCTATCATCATCATTATCTATTATCTATCGAAATTGTTTGCTTGGCCGCGGGCTGCACTAATACCGTCCACGGGCCACACTTTGACGACCACTGGATTAGGGTGTTTTTTTTTGCCTATTTTAGACCACATTATCGCCCCCTTTGCTTCATCTCAACGCCCCCCATTTTTCTCTGGGTCTTCTACTGCCCCCCTGAAAGTCTCAAACGCCCACAAGGGGGCATTATCGCCCACGTTGAGAACCTATGGTCTATGCGAATGTCGCATTTTATTAATTTCAGTTAAAACTTCTAAGTGATTAAAAATCGAATCTTATGGTTTGCTTGCAGTAAGTACCTAAATTCTTAAAATAAAACGTGGGATATTAATAAATATTTATGGAAAAACTGTTTTTGCTTTAGATTAATTTACAAAATATCTTGTTAAAACAAAACGGTGGGCAACGGATGTGCAAAAAGACACAAATTAGTCTTTTTGCGATTTTACGTATTAAAATGTAAGTTTATACTTAAGTATACCTATTTTTTGTCATAATTTAGAGTCATTATTTAACACACGGGAATTACTCACGTAAAAATATCGTAGATTTAGATATCGACAGTGTGAGACGGTTGCGCGAGGAGTAACCTTGCCGCAACTGCCTCCTTACTTTATTAACTCCGATACTCCGGAAGAATCGAAACATTATCGGTATCTAAATCGACGATATTTTTACGTGAGTAATTCCCGTATGTTAAATAATGTCTAGTACCAGCTCACGAAAGTTTTGAAAGTGAAATAATTTAGAGACTTTTGATATAAGTACTATCTTAGTAAGAGTTGATCAATAGATTTTCCAGATAAAAGTTGTTTTTTTTTTTGTGTTTAGATTTTACAGATAAACTTTTTGTGTTATAATATTATTGTTAGGTAGGTACTTTTTTTTTTTAAATATGGATAAAGTGCCAAGACGAGACCATAAAATAGGACTCGCACTGTCAAAAAGTTACCTGCGGGCTTAAAAAGGTCGCTATTGCAGAATCGCAATTTCATCTCTCTCATTGACTAAGAGTGAAAAAAGACGGCATTATAGTTCATTTCATATTGGAAAACTGCGTTAGAGACCTTTTTAAGCCCGCAGATCTCATGTAGAGCCAAGCTTCTAACTCTACACGTAGGTACTTGCTCTACAAGCCCGAACTTCACAAACTTTACACCTTAGTCAAAATACGTGGCTTGGATGTTTCATTACTACAAGAACTATTGTATATCTAACAGAAAAGTAATTAACAGTGAACAAGTTTTTCAACTTACGCCAACTTGTGACGGTAGCGAAACGGCCAAGGCACTTATTTTGACTAAGGTCTAGACTTGTACAGTACAGTTTGTAAAGTTAGGGTGTAGAGTTAGAAGGTTGGCTCTACATGAGATTGCCATTTTGACAGTGCGAGCCATAATGGTCTTGTCTTGGCAACATTTTACATGAAAATGTTTTTGGTGGGATATCCCCTAATCCCCTAATTTAAAGGGTGGGGGATGATTTACTAAAAATAATAAAATACATATTTTAAGGACACAAGGAGTCCCTATATCAATTTTCAGACCTCTCTAGCATCATTTGCGGAAGTCTCATACATACTTCCATCCCCTAGTTTAAGGGGTTAGGGAGTAAAAGTTCCAAGTTTTAGATTTTTTTGTTGTTTGTGTACTAATACTAGCTTACATACCAAATTTCAGCTTTCTAGGACTTCAGGAAGTACCCTAAGAATATAAATGTAACTCTATAACTCGACAACCACTGAACCGATTTGCCTGAAATTTCAAATATAGATACTTTTTATCCCGGGAAATGCACGGTTCCCATAGGATGAAAAAACAGTAGTTCACGCGGGTGAAGCCGTGTGTGTCCGCTAGTGTTTAATAAATCCACTATTGACATCATACCCCGAGAATTTTGTTTATCTGGTATAATCCAAACCTAAATCAAGGGGGTTCAAAAAAAAAAGAAGAAGTGCTTTGAGCAAAGGTAGGTACACTTCTTCCAACAGATAGCCGTTTCGATGCACAGTGCAACTTTTTATAAGTACAAAATTTTCTACTGCGAAGCGAAACGGCTAACTTCACGAATGGGCGTTTTTCCACTAGACCGGCACCGGCACCGGCACCGGCACCGGCACCGGCGCCGGCGACGCAAAAATGTATGAAAATGTACTGCTCGTTTTTCCACTTGCCGGCGCCGGCACCGGCAGATTTTCATACATTTTTCATCCCCACCACCGGCGCCGGTGCCGGTGCCGGTGCCGGCTAGTCGAAAAACGCCCATTGCCTAGATCTAGGCACAGTAGTGCATACTGGCGATCGAGGCCATTGTGAGAAGTGTAGTGCCCCTGCGCTTCGCTTAGCTCGTCTTTGCGGGGGCACTACCGATACCGTGCCCTTAGATAAAGGTCGCTGCATACGTAACGGGATAAAACCTCGGACGGGACGGAGACGTCGTCCTTATCAGGAACACTAAGGTCCTTATTGATGTGTTTTCCGTTTTTGACGTTTTTTCCCGTCCCGGGGACGGCAGGTGAAAAACGTCAATAAGGACCTTAGTGTTCTGTGATAAGGACGACGTCTCCGTCCCGTCCGAGGTTTTATCCCGTTATGCAGCGACCTTAACTCGGAATTAAATTCTTCATTTTTTATGAAAATAAAATGTTTCAAAAAACTCTATTACGTGATTAAGTATTTAAAGTACTTTGTGATATTTTTTAATAAATAATGTAGACTTTAATAAGTACTTTCTTTATAAAACATTAATTTTTTTTTAGATTCCAACTTAATCCAAGATGTTTTTTGAACTAGTGGTTTTATTTTTGGTGATACTCTGGATATACCTAAAATGGAAGAGACAGCATCTAGAGAAATTATCAAAACAACTGAAAACCAAGTTGATACCACTTCCATTCGTCGGACACTCCTACTTACTGGCTGGCAATGATGAACGTAAGTAATTTTTTTTCGTTCTTTTTTATATACCGTAAAATACGCCAACATTGCCCACTTTTTTCGAATAATTTCAATTTTTGTAAAAATTTTCTATGGGAACCTAAGTATTTTCTTTTATCATCTGCTATTATAAGATTATGTGCATGTATTACTTTATCAGATTTTATGATGCGTCAATATTTAATTAAGTATTTTATACATTTTGATGGCGGGCAAAGTTATCTGGACTTTTAGCCAACATTGCCCACGTTGATTTTTGACGCAAATATAGCCTCTAGAGCAGTGGTTCTTAACCTTTTAGTGATGAGGGACCATTTGATAAACTTTCTTGACCTGCCGCGGACCACCAACAGTAAGTTTTCTCTTTCAACTTTGATCCTTTGTCGCTTGTTTAATTTTTTTGGATAGCTTCGCGGACCACTTCAAGTGGTTCCAGGGACCACCAGTGGTCCGCGGACCATAGGTTAAGAACCACTGCTCTAGAGAGATGAAATAAAAAGCCAATACAAGAATTTAGGCAATAATGGCGTTTACTTTAGGTCTTAAAACGATACTATAGAAGGTTTCCTAGCAAAGTGGCTGGGCAAAGTTACCCTGACATTTTTTGTCTTTTTCATACAAACCGCATTTCACAAATTAAAAGTGCTAGGGTTGGCACTTCTTAGTTAACTGATCTTGTGATCGTAGTTGTTGTAGGTATAAAAAAACTTATTATTTTTCATTCAGGTATTTATTTAATAAACTTTAATCAACATATTTATATAGGTACCCAAATGAAAATGAAATACTAATTGAGATCAAATGATGTTAGGAGCTAAATTAAAATAATTACTAAACTATTAGACATTTTCAGCTAACTGTCACTATTATTATTGCATTGTGACCGAAGACTCATAATTTTACCTAAATTCAGCTCAATTTGACACCGGGAAGTAGGTCAAATTAAGCTTGCAAGAATTGACCCGGACAAACATACTTACAAACATAGGAACTTACAAACATACAAACATTGCAAGTTAATTAAAAGCTTTAAAAAAAACAAGTTTCTGAAGTGCCAACCCTAAGCTTATTTTGATGGCGGGCAATGTTGTCAATAGTAGATCGCTACATTGCTGGATAACTTTGCCCACCGCTATAACTCTTGTTTGAAAAGACATTCAGCAACGATAATAACATATTAATACTCCTAAAATGTTCTTACATATCATAATATTAATAAAACTAACCTGTGTTTTCGCCATCACTCACAATTCACTTATGAATTTGCACCAAAATTTGCCCGCGAAAATACGCACCGTACTCGAAGAGTTCCAACAAGTTACTGAGTGAAGCTAGCGACACACCAGATAGACAGTGTTGCTAGACACATAACCTATTTTCTATCAAAGTCAAAAAATGTTAACATATTATTCAAATATTTTTGCAATTTAAAGATTTGCTTAAAAATTGATCTTCGGGCAAAATAACCCTTGGTGGCAATGTTGGCGTATTTTACGGTAGATTATTTGTAACCAAACTGAAACATGTATAGAAGCGTCGCGTCGCGACGCAAAACATACATAAGAGATGGGGCGCAGGCGCAACACTGTTTGCTGGCACCCTGACCGCGACGCGTCCTCGTCTTACGTCTCTTCTGTCTAGCCTGCATCTAAGTCGGTGGAAACAGAATTTGGAAAATAATGACCAACGTTTATAATTATAATGACCAATGATAAGCGTTTGTATCCATACAAACGCGAACCGGGAGCGGGACACACTGCGTTTTTTGAAGCGCGTTTTTGAGCAGCGCGTTCATTTTATTCCATCTAGCTAGTCCTACTATTAGTTCGGTTATCAGACTGTTTGGACAGAAGTATTCCAAATTGTTAGACTGACTAATCGAACTTTTTGGATACGCAGATTTTATTCCATAGTCAGTCTAAAAATTTAGAGTTGCAATCGCAATGCGAACGCTAGATGGAATAAACCGCGCGTTCGCATTGCGATTGTATCGATACAAACGCGCTACAAAGAACGCAGTGTGCCCAATCCTTAGGAAACAGATCTATTATTTAAAATGGGAATTGATTTCAGAGAGGATGACGGGTTTGAAAAAAATGGGCTTAGATGCAATTGACTCAGGTGGCACCACATCTGTCTGGCATGCAAATAATCTTTACATCAGTAAGTTTTAAAAAAAGTATAATTCGTAAACTATTCTTCAAGACTTATTATTTTTAACCTAACCTATTTATATTACTATCACTACTAATATTACTGTAGGTATTCCAAAAATAACGTGTTTATTTTCGTTGGCCGTTGTGTTTTATTAAATTTGAATTAGGTAAGTACATATTTATTTAAATTATTAAAAAAATAGTTTTAAATAATGATGTTACAGTGGGTGGCCATTACTATTTGGGACAGTAGGCTACCTTCTGTTATTTAGTTTGGTCTAGTTTAATAAAATTGGATTTCTCCTCGGTACTAGATGTATTGATTCTTTTCCTGACACATTAAGGTGGGATTCCACCAAAATAGTGTGCAGCACATTGTTTACAAACATTTTGTGCAAAACTCCAGCAGTGCACGTACTAAGCTTGTATCGCGTTTAGCTTCTGGCTCCACCGGCAAGACTGTGCGTAACTTTTGTAAACGCACAGTGTGGCACACTTGTACACGAACATGTTCTGTTCACTGAGAAGAGTTTTCTGTCTTCAGTTGTTAACATGGACGGGCGGGAAAACGTAGTGCTTTGTGCTGATGAATAGAATGATAGTGCAGAGATGAATAGTGCATTATTGGCAGATTATGATTTGGGTTTCTACCAAGGAACAAAAATAAGTGTTGTCGTGATAGGAAAAAAAATATCGTAGGTACCTACTTTTTATAATTTAGGCAAAGTTACAGGGGTCTACGGTATGCATAAGTGTGGGCAAATGAAGCAAAACTGGATGGCATTGCATTTCGAGTTCTTCCAAAAAGTCCGTGTTGATGTTTCAGTAAAGCCCCACATCTTTACTGAGGCACGAGGAGAGGGGTGGGATATTATATTTATGTAGGTACTGTAATTATGTACCTATCTGTGTATCTTTAAACTTGAAATATATTATTTACTTTACAATGGCTGAATGCACAAGCCGTGCGAAGCCAAAATAAAGAAAAAAAAAATAATGTGCGCGTACAAATAAATGTTTTCGCTCCCGTAGCGGAAGCAAAACTGAGTTCGCGAACAACAAGCGTGTACGCGGCGACGCGAGTCCACTGCACGCATGTGTGCGCGCACAATAATGTACAAATGTGCGCGAACATTTCCAAAATGTTCGCGAACAATTTGTTATTGTTTGCCCGAGTGAGTCGACCAGCATGAACATCTGTGTCGTACACTGTGCATTACAGTGCCGCACAGTTCAGCACACTGGTGGAATCCCACAGGTTACAGCTGAGTCGCTTCCGCACCCGAACCTCACCTTGTCGCCTCGGTGTGCTTTGTACGGAATTCTATGGACCAACGCTCACTGCATCAACTTCGTACCTAACGCCACCGGGTTCCCGCTTCGCAACCCAAAAGTAAAGGAACAAGTGAACGTCGAACAGGCGATGCGGTGCGGAGGCGACTGGTCCGCATAACCTTCCTTCACGATTTTCCTTGAGAGGTTTTTTAGTGTCAATTTCCCGGTCCCTAGGTCTCTAGCAACTCAGCTCCATGTTTTGCCGGCTACTTTACTATGTCATCGCCCCTTCCTTTCCTTCGTTTTTTGTTTATTGGGTAGCAATTAATTATTGTCTTAGACTACCCCCGTTCTGAATTCTTTGGATATAAATAAAAATAAATAAAAATATTGTAAACACTATAAACGGGATATTTACCATGATTTTTGGATTTTCGAGTCTCCCGATATTTCGGCACAGTTAAAATCCAAAAATCATGGTAAATATCCCGTTTATAGTGTTTACAATGTTAACAACCATGATAGTTTCAAAAATAAAAATATTTTATTTCAGACAACTAAAGTCCATATTAATATTAAAAATTGAACATAAAAATTAGAGACATAAAGTTCCTAAGTACAAAGGATGATTAATGGAGGACTAGATTTCCTTCACTATGACCTGCCCATTTTCATTTAAGTGATAGAACTTTCCCAGCAACTGCTTTCGAATTTGTCTTTTTTCTTATTTCTGTGTTCTTGATCATAGTACTTTAAACTATAGATTACATAAATAAATATATGTCCCTAATAATAATTGGACCACCCCGATGATGGTACTTCAAATTGTACAAAATCTTTGCGAATGTTGAAGTATGTTGGTACTATTAGCATTATTGCGATTTGGTTATCATTGAAAAGGATAAGTATTTTTTTTACATCATAAATATTTTAAGTCTGAAAATCTTAGTGGGAGACCTTTTACATGCATTTAAGAATACAACCCACCTGATGGTAAGCAATTATGGTAGCCTATTGACTCCTGCGACACCACAGGGACTCCTCTGGTGTAGCAGGCAAGTAAAAGACGAATAACTGCGTCGACAACACAATAGACAAGACTGGTCCAGCTGCTGTCACCACAGCGCTTCCTCTCAGAGCTTTGGCAACCTCACCACAGGAACATAATATGTTGTGTTCCTGCGGTGACGTATTTGTGTATTGGTGAGGTTGCCATTGCCAGACCTTGCGTCGCTTTTTGTATCTTTCTTTATACAAAAAGCGTCGATTTACCTCTATTAAAATGTTTTAGTTGTTGCTGACCCTAAAGTGGTTGATATCGTCTCGAAAAATTGCCTGGAGAAAGATGACCTAATGAATGTATTTCAAAAAGTCACAGGAGATGGCAGTATTTTTACAAGCGGTAAGAATGAAAGTCAAGCTAGAATATATCTAGGTTATTTTATAGTCATCAGTGTCATGTACATAATTCTAACTACTAGTAAGCCTGCGAACAGAAGACCTCGCGAGCACTTGGCGAGCACAAACTTTTTTCGCTACAATCCCGTTTTAAATAATTCTCTGTTTTTTGTAATAAGAATGTGGTTCCGTCCCAGGTGCTCCATCAATCCCTACCTAGTAGTTAAATGGCCGAGTCCAGTGGCATAAATCTAAAAGTGAGTAATTTACTGCACTTTGAGGAGCTATTCTGCTCATCACGCCTAAGATCCTCATCAGATGTCTCTACTGGATATCTCTTAAGGCAGAGATATCCAGTAGCCCCCTTTTTCGGAAGAAGTACCCCACTCAAAACTTCCCGACGGCAAAAATATAAATATATACCTATGTAGGTACCTATATAAGTCTTAAAACCTATTTCGTTAAACCAAGTTTCGTACAGATCAGTTGTAAAACAGATCGGAGTACCAAAAAACAGACAGACGAAAGCAAAATTGCAGAGTTGAACTCGCTTTGCTCACTCGATAATTACAACAACTTGATTATTTCAGTTGCAAAATGGCGACCCCGGCGTAAGCTGGTGGCTCCAACGTTCAATATGAAGAATTTGAACCGTTACGTGAAAGTGTTCGCTGAGCAGAGCCGCATCATGGCAGACAAACTGAAGGACATGGCGGGGAAGGGACCCTGCTCCATGTGGAGTGCCCTTTCTAATTATTCCATGGATTCTGTTTGTGGTAGCTATATTTTCTTTTCAACGCTGTTTCACCTTTTTCATTGACTTTTTTTGTTTTATTATAAGTGAAAAAATCATGCAACGTTACGATATGAAATTGCTTATCTCAGCTCAAAGTAACAATACTTAAACATTCAATAATCGCTTAGGCATTTGTCGTCATAGGTACAGGCCTCCTCTTTATTACGCCATTCCCTCTGATCCCTCGCAAGGCTCATCCACTGATTCTCGACCAAAAAAGTACTATCAATTTTTGTTACAGAAAATACCTTAGGAATCAACCTGCATGCTCAAAAGAAAGCAGACCAACCTGTCTTAATAGCCTTAGAGATGTTGTTTCAAACCGCTGCTACCCTGCTCTGCCAGCCATGGCTGCAAATTGAATCAGTACTGACAAGGTTACCGATCTATTCGTTAGTTATTAAGGATTAAACGAACTTACCTGTGAGTGAAGTTCTATCCTAATTATACTAGCGCCCAGTCCGAATAGATTAGTTGTTTTCTTAGTTATATTACTACTTGTAGTATCGCATAGTTACTACCACTCTGCACTAAGTTGAGAATTCAGACTTTTTTTTTTTTTTTTTGTGGGTACCTGTCTACCCCGCTCGGTAATCGGCCATCTTTCTTCATATAGTTAGGAGTTAATAATCTCAAACAATTTTATTGATGTTTTCCCTAATTAAGCAATATTGAGGGATAAGTGTGTGTTTCACGCGCGTTGGGCGGGCGGGACACACTAATCTATTCGGACTGGGCGCTAGTATAATTAGGATAGAACTTCACTCACAGGTAAGTTCGTTTAATCCTTAATTATACTGCGCTTCCAGTCCTCTAGATTAGTTGTTTTCTTAGTTATATTACTACTTGTAGACTTTGAGAGTCATTAGGGAAAACAATCAACAAACTTGTCAGTTTCTGAAAACTTAAGAAGTAGGTTTTTTGAAAACTTAGAGGTAAGTATTCATTATAAACCGTAACTAAACATTTCATGTTCAACAGAAGATCTTAAGATCTTGCAAATCCTTGTTTAAAATTTAGATCACTAGATTTACTTAATTAAGTACCTACTTAATCATGTAGGTAGTTATTGTGATATTAATCAAACACCAAATAAGTCAGATCTATAGTATCATGGTCAACTATATAGAATATAAACATAGTATAAATGTATTTAAAGAAACGAGTAAAGGTAATGGACCGCTTGTACCAGCCAGCCGGCTGTGTAACGGACGGTATTAATGTTCACACCGACTAAGTGAGCTCGTGAGATGGCAACTGTGCTGTAAGCGTTAATAGTGTGGAATAATATAAGACTTTCTAAATCAACTTGAAGCGATAAATTATATTGAATTGAATTGAATTGATCTGAAATTAATTTTGTTCAGGCAGTAGGTAGGCCTTTTATTCAAGAAAGGTAGGGGTGATACTGGTTGCTTATTATGACCTAGTCTTGAGGTTTTAATTTTGTATGAAATTTTAATTATTACTATTTAATCTCATAAATTCTTATTGTTTTTTAGACAATGTTATGATCTCAATGTGCTCGAGAGCTAGTAACATAGTGACATTTATTTAGTTTCACCAACAAATTTATTATTAAGCAACGAACCCGTTACGAACGAACGGTCTAGAATGAAGTTATCTTGGAAAGAATACACATTTAGACAAAATTTTCAAATGATTGTCATTGTGGTCCTAAAATTAAGGACATGACCGATCACGAGTTTAATAATAAGTTTCATAGTAAAAACCCTCGTTAAAAAGATGTATCATAAAATAAATTGCCTACTTGAAGTAGGTACAGAAATGTCATAAAAATCAATTACTTAGGTAACTTAGTTTAACAGTATAATATAATCATCAAATACAAGTATCTTGTGTCATATTATTTCGTCGAAATGTCTGCTAATTATGCGTATAATATTATGTCTAACGCTGAGTTTTGAATACTGCGCCAGGAATTGAGTTGCATATCCGGAAACCGGAGTACGATAATAATGCATGCAATTTTTCAGTTTCTGTAATGAGACGGGATTTAAAAACCGGATACTACAGTTGTGTAGGCCAGTATGGTCCTACCATGATGTTCCTAGTTTTGTTTGTCATAATTTTTGCAAGCGTTTCTAGAATAGTAGAAGAAAGGAAGGAAAGGCATAAAATTTCTACTTTGTCCAAGAGATGGTAAATGAAGCTACAGTCAGTGCTTCAGAATCACTTTGCCAAGACCTATTGGTAGTAGGTAGTATACTCAATCTTTGATTGATAAATTATTAAAAAACTAAAGTGCAAACTGTCAATATAAAAATCAAAAGATAAGTCAAAGTTTCAAAGGCCGTATCACTTAACTCTGATAAGCTGATTCTATGTCAGGATGACATACTTAATCTAATTACTTGAGACAAAATTGTCAAAAAGTTATCACAAATTGATGAAAATGTAACACGCAAAAACACATAACTTCTACTTTAGCACCAATACCAAAATTAAATTTTATAATTTGTGCGACACGTGGATATTGAATACTTTCCAGTCTTAGACATTACTTAACACCCGGGACTTTCCAGTCTATTGAATTGTTGTAGGTATGCGAATTGCGGCAGTGTTGTCGATTCGTACAAGTATCTGGAAGTCAGATAATGTTACGAGCAAAAAACTTTTAAGAGCTTTGAATACAGCAAGTAGCTCAAGATACCTAATTAATAAAATAATAATTAATTAATTATAATTAATGAGATTTTTCTGTTTCATTATTGACCACTACCGCTCGCAGTACAGCCGTTCTAGGAAACTCCCACACCCCATAGTTGAGGCGTCAGAGAGAGACAGAGAAAATTCAGCGCCTTCTAAATTGATGTAACATCTCTATTAATATGCTACCAATTGATATCAGGCTGAGGGGACTGAGGAAATCACATAAATAACATAGGTACTCAAACCTATTTTAATATCCGTCTTTAAAATTAAGAGTTGACTCTTTCCATTTATTAATGTGTAACCAGCCGTACCTATTCAACGACAGGGCAGGCTAACACTAAAGTCACTTATTTTTAAATCTTCAAAAATCTTTGAAATTTTTATTTCTTTGACTCCTGGCGAATTTTTGTAATTAAAAAAATTTTGAGATGAAGAGTTGCCATTCAGTAACGAAGCTAAATAATAAATAATAGCTAAATAAGTACTTTAGTACCTAAGCTTAAAATGGTCAATTTATTAAAATTTATCACTACTGGCTGAGTGCGTGAAAAAATTATTTCATACCTATTTATCCTTAATAGGATAGGTAGTGCGAAAGTTTGTTGTACGAGACAATTTATTTTTATATGAAAGGTGTCGAGGTACTCAGCTGTAGGTATCCAGTATCAGCGTTGCTGCGACGACGTCCGCGATGAGTGCGCGTGCCTCGATGGCGGCGGAGGAGGCAGGGCGCGGAGGCGCACAGGGGTTCGCTGCGAGGAACGCAGTTGGGGCGACCGACGGCGACCGACGACGCGACGTGGCGCGCCGTCCGGCAAACTGTATGCCTACTAGGCAGTGCGGTTTAAAAACTTGACACGTCGGTCTGTGGTTTGGATTGGACCTCTTCAAAAATATATTTCCGTTAAATATAAAATGTGCAAATAATAATTTGGTCAAATAAAATTATGTGAAATACAAATTTTGTGTTAAATAAAAATTAGGTCAAATGAAATTATGTCAAGTAACAATTAGGTCAAATGAAATTAAGTTAATAAAAAATTAGGTCAAATGAAATAATGTCAAATAACAATTAAGTCAAATGAAATTAAGTTAATAAAAATTAGGACAAATGAAATTATGTCAAATAATAATTTTATGGCATATGAAACTATTTCAACTGTTGTATTCATTGAACGTTAGGTTAAATGATGATTAGGTGAAATCTTCTTCTTCTTCTTCTTCTTCGTAATTTAGGTGAAATGTTGTTTAGTAAATGATTTGCACTTGGCTTAGGCCTGTGTTCGTCATTAAACTGACTCAAATGAGTCAAGTAGATGAGTATCAAAAAACCAATAAAAATATTGTTTTAGTTGAAACATACTTTTTTAAAACAATTTGATTTGATTTTGTATCACAGACGTGTCTGTCAGAAATCCCACCGTAAACAGATGTAATTAACCATCGGTGCGTTATTGAAAATAAACTGATGATGATAGAGAAGTCACCAACTTTAATAGTGTCATGTAATAATTTACAAAACACTACCTACTTAGATACCTACTTATAGGTAGGTAAATATTTTATTATCCTTAGTGGATGTTCAGACTAGTTATGATAATGATGATGCTGATCTCATTCTAAACAGAATGTATCTTTGTATAGTGGAAGGCTACTTTAGTCTAGGTAGGTATATATTTTTCTCCAGTAGAAAACACGCCAACTGTAGGTCGATGCAGCGAGACAGCGCCAATGACTGCATTTACACAGAATACATCGATACGTAAAAATCGCAAGATAAATACTGTACTTATAATTTTTTAATTTTTACAGTGGAAAACCACACTTTGGTATTATTTCATTTTAAAAGGAACAATCTTATCAAAATTTTCAATTCCGACGGGATTCGAACCCGCAACGATACAAGCGATCCTCCTTAAGTAGGAGTGCCTTTACCAATTCTGTGATTGTTAATAAAAGGTTAGGTTGCAGTTACCAGCGGAAAGAACGCCAACCGTAAGTCCATGCGGCGAAACAGCCCCAATTACTGCTCCGAAAGGTAAATACCTGTTCCACTGCCTGTAGTCCAAATAGGCTGATGATTGTTTGTAAAAAGTTATGTTGCAGTCCCCAGGGGAAAGAACGTCAACCGTAAGTTTATGCGGCGAAAACAGCTCAGATCTACGTGATGTATAAACCATCTTAGTATGTAGGTACTTAGGTAATTTGCTTCTAAGTAAAAAATTGCACATAAATACATGTAGGTATAATTTGATAACGAATGTTATCTGTTCATAAAAGGTTAGGTTACGATCCCCAGCGGAAAGAACGCCAACCGTGTATCTATGCGGCGAGGTAGCCCCAATGGCAGCTCAGATTGCATTTATTTCTATGCGGCGAGGTAGCCCTAATGGCAGCTCAGATTGCATTTATTACATTACGTAAACACGTAAAAAATTATAGGTAGGTATGTCTACTGGCAGCTCAGATTGCATTTATTACATTACGTAAACACGTAAAAAATTATAGGTAGGTAATCACCTGTACCGCTGGCACCACTATCCTCACAATGTCGTGATTTGTGATTTGGTAAAAATCAGGTCCAATGTACCCGACGTCGTCACATCGACGTAGTCTCCCATCCTTGATCCTTAGAAAATTCCTTGGAGCACAACACAGTTAACACTTCATTTTTTAAATAAAACGTAAAATAAAAAACACTTTCGAAAATATACGCGAAAATAACGAGCGAGAAGTGCGAGTGGCTTGAGCACTATAATGCGAATGAAGAAAGATGGCCGATTACCGAGCGGGGTAGACAGGTACCCACAAAAAAAAAAAAAAAAAGTCTGAATTCTCAACTTAGTGCAGAGTGGTAGTAACTATGCGATACTACAAGTAGTAATATAACTAAGAAAACAACTAATCTAGAGGACTGGAAGCGCAGTATAATTCAGAATAGAACGCTGGTGCACGACTTTATCGATGAGGTAAAAGTTAAAACCTTACTATTTGCTCCAACATTGAGTGACTCTGTTACAAATTAGCCACAGGTAGCAACCACAGATAGCACAGGTTTTTTACCCGGCTGACTGTCAAGTCACCCGGGTTATGTAGATCGCGCGTTTCTATGTGGGTATGTATGTAATAATCTTTATTACCACGTTGCTCCTAAACGGCTGGATGGATTTTGATGAATGAGGTATCGTTAGAATCGTCTCCATCTCGATTGTGCTCTAGGATACTTTTTATTTCGATAAATTAAATAGTGCGGCTAAAAAATGCAACAATATGTGAATTTTCAAAATGAAAATCACGCTATCATATCAAAATCCATGTCAAAATCAAGAGGTTGGTGGACTGATATCAAATATATATATTTTTTAAATCTAACATGACATCTTCGAAGACTAAATCGAGTCTCAAAATTTTTGAAAATCTATTTTTCTCCCTAAATAGAATTGCTAACCAAAACGCATACTAAAACTTTCTATTTAGTCACACGCAACGTTTAGAACAAACTGCATCGAAATTGGTTCAGCCATTTAGGAGATATCTCATATTTAAGAAATAACTTACGCATTTAATTTAGGTACTCACAGAGCCAACTGTGACAACAACGTTTAGGAAAATGCGCACGGCATCGAACCCTAGATACCTACATAATAATAAAATTGTAATTTAATTTTGTTTTGTGATTGATAAGATAATGCTGTTTCCAACTTTTCAGTTCAGCCGGGTTTTTTTATTTTTGAATAAATTGCTTGTTCTAAGTTGGTAGATGGTTCTGCCAGAGAGCATTCATAGTTTATTGCATCGTGGAAATATAAACTCAGTAAGTACAGTAATAAATAATGGGGTTCGGAAAACATCGGAAATAATCGCATCAAATTACAAAAACGATTGACGAAAAGTCATTTAAGAATAAAAAAGTAAGTTCGTGTGAGCAAGTGGCCAACTTGGAAACTTGAAAATGACTCATTTCAGTTTTATCGCAAACAAATAAGTATCAATGTCATTATGCTTCCTTAAATCATCTCGGGTCTTTAGGCGTTTCGCACCACGGTGCGAATCGCCTAAAGTATCTTTCGAAATGGGTCGATTCGGACCACAGGGCGAAACGACTCAATGTTCATTTTGCATGTCCGATTTGCAGTCATATCAAAAATTAAGGCTTTCTCCTCATGGACAAACTATTTCACCTAACTGATTTGGCTACGAGGACTAACATTTCCTCATGGCCGAACTCGTGTCAAAATAGACAAAGTAGGTACACTCACCACCGCAGAGAGGATACAAAGAGCATACTACGGTATCGTCACCACGAGTAGGTAAAGGAATATAATTGAAAAAGACAATTTCGTTTTAAATTGCCAACTCGAACTTTTGCACAATGAAACCAGCATTGGACATTTCTTGAAAAAGCTCAGATAATTTTGTTCATTACATTTTTTCGTTATTTTTACCTAATTTTATTTAATTTTGTACATAGTACCTACCTACCTATATCTTTTTGGCAATAACAATTATGCACTATGTGTGAATTGTGTTTTGGATCTAACTTAAAAGACCAGGACACCAGAAACGTTACAGAGGTTTTTTTTACTTGCTTAAATCAAAACACTTCTGCGATACATCTGATGTCCTGGTACTTCAAAACATTTTTCATTCCATCTATTCGAAAAGGACGACTTTGTTCGCCTTTAAGTGCGCCCAAAGTAGATGATTCCTCTTCAAGGAACTTTTAGCGGGCAGTAATGAGTTTTTAATCCTCTTTATAAATTTAGCGGGCAGTAATGAGTTTTTAATCCCCTTTAAGTGCGCCGGAATTATCTTTGCCGCGCACTTTAGAGGTACAACTACTTTCCACATTCATTCATCTCGAATCTACCAAGATGAATGAGGGAGGACTCTTAGCACTATAGCATACTATAGCATAGCATAGCATAGCATAGCATAGCATACTATAGCATAGCATAGCATAGCATACTATAGCATAGCATAGCATAGCATAGCATAGCATAGCATAGCATACTATAGCATACTATAGCATAGCATAGCATAGCATAGCATAGCATAGCATAGCATAGCATAGCATAGCATAGCATAGCATAGCATAGCATACCATAGCATACCATAGCATACCATAGCATACCATAGCATACCATAGCATACCATAGCATACCATAGCATAGCATAGCATAGCATAGCATAGCATACCATAGCATAGCATAGCATAGCATACCATAGCATAGCATAGCATAGCATAGCATAGCATACAAAAATTGTAATTTCAACTTCATAAAATCCTGTGCGTTTTCGATCTCAGGAACTACCAGTCGGATTTGAAAAATTATTTCTGTATTTGATAGCTAAACTCTTGAGGAAGGTTATAGGCTACTTTTCATCATCATCATCACCATAAACCATCACTACTCGGCGCTGCTAGTATCAGATAAAAAGTCTAAATAAAAAAATTTAATCTTCGATTACTCTTCTCAAGTGGAACTTCGTCGATTTAACATATTCTTTTCTCTTCCCTTTTATTTTCTCATAGATTGTAATGAAAAGTAGAGTGTATCACTCGGGCGCAAAATATATTTTTGGCTCGGGCGACGTACTTTAAATCCCTCGCTACGTTCAGGATTCTACTAAAGAATCCCTCGCTACGCTCGGGATTCTACTCTAGAATCCTTCACTTCGCTCTGGATTCAAAAAAGCGCCCTCGCCGTCAAAATATTATTTTGCCCCCTTATAATACAATCTACTATTACCCGTTGTCGTCATGAAGGACAAACCATGTTTTTGAAATAACGTTGCAAAACCAATTTCCTATTAGGTACACAATACTGTTAAAAAAAACCGTTCAACCGATTTTCTACATTTTAGGTTTCAATTATTTTCCAAATCTTTGCAAAATTATTTAGAATTTATTATTAATTCATCCTTCATGACCAATGGATAAAAATTAATGTTTGAAGTAGGTACCAGGAAATCATAAGTATTGCAGAGGTATTTTAACCAAGTAGATAACTGTACCTACTTGCTTTGTCTATTTTGAAACGAGTTTGGCCATGAGAAAAAGGCCAAAATTATATTCCTATATTTTATTCGTACCTATTTATATATATACCTATACCTATTTGTACAAATAAAATATGGGAATCCTATATTTCACTTACCACTTTTGTACTCATAATAAAATATATTTTATTTGTTTATATTATTATATACAAATAAAATATAGGAATCTTAATACCTGCATAAATGACCTCTCCGGTAGACCGTAGCGTGTATGGCTTACATAAAAAGAGAACTGTTTTATTCCCCTCAGGTCCGAATCGACCCATCACAAAAAGTTCTGGGGCGATTCGCACCGCGGTGCGAAAGAACCCATTCAAAAACAGCTCTGGGGCTATTCACACCGCGGTCCGAACCGCTTGCGGTGCGAAACGACTAAAGACCCAAATCATCTAACGAGGAGTTTAGACAGATACACAGGTGAAATCACGTGGCATAAACTAGTCTAGTAAACTACGGACCTTATACTCCAATATCTTTGATTTCAGATCATAAGAAAAAAAAAGAAAGAAAAAGAAAATGTCCTCCAAAATCCAGGTAAGGAACAGTTTACGTTCTTGGGCATTTATATTGTATTTTTTGAATTCATGTGCAGATTAGTCTATACATTTAACCTTTATGTTACCTTGATCTTTTTAAACTTTCGCGATCACTATTAATATTGAAAATTTTAAGGACACGGGATTTTATCGCCTTTACCTTATTTATATACCTAGGGTGAATTTTTGAGACGAGGCAGTAAGGGCATCTACCTTAACCGTTGTAGGTACAGGAAAACGTTCTTAGAACACTATCCTTAACTTTTGAAGATATTTCGACCTGTATTCACAGATTTTGAAAAAAATGTACAGTCAGCAAGAAAATGGGCAATTTTCACAAAAACTTTTTTTTATGCCAATCGATCTTGTTTTTTTCATAAAAGGATTAATAGGCTCTATCGGACACACTGAGGTTAGAGTACTTACTAGAAAAGTCAGAAATCATGGCTATTGCGAAACGTTGGGATTATATAAATAAGGTAAATTACGCGATAAAATCCCGTGTCCATATAATTTATTTTGAAAGAAAGAAGAAAGAAAGTTAAATATTCTCATGGGTAACAAAATATATCCGATAATCTTCACAGTACGGCATAGCTGTTAGGTAATTGTAAACTCAATCATCGACTATACCGAAAAACCAACCCAATAGCGGCATTTACACGATAGAGATTATCCCACGGATCCGGACTGTAAAGATATCTGTAAAGATATCTGTAAAGGTATCTTTAAAGATATCCGCGGATAAAACTAGCGGCCTTTAAACGCTAAAGATTTTCCCACGGATCCGGACTGTAAAGATATCTGTAAAGATATCTGTAAAGATATCTTTAAAGATATCCGCGGATAAAACTAGCGGCCTTTAAACGCTAAAGATTTTCCCACGGATCCGGACTGTAAAGATATCTGTAAAGATATCTTTAAAGATATCTGTACAGATAACCGCAGATTTTGGACTGGCGCGTGGAACGGTATTTTACAAAGTTTTTTTCTTGATTCTTGAATTTTGAACCTTGAATCTGATAGCCCCTCCAGACTCTCGAGAGAAAGCTCGGCGAGAAGTCTCGCCGAGACTTCTCGAAGAACAAACAAGCTATCCACACTCTCAATTTTTCTCCGTCGTGATGTTTGAAATCCTTTGTCTCGGCCAAAAATACCGACACCGATCGGAGAACAGGCGAGCCAGAGAACGAGAAGGCGAGAAGCTCCTCACACTCACGCTTCTCGGGTGTTCTCGGGGGTTCTCGCAGAGAGTCTGGAGGCCCTATCAAATTTTGAATCTTGAATCTTTGAAGTGACAGCTGTCAAACTTCAAATGGCCATATCTCGGGAACTACTCGTCCTAGACTCCCCGTTCTCAGTTCAAATGGAAGCTACGACCAAGATCTTCATTTCAAGTGACAGCTGTCAAACTTCAAAGCACCATATCTCGGAAACTACTCGTCCTAGACTCCCCGTTCCCAGTTCAAATGAAAGCTATGACCAAGATCTTCATTTGAAGTGACAGCTGTCAAACTTCAAACCGCCATATCTCGGGAACTACTCGTCCTAGACTCCCCGTTCCCAGTTCAAATGAAAGCTATGACCAAGATCTTCAGTTGAAGTGACAGCTGTCAAACTTCAAATGGCCATATCTCGGGAACTACTCGTCCTAGACTCCCCGTTCTCAGTTCAAATGAAAGCTATGACCAAGATCTTTATTTGAAGTGACAGCTGTCAAACTTCAAACCGCCATATCTCGGGAACTACTCGTCCTAGACTCCCCGTTCCCAGTTCAAATGAAAGCTATGACCAAGATCTACATTTTCAATAACAGCTGTCAAAATGACATCTGTCATCTGAAATGTAGATCTTGGTCATAGATTTCATTTGAACTGAGAACGGGGAGTCTAGGACGAGTAGTTCCCGAGATATGGCCATTTGAAGTTTGACAGCTGTCACTTCAAATGAAGATCTTGGTCATAGCTTTCATTTGAACTGGGAACGGGGAGTCTAGGACGAGTAGTTCCCGAGATATGGCCATTTGAAGTTTGACAGCTGTCACTTCAAATGAAGATCTTGGTCATAGCTTTCATTTGAACTGAGAACGGGGAGTCTAGGACGAGTAGTTCCCGCGATATGGCCATTTGAAGTTTGACAGCTGTCACTTCAAATGAAGATCTTGGTCATAGCTTTCATTTGAACTGAGAACGGGGAGTCTAGGACGAGTAGTTCCCGAGATATGGCCATTTGAAGTTTGACAGCTGTCACTTCAAATGAAGATCTTGGTCATAGCTTTCATTTGAACTGAGAACGGGGAGTCTAGGACGAGTAGTTCCCGAGATATGGTAATTTGAAGTTTGACAGCTGTCACTTCAAAGATTCAAGATTCAAAATTTCAGATTCAAGGTTCAAAATTCAAGAATCAAGGATCGAAATCCAAGATCGAAACCAAGGATCGAAATCAAGGATCGAAATCAAAATCAAGGATCAAAATCAAGGATCGAATTCAAGGATCGAAACCATGGATCGAAATCAAGCGCTGATTTTGTCGAGCGCGATAAAGTAAAAATATCCTGAAATTTAAATGACATGGGCACACTACTAATCCAACAACGAGTGTGAAAGAGACAAAGCTACCAAGAAAGCCTCTCAACAAGACCAACAATCCTTATAACCAAGATTAAATGATAATAGATCGTTGTGTGGACTGTACAGATATCTGTAAAGATATCCGCGGATAAAACTAGCGGCCTTTAAACGGTAGAGTTTTTAGCACGGATCTGGACTGTACAGATATCTGTAAAGATATCTTTACGGATATCCGCGGATAAAACTGTCAAAGGTTGGAATGGCAGAGATCGATCCGCGGGAAAATCCGCAGGCCGATCTCTGCGTGTAAATGCTGCTAATAGCGGCATTTACACGATAGAGATTATCCCACGGATCCGGACTGTAAAGATATCTGTAAAGATATCTGTAAAGATATCTTTAAAGATAACTGCGGATAAAACTAGCTGCCTTTAAACGCTAAAGATTTTCCCACGGATCCGGACTGTAAAGATATCTGTAAAGATATCTTTAAAGATATCTGTACAGATAACCGCAGATTTTGGACTGGCGCGTGGAACGGTATAAATTTACAAAGTTTTTTTCTTGATTCTTGAATTTTGAACCTTGAATCTGATAGCCCCTCCAGACTCTCGAGAGAAAGCTCGGCGAGAAGTCTCGCCGAGACTTCTCGAAGAACAAACAAGCTATCCACACTCTCAATTTTTCTCCGTCGTGATGTTTGAAATCCTTTGTCTCGGCCAAAAATACCGACACCTATCGGAGAACAGGCGAGCCACAGAACGAGAAGGCGAGAAGCTCCTCACACTCACGCTTCTCGGGTGTTCTCGGGGGTTCTCGCAGAGAGTCTGGAGGCCCTATCAAATTTTGAATCTTGAATCTTTGAAGTGACAGCTGTCAAACTTCAAATGGCCATATCTCGGGAACTACTCGTCCTAGACTCCCCGTTCCCAGTTCAAATGAAAGCTATGACCAAGATCTTCATTTCAAGTGACAGCTGTCAAACTTCAAAGCACCATATCTCGGAAACTACTCGTCCTAGACTCCCCGTTCCCAGTTCAAATGAAAGCTATGACCAAGATCTTCATTTGAAGTGACAGCTGTCAAACTTCAAACCGCCATATCTCGGGAACTACTCGTCCTAGACTCCCCGTTCCCAGTTCAAATGAAAGCTATGACCAAGATCTTCATTTGAAGTGACAGCTGTCAAACTTCAAATGGCCATATCTCGGGAACTACTCGTCCTAGACTCCCCGTTCCCAGTTCAAATGAAAGCTATGACCAAGATCTTCATTTCAAGTGACAGCTGTCAAACTTCAAAGCACCATATCTCGGAAACTACTCGTCCTAGACTCCCCGTTCCCAGTTCAAATGAAAGCTATGACCAAGATCTTCATTTGAAGTGACAGCTGTCAAACTTCAAATGGCCATATCTCGGGAACTACTCGTCCTAGACTCCCCGTTCCCAGTTCAAATGAAAGCTATGACCAAGATCTTCATTTGAAGTGACAGCTGTCAAACTTCAAATGGCCATATCTCGGGAACTACTCGTCCTAGACTCCCCGTTCCCAGTTCAAATGAAAGCTATGACCAAGATCTTTATTTGAAGTGACAGCTGTCAAACTTCAAACCGCCATATCTCGGGAACTACTCGTCCTAGACTCCCCGTTCCCAGTTCAAATGAAAGCTATGACCAAGATCTTCATTTGAAGTGACAGCTGTCAAAATGACATCTGTCATCTGAAATGTAGATCTTGGTCATAGATTTCATTTGAACTGAGAACGGGGAGTCTAGGACGAGTAGTTCCCGAGATATGGCCATTTGAAGTTTGACAGCTGTCACTTCAAATGAAGATCTTGGTCATAGCTTTCATTTGAACTGGGAACGGGGAGTCTAGGACGAGTAGTTCCCGCGATATGGCCATTTGAAGTTTGACAGCTGTCACTTCAAATGAAGATCTTGGTCATAGCTTTCATTTGAACTGAGAACGGGGAGTCTAGGACGAGTAGTTCCCGAGATATGGCCATTTGGAGTTTGACAGCTGTCACTTCAAATGAAGATCTTGGTCATAGCTTTCATTTGAACTGAGAACGGGGAGTCTAGGACGAGTAGTTCCCGAGATATGGTCATTTGAAGTTTGACAGCTGTCACTTCAAAGATTCAAGATTCAAAATTTCAGATTCAAGGTTCAAAATTCAAGAATCAAGGATCGAAATCCAAGATCGAAACCAAGGATCGAAATCAAGGATCGAAATCAAAATCAAGGATCAAAATCAAGGATCGAATTCAAGGATCGAAACCATGGATCAAAATCAAGCGCTGATTTTGTCGAGCGCGATAAAGTAAAAATATCCTGAAATTTAAATGACATGGGCACACTACTAATCCAACAACGAGTGTGAAAGAGACAAAGCTACCAAGAAAGCCTCTCAACAAGACCAACAATCCTTATAACCAAGATTAAATGATAATAGATCGTTGTGTGGACTGTACAGATATCTGTAAAGATATCCGCGGATAAAACTAGCGGCCTTTAAACGGTAGAGTTTTTAGCACGGATCTGGACTGTACAGATATCTGTAAAGATATCTTTACGGATATCCGCGGATAAAACTTTCAAAGGTTGGAATGACAGAGATCGATCCGCGGGAAAATCCGCAGGCCGATCTCTGCGTGTAAATGCTGCTAATAAATCAACCCAAGCATGCGAGTAGATTTTGAAATCAAGTACCTATGCGTTTTTGGTAGATAAAATAATATTTCAGAAACCCCAGCGACCTTCCTCGAACTGATGTTGGATTTGGCTGATGTTGAAGACACATTGATCCGCGAAGAATGCTTTGTGCTCCTAGGAGCCGGTACCGACACCAAGTCCGTTGGCTTGGGGTATGCCATGCTCATGCTGGCCACTTATCCTGATGTTCAACAGAAAGTATACCAAGAGTGAGTTGCTAAGTTTAAGAATCTAGGGGGAAGATAGGGGGAAACCTTAATTAGGTACGATGCTAGCGACCCGCGTGCGTGCTCTTAGATTGATTGGCCTGTTTTAGTTTACCATTCCGTAAAACATTTCCGCTAGCTTTTACCACATCTATAATTGCATCATCACGGTTTGCAGCTAGATACAACAAATGAATTAACATTTCCAGGTTGTTAGAAGTTATGGGTGACTCCGACAGATTCGTACAAGCGGATGACATCCATCGCTTCAAGTACCTTGACGCCTTCATCAAAGAAACTTTACGGCTATACCCACCAGTGCCAATTATAGCTCGCAAAGTTACTAAGGATGTACTACTACGTAAGCTTTAGGACACATTATATTTTCTGTTGATAAAAGTGTGATAATCTCTTTTTGATATAAGAGAAATTATATAATTGTGCTTTGTCTACTTAGATGCCCTATCTGTCTTTTCTATACTTACTTAAAATAAAACTGTATTATTAAAAAATCTTTCTGCATTTGGTAAGCAGCAAGTATCAAATAAAATCTTTACGTTCTGTAATAGGTACGATTCGATATCTCCACTTATATTTCAGCATCTGGAGTGACTCTGCTGCCAGGCTGTGCAATTATACTCCACATCTGGGCAGTACACCGCAACCCCGAGTACTGGGGCGACGACGCGGACCAGTTCCGACCAGAACGGTTCCTGGACGCCACACCGAAGCATCCAGCTGCCTTCATGCCGTTTAGCTATGGACCCAGAAACTGCATAGGTGAGGTCTTATTCAGCTTACGATGAAACTAGCAGTTTAGTTACCTACTGGGGGCGGTTGCAGACTTTGATTTTGGGGGTCACGTTATTTGCTAGTACGTACCTACCTATTTTTTTGCAGGCTGTTAAAGGTTTGTCAAGGATTTTGTAGGGGTTATGACCTCCATGACCCCCCCCCCCCCCCCTTCGGACCGCGCATGTTACCTACCCAAAGATTTTATCCTATCTTATCCTATCCCACTAAACTTTTTTGATGACAAATGTAGATAGTTTAGGTTTTGGATAGGCTAAGTAATATGTTGTTATAGGCTGTATTAATTTGCTGCTATAAATAAGAAACATTATGTTCCCAGGGTATCAGTATGCCATGATGTCAATGAAGACGGCGCTGGCGACGCTGGTGAGTCGCTACCGGCTGGCGGCGCACGGCCCGGCGGCGGCGCTGCGCGTTCAGTACGACCTCATGATGCGACATGTTGACAACTACCAGGTCAGGATTGAATCCAGGACATGACTTTCATATGCTATGGAAATTTGCTGTGGAGCAGGTGAGCTTAATCGATGAAGACGTTGTAAAGATATTTGGTTCCCAATGGGGTAAAAAAAAACGAAGGTTAAAAAAATATATTAAGTGATTTGTTATTATGAGTGGACTTTATTTTAACATTCCAAAATAGTTACTATTTTTGAAATACGACGAAAAATGAAAAACCGTTATAACGAGAGCTCCTGTTTGTAAGAATTTTGATGTCTTGATAGACTGGCTGGATAATAGCTAGATAGTGGTATTGTTGACAATGCAGTGGTAATTTTTTTTAAATAAAAATAAAATAAAAAATTCGACACGACATAATGCCAGTGTAGCGACATCTACCTGTCGCTAGATGAACGACATAAACATGCTACGCACTACAAACTTCAGCGAAGATGGCACCACACAACATCAGAATGTCTAGAACTCGCAAGCGAAGTTTTCAGCGGCGATAGACATATCTAGCAACAAACAACAACTGTTGGTCGAAAGACCACGGGCAAGTGAGCCAGATGGGCCGGCCCGTTGCAGAGGAACTACCTACTCTGCCTTTGAGGAACGATTCCACCCTGTTCCCCAAAGCCAGTATTCTTTACCATGACAAGCTAGAGCAATAGACATACTCAGCAGTAGTAGCACTTTTGAAAGTACGGGACCTGAGTTGTCGTTTCATTATCTCGTTTGGAAGCATTTTTTGGGGATGCATTCAAAAATCTGACTATTTACTAGATTTTTTAATGCATCCCCAAGAAATGCGTAGGTACCTATGTGTTTTTTTTTAGTTTCTATTTGAAAAATAGCATTCTATTCTACAAAAAGAAACACTTATGTATGTATTACAAAATAGGCTTTTATCTTGGCTTGAATGTTACTCTGTTATTATCCATATGTCTCATCATGAGGTCATATTTGACCCGTAATGGTTCGTGTTTGAGGTCCTCCGAAGCAGCCTCGACGCGGTACTGGCTTAGAATGGTGGCGGTGACGGTCTTCATCGACATCATGGCGTATTGGTAACCTGAAACAAAGTTATTCATACTCAGTTTTTGTTTTAGATGAAGATATAAATACTTACTTCTTTTTCTTCTTAAAATAAGAAGAAGAAAAACTAAAGTTATTTCTGTAATTGTCTCATATCTTGAAAATTTCACTTTATAATAATCTTGTTCAAACTAATTGGGGGGACACTTTTTTGCATTTATTTAGAAGCGCCTATTAGTCCTGTACTAGTAACTCAATAAAAAAAGTGTTTTACGAGCCTCGAAAATTTAAAAAGAGCTTTTAAAATATAATTGCCACGAGCTTAATGCACACTTAATTTTTGTTTACCCAAATAAATAAACTGATTGCCACACCAATTTTTTTTTTTTCAAAATATCACTACATCGCCATAGCACGAGCAGCCGGCTCACCTGAAAGTAAGGGCCGCTTGCGCGTTCCTGGGTTAACTAAAAAACTAACCCAACGTTTCTCCCTTTTGATTGGTGGAAGCACTTAAAATGTCCGTGCACCTACCACAGATGTAATATAGGAGTACGTTTTTTTCTTAAAGCGGGGAATTCACTAGACGGACTGCCAGCGGGCAAGTCTGCAGATAAGTCTGGCAGACTTACTGCGACGGTCCTACACTAGCAAACATTACACAGACCTAGTAGCGAGGTCTGGCGGGCATTATCTGCAGTCTTACCCACGGGCATGTCCGTCTAGTGAATTCTCCGCTTAAGTCGCATCGGTCCGGAAATACCTTACCGGGAACATCACTACTCAAAACATGATTTACCTATGACCCGCAGTTATATCTAACATATAGAGG
Organism: Camptogramma bilineatum; assembly: GCA_958496255.1. Taxonomy (NCBI): domain Eukaryota; kingdom Metazoa; phylum Arthropoda; class Insecta; order Lepidoptera; family Geometridae; genus Camptogramma; species Camptogramma bilineatum. The sequence goes on from OY292455.1 coordinate 16,712,196, forward strand.
GTTGCGTAAATATATTTTTATTTAGGATAGGTTAGCTCGTGACTCGTCAACGGTGGAGTGAGCTTCCCTAGAAAATGGCCATATTTTTGTCGTTATTTTGTCTTTATTTTCAAAAAGTGTTCAGTTTATAAGACGACGAAAACACAGACGAAGGCAGTTTATCCGAATCGAGAGACGATTGGAACGAAATTCAATATCTATAAGTTCAATAAGTTGATTTTTTGTAGTGAATTGTGAGAACTGTTTTTACCCAAGCAGTTCCTAGGTCCATGGCTGAAAGATACGAAGGCCGCCGGGTGCCTCGGTTCTGGTTCCAGGAAGCGCGCCGGCCGGAATTCCTCTGCGTCTTTGCCCCAGTACAAGGGGTTGCGGTTTATGGCCCAGATGTTAATGATAATACCACAGCCTGGTACTAAGGTTATCCCGGATGCTTCATGAAGAAAAATATACTTACATTAGAAAAACAAAAAATATTTTAAAAAAACAAAAACCCGACTGCGTCAAAACTAAAAAGAAAAAAACAAGCCTGCAAAGAATTACTCACAGTCGGTACCCATTCATTTTATTACCAATCAAATCTTCCCAATGTTATGGGTCCCGACTGTGAGTAATTCTTTGCAGGCTTGTTTTTTTCTTTTTAGTTTTGACGCAGTCGGGTTTTTGTTTTTTTAAAATATTTTTTTATTTAACACTTTTTAGTTATGATAAAGTTGATTTTAAAATACCTTGATTAACTATTACCTACCCAACAAGAAATTAATAAACCAACTAAACTAAGTAACTTCGTATCGCCCTAATTATTTATTCAATTTTATTCATCAAATCCATCCAATCCAATTCCCCATCAGCCAATAATTAAATCCAATCCAATAATATCAAAAACTTTCGATAATGGCCCTCAAAAATTGATAGAATAGGTAAACTTTTCAAAACGCAACGATAGCGCGATCTAGGATTGGTTCAGATTTAGCAGCGACATCTAGTTGTGTTTTTGGTAATTAATGTAAATAAAAAATAATACTGAGGGTTGCGATGTTTGTAACTTCTGAACTACAAAACCGATGACCTTGAAATTTTTACAGAACATTTTAAAGTAGGTACATACCTACTTTCTAACAAAATTACCCTTCCTTTGCGTTGCGCAGTCGGGTAAAAAGAATCAATAAAATCGTACTATGTGTTAATGAATTACAACCAGATACCTACCTACTCATTTTGATTTTCATTTCCTCTCCCAAGGGAACCGTCTTGAATTTCAGTAAGTAAGTAGGTATAGTAATCAAAAGTATCCTTTTTTTAAAATTATTATTATCGGGACTTAATCGCGTAATGAAATTGTTGATCGCCATTACTATAGTAGAATTGTGCGTGAAGCGGTTGAAATAAAGAAACATAAAAATTTCAACCGGGAATGTGGTTACAAGTTGTCATCAACGTGGGATCCAGTTATTAAGAAGTGTTCGTGTCGTAAAAAGCCGTCTAGTATATCGCCGGACATTGTCAGTGTGGTGTGTCGCAACCCTAATAGTGATTTGTGTTGACTGAATGAGGGTAGTTCTAACCTCATCAGTCAAATGTGCGAGCAAACAACGGCCGCCAGTCTACTCGTGACCACGGCGACTGTAATGTCGCCGAAACGTCGAGGTAAATAAAATTTCATTACGCGATTAAGTCCCGATAATAATAATTTTAAAAATGTGTTCAAGTCGCGAAAGTTTAAAAAGTATCCTATTTATACCGCGTAGTAGTATAGTATGTATGCACTCAAATAATACCAAGTTTCATTTAAATCCGTCCAGTAGTTTCGTTCGACTGAGACGTGATGCGCGTAGGGCTTGCATTCGAATATTCGAATATTCGAATAATTCGAATATTAAATTCGTTCGAATATTCGAATACTGAAAATAAAATATTCGAATATTCGATAAAAGTTAATAACACCAAACTCAGAACTCTGATGTGCATAAAATGCCACTTTTATAGGATTCGGAAACACTCGAGAGTGCCGCGCGTGATTGCGTAGTGCTTTCGCGTATTTGCCGGCAACCCAGTGGAGTTGCTTTGTCAGGAAAATGCAAATCTACACACAAAGTTTTTTTTAATCTATATGTTTGATTCCTGGCCAGGAGAATTATTATTTTAAAATCTAATGATGCAGTTTTACTTTTTTATCAAAATCGGTTACCCAAGACTCTTTTGAGTGTTTTGTCGCTATTGCCACCTGCCATCACTTCGTCTAACCAAGTGTCCCGCCCATTTCTATTTAAGATTCGTAACCCTAACTCTGACGTCTTGGACTTAGTCCGGCGCCGGACCTAGGTGTTTTGAATTCGTTCTTGGAATTTAATGCCGAGCATGGCCCGCTCCATGGCTCTCTGTGTAGCTTATACTTTGAACACAGTCTCCTTAGTAAGCGACCACGTCAAGTCAAAGTTGGAAGACACATTGGTTAAAGAGACGGGTTTTCAGGCACTGTGGAACTTTCTTCGACTGAAGCACATCTGCCAGTTTTCCGAACGCGGCCCCTCCGAGTTGTATCCTTCTGGAGATCTCCTTACTCTGATGCTCTAAGATAGAATATGCCGAAAAGATAAAGATACTTGTCAACTACCTCCAGTCTCTCGTTTCACCGTTACGGTAAAATTCGAGGTTCCAGAAGCATTCGCCATAATCTTTGTCTTGGACATATTCATCTTAAGGCCAACGGCTAAAGAGGCATCAAAAAGTTGTTGGATCATGAGTTGGAGATCTTCCAGGTTATGGGCAAACAATACGAGGTCATCGGCAAACTTGAAATGTGACAGGAAGGCACTATTGATGTTTATTCCGCAAGATCACATGCAAGCATCTTCATAACGTCTTCAAGAGCCGCCGCAAGAGCTTGGGTGATATTGTGTCTTCCTGCCGCACTCCCCTCTTAATGTTAATAGGGTTGGTAGTGTCGTGAAGGCGGACTTGCATGGTTGCCGTGCCGTATAACTCCCGCAGCACATCCATATATCGTGCGCCAATCTGGCAGCGATAGAGAGCGTTAAACACTGCCCAGTGCTCGACGCTGTCGAATGCTTTCTCGTAATCGGCGAAAGCTAAGCACAGGGGCCTGTTATATTCTGAACTCTTCTCCATCAGCTGCTTCATGGTGTGGATGTGGTCGATCGTGGAATAACCACTACGGAAGCCGGCTTGCTCGACGGGCTGGTACTCATCTAACTGGCGAGTGAGCTGATACCACCTTAGCAAATAGCTTGTACACCTGAGATAAGAGACTTATGGGCCTGTAATTGCTTAGTTTCGAGCAGTCTCCCTTTTTGTGCAAAATGGTGACAATAGGCAATATGCGTCTGATTCAAAAGCGGGTTAAATGTATTTTATTATGAACATTGTTGCTTTAGAGGTATGTGTGTGTAATTATTTTTTAATATTAAACCATTTTCGATTAGAAAATAAATTTTAAAAATTGCAAAAAATAGTAGGAATTTCAAAATACTTGAAAAGGATGTGAAAGGATGTGACGACACGAGTTCATAAGAAAAGTCAAGGACGAGTCAGATATGACGATCCATAGATAAGTTTTTTTTTTAATTTTCACAATTCCTATACTCGAACTTATTGTTGTCACAGATTACTGTTGTACTTAGTATCAATTTGACGTCACACGTCAAAGTTCACAAATTGTTACTACAACAGTAATCTGTGACAACAATAATAATCGTGTTTCAGATGCGTGAAAATGTTGGTAAATTTCAAAAAATATTTTTGTTATAAAATTTTAGTATTTCGGCGCTGGAATTTTTATGACGGTTATTTGACAATATAACCCATCGTATAAAATCATAAAAAAAATTGTGGGAGTTCCCTATTGCATTCTTTCAAGCATCAGGTGATTTTTGTTTGGTTGATGACTGCGCGAAAAAAAAGGCACCAACCTTCCATACAAAATCAGCATAGTCATTTTATTGTAGACTAGCTTCCGGCTACGGCGTTGCCCGCTAGGTACCTACATAACATAGTAGCCTTTGTTCATCCTGAAAGTTCATTTTTGAAATCGGATGAGTAGTTTCGGAGATTACCTCCTACATAATATGAAGTACAGATATTGTTGACTGATTTTACTGAGAATTTGTGGTTGATTGTGCGTGTAATAATCGCCAATGTCTCGTTACGGCGACACAACCTTTTGTTTATGCAAATAACACTTGAAGGAATAAAAGAACATGTGATTTTAGTAAAAACAAAAAATTTTGTCTATTATTCGAATAATATTCGAATAATTCGAATATTACCCGAAAAAAAATCGAATATTCGAATATCAAAATTTTCGAATATTTGCAAGCCCTAGATGCGCGGCCAAGATACACACAAACAGAATTTTAAACCGTTATATTTCCTAAGCTATTATTTAAAATGAAAAATAGTAAAAGAAACCTAACATTGATTTTTAAATACCTATTCAACGATACCCCACTTGACATAGTTCGTCAATTTTGAGTTTTTCAATTTTGACAATATGGCGTCTGGTTGTAACACTGGTTAATTTTGATTACTTTCATGTCTTTAGTGACACTCGCAAGGTTGAGACAAATCGATTGACGTTAGAATCATCAAAATCGGTCCACGCGTTTGGCCTCTAGAGTGCCACATAGAAACATCCATAGCGAGAATAATTATTAATCAACTTTAAACCGTTATTTTTCTTAAACTATTACTTAAAATGAAAAATGGTAAAGAAACATAAAGTTGATTTTAAAATACCTATTCAACGATACCCCACTTGACATGGTGTGACGATTTTGATTTTTTTAATTTTGACATTAAGGCGTCTGGTGGTGGCACTGGTGAATTTTGATTACTGTCATGCCTTTAACAACACTCCCAAGGTTCAGACGAATCGATTGACGTAAGAATCATCAAAATCGGTCCACGCGTTTGGCCTCTAGAATGCCACATAGAAACATCCAAACATACATACATACATAGACTGATAAACACATTACCCTTCCTTTGCTTTGCGCAGTCGGGTAAAAACCTATCAAATAAAAAAAAAAACCATAAAACAACTATAAAACAAACTCAAGTTTTAGTTTAGTTTTAGTTAGTCATGATCCTCTTTCTCGATAGGGGCAGTTTTTATGACATGGACGTTCAATAAAATGCTCGTCAATTTTAAATATTTAGATATCGATTATGACTTTATTATACCTATAACTGTCATTATCAAAGATACGGCCTGATTCTTTTAGTTATAGTTACAGGTATAATTACAAAAAAATTATAACTTACGTAACTCTACGTTCTTGTCAGTTTTTCTGACGATTATAGGAACAGGTGGATAAAGCCGCAATGTCTCTCGAATGAATGCATCAAGGTACTTGAAATGAGAAAGGTCTTCCTGTATAATGGGTCTGTTCAGGTCACCAATGACTTCTTTCAATCTGAAAAAAAAACGACTTTATTAATGTAGGTATTTACACTGGGACGAAAATATTTTCTGCACAAATCCTTTCCTGCATTCAGACTTCCGAAAATGCATCCGATTCGATGATTTTCTTCCGTATGAATCGCACTGCTGATTAAAATTATGAATTTTTGATTGAACATTTTGAATATTACACAAAAAAACTACCTATTTATCCAAATAAGATTGCAACAGTTATTTGGATTAATAGTTTTTTTACGAGCCAAGCACGCTTTAGCACGAGAATTTTTTCTTAAATAAAATTATATTTGTCTATTTGCCTCACTTACTCATTATATATTTTTTCCTGCTCTTCCGGATATCTGGCCAGCATCAAAGTGATATATCCTAAACTGACAGCTGAGGTATCACTAGCGGCAGAAAACATTACTATACACTCTTCTCGAATGGCGACGTCACTTACGTTGGCCGGTGACTCTATCATTAGCTTGATGAAAGTTTTCAAGCCAACGCTCCTATCTGAAAACTTCGATGATTTGAGATGCTGAACAGGCCCTCGACTGTAACTCAGTGGATCTACAGCAGGTTATTTGTGAAGCATATATGAAGCACATATGAAGCATAATTATATGAACCATAATTATTAGGTATATGAAACATTTATGAAGAATATTATGAAACACCAAAAGTGGCTACTTTAGCCACCCTGGTATCACTACATGTTCGCTTGGTTGCGCAACCGAGCGGGCATGGTGTTTTAGTGAGAGCCCAGTCAATATGAGTGATACAAACCTTTAATAGAAGAATCGTGGGTTTTTTCAACTTCTTGCTTATTTTCTTGTATTATCTTTAAATAAAAAATAAATAGGTAAGTACCTATAAATAACATAATCGACATTGTTCCTCATTATTTAGGAAAAGTTGTGTTGGGCAATTTGTATTCGGATCACATAGAATGATTCTTGTCAGCTTGCGATGCGGCAATCCGACGAAGTTGATATAGTGAGCGTTGGTTCATAGAATTCCATACAAAGAATACCTAACAGCACAAGGCGTTGCGGTGCGGTGCTGGTGTGGAGATGATCTAAACAGCTATGACCTTAACTATACTGCCTTCACCTTCACGGAATTTTTGTAAAATATAAGATAGTATAATCCAGATCGAGCTTCGCTTCGGGTAAGCTCGCTTTAATTCTACAAATCTCACCTTTTCCAACATTCCGAAAACTGTAGTTATATGTCCCTTTATCTTACGATAGCGAGGCATCAACTTGTACACGAAGTCGCTGTGCATCCACGGGTGGAACACGCGAGTTATCATGGCAGTCATTACTTTCTCAAGAGCCAACGGAAAAGGATGATCAGTGTTTTCCTGTACTGTTATTCCAATGCCTAATGACTCTGTAAAATGTTAATAAAACAAAATGTTCCACAATTTAAAGTTTTCTCTCTCCTTTCGGAAAGATTTGGTCTCAGTTTCTTCATAAGTATACCCGAGCGAAGCCGGGGCGGGCAGCTAGTCTAGTAAAATAATGTTTGAAGAAAACATGGTTTTACCTCAGCCACATAAGAAGTAGATTTGGATTACTAATACGGTATAGAATTATCGGGAACTACAGAATATTACGAGATACCGTTTTATGAAACTCAAGTGAATGGACGGTGGAAAAATCAATCTTTCGTAGTGGAAGCTTATCGAGAAGGCATATTCACCAATAAAGTTTTATTAATTAGGTAGGTAGTAGGTATTCCAATAGAGAAGGCACTATTTAACAAAATAGTTATAATTATTATTATAGGTACTCAACTACTCACCCAGAATAGTATTCATGGAGTATAATAAGTACACTTTATCCATGCTGATTGTGTCCGTGCCAGTAGTTCTTTCTTTTTCTATTTTTTCTACAATAAGGCCGCTCAGTTTTGAAAAAGTCTTCACGTAACAGTTGAGATATTTCATGCCAAAAGCCGGATACAAATATTTGCGGCGAGGCCGCCATTTTTCAACTGTATAAAATAAAAATGAACAAAAAGGAGTGATGCGATTACGAATGACACAACATGAATGATTTTTTAAATGTTTATAGTGTTAAACCACATTTAGGTATAATTACATTTGACAATGAAAAATATTATCAAAATTTTAAATTCCGACGGGATTCGAACCCGCAATGATACAAGCGATCCTACTTTAGCCGGAGTGCCTTTACCAATTCGGCTACGGAATCCTTAGTCGTCAGGGTTGAAAATCTTGATAGGACCATCTATCGATTAAAGCATCGATGCGCGCCATCTACAGTATAACTACTAAGTTAACTCGTCGGAATTGAAAATATTGATCAGATTTTTAATTTTCAATTGTGATATAATCAAATCAAATACCTTGGTGTTGGTTAAATGCTAAAAATTTAAATACTTACCTACATATTTAAATTTTTCGAAACAAAAAATAATATAATTGAAATAATAATACTTATAAATAATGAATAATACAACATGGGGCAGCATACAGCCGCCCTTTGTAAACGCCACATAATCCGCGCCCTGATTACGTAAAATTTGCAATTGCAATGCGACAGCAATCACCACGCGACCGGTCGAAAACATCACTAAAAATCGTATAATAGACATACGAATACGACGTAACAGACGTACGATTGGGTTAGAAGTACGTTTTTTAGTGATGTTTTTCGACCGGTCGCGTAGTGATTGCTGTCGCATTGCTATTGCAAGTCTTACGTAATCAGGGGGCGGAACTTACGTAATCAGGGGGCCGGTCCTGCATTGCCAAGCCAGGAACTAAATGCTTACCAGAAGTAAATATGCTGCCGCCTCCAGTAGCTAAATGGAAACATTTTACGGTGTCATCCTTTTCTAAGCAACTTTTCATGAGAATATCTGCCACTTCTGAGTCACTTACGTCTGTAAACATAAAGTACCTTCTCATGAAATTAATAAGAAATAGTCTTAAATGGTCCATAGATTAGAACTTTTGTTGTTATTAGTTTTTAATATAAATTAATTACTTACTTAATTAACATAATTTATATGAACAAAAAAGTTTAGCCCACAGATATCCCAGTCAGATAAACAGATCAGATATCCTAATAACAGTACTTAATAAAATTTCTTTATGTAATAAAGAAATAACGAAGTAAGTATATAAATAATGATCTAGTTACCGACTGTATGTAAGATAGTTAATTGATTCAGGCGTGACTTTGCGGAAGTCCATCAAAAAACTTGATGGTCTTTGAACACTTTGAAGTTTTTTGATTTCACGCTGGTGCTGCTCCCGGATTTGCCCTGACTAGCCTGCCATAGTAAGGCTAGCCTGAGGAAAGTGGGTGGTTGGGTGACTTTAGCGTGAAAAACTTGAAGAATCTTTTTTGGTATAGATTGGCGGAGGAGTAGGTAGCTACTAGATATTTTGGAATTTTCAAAAACTCTTTAACTTACTTAAGTAAAGTTTGTGCGCCATCCAAAATCCGGTTATCCCCCCGGAATTCATAGCTTCTCTTCCAAGGAGCTGGAATTGTTTCATTCTTTCTGGAATTAAATAAATTTTCTTTTGTTTGTATCGAAGAATACAAATAGGATAGTCTGGGTGATATTGTTTATTTCATATTCATAATGCATGTCCACAGAATTAAGACAGAATACGCGATCCGCTTCTTTTTCACGCACGGCACTGAGTCCAAAATCGTGGCGAACGCCCCGCACCCACCCTACTTCCCACCCGCGTAATGTTGCTAGTTCGGGAGTAATTTCCCACTTTTTGGGGTAAACTTGCAACATCATAGATAAGATATATCTTATCCTAACACTAATCTATACCAATAAATATAGCGGAAGAGTTTGATTGTTTGTTTGATTGATGAGTGTGTCGAATAAACTTTATTGTTTTACTGTTATTAATTCTATTATTATAAATTTTGTTATCAACGGGATAATTACCATGACTATTGAGTATTTTCAATCAAAATGGTAAATACACTGTCTGAACGTGGGAAAGTCACATTAAAAAAAGGTAAACATAGTGATACTAGTAGTTCGCCCCGAACTGAGATCTCGCGCACCGTAGATGGCCAACATTTGGACTTTCTTCTGACTACCCCTATAATTTCAAGTGCTACTACTGCCGGGTATGCCTATTGCGCTAGCTCTTCATGGTAAAAAATACTAGCATGCATGCAATAGGTACATAATGTCGTGTCTAATTTTTCATTTATTTCATATTTATGAATTCTCGTCGTATTTTTAAAAGTATACGTCCTAGAATAAAAATAATAACTATTTTAGAATGTACAAATAAAGACCTTTCATTTGACACCGCACTCAATATATTTGTTTACTTAACTTTTTTTACCCCAATTATTTTCATTTTTTATCAAAATTTTTTTTATCATGAAAATAAATCAAGTAGCATCTAAAATCATTGCAAACCAAACCGCAACGATGCCACTCTCTTTTTAAGACCGACCAGTCAATGAGCTACGAAGACATCGAAACTCTATGAAACGGGAGCTCTTGCAGCTCTGGTTTCGTAGTTTTTGGTCTTTGGTCGTATTTCAAAAACTATACATCCTAGATTAAAAATAAAAACCATTTTGGAATGTACAAAATAAGCCCTTTCGTATGACACCCCACTCAATTTATTTGTGTAACTTTCATAATTTTTTACCCCCTTGGGAACCCAATATCTTCACAACCCCTTCATCGATTAAGCTCATATGCTCCACCGTAAATTTCCTTACCACAACCTATTGACCTACCAAGTTTCATGCAGATTGGATGAACGGTTCGACAGTTATGCTCGAACAACAATTCGTGAAACATACAAACATACAAACATACAAACATACAAAGCAAAATCGCCCAACTTACCACTAAGATCTTCGCTCGCTTCGCTCGCTCGATCGAAAATCCTGTGCCAAATGTAATCGGTGAACATACTTACTTACGTAAAAAAAAACACAAAAAAACATTTCAACAAACTAAGAACCTCCTTTTTTTGAAGTCGGTTAAAAATAAAAACTTATCATTTTTCACAGAGTAATCGGTGAACATACTTACCTACATAAAAAAAAGCACAAAAAAACATTTCAACAAACTAAGAACCTCCTTTTTTTTGAAGTCGGTTAAAAATAAAAACTTATCATTTTTCACAGAGTAATTGGTGAACATACTTACCTACATAAAAAAAAGCACAAAAAAACATTTCGACAAACTAAGGCCCCTTTCACTCTGTCGCGTGCGGTAGGTCGCGTGCGAGCGCGACCGACGCAAGTAGCATGGGAGTGAATGGCGGCTTTCACTCTGTCGCGCGCGGTCGGTCGCGTTTTTCGAGACGCCGGACCGGAGCAAAAGGCTGACCGGAGCCCGCGCGCCCCGCGTATGCCGGTTGGCGCGCGGGCCAGTGTTGCCACGTGAGCTTTCACTGTTGGACGTGCGCGTGTGCGTTTTGCGTACAGTCATGACGACTGTTGTTATGAGAAGTAAAAAAATGCCTGCTATTTGAGATTTACAAAACCTGTTGTATAAAAACAGAGTTGTTGGAGGGAATTAGTTAATGTTATTTATAGTACCTACCTACACCTTAAGTCGTATAACTAGGTAGGTATATCAGAATTCGTTGCTCTGTTTTTCTATCTCTATAGTGATAAAAATATAATGTGTGTGTAGGTACATTAAAAATGAATAAAAAGTTATTTGAAAATGTTGACAGGGACGCAAACAGATTTTCTTTTTCTTCATTCTGAAGTAGAGAGGTACCTACATAAGTACCTAATTAAACTTTTTTTTTGTATCTTCTCGTAGTTGTGAATACGAATACAGCGTTACGTTATAGGGGCTGAAGTTATAGGATGCATGAATAATTTTCCTTTTGGACTGACACGGCGTTTTTTGTTTTAATGCTATCACAGAAATAAGAATAACTTTTTTTTATTATTTGTTTATATGATTGTACACGTCCAGCTCAACGTTGGCGCACGCCGAACTGTGAAAGGTCAACTCGACCGACCGCGTCGGACGCGACCGGTGACACGCTGAAGAGTGAAACAAGCCTAAGAACCTCCTTTTTTGAAGTCGGTTAAAAATAAAAACTTATCATTTTTCACAGAGTAATCGGTGAACATACTTACCTACATAAAAAAAAGCACAAAAAAAAAACATTTCGACAAACTAAGAACCTCCTTTTTTTTTAAGTCGGTTAAAAATAAAAACTTATCATTTTTCACAGAGTAGGTAATCGGTGAACATACTTACCTACATAAAAAAAAACACAAAGAAACATTTCGACAAACTAAGAACCTCCTTTTTTTGAAGTCGGTTAAAAATAAAAACTTATCATTTTTCACAGAGTAATCGGTGAACATACTTACCTACATAAAAAAAAGCACAAAAAAAAAACATTTCGACAAACTAAGAACCTCCTTTTTTTTTAAGTCGGTTAAAAATAAAAACTTATCATTTTTCACAGAGTAGGTAATCGGTGAACATACTTACCTACATAAAAAAAAGCACAAAAAAACATTTCGACAAACTAAGAACCTCCTTTTTTTTAAGTCGGTTAAAAATAAAAACTTATCATTTTTCACACAGGTACTCACCCAAAAGTTCGTGACTATGTAGTTCCTGAGATTAGCGCGTTCAAACAAACAAACTCTTCCGCTTTATATAATTATTATTGAAGTAATTTTCTGTACGTACTATGTATGCATTAATCTGTATTTATTAATATTTGAAATCGATTTTAATCTACTTCCCATTCTCGTATCGATTTGAAAATTTGCATTTGTATGTAATTCGGTTAAAATTACAATAATTTGGTATTGTCGAGCTGATCTGATGATGGAGTCAGGAGCTGTTCAACAGAACTCCTCAATAAATAAGCCGATTGAGTTGAAACTCAGCACATCTGCCAAGTTTCAACTACAATGTAATAATATGGTGACAGCAAGCTGATCTAATGATGGAGTCGGGAGCTGTTCAACAGAACTCCTCAATAAATAGGCCGATTGCGTTGAAATTCGGCATAGGTAATTACAAAAATACGATTTACTTCCTTGCGTGTTTATTTTAAATAAATAAGGCTAACGTAAGTATTTATTTTAGCAAATACCTATCACCTGTCTGTCGCGGTGGCGAGTGACACCGCGCGGCGCTCGTTTAAACAAACAAACAACTTTTCCACTTTATATTTGGGTACCTACCTACCTATAGATTAGTATCCTATAGATATTATAAAAAGTTGGTAAAACACTTCGACAAAAATTGGCAACACTAACAAAATGGACTCGCCCGTTTCTAAGACAATTGCAATAAGTAAAATAAATTCAATTATCAAGTGAAATGATAGCTGAAAGTGTTACTTACACATGAAATGTGATCCCCTCCTGTTTCTTCGTAGGTCCAGTGGCATTTTTACAGGTAGGAACAACACAACTCGGCATAATTAAATCAAAATATGCACTTGTCACGCACGTCACGACGGTACGTGTTCCGCAAAGCGACTGATCAATACTACACCAATTTGGTGTAGTTTTTGCGATGTGGAATGAGAAGCGAACAGCTGTTCTGTCTTAATTCTGTGTGCATGTCATATTTTGATAAATATGTACTCTTTAGTACATACATAGGTACCTATTAAAATTAAAAAAAACTTGTTCGATTAATAACTTACCAGGATCTCATTCGTTTTTGAAACTTGTTTTTTTTCAATTTTTGTTTCTTTAACTAATAATCGAGTTTCCTTAAAGGAAAAAGCCAGTAGGACCAGTTTTTTTATTTTTTTATGACTGACCACGCCAGTATGAACTCACTCTTCCACGATGGCAACAAGTTCGTATAAGTAAGAAGCCCTCTAGCCGGAACCAGTGTGGTACAGCGCTGAGATCCAGCGAGCAGCACTTCCAAGTGGAAGTACCCACCACGCAGATCTACGTGTCCCGTGTTCACTTCGACGTGAAGACCGTAGAGGTGGTGGAGTACATCAAGAAGATAGCCGGATTGGGATTGAGGGTCGAGAAGTTGGACTCTCGTCGTAATGTGAGCTTTAGCTCATTTATGGTGAGGGTCCCTACGGAGAGATTAAAGACCTTCATGAGCCCTGAATTCTGGCCGAAAGGGGCGAAGTTTCGGCGGTTCAAGGGCCGCCTGTCACGTGTTAGGTACCCCGTGTCGCGACACACAGGCGACATGTGTGACCTAGATTAAGTTTTATTAATATGTATTTTTAGATTTAAGATATTTATTTCTATGTGCCTTAGAATTAGTTTTTACCATCTGTACTATTCTTAAGTTGCTTGAAATAAAGTTTATATTATTATAATTATAAATAAGCTTTTCTAGCACTTGAATATCCTTACAGTTTCATGGCTTATTCACGTAGTAAAGACGTGGTCAAAACGTGCAGAGTCTAAGCCTAGAGTGTCTTCACGGTGTTTTCATTCAATATGGAATCAGAAAAAAATATCTCTTATACTATTTTCTTAGTACCTACCTTCATCACTGCAAATCCATAAGTATGAATGTCCAATTAGAGGCAATCTTGGTGCGGAAATCTTTATTTGCTTATACAATGTCTCAAAATGCCTTCGTTGCCATCTCAGCGTGAAAACCCAAATCAAACAAAAAATAGCAATTAGTACAAAAAACATGTTATCCTATTGGCTCTTCAGAAAACCCTGAAAAAAAAGGAATATAAGTCAATATGGTGGCCATAAAGAGACATCTACACTACATTACGCTTAACTGATTTACGATAAAAATAACTTAGTCAATAACTTAGTTGAGGGCGCTTTTTTGAATCCCTCGCTACGTTCAGGATTCTACTAAAGAATCCCTCGCTACGCTCGGGATTCTACTCTAGCATCCTTCCCTTCGCTCTGGATTCAAAAAAGCGCCCTCGCTGTCAAAATATTATTTTGCCCCCTTATAATACAATCTACTATTCTGCATTTGATAGCTAAACTCTTGAGGAAGGTTATAGGCTACTTTTCATCATCATTATCACCATATACCATCACTACGGGGGCAACGCCACGAGGGCGCTGCTAGGATAATAATAAATTCCAATACCTCTAAACATCTTCAAAGATAAGATAATTTCATAGAACATTGTAACACATCAAAATGCCTCAAGACTTGAGAGAATAATTTATCCAGCTCACCTTGGGAATAATCGTGATCATTATTTTTATGACTAGACTATGTACTTATGATTTTTTGTATTTAACTAAGTTTACGTTTACAAAATAAAAAAAGAATTAAGTTTCATATCGAATTTATAACAGAAAGTTATTTAACTGAAAACGTAACAGCTTTTCAAGTACAAATAGTCAGATCTCAAGCAAGATAACCCCTTTTATCTAGGCTCGAATTTCACTGTATAATTATCCAAATGTCTCATCATGAGATCATATTTGACCCGTAATGGTTCGTGTTTGAGGTCCTCCAAAGCAGCCTCGACGCGGTACTGGCTTAGAATGGTCGCGGTGACTGTCTTTATCGACATCATGGCGTATTGGTATCCTGGAACATACAATACTAAATTTACAAGTACAATCTTCTGCAGTCACATTTCTCGAAATGCATCCAATTCGAAGACTTTCTTCGGATACCGAATTCGGAATGCATTCCAAGAAGGGCCTCAGTCAAGCTTTTATAATGAGCATGTAAAAAACACAGCAAGAATGAAGGGCAAGAGACAAGCTCTGAACAAAAGTTTCGAAAAGTATTTGTAAAGGATTATGTTATTTTCTTTCTTAGTTCTTCTACGATAAGAGTCATGGCTGCGAAAGTGCAAAGCTTGGGGTTAGGCAAGGTACCCCTCAACTTCAATCATCACTCCTGAGGAGTAGCTTTTATCAAAGAAGTACCTAGTATAAATCAAAGTCAAAAATTTATATTTTTTAAATGAAAGTTTCCAAAGAACAAGATTTGTGCTGTGTTTTTTATTGTTCTGTTT
Organism: Camptogramma bilineatum; assembly: GCA_958496255.1. Taxonomy (NCBI): domain Eukaryota; kingdom Metazoa; phylum Arthropoda; class Insecta; order Lepidoptera; family Geometridae; genus Camptogramma; species Camptogramma bilineatum. The sequence goes on from OY292455.1 coordinate 16,727,585, forward strand.
CTTGTGTTGTCTCTGAAAAATAAATTTTATGTACTTTTCTTTTATCGAAGGAATTTCAAGTTTTTAGTCCCAAAACAGTCAAATCTGACTTGCCCAAGCAATTCCTAGGTCCATAGCTGAAAGACACGAAAGCCGCCGGGTGCCTCGGTTCTGGTTCCAGGAAGCGCGCCGGCCGGAATTCCTCTGCGTCTTTGCCCCAGTACAAGGGGTTGCGGTTTATGGCCCAGATGTTGATGAAAATACCACAACCTGGTACTAGGGTTATCCCGGATGCTTGAAAAAAAAATATATGACTATTATAATTAACAAATACATATATTTTGGTACCTTCTCACATTTATAACACACCATAAGTAATGAGTTGTAAGCCTATCGCCTATCGCTGTAGTAGGTAAGCTAACTGGTCTTCTCACGAAGTTTTCCTTTGTAGTGTAGAGCTCGTGTTATAGCGCATATTTTACAATTTTTTGAAACAAAAATCCATTGGGGGCCAGGAACAGAAAGTACAACATGTGCATCCGGGCCATTCAACTTATTAAAGTTTAATTTTACTCCGGCGTAACCTCAGCACGTAGATCATTGTCAGGGATAACGACACACAGTATCATTGTGGTGTCCAGGTGCAGTCTATGTCACACGTACTTGTGTGCCCCTCCTGCCAACTCATGCACTATGGCTGATTTCATGTCCTCCTCGGATGTCGTAGATGTAGCTACTTACTGGTCAAAGTCCCTATAGTTTGTAACAACGACACGAAAGAAGAAGGAGACTCGGGATCAAAGTTTTTGTGTTCAGTCGCACAGATATCTGAACATACAACCGCTGTCTTTAAAACATTAGGATTGAAAGCAATACTTACGGAGCTCTATGTTCTTGTCTGTTTTTCTGACTATCAAAGGAACGGGTGGATACAGCCGCAATGTTTCTCGAATGAATGCATCAAGGTACTTAAAATGAGGAAGGTCTTCTGGCATTATAGGTCTGTTGAAGTCACCAATGACTTCTTTTAATCTGGTAAAAAAGGCTTTTTTATTGAATTCAGTGGTGCAGTCGCTATTTTCTGTTTATCATGTTAACAATTAGAGTTTAATAAAATAATAATTGTTATTGTTACAAGTCTTTTTGTCCCACTGCTGGGCAAAGATCTCCCTCCATTCCCTCCACACATCACGGTCTTATGCGGTAGTAGTCCACTCGGGCAAGAATTGATCGAGTTCATCCCACCATCTCCGCCATCTTTCTTTTTAAAAAAAAAAAATATATTATAGAAAAAAAAAAAATACATTTAAGTAGCTGTGTTTGATGTAACATTTAAGCCTGGGATACACTAGGGAACATTTTGTCCCGCAACATGACGCGCAACACGTAATTTACGTGACGCTGCAACGTTGCATATTGTCCCGCAACATGCCCCGCAACATTGTACGTGACGCGGGGCATGTTGCTTGCTCCAGCGTCGGATACACTAGGGGACATTTTGTCCCGCAACATGACGCGCAACACATAATTTACGTGACGCTGCAACGTTGCATATTGTCCCGCAACATGCCCCGCAACATTGTACGTGACGCGGGGCATGTTGCTTGCTCCCGCCTCGAGAGCGAGCGCACGTGTCCCGCGGTGTCGCGCCATTTGTTACCAAGTGTAGTCGCGTACGCAACATGCCCAGGCCCCGTCAACTCTCTTGTGACGGTAGGTTCGGGAAGATGGAGACTAGGCGTGGTACTTCTACGTATATTCGGACAGAGTAACAGCCTTTTACCAAAATTCAGTTACTATTTTACGTATCAGTTGTTTTGACACTCGAAAAGTGTACGACAAGGAAGCATAAGAATTTCCAGTCGACAAGTACCTCAATGTAATGGCAAGTCTGATATGAGGACTAATAGCATTCCGTAGTATTGTATCCTGTTTGGCTATGGAAGGTCCGATCATTTGCAATAAAGTTTCAAAATCAGATGATGACATTCGAGTAAAATTCACAAACGATCCGTCAGACATTCGGAGATCACTTAGAATATTAACTCTTCTTTCTCGTTGTAGTAAGAAATTTCGCATCCACCACCTTCTCTTTCTTCTACGTTTCAACACACTCGATATAATTACTATGTACGCAGCACTAATAGCCACAACCTCCTCGGGCGACATTTCTATAAACACTGACTAGTGTAGCCGGCAAAATGTTCCAGGACAATTGTCGCGGGACACTTCACGTAGTTGTTGGGGACATGTTCCGCAACATGTCCCCTAGTGTATCCCAGGCTTTAGGTACTGACATCAAAGATTGTTTTTTTGTAAGTAGACAAACAAATTTCGCAAAACTGAAAAGTTAAACCACGATTTAGGGTCTTCATTAACGATATCAATCTCTAATTTTTTTTTTATTTGTTATATTGTTAAACCACACTTAGGTATATATTTATGTCATTTGATCCTGAATGTAACTTCAGGCAATGAGCAGTGAGTTAACTTAGTAGTTATCCTGTAGATGGCGCTCATCGATGCAATAATCGATAGATATGGTCCTAATCATGATTTTCAGCTCGGGCGACTAAAGGTTCCGTGGCCGAATTGGTAAAGGCACTCTGGCTAAAGGAGGATCACTTGTATCATTGCGGGTTCGAATCCCGTCGGAATTGAAAATTTTGATAAGATTTTTCATTTTCATAAGATATCAATCTTACTTACTCATTGTATATTTTTGCCTGCTCTTCGGGATATCTGGCTAGCATCAATGTGACATATCCTAAACTGACAGCTGAAGTGTCACTGGCGGCAGAAATCATCACTATGCACTCCTCCCGTATGGCGACGTCACTTACGTTGGCCGGTGACTCTATCATCAAGCTGATGAAGGTTTTCAAGCCAATGCTCACTGAATTATCTGAATTATGTGCTGAAAATATCAAAACTGGAAAAAAACTGGCTGAAAAATGTACATGGTGATCTATTGAATACACGCTTTTCACTTTGTCTTTGACTGCTGTGCTCAATAAATAAGTACCCACCTATAAAATAACATACGAACCTTTGTTTGAAGTATCACGGTATTTCTTAATTTCTTTCCTTTTGTTTTGAATTTCCTAAAAATAGGAAATTTATTTAAATGTTGTACTTTTGTGCCCTTCAAATGGAGCATGACAAGTGGCGGTCTAGTTTGTATACTCAACTTTCGAAACGAAGGTAGCGAATTTGAATGATGAAGGCTATGTCCCCAGTAGGCAAACTGTTAGCGGCCGACTGAGTAAAGTGCACTTACTGCAAACTGCGTAAAGTGAGCGCAAAACTAGCAAACTGTGGACACTCCATTTCAAATATAAGGAAGGGCTTACTAAACCGATACGCCACAAACTCGGCCGCTAACAGTTTACCTACTGGGGAAACAGCTGAACACGAGCTCCGAACGGCTCATAAAATGCTGACACTTGAAAAAGTCTAGTCATCTAAAAATCTTCACAGGGTCTTGAATTTTTAAAACAGCTGTGGATTTAGTCATAAATTGCTTAAAGAAATACCATTCAACAGCTTTAGTAAGTTAACTTTTCTGTTCGGCCCTCGAAGCGACGTCTGCGCCCGAGTCAATTATTTCCTGAGGATGCCCCGTGGAGGGGCAAAAAACGTGTCAAAGACCTTCAAGTGTTTTATTGAGTTCGCGCTGGTGCTGCTCCCGGATTTGCCCTGACTAGCATAGTAAGGCTAGGCTGTGGAAAGTAGGTGGTTGGGTGGCTTTAGCGTGGACATTCTAAATAAACTTTTATGGTATAGATTGGCGGAGGAGTACTAGATATTTTGGAATTTTCAAAAAATATTTTTTAAATTAAAGAAACTGTACCTAATTGCTTTGTGTAATCTCACCTTGTGAAACATTCCGAAAACTATTGGTCTATGACGCTTTAATTTGTGATATAGAGGCACCAACTTGTACACAAAGTCGCTGTACAGCCACGGTTGGAATATGCGATTTATTACGGCACTCATTACTTCTTGGAGAGCTAACAGAAATGGATGATCAGTGTTTTCCTGCGCTTTTACTTTAAGACCTAATGATCCTGTAAGGAAATGTATTAGCTTCATAAGCGCAATGAAAATCAGAGTAGGAAATAAGTAAGAATAAACAACGGTGTCCTAAAAAGAGTCAAATGGAATTCCAGCGGTAGTTAAGTACCTAGGTACTAGAAACCCAGGTGCGGTGAGTAAGGTTTCCAGAGCTTTGCGAGGAAGCACTGCGGTAACAAAGACATAATCCTTACCAAAAATAGCGTTCATGGTGTATGTTAAAAAAACTTTTCCCATTGAAATGGTGTCTGTACCCGCCAACTTTTCTTTTTCTATATTTTTCAGAATGTTATCGCTAAGTTTAGAAAAAGTCTTCACGTAGCAGTTGAGGTTCTTCATACCGAAGGTTGGGGCCAAATATTTGCGACGAGGCCGCCATTTTTCAACTGAAAGAAATAAAAAAAACTTTATAGTGACCCTCAATGTGCTTATAGAAAAACCATGAAGATCTTAAGTCCATTGGCATTGCATTAATGAATTTTTCATATGAATCGTGTTTACTGCTAAGCCCCTGCGATGGGATACATACGTTAGATCAAAGATCATTAGATCAAAGTTCACAAGATCAACGCAACTAGATCAACTGTTTATTATAGTCGAATCGCTCATTGTACGAACTAAAAATATAATGAAAAATGACATTTTCATCTCATTGTCATTTTTATCGTCAATTTTAGTGCGTACCTATAATGAGCAATCTGACTATAGGTCAATGGTTCATTACATCAGTAGTTCATTAGATCAACAGGCCATTAGATCAAAGATAAGGATGCCCCTCGAAGGAAGAGGTCGAAGGAAGAGGAGGAAGAGGAAGGGGTACAATAATATGTGTGTCGTATGTTAACGATAAAGAGAAACATAGCGAGAAAGTCCGCTGCTTAGCCAGCTCATTACAACTATACAACAGCCCATTAGGAGTAGGTACCTAGTCATGGGTAAGGTTAGGTTTTTATCTTCCTCCTTCTCCTTAGTCGATCTCTCATTGTTTAGGATCGTGACTCCTTCCCATGATTTTGTGGATGGTTGATTTCCATTTGGAGCGATCTGTGGCTTGATGCAGTGCTTTGATGATTGATGATGATTGATGCAGTGCTTTGTTCACCGGCATTTCGAGTTGATCCTACACCTGGTCACGCCAGCGCTGGGGGCTGCGTCCTCTCGGTCTTTTGCCCTCCATCTTGGTTTTTTATAATTGCTCCCTAAAAATATGAAAGTCTACCGATCGAATACCTACCAGAAGTAAATATGCTGCCGTCTCCAGTAGCTATATGGAAACAATTCACGACATCGTCCTTTTCTAAGCAACTTTTCATGAGAATGTCAGCCACTTCTGAGTCAGCTACGACTGAAATCGTAATTTTATATGACTAATTATGGGCTCGAGAAGCAAAGTCTTCGGTTCGGTTCGCTTCGCGTTATGTTTGACGATTGTTATACTTACGTAAATAAAGCTTATGCATGAGCCAAAATCCGGTTATTCCCCCGGAGTCCATAGCTTCCCTGCCAAGGAACTTGATTCTTTTCATCCTCTCTGAAATTCGTTATCTTTTTCATAAGTTTTATTACATACATTGTACCTAACTACTTATATCAATGTGTTGAAAAATAGCTGATTTTAAAATTAATTTAAGTAGGTACTTACTTAACTAAATGGCAAAATACCTACTTACAAAATACGGTTTTTTTTATTATAATAATTACTAAAACCCAAGGTCATTTTGGATAGGTACTTTGAATGATCAATTTGATTAACTACTTTAATTAATTTTAAAATGTAAGTACCTACTTATCAAATATTTTTTCATCTGGTTTTTGCCTTCGAATCTTGTTAATATTTCATGAGAGTATCCTCGTAACTGGATTGGGCAGTATTTTTTAATACTAATAGTAAGTACGAGTATCAGTAAAGTAAGCGTTGCGGAATTGTTGGTCAGCAAGGTAAAATTAAAACAAGAGGGATTTTCATTTTATGTACCTTCTTCACTGCAGAGAAATACGTATAAATGCCCGAGGATAGGCCATCTTGGTGCGGAAATCTTTATTTGTTTGTACAATGTTTCAAAATCCCTTCTCTTCCATCTTAATATGAGAAGCCAGGTTAAGCAAAATATCACAATTAGTAGAATAAACATCATGGCTGTTAAAAAATACTGAAAAAAAAAACACATTGTAACAACATTGACTAAGTAATTAGGACAGTAAAAATAGCCCCGCTCAAATACCGATTTCTTTTTTTACTTTTCTTTTTAATTCTTGTAATAGCGCATTCTTTTTGAAGTACCAGTTCGTTTAAATAAAACTTAGACGAGTTACCTCTTTAAGAGTCAATATTGTCGGGTCAAAAAAGTACCTACGTCCCATTTTCAAATTACATTAAAAATTAATACCTACCTAAGTACTATGTACTTACACAACTTACTTCAATTAAGTAAAACTTTAAAAATATTACATTGCTGCACTGATAACATTTTTAATACTTCTCGTATTCGCTGATGCTTAGAATAAAACTGCAGCTAAATCAGATATTATTATGCACTTCGATAGTTTTATTTTAAGTGCTTTAATTTTTATGTAAGTAGGTACCTATCTTATTTTATACCAACACTGCACTTCAAATAGACATTAGGTTATAATGTAAGAGCTATGCACAATCTTCCCTATATATAAAAGATCACCTCGTACCCCGCTGCAGTCTTGTATATTTTTTATCGCAAGAAAAATCACTCTCAATTGCTATAATTTGAAGCTTCCAAGCGGCTAATTATAATAATTGTTTGAGTATATTTTTATTCATTTCAATCAAGGAACTGACGTGTTATATAGCCTATTGTTTTAGGATTATATGGATTATAAAACCTTAAAACGAGAAGCAACAATAATCACTAAGTATACTTATTATTGTTAAGATACCTAAGTGTGGTTTAACACTATAAAAAATAAAATAAAAACACAATTTGGTCATTTTTGTATACCATAAACGTACGTAAATAGTTTATTTTACAAATGAAATGAATGCCTTGCACATGTCAATGATTTGTACGCAATCATTCGCAATAAAATCAGTTCAGTCAAACACAGGATACTGGGTAGCTCTAACAAGCTGATCGGAGTCCTGGCTGGTAGGCACGACAGTAACCTGCAAAGGTACTTGGTGTCTAACTTGATCCAGACATTTGCCAAACTTTACTTTCTTAATTAATTAGGAGTTTAAAAACTAATGGGAGCTTGATGACTGATGGAATGCTTGCCTATAACTTTCGTTATGTGTGTAGGTATTTATGTAAGTCTAATTCTAATTTAATTTATGTTTTATTGTGTAGGTATATTTTTTTTTTTTTGGTGTATTGATATTGTGTGTGAGTAATCTGGATCCTTGTTATCTGAATAAATTTGAATTGAATTGTTTACATATTTATTATTATTACTCCTGATACTAGTTTGATTATAAAGTAACAAATAATATAAAACATTCGTGAAAGTTAATGCAAAGAATTAAAACAAGGATAAAGTGTCCACTTAAAATGTTAAATTACTCATTGACTGACTGACATTAAGATTTAAATTATCTTTTAAAACAGGTGGAATATACCTAGACCAATTAATTAGCCTTAGTTGCAATATTAATTTATTAAGTACAAAAAAACACTGGTCAATGCTGAATCGGAATATCATTTATTCTCAGAAACTAATTTACATCATCATGAGACGGTTCCCTGAATCTTTAGGTCACGTTTCGTGAGCGCGTCTGCATCGCGACATTTGACCGTTTGTCGCATTTTGCAACATACTCGTATCTATACCTATCTATGGAAAGCGTGACTGTATCGATGGACAGATTGTACTTTGACTGGTCATTAGAAGTTTGCATTCTGTGAGGTAGGTAGGGTGGGTTGTCCACCTGTGAACCAGGCAGATGCAATGAGCCACCGCTATATTTCAAAAATGTGACGTTGCCGTTCTTTACAAATACTGCCAACAGGAACGCATACGCACCCCTCACTCGCTCCCCAAATTGCAAGCAGCGCAAGCTTAAGACGTACGCCCAGTGATCGAATTTATAAAAATGTATCACAAAAGTCAGTTTTTTGTGTTGATTTCATTCTTTTCCTACATTTTTTGGGTGTTACCTACAGTTTTTTTTGCCTGTTACGTATGATTACACATACATAACGTTGTAAATTACACTATAGTTAGTTTGCTGTATCATCATTTACCAGGTGAAATTCTGAGGTTTGTTTTGTCAATGGGGTGTGTCCAGCAATGAGCCATGACATAGTGTCCTGCATTGAACCATAGTTATCACATACATTTTCCCAGTCCGAGCTGCACTTACCATTCAAATACGTTGAGAAACTAAACCACCTATTTATTACAACTAGATTTGTATGATAACCTACTTATAATTAGTATTATGATAAAAAAAAACCATGTTGCTTGATGTCAATACATAGATTTTATTAAGACTAAGATACTCAAGCCTAACATACCTAAATATTATAATTAACAGTACCTCTAACGGCTTATATTTCATAGTTAGTAATAATTTTGCTGATAGGTAATAATAATAAAGTAAAAACATTGCCCTTTCTCTTGGTAAATAGATGGTTCATTGCAGAATTCGGTCTGGTTCAATGCGTACCACCCGTGTTACGCAATGAACCAATTCTCATTTTTTGCTAAATCTGTATTTCTAAGAAATCTAAAGATTATATGAATAAACTAATAATGCACAATCTTAGCCAGATTAATCAGCTTACTTCACGCCAAATCTTAGGTCCGTAAGTCAAAAATTGTAAAAGATATGGACGTTTGAATTTTACCTGGTTCATTGCTGGACAACCCACCCTACTCGTGCGGAACAGTTTCGGCGTTCCAAAATTTCAAAATCAGTTCCGTGCCTCGAGCACGAGTATGCACGAGTTTACTGTTCTATCCGTGACTGTAGTAAAGTATCTCAATTGTATGGCATTCAGTGCAGCGCCTCTAGCGGTAATTTGACTAAACTAAGGTCAGTCCATACAATTAGTGTCCGTACTTTACTGTAGTCTTACGGATAGAACTTGTGCCTACTCGTGTTCGAGGCACAGGTGGATGCGCACGGGTAGTCCGTGAAATTCAAATTTGAATTTGCTTGTAATTTTTTGCAATTTGCGGGACTGTATCAAGTTGTAACTTGATCAAAATTCAAATTGCTCAAATAACTTAATAGGTATTTCTATAACAATGAACAAAAGAATCATCAATACCTTTCTAAAAAATAAATAAATAAATATTGCTGGACATTTCACACAGCGCTATCTAGCCCCAAGCTAAGCAAAACTTGTACTATGGGAACCAGATAACTGATAGAATACTTACCTATATACCTTTTTTTTGTAAATACATACATAGAATACTTTATAACACCCAGACATAGAACAAACATCTATGTTCATCACACAAATGTTTGTCCTGAGTGAGAATCGAACCCACGACCGCTAAGAGGCCAGTCTATAACTTAATAGCAGCGCCCTCGCGGCGTTGACCCCGTCGTGATGGTATATGGTGGTGATGATGATGAAAAGTAGCATATAACCTTTCTCAAGAGTTTAGTTATCAAATGCATAAATAATTTTTGAAATCGGTCTAGTAGTTTCGGAGCTTATTCGTTACAAAAAAATAAAAAAAACAATTGAAAATTTTGATAAGATTTTTCATTTTCAAATGAAATAAAAAAAAAACCTCTAAGTATAATATTAGTGTAGAAGTGTAGATGTAGATTATATCCAATAATTCAGAACTATTGATAAAGATAATGAATTATTATTTTACGCTAAGGTATTGATGATTCTTTTGTTTAATATTATGGAAATACTGTACCTACCTACCTATTAAGTTATTTGCGCAATTTATATTTTGATCAAAATACAACTTGACACAGTCCTGTAAATTGAAAAAAAAAAACAAGCAAAGAATTTGGGGGGCTACAGTAACGAATATAGGCGCACTTCATACCAACTTTTTGGTGCTAGTCGTAAAAAAAATATGCTCTGATAAAAGTACTTATAAGTAATTTCATTTTAATGTGTATAAGATAGACATCTGAACCTGTTATAATTTACACTTAGTTTACTTAAACATTATATTTATAAGACTATGATGATATTATGTTACCTATCATAAGTACCTACCATAAGTCAATTCTTGTATTAATCGTAGCCAATTAAAGAGCGAGGTCAATATAACATGTACTTAAGAACTAATCACTGCTTAGTACTAGACCACTTTATAATTTGTAACAATTATAATGCGTTTGTAAAAATATGTATGTATGTACCTACCTACCCCCAAAGCACGGGAGAAACTTTAAGAAATCCAAGATCCTTTAAACTTTAAGGGAGTGTCCACATTGCGTTTTTTGCAGCGCGTTTGTATCGATACAAACGCGATTCGAACGCGATGCGAACGCGCAGCCCCCCGCGCAGCCCCTCCCGGTTCGCTTTTGTATGGAAAAATACGCGTTGCGAACGCGCGTTTGTATCGATACAAACGCGCAGCTCAAAAACGCGCTTCAGAAAACGCAATGTGGACACTCCCTAAAAGGTAAACTATCGATCTTGCGAAAAATGAAACACAGAATTTTGAAATCCATAAAACGTAAAAATTATTTATTGCATTTTTCGGAAGATCGATAGGTAACCCCTTTGAATACGTCCATCAAGAGTGATCAATCATGACGATATTTCGTCATGATCTCTAAACGGTGAAGGAAAACATCGTGAGGAAACAAGTTAGCTTTCTCATAGCGGCGATGGACTTGCAACCTGTCACGTATGGAATGCTAATTACCTAATGCAAAATGTGGGCATGTGCCAAATACGAGTATGTATTTTGACGTATGACTACCCCTTAAACATTTCAAAGGGTCTTAAATGCCTAAATATCTGGAAAAATGTCTACCGCACCTTGAGGATACAGTCGTGACTAGTTTTAATTTTTAGTTTTTTACATTATAATGTCAGATTTTCTTGAATATTCCAAAATATCTAGTAGGTAGGTACTCCTTCGCCAATCTATACCAAAAAAGTTTCTTCAGGATGTTCACGCTAAAACCACCCAACAACCACCCACTTTCCACAGCCTTACTATGCCAGGATAGTCAGGGCAAATCTGAGAGCAGCACAAGCGCAAACTCAATAAAAAACTTGATGGTCTTCGACACGTGTTTCACTCCTCCACGGGGCATCCTCAGGAAACAATTGACTCCCTCTGTGCGGGCGCAGACGTCTTGTCGCTTCGAGTGCGGAACGATGCCGATTCTATTACCAAACTTTTTATCAACCACAAGCAAAATGTCAACTAAACTTTAGATTTTCGTCTGTTTCCTATTCTACTAATGACCAACGACTCTGTTGTGTTGACATTTTAGCTATGGGTTGGACTTTGGCAGAACAATTTTTTGAAAAAGCTATTCTAATATTCACCAAATTGCTGAAATTTCAGAGAATGAAACAAAACGCAGCGGAATGTTTGACTTTGTCATTTAGTAGAATTGCCCTGCTAAAAGTATAACTTGTGTTAAAGAATTTTGGTTTGAATGCACTGTTTCAGTTTTTAGGAGCGTTTTTATATCATCAGGACATATTTATGCACCTAAGATAAGAGACGCAGTACTGCTGACATTGTTAAGATAAGGTTGACTCAGGGACTAAACCGCTTTTCTTGACCAACATTAACCACAGAAAAACTAGACATAAGTTTCGTTTCAATGTTTTCCTTCCTGTTATTTTGCTTAAAAAAATTAAACAGGTATTCATTAATTGCGCATTATTTAGATGCCGGGTTTCAAACCCCACCCAACAATAAAGTTTAAAACGTAGGTAAGGCATTAACTTATTTTTATTTTACTTACGATATTTAAATATTTTACATAATAGTACTTATCTTTATATACGGAAATTAGTTTACTTCACATTTAAGTATATAACTTTACAAAATACATATGAACCAGTTAAGCTATCTAAAGATAGTTGTAAACGATCTATAGATAACTCAACTGATCCAAGTCGCTGACCGTTGGATGCATAATTCATAATTAGTTTATTGTAGAACATAGATGAATACAGATTTGTACCTACTTCCTAAGATCGCTATGCTACCATTGGAAATTGGTGTAGGTAGGTACCTACAATCTAACACATTTACAAAAAAGTAACATCACCCTGTAGGCTAACAAATAAATCTTATTAACTAACTAAACTAAGAATAGTCTTACAAATTAAAATCATTGTGAAAACAGAAACAAAAAAGAAAAAAAAAGAAAAAATTATACACTTCTGAAATCCTTAGGAAATAACTCGTAGGGGCATCCTTAGATAGGGGCGCTGCCAGAGCACTGTTTATTCCACCAACATCAAAATTACGGCTATCGTCAAACAAAAGGATTAAAAAATAGGAACCACAGACAAAGGTATCACAAGCAATGGGAAACGTTGACAGCGGCTTTTTGGCGGGAATTTGAGAAGTCAAGTTTCATTTTTGTTTTATTTTCCAAAACTTGTGTTTCTTCGAATGTTAATGTGTAATAATGGTGGATTATTAACCGTTAAGTGTTCGTGAACGTGCATAAGTGTAGGGAAGTGAAACAAAATTGGATAACATTGCTTTTCAAGTTCTCCCAAAAAGTCCGTGTTGATGTTTCAGTAAAGCCCCACATCTTTACTGAGGCACAAGGGGAGGGGTGGGATATTTTATTTATGTATTGTAATATGTATTTATTTATCTTAATAACTATAAACTTGAAGTTTATTTAATTACTTGACACTGGCTGAATGCACAACCGTGCGAAGCCAAAATAAAGAAAAAAAAAAAAAAAACGTTGACAGCTGCAATAAGTTAAAACTGAAACCAGGGTCTACGCCTCGTCTACGCCCGCCTCCTGAATGACTTTAATTTTTTTTTTGAAATATTCTCAGAGCAATAACAAGTAGGATTTTGAAATTGATGACATTTTGTTATTAAAACGTTTTCAACGAGTAATTATTAAGAATTATAAATTTTTTTCCTTGGTTTGATTCGCTCAGAACTCGGTACAAATTAATTTTTATTTTTTTAAAACCATCTCATATGATTTCATTTTCTTCATTAGTACACCCGTGCGAAGCCGGGTCGGGCATCTAGTATTTTAGAGATGAGGATTAGAGTTATTAAGTTTATATAAGTAGATACTTACCTACGTATAAAAAGTTTTTGCAATTAGCTTGGAATCTTGATATAGCGTGCAACAACAAGACTTATTACAAGACCACGCATTACTGACCACGCATTAACTGACCTTCGACAACAAACATTGTCAAGCCTAATTGTGGGAAAAGAGACATTGTAATTATTAATTATCAAGATTTCTATTTTCTTCAGTCAGTAATTGTTTATTTTCAACCGACTTCAAACAAGGAGGAGGTTCTCAATTCATCGGAATCCTTTTTAGGGTTCCGTACCTTAAAAGGTAAAAAACCTTATAAGATCACTTTCTTGTCCGTCTGTCTGTCTGTCCGTCTGTCTGTCTGTCCGTCTGTCTGTCTGTCCGTCTGTCTGTCCGTCTGTCCGTGTGTCACCATCGATTATCTTAGGAACGGGTAGAGCTAGCAAGTTGAAATTTATACCATATACTAAGGTTTATAGTCCCTATTGTGAGTATAAAAATCAAGGTCCTGAGTCAACACTATAAAAAGATATAGGCAAATTTAGGTTTTCGTGAATACTTGTGAGTACCAAAACTTACCTTAATTATCAACTTTTTTTATTTTTCGGATTTTTCCCTTTACTTGTGCTGGAAGACCTTGCTTGTAACCAAAATTGACAATTCTAAGTCAACCGGAAGTACCCTAGAGGTTTTGGGTCGAAAACCTAAATGGTAGTTCCCGTTGACCTAGAATAACGAAATTTGGCAAAAAGCAAGGTCTTATAGCACAAATAAAGGAAAAATTCCTAAAAGTTAAAAAAGTTGAAAATTAAAGGGTGTTCCTATACATACATAGTTGACGCCAATTAAAATTGTCCTCCGAGTTGTATGGGCGCTCATATAATTAAGCGGACTAGCTTAATTGGCACCATGGCTAGGTACGGAACCCTCGGCGTACGAGCTCGACTCGCACTTGACCGGTTTTATTTTTGTGTGTTTTTAGGGTTCCGTACCTTAAAAGGTAAAAAAAGGAACCCTTATAAGATCACTTTCTTGTCCGTCTGTCCGTCTGTCCGTCTGTCCGTCTGTGTGTCCGTCTGTCCGTGTGTCACCATCGATTATCTCAGGAACGGGTAGAGCTAGCAAGTTGAAATTTATACCATATACTAAGGTCTATAGTCCCTATTGTAAGTATAAAAATCAAGGTCCTGAGTCAACACTATAAAAAGATATAGGCAAATTTAGGTTTTCGTGAAAACTTGTGAGTACCAAAACTTACCTTAATTTTCAACTTTTTTTATTTTTCGGAATTTTTCCTTTACTTGTGCTGTAAGACCTTGCTTGTAACCAAAATTGACAATTCTAGGTCAACCGGAAGTACCCTAGAGGTTTTGGGTCGAAAACCTAAATGGTAGTTCCCGTTGACCTAGAATAACGAAATTAGGCAAAAAGCAAGGTCTTATAGCACAAATAAAGGAAAAATTCCTAAAAGTTAAAAAAGTTGAAAATTAAAGGGTGTTCCTATACATACATAGTTGACGCCAATTAAAATTGTCCTCCGAGTTGTATGGGCGCTCATACAATTAACCGGACTAGCTTAATTGGCACCATGGCTAGGTACGGAACCCTCGGCGTACGAGTTCGACTCGCACTTGACCGGTTTTTTTATACTAGTAGTTCGCCCCGAACTGAGATCTCGCGCACCATTGTGTTGATAGCCTAGATTTGGACTTGTTTCTGACTACCCCTATACCTACGTTATGTCTATTGTTTTATATTCAATAGTTGACCCCGCGAACTTCGTACCGCGCCTCAGGGAAGGCCTCTTAGTTCGAGAAATTATTAAAATAACAGTTCAATACAAAATGTATGAGAAAATCAATTTCCTCCCCCTCCCCTCCCCCACTATCCCTCTCTCCCCTCTCTCACTAAAATCATTGCAAACCAAACCACAACGATGCCACACTCTTTCTCGGTTAACCAGACCTACGAATACATCGAAACTCTATGAAACGGGAGCTCTCTCCATACTTCCGTTAATTGGTTTTCATCATTTTTCTTTTTCACTGTATTTCAAAAACTATAGAACCTAGAAGAAAACTAAAAACCATTTTGGAATGTATAAATTGAATACTTTCATATGACACCCCACTCAATATATTTGGGTAACTTTAAAAAACATTTACCTCCTTGGGAACCCCATATCTTTACAACCCCTTCATCAATTACGCTCATACGCTCCACAGCAAATTTCCATAGCACAACCTATTGACCTATTAAGTTTCATACAGATTGGATGAGCGGTTCGATAGTTATGCGAGAACATAAAAATGAAACATACAAACATACAAACATACAAATATACAAACATACAAACATACAAAGCAAAATCGCCTAACTTGCCACTAAGATCTTCGCTCGCTTCGCTCGCTCGATCGATTATGTTCACCGATTACGCGACGACACGCCTTGGCCGACTTAGAAGTAGAATCACCTAGCTCTTCAGAGTCCGAAGAGCTAGGTGATTCTACTCCTGTTCTTACGCGATCAACACCGTAAAGAATCAGGGCCTAGCTGTTAGTTTAGAGTTAGACGAATCAAAGTGACCATAGTGGTACTATTTTTGAATTTTGAGTTTTCGTAGTGGTGGTATTACGTTGATGATAATGATGAGGAATAGCCTAGGTATACCGTTCCTCAAAAATTAAGCTATCAAATGCAGAAATCTTTTTTTAAATCAACAAAAAACCAAACAAACTCTTCCGCTTTATTTTATTGGTAGACTCACAACCTAAAAACTTTGGCAGTCTGCTTAAAAACTTAGTGCCCTGACAAGGTTCTATAAAGCGCTTTTTTGTTTTTGGAAAACAAGCTTTAGTGACCTTGGGTGGCGCAATAAGTTTTGCCCCTTACTTATGAAAGATGTTTAAAGTTGAACACTGGTTAAACAACGTCCTGTCTCTGTTTGTTACTATCCACAAATAAAGACAGGACGTTGTTTAACCAGTGTTCAACTTTAAACATCTTTCATAAGTAAGGCCCTTTATGTTTAAAAAAGGTAAGCCTTCACATTGACTTTAGATGAAAAATGATCCAGGAGATAACTATAAGCACAATAATTGTCGGAATACCGGAATTCCTGGGAAAATATACTTAGGTAAAAAGAATTGAGAAAATAATGAATGTTTAATATAATTTTTATGTAACGTAGCTGTATGTTTTCCAAATTATAAAATATAGATATAAAATATAAGTCATTACATTACACTTATAATTCTGATAATAAATACTTACCTACTTACCAATATTATCAATAACAGCAGCGCTGTTAATGAGAAGGTCATTTGCTCAGTTACAAACAGTAGGTACACGAAGGTTTATTTTAAGAATAAGTATAATCTATGTTTTTCATTAGTGGTACAAACCAACACAAATACTTACCTAGGTACTGATAAAAATATTAAAATAACTATACCTACTAAATAGTCATCTTAGCTAAATGAAAGTCCTTTTGAGTGTAGGTACCTACCATTTACTTACTTATCGTTTTTTTACAATACGAATTCTCAGAATTGAATTTTCAGATTTCTTACCTCCTACAAACATAACTATCATAACTGCAATGTATCGAAAATACAATGATACCTGCGAGGACAAACAAAATGTTGCCCTTTATGCAAAGCAAAAAGGAAAAAATAATCAACCTACCCATCCATGAAAATACCTACCTATGTACCCAATATGTACCTATACAAAATATTAGTGTTCATATTCATCAAATTTGACTGTTCTCAGAGACTCTTCCCATATTTTGCGAGCCAGTTTATCGTTATAAGCTCTGGAGACCGCTCTGGAGCGGCGGCAGTTAGCGAAGTACTCTCCGCTGACGTCACCAGCCTCGGCATCCAGCGCCACGTGCAGCGCCGTCTGCGCACCCTGCCATGGCGTCTTAAAGAAGTAGAAGCAGATCCACGATATCACTTTCCCCAACAAACTGTGATACCCCTCGAAGATCCTCGTCCCGACCAAACCTGGACTCACGCTATTGACCACCACGTTCTCCCCCTTCAGTCTCCTGGCCAGCTCCCTCGTGAACAGCACTATACAGAATTTACTGTCACAATAGTATTCCACATTAAAAAACTTGACTTTCTTGCAAGCGATGTTGTTTAAATCGGCAACTCCAAGATTGTGAAGCACAGATGCGGTGTTCACTATTCGGCTCGGCTCGCCCGGCCGGCCCGACTTCTTCAGGAGCGGTAAGAGGAGCTGGGTGAGGAGGAAAGTTCCGAAGTAGTTGACTTGCATGACGAAGCTCATTCCGTCGGGCGTGGTGCGTCCGCCGGGCCCGCCCACGCCCGCGTTGTTGACGAGCAGGTGTAGTGCGGGTTCGTTCGCGCGCAGCTCGGCGGCGAAGCGACGCGTGTCGGCCAGCGAGCCCAGGTCGAGGCGGAGGAAGTGCACGTCGCGGCTGCTCGACGTGCGCTGTATGAACTCGAGCGCCGCGCGCCCCTCCTCCGGGAAGGGGCTCGCCACGAGAACCCTCGCGCCGCGCCGCGCCAGCTCCGCCGCTACCACCAGCCCCATCCCCGCCGTGCCTCCCGTCACCAGCGCCGTCTTGCCATCTAAGCGCTTCGACGATTCACAAACACCATTCGTCTTCTTTTGAAAAAGTCCAAAAATAATAAGACATGTAAGAACAACCAAAACAGCAGCAATCATAGTAAATAGCGCGCGCGCTGCGTTAAGTATTGTTGTAGTAAATGTAGCCGTGAGGTTTCGATCCCTCTTACAAATCAACTAAATGACGTGGATAGCATGGCTGACGAAATCAAAATCTGCAGGTACAGTCAGCGTCATCAATCGGTATCCCCCTATTGATTTTAACAAGGACCCTTTTCATTTCAACTTTGGATTTCAGTCGGATTTGCTAGTATAGGAACTCGAGCGAAATTAGATATCCATAAGTATACTAGCAAATACGACTGAAATCCAAAGTTGAAATGAAAAGGGTCCTTGTTAAAATCAATAGGGGGATACCGATTGATGACGCTGACTGTACCTATACTTACCTACTTGATATTTTTAAGTTCGTCGACCGGCGCTCTCGTGGAAGTACGACTTTGTTTCGTCAATCTGAAGGTGAGTTAAGTGATTATTATAATTATTTGATGCAAAAACAAAACACATATCCAGTGGATATTATAAGTAAACAAAAGGTTCCAACGGAAGATCAATGTTGTCTTGTAAAATGTGCAAAACAACAAATGCTGAGTTGGACGCCTATTTGGGACACAATAGCTTAGTTATAGTCAGTGCCTACATTTGTCTTTGTTTTGTGTGTCTCAAATGAATGCTTTTTCTTTTTTTTTTTTTTTCAAACAGCAAATAAAAGGGCCATGCCGATTTTGTATGGGAGTATACAGCTTCACTCAGCCAGGACCGAGTTATACAGGGTGGTTTTTCAAGAGTGCCTCTAGGGCCAAATCTGAAACTATAAGCAATAGCGAAAAACACTCAAAGGAGTGTCATAAGCGATTTTGATAAGAAGTAAAACTGCATCATTACATTTTAAAAATAATCATTTTCCTGGCCAGGAATCGAACCTGTTGATTCAAAAAAAAAAACTTTTTGTATTATTATACCATCCGATAGTGTAGATGATAAGGATCAATTTCTGAGAAAAAACTATATGCGGCAAACTAATAAAAAAAAAGTTATGGGTAATCTACGAAATACTAATAGTTTAAATCAGTTTATTAAAAATCAACACTTTCCGTTAGTTTGACGCATGTAGTTTCTTCTCAGAAATTGATCCTTATTATCTACACTATCGGATGGTATAATAATACAAAAAGTTTTTTTTTTGTAACCAACAGGTTCGACTCGCCAGGAAAATTATTATTTTTAAAATGTAATGATGCAGTTTTACTTTTTATCAAAATCGCTTATGAGACTCCTTTGAGTGTTTTTCGCTATTGCTAATAGTTTCAGATTTGGTCCTAGAGGCACTCATGAACAACTCACCCTATGTAACTCGGTCCTGGCTGAGTGAAGCTGTATACTGCTCTCACAAATATTGTTTGTTATACTCCTAAGAGTTTATATTTTAATGTTTGGTTGATGGCCGCGCGAAACAAAAAAGGCATACTTTCCGGCATAGGCTTTTAGTTAAGTATGCATTTGATTCCGGATTCTGGGTGTTTTTATAAAATTCTAAAATTCCAGAACTTACAACAAATAAGTAACAAAGCAACAAACATACAAATGAAAAAACTTTATTTTATCTGAATCATAATTATGAATTGTATTACCTACATACTCTTTTCATAGACAAGAGAGTGACAAGAAGAAAACATAATAGGGAACATGCGTCTGATTCAAAAGCGGGTTAAATGTATTTTATTATGAACATTGTTGCTTTAGAGGTATGTGTGTATAATTATTTTTTAATATTAAACCATTTTCGATTAGAAATTAAATTTTAAAAATTGCAAAAAATAGTAGGAATTTCAAAATACTTGAAAAGGATGTGAAAGGATGTGACGTGACGAGTTCATAAGACGAGTCAAGGACGAGTCAGATATAACGATCCATAGATAAGTTTTTTTTCTAATTTTCACAATTCCTATACTCGAACTTATTGTTGTCACAGATTACTGTTGTATTTAGTATCAATTTGTGAACTTTGACGCGTGACGTCACAATTCAAAAATTGTTACTACAACAGTAATCTGTGACAACAATAATAAACGTGTTTCAGATGCGTGAAAATGTTGGTAAATTTTAAAAATTATTTTTGTTATAAAATTTTAGTTTTTCGGCGCTGGAATTTTTATTACGGTTATTTGACGATATAACCTATCATATAAAATCATAAAAAAAAATTGTGGGAGTTCCCTATTACGAATCATAAATGATTCATCGACATGTGCATTCTATTGAAAAGTTTTATGGACACGGGATTTTATCGCGTAATTTACCTATTTAATTACGCGATTTACTTAATTACCTATTTATTTACGTAATTACGCGATAAAATCCCGTGTCCATAAAACTTTTCAATATGAATAGTGATCGCGAAAGTTTAAAAAAGACTATGTGCATTCTACCTGTTCTCACATATGGTGCACAAACGTGGTCCTTAACCGATTTACAAAAATCCAAACTCAAGGTTTGCCAACGAGCAATGGAACGCAGCGCGCTTCACAATCGCAATACCACCCTGCGTTTGAAAACGGGCATTGCCGATGTAGGTAAAAAGGCAGCCAAGCTAAAATGGGATTGGGCGGGCCATGTACTGAGAATGCACCCTGTGCGATCGTCACCAAGTGGGAACCTGAAGACGGGCGGCGACGCCGAGGCAGGCCTAGAAGACGCTGGCGTGTCGATATAGATGCCTTCCAGGAAGAGTGGTGGGAGGCGGCCGGTGATCGCAAGAAGTGGAAGGATATGGGGGAGACCTTTGCCCAGCAGTGGGACACTTTATAGGTTATTAAAAAAAAAAAGATTCATAAAAAGAATTTGCGCAGTGGCCATTTTAGTCTCCCTCAGCACTTCCCACTTTCCATAAACCAAGGAGTACCTAGATGCTTTGATGATTTTACACATCTTTTTTTTTTGTCGGAATAAACAATTTCTTAGCTATTAAATAAAACAAAAAAATATACAAATAATTTATTTCTTTACACTTATTTTCATAATACGAGTATTTACAGTTTTTGTGTAATCAGAAATAGCATTTCAACAAAACAAAGTAGTCATGTTCGTTACATAGAAAATACCTAATAGTATCCACCCTAGGCAAAATATTTTGATTTACTAATACCAACACAAATATATATTAATTTTTACTATTTACAATAAAATTATTTTAAATACAAAATACTTACTATTATTGGATTAAATAATTATCACACTACTATAATTATGGGCACAATAATTTCATTTTTACCCGGCTGACTGTCAAGTCACCCGGGTTATGTAGATCGCGCGTTTCTATGTATGTGGGTTCGTTCGTTCGTTCGTATGTAAGTAATATTCTTTATTACCACGTTTCTCCTAAACGGCTGGATGGATTTTGATGAATGAGGTATCGTTAGAATCGTCTCCATCTCGATTGTGCTCTAGGATACTTTTTATTTCGATAAATCAAATAGTGCGGCTAAAAAATGCAACAATGTGTGAATTTTCAAAATGAAAATCACGCTATCATATCAAAATCCATGTCAAAATCAAGAGGTTGGTGGACTGATATCAAATATAATTTTTTTAAAAATCTAACATGACATCTTCGAAGACTAAATCGAGTCTCAAAATTTTTGAAAATCTATTTTTCGCCCTAAATAGAATTGCTAACCAAAACGCAAACTAAAACTTTCTATTTAGTCACACGCAACGTTTAGAACAAACTGCATCGAAATTGGTTTAGCCATTTAGGAGATATCTCATATTTAAGAAATAACTTACGCATTTAATTTAGGTACTCACAGAGCCATCTGTGTGTCAACTGTGACAACAACGTTTAGGAAAATGCGTACGGCATCGAACCCTAGATACCTACATAATAATAAAATTGTAATTTAATTTTGTTTTGTGATTGATAAGATAATGCTGTTTCCAACTTTTCAGTTCAGCCGGGTTTTTTTATTTTTGAATAAATTGCTTGTGTTATTTAGATAACCTACTTACGAGTATTTGAACCATAGAAATGAGTGAATTTTGTAAAGGATTACATTACTTTTTAACTGACACAAACCTACACAACAAAGCTAGGTAATCGCTTGTTAGTGCGGTTGTAGACGTCCGTTTTTTTCGCCGGACAACGGACCGTGTTTTTCACCCGGATTCGCGGTGGTGTATGGCGCGTAACGAATGGGAAAACGCCCATTGTGTGTACACGCGCCGGATATCGGTCTGGCGAACAATTTATGCTGTTTATATGGATTTCGTTTATTGACGGGCCGTTGTCCGGCGAAAAAAACGGACGTCTACAAGCGCTCTTGTATTATAGTCTGTAAATTCACTCTGCAAAGCTGTTGGGTTTACGTTTTGTGTGATTACCAAATTGTGATCAGTTACAAGACAAGAAATACACAGACAAGAAAGTATGTTCAGTTCAATCTTGGATCAATAACATAGTTTACTCAATGTAAGTAGTTGATAAAATTTCGTTTAGTTTCATGCTGGCAATGATAAAAATATTAATCAAGGTGCCATTATGACCCCAGCTTTTTAATGAGTATTTTTAATACTATGTTAAAATGTTGCATAGGCGATTTCAGATTAGCGTTTTTTCTGCGCGTTTTTCACTCTTTTTGGCTCCTTCTACGTGTTGCATGTTGTCACGTGGTGTAGGCTCCCTCTACCTACGTGTTACATTCCACGTTGTCACGTGGTATACAAGGGCTCGGCGTATAACCTCGTCGGTATAGACATGTTGCTGCCAGCGACGTGTGGAGGCTCCCGCGCGATTAGAAGTGCTGATTTAGCACGCTGCTTTGCTGAAGATGAGACATTTTTATTAAATAACTTCATGATCATTACTGTCCTAAAGACAGCTACAAAGTTGACAAAATTTTAAGTGATTTTGAGCCACAACTCCTTAATAATTTTTTTTGTCATCCAAAATCTCGACTCATAATACCTACCTAATAATAAGTCTATCTTGTCGCTTGTGATTATTTTTATTTTACGCGGAGAGTGAACTAGGTAGGTAGGTACCTGTTAGTGAAATAAGCGAACAGTTAAGATCTTCTCAATGACAAGAAGGTATTATTAAAGATCTTTAAATTGAACCTTTGTTGGTATACTTCTTCTTCTTTTTTCGTATGAACAAGTGGCCAACTCTGGCTATACTAAGAAACTACTTTAAAAGTAAGTTCCAGTATGAGTGTGAGTTCCTCTGTTACTTATAGCCTTTTATTTTTTGGTATTTACTTTTTACTATCTTTTCAAAAATCTTAGAGATTGCTTTAGCTTACCACTGGAATGCATACAGCACAGCACCACGGTGGCTATGAACGCAGCGATCGGCAGAACTCCAGCCAAAATCAGCAATGCATGCTGCGCCAACGAATGTTTCGGCCTCGAAGCTCCACAGTTAGTGATGTTCTGAACTTGATACGTTTCTAGAATGTTCTGGAACTCCGTGCCTAGAGAGCGAATGGTCGCCTTCATGGCTTTAGGCGTCAGCGCCTCGCCTGAGTCGGTTTTTCGGAACTGGAAGCACGGTCTGAAGGACAAAATAAACGAATTTAAAATAACAGATAATAAAAGAAACGTGACTGCCAAGTTCAAGGAGAGGTGAATGAATAATTTTACCGAGGTGCTGAGAAACAACGAGTTTCCATAATAAAGTTGAAGAGTAGGTACTCATTCATGTCATTTTTATACCACGTGGGGTCACAAAATGTGCTCCATGTTCGACTGTTGTTTTACGCTACCAAGGTAGCAGACAAGCATACGGCCCACCTGATGGTAAGCGGTTGCCGTAGCCATGGACGCCTGCAACACCAGAGGAGTCACTCTCGCGTTGCAGACCCTTGATTATTTAAATATTATTATCAACGGGATAATTTTCATGATTATTGAGTTTTCTTACCTTTTAACTCGCAAAAACTTCAGTTATCTCGTGGTCATGGCGCATGCAACTGCGTCGAAATATCGGGAAGCAAGAAAACTCAATAATCATGGTAATTATCTCTTTGGTAATAATATTTATGTTCGTAAGGTTCAAAAGTTATACCTTGATTATTTTGTGAAAAAATAAGTTATTTTGACTAACCCAGGGTTGGCCAGGAAGGCAGTATTGTCATCGTGCAGCTGCATCCTCAGGTTCTTCTGCGCCAGCACCTGTGTGATGTTGTCGCGCAGCTCGTTGTACCTCTGCCGGGTGCCGCCCACCATCACCAGGCGGAGGAGGTCTCTTTCTCGCACCACCACCACCTGTTTATTTATTTATTTCTTTAACAAAATCCACAGCTCTTAAAAAACGAGTGCACAAAAACTTTAACTTATTACTCACAGCCAATAACGGATTTACATTTTAATTACCAAGCAAACCGACAGTGATCGAGGTGTATAGGTTTGTGTCTGTCTAATATCATCAATTTGAAACATTCGCACTTTCATCTTTTATTCAGCTATTATTTTATACTGCTGAATCAATACCTCTTTGCACTGCTTATGTTCATCTTAGTTAGAGCATAATTTATTATTCAAAGTCTGGGTGGCAATTCTTGTACAAAACTTTTTATGAACCACAACCAAAACCTCAACTAAACCTTAGATTTTCGTCTGTTTCCTATTCTACTAATGACTCAGTTGTGGTGAGGTTTTAGCTAAGGTTTGGACTTTGGCAGAACAAATTTTTGCAAAAGCTATTCTACTATTCACCAAATGCCTGACATTTAAGAGATCGAATCAAGACGCAGCGGAATGATTGACGTTGTCATCTAGTAGAATTTTGGACAAAACTTACCTCGACTAGTAGATTTGTAAATCTTTCGGGATCTTGAGAATTATTTGCACGCACTACCAACCTGTAACACAATTTTATTTAAATTAGCCAAAAATCAAAATATTTTTTTTATTTTTATTTCGTATTTCATGTGTTTATTTATTTTTCTTACTTGAATATTCCATCAGCATAATGAATCAAGTTCCTCATTATTTTTAATTCTGCTGTTACATTGTTTAGTACAATCACATCACTGATGTTAGACAGAGATTTCCCTTTTATTGGTGATTCAAAAGTCATGTTAACAATTTTGTAATCAATGGGCAGAGCATCAGGGTCCTTGTCATTCGCTTTGACTGTTGCTATGACTGTATCTATCGGCACGTTCAGTCTGACACCAAGAGTCATGTTTGTCCTTTCAAATTCAGGAAGATGGTCATCTACATCGATAATTTTGATCAATACTTGTGTTTCTGATGGGTCCTTAAAACAAAATAAAGTTTATTTATTTGTTAGGAACAATAAACAATTACATTCATGACTTATATATAGGTAGTATGGCTATTACTTAGGTTCTATGAATGTAACCAACCCTGTTGTCCACAAATTAAGTAAATACAAAAGAATGAGTTAAAAGATTAAGTAAATACAGAAGAAAAAGTTGTAATGCTAGCATCAGTGTCATTGTCTCAGTTAGTATTACTATACCAACCAATAAGCTTAATTCTAAATGGATGATTATCTATTCGATACATACCAATCGATTGTAAGCATTCCGTATTCTTGGCTTGGTACCATATTTGAAACACTTCACGCTCAACAACAGTTTTGACATCGTCTCTCTGTCTAATCTTGCAGCTGTCACCACCAGTGCTTTGCTATTATTTGTCCGTTCCAGTTTTACTAAATTGAGTTCATTTCCAGTAGTGATTGTGTAATCTATAGCTGCGTTATCACCGATATCTTCATCAATAGCTTCAAGGGTACCAATAGTAGTTCCGATGGGTACTTCTTCTTTGACTGTCATCAAAATGGGAGGGTCTTCCTGTGAATTATAATTGATTACGTTAATCAATTATTTATCAAGAAAAAGAATAAGTAATCAAGTTCTTTTTATTAGCATAAAAATATTTTAGTACGTACCAAGTTCCTTCCAAAATGTGGTTTATGGTCATCTACATCAGTAACTATTACATTTACAATCCTAGTACTTTGCTGAGGCGGCTCTCCCCTGTCTGTGACTAAAAGCACTAAAGTGTAGGAGTCTCTCTTTTCGCGATCTAATGTCTGCCGCGTTGTTATCAATCCAGAGTGTGGGTCTAAAATAAATAACTCATTGAAAACCGGTAAAAATATGGCTTTAAACAATTTTAATAACTAGGTTTTTTACCAATATGGAATAATTTTGCATCAGGATTACTCAGTTGAATGGAGTAGAAAAGCTGTCCCGACGGTTGTGTAGGGTCGTCAGGGTCACTTGCTATCACTTGAAAAACGGGTGATCCTATGGTTGCATTCTGTAAAAAACATACTGGTCACAAATATCCTTACCACATTATTAAAATTTTATCATGCTATTAAAACTTGTAATCTAATATTATACATTCCATTTTAAAATATCTTACTTCACTTATCTTCAAAACTTCTCCAGCAGAGGGTCTAATGAATCGAGGCACTCCATCGTTGGCACTAACGTCTCCAATATAAATTGAAAGAGACGCATCCCCAGTATGGCCTCCTCCATCCATCGCTCCAACTAGCATTCTGTAGGGGTCAGTCCTGCCCCGTCCTGTGAGATCTTTACTTGTTTTGACTTCACCGGTAACTGGATCTATTGTAAATAGACCTGAAAATCAGAATGCCATTAAAACTAAAGCTTTTCGTGGAATGACTCTGAACGTAATTTTTATTTTCACGTCATGTTTGTACCACTCGCTTCTCCTTCGTCCAGAAACTCATATTTGATCTCTCCTCCTAATCCTTCGTCAGGGTCAGTGGCAGTAACATTGGTTACACTTATACCAATCGGTACATTTTCAGGAACCACAGCTGTAAAAGAAATTACGATTTATCATTTTACATGTCTCTATTAATATTATGTTAAAACGGTATTTTCTTACCTAAATAAACTTTTTTCTCGAACGTAGGTGCATTGTCATCTACATCTAGGACGTCAATAAGAATATTTGTTATTGCTTTGAGCCTTTCAGAACCACCCTTAGGAGTATCGGCAGCTTCTACTTCCAGTCTTAGTACTGATTGTTGCTCTCTATCGAGAGTTTTATTTTCTGCAACCTGCAAATTAACAGCTAGTTTTAAATGTCTGAGCCTAAACTGCTAATTAATTTAAAATAATAGTATAGGTACTTTGAAATATAGCATACCCGAATAACGCCTGTAACATTATCTATAGTAAATAGGTTCGAATTTTCTCCTCGCAATGTGTATCGGATATCAGAGTAGCCATTGATTTTATCTTCATTTGTAAGAACTTTGTCTGCATCGTTAGCTTTAACTGTTACAATCTGTTCTGGATATTTGATTGATTCTAAAATGCTAACTTTGTAAAGCTGAGAAAAAACAACAATTAATTTATTTCATAAGTTTTTCAAAACTAGCAGGAAATGTACAATGCTTGTATGGTATAGAACTTACATCTGTCTCAAAAATAGGTGGATTGTCATTTAGGTTTATAACTTCAACAATGATTTTGGCCATACTGTGTTTACTTCCATCATTACTTGTAGCTTTAACTGTCAACGTTAAGTTTGGACTAGACAGTTGTTCATAATCAAGATGTCCTGTAAGAACGACTTGTCCACTTAGTGGATCTACTTGCAATAAACCATTTTCTGAGTTCATCACTTTGAAGTTTGATATCAAATGTCCTGACACTGGATCTTCAGCAATCAAAACCAAAACAGTGCTGCCAATAGGCTGTTCCTCTTTTATTTTGTGATATATTACAGAATTAGCACTAGTCCAGCCCGGGTTAGTGAATTGAGGGTTTTTATCTGCATATGGTTGGATGTAAATAGTATGTTCCACTAAAGCAAATTGTTTTTCTTTATCAATTTCAGCATTCACATCGATGACTTTTATGGTCAGTATGACTATAGATGCTTGACTGTAATCTAGTTTTCCATTGACAAAAATTTCACCCGTATTTTCATCAATTCGAAATATGTTTTTGTAATCGTAGGGAAAATTTGGTTTTAGTTGCACGCCAGCTTTTGATAGAGCTTTGATAGGTTCTGTTATGCTATACCGCAATTTAGAATTGGCATCAGTGTCATAAGCTTCCAGTTTTGTTACTAAGTCTCCTATTTTAGATTTTTCAGAAATGTATGTTGTTGATTCGGTTGTATTGAACTTCGGTGGCTTATCATTTACATCTTGAATTGTTACAAATACTGTAGTAGTTGCAGTCTCTGGTATTGGCACTCCACTGTCCACAGCTGCCACCAGAATTTCATACCTATCTGGGTTTGTATCACGGTCTAAATTTGCATCATTAGAGACTGTTATCAGCCCAGTCCTGCAATAAAAAAAATTAACTGAGTACTTTTGATTCGTCGTGTTTATTTAAATTTTAAAACATTATTTGAATTCTAAGTTATGACTGATGCCTTTAGACGGCCTTAAAACTCCGTCACCAGAGTTGGCCAATAGCTTATATGGACTTTATTTAAATACTTACTTTTTATTAATAACAAAATTATCTTTAGAGCCTGATACTATGTGATACGTCAACAAATCATCTAAGCCATCAGGGTCATTGGCCACTACCATAGTTACATTCAGTCCTGGCATAGCATCTTCACGTATACTAGCTTTGTAGTTCATCGGGTTCAGATCAAAAGTAAAATCATCAGTGATTTCTTGGCTTTGAGAAACAGTGTATTTATAATGGTGATAGTTTCCTTTGAAGGTAGGTCTCTGATTGCCTGGTACTCCCACTCTGATGAAGACTCTGGTTTCATTGTGTAACCGTGGAGTTCCTGAGAAAGAATGAAATGAATTAGTTAATTTACAAATCCATCATTTCATTTTTAATAAAAAACGATAACGATTATTCTTACCGAAGTCAGTGGCTCTAATTACCAACTCATATTGTCCGCGTGGAGTGTCCATAGAATCGACTTTGTCCAAAATTGTAATTTCACCGGTATCTTCATCAACTGTAAAAACATTTCCTTTGCGACTTATGCTGTTGTCAGATTCCAAAGAGTATGATATTCTACCATCCCCTTGGGTGGGACCATCAGCGTCAGATGCCTGGAAAACAAAATGTTGTTATTGTATTCTCATTAACATTAACTACTTCCCAAACATCTTCAAAAGGTCTTAAATGCCTAAAGATCTAAGAGAATGTCTATCGCGCTTTGAGGATACAGTCGTGATCATATTTCATTTTTTCATGAAAAGCTTGATGGTTCATTGACTTACTCTGACTACAAACTGGGGTTCAAAACTAGTAGCACCATCTCTTATTGTTCTGCTGTATTCAGTAGCTTCAAAAATCGGTGCGTTGTCATTAACATCCAAGACTTCGATAAAAATGCTAGCAGTAGTTCCTTTTCCCCCACCATCTTTAGCTTGTAAATTCAAACTATAACTTTTTTGTTTTTCATAGTCCAGTAGCTGTGCCACGTATATACCTCCTTGGCTTTTATCAGTTTTAAATAAGTTTGATCCAAAACCAGTTAAGGTGTAAATAATTTCACCGAAAATTCCATAATCTTTATCAGTAGCAAAAACGTCACCGACTTTAGTACCAATAGTCGCGTTCTCTAGTACATTGAATTTGTAACTAGTATCATCAAAAATAGGAGAGTTGTCATTCATATCTAGTAACTTTATATTGATTCGAGCTGATGATAACTCTCTATTGCCAGTTGAGGTCACAATATCGAAGCTGAACATTCTCTTATCGTCATCATCTACGTCGTAATCTAGTTTAGAATTATCTTTCACTTTTATACTTATCGGCGTTCTCCCTTCGCCATGTTCAGTGCTCAAAGCAAAAACACCTTCGGAATTAAAAATGTTTCGCAGACTTAAGTCATATTTACTATTTTGTCCGATGTCATTGTCTTCGACGTAAATTGAAAGACCCGGAACAGGACTTCCATTTTCAATATTTTCAGGAATTGAGATGTCAAACACTTCTTTATTGAATATTGGAACATGATCATCGACGTCTGTTACTATTATTGTGATGGGTGTAACTGTAAAGTCTGATGGCACCTCGTTATTAATTAGTTCTGTAGCCTGTAACAAACTTTGACATTAGATTCAATAATTATAAAGTGCGTTAATTGAAAGTAAAAGACAACTAACCTTGATAAAGAAACTGTAAACGCCCCCGTTTTGCATCACAACATCACTTTCTCTATCGATAGGTACATCGGTAGCAACAAGAACGGCTCGTCCTATAGGTTTCTCTGGTAAAAGTTTGAAGTACCGCTCGGTATCGCCCTCAAGGGTCAGCAAAACTGGTCGGAGATTTGCCGTATCGCCGTCCTTAGCTACTATTTCCATTATACTGGTGTGCTGAAATTAAAAAAAAACAACAAATTTATGTATGTTCCAAAATACGAATGCACCAACAAATGTACAATCTGAACGACAAAAAGTTGCATTTACTCAATCACACACGGATTCTGTTTTTTTCATTTTTCATTCTGTTTTCGTTTTAATCCTTTTAGATATTGAGCATTTATGCATCGTACAACAACGCTTAAACTAAACTAGCTCTCTGTGGTCACAGAACTTTAACTTTTTGTCCAACAGGTCCCTACTCCACTTCTGCGGTTTCAGCATAACCTGATCTTGGAGACAATGTATGTCACACGGACATTGAACACTGAACTGCGTTCAATTATATGGCCTCTCAGTTGGTAGTAACTCCGCCTTCTGCGCTGTAGGTCGTGGGTTCGATTCCCATCCAGGACTAACATTTTTGTGATGAACATAGATGTTTGTTCTGTGTCTGGGTGTTATAAAGTATATTAAGTATGTATTTACAAAAAAATATAAAAATGTTCTATCAGTTATCTGGTTCCCATAGTATAAGCTTTGCTTAGTTTGGGGCTAGATGGTGCTGTGTGAAAATGTCCACCAATATTTATTTATTTATTATACGTACAGGCGGTGTATTCTCTGGCACCGTTGCAGAATACGGTGCATTCAGAAACACCGGCGGTTGATCCTGCACATCCCATATGGCCGCAGCCACGCTCGCCGCCGCACGGAGCGGCTTGTCTGACGCATCGCTCGCTTCTAGGCTGATGACGTAGGCTGACCTGCTCTCGTAGTCCAGTGGCTGGTTGAGGAAGAGGCGGACTTGGTATTCGTTAGGAGTTAGCTGGAATTTAAAACATACATTTTAGACGAGGTTAATACGATTATTATTATTATCTAGGCTTTTCAATTAGTATTACAAAATTAAAGCATCTAAATAGAGAGAGATAGCTTTTGAGTGGAGCTTGATTGTCCAATCAGCAATCACTAATATTTTTTCGCTCTATTACGAGTAGGTGCTCTACCTACTCGAAATAGATTGACACACATGGACTTTGTACGTACATGCATTTTACATCATCCCTCCTCGCTTCGAGACTTTGGTTCCCGTGTCCGTCAACGCTCGGCTTCGCAAAGTACCTATTGTGTGACATATCACTGTGTCACATGTAAAATGATGAACAGTCATTTTTCAGGCATCGCAACACACGCCAACGCATCATTTTGCATCACTCTATCTAGATATCTACCTACACTCATTCTCAAAACTTGACCTTATCTGTCAGTTGTAAGTACCAGTATTTACTACTTAAAAAACTTTGCTATGTTAACGACTTACCATTTCAGTCTCTATTCGGAACGTGGAACATGCTTCAGCATCACTGCTCCTTTCCTTGCTTGAACAGATGACGTGCAGCTTTGCATTGTCTCCCTCGTCTTTGTCTGTTATGAGTATTTTTGGATTCACCTGAAATTTCAAACATGCCCATGATTTAGTTGAATCTCAGATTATATATTATGCTACTTCCCCAGAGTAGACTTATGCCTTTCCAAAATTCGCGTAGCAAGAGTGACTTTATTATAAAAAAAAACAAGATAAATGGATATAAGTGTTGTTTTTACAGCGAAATGTATTGTCCTCATATTTTATTCAACAGCTTCATATTTTTATGTGTTTTTATTAATTTTATTTTTTTGTTTTCTTTTTAAACTGATCATTGAAGTTATATTCTACTCTATTGTTATTGATTTCCACAGTATCAGTAGGAGGAACAGTCGTTACAAAAAACAGAAGACATAAACATGTTGTACTGACCTCACAAAGTATTACAAAGAAGATAATGAAATGAAACAGGTACAATTTCAATACAAGTTCAACTCAGCAATTTACTGCAAAATGTTCACTTACCTCAATCTCAGTTCCAACCGGAGTGGCTTCACTGATGTTGACGATGTAAGGGCGGTTGTGGAAGACGGGAGGGTTGTCGTTGACGTCCTTTACGGGGATCACTCGCCGGAGAGAGATCGTGTTAGGTTCTGTGTTCGCTATGCCTTCATCTGGAATAAAAAAAATATTACACTTCAAAATAACACATATGAAAACAAAATATCGTATGTATCGTAAAATATTGAGGTACCTATTTAAAAAAAGAGAAGAGTAATGATGAGGGATAATTATAATACTATGCTATCATGTAAGCATTATTAAGACTACCTATACAAAAACAAGGAATATAATTGAAGTTTAAAAAAACAGAGTTTTGAAAATACTTTAGTTTGAAATTTCGTATTTTCTCGATATTGAACCATCGGCTATAGGATTATGTCTACGAAAATTATAAAATAATACTAGTCAATCAGTGAATAGGTATAAGCAGATGCATTATAATGTTACCAGTTAAACTGATGACGACTTCCAACGTGCTCTGCTCCTCCCGGTCCAAGCTCTTGGCGAGGGTGACGACTCCAGTCATCGAGTCTACGGTGAAGTACTGCCCTGATATGGAGTACCTTAGCTTACCATTCTCTGGGTCTATGCCTGGAACAGAAAATACAACTTGTTTAGAAGTTAATAATCTGCAACAATGTAAAGAAAATCAAGAGCCATGACTGGTGCAATCATTGGAAGAAGAAGTCTTGATGATTTCGATTTTTGTATTACTGACAATCGTTGGTAAGGAATTTATAATTTCGTGAAGAGGGAGGTTTAGAAGAGGAGTAGCTTACAAGTGGCTAAATTAAGAATTAAAAAAACTTCAATGTTATATAAGCTGAGCAATTTTCTGCACTCTCGAGGTGCATTTCTGTTTATATAACTCCGAATGTCCCCAACAGATCCTCACCAAATTTTAACGGCACCAATCGGAAAGTATAAGCACCCTGTAAAAAAAAGGAATTTACCAAATCGGTCTAGGTGTCGAGCAATGTTAAAACAAGCCTGAAAGAGTCCTGCTTTCTGAATGTTGAAACAAGCCTGCAGAATAACTGCTTCAAGCTTATTTTAACATTGCTCTGAGTTCATGGTACGGCTGGCTTAGATCTTTACTGTTAATTTATCCCCATCACACACATTTTCAAGGCAACACATCTTTAGATGTAGTAATCCATTTCAAGTTACCTTTCAAATGATAAACAGGCGTGCCCACCGGAGTATCCTCAGGTAGACTAAACTGTGACATATCCCCCACTTGTGGGACGAAGTGGGGCGCTCGGTTCATGACCTGGCTGACGCATGACTGCAGCAGGGAGATGATCAGCAGGATGATGAGGGGACTCGGCTCGATGAAGATCGTGGCTGCTTTCCGTCTTTGGAATATTATCTCTGCCATCTGGAATACAGAAAAACGTAAATGATTTTTAACCGACTTCAAAAAAGGAGAAGGTTACTTATCACTTTGTCGTAATCTTTTTTTTTTTTGTAGTTACTCGTAAGTATGTATATTGTTTATTTTGTATGTTATTGTGTATTTAAAGTAGAAATTTCTCAAATTATTGTACTGCTTTTAATATAGATGTCAATCTTCAACTTGGAGAAGTTATAAATTGTAAACTGGAATGTTAGTACCACGCAAGCAAAACAGTGGGCGGGAGGTAGATAAAGAGAATTTTACTTGTATAGTTATTTTGATTGTTGTATTTACCTAATTTTAAATAGCGTTTTAACATTCGTATGTGCACGTGGAAATCTCTTGTGACATTGTTTACATAAAGATTCTCGCGTCAATTTACGCAACAGGAATTTGAACCCATATGCCCGGGATACACGAGGCTAGTTTTTCAAGCTAGGATAGCAAGCTAGTTTTCTACTAAACTATCCTAGCTTGCTAACCTGGCTTGGAACATGCTAGTTCTGTTTACATGAGGCTAGTTTATTTTAAGCTAGTATTATTGCAGTGACTGAAGTGACCACACGTCCAAAATGAACTGCATGCGAAAAAAAAACACTATTCTATTGAAAAAGTTACTTTGAACGCTGCCAATTTCCACTAGAAACTAGCAGATGAATTACAAAACCGGGTGTGGACAAGACCGTGAATTTTAAGAAGAGATGAACGTGGATCACTCTGCTTTACTTTATTTTATTCATACTGCTTTGGAAGAATTTCGCAATGAAGATTTAGGCGAATATCAAAGTATTTTGCGAATGACAAAATGCGTGGTTACTGCTTACTAGCCAACCCAAAACTAGCTTCGCCGGCCACATGAAGCTAGTACACAAGCCAGGATAGTAAAATCAGTGGTGGGGGGCGCCACTAGCCTGAAAAATAGAACTCCATCCTATTAAAAACTAACCTGGCTTGTAAACTAGCTTATTAGCTTAGAAATGAAGCTAGTTTTGTCTACACGAAGCTAGAAGTACTAGCTTGCTAACTTACTAACACTAGCTCGCTATCCTAGCTTGAAAAACTAGCCTCGTGTAACCCGGGCATTATTCTAAAAATTAAGAGTCAATAATTTCCAGTCACATTTTCTATAATAAATGAACTGTTATAATAAAACTATTTAATCATGATGAACTGCAGATGAACTTCCTAGGGTCAATTAAGTCATAAAAGTAATAAAATTAACCAAGTTAAACAATGGGGAAACCCAAGGCTATTTATTAAAACCTGAGAGCATTATTTAAGTATTCTTAATCACTTTGGTATTACGAGTATCATGAATATTCATAGCACTACCTAACTACGTGAACGTTTTCTTTCAAAATCAATTTACTAAACATAAACGTTGGTTGCTTGATACTTATTGGAACATCTGTATCAAACCGATTTCCTAGAGGCGTAGACAAAGATCATGGATTTTCTTAGCCTACGAATCTAACAATTATTTTTCTTTGTAGGTAGGTACAGCCCCCAATTCTTCTAGATGACAACGTCAATCATTCCGCTGCGTTTTGGTTCGATCTCATAAATGTCAGTTTTTTTGGTGAATAGTAGAATAGCATTTCAAAAATTTGTTCTGCCGAAGTCCAAACCTTAGCTAAAACCTCACCACAACTGAGTCGTTTGTCATTATTAGAATAGGAATCAGATCAAGTTTTGCTTGAGGTTGATAAAAATTTAGGTACTTACTAGAATTGACACCCTGATTGACATGGATGAGAACGGCACAGTGCCGATTAGAATTTTGAGGGAGGAGGCTTATACCCATCAGTGGGCTATTATTAAACCTATGATGATAGTGATTGAAGGTGCCCCATCATTCATAGTAGCATTCGTCAGCAAGGCTTTAGAGAATGTTTTTTTCTTGTCACTCTTATGGTAATGAAGAGAGACCGCAACAGATTTAGCAGCCTTCTGATGATCGTGCTTATGTTTCGTTTCTTTAAAGTTGTTGAAAAAAACAAAAACTATACAATAACTAGCTTCCGCCCGCGGCTTCGCTCGCGTGGTACCCGGATAAAAAGTAGCCTTATGTCCTATTCCCGGTAAGTATATAAATAACTATATTTTAAATTTAAGCCAAATCGGTTCAGAGGTTGTCGAGTTTTAGAGGAACAAACCAGGGTTGTTGCGAATATCAGCATCAGCATCCGCTGATGATCAGCATCATTTGGAACATCAGCATCAGCATCAGCATCCGCATTGATCGATGCTGATATTCAATGCTGATGTTCCAGTCGTGCCAGGACATAAGGGGCGGGGCATTTAGTACTTGACTTGACTTGACTTAAGTTCCTATGTCCCCTCGATGGGGCAGAGGGCGTCCACAGTGACTCTCCATCTCGTTCTGTCTTGAGCTTCGCGCTTGATTTCGCTCCAAGACTTCCCGATCTGCTTCGCCTCGTCTAGCACCGTGCGCCGCCATGTTTGTTTGGGACGGCCACGTTTTCGCTTTCCTTGGGGATTCCAATCCAAAGCCTGTTTAGGTATATGGTCGGGACACCTTCGGAGCGTGTGGCCAATCCAGTTCCACTTGCGGCGCTTGATCTGCTGGTCGATCGGGGTTTCGTGGCAGCGCTCATACAGGTCTTCATTAGAGATTTTCTCTGGCCAGTAAATCGAGAGAATACGGCGAAGACAACGGTTAACAAAAACCTGGAGCTTATGCGAGATGTTTTTGGTTACTTTCCACGTTTCGCAGCCGTATAGCAGCACGGACTTGACGTTGGACCCGAAAATTCTGAGCTTGACTCTACGGGTCAATTTCCGTGACTGCCACACTGGTCGCAGCTGCGCGAAAGTAGCTCGAGCCTTGGCTATCCTTGAAGCGATGTCCTCTTCAGTTCCTCCGGCTTCTGACACGACGCTACCGAGATATGTAAACTTGTGGACTCGTTCCACAACCTCTGTGCCGATCAGCAAAGGTGTTGAGGTCACCACTCCAGATCTTATCTCTTGGGTCTTCCGGGTATTGATTTTCAGCCCAATGTTTGCAGCCTCTACCCTTAGATCATCGAGCTTAGCTTGCATGTCGGCTCGTGTATGACTTAGCAGACATAGGTCATCGGCATAATCCAAGTCTTCTAAGACATTGGAGATTCCCCACTCTATTCCGCGGCGGCCGTTTTCATATATGCAAAGCATAATCCCGTCTAGGGCGATTAGAAAAAGCAAAGGCGACAGAAGGCATCCTTGCCGTACTCCAGCGTGCACGTCTATGTCTTCAGAAATGAGTCCATCATGCGTCACTTTACAAGAATAGTTCTTGTAGATGGCTTTGATAAGGTCTACTATTTTCGGCGGGACACCAATGGAAAGCAAGCGCGACCATAAGCTAGACCATCTCAACGTATCAAAAGCCTTTTCGAAGTCGACGGCATTTAGTACATCGTTCGTTTAATAATAAAGAACAGACTTATGTTTACAACAAACATAGGTACATCCAAACATCCAAGCTTTCGCATTTATAGTGATGACAAGCGAATTTTTTCTTTTGACGACTGACGAGACTTACATTGTTCGACTGGCTCCCCCACTGGAGCTGGACTTTTTAGATTTAAACGGATGGATCACCGAAAAGAAAGCTAGGTCCCATACCGTGTTTGTTGCCCTGATTCTTCACGATGTTGGTCGCGAAATAACAGGAGTAGAATCACCTAGCTCTTAAGACGATTCAAGTGGTCGTGGCGGTCCTACTGAATAAATGATATTTGAATTTTGAAATTTTTGAATAATATTATTAGTGTGATTGTGAGAGAGAGGTTCAACGGCCCGAGTGCATGTTTATTGGCATTGTTGTAGTGCAGCTCATTTTACATGATAGTATGTCACCGGACCAGTCCGCGTATTAGGCCGGTTTCACAATGCGGTTGCGGTTGCTTTGGACCTGTTTAGGCGGTGCGCACACGCACGGCTTGGCACAGCCGGAAGGCATTCAGAAGTTTTCTTGACCTAAGATCTGAGAGATATAATTATAATTATTAAGGAATTCTGAGTATGAGTGAATTAAAATAAATTGTTGTTTCTGTTGTAGTCTCAAGTAGGTATAGTGAAATAATTTTGAATTTATACCTACATCGTTTTAACAAATTATCTACATTTATTAATAGGTAAGTATAGTTAATAATGATTTATTTTCTTCGACTGTTGGTAGCAGTAGAGCAAGGTGATTCTACTCCTGCTCTTTCGCAACCAATACCGTGAAGAATCAAAGCAACGAACATGGTTTGGGGCCTAGATTCCTTTGAGATAAATTGCCGAGCTGTTACCAATCGAACAAAGTACCTAAGGATAAAACATACACAATCCCAAAAAAGTAAAAGCTACATAAACAAAACAAACTCAATTACTTATCACTCAGTAAAGATACAAAAAGTAACGTAAGTAATACGCTTAGCTCAATGACATAATTACTATACGAGTGCCGTATTTGCATTAACAATTTAACGCAATAGTCACAGAATTTACGAACGCTCTAGTAAATCTGACTGCTTACAAAATAGGCTCACGTCACTTCGGTCCAGATAATGTTGCAACTTTTGCATTGTTTGTATTAATCAAATGAGCAAGCAAAGCAAGTGAAGATCTTAGTGGCAACTTGGGCGGTTTTGCTTTTTACCTTTGTGGGTTTGTATGTTTCACGAATTCTTGTTCTCGCACAACAATCAAACAAACCGTTGATCCAATCTGCATGAAACTTGGTAGGTCAATAGGTTGTGCTATATAAATTTTCTGGGGAGCATAA
The DNA here is from genome assembly GCA_958496255.1 of Camptogramma bilineatum. Lineage (NCBI taxonomy): Eukaryota > Metazoa > Arthropoda > Insecta > Lepidoptera > Geometridae > Camptogramma > Camptogramma bilineatum. The sequence continues at coordinate 16,765,915 of OY292455.1, forward strand.
AGCTTAAGGGGTACTTTGGAAAAGACACCAAGCAATGATAATGGTCGGTAGTTGTTGGGGGCATCTCTTGAATCACCTTTAAAAACTTTCCGGAACTCAGGAAATGATCCTGTAGAGAGAATCATATTGAAAATCTAAGTCAGAGGCATAACAATAAGTATTTTATTTGCTTAATAAGTTATTTTTAGGGTTCCGTACCTTAAAAGGTAAAAAAGGAACCCTTATAAGATCACTTTCTTGTCCGTCTGTCCGTCTGTCCGTGTGTCACCATCGATTATCTCAGGAACGGGTAAAGCTAGCAAGTTGAAATTTATACCATAATATACTAAGATCTATAGTTCCTATTGTGAGTATAAAAATCAAGGTCCTGAGTCAACACTATAAAAAGATATAGGCAAATAATAGTGGGCAAACTTCACCCAGCACCGCCAGCAATGTAATTAATATTACTCGAAAGACCTAACAAAACTAAGCATTTTTTATTATCGACGCATTAAAATCTATCCCGGGGGTCACTAGATAAATCCATGTTTGTACCTACCTAACCTGAGTAGTAGGTACTAGATTGTATGACAACGGGGCAAAATATAATTTGTTTCGACGAGAGTGCTATTTTGAATACAGAATGGAGCGAGGGATGCTAGAGTTGAAACCCGAGCGCAGCGAGGGATTCTAGATTAGAATCCTGAGCGCAGCGAGGGATTCAAAGGACGTCATCGGAAATAGGAGATTGTTACACATGGTTTGAAAGTAACCTACCTAGGCACGAGATGGTTTGGCGCACGAGCAAAGCGAGGGCGCTAATAGTTCGAGCGCCTAAACAGGTTATTCTAATCTATCTTGTAAGAGCTATTAACACGCTGAGACGCTATGGCCGCATCGCCGGCCACGTGACCAAACAGTTCGTATTGAAATGTATGACAGATAACTCACTTGGCTACGGTCTCGCGTCAGGATCCTGATCCTGTGATCCAGATCCCGTGATCCTGACTTCGTGATCCTATTCCCGTGATCCTGATCCTATAATCGTGATCCCGTGATTCTGATTCTGTGATCCTGATCCTGTGATCCTGATCCTACGTGATCCTAATCCCGTGATCCGGATCCAATGATCCTGCATAATCCTGATACCGTGATCCTTATCCTGTAAACCTGATCCTACGTGATCCTAATCCCGTGATCCTGATCCCGTGATCCTGATCTTCATCCTATGGTAAATAGAAATGTCAAATATAGCTGACACAGACGACATGGCTCAATAGAAATGTCAAATAGTAGCATGTGATTTATTTAATACTTTGTCAGCAGGGAAAATCGTTTCCCAGGGAGAATTGCTTCCCAGGGACTCAAAAGTACTGTTTTCATCCCTCTGTTCAGGTAACTTCAAGCGTACTTTCCGAACATGAGAAATGAAAAATAAAGACTTTCTCATAAACCTCACATTATTTTGAACTAAAAAACATCCCAATAAATCGAGACTTTTATCGCTCTAATCATAATCATTTTAGCTTTTTTGTAAGTTAAAACTTTTCGACTTAAATAAATAGAGAACCCTCGGACAGAATTTGATGCGAATTGGCACAGAGAAACAAGGCTTTGATACCTTCTAAGCAAAAGTAGCTATATTTAAGCTGTGGCGGTCGTGGGTCCATACATTTATGATTATGCCCAAAAATGCGGTAACAGCCATTTTAACCTCTCTTTAAGTTAAACCTATTCGACTCAAAATAAATAGAGACCCCCGGGACAGAATTTGATGCGCATTGGCACAGAGATACAAGGCTGTGATACCTTCAAAATAAAAGTAGTCTGAGCTGTGGCGGCCGTGGGTGAAGTGCCCATATATTTTTGCCCACACTCGTTTAGGTTTTCGTGAAAACTTGTGAGTACCAAAACTTACCTTAATTATCAACTTGGGTGATTTTGCTTTGTATGTTTGTGGGTTTGTGGGTTTTTACGTTTCACAATTTATGTTCCCGCATAACCATCGAATCGTTAATCCAATCTGCATGAAACTTTGAAGGTCAGTAAGTTGTGCTAAGAAAATTTACGAAAATAAGTAACCGTTATAACGAAAGCTACAGCTTGTTAGAGTTTTGATGTCTTTGAAGTTTAGTGGGGCTAGAAAAGTCGTTATGGCAGAATCATAATATGATTCATATTATGATTCAGATAAAGTGTGCTCAGCAATTCCTCTTTATTTTTGTAAAATCTTTGCTGAATGAATGAACCTGAACTGAAACTATATGCATGCCAGTATTCTTTACCATGACGAGCTAGCGCAGTAGACAAATTGTATAGTTACAACTCCGCAGAAAGTCAAGTGTTACCTGCATAGACTACATTTTGTTTTTCAGCAAATTTTTAGTAACCGCTTATAGTCTTTATTTGAAACTGCCTATTAAGCACATGCTGTCAATACATTGTGTGTGTTCGTATGGGCTAGTAGCCAACTCTGGTAACGGAGTTTTGTAAGCCACCTGAAGGCCTCCGTCATGTATTCACTACTTAAAAGCTGAAACGACAATTAACGCGCTCTCCAAAGCTCGGAAGCGCTCAGCTGTTGATACCACTTGCGACTTACAAAACGTAGGCTTCATAGTTACAACAATCATACCGTATCCGTGGGTCGGATAGTTGATGTTGCAACTATTTGTCTTACGCATTGTTTTGGGTTTCGATTTTGTACGGCTACCAACGAAACTAGAGCACATCAGTTGCAGAATTTTAAAGCTCTTAAAAAAGGAAAAAAAAATTGTTTATTAGGGGAATGGTAGTTTCGTTTTAAAGTCATGCACTCATGCCAAAGCTATTTAAGTAGGTAGGTATTTGAAATTTTTACCTACATTTGAAATATCAATATTGGCTGTCTAAAACGAACTAAACCACTTACAAATTTATTTGTGTTAGAAGTCGAAAATAAAATTCTAGCATCAACTTTAACTGCACAGATGATTTTCTCCCTGTCATTTCTTTAATAATAGACAGAGAGCAACACTTCGCGTGTCATTTTAAACCGTGTTTAACTGCAATCCAAGGTTTTCTGTTTAACATAACTGCATGTTCCGTTAGAGCTGTTTCGGACATAGTCCCACGCTAAGTTGTGTACAGATTAGGTAACTGTTGGTAGGTACTTATTCATGTTCTTTTTAACAAGAGTTGGTTAAATTTATCTTAAGGAGAGTCATGGAGATTCATAAGTTGTTCACAGTAGTCTTTCAATACTCAATCATGTAATCAGGTAGCACCTAAAAATCTTTGTGCAAAAAATCACTGTGATTTTTGAATACAATCATTGGTAAAACTGACTCTAGAAATCTAGGTCTAAATCTAATATAGTTTATCTTTGCAACACACAAATCAAACACAATGGAATTCGAAAGAAATGTCATGCCCTCGTTCTAAAATCACGGCCACACGTTTGCTGAGTAGAAACTTGCTATTTTGGAGAATCAGCAAAACGTAAAATTTTAAAAAAATGTGTTAGAAACAATTCACGTTCATCTTCAGAATGTTACATGTTTTATGAAATGAGGACACCATAATAAGCGTTCAACTTCTTACAGTTTTCGATGTTTGTTTTTGTTCAAAAATCTAAAGTCAATACTCTACGTTTAAGTTCTTTGTGCATCACACTTCACGCAAATAAATTATTTTATTTCATTTAATTTCTACAATAGTAAGCCTAGGGTATCATTACATAAATAGCGGACCCAGCAGAAGTCCTGCCTCGGTCGAAAAATAAAAGAGAGAAATTGTCACCTACAGGGTCCCAACTAAGAGCTAAAAACTCAACCAGAAGAACAAGAACAAGAACAAAAAAACAACAATCAAAATCGGGGAAGCCGCAGTTTTAGATATAGTATGCGCAGGATGTTTGACCCACTATCACGCTATTGATTGATCCATGTGGCTCCAAAAGACACTGGGACGAGTCGCATTGAATTCTAGGCTAAATTGCGTTTAACCAAACCAGACAAAAGGTATTGTGTACATGTCAGTGAACCTCACAATAGGCGTGGGAAATTGTGATAATTGTCTCGTACCATCAGCCACAGAACAATACTGAGGATTTTTCAACTATTCTAGACTAGTTTTCCTCGTTACTTTGTATGCGTGGTGCCAAAATGGTCTTATGTGCTATTTTCGGTCACCATTATGTTTATGCCAAGTTTCATCTCATAAATTCACCTATTCGAGATTTAGTTTTATGTGAGCTGGTTAAAATGAGACTAAATACTGGTATTTTACTATTACTTACTGAGTATTTCTGTTGGACAGCTTCTGATCGAATCTTATGATCAGTTTATTGTTACCATAATATCGCATTGCCATACTTAAATGTGCCAAGGAATGTCATTTAGGCTCATGATTGGGCCCAAAAGCCAAAGTACCGGGCAACTCTGATTTACTTCTCAAATTGTCTATACTTACCTTATTTTGAGTTGATCAGCTCTTTGGATTTTGGGCTCGACATTAATGACATCCTTTCATCTCAATCGGATGCCAAGATGTGGTATTATTGACCCAAACATACATACTTAATGAACAGACGTGAAAAACGACTCGCGATTGTATCTGGGAGCTATTAGGCTCAGATCTTCAAATATTTAAAAAAAAAATTAAGATTTCTAGGTGGGTAGTAATAATACTCTAACAAAATAAGATAGGTTCTATTGTTGTATTAACCAGTTGTTTCGTAGTGATCTGCAAGACAATGGAATATGCCTTAACGGTTCTAGACTGTAAGCTTCATGCAGACGACTGTACAACTCATGTTTTTGTTTGAAGGAAGTAAGTTTCTTCATGTTTTTAGCAGCTGAAAGTTACGAAGTGGTGAATGGTGGTGAATGGAAAGCTAACATCTTAGATACTACGGTTTCTTTGAAACCAAAGTCCTATTACGGTACTTGTTATGTAGGATGATGACTAAACCAATGCTTGAAAAATGTTTAAAGTATGTACTTATAAGAACTATAATTGTACTATACTATCTTGATACAGCTTATACAGCTTGATCATTTTCTTGTTTGTAGATTTCTTTAATTTAACGTTAAAATATAATCATTAAGTATAGAATAGAGTTAGAGCCTTAGCGTTTTGTCATATTAAGTTAAACTTAATAAGACACAAAAATCTTTAGATATACAATCGGTAGTATTGCGACTTCTACTGGAATCTGTATGTATTATTTGCAACGGACTTATCTAACTATGATTTTACTGTAAACTTCCGCAACTTCCAAAATGTCAAGGTATCTCCTTTAAATTGTAATTCCAAAATGGCATTTAATTGTGACACTATTACATTGAGACGCATTGTTTCTAGCGTGGTATTTATGTTAAATAAAATAAAATAATGCCAACTATTAGTAGGTATACCTAAGTATTGCAAAAGTATATTTCAGTCATTCATTCAAGTTATTTTTATACAGTCATTGAGGTATTTAGAAATAATATTGACCTTGATGACTAACAATCACGTTATGCAAAGAAAGTCCGGTGTAAACACATCTTTACTTAACTTTAATTTTTTAAACCCTAAACTTACTTACCTTAAATAAAATCCTTTCTAATAAACACTTCACTTTCACTTATTTACACGCATTTTTCATTTATTTTATTTGATAAACACTAAATAAAGCTAACACAACATACTTTTGTACCTAAGAAGTTACGGACTCCGTTTGAATCATGCTGTCAAAAACTTGCACCACCGGTCTACGGTAACTTGTATTGTTTCTTTCTCTTTCCCACCATTTGAACTCGCCGCGTAGGAAAAAGACGGCAAACTCTGCGAAGCTCCGACTGCAAACCCTCGCAGATAGAGCCTTTTTGCACGGGTAAAAGTAACGGGGTTTTTCTTGAGATGTTTGAGATGAGATGGCATGTGAGGGGTCAATGCTGTTAGAGAGGGACGGAAGGCATACTAGGTCACGTTTGAAAAGGGCGAACAAAATAGTTGCAAAAAGGTTACTCAAGTTAAAATGGAACGGGGGAGTGGTAATTATGATTAACGTTGTAACATTTTGAAAAATCATAACACTCTTTGGAAAGTTCCTATTGCTAATTTAGATTCATTAATATCCTCAGCTATCATCAGGATAGATTCTTGGGTCAGGCAAGCGTCTTTTCAGAAATCTATATAAAAATAAATATTTCCTTGTAGTGAAATTGAAAATTTGAATTTCCACAAGGGCCAGTATTCATTTTATACCTGTTCTCCATCCATTATCTAAATATAATACATACTTAACCTATCAGTAACTAACCTCAAGTTGATTATTTAAAACGATTTTAAATGCCATCTACGTAGAGTGGTTTGAATTAAAGTGAAGTGTTAAACAAGCCTCTATCAAAAGAGGCTTGCTTGTTGCCTAGTGATTCCAATATTACTCGCAGTATGGCGCCACTTGATAATCTAATAGAAAAGCAGCATTTACACGTAGAGATTGGACCGCGGGAAATAGCACGCTCCATTCCAACCTTCGCTAAAAACCTTACGTGTAGATGCGCGACGCTTACAGTTCGATCTGGCAATGTTTTTAGCTCAGTTTTTGTGACAGTTTTTTGCACGCATCACCGTTCATAATCATACCAGTCTAAAGACTGGCGCGTGGTATGATTATGATTATTGTCATAGTTTACTGTGACAATAATTAGCACAACAGTTTTTTCAGCGGTTAAATCTGTACAGATTTACCCGCGGTTCGGAACGCAGTCCAGATGCGTGGTAAAACTCTACCGTGTAAAGGCCGCTAATGGCTCGCGCATTCCTACTACAGTCGCAACAGGCCGCAGTGCAATGGTTTTCTATGAATAACGGCCCGGTGCAGCCCGCCTGTAGTGTGCGATAGTTCTATAAAATGTACGAAAGTGGTGTAGGAAGATTTTGGTTACGCGTTACGGTGCGGTGCGGCCTGCCCTAATGTGAGCGAGCCTTAAGAGTTAGCCTTTGAGCATCTAACTAAACAGCATAAAAACCTACCGATGCCACAGATATCTGTGCCGATGCCTAACAGCTAAAAAAGGATAATCACCATTCAGTTTAATTTACATGAGAGTGGTTTAAAGTTCGTTTAATTTTGTCGAAAAAATAATGCTAAAAGGCTTACCCCATTATTCATGTTGTCTGTCAACTTTAGCACAAAGTTGCACTCTAGAGAACCTATATGTCCATTATCAATCACGGTTACTTTACAAATCGTATAAGTATGTCATGACTTCATGAGTCATTTTATCAAGATGTATTTTTTTTTTGTTTTTGCTCACTTGTTATGTTATGCGGTATTATTTAGTAACATAAGTCGTGCAAATCATAAAATTTCCAGAAAAAAAAGTCTATTTTCCTTGCCTAGCAAATAGACACAAATTTTAGACACAAATATATGTGTTTTTTAAAATAAAAGTCAATCTAGAGCTGATCTAGAGTCATAATTCGTCCTTGTGGTTGTCTATAATCTTCATCCAAAACCACAAAGTCTGTTAAGATTTTCGAAAATGAAAAATAATATTCGACAATACTTCAATTATTTTATTTACAAAAGTGTCCACAAAAGAACATAGGACACAAAGGTCAATACGGTGGGACACTAAAAATTACCCTATAACAATCTACTTTATTCACTATCATCTGCTGTCTTGGTTTTATTTCTCTTTATTTCCGTGTACATAGGGACGTACGAACGGAAACCAGTCACTGACATTTCAAGTTTCCTTTTCCTGTATGTTTCAGGACTGTACCTGCTTTGATTCCTCGCTGCCATAATATTTCTATAGTGCCCATTAATTTGTGGAACGTACGTTTTCATAGTGGTGGTTTCTTCATATTCATCTGTTGTGGTTGGGATTTCACTTTCTGTCGTTGTCGATCGATTTTTTAGTTTAATGATTAGTGTATCTCGTATATTGTTTGATTTTCTTAAAATATTTCCATATCTATCCATTTCAGTTGGAGCACGCGTAGTAGCCCATTTCATACTACCCCTATTCGTTGTTGATTGAGTGGTTTCAAAATCTGTATCCGTTTCCATTGTTGCGTCCATAGGTGCTTGTGTTGTAGTCCAATCTAAGTTTGTACGAATTGTCTCCATGGGTACTGCCTGTGTAGTCACTAAGTTCATGCTTCTTCTACCCATTTCTATAGATGGATTTGTGGTTCCCCAATTTGCATTTGTAGCTGTTTCAGGTGTTGCAGTAGTTTCCCAATTTAGATACTTCCTTTCCATTTCAATTTGCGTGCTAGCTGAATCTCCTCTTGTTTCTACCGTCATAGCTTGTGTTGTTTCCCAATTCATGTTATAATCATTCGAAATCATTGATACAGACTGGGTGGTTGCCATATTTATGTAATGGTCGGGAACTTTAGCGTCTTCGGCACTGAACTTGATCACGTCATGGGGGGTAGTTGGCCTTGTTGCCCAAGGATTCACTTCTGTACTGGTTGCAGTTGTATCAAATATGGGTATGAAAGTAGGCACTGGTGGCAAAGTAGTTGCTTCGTTAATACTTGGAATTTCAATAGTTATTAGCCCCGAGCTGCCATCATGATAATCTTCAACTTGTCCAGCAAATAGTTCTACTGGTTTTTCTGTGACAGGTAAAACAGTACTTTGTCGTACTGTGGATGTTGTATGTTCTGCAAGTGTTTGATTTCTAAACTCAGTTTTATCTTCAGGGGAGTACACGTCGACGTGTACTATCATTGTTGCATTATTGTTTTCACTTTTAGTTTTTTGTTCAGCTCTATTTGCAGTAAATTTTACATCACTAATATTTATATTTCGAGTTAAATATCTCGGTTTTTTGTATCTATAATATGTTCGCCTCATCGGAATATTCTTTTTCCTAAATTGTATTATAGGTTTTGAAGTTGTAATGTAGATTTTCTCTAAAGGTGGTTTTGTAATTTCGTCTTGTCTCTTGAACTCTGGGCTAGCATTCGGTTTCAGTGGATAGAGATTCAACATTACTGAGAAAGATTTAGTAGAAGTAGGTTGCTCTGTTACGTGTTCTGCAGACGTCCTTAAGTTATTAAGTTTTTCCTGAATATTATTCTCGCAATGATTACCTCTACAAATTCTCTTATAGGGTATTCTTTTGAACATTGGAATTCTATTAGGCTTTGGATCTTCTAGTACACTAGGGGTTGGTACTGGAGCAAATCTAAAAAACGTATCTGCTAGTAGGTTAACCTCTCCTGGGCTATCTGGCTTGAAATTGAACAAAGGATCTTCATTATGATTAGCGTAAGTTTCGACTCTATTGGAATTTTGTTGCTGTAGGTCCATACTAGTAGATTCATCGGATTTTTCTTTTTCAACTTTAGGTTCAACGTAAACCCCTGAGAACGCTATAGAAGTATGGCTATTTGTAGGTTTGGTGTGCATGTCTCCAGCTTTTGCATTGATTGTTTTTTCAAGGTACCTGATTATTTGTCTTATATTCTGTAGTCTTTGTGCATTCCTATAGCTGTCGACCCAACTTCGCGATCCATACGTTTTGCTAAAAGGTAATGGCGTAGCGCTGCGATATTCAAAAATAAATGGCCTAGGGCTAGTTTTTCTAATTTTACTTTGTCTGTACGCATTAGGAGCAAAAATTCTTGGTATGGTGTTGTTTTTGCCGGAAGGATTCCTACTTAGGGGCCTGGACATTTCAATGACTGGATCTACGTAGTTACTTTCTTGTAAGGCATTGACCAGCAATGGCATTCGTTCGTAATAATCTTGATCAAATCCTAAGAAATTCCGGTCGAGTCTGTCAGCGAAGGGAGTGTCTTTGGTGTGGTTTATGACATCATAGGTTCCGTTTCTTATCCTTTGTACTAAGCTCCATTCTACTGCAATCGCATACTCGTAGATTAGTAGAATTACCTGAAACAAAGAACCGTGGTTTCGAGATTAATAATTGTGATTAAATAAAAATATTAGGTAAATTGCAAGTAGAACATAAGAACACAATAAAAAGCTTTAATTTATTTATTAGTTAAACAGAATTTAAAAATGTTATGCTATATCAGGAATATTATCATAATTATTTATTAAATTAAAATCATAGTCCTGATCATCATGTTTCCATTCATTCTTTTGATGGATTTCCAAGTAAATCGGTCTATGGTTTGGCGTCATTGATTTCCAAGCCGGTACGTTTTCATTCTTTAGTTCTTCCCAAAGTAAATCTACTTGAGTTAAATTATTTAGATTTTCCGTTTCTTCATCGACCGTTGATAGTACGTTTGTTGTCATTTTATCTTGACTATTCATTGTTTCAGATTTAGTAAACACAACAATGGGTTCAGTTTCATGGCTTGTGGATTGTATTGTTGTTGATCTAGCTTTATATAGAGGTGTAGAATTTTCAGTTGGCTCTGTTTTTATTCGAATGTTTTCGTCCTTTAACGCTAATTGATAGAGGGCTTTGTTATGGTTAATCAAGAACTTATTATTAGCTAATGTATTTACTTCAATTATTGACTGAGGCTTACTGAAATTTATAGGACTATACGGTTTTAATTTAACGAATTCAAACATATCAGGGTTTAGCTTTTCCAAATTATTATCTTTATCATTTTTCAGAAAGTTTGATTTCAAATCATTTCTTGATGTAGTAATTGGCTTTTGCTCTTCATGTATAATTTCGTTGTTTAATTTAATATCTGGTTTTTTCTCATTCATTATTTTATTATTTCTTTTAAAAAAATTGACTATAGACTTTGGTTCCAATGCTTTCTTATATTTATTCACGCTTGACATAGGTTTTGTAAGAAACTGCGGAACTTCATCGGTAACACCAAGATGATCAATAGAACCGAAAGTAGATCTTTCATGGTTTGTGTAATAATTTACATATTGAGATTCTTGCTGCCAAAATTCTTGAGTACTTTTAACTTTGTCCTCTTCAGGAGTGCTAGTTTCCAGTTGAGAATTTTTGTCAACATCATCATTTATCTTTTTGTCGATGATAATTTGTGTTTTATTGTTTTCGTTTGTTTCAAAATAAGATAATTTTGGTACTAAAATTTCATTGGGCTGTTTCATTTCGTTTTTGTGATGACAATCAGTCATTGTTTTGAGTTCTTTACTTGCATCCGTTGACAATAACTTTTCAATCCCTGACAATATTTTATTCAGAACTTCTCCTAGTTTAGTTGGACATTTGCAGTTGATAATTTTATCTTCCGTTTTAGTATCTCCACTTTTCGCAACCTGGGTCGTAGATTTTGGTGTCATACTTTTATGTTTAAGTTTTGCTTTAGGCACTGCCCTAATCACAGGCTTTTCTGTTAACTTTTCTTGATTGACCATAGGTTTAGTTGATCCTATATAGACTCTCTCACTAATCATTTTGTCAACATAATTGATAATGCGTTGGTAGTCCCTTATCTTTCGTATTTTAGTAAAATACTCCATGTTTTGTAAAGGGCTTCTGTAGTATGCTATTGGTGAGGTTTTATATGATATTGCATAGAGCTTTGATGGGACACGAAACCAGTTTCTTGTGACCATATTTCTGTCAAAACTTCGCTCTGTGGTCTGCTTAGTATCATAAATTGGGCTAGAACTGGATTGTTCTTCAAGAATTTTCTCCAAAAATACATTCTTCTTCAAGGCTTTTAATAGTATCGGTAGAATTGTGAGGGTGGTTTTGTCGATGCCAGCTTTAGCGTATTTTGTTTTGAAGCCATTTTCAGTGGTATCGTTGATTAAACTGAACCAATTTCTTGTCAACGAGCTTTCTATATTCACTTCAGAGTTTAGACTGAACTCGTACACGAATATCACCACCTGTAAGAAATAAAACATTATTTAGTACTTACTGTACCATTATGAATTCAAGAATAGAGATATCAAATGACATGACTTTTTATAAGACAGAATCACTCCAATTAAAACGATGCGATGTCTATGATATTTGAATGAAAACGAGCGAGGCTGATTAATACAGTACAATACTGATTTCGAAAAATCGTGGATTACAGATAAAGTTATGGACAAAAACCAAAACTACGGTCATCTCACAAATTGCCACAGCCACGTACTGTAATTTACACGTAACATTTCATATGAGGTTCGACAATTACTTTCATCCACGAAATGTTAAGTCGATAACAAGTAATTACTTTATAACTCACCATAAAGGTGAAAGCATAGGTTACCACACTTAAATAAATGACACATTAACTAAAAATTACAAATGACAAGTTATTTACTTACACATAGTTTTTTAGCATTTCCGTAGTTTTAAAAGCTTTTGTTTATCTTTTAATTGTTAGTTTATTTTTAGTAATAACTAATACGTACACAATAAACACTCATAAATGTGATGACTACTTAGTTATATACCTAGCTATTTATTCAATCACTTCTTTTTTTTCAAGTTTTTTTATGTAACATTTTAGACATAAGACAACAATAGTATGTTGTAATAATGTGCGTTCTATAAAAAATAAAGCAAACTCATTTCTCTCTTAGTAATCGCTTTAACAGTAAATAAGTATACTTAAGCTAAACGTTAAGATGCCCAAGTAAAAGACAAATTCTATTTTGTACTGGTTCTATTTATTGCTAGTTCTTGTTACTCCAATGAGTGTTAAAAAGATTTATGTCTACTTAACACTATCATCTTTACAGATCGTTTATGTTTTTTAAGATGTATTCAAAGTTCTAATAAACACTGGGAACATAGTGGAACTAATTGATATGAGTTTACTTTGAACAGATTACTGTGAGTAGTTGTGTGTTGACGACAAAGTAGTCCGTACAATTTTCACGTAAAAACTAAGGTCTTAACAATATAATACATCTGAAAGATTGTGTGTTTGGATAGTTATAATTGAAATAATGCCTTAATCAGTGTACAGATTTGTATGGAAGTTCTAATAGATGCTAGGTGACCAGGAATAAAATTTTATTTTTTGACATTGGAAATGTCTTTTCGTTCGCTCTAGTGTAGGCTCCGATTTCACGAAAAAGTGCCCCTTATATCTCGGAGAGTTGTGAAAATTATTATGATATTTACAAAAATCTCAAAAACGTGTAATCACGAGAGCTGTAAGGTGCAAAAAGAATTATTCCAGAAAGTAAAAAACGAAAATAGTTATGGCTGAAATAGTGAAAAAAAAAACTATTAAGAGTACTCATTTTCTTTTCGATTTTTCTTCTACTTCTTTTTCTATAATGTCGCATAATATCAAATACGTCATGTTTAGCTGTCTCCCAACAAAAGTCCGCTACTTTACATACGGTTATAGTATGCTTTCTGCTTTCTTGTTTTATCGACTCGTGCGCAGCGGCCGTGACGCCTATGCTGTAGTTTGTTCCCCATGGCTCTATGTTACTGCTTCGTTCATCTTAGTATAGGTAATCCAGCAGTACGCACGTACAATATTTAGTATTTTGTAAAAAAATATAAAATTAAAATGACGAGCTATACGATGTGTATCGTTGATTCCGGTATGTAAGGCCGTTATCTCCGGCTTCGGAAGCACAGGCTGTTTGCAGAGCCCTCGTGCCGGACGGTGGCTCGGGCCAGCTCTCCCATCCCGCGCGTTTTAACTGCACTCAACGCTCTTCTTGACTCTAACCATGACTGTGACTTGTTCGCTGATAGCTGGTCCAAAATGTTGACTGAATGTTTGTGTTTTTGTGAGCGTCTCTCTTAACTATGACATTTGAATTTTATGAATTTCTGTTAATTGTGTTATTTGAATTGTATTTGAATTGTGTTTTATAATTTTATTAATAGGTTTTGACATTATCTCTCTCTATACATTATAATAATCTCTTTAATTAGTGTAATTGGTATTGTGCCGTGTTAATTAAAGTTAATAAGTTGCCGAGATCTACATTATTTTGTTAATTTTTCGATAAAATGTGTAAGTGATAAGTGCGTGCGTAGCAGGACAACGTTTTACTATTGGGTTCGATAATCGTTTTGTAAAATTAAATCTATATAATAGTTGCATTAAATGACCCAAAACGTAGGTACCCTATTTTGATGCAGCAAACTAGCAGACACAAACACTCAATAATCCTATACCACAATAAATATATGACACAGGTGTGTTGAAGAAAAATTTAAATAAATCCAATATCATGTAAGAACAGAAACCAAAATACCTTGATTCTAAGACTCTAAGCCCACCCAGTGATCGTAGTAAACAAATGCTTTTTGATGTAGATTTATCATCATCAGAGTTTAACTTGTGGAATGTAAGTTGGAACGTTCTGCTGCGTAGTTTCAAATCACTGCTGTAGCTCTTTGACATAACATGGATTATTCATTAGATTACAGTGTTCCAGAGCACTGTAGAACTCGCCAGCACGGCAGTGATCAGTTAAAATGATTTGTGTGAACGCACGCTTCGCCTTGACACCGGCATTTTCCGCAACCATCTGATCAGCTTGCTACATTGTTTCACGGAACAAATTGTATTACTTTTTATCAATATCCAGAAAAAAAAAGTTCTTGTACTTATATACAAATTTTATTTGTCTGTTCTTACAAGCTTTAACTGTAAGCCATGTTCAATAAAAGCTTGTTATTTGTTAGTTTGGGTCAAATCTTCTTCTTCTAATGTTGCCTCTCCGACTAGCGAATGTTGGCAGTCAATATGGCATAATTGTTCCCGATCTTTAGCGAGGCGAAATAGTTGGGCAGCGCTCACTATCCCCGTCCACTCTCTGATGTTCCGCAACCAAGATTTCTTCCTCCGACCAACACGCCTCTTGCTGGTAACTTTTCTCATCATAATTAATTGAAGTAGGTCATATCTCTCGTGTCTAATGACATGTCCTAAATAACTAACTTTTCTTAGCTTGATGGTGTACAAAAGTTCCCGTTTCTGCTGTGCCCTTCGGAGTCATCACTCTGGTCTGGAGGATGAATCACTTTCAGATTTACTTACTTACTCTTACTTAAGCATAATTCTGCATTATTATGTTGTAATAAGGGCTTAAATAAAACATTTAAAAAACTAGTCTTTGGTTTCAATCATTTAAGTCAAATCAAATCACATTTCTATACATACCGGAAAGTACGTCAACAAACATAATTATTGTCACTCAACAATGTTTATTGAAACGAAAACAATGTGCGCATTTGTAAACAGGCATTTAACATTATGTACACAATGATATTTGTTTTGAATAATATGCGTTTATCGAGCGCATTGTTCGCGCGAAGAAGCACAAACTGTTATTAAAAGAGGAGAGAGAGACTCGACAAAATAATAAGTAGTCTCCATGACCTATGAAAATATGCATGCTATTAGAATGATATTTGGTAATTGGTGAACAATTTGAGTGTAAGTAACTATTTTTTTTCCAGAATGCTATTAAAATGAAAGCTTATGTTTTGATTTAGTAATTTTCTTTGGAGTTCACATTTATCCACTCACAAGTGAAACCGATATTTCTAACGATAAAATAAAAATATGGGGTATGGAAAAATGCAAATTGATGCTGATAAACATCATTTTTCTAGTTTCTTAAAATGTATACTTGCCTAAAACAATGGTGCTGCTATCAGCCCAACAATGGGTGTTATCGTCAAATCTTATGATTAACCCATTCACGAATTTTTTTAAAGATTTTTAAGATATAATTAACCATAAACAAGCGCATGCTTTTATTTTTAAGAATCATTTACATTTGCTATTACTAGTATTTCGCTCCGAATTTATATCTCGCGCACCGCAGATGGCTTACATTTGGACTTTCTTCTGACTACCCCTATACTTTCAAGTGCTATTACTGCCGGGTATGTACCCCGATTACTCAAAAACGCCTAAACCGATTTAAAAAAATATTTTTTTGTTTGAAAGGGTACACGTTCCAATCCGTACCCATATTAATGTGAAAGTGTGTTTATTTGTTTGTTTATTTGTCCTGCTTTCACGTAAAAACGGAGCGACGGATTGACGTGATTTTTTTGTGTGGAGATAATTGGAAGGCTGGAGAGTAACATAGGCTATTTTTTATCTGGGTACCACGCGAGCGAAGCCGCGGGCAGCAGCTAGTTACGTCATAAAAATTTTGTGAGGATCTACCGAGGATCTTCGGAGTTTAGAACATAAATGAACCTCGAGAATGCAGAAAATTGATCAGCTTATAACATTGAAGTCGAGTTTTTAAATTTTATTTTTATTTAAGCCCAAGGGGCTTAGTTTTTTTTTAATCATAGATTTATTAAACTCATTGTAGACAGATAAATCAGACATACTGTCAAACTTTGTTTTCTATAATATTGTTAAAATTACATCATTATGGTTATTGAGCTACATTCACAAGCGAACTTTCAAATTTACAAAATAGTGTAGTCAAGTAGTGTAATCAAGATAAAAACACGTACAGTGGCTACAAAAGATTATGAGATTAAGTTATAACTTATATAGAAAGATAATTTGATCGTAAATTCAAGACTTAAAGCGTCACTTCGACTGTAAAGAATTTGAATTACAAAATAACATTTTGTTAAAAAAATAAGCATTAATTTACAGAAACTTTACTACATATTTACATAATCACTTTACAAAATACAACAAGAACCAGTTGAGCCATCGTTTCCGTATGTGACAGAATTAGAGAATACTGTTTATCTGCATTTATTCGTTACTGTATATGTATAATATTAGAGAATTTATTGTAATCACAATAATACATATTTGTATATTGGTATTATAGTAGGTACTTAGGTATTTTAGTTTTTCTAATGGTACCTACACTCACAACATTGATACCTAGTCAGAGTTAGAATATTCTTCTAATAATTATTATTCTTATAATTCTTATCTAATATCGATATTCTAACTGATTTATCAATGTTGTAAATGTATCTGTTGTAAGAACCCTGAATAGTGGCGCTCTTGTCGACAAGAGAAACATTTCAGGCTTAGAACCATTCTGGTGACCTCATTAGCACATAAATGAAATAGTAAAAATTAGTCAAATCGTTTCGAAAAGAATTACGAACAAACACAGAACATAAATTTATTACTAGTAGTGTTTAAAAATATATTATCGGGACTTAAACGCTTAATAAAATAATTTTATATATTTCGACGTTTCAGATGACCGTGGTCACGAGTAGACCCAATAATATTTTTTTTATAAATGTGTTCAAGTGCGAGGACGGTTAAAATATGCTTAGACTAATAGTAAGTAGTAGTAAGTATAATACTTACAACAACAACGATAACAGTAATCGCTGTAGAAACGGCGGCGCAGGCGCACCCCTGCCTGATCTGCCGTCTCCGGGACAGCCTCAGAAACTCCTCAGTCCTTGCGTCGATGCTCCTATACAGCCCAAACTGCCTGATCCTGGAGCCACCAGACGAGACCGAACCCTCACTGGACATCATCACATCACTTCCTTTCCTCACGAAAATTCATTTAATCTTCATGAAAATATCGATGTATTTTTGTTACACATCACTGTTTGGACAATGTGCGCATCTCTTGGATCTTCGCGTGTGAGTGCCGATGTGTTTTCGTTGTGATAGTTGGTGTTTGGCGGTAGTGATGGGATGATGACAAGAAAATCGATGTTCTTAGATTTCAAAAGCATGGTTCTATGTTATTGCTGTTGTTTTTTTGGATGATTAATCATAAGCTGTGGCTGAAAAGTTATAAAGCAACTTTGATACCAAGCTATTTTCGGCAATCTGCTGTTAGTAATTTGGTGGTGAAGTCAATAAAATACCGAAAAATCTACATCGGAGGCCTGAGAATTCTATTATGATAAATTCGTCGGAATAACACATATAGTCTCTGAAAATCCTCCGACATTTTAAACGATCGAGACACGGCTACGTTTTCTGAAGCGCGTTTTTAAGCTGCGCGTTTGCATTGCGTTTGTCAAGTATCCATAAAAACGCGAACCGGGAGTGGGGCAGTGCGTTCACATCGCGTTTGTATGGATACAAACGCGCTGCAAAAACGCAGTATGCCTCCCTAAAATGTCTATAGATCGAAGCAAACGTTTATAGGGAAAGTTGTGATTATTATTGTACTTTATACAATTATCGACATTAAAACTTCCCATCTCTAGCGTCCATACATCACGGCGCACCGAAGCGTGCCTACGCCCCTCCAGCCACTAAATATTCAAACAACGAGAGAAACCCCATTTAGTGCTATAATATACATAAAACTGCACATAACACAGGTAATATTACTAATAACTACCATTGTAATACCGTGTTATGTTGGTTTATGTAATTTTACGAGTCTTTTAGATGATTTACTAAGATGACTTTAAGATTTTTTTAGCATTAGTTTATTTCGGTAAGTATTGAGAAAGTTTTTTGAAATGTTAGTCCCGTTAGTTTCCTAATGCTATTTTTAAGGAATATGTTTTTTAATTTTACTGACTCAAACATTTTTTATTCTGCCAAATTCTGGTGTAAGCATCATTCTATTTTTTAGCCATTTTAAAATACAGATTAAGTAACGGTGATAATATCACACAATTGTAAAAAGTATGATCAGCATAATTACCTATATCAAATCAAACGTGCAACAGACATAGTCAAACGGATTAGCACGTTGAAGTAGCAATGGGCAGGCCATATAGCACGGATGGCCGATGTGGCCGAAAAGTTCTCGAGTGGAGGCCACGGACCGGCAAGCGTAGTGTTGAACGTCCACCGACAAGATGGACAGACGACCCTGTAAAAACTGCAGATCGGCGGTGGATGAAAACGAGTCAGTATAAATCCTATCCTATCCTACTAATATTACGATAAGTTTCTGATTACCCCTATACGTTTTAAGTGCTACTTCTGTTGAGTTCATAACACAATGATGTCTAATGCGCTAGCTCATTTGGTAAAGATCAAAAGGATTCATGACTCAAATGAGGTATGTGTGTAGTTAAAATTATCTCGAGAAAAAAGCAAAATGAAAAAACACACCCTTGCTTGTGCCCATGATTATTTATTTTTATTTTGTGTTTAGTGAATATTATAAGTTTTCAAATTAATAGATAAAAGAGAATTTCAAGATTGTTAACATAAAATTGCATTATAATCAAATATCTTGTTTTTGCTAGATTTTTCTTCGTCATAAAAACTATTGATGTATGTTCATAGGTAGGTACTATTCAACCGTGAAGTGTGACAAACTTGTAATAAGAACATTTATTATTACTGACGTAATGATGGATAGCGGACCTACTGGTTGTAATAACAGAACTCCTGAAATTCTTTTTATTTATTTATTTTTATTATTATTGTAGACTAGCTGACGCCCACGGCTTCGCCCGCGTGGACTACTATTTTGGTATCCCACGGGAACCATGCATTTTTTCGGGATAAAAAGTAGCTTATGTCCTATTCCTGGTCATTATCTATCTATGTTTCAAATTTCAGCCAAATCGGTTTAGTAGTTATGGAGATAAGTGGCAACAAACATTCACACACACACACACGGACTTTCGCATTTATAATATTAGTAAGATAAGATAGAATAGACCTTTGTTTAGTCACAATCTCACCTGATGGTGAGCGACGATGTGGCTGACGATGGATCATAAAGGTCTAGAAAGCACCTATTCACTCTTGACTTGAAGAGACCCAGGTTATAGTTTTTGGGGAAAACAGAAGCCGGCAGCGAGTTCCAAACCTTAGCAGTGCGGATGACGAAGGTGGAGGAGAACCACGTGGCACGAGTGAATTCACACCCAATGCGACTCTTTTACTGCGCTGCGGAGACAGCTGGTGGACCAGTCTTGTCTATTGTGTTGTCGGCGCAGTGAGTCCTCTTTTAAAGAGTCAGCTTCCTCTGGTGTTGCAGGCATGCATAGGCTATGCTATAAAAAAAGGTAACGGTAACCGCTCACCATCAGGTCTATCTTAGTTACTAGAAGATTTATACAGAGTCAGGAGGCAATCTTTGCCTACACTTAACGGGACACTGTAGTGCCTGGAACAATGTTGAGATGGAGTAGGCTATCTTAGTAGTATAGGTACTACTAAATACAGCTGATGGTAAGCGGCTACCGTTTTTTTTTAAATCACTTTTTTTTTGACTTTTTGAATGATTTTTTGCTGAGTCTTGCCTGATGAGGTACCTATAGTTGAAAGCCTGTTTACGTTTAAGTTTTTAAAAGCAGTTGTTTTACACCCAGCTTAGTAGATAAGTACTTCCTTGTGAAAGTAAAATGATCATCAATTATTGTTTAATATTTCAACATGCTATCACATTATGTAGTTTGTGGTGTGGAATGTGATTGACCGATTGAAATAAGTGGGGCGTAGGTAATTTGGATTTTCATACAAATAGCATTTTAGGCTAGACGCTTTTTCTGGCGGTAGAGTTTTTAGATCAACTGTAAAAACCAAGCTAATTCGGATCAAGAAGTTCAATATCTCGGTCCATGTACCTATTAATTGCCTGAGCTGAACGTGTCACTAATCTAAACTAGCCAGATCGAGTAGGTACTTTTTAATTATGGAATGAAATGAAAATGAAAATTATCATTGATCACGACTGTATCCCCAAGGTGCGGTAGACATTCTCTCAGATCTTTTTAGGCATCTTTGTATTTGGACATACCTTTGACTACCTACTTTATAATTATAGGCAAATTATTATTACATCAAACCGCAGAGAAGATTGCTATCAGTAAATAATCAGGCGTAATAAAAGGTAGACCACGAGCGCTGCCCGTGCAGTTAATAAAAATTACAAAATCAAAAAGTTAAATTATCACAAGTGAAAGTTATTATAACATCGCTTATGTATTCAGTTTTATTTTATTATAAAACTTGAAAGCTCGGGATGACTGGTAGATTCAGCATTTAGTCCTCCTTGCACAATTAGTTATGTGTGAAAGTGTTAAATAAATAAATAAATAAAGTGTAACCAGAATGGATGGAATTTTGCTAGGTGACGAATTCTGGACCATATTTACCTAAAATCTTTTACTATTTTGATTACTTTTTTTTTATTTATTTATAGAAAATAGATCTATGTTGGGCCACCAACTCGCCTGATGTTAAGCGACGGTGTGGCCGAGGATGGATCACATCGATCTATAAGAAATCTATTCACTCTAGCCTTGAAGGCACCTAGATTATAGTTTTCAGGAAACAAGTCGGGCGGCAGGGAGTTCCATTCATGGGCAGTACGTATAATGAATGTGGAGCCAAACCTTTGTGTGCGAATTTTTGGTATGTCCACGAGGAATGGGTGGTAGTGTACCGTTCTTCTACTTGTCCTGTAGTGGAAGGGGGAGGGTGGGATAAGGTGCTAAAGCTCTTGCGCACACTCACTTTACACTTTTTCTTTATATGCAATTCCAAAGTTATTAAAAATGTTGCTTTTCCAACCAGTAAGATCTATACTTACGTCTCTGTCAGTTTTCGTTAATATTTTAGCTGTTGTGGCATTCGGTAGGTATTTTGATAGGCGCATTTAATATAAAGCTATTCCCAACTAGCAAAAATTTGTCATATAAATGTCGCGGCAACGTAACTTATTCAGAATTGTAGTTCCTGAATCAGTCATATAAACGTAATGAAAACGTTTATATAACGCGATTTGGGCCCATTTTACTCAGCGTTACAGTCATTTAGATGTCTTTTAAGCGCAACATAAGTTGCTAATTGATCACATAGTTATCACTGACGTGACTGTTTCATGACTAATTTGCTATATACTTGCAACTTATATGGCTTTTTTATCGCATGTTTGCAATATAAAAGGGAAACAAAACAGCTAAAGAAATTTTAACTTTTAATGTCGGTAAAAATACATTTTTGTACTTACATTTATAAAGCAACCACGTCAATTTATAACATACTAAACGCAGGTTCGTAAAATATGCCATAGGTTTGCAAAGTATTGCGAAAGTCAGTTTCCTGATGAAATATAATAGGTTTTATAACAAATATTTAACGCCCTGTTTTAATTATTGATTATTTGAATATAATTACGTAAATTATTTTTGTAAAGTATGACGCAGTGATAATTATCACTGCGTCATACTCTCAATTCACATTGTTGTAGGTACCTACTTATGCACATCGGTTTTAAACTACTGCTTTATGAAGACCACTCTTACATTACTCTTTAAACTTCAAGAGATCTGTCGATATATCAATAATCCAGAAGACATTGCAAGGTTCAATCAGCTTCAAGAAGATGCGCGCTTGTGACATGTTCCAAGTGGACATTGCCGCGCCAGCGCAGCTCAACCACCTTGCTGCCACTTACGTTATCGTTCTGCTGCAATTCGCCTATCACACACACAGATGCTGACATATTTTTTGACAGCCACACAAGGTTCCATCGGCTTATGTTATCTTTTTTAAATAATATGTTATGACTACTAAGTACCTACTAATTTTTGACATGTTTATTTAATTTTTGACATGTTTATCTAATCCTGTACCTGTAGGTATTGCTCTCTCTTGTCTTAGTTTTATATTATATCTACAATTTTAAATGTACCAATATTATTTTTAATGAATTATTATGACTAATTATTATTTACAATGACATGACTAAATTTAAGATAGTTTTAAGTATTAGCATAGACGTTTTGGGCGCTTTGGTCTAATCTGTAAGCCCAACTCGTGTGTTTTAAATAAATAAATACAAATACAAATCACGAACAATGACAAACTTAGAAATAGCTCTTGAGTGCCTTTAAGTCCTTTCAAGTCCTGCTTCTACTTTAAAGTGTATTGGAAAGTTAGGAATGGTCTGGTGTATCAGCACCTCGGCCTTGTCAAATAGACAGCGAACCGATAGCATTGCGAAGATTTTTTATTTTTGTAATGTATGGCTTATACAATCGAAAGCGAACCGATACATTAGATTAGATTCATACATTATGCACGTTTTCGGTTCGGTTTACTTCGCGTTATGTTTGACAAGGCCTTTACAATTGATTTAAAAAGAAAAAGTATTAATAACTTAATGGATTGAGTTTTAAAATAACTATGATGATGTAGTCCATCCATTCAATTATTCAGTTTCAATGTATTACCTGTGTTAGTTTTATCATGGCCATTATCTATATCTCAAACAGAGGATTCAAAGATCTGGCTCTAACAATCTGTGTGTTGGTTGATTATAGATAACTCAGGCCTTTACATTTTTTACAAGATGATTTATACAGTGTCAGGAGGCAATCTTTGCCTACCCTTAACGGGAAACTGTAGTGCCTGGGACATTGTTGAGGTGGAGTAGGCTTGCCCAGCACCTACACCATCCTCTCAGCTTAATCGGCCATATCCACAGGAAAGACATGGTCAATACGTATTGATTATAGATAAGGGTGATGGGTAATGGGTATATAAGTTTTGTGTATCGATCTATGGAATAACCAATTAATAAACCGGGTCTAATTGAGACATCATAAAAATACTAACTACTGCTGGTAATGTTATTACAGGCGCAAGGTCGGGTCGTGTCGTCAGTTAACAAAAGTATTTGGATCAATACTTATTTATATTGAGCACAAGTGAACGTTAGGTGGACTTAATAATTATATTATTCAGTTTTATTTTTATCTAAGGAAAAAAATATAATTGTAATGGATTATATGAATGGAATTTCGCTAGATACCGAGTTTTGGTCTATATTTAAAATATTTTACTATTTTGATAAATTTTTCTTTATAAATAGTTACAAAGTTACTAAAAATCATGTATTTCCTACAAGTAAAATTTCTACGTTTCTGTCAGTTATTGCCAATGTTTTATTTGTGGTGGCAATTAGTTTAGCGCTTAAAAGTGGATTTAGTGAACGGAGAAATGTAATCCTATACATTGTAGTGTACTCTTTGTACTTATCATTGTACTTGAGCACATCACTTTTAAACCACGTTAATAAAAAGACAACTCTCACGTTATTCCTGAAATTTAAAGAGATCTGTCGATATCTCAAGAACCCTGGAGACACAGCAAGGTTCAAGTGGATGACAAGAACGAGCATTATTTTGATGTTAGCGTATTATTGTTGTGTGATGATTCTTAAGTGTGTGTTTCAACCTACTTTTCATTACGTGATAGTATACGTCTTATTATTTTCTTCAATAACATTTGAGATAAAATTGATGAACACAATGTTTCTGGTACTGTATTTGACAAGAAAACTGGAAAAATGGAATAACGAAGCGATGAAGACCATTGAAAACAGCTCGACTCAAACGAAAAAAGAAATGAAATTGGAATTTAATACGACATTAGAAGCATATTATTTAATCAAAAAAGTATTTGAAATTAATGTTAGTAAACCATCAAGTTGTTTTAACATTTAAGTTTTTGCTTATACGACCTACATTGCTTGTCGTTGCAGTCAATGTCGGACACTGCTAATTACAATACAAATTGTTCACAGATCACCATTTATTTCATTGTAATGTTCTTTGAGATTTGCATTTACGCGGAATTTATAATTCTGGGGTCCACACAAAATAAGGTACTATTTAAATTAAAATCTGAAGGAATTCAATACTAAGGTCATAATAATAACTATACTAAGGTCATTATTATACATTTCGTTTATTTTCTTTCAGGATGATGATTTATCAAACATAGTTACGATAATTAAATATACCGTATGGATATGTAAAGGATTGGTGATGAATTTCTGCCTGTGCTTGTCATTTGAAAAGTTCTACGTCGAAATAGAGCGGGCACGAGTGTCAGCACTCAGACTCACTTGTAAGTATAGTGGTACACAAACTCTGTGACAGGGTGTTAGAAAAAAGAATTACATTATCCATTATAATGCAAAAATGTAACACTTAAAAAATTTAAAAAAATTAAATATAACCGACTTCAAAATATACTTGCACTAAAAAGCGAAAATTAAAAATACAAACAGATTTATTTTATTTTTGTTATAATGTTGAAATCGGTGTGCTAGATTAAAGTCATTGTTTTACTTAACACCGACTGTATGTATTCCAAATAAATCTACAGGCTTGCGACAAAAGCATTTTTTTTCTAAACATTTGGTAGAAATATAGGTTAAATTAACAACATGTGGATGACAGCTAAATAAAATAATGCATGATTTTAACATTCCAGTACGTCACATACTCGTAGATCCTTGGCAAGACAATAATATCATCAGGTTCGGCAAATGCATAGTACGGAGCATCGACATAAACTTCAAAAAGATGCGCGCTTGCGGCATGTTCCAAGTGGATATCGCAGCGCTGGCGCAGCTCGGCCACCTTGCCGCCACTTATGTTGTGGTTCTGCTGCAATTTGCTTTGTATTTGGAAAATTGAACACTTTTAAAACATTAGAAATGAAAAATCTTATCAAAATTTTCAATTCCGACGGGATTCGAACCCGCAATGATACAAGCGATCCTCCTTAAGCCGGAGTGCCTTACCAATTCGGCCACGGAATCCTTATTACGTCAGGTTGAAAATTTTGATCAGCTCATATTGATCGATTTAAGCATCGATCCCGTCGAATCCCGTCGGAATTGAAAATTTTGATAAGATTTTTCATTTCTAATGAAATAATACCAAAGTGTGGTTTATCACTATAAAAATTAAAAATTATACTTTTAAAACAGATCACGATCTTAAGGCTTAAGCACTTGTACCAAGAAAAACCCTGAAGCTCTCTTGATTAATTGTAAAATGTAGTAAAATAAGTAATTTTAAGATTGTATGATTCACGAAATTTTTATTCATGCATGTTACATGAGTAGTGAATATGAATTTGGACATCAATAAAAGCAAGCCTTAAAAAAGATGCTTAGATTGCATAGTATGTACCTCTGTCTTTTGTGAGATACAAGAACTTATGAATCTACTTAGACTAAAGGTAAGCAGGTTCAGAAAAATATTGTGCTAATACGGTTGTTACTGAAGAAGCTAGACGGAAAACTGGTTGTTTTGAAATAATCCATAGTAAATTGCATAGTATTTGAACAAAAATCCATATTCGTAATTGCTCAGCACTCAGCAGTTATATTTATATTCTGCTACTAGCTATACCGGCAACTTTGTTCACGATTGCCATCCCTGCAGACTAAATTTTAATTTGAATTAAATTGAATTAGACAGCCACAAAATGTCAAGATATATCAGGGTAGGATTTAGCTAAAAGTCAACGAAAAAATCTGTTGTTCCATATATAATTTAGATATAGATTATAGGTGTCTCCTAGACCTTTGTGATCCATTGTCAGCCACATCGTCGCTTACCATCAGTTGAGATTGTGGCTAAACAAATGTCTATATATAATAAAAATTAAAACAAAATACTCTTAAGCTGCGTACAGATATCGCGTTCCTTGGGTACGCGATATCTGTACGCAGCTTTACAGATCTCAGAAGTTTTTATTATGATCCAAACAAATATACAGCATTGAAATAAAAACAATGGTGGTCGAAATATAACTATGTATGGTCTTTATTCCATTACGTTACATAATTTAATAAATCCTTGGTTATTTTAAATTTATTTTATAAGTTATTATTTAATTAGTTATTTTTGTAAGACAATCTCATAAGCTTCGGCAAATGCATAGTCAGCTTCAAGGAGTTGCGTGCTTGCGGCATGTTCCAAGTGGACATCGCCGCGCCAGCACACCTCGACCACCTTGCCGCCTTTTACGTTCTCGTTATGCAGCAATTTGCTTTGTACAAACACTGTCAAAACTTACAAATATCTCTTGAGTGCCTTTGAGACCTTTCAAGTCCTGTTTCGACTTTAAAGTCTATTGGAAGGTTAGGAATGGTCTAGTGTATCAGCACTTTTAAGGCCTTGTCAAATAGACATCAAACCGATAGCGCGGCGACGCGTTTTTATTATGTAATGTATGACATAAAAGCGAAAGTGAATCGATACATTACCTACACATTTTCCACGTGTTCGGTTTGGTTCACTTGCCTTTAAAATTGATTAAAAAAAGAAAAATGGATTAGGTTTTAATATAATCATGATTATGTAGTATCCATTCAATTATTGAGTTTAATTTAATTACCTGTGTAAGTTTTATCATGGCCATATCTGTATTTCAAATAGAGGATTGATCTGGCTCTAACAAGTATGTTGGTTGATTATGGAGAATGTTAAATTGATAATATAAAAGTTTTGTGTGTCGATCTATGGATATTATTCAGTTTTATTTTAATCTAAAGAAAAAACTGTAATTGGAATGGATTTTGTGGATGGAATTTCGCTGGATACCGAGTTTTGGTCTATATTTAAAATATTTTACTATTTTGATAAACTTTTCTTTATAAATAGTTACAAAGTTACTAAAAATCATGCATTTCCTACAAGTAAGATTTCTACGTTTCTGTCAGTTATTGCCAATGTTTTATTTGTGGGGGCAGTTTGTTTAGCGTTGAAAAGTGGATATAATAATCGGAGCAATGTGATCCTATACATTGTCGTGTATTCTTTGTACTTATCATTGTACTTGAGTGCATCATTTTTAAACCACGGCAATAAAAAGACAACTCTGACATTATTCCTGAAATTTCAAGAGATCTGTCGATATATCAAGAACCCAGAAGACACTGCGAGATTCAAGTGGATGACAAGAACGAGCATTATTTTGATGTTAGCGTATTATTGTTGTGTGATGATACATAAGTGTGTGTTTCAATCTACTTTTCATTTTATCATAGTGAGCGTTATTATATTTTCTTCAATAACATTTGAGATAAAATTATTGAACACAACTTTTACGGTACTGTATTTGGCGAAAAAATTGGAAAAATGGAATAATGAAGCGATGAAGACCATTGAAAACAGCTCGACTGAAACGAAAAAAGAAATGAAGTTGGAATTTAATACGACATTAGAAGCATATTATTTTATCAAAAAAGTATTTGAAATTAATGTTAGTAAATCATCAAGTTGTTTTAACATTTATGTTTTTGCTTATACGACCTCATTGCTTGTCGTTGCAGTCAATGTCGGACACTGCTAATGACAATACGTTGTTCACAGATCACCATTTATTTCATTGTAATGTTCTTTGAGATTTGCATTTACGCGGAATTTATAATTATGGGGTCCACACAAAATAAGGTACTATTTAAATTATAATATAGATGTGTCCAATTAAATATTAAGATCATAGATACGTTATACATTTCGTATTTTTTTCTTTTAGGGAGATAATTTATCAAACATAGTAACGATAATTATATTTACCGTATGGATATTTAAAGGATTGGTGTTAAATTTCTGCCTGTGCTTGTCATTTGAAAAGTTCTACGTCGAAATAGAGCGGGCACGAGTGTCAGCACTCAGACTCACTTGTAAGTAATCCCACATAAACTCTGTGTGAGACAGGTTGTTAGGAAAAAAATGTTAGGTACACTAGCCCAGTGAACGCATTAGCCATTATAATGAGAAAATGTAACACAAAATACAAGTTTTTCTTTTCAGACAGACTGTCCCGTATGGAATGCTAAGTTCTGTAAAATGGGGGCATGTACCGGACAGTATATAACAGAAGTTTTTCATGTTCCAAATAAATCTACAGGCTTATGATAAAAGCAGTTTTTTCTAAACATTTGGTCAAAAAGCTTAAATTAACAACAATAGATTACAGCTAAATAAAACAATTCATAATTTTTCTTTCCAGTACGTCACATAGATCCTTGGCAAGACAATCTTATCAGTTTTGGAAAATGCATAGTCCGGACCATCGACATCAACTTCAAGAAGCTGCGCGCTTGCGGCATGTTCCAAGTGGACATCGCCGCGCCGGCGCAGCTCGGCCACCTTGCCGCCACTTAGGTACGTTGTCGTTCTGCTGCAGTTTGCTTTATATTTGGAAAATTGAACACTTCAAAACAGATCGCAAATAAATCTGACCCCATTATTCGTAATAATTTGTCAGTTTATAAAAAAAGAGATGGAGATGAATTAGCAATAATTATAGCAGTCTGAGTACCAGGAAACCTTCATTATGAATAATAGGGTTTGAGTTACACGAGTCACTTTGTTTTGACCGGCTCCCCACTGGAGTTTGACTATTTAGATGTAAGCGGATGTATCACTGAAAAGAAAAGCTAGGCCCCAAACCATGTTTGTTGCCCTGATTCTTTAAGATGTTGGTCTCGAAATAACACGAGTAGAATCACCAAGCTCATAATTATGACTATTCAAAGTGATCCTAGTGGTCCTACTAAATAAATGATTTTTCAATTTTTTTTTTTTTGCATTTTGTAGCAACAAGAACTTTTTTGTGTGTCTTAGTGTTAAATATAATTTATAAGAGTTAAAAAAGTAAACACGTTATTAAGTACTGTGATTGTTTGATTCATCACTCACGTATCAGTTTTGTTACAGAGTATGAGTAAGGGATTCAATACATTCAGTATCAAATTATTAGCTGTGAACTTTTAAACTAGTAATAGTAACTTTCTTTTTGTAGTTTTGGTAGATTTATTTACAGAAACTAAACTACTAGGTACAAAATTTACATAACATTATAAAATACAACAAAAACCAGTTGAGCCACCTAAGGATCGTTGGAAACGATCTATAGGTAGCTCAACTGATCCAAATATAAATAAATAAATTATGAATGTGAGTGTTGGTGGACATCTCAAACAGCAGCATCTAGCTCCAAACGAAGCAAAGCTTGTAACATGGGAACCAGTTAACTGATAAAATTTATAACCTTATTTTTGTAAATTCATACTTGTAATACTTTAAAACACCCAGACCCTGTAGAAATATCTATGTTTATTACACAAATGTTTGACCTGGCTGAGGATCGAACCCACGACCGACGCATTATAGGCAGAGCTACTACTAACTGAGCTGAGATGCAAATATATAGGTTATACCCCTACTACCGCGTTATACCAAAACACTGTAACTCAAGTTACAGTGTTGTACTGTAACAAAGCGCAATCGTTTTCTTTTGATCTGTCCTATGCCCCTGTATTTAAAATGTTCTGCTACCTATTACCTACATTGAGAAAACACGATTTAAAAAACACAGTAGGTACCTATTATACGAATTCAATGAGGCTTAAAAGTTTGATTGCGTGATTTCTCAAAACCCACTTTTTTACACTCTATTGGCATAACATGGTAGCCTAGTAGTTAGTCTTCTTCTTTTATTTAAGGGGTAGCCCCTTGTCGGCATAACTGATGTTTCTTTCTCCATGAAGCTTTTTCCAGGGCAGCCTCCTTGACTTCCCTATACGACATGACAGCAACCTTCTCTTTCACTTGGCTCATGTAGCCTATCCTCGGTCTTCCTCTTCCTCTCTTTCCTTCCACTTTTCCTTCAATGATGTTCTTAATGAAGCTGTCATGTCGTATAAGATGGCCAATAAAAGTATTTAGTAGTAACAAATAAATTATATGAAAGTAGGTAATATATTTTTATGGTAACCATTGAATTTCAAAGAGGTGGCAACAATAACAATGTCACAAATAATAATATTTTATTATTGATAAAAATGTGTACCTACCGATTAGATGCCGGGATTAGATCACCTAAAAATACATACTAAGTACCTACTGGTAATTTAATTAAAGGCGCAAGGCCGGGTCGGGTCGTTAGTTAACAAAAAATGTCTGAATCAATACTTATAATTGAACACAAGTGCACGTTATACTACTGCCTATTCAGTTTTATTTAACTAGAATGGATTATATAAACGGAATTTTGTTAGATGCCGAGTTTTGGTCTATATTTAATATTTTTTACTATATTGATAAATTTTTCTTTATAAATAATTACAACGTGACTAAAAATCTTGTTTTTCCAACAAGTAAAATTTCTATCCTATTTTCAGTTATTCTTAATGTTACATTTGTGGGTGCATTCAGTTTATCGCTAAGAAGTGGATATAATGATCGAACAGATCATTATAATAATGTAGCCTCATACATTGAGGCATTCACTTTGTACTTTTTATTCTACTTGAGCGCTTCATTTTCAAACTACTGCAATAAAAAGACAACTCTTACTTTGATTCTGAAATTTCAAGAGATCTGTCGATATATCGAGAACCCAGAAGACACTGCGAGGTTCAAGTGGATGACAAGAACGAGCAGTATTTCGATTTTAGCGTATTATTGCGTTTCGATGATACATAAAGGTGTGACGCAGCCCAATTTTCATGATATATTATTGAGCATCGTTATATTTTATTCGATAACATTTGAACTAATATTGATGAACACAACATTTGTGTTAATCTATTTGACAAAAAAACTTGAAAGATGGAATATTAAAGTGATGAAGACCACTGAATACAGCTCCACTCAAACTAAAAAAGAACTGCGGTCTGGTTTTAAAAGAATACTACATATGTATTATTTGATCAAAAAATTGTCTGGAATCAACGTAAGAAATTAATCATGTTACTTTTGTCGGACAGAGCGAAGCGAGCGAAGCGTCTCTGCTTCACCTTGGACAAAAATGCTTTCGTTTGTCCGCCGGATGTCTGTCTGTCTGTCTGTTCTCCTCTACAGGTCGCATTTCTCAACCAATTCTCGTGAAATTTGTGAGCAGGTTCGAAAACTTCATAGAAATTATTTCACCGGGGATTTTTGATTGGGACTCCCCAATCAAAAAATCCCTTAAAATAAAATATAACTTCCTTAAAAATTTATCTGATTGTATCTGAATAAAAAAGGTTACGATTTATGATATAAGAATGTATGAAAAGTTTTGGTCTGAAAAAGTGTGTGCTTCAATCCAACTTACTGTACAACGGAACTCTCAATGCACGGCTTTCAGATTCGCACTGGGCTAGTTTTTTTTTATGAAATCAGGACATGTTTCAAATATAATGCAAATTGTTTGCAGATAACCATTTATTTCATTGCAATGTTCTTTGAAATTTGCATTTACGCTGAACTTATAATTCTGGGGACCATACAGCTTGAGGTACTATGCAAAATTTAAATTATAATTAAATATCGATACCTCGGGGCTCAAATGTCGTAAAGCACATTTTGGGGTTTTTGAGTTATTTATACCATCGTACTCAGTGTTTAATCCTCTATCGAACTGTATAATTAAAATTGTGAAATTAAAAAAAAATTACAAATACAACCCATCATTTCAGTTACCTACTCTAAACACAATTTATTTGAAAATGAGGGGTCTAAGTAGCATGTAACTGACAACACGCAACGGCCTAAGTTGTATAACCCAGTTTGGTACAAAACTCTTAGATAGCATGTGCTTTACGACCAAAAAATATAAATAGATGTTCCTTACACCCCACTGCAAAATTCACTTTGAGCAAGAGCATAATTATGATTTATCTCAATTATTAGGTTTTTATCTTGAGTAAATTGATAACTTTTATTATAATTAGTTTGCAATTTTAGTCATGCACAAATGGGTAGCTTTTAAGATATCAGATTTAGTACGATATTGACAGAATTTAAGTAAATCACCTATTTTGATAATTTTAAAACATTTATTTCACAATTTATTACAAAATACAAAAGTTGAAAGTGAAATAATACAAAAGTTTTGGCGATTACACATAACTATTTACTAGACACGGGTCTTTATCCCGTAAAGCTTCATATTATCATCCAGACAGTTTCGCCAACTACCCTCACTTTTGATAACCGGATCCCATAATACCTCAGTGATTGATATCAATTATCCAAATTTTAACCGCAAAGACGGCTATAAACTTGAGAATCTATAGCCGTTTTCGTGGTTAAAAGTACTAAATACGTACGGGACTTCATCGCGTAGGTATAGCTTCTTATTATCCACGTAGCAGCGAGTACCCTTTGACCACGGTTGTTCTAACACAGTCGAAATTGTCTGGATAATATGAAGCTTTACACGATAAAGACCAGTGTCTAGTAAATAGTTATGTGTAATGTGTAGTTAATAACTGCTAAAGATTTGTGCAAAAATATCTGCTTCTGTTGTTGGTTGTTCTAGTGATTATTTCTACTTTATCACTTTATTTTTACTTATTTTACCTCGACTGAATCGCTGTACACTTCCGGATAGTACTCAATTCTTGTCTGAATAAGAGGGTTATGAGAGTCTATAGCCGTCTTCGCGGTTAAAATTTTAGTACTTCTTGATATCCACCACTATGGTGTTATAGAATCCGGTTAATAAAAGTGAGGGTAGTTGGAAAAACTAACCTCACAACTGCGACGAAGGTGTTCTAAAACATTCGCAAGAGTCTGGATAATATAAGTTTTACGCGATAAAGACCCGTGTCTAGTAAATAGTTACAAAAACATTTGTATTTTGCGCTAAATTGTGAAATAAAATGTTCTGTAATTCTTAAAATAGGTGACTTACTTAAATTCTTTCAATATCGTACTTAATCTGACATCTTAAAAGCTACCCATTCATGCATGACTAAAATTGCAAACAAATTATAATAAAAGTCATCAATTTACTCAAGATAAAAACCTAATAATTGAGATAAATCATTATAATATTCATCTTTACAACCTTAAATGTTAATGCAAGTGTTGTATACTCCCCTGTTTCACTGCGATGATAACGACAGGTTGGGCTTTACGCTCGTGTGTTCTTGCTCAGGCTGTATTTCAGTGGGGCGTAAGGAACATTTTGTTTATTTTTTTGGTCGTAAAGCACATGCTATCTCCGTAAATATTAGACTAG
The DNA here is from genome assembly GCA_958496255.1 of Camptogramma bilineatum. Lineage (NCBI taxonomy): Eukaryota > Metazoa > Arthropoda > Insecta > Lepidoptera > Geometridae > Camptogramma > Camptogramma bilineatum. Next base: position 16,799,509 of record OY292455.1, read on the forward strand.
GACAAATTTTGAAATAACTTTATGAAACTATGGAAAAATCTGATAACTTTGTTCCTAGGACATTTTTATGTAGCGCTAAAAATGAGAGAGTTATGACGAAAAACATTTTTATTTTTTTGTTTTTTGCTCGTCCTGAAAACCTTGGATTTGTGCTTTACGACATTTGAGCCCCGAAGTATCGATATTTGAATCAAAATTAAAAATCTACATTCTTTTTTTTTTCTTCTTAGGGAAACAGCATAATTTTAATAATTGTATATGCCATGTGGTCATTTAAAGGAATGGTGATTAATTTCTGGATGTGCTTGTCGTTTGAAAAGTTCTACATCGAAATAGAGCGGGCACGAGTGACAGCACTCGGGTTCACTTGCCGGAAGTCTTGTAAGTGGTAGATAATTAACATTTTTATAAATGCTTTCCTTATATGATGTTCCTTAAGAAGCTGATTATATAAAAGATGACACCATAAAAGGAAGAGTAGAAGGAAGAAGAGAAAGGAGAAGAGCGAGAATTGATTCCATAAGGCAGATAAAAGAGAAGGTCACTGTCATCCCCCAGGGCAGAGAAATTAAAGAATAGCATTGGAATGAGATGTCTGGAGGAAATTGCATCATTGCACCCACAAGAGCTGAGCCTTGATTTTATATCTTTGATTGCGACTAAAATCGGTCTCAAACTCTCAAATATTGCAGTTTAGTGACCACGCTAGAAGCTCAGTCACTCTTATCTCAACGAGACCGTACAACACAAGAGATACCTACGCGTAATTTTGACAGTTTGAGACCAATTTGAGGTTTGGGATAAGGTAGAAAAAAATACTTATTTCTGAATAAAAATGTATGATTCTAGAATACTTACAAGCTTTGATTAGGTGAAACGATCTTACGTAAGCAAGATAAGATGCCTAAGGTAGATATAAATTTGTTTTAGGTACATAACAAATCATTTGGTATTTTTTCCAGTACGCCAAGACAACGTCCAGCAAGACAATCTCATCAGGTTCGGCAAATGCATAGTCCGGAACATCGACGTAAGCTTCAAGAAGCTGCGCGCTTGCGGCATGTTCCAAGTGGACATCGCCGCGCCGGCGCAGCTTGTTCACATTGCCGCCACTTACGTTGTCGTTCTGCTGCAGTTTGCTTTATATTTGGCAAATTGAATAATTCCAACAACAGATCGCAAATACGAGTTTCAGGCTTTTGTAGCAAGAAGAACCCTGTTACTGTCTTAGTTGTAGATAGCACTAAAGTAAAACGAGTAATCATAAGATTGATAGATTCAACATCACTTACGTTTTAGTATCTAGAGGAGTATGTCAAAGATGAATTATGATCAATATTTCTGCAGGGCTAAAAAGGCCGTTATAGCAAATTCACAACATGATTCAAAGCGAGATTCTTATATTATAAAAAGAGCATGTCTGTATGTTTATTTATCAATTGCCTGGTTGTTTTCATTAACCAATTGGGTCTAAGTAGACGGAAAAATACATACGGTAATGTTATTACAGGCGCAAGGTCGGACCGGGTGGTTTCACAAAAATGTCTAGATCAATAATCAATTAGCACAAGTGAACGCTATACGCAATATATTTTTCAGTTTTGTTTTATTCTTAAGGTGAAACTAACTAGAATGGATCACGTAGACGGAATTTTGCTAGATTCCGAGTTTTGGTCTATATTTAATGTTTTTTACTATTTTGATAAATTTTTCTTCACAATCAATTACAAAGTTACTAAAAATCGTATTTTTCCGAGTAGTAAGATTTCTACGCTTCTATTAGTCATTGCTAATGTTTTATTAGTGGGTGTATTCAGTTTAGCATTAAAAAGTGGATATAATATGATCCTAATCATTGTGGCATACTCTTTGTATTTTTTATTTTATTTGAGCGCATCATTTACAAACTACTGCTATAAAAAGACAACTCTTAAGTTGTTCCTGAAATTCCAAGAGATATGTCGATATATCAAGAATCCGGAAGACTCTGCAAAGTTCAAATGGATGGCAAGAACGAGCTGTATTTTGATTTCAGCGTACTATTGTTTTGTGATGGTAAATAAGTTGGTGTATAAACTCAATGTTAACGAAGTCGTAACGAACATCATTATATTATATTCGCTAATATTTGAAATAAAATTAGTGAACACGTCATTTCTGTTATTATATTTGGCAATAAAACTTGAAAAATGGAATAGTAAAGTGATGAAGATCACTGAAAACTGCTCTACTCAGCTTATAAAAGAACTGATGTCAGGATATAATGCAATTTTAGAAGTGTATTATTTAATCATAAAAATATCTGAAATCAACGTAAGTAAATCATCGAATAATATTTAGTGATAATAATAATGTAATATTTAGTTTTTGATTCTCGACATGCAATAATAATATATCTATGTCGCAGCCAACTGGTTGAATTAGCCATTCAATTAAATGCCTAGCCATTTCATTGAGGGCCGCCATTCAATTAAATGGCTGACCTTCGTTTAGCCGTAGTGTGGAACGTTGTGTTCAACACTACTTAATTTTAATTGAATGGCGGCCCTCAATGAAATGGCTAGGCGGTTCACTTGCACACAGAAAAAGTAAGTAGGTTTTGGTTTTTTTTTCCCTTCAGTGTCCTGAGATATTTGGAGTTAAAGATCGCCCTATAGAACAATGACCATCATTAAAAATGCAGTAATATTTGTCATTCCATTGCATTAATTATTTACTTGCCATTGCCAATATTCCATTGCATTAATTATTAAATCGCATCACTTAACTTACTTGACATTTTTTGGTTGTATAGGTATTCTATTTCCATATTTGCTTAGCCTCGAGCATTGCCGTAAAGTAGCATGTTTGTCAATTTTCTATCGGATACATTACGGCGAGTGTGCGCAAGAGCTATATCACCATATCCCACCCTCCCCCTTCCACTACAGGACAAGTAGAAGAACGTCACACTACTACCCATTCCTCGTGGACACACCAAAAATTCGTAATCAGAGGTTTGGCTCCACATTCATCATCATCATTCATCGTGCTGCCCATGAATGGAACTCCCTGCCGCCCTACTTGTTTCCTGAAATCTATAATCTTCAAGGCTAGAGTGAATAGATTTCTTATAGATCGATGTGATCCATTCTCGGCCACACCGTCGCTTAACATCAGGCGAGTTGGTGGCCAAATATAGATCCATTTTCTAAAATGACGACAGGTAGGCATGCCGCAAAGTTTCTATCCTCTTTATACCTTACCTACTTCAATCTGACTACAGATTCGCACTGGGACGGGTTTTGTTTTAATGAAATTAATAAGGAAGCAGTGTCGAGTACTTTCAATGATGAGACAATTTGTTTACAGATCATAATTTATTTTATTTCAATCTTCATTGAAATTTGCATACACGCAGAAATTATAATTGTGAAGTTCACATATATCAAGGTACTATTGGAAATATAATTTCATAGACAACTAAAATATTAAGATTTTTTTAAGTTACTTAACTACATTTCTGGTTTTATTTTATTTTAGGAAGTCAACCTAGGAACCATAGTAATGCTAACTATGTATACCTTATGGCTATGTAAAGGATTCGTGATAAATTTCTGCCTATGCTTATCATTTGAAAACTTCTACATCGAAATAGAGCGAGCACGAGAGGCAGCAATTGGACTTACTTGTAAGTACTCGTACTTTTAAAAAATAGTACTGCCGCGGCCATGCTCAGTTGTGGCCAAGGTTTTTATAGTGATTTTCTCAAACATGCGAGTAATTTAAAGTATCTACTTAGGTTAAAGTCAACATAAACTAATATTATCAACAAAAAAAAAGTAATGCGCACTCTTTTTGTCGGACCAGTTCAAAATTTAAATAAATAAATAAAATAAATAAATAAATAATGCTGGACTTTTCACACAGCATCATGTAGGCCCAAGCTAAGCAGAGCTTGTGTTATGGGAACCACATTATTGATATACATTTTTTTTTTGTAAATACATACATAATATACATAGAAAACACCCAGACCCGAGACAAATATTTGCAGATCATACAAATATTTGTCCCGCGGCGAGGATCGAACCCGCAACCTCCTCACAGGCGGGCCTTGGTCCACTGCGCCACAGAGGTCGTCAAATAAAATCGTAAATAAAACTTAGGTGAGTTGTCTCTTTAGTCAACATGTTCGGGTTTAAAAAGTTCGTTCCATTTTAACACTAACAACACAATGCTTATCATTATTATTATTAGTAATGTTAAAAGTTTTTAAAACATGGTTTTCATTCCAGTACCTCACATTGATCCTCGGCCAGATAATATCATCAGGTTCGGCAAATCCATAGTCCGGAGCATCGACATCAACTTCAAGAAGCTGCGCGCTTGCGGCATGTTCCAAGTGGACATCGCCGCGCCGGCGCAGCTCGCCCACCTTGCCGCCACTTACGTTATCGTTCTGCTGCAGTTTGCTTTATATTTGGAAAATTGAACACTTACAAAACAGAACGCAAATACGAATCTGAGGTTCTTGTAGCAAGAAGAACCCTTTTGCTGTCTTAGTTTTAAATAACACTAGGTCCTAAATAATTACTAAGAGCTAGAAGAGAAATCCTAAGATTTTTTGATCATCATCACGTATTTGGTCATGTTGCAGCCATGAGTGATGAATAAGAATGTGGACAGATTGATAAAAGTAAGTAAAAAAAAAAAAGATTACTAGAAGAACATTAGTCTAGGTTGACTATCTATAGACGTGAGTTCGGAAAAATATTGCGTGACAACAATATTACACAAACATAACTCTACAGAAGTGACTATAGTGACTATAGCAGAGAGTCTCTCTCCATATAAATGGCATGAATGACATGGTGAGAGTTACTCGCCTCGACGATTGTTGAAAGCAAAAAATGCAACTTATAAACAGTTTTAAATTTTAATATTTCAACAGTTCTTGCTTCGATAATAATAATCGTATCTTTGAGGCGAGAAACTCGCTTCATGTAAATACTTAGCGCATTAAACATACTAGACTTGTTTAGTCGTCTTTGTAGTTAGTTGCTTAAAAGTACGATGTGAATTTCAGAAAAGCTATCTACTTGCAATTGTTTCAATGTGAGATCCCCTATTATAATTCCCTCTTTGATCCCTGATGTCACTGATCTAGATCCCCTATTATAAGTCTCTCTGTTCAATTTAAGGGGTTGCCCCTTGTCGGCATAACAAATGCCTCTTTCTCCACGAAGTTCCTTCCAGGGTAGCCTCCTTGACCTCTTTATACGACATGACAGCAACCTTCTTCAGTTATGTTCTTAATGAAACTGTCATGTCGTATAAGACGGCCAATCATCTTTCATCTTCTATTCTCGACAATTTGCAACAGTGATCTTTCCTCCTCCACTCTTTGCAAAACCTCAATGTTGGTAACTCTTTCAGTCCAGCTGATCCTCTCCATTATACGCCAACACCACATCTCGAAAGCCTGCAATATATCTTTGTCCTTTTTTGTCATTAGAATAATTATGAAGTATTAAAATAGTGTAATCTCCAAGTTTTAATCAAAATTATTAAAAATCATTTTATAATAAAATAAGTGTTTATAAATTAAACCGATGGCTAAACTGTTATAGCTACGTAAGTTTGACCATTATTAAATGTGGTTTCATAGGAAAACAGAGCACTTTTATTTAGACCTTTATAATATAGGTATTATTGTTTTTTTCGTCTGTAAACTATGTCGTGTAAAGTTCAGTAACAGATTATTAGCAGTTAACCAAGTTAAAACTAGGGATAGAAAAACATTAACATCACCGTAGCTATCTTTACTTTTGTGACATTAAAAACCAAAAAGGTATCTTTATTAGCACGGAAAAATATCGCACATTATTATCTGCTCTACAATAAAATGGAGGACAAAAAAAAAACAAATAGGGGCCTATCATTGAGCCCTGAGGCAGGCCAAAATCAAAAAGGTAAGTTACTTAGGGAAAAGTGTTCCTGGTGGGGAAAAAGAGAACATAAAAGTGAAATATTCAAACATTCAAAGCAAAATCACCTAACTTACCACTAATGTCTTGGCTCGCTCGATCGATAAATCAATAACTTTAAAAATTTTCTGTTTGTCAGCTTAATTTACCTGTCTGATTATCAATCAATTGCCAAATTGCTTTCAATAACATATCGGGTCTGATTAAATGTAAAAATTCAAAATAACTGATAATGGTTATTACAGGCGCAAGGTCGGGGTTGTCTGAACCAATACCTACTTACCAATGAGCGCAGGTGAACGTTATATAAAACGGAATATATTTTTCAATTTTGTTTTATTCTTAAGGTGAAACTGCACCTACTAGAATGGATCATTCGGACGGAATTTTGCTAGATGCCGAGATTTGGTCTATATTTAATTGTTATTACTATATTGATAAATTTTTCTTCATAAATAATTACAGAGTTACTAAAAACTGCGCTTTTCCAACAAGCAAGATTTCTACGCTTCTATCAGTTACTGTTAATGTTTTATTAGTGGGTGTATTCAGTTTAGCATTTAGAAGTGGATATAATGTGGTCCTATTCATTGTGGCATACTTTTTGTACTTTTCATTGTACTTGAGCGCATCATTTTCGAACCACTGCAATAAAAAGACAGCTCTTACTTTGATTCTGAAATTCCAAGAGATCTGTCAATATATTAAGAACCCAGAAGACACTGCGAGGTTCAAGTGGATGACAAGAATGAGTGTTATTTCGATTTTAGTGTATTATTGTGGTGCGATGATACATAAGTGTGTGATACAATCCACTTTTCATGACATCTTATCGAGCCTAATTTTATTTCATTCGGTAACATTTGAAATAAAATTGATGAACACTGCGTTTGCGTTACTGTATTTAACAAAAAAACTAGAAAAATGGAATTTCAACGTGACGGAGACCACTGAAAACTGCTCGACTCAGATTATATCAGAACTGAAGTCAGGATTTAAGGCAATATTAGAAGTGTATTATTTAATCATAAAAGTATCTCAAATCAACGTAAGTAAAACATCATGATTTAGTTTTTGAAAATACTTTCAAACATTCTTTTGATTTAGACCAAGTACACGAAGAATTTTTTTTAGATTAAATTGAATTTTATTTAGGTATACATTTTAAGGGGTTGCTGTAAACATTTTTCGGAATCAAAAATAACTTTATCGGTTCGGTTTATGTGGTATATTTTGACATCTTCAAGTAAATTAATACGGTTTTTTGTTTAATATTTTTTTTTCAAGCCACAAGTATTTGGTAGGCAACAGGGAGCTAATTAAAATTCCGTACCGTACAGTAGGTAAGCTTAAACATGGGATTTTAATCTTATTCACTGGAGAGTTCCCTTGAACAGTATCTGACTCTTACCATATTATTACATAGGCTGCGAGTTCGAAACTTAGCCAATAAAAGTTTTTTACTTAGTTATTTTTTATTTTTATTTTTCTGTTTCTACCCGAGCAGAGCTCGGTCGCCCAGTTCTACTCTGTGCCCAGATATTGAAATTTATCAGAACATTGCTAATGACGATACCAATTTGTTTCAGGTAATCATTTATTTTATTGTAATGTTCTTTGAACTTTGCATTTACGCAGAACTTATAATTCTGGAGTCCACACAAAATAAGGTACTACTCACAGAATTATATCGAGATAGAAGCAAAGAGTGTATGTACCTCACGTGCCGAAAAGAAGGGCTGAGGACTTCTTTGCTCGCCGTGATGTTCATTTCAAATTCATTCCATTGCGGCTTTAATTTGACGCGCCAGACTTGGCGAGCATTGAAAACCAGCAATGTAATCCAAACTGTCAACTGCATTCGTCAAAGTACCTACGCAAAACGATACACGGTCGGTTTCCATACAAATCAACGAACTTTTTGTTTCTATCTCAATATAGTTCTGTGATTCTACTATTTTAAATATAATATAATAAACAATTCAATTATAAAAATCTACTAAGGGCTGATTTTTTCAATCGATAAATAACTTTCATCTGAGGAATAAATATGGCTTTATGACATATTTTCAATACAATATCTGTCAAATCGCATATTTATTTCCTCAGATAAAAGTTATCTAGGTATTGAAAAATCAGCCCTAAGTTACATTATTTTTTTCTGATTGTTTTTCTTTTAGGGAGAAAATATAACAACCATAGTCATAAAAATGATGTATGCCTTATGGGTGGGTAAAGGAATATTGATAAATTTCTGCCTGTGTTTGTCATTTGAAAAGTTCTACATCGAAATAGAGCGGGCACGAAAGACAGCAATTGGACTTACTTGTAAGTAGACTTAAACACAAAAGGTCTTACTTATGAAATATGTTTAAAGTTGAACACTGGTTAAAAAATGTCCTGTCTTTATTTGTGGAAAGTAACGAATAGAGACAGGACGTTGTTTAACCAGTGCTCAACTTTAAACATCTTTCATAAGTAAGGGGGAAACTCCAGATCAATTTATACTAAGAATATCGCACGCACCACATAAACTGTGGCACATTATGCCTATATATTTTGTTTACAGGAAAAATTGTTAGGAAAAAGGATTATGTTAAGAAAATGTAACACAAAATACAAGGTTTTTGTTTCATTGTTTCTTAAATTAAAATAAATATTTGAATGAGCGACCGCTGGTGTCACACTGCTGAGCACTTTCTGTGCTTCGCAGGGAAGCTTGTGCTTCTGCACTTTAAACTGTCTGCCCCAGCTATTAGTCGCTAAGCCATGTCAGAGGCCTACAGGTAGCATAAAAAAAGAGTACCTACAGTCAGCGAGAAAATAGGCAATTAATAAATAAAGGAAAGTTTCCTTTAAGTAAAATAATATATCTTAAGGATTTAAAGTGGTTTTAGTTTTTTTTTTTCACCCTGTATAAAACATTGTGTGGTTTTACATTCCAGTACGTCACATAGATCCTCGGCAGGACCATCTCATCAGGTTCGGCAAATGTATCGTCCGGAGTATCGACATCAGCTTTAAGAAAATGCGCGCTTGCGGCATGTTCCAAGTGGACATCGCCGCGCCGGCGCAGCTCGGCCACCTTGCCGCCACTTACGTTGTCGTTTTGCTGCAATTTGCTTTATATTTGGTAAATTAAACACTTAAAACGGCAGTTCGCACCGGAGACCGAACCGTCGTTAATCAGAAACGTTAAAAGTACGATAAAGTATGATATTTAATTTGGAAAATCATAGCGTAGATAGCTAACCAATAATCTAGTTACCTATGTATTTTTTTTTTTAATTTCAAGTGTTTATTCGTGTTATTATCACGTATTTTTTTCAATGTATTTGGAGTTAAAAATAATATAATAGGTGTTAAAAATAATAAATACAAGGCAAATAAGAATGCATCTGTCAACTTTGAAAACCAACGAGGTATCATCAACAAATAGAACAATGTCACAATGTCTTTTACAAAAGTGGTGAGAAACGAAACAAGAGCACTTAATAGGTCTTCATTTTATGTATTGTTATTGTTGTTGGACTTCGAAATACAAGTAAATGGTACTCAGATGTGACTACTCATTTTATTTCTGCTCAATCCTGCATCCCTGCGATGATCATTAAATATATTATCAATAGCTTTTAATTTATCTGTTTGTGACCAATTCCTCTATTTTACAACGTCAACCATTCAAGTATCATTGCTGCTGCATTTTGTTTCAAAATGACAGGAGTTTGGAAAACCTCATTATTAATTTGTTTAAAAACGTCATCACAACAGAGTTACCTAGCCTCATTGGTCATTAGTAGATTAAGAAACAAAACGAAATAGTTGTTTTTTTGGTTTATGCACTTGTCTGTTCATTAATCAATTTTCAATTGGCTTTTATTTACGAAATGGGCCTAATGAGGGGCCTAAAATACATACTGCTGGTAATGTTATTACAGGCGCAAGGTCGGGCCTATCCGGTCGATTGTGTAATTGTGAACGCTGTACGCAACATTGTTCAGTTTTATTTTATTCTATAAGGAAGACTAACCAAAATGGATCATATGGATGGAATTTTGCTAGATAACGAGTTTTGGTCTATATTTAAAACTTTTTATTATTTTGATAAATTTTTCTTAATTAATAGTTATAATGTTATTAAAAATCTTGTGTTTCCAAAAAGTAAGATTTCTACGCTTTTATCAGTTATCGTTAATGTTTTAGTAATTGTAGTATACATTTTTGTATTTAATAGTGGATATGATGATCTGAGCAATGTAGTCCTGTATATTGTAGCGTACTCCTTTTACTTATCATTCTACTTGATCGCATCATTTTCAAACTACTGCATTAAAAAGATAACTCTTACGTTGTTCCTGAAATTTCAAGAAATCTGTCGAAATATCAAGAACCCAGAAGACACTGCAAGGTTCAAGTTGATGACAAGAACGAGCAGTCTTTTGGTTTTAGCATGTTATTGTTTTGTGACAGTACATAAGTATATATTAATACCAACCCTTCATTATTTCCTAATGTGCATCATAGTATTTTCATCAATAACGTTTGAGATAAAATTGATGAACACAACATTTATGTTAATGTATTTGGCAAAAAAACTTGAAAAGTGGAATATTGAAGTGATGAAGACCACTGGAAACTGTTCTACTCAGCTTATAAAAGACCTGAAGTCAGGATTTAATGCGATATTGGAAGTATATTATTTAATCATAAAAGTATCTGAAATCAACGTAAGTTAGTTACCATGTTGTTTTAATATTTGCTTGTTTTTGAATCATTTTTACATTTAGACCAAGAATAAACGAAAATATAACATATTATCTTAAAATTGGAGACCGAGACCTAAGTCCGAGAGTAGAGACAGAAACAGTAAACCGTTATCATTTTAAACTGTTTCCTGTCTCTGTAACACGCCCCTACAAAGCCTGTCTCGACCCCCTGATTGTCTATCTTGGATAGCGACCAAAATCAGTAAACTATCATATTATGACAGTTCAGTGACCACGCAAGTAGCTCTGTCACTCTCATCTCAACGAAACCGATCATAAGCGATCGTTTTGACAGTTTGAGACCAATTTGAGACAAGTTAGACCAGGAGGAACGACGACGATTCTTTATCTATGAGTAAGACAATCAGCCTATTGGTCCTGGTCTCCAGTCTCGGTCTCGTAATGAGCGTTAATACTGCCAATGACGATGCAATTTGTTTGCAGGTAACCATTTATTTCATTGTAATGTTCTTTGAAAATTGCTTCTATGCAGAACGTATAATTCTGGGGCACATGAAGTTTAAGGTACTTGTATAAATAAAATCTAAGATATCATTTTAATTTAAGAGTCAAATCTAATCAAAGTCATTCTTGTTTTTTTTAGGGAGATAGTATAATAGTCATAGAAATGTTATTTAGACATGCCATATGGGTATCTAAAGGATTGGTGATACATTTCTGTCTGTGTTTGTCGTTTGAAAAATTCTACATTGAAATAGAGCGGGCACGAGAGACAGCACTCGGATTCACTTGCCGGAAGTCATGTGAGTATTAGATAATTCATACTTTTCATAACTAGTAGTTCGCCCCGAACTGAGATCTCGCGCACCGTAGATGGCTTACATTTTGGACTTTCTTCTGACTACCCCTATAATTTCAAGTGCTACTACTGATACTGCCGAGTATGCCTATTGCGCTTGCTCTTCATGGTAAAAAAATACTGGCATGCAATACATAATGTCGTGTCTAATTTTTCATTTACTCGTATTTCATATTTATGAATTCTCGTCGTATTTCTAAAAGTATACGTCCTAGAATAAAAATAATAACTATTTTGGAATGTACAAATAAAGACCTTTCATTTGACACCCCACTCAATATATTTGTTTACTTAACTTTTTTTACCCCAATTATTTTCATTCTTTATCAAAAATTTTTTTATCATGAAAATAAATCAAGTAGCATCTAAAATCATTGCAAACCAAATCGCAACGATGCCACTCTCTTTTTAAGACCGACCAGTCAATGAGCTACAAAGACATGGAAACTCTATGAAACGGGAGCTCTTGCAGCTCTGGTTTGGTAGTTTTTGTTCTTTGGTCGTATTTCAAAAACTATACATCCTAGATTTAAAATAAAAACCATTTTGGAATGTACAAAATAAGCCCTTTCGTATGACACCCCACTCAATATATTTGTGTAACTTTCATAATTTTTTACCCCCTTGGGAACCCAATATCTTCACAACCCCTTCATCGATTAAGCTCATATGCTCCACCGTAAATTTCCTTACCACAACCTATTGACCTACCAAGTTTCATGCAGATTGAATGAACGGTTCGACAGTTATGCGCGAACAACAATTCGTGAAACATACATACAAACATACAAACATACAAAGCAAAATCGCCCAACTTACCACTAAGATCTTCGCTCGCTTCGCTCGCTCGATCGACTATGTAACTACAAAAACCCTGGATCAAGTACACTGAGGCTATTGCACGCTGCTTTATGCAAAAAGTCTTTGACGATTTTTGAAACTTTACGACCGTTCCATACTAACAGTACTCTATAAATTTTCTTAATCTCATTTTCATATGTTTCAAACAAATATACAGACAGTACATTATTTTACTTACTTATGATAAATAATAAAACAATAGATAGACTTAAACCCCCTTACTTATGAATCTGTTTCTAACAAATAAAGACAGGACGTTGTTTAGCTAGTGTTCAACTTTAAACATCTTTCATAAGTAAGACCCAAAGGTTAAATTAGTTACATACGGCTAAATAAATTACAGTATGGTTTTCATTCCAGTACGTCACATAGATCCTTGGCAAGACAATCTCATCAGGTTCGGCAAATGCATAGTCCGGACCATCGACATTAATTTCAAGAAGATGCGCGCTTGCGGCATGTTCCAAGTGGACATCGCAGCGCCAGCTCAGGTCGGCCATCTTGCCGCCACTTACGTTCTCGTTCTGCTGCAATTTGCTTTATATTATGGATAATAGATGGAGTAATTCCATTTTCCATTTTCTCCTTACACTGAAACTATTCACGTGGAATGTAACAGTTCAGATTCAATAGATCAGTGATAGGGTCATTGCAATGTACAACTTGTAACGATAATCTTAGCAACATACAGAATTGGAGAAAGGACTCTCTATGACTAAAATGTAAACTTTATTTAACGACAGTATCACGAACACGATGTTTTTAATGTTACACAAAGGTAGGCCCTGTGTAAATTGAGCTTTTTTAAATTTAAGCAATAATTACACTAGTCTGTATGGACATTACAAAGTAAAATAAACTCAGATCACTATCATGTATAACGTTTAGCACATTATACTCACCATATTGCAGTAGAAAAAAAATTGAAGTGAATTATTTAGCAAGCTCATCGCTCCTTCTTGTAAATAAAGGGATTTTCTTCTTTGTTTAGAATGTTTAAAGCATATTTTTTCCTAAATGAAAAAGCCTGCATACCTACAGATACAGAGCCGAAATTGAACCATCATCGGTTTGTTTATATTATAGTTCCCGCTTAACCAAAATGGCTCTCTAGAATAATATTACATGTGACAGCTGATAAATTGTATTTAGTTCTTAGGTCGTGCTATAACTTAGTAAACGTTGTTTCGTGTTGAACATGTCGGTTGCTGACGAATTTATAAATGAAAATCATCATTTCATTCAAATTTTTAAACCATTCCGTTACATGGACAATTTTTTTTGCACTGAATCTTACAAAGTCAATAAAAACAAAGTCGTACCTATTTCGAAAAAGAATATTATATCTCTTATTTTAATGAACATTTTTATTGTAATTTCATTCTGTATATCCAACGAAACAACTTTATTTGAAAGTGAGATTATCAAAACTTTATATTTCTATGTATGTTTTTTATATATTTTGGTCTTTGCATTGACATCTATTGCAAATGTGTACTACAACAGGACTGTGTATACATTATTGACGTACCTGGAAAAAGTTGAGCGACACACGAGAAACGCAAGGGATATTTTTGAATTGAAAATATTAGCTTGGACGTCGGGCTTTTTTCTATTGTCATTTTACATCACCACTATGTCTTTTAAGATAGTGCTACAGGGGGATTGGAATTGGATAAGACACGTTGTTATTCTATTAGGAATAATGCTTGAGATGAAAGTATTGAGCATTGCATGTCTAGTGCAGCTGTTGGCAAGAAAGATAAAAACGTGGACAAATAACGCTCTTAAGTGTAGTAACGTAAGGTCCAGTAAACCGAGACTGAGCGATCTCAATGAACTGAAGACGACGTTTCAAGAGCTAATTATTACGTATGATTTGATTAAGAAATCTTCCAAATTCACTGTAAGTTTTTTTTTATATTTGTTACATTCATCGACAAATCCAATTGGTTCTCAGTGCATTTATAGTATCACATATTATGATAACGTAATTTATTCTTATTTTTTTCAGATACTTTTTCAACTCTTCATGTCATTTTGCCAGCTCTTAATATACATAACAGTTTTTATGGATAGAATGAAACAAGCGCAGGTACGTTTGATAAAAATACTTAGTGCCTATTAAGTTTACACTTACTAACACTTAGTATTAAGTTTACTAACAAAAATGATCCAATGTTGATTGAATAAAAAATATTATTATTATTTTGTATGTCAATTTGAACATCTCGGGACTATGGAGTCCCGGACCTTTGACAGGCATGCATGGGGCCGAAGCCAACACATATTATAATATATTATTAATATTATTATTAAACAAACTAAATAATAATATTTAATAATAATAAAACTGCAATTAAATCTTTACTGTGCGCCTCCGAAAAGCCTTTTTCAACCTTTCCAGTCACAACTCATAATATAAAAATATATTAATACAAAGATAAACAACGCTTTAAAATCATTAATAGATAATAATGAATTTATTAATAAAATATCATTTTATTATTTAAAAAGAGCTCAGCTCTTGTCGGTGCAACGATGCAATTATCTCCATCTATCTCTTTCCAATACGATTTCTTCTGTTTCTATAAACGACATGACAGCGACCATCTTCTTAATCTGACTCATGTAATTAATTCTTGGTCTTCCCCTTCCTCGTCTTCCTTCTACTTTTCCTTCTATGATGTTCCTTATGAAGCTGTCATGTCATATGATGTCCCATAATTATTTCATTCATTATCCACAATAAAATATTACACAAATAAAAGGTTACAACTATAAATTCTAATTTAAATTTTTATTTTAGCATGTAGGCACTATATCGTGGTGACTGGCGAAAGTAGGGGGAGGCCTTTGCCCAACAATGGGACAGCATGGGCTAATAGAATCTAGAATCTAGAATTTTAGCATGTTGTTTCATTTCAGGATTTAAATTTATGGTTTAAAATACATGTAGCCAGAGGTATAATTTGGTTCACTCAAGGCTGGATCGTGCAGACATTTTTGTGTTGTTCGTTCGATACGTTGTACTCCGAAATATCGACGACGAGAAACCAAATATTCAATAAAATAAGTTCTGAAATTGGTAAGTGTGGCTGTAAATCATTTTTAACGTGTGCACCTTATCCTAATCGAGCAATATTTGTTTGTTTGTACTCACGTTCTCGAAAACGGCTTTAACGATTTCGACGAAATTTGCGGTACGAGGGTTAAAGAGGGCGGTAAATCCATCTAGCTAGGTCTCATATCTGGGAAAATTCGTTTTCTTGGCATTTTCACGCAAAAAGATTTACCAGTGCAATGTGGTTCGTAATTTCACATAGCTTGTTGAGACAAAAGTGACTGGGTGGTAGGGTGTTCGCCTTTCAGCCGAAGGCTTCGAGTTCGAATCTCAGCCAGTGAAAGTTTATTTTTTGTAAGTTTCTTTTCTTTTTCTTTTTTAATTTTTCTCTATTTGCACCCGAGCATAGCACGGTCGCCCAGATATTAAATTATACGACTTCAACGTGTCAACGTGTGCTTACGACAAAAGAAATACAACCAATACTGAACTTTTTGTTCCAGACCAAGAAGGATTTAAACAGTTTGGCAAAGACATCGTGCGGATCATTAACGTGGATTTCAGCAAGATGGAATGTGTGCTGCTTAAAGTAGACATGGACCTGCCTTTCTGTTTCTGGAGCGTCGCGGCTAACTATATTATCTTTCTTTTGACATTTTCTGTGTAGATATCCAATGTTTACTCATGACCATATATACCATTTACGCCTTCAGGTGGCCAAAAAATTCACAAAAGATAGCCACTAAGGTATTTCCAACATACTTATTGCCATAGTAATTGTAATAAAATTTATGTAAGCTAAGCCCCGAATCAATTTTGCTTTGGTTTTTCAAGATTAATGGCCAAGAACGAACAGCATCATCTAGGTACTTAAGGTGCTTAGCACGCATAGCAACTTTGAGTTCTCAGTTGTAGCAACTTACTGTTTTACGATTTTTAAATAATTTTCAAAAACTGCGCAGACGCAGCAACTCTAGTTGCGAATTTCGGTGATAGAAACAGTTTTTGCTTGATGCAATTGATGACAAACTAATTTCAAATTGCCGCAATACGCAACTAACTTTGTACTAGTTGTGTCAAGTTGCTGGTTTCCTCAATCGGCAATCGCAACGCGTCGAGCGATTTCATTCCCTTCCCGTCCCTTGCAGCGCCTGTCTTGCCTTTGATTTGAAAAGTTTATTTAGAATCGCGCCAACCGTAAACAAGACCTTTTTGTTGCTGCAACTAGCAACCTTTAACGAAAACTTTTAAAAAGTTGATAGTTTCATCAACTGAAGTTGCTCTGTCTGCGGAGGACCTAAGACTATTTATATTGATCCCGAAGGTATTATTAAGTACATGTTTATTGACTATTAAATGTTGAAATCTGTATCTGTACTGTACTGGTTTGGTAGTGAATTCATTTTTAATCGATATCAATGGGGTTTCAACCTGTACGTGACATCCTGTAAATGCTTCTGCAATGTGCGAGAATGTAAGAAATGTATATCTAGGCTACTTCTGATTATATATCTTACACTATGTTTATGAATGCCTAAGGGTTTTAGAGACTGTCTACCACGCTATGGAAATACAGTCGTGACCCTTTTCGTTTTTATGTCTTCTTTAAAAAATGTTACTTTGACCCCTCTATCTCGAAATGTAAGATGAAAAATAATAGCACCTGCATAAAATTTGACTCGATCTCGCTAACTTTTAGTATTGTTCTGTATTATATCAAGCTATATTTTTTCGTCATCATAAAACATCTTAGTTATGTATGTGGAATCAACAGTGTACAATTTTAGATCATACGAACATTACTTACCAGGCCTCAAGTAAACAGAGTTAAAACATTTCTAAGTAATTTGATATGATAAATGACAAGTCACTGTTTATTGTTACAATCTAACCAACAGTTTACGGGGAAATCATAATTATTCTCATTAGTTAATTGAATTCGGGTTTTACGGTGTGTTTGTAATTTTGATATAATATGTAGAAGAAAGCATATTTTCCAACTAAATCACCCGAGTTCATTATGCCTTTGTCTTGCGCAATGTAATTTTTGAACTGTGAAATAATTTTTGAACTACCCTGCAGTGGTTCAGAAGATACCTACCTACCTTTCACATAGGATAAGCATTGCCATCCAGGGGCCTTACTTTGAACTCTTAGAGCAATGTCAAAGTAAGATTACTCTGATTCCGTACTAAGATAAAACTAAGGTAAGGTTAAAGTAAGCCTAACGTAGGAATGTTTTGGTAACGTTGCAGGACGTCACCTTGTTTTGACATTGCTCTAAGAGTTGGTGGTATGCCGGCAGCGCGGTAATGCTGCCAGCGTCTAGGGCACGCTTCCGACTGGCAGTGGCTTGGATCATTGAGCTACCTATAGATTGTTTCCAACGATCCTTAGGTGGCTCAACTGGTTCTTATTGTATTTTATAACTCTATGTAAATATGTAGTAGTTTAGTTTCTGTAAATAAATGTATGTTCCACATACGCAAATTCACAAATATGTTCACTTTTGTTTTAAAAACTCTTAAAATTTCATATCACAACTTATATGTGCGTGCTCGTTCACACAATGTCGGACCGCCAAAACTGCCAGAAAGGCTGTACAATTTATATGAAGCTAATCACATTATGCCGGATCCGGCAAGAATGCCGAGCTCTGCATTCTTGCCCGCGAATCCACCTGTCCGGCATAGTGAGGACATGGTTTAAGAGCTCTACAAGCTTTTCCTACAATAACATGTAAAGCAAAAGCACACTGATGTTTGCATTGTAAATTAAACGTGTAGAAATAAAAATCATCATAAATTATTATTTAAATTATTTTATTTAAGAAAACTACAATCTTACATTAAAATTAGTTTAGGGCAGTGATGTTTACACTTTTCATATTTTTGAGTATTTTGATATTCAAATATACGTAAATTAATATAAAAATATATATTTATCATCACTAGTATGTCGGTAACCTCAAAACGGTATCCTATCTACTGCATACCATACAAAAAAATCTTTAATTATAACAAACTAAAGTTTGCTATCATACATTCTTACACAGTTTGGTATCACAATTTTATGGCAACATTGATTAAACGTAGTTATCGGAGGCAATTGCACCAAAAATTTACAATTATAAATCTCTAGTAATTACTTCCATACAAATAAACTTTCCAATAAAAGTTATAGAAGAAAACAATCAAGCAATTTCATGTCATAATTTGTTACTTTGCCGTACTTTGGTGCAATTGGTTGTGAAGAACTAAAATACGAAGGGTACTAAGGGGCGGTCGTAGTAGTATCCCTGTTCTTTGACGAACGGTGGTCGAGTGGGCGCGGACGTGATGGGTGGGAGGTAGATAGGCACTCTCGTCGTACTCGGAGGAAGGTAGATGGGAGGTTGGGTAGGAGGTGGGATATACACTGGCCGACGGGTGGTCTGAGGAGGGATGTACACCGGTGCGTTAGTTTGGGGGGGAATGTATGGTGGTCTGGTGATTGGAACAGGAGAAGATGGCTGTGGACGTGGTTCCGGGGCTGG
The DNA here is from genome assembly GCA_958496255.1 of Camptogramma bilineatum. Classification (NCBI taxonomy): domain Eukaryota; kingdom Metazoa; phylum Arthropoda; class Insecta; order Lepidoptera; family Geometridae; genus Camptogramma; species Camptogramma bilineatum. The sequence continues at coordinate 16,818,524 of OY292455.1, forward strand.
TGTTGGGTATGTGAAGGGTACTCTCGGTGTTGGATAGGTGTAACCGGTGGTCCTGGTCACGTCGAGGATCGTTGAGTAGGTTGGGTACGTTGGAGGTCTTGTTGGCGGTGGTGGTGGTGGTGGAGGTGGTCTTCTTGTGGTCGGTGGTGGTGGAGGTCTGGTTGGTGGTGGAGGTGGAGGAGGAGGGGGCCTAGTTGGTGGCGGGGGAGGAGGTGGTGGCCTTGTGGTAGGTGGTAAGTAAGTAGAGGGTGGAAGTGGCCTGGGAGTGGTAGGTGGTGGCGGTGGTGGTCTTGTAGGGAAAGTGAATGGAACTTTCGGCACGGGGTAGGTGTAGCCGGTGGTTCTCGTGACATCAAGAATTGTGGAGTAAGTGGGGTATGTTACTGGTCTTCTTGTAGTGGGAGGTGGTGGAGGCCTAGTTGGCGGCGGTGGTGGTGGCGGTGGTGGCGGTGGTGGGGGCCTAGTTGGAGGGGGAGGTGGTGGTGGAGGTGGCCTTCTGGTAGTTGGTGGAGGAGGTGGCCTAGTTGGTGGTGGGGGTGGTGGCGGAGGCCTTCTAGTTGTAGGCGGTAGATAAGTTGGGAAGGTAAAAGGAACCTTTGGGACGGGGTAAGTGTACCCAGTAGTTCTAGTTTGATCTAAGATGGTTGAATATGTGGGGTAAGTTGGGGGTCTGGTTGGTGGAGGTAGGGGTCGTCTGGTCGTTGGTGGTGGAGGTGGTGGAGGTGGTCTAGTTGGTGGAGGAGGTGGAGGCGGGGGCCTTCTAGTAGGGGGGAGGTAAGTAGGCGGAGGTGTTGGTCTTGGCGTCGTTGGCGGTGGTGGAGGCCTAGTGGGGAAAGTGAACGGAACTTTGGGCACGGGATAAGTGTATCCAGTAGTTCTAGTTTGATCCAATATAGTTGAATAGGTAGGGTATGTAGGGGGCCTCGTTGGTGGCGGGAGTGGCCTCCTGGTTGTTGGTGGTGGGGGAGGTGGCGGTGGTCTAGGTGGTGGAGGGGGTGGTGGGGGCCTTCTTGTCGTAGGGGGGAGGTACGTTGACGGTGGTGTTGGTCTTGGAGTCGTTCGTGGAGGTGGGAACGTGAACGGTACTTTAGGTACTGGGTAAGTGTAACCTGTAGTTCTAGTTACATCGAGAATAGTTGAGTAAGTTGGGTAAGTAACTGGGGGTGGCGGCCTGGTTGGAGGAGGAGGTGGAGGTGGTGGTGGCCTTCTGGTAGTTGGTGGAGGGGGTGGCCTAGTCGGTGGCGGGGGTGGTGGCGGAGGCCTTCTAGTTGTAGGCGGTAGATAAGTTGTAGGTGGCGGCAGCCTACGCGTGGTGGGAGGTAAGTATGTTGTCGGAGGCCTTGTAGCGAACGTGAATGGAATTTTAGGTACAGGGTATGTGTAGCCTGTGGTTCTGGTCACATCGAGGATTGTTGAGTATGTCGGGTATGTTACTGGGGGTGGTGGTCTGGTTGGTGGTGGTGGAGGTGGGGGTGGTGGCCTTGTTGGTGGCGGGGGAGGGGGAGGTGGGGGTCGAGTTGGTGGTGGGGGAGGTGGAGGAGGGGGCCTCGTTGGCGGGGGAGGAGGCGGCGGGGGCGGTCTCGTCGGCGGCGGTGGTGGAGGCCTGAAAATAGAGAGAAAAACAATTAAACTAAAGCAATAAAGTTTATCTACCTATATACATAAGTACTCTAAATAATTAGGTTGAGATAACTATTGACACAACCTATTAATTTATTTCTTCATTGACATTGGAAACGAAAAGAAGTTTCCTGTATTTCTTAAAGTAAGGGACTGAGAACTTGCTTACATTTGGCTAGCATCATTTTTTCAAAGAAAAAGTTCTGAGTATTATAGTAAGTTTATAAATGTTTTGAGAAACTAAACTCACCTAGTAGGCAGCTCAAATGGCACCCGCGGAGTTTCATATACGTAGCCAGTCGAGGCCGTCGGGGGAGGCCTGGTCACGGGGGGTCGTGTGGGGATGGGCGCCGGGGGAGTGTAATACCCCTGCGTCACCGACTGCTCCGGCACTGGCTGAGGGAACGGGACCTTCGGCTTCGGGTAGAAGTAGCCATCTTCGTCTAAGTTCGCGCTGATTGGCGCGCCGTACACTGCGTAGTTTTGGTTCGAGTTGTATTGGATGGCGCGTGTCTCGCGATCCGCCGTGCACGTGTGGTACACGGACAGGAGGACCACTGCTATCTGCAGTGACAGCCTCTGGAAAGAGAGAAGATGTTGCAGACTCTTTTCACATACAGTTTAGATAGAATAGTGTATAGATTTATGCCTACATAATGATTCGCTTGGTTCTAGCAGACATGCTACTTTTAGCATCGACGATCGGCGATTTAGTCGCTTTTCAGAAGTAAAATGCAGTGGCCAACATTCCACACCGCGTACTTAAAAACGTAGGTGCTATTTGATTAAAATTTTAAGTACAAAAAAAATCTAGAGTTAGTCTGTTTGTAATTTTGGGACTACCAAGTCGAGATCTAGATGGTTTTAGATACAACATTTTATTTTTATCGTGTAAATATACTCCACATTACAGAAAATGACGATAATTATATTTCTTGAGAAGGTTATTTAAAACAGATGCAAGTGTATCGAAGAAGCTGACTCAATTGCCTTATTAGGCTTGGTAAAAAATATAGAGACATTTGCATGTCTTTCCGCAGTTTATACCCTTTTGTAGACATTACCTTGATTTTTTATACTTGAATCATCTACTCGTACTTTGATATCACAAAAGCTAGTATGGCTTTGTGATTGGCATGTATTTTTCCTTTTAATGAATCAAGAATAAATTGTGACAGCGTATTTGTTGTTTTACTTTGACGTAACGCAAAAAGTCAACCATTTTACGATTTTTAAAGTGAAAAAAAATATTTTGACATGTACAAAAAATAAATATCTTTTATGCATATTTACCATCCTTGTTGTAAAAATAGCTGTTAATACATAAATCAGGAGAAATCGTGACAGAACACTAGTAGTGTGAAATGCCATGCTTATTAATTCAAAATATTTGAACTTATAACATTGTGTCAGGGACGAGGTTCTGCAATCCTCTTTAGTAAATAAGTTTATTTAGATAGAACATTGAGTTCGACCTCTGACATGTGTCTCTGAACATGTTTATTTATGAAATGATAATGATTAATTAAGTTTCTATAACGATCTACGCAGTAGGAAGACTGAAGGTTTGGTCGAATCCAGCCTAAATAGTTTAGGTTTTGGGAAACACAATCATTATGAATTAGCCTTAGATATTAAAGAAAGTAAATTAAATGTATTTCCATTAAGAATAATAATAATATGTTGGCATCTCTAAACAAGGCCTCTGTAAATTATGAAGACCAAAATATTATTTCAGCCTTTCAAGGCTCTACGTAGTATACAGAAAACTGATTAAAGCAGATTATTACGCAAATCGCGGAAGAATACAATTTATAAATTGGGTCAAGGTCAATATTACAACATGTATTAATAAAAAAATGAACCAGAAAGGCAATTTTGAATAATCAGAATTATTGTTTGTGATTTTCAGGTTTTTTATTTTACTTTTTTATTCAGACTCGTTTTTGACTCTTTGATAAATGGTTGAATTTCTCATGGAATTTTAGAACTTCGACATCCTTTTATGATGAGGAAAACATAACGATATTATAAAAAAAAGTACTGTATCAGCTGTAACTTAAACTGAAAGTACGTTTTATTTATAATATCTTTTATTTATTGTGTCGCCTGAAATAAAGAATTACTTATAATTATTATTTTAATTCTACTTACTTTATTTCTACTTCAAAAATAGACTAGACAAATAAAGTAGCGCACTGACAAGGAATAAGATATTATTAAACTCGCATCAGCTCTGAGTGCTGCCTAGTATTATAAATAATAAAGTTAATAATATATTTTTTAAATAAAACAAATAAAATGATAATTATTATTACGGGATTTTATCGCGTACCTTTTAATTATTTTCTTTTCCCTATGTTTCGAACACGTTGCAGCGTTCGTGGTCACGGGATGACTATATTTATATAGAACAAACATAATATATTTGTTCTACTTTAAAAAAATGCAGACAAATTATTTCATGTGGTTTTCGCAATACAAATATAACCTCAAAGTAAATAACCAAATTGCCATATGTTTGATCGACGCACCTCACAGTAAATATATAAATAATAAAGTATTTATAAATTACTACGATATACTGGTTGTAAATATTTTATCAGAACCTTGGTTTTTGTAGTAGGGATTGGCATTACAAATAATAGTGTAATACGTACGTGCTAAAAACGATTCATTCATTAATACGATCATTTGAATGTCATAATAAATTGTGCCCAGCAGCAGTGCGATTAAGGTTTCAGAAAATGCATCCGATTCGATGATTTTCTTCGGAATGTTGATCAAAGAAACGTCACTTCTTCCCAAATTCGGAATACATTCCGAGAAGGTCTGAATCGCACCTATTGAAAAGGCTTTAAAAAGATAATAATCAGATCAGAATAGATTATTCCAGGTAAGCGTGCCTTCCTCTTAAATGACAGTTACCTTACATTTATTAATTATCGGTAAATTAAGTTGATTTTTTTTTCTTAAATTTATGTGTCCTTAGATAATAATGCCTTCGAATAATAATTCTGTTATGCAGTATCTAAGTTTAATAATAATAAATAAATAAATAAACATAAGACAGACTTTGGTCAAACGTTAACCTATTTTATGGTGTTCCAACAACTTTGGATGTACAGTTTACATTTATTTATTTAATATCAAACAAAAACGCCAAACAGGCAAAAAAAAAATGTTTTTTTCAAAAACCCACTTTTTCAAAAAAACTAATAAGAAATTTTAACTTTTTTTGATAGAGAACTTTTTTTTTAATCGAGCCCATAACTTCTATAAAAAACTCCTAATACGATTTTTCAATAACTCTCACGGTTTCAGACTATTCCTAAGTGGCCCTAAAAAAAAAAAGACACTCTGTATAACCAGCCAGGTAAATCCCGTGTCAGGAAAATTATCTCATTAACAAAACCGACCTTGTTTTAACATTGAAACAAAAGGTTTGATTATTTGCATTAATTCAGTCTTAATAGGTAGTAAATGAGTCACTAATATACATGTTTAAATATTTCAAAGCAGTGATTGCACTACTTGGCCATTGGCATGGCACGACACAGAAATTTTAAAATCAGATAAGTTATTTCAAACAACATTCTAAGCATTTATTTTATATTTAGGTACTTATTTTATACGTAAAGTCATATTGTTTTTTTTGTTTTGCATTTATTCTGTAGTAAGTTTTTTGGAACAAACGTGTAACAGGAACCTAGATAAATACTGTCCTAATCTAAATAATAACAGAAAGTGATAAAAATAATGCTTAAATATAAAATAAATAAATAAATATTGCAGGACATTTCTACACAGCGTCATCTAGCCCCAAACTAAACAAAGCTTGTACAATGGGAATCAGAAAACGAATAGAATACTTTTATACTTTTTTTTTTGGTAGAGAACTTTTTTGTTCTTTTTTTTGTTCAGAACAAACATCTATGTTCAGCACACAAATGTTTGTCCAGGATGGGAATCGAACCCACGACCTACAGCGCAGAAGGCAGAGCTACTACCAACTGAGCTAAGAGGCCAGTCAATGATTTTAGTATTACTTTCGTGTGGACATTCGTCTGTCGCCGGCCTCTTAACTGGTCTACATGATGTTATTTTTTAGTGTATTTTTTTTTCAGATCTACTTACAAGAATACAGTCGTGCTCATTTTCATTTTGAAACATTTTGTGCTTTAGATCACGCGACTGAAGTAAAACTTCCGTTCGCTTCGCCCGAACAACGTAACGCTTTCATCACGCATTCACCAGCTTACTCCCCAAGTCAAGCGTGCGTAAAGAAGTTATACTTCAAAAAATACCTTTCAGTGACGTGGCGAGATATTTATTTGGTTATTTATTCGCCACAGCATCTGACAACTATTGTAATATTTTGAAGAAGAGGTCCAAGGCTCACCGGTTGCGGAATGTATGCTCTGTGACATAAGGCACAAGCGATCGACCAAAACGATTCCGTTTATTTACTCTAAAAAGAATGAGATCCGGCTTAGGTCGTTCTATTTATAAGAAAAGATTGATATAGAGCGTGTATTAAGTTGCAAAAAGTATGCCTAATTATGGTATTAATCATGTAATGCATCAAATAATGTAATATGTTTCAAAACTGATTCAACAGAATAGAAGAGGTATTAATATATGCACACTAGCTTCCGCCCGCGGTGTTGCCCGCAAGGTACCTACATAACATACAGCCTATGTCCATCATGAAATTTCATTCTAAGTACTGGTGAAATAATTTTTGAAATTTGAAAGATTCATCTTATAGTGTTAAAACATACTTATGTATTATTTCATTGAAAATGAAAAGTCTTATTCCGGATTTGAATCCCGAAACGCATATTTTGATGACTTTTAATTTTCAATGAAACATTGTCAACTTTTTAATGGCGTCTCGAATCTTTATGAGAAACCGTCAGTTTGCATCTTAAGCTGACTTATTGCAAAAAAATTCAAAGGATAGAGCTATTTAATTCGAACAATGCGTAGAGACGAACTTGAGAACTTCATCAAGCAGGTCGCGGGTTCGACATTGACGGAGCGCCGGCTGACAATGACTTAATTAAGTCAACATCTGTCATGTATCTGCGATGTTGATTGGTTATTATACAACATCCTTCACACTTAGGCCTTTGTAGAATATTATTTAACCATGAATCTCAATATTGTATAGTTAAGTCTTCAAAATATTTGGTTAATCTAGATTTTTGATATAGCAATGCATAGCAACTTAGGTTTTCATATTTTTTTCAGTAGGTACCTACTTTAAAAGTTTTAAACAAACAAGTAACCGTTAAATTTTACAAGTAAGTAATTTTTTTAATTTTTTTATAGTGTTAAACCACATTTAGGTATAATTAGGTACGTTTGAAAATGAAAAATCTTATCAAAGTTTTCTATTCCGACGGGATTCGAACCCGCAATGATATAAGCGATCTTCCTTTAGCATGAGTGCCTTTACCAATTCGGCTACGGAATCTTTAGACATCGTACTTTTGATGAGATTTTTCATTTTCAAATTTTACAAATCAGTACAGTGAGTAAGGACGAAAGTTATTTTTTTTATTCTGATGTATGGAACCATAAAATCTTTATTACAACAACAATAACTAGTAGTTTCCTAATACGTACAGTTCAATAATGATTTGAGACGAATAAGTACTACTAAATTAGTACGCCTACATGAAACCAACTATTTCTGTAATTATATTATACTATGTAGGTAATAGATAAACTGAATTAATCACTTTGTGTACATTTGTGTACATTTACTGTACGAACAATGATTGGCACAGTATTGTTTACAATTTATCGCGTTGCTTTACTAATGTCTTCGGACAGAGCACTTCGTATAATTTGTTTTACTTAGGAATGTATTGCTGTAACAATCGTTGGTAAACCAAATAAATAATTATGATAGAACTTCACGTACAGATAAGTTCGTTTAATTATTAATTTATTGCCTGGATTCTTTTATTCGCTTGTGATCACAACGTGAAACAGGCTCACGGCTGCATCGCTATTAAAAACGATAGATATTTAAAACATTTTTAACCGACTTCCAAAAAGGAGGAGGTTCTATGTTCGGCTGTATGTATGTTTTTTTTTTTTTTTTTTTTTTTTTTTTTTTATGTATGTTCATCGATTACTCCGTCAATTGTGGACCGATTTTGAAAATTCTTTTTTTATTTCAAAGGATATACTTTCGAGGAGGTCCCATCGTCACCAAATCAGGATCTGATGAGGGGATCTCATGGAAATCGAGGGAAACCCTCAAATTTTTTGTGTGTTTGTGGAACTATCGGGCTGAAATTTTTTTGCACTTATAGATTCTCGGTGACAATTAAATATTATGGTATCAGCTAGCTGATCTGATGATGGAGTCAAGAGCTGTTCAACAGAACTCTTCAGTAAATAGGCTGATTGAGTTGAAACTCGGCATACCTGTCAAATTCCAAAAACAATGTAATAATATGGTGTCAGCGAGTTCATCTGATGATGGAGTCAAGAGCTGCTCAACAGAACTCCTCAATAAATAGTCTGATTGAGTTGAAACTCGGAACTCAGCATATTTGTGAAATTTCGACTACAATGTAATAATATAGAAACAGCGAGCTGATCTGATGATGGAGTCAGGACCTGTTCCATGGAATTTTTTAGTGATACGGGTATCAAATGAAAGGGCTTGATGAGCGAAACACAATGAGTAAAGTAACGTCTTTCTAAATTAAAAAAAACACAACACTAAAAATGGAAAAATAAAAAATTTTCAAAAAAAAAATATAACCGACTTCATAAAATACTTTCACTAAAAATCGAAAAATAAGACTACAAACAGATTTATTTAATTTGTTATTTTATATATGTTATAATGTTGAAGTCGGTGTTAAGTAAAACAATGACTATATTTTATGCACACCGATTTCAACATTATAACAAATATAAAATAACAAATTAAATAAATCTGTTTGTAGTCTTATTTTTCGATTTTTAGTGAAAGTATTTTATGAAGTCGGTTAAGTATATTTTTTTTTTTGAAAATTTTTTATATCTAATATCTTTTACGCGTAGATAATACAAAAAAAAACAGAAAAAAAAACCCACATTTTTGACTCCACTCATCAGAGAATTAGATCAGAGCTGAGCGCTTCCGTGCTTTGGATGTGAAATTGTCGGTCCCGGCTTTTAAGTCGTTAAGCCATAACGGAGGCATGTAGGCCGCCTAAAAACTCCGTCACCAGAGTTGGCCACTTGCACATACGAACTTACTTACCTACTTAGAAGATAATGATTTCTTCAGCATTGAATTACTACAAATAATCATAATCGAAGAACAAAATCTGATTTCGAGATCAGTGGAGACAAACCCCGCAGGGTCAGAACATTAGTATTCAAAGTCTGTCCTTAGACCACAATCGTAAAACTTTTATTAGCTCTAATTAATCCTCGCATATTTTTTAGATCATTTTTTGGGATGCTTTAAAAAAACTTTTACGACTGTTTTAGCTTATCAACACATTTAGGTAAATTAAACAGGACATAACGACCATATAATACCAGCTTTGGTCCGTGGCTTCGCTCGCGTAGTACCTGGATAAAAAGAAACCTATATTCTATTCTCGGTCATTATTTGTTTATATTTTAAATTTCAGCTAAATCGGTTCAGTGGTGGTCATGTTATAGAGGAACAAACATACATCCAAACATCCAAACTTTCGCATTTATAATATAGTGTGATAGTGTGATGTGTGATAGTGTGATGTGATAGTGTGAAGTGTGATAGTGTGAAGTGTGATAGTGTAAAGTGTGATATGTGATAGTGTGATATTTTTGTGATGTACGGGGTATAGAATAAACTTGGCTTGAATAGATTTAATTCTTTGTCTTCAAGAATTTAGAATTTACCCAGATCAACAACAAAATATCACTAATTGGACATGCCCATCTTGGAAGCAAAAGACATAAAACCTATATTACAATCAGCTGTTTTTCTGTAAGTTTGCTATGATAAAACCTGTCTATCCAGTAAACATAGTTGTAAAGTTATGTCAATACATGAACCTGACCTCCTTACAAACGCATGTTAGGAAACTGACGTATTTACCGTTCGACGCGAAACAAAGCGGAAAATTCATTCTTCGAGTGTACAACGCGTCGAGAAATTTGTTATGTAAGATAACAAAACTAGCACTTAGGTACACACAGACCACATGTAGGTACACCATAAGACCTATTTCGTAGTCGGTCAAAAGTTAAAAGTCAAAATTATTTACTATTCAATAAGATCACTAAGTGTACCACTTTGAATCGTCTTAAGAGCTAGGTGATTCTACTCCTGTTCCTTCGCGACCAAGAGTATATTGGAACTTGTTGGCCGTTGGCATTGCAGCAGCGAGCTGTAATGTACTAAAATGCATTAGACAGTGCATAGGTACAGATATTGTCAAGCTCGACAGAATGATTTTTTTATAAAACTATAAATATATAGATGCCAGAAACTCGTTGCCATTTATTTTGTCTAAGTACATTTTAAACAAAAAGATAAAAAACTTGCTTAAAATATATTAAGCTTGTCATCTAGTTTATCTTTCGTGGCAATCGGTTGAAGCTATTATAAAATTCAAGTTAATGTAAATGTGAAAAACTGCGCGCAAAGGGCATTATGCATTATATTTATGCATCTTCACACGATCAAGATTGAATAACCCAGAAAATGTACAGTCGGTTACAAAACTTCATGAAAATTACGAAGTTGAAAAAAATGTAATTACAGTTTTTTACATTTGTATAATGTTGATCTCACACTAGGTGTTTATGATCGAAATTTAAATTACTTTTCAATTCCGATAGGATTTGAACCCGCATTGATACAAGCGATCCTCCTCAAGCCGGGATCCAATCCCGTCGGAATTAAAAATTTTGATAAGAATTTTAAATTTAAATCAAATTACGTTCATATTAGATTTAAAATACCTATATGGTTAGTTTTTTTTTGCTTGTTTTGGCGACGATGAGCTTGCAACCTGTCTTGATTTTTTCGATTGTAATATCGCCCTCACCATCAAAAGTTGATGAACTTTGTGTTTGAATGTATAATTTTTAACTCACTATTCATAATTAGCTAGCGACACGAGTGTTTTGTTGCAAAAATAATATATGATTCTAATCTGCTTCAGGTCGTAGCACTCAATGAAGCCCAAACCGAAAACAACTCTTTTGAATATTTATTTATCTATATATTATTTTTATTTTTTTAGTGTTAAACCATTTATATCGATGCTTTAATCGATATAAATGGTCCTATCATGATTTTCAACCCTGACGACTAACGATTCCGAAGCCGAATTGGTAAAGGCACTCCGGCTAAAGGAGGATCGCTTTTATCATTGCGGGTTTGAATCCCGTCTAAATTGAAATTTTTTTAAGATTTTTCATTTTCAAATGTAAGCTACAGGCTCTTAAGACACAGTTTTAAAACATTTATACTATACTTTACTTATTTTGTAATGTATATACGGATAGTGGAATTCCACTGCACAATGCGATTCGCACAATAAGTATAAAGTATTTGATAATTCAATTGTTGTTTTTGCTAAGGAGCCAAATTGCACTTAATGACACGCACGAACAATGGTCAATTTTTCATCGGAGTAGGTCCGGTGCTGATCAATTTGTTTGACACGAAGACACTTGACACAGATGCTTAGGTTGATGCATGATAATCATAATCATAATCATTTGTTTCTTCGTAATACGCACTTGGAGTCGAAATAATTTTATTAAATTTTTAATAATAAATAGGGTCTTATTTCAGTTCATCACATCACACTATCACACTAATATTATATATGCGAAGTTTGGATGTTTGTTCCTCTATAACTCGACAACTACTGAACCAATTTGGTTGAAATTTAAAATCTAGATAGGTAGGTTATGACCGGGAATAGGTTATAGGCTACTTTTTAGAACATAGGCTACTTTTTATCCGGGTACCACGCGAGCAAAGCCGCGAGTGGAAGCTAGTAAAAATTAAGTTCAGTCTTTTTTACTGTCTTATTATGGGCCAATGTAGTAATATTTTTTGCAATTCATTTGTTATTGTATAGTTTAAAAGCATGCAAAAATGTGATCGTTGTAATAACAGCATACAGGTCAATTGTACCTAATGATACCAAAAAATGCATTTATAAAAATTCTCGAACAATCTTAATCTATATTACAATGTTGAAGGGTACATTATAGACCTTCGCACCTTGTGGCTACGAAATTGTATCATAATTACAGAGCACGTGCCGAGAAAAATGGTGCAGTTTGGTACAGTTTATCTCAAACTGCGATCTTTTCTATTCAATTCTCGGTAATTACGTCATCTCGATCTAAATAGCTTCGCCAAGGTGGTAAAAATAATGGTATCCGGCAATAATTTTAGTTCAATCTCATAATTCTACTAACTATCCATACTAGTAACTCATAGTGGCGTAGCTTGCTTGGACGTTCTGGATTGATTGTTAAAGTTAACCCTCTATTGCATGAATTATGAAGAGAGGCAGAAAAAAAATATTTTGTTGTTTTATGCGGTTATTATTTGGGCTAATTAGGAAATACAAGGTGGAAAATAATTTATATATTGATTAGCATGGAAAATAATTTTTAAAGCCAAAAATGGCTTCGTATGCACTAACGACTATAAATACAATGCCATTTTTGGCTTCCCATGCACAGAAAATACTTCATTATGACCTAACGAAAATCCAAAAAGCCTGATTTTGAACATTTTTTCATGACCTGGCCTTTGTAATGTTAGCTGTATTGTTTAAATTGGTCTGAATGGTCTTCAAAATTTGACTGATCGATTATAAAATCCATCAAATCATTGGTGATAAAATCATTTATAAAATTCAGCAGAAGTGTCTAAGATTTCTATGAAATCTGGCAAATCCTGGCTACCAGTGAACTTTCTTTTCTTCTTGTCGTATGAAGGTATTTTTTCTTGTAGCTATCTTTAATTTCTTTCTTTTACTTTGTTGTTGTTTTCTGCGTATTTTGGTTTTGGTTCAATAAAATCATCTTCAGAAGGATCTGTATCAGATTTAGGGATAATAATAGGTGATTTTCAGAGGCTAGATATGCGTAAGGTGCAGAGTCATCGAAGCACTGAAATCATCCCCAGAAATAACATTGCTGTACTTAGATTTCCCTATAAAAGCGAAAAAAGATCCATTCTGAAAAGCCATTACAATATTCCGTCAATGCATACGAAGCCAAAATTGGCTTCCGCGGAAAAGTAAGGAAATGTTATAGAAAAGATAATATCGTAAAAAAAACTAAGATAGTTAAAAAAAGAGGAGCATTAGACCATTACATTTCATATTTTTAATTTGAGATTTCTTACTTTATTGACCTATTTGTAGACCATCAATGTTTCTCGTAATTATACTAAGTGCAACAAACAGCGCACGCGTTGGTAAAAGCTAGAAAAGTTGGTAAATATTACACTTAAATAAGTCAACTAAACTACGTTTTGATGCACAACATAGTAATAAACAATGCTTGTAAAGTTTTATCAATTTTATATAAACGGAGAGTAGAGAAAAAAAATGTTGAAGTTTAACAACCAATTTTGGCTTCCCATGCAATAGAGGGTGCAGCATTGTGCGCGGTCACTTTTAGGATGGGTGACCGCAAGTGGTATTACGAGCTGAGCACTTCCGTGCTTCGGAGGGCACGTTTATTGTCGGTCTCGGCTTTTAAGTCGTTAAGCCATGACGGAGGCCTTTAGGCGGCCTAAAAACTCCGTCACCAGAGTTGGCCACTTGCTTATACGAACTTACTTACTTAGTAACTCATCTGTTTTGTAATGTCAACGTCATTAAATTCGATGATCTGAACATGAGCGCTTCAGTGTTTTTCTTTTACAATGAAAATAATCAGTTATTCGATAGATTTAATTGGATAGATTATTATTGTAGGTATTGTACACAAGGCCTTAACTTGTCACAAACAAACCGCGAAACGAACGCGAAGCAAAGTTTATATGTACATGTAATGTACAAACATACAATGTATCGATATGCTTTCGCTTTCATGTGGTTAGATTCAAAGGAAACCATACATTACAAAATAAAACAGCTTCGCCACGCTATCGGTTCGTGCTATGTTTGACAAAGCCAAACTGATGATGCATTTTTTTGCCGGCAAACTAAAAACAAATTCATATTACTAGCAAATAACGCTAAGTGCCAGCTTCCAACCGCAGGCAACACTTGGTATTTATAAAGTAAACCAAATTAAACACCTGGAAATGTCATGGTGAATAGATCATTCAGTTTTTACCCCATCCCATAGAGGGCATCGTGAACTGCTGATTTACCTTTAGGCTGTGTCCCCAGTAGGCAAACTGTGAGCGGCCGACTGAGTTTGCGGCGTAGGTATCGGTTTAGTACACTCTTCCATATATTTGAAATGACGTGTCCACAGTTTGCTAGTTTTGCGGCGTAACGCTGCAAACTGCGTACAGTGAGCACAAAACTAGCAAACTGTGGACACGTCATTTCATATATATGGAAGAGCGTACTAAACCGATACGCCGCAAACTCAGTCGGCCGCTGATTGTTTGCCTACTGGGGACACAGCCTTAGGTTTTCGACATAATTTAACAACTGACTCTTTTCACAACGTCAACGTCTTTTGACAACGTCTCTTTTCACTGACTGAGAGTGAGACGGCATATAGTTCAATTCCTATTAGGATTCTGCTATAGCGACCTTTTTAAGCTGGTCAGTCAACTAAACATTTTCATCATCTACAATCTGAAACTCATTTACAGCTTGGTACAAAGTAGCTAAATAAAAAAAAATCATAAAACCGACTTCAATGTTATAAACTGAGAAACATTTTGCTCTCTCCAGGTACATTTCTATTCATAACTCCAAAGATCCTCAATAAATCCTCACCAAATTTTTATGGCACTACATGGGAAATATACCCTTTCAAACAAAGAAATAATTTTTCAAATCGGTCCAGGCGTCTTTGAATATCAGGGAACATACACAAAAATAAAAATAAAAGATTCCGACGAATAGAGAACCTCCTTTTTATGAAGTGAGTTAAAAAGTAGCATCTTGAAATGTTTTGATTACTTATATTATTAAGTATTAATAACTTATCGCGGTCTGTTCTACGACCTATCTTCCTTAAACGAGTCTAGCTCATCTCAATCTATATTTGCTTCGATGCTATCTACTGTTATTTATTTAAATATTATTATCTTAATTTAAAAATGCGTGCCTCTGATCTGACCCTCTATGACCCCTTTTAGTGACTAGTATGTCTGATAATCTAGAAGATTTTAGCGTGTATTGGATAAAAATACATCCCATTAATCTTTAAAAAAAAAATTCGTATAAAATCTTTTAAAAGTTTTTTTTTTTAAATGGTTTGGAAGAGAAGTCTCCAATCTTTACCCAAGAGTGGACTCATCTATGAATGTCTAAAATTTTTTGTGTTCGTTGAAGTTCCTTCAACTTGTTTAAAAAAACTTATACCTAAACAAATTACTTCCCAGTAATGCACGGAACCGGAAACTACTAATTCGTTTTTTTATCGTTATCACGAAGTTTGCGAATAAATATGCATTATTCGTGAAATGTTGCCGAAACAATTAAAATTGGCATTCAAACCTGTTCTAGTGAGATCTTCCGACAAGGTCAAGAGCTTTCTATCTATGTTTGGTTACGTCACACCTATTTACATATTATGTAATTAAGGTAGGTACGTTAAAAGCTGGCTACTTTATGAGATCATTTTTTTCACTTTGTTTTTTTCTAGACCTCACTTTTGCATATATTTAAACGCATGCTAAATATTTAGCATGCTTTTAAATATGTGCATTTTGTTTCCATGTAAGAACGAGTTGGCTTAAGGTTATAGCTGACCAGTCGCCTCCGCACCCGAACCTCACCGCATCGCCTCTGTATTCCTTGTATGGAATTATATGAACCAACGCTTACTACACAACTCCGTAACGTCAACGGCGCCCTTATTACGTAAAACTTGCTATAGCAATCCAACAGCAATCACTACGCGATCGGTCGAAAAATATCACTACAAATCGTATTACGGAAGCCAATCGTACGTCTAGTGCTCGGCTGTCGCAAAATGCACTTTGGCCATTGTGCATTTTGCGACCGTAATTCAATATTTAGTGATATTTTTCGACCGGTCGCGTAGTGATTGCTGTCGCATTGCTAATGCAAGTCTTACATAATCAGGGCGCAGATCACCACTTCGCAATCCAAAAGTGAAGGAACAAGTGAACGCCGAAAAGGCGATGCGGTGCGGAGGCGACTGGTCAGCTATATCCTTTAATTTAAACAGCAAAATTATGTCACGAATATTTTAAGATCGAAGACATTTGCTCACAACACAACACAATCATCAATATATTCGGAGTCAAAGATTAAGATGGCTTTTCAACGGCTTGTGTCGGACGTTGTTATACTATTTATGAACGAGTTAGACTAGTTATTGAAATCCAACATGATATGGGATCCTATTGACAAAGTTTGCCACAAAGATACTTGTGATAACAAAATCTGTGAGTTCTGTGACCGAATGGTTAAGGCACTCCGGCTTAAGGAGGATTGCTTGTATCATTGCGGGTTCGAATCCCGTCGGAATTGAAAATTTTGATAAGATTTTTCATTTTCAAATATAAAAAAAAATCAGTGAGATTTGCGAGTCTTGCAACTTTTTCTTTTTGATTTTGTAAATTTTTATTGAAAGAACCACGAATTGAGCTATTTTGATACCTACTACCTGTAAATGTTTTATCCTATTTATCTGCATTTTAAGGTCAACAAAATCACACGGCGCGTTTAAGTACTTAGATAAAATTTGGAATTATAAACTAAATCTTAACATTTGGAATTATAAACAATTCGTAAAATTTTATTACAAGTAAAGTCAGAATAAAGGAATCGTGTGCCAGGAGTAAGCTGTCAGGTTTTCCATTCTGTCATACACGCCCTTGGCTTTCTTATCAGTGTCAACATGGCCGTATTTAGCTTGGCCGGCCGGTTGCCCAACCTGACACGAATCTTTTGTATTGAAGACTACCTTCTGACAGGTGCAATTATTTTACGCCCGAACGTTGAGTTATCCTTATCTTCGCAATCTGTTGTGAAACCTGCATTTTTGATGACCTTTCCGAACATTCTTTGACGAGCGAGAGATTGGCCAAAATATTGTGTACCTGGATTGCGAATTCATCAACGCTTGGGTCGTGAACTTCGCTTATACACGGCATAATGACCAAATAATTTGAAGTAACCTTTCGAAATGAACTTTCTGATCAATATGTAGGTATGGTGTTGATAGAGTAAGGCAATAGAAACACGTGACTAATGTCACAAAAAAAGTTTTATGTTAAAAATATTTCAAGTAAAAAACTTTTAGTACCTAGGTAACCGCTAGATGATTGAAATAATGAATGTATTTGAATCATATTCACTTAGGTGTTGCACAGCTCCTGACATCAGGTCAGCTGGTTGTTACCATATTGTCACATAGTCAATAAGGCCTCTATTAATAAACTCCGCTCAACTTCTGTCAAAGTTGCACCACGGATTTAACTATTGCCATCCTTTTTTGTTAGACAGAGACAAATAAGGATGGCAATAGTTAAATCCGTGGTGCAACTTAGACACAAGATGAGTGGAGTTTAGTTTCAAATCGATCAGACGCCAAAACAAAAGCTTGTAAAAAGAGTAAAATTAAAGAATAATAATACTAATGAATATGAAGATACCAAAGACTTTAAACAGGATGATAACTCACCCCGTCAAAGATGAAACGAACAATAACTGATTCATATTCCAATTTAAATTGAATGCTACCAGACGCATCCTACATCCGACTATTGAAGCAGACAGCTCTATAGCTCATAAAGGAAGCGATTGTGCTAAATACCTCCTATCTCAACGAATGAGTGGAATTGTGGAATTTGTCTTCATTCACTTGTTTTAAAGGAATGCGGTTCGTATGTCCTTTGTTATGGAAATATCGCAATGTACGTACATTACTACGAAGTGCTAAATATTAGACAAAGAATCCGAGTTCTCTTCTTTTTCAACTGTTTCTGAGAACAATAATCCTAGGCACTAAACTGTCCCGTTAAGTGTAAGCAAAGATTGCCTGATTGCCTCATCTTCTTCTTGCGGTGGCTCTCCACTACTGAAAGTTAGCCGTCAGCTCATTGAACCTTTCTCGGTCTTTCGCCAAGCGAAAGAGGTCACCTATTGCCTCCTGACACTTTATAAATCACTAGCGGTCGCCCACGGCTCCGCCCGCGTGGACTACTATTTTTTTATCCCACGGGAACAATACATTTTAGTTGAGCGCTTCCGTGCTTCGGAGGGCACGTTAAATTGTCGGTCCCGGCTTTTAAGTCATTAAGCCATGACGGAGGCCTCTAGGCGGCCTAAAAACTCCGTCACCAGAGTTGACCACTTACTCATACGAACTTTACTTTTTTTTTAATACATTTTTCCGGGATAAAAATTATCCTATATGTTATTCCGGAATCTCAACTATCTACATTCCAAATTTCATCAAAATCGGTTTAGTTGTTAAGGAAATACATGGTAAGTGGTAACAAACATTCACACACGGACTTTCGCCTTTATATATTAAGTAGTAGGATTTAGTAAAGATGTTTTTTTTATAAACAGCTAAATTATTCGCCAAATACTTTATTCATTTGTTTATTGTAAAAATGACACCTGCGTCAACGGAATTTTATGCCGCTGAATAGCAATAACTAGCTGTCATTTGTTTGAGTTATCGATCATTTTTATTTGTCGAATATCGAAATAAAAAGTAACTAATTAAAACTCTACTTGGGGATAGTGAATCAAGCGTTAGTATCATAGATATTTTAGACTTTTTAAAATGTATTTTAAAAAACCTGATCAACAAAATTAAGGACAGTAAAAATCGCATCAAAACTGACCTCTCAGCTCAGTTGGTAGTAGCTCTGCTTCTCTGTGCTACTACGCTGTAGGTCGTGGGTTCGATTCCCACCCAGTACAAGCATTTGTGTAATGAACATAGATGTTTGTTCTGTGTCTGGGTGTTATAAGTATGTATTTACAAAATATATAAAGTAAGTATAGATCATAGTACACTCTTTATCAATTCACATTACAAACAAAAAAACTAAATCAAAATTAGATAACCCGATTGGGAGCTACAATACCACTTATTCAGTTTTACTTACGACGACACAGACATTTAAATCGCTTTTATTTAGATAAAAAATTAGAATGCCTATCCTTGTCTAACGGGAGCTAATTGAGATATTTTCAGAAGGTTAAAAGGAGATAGAAGAAAAGGTACCTTAACTTTATCTTCCTCTTTATAATTTTACTCTATGTTTGTTTTAAATAAATTTTAGGTACCCGGATCTGTTGAGACATATGCCGGGCGAGGTCGATATTCTCATTTTGTTTGAAATATTTATGAAAATGTCAAGGCTAGCTCATAGCTTGCTCGTCGGTGATTTATGTGAATAATCGACGCTAAGCACCGAAGTGGTCCAACTGATTTCTATCGGCATTACAATGATAGACCGAATTTCGACCTTTTACAAATAAATAAATATTGGTGGATATTTAACACAGCGCCATCTAGCTCCAAACTAAGCAAAGCTTGTACGATGTGAACCAGATAACTGATAGAATATGTAATCCCAGAAAATTAAAATCAGGCATTTGACAAGTTTTACATAAATCTGATTATTAAAATATTTTTAAAGTCTTTCTTAAAAAGAAGTAATTAAATATTAGGGAAAAATACGATTACCATATCGGAAGGCGTTCAGAATATAAATAAATAAATAAATTACGGAATAGTAGGTATGTGTTAAGCGTCTATGTTTAGACTTGCTCCTAACTAGCCCTCAAGATCATCCTACTAATATTATAAAGGCGAAAGTCCGTGTGTGTGTGAATGTTTGTTACCACGTATCTCCATAACTTCTAAACCGATTTTGATGAAATTTGGAATGTAGATAGATAATGATTGAGAATAGGACATAGGCTAGTTTTTATCCCGAAAAAATACGCGGTTCCCGTGGGATAAAAAAAATAGTAGTCCACGCGGGCGAAGCCGCAGGCGTCCGCTAGTAGATAATATTTACCGTATATAGACGTAAGCCTATTGTGTAAATACATTTATATAAAAAGAACAATAGTGTTTGTTGATCCGTTATGGTAAAGTGGAGTGTAAAGTTGGGAATGGTCAGGGCCCCAATTCTTCTAGTTTACAACGTCAACCACTCCGGTATCATTGCCGCCGCGTTTTATTTCGTTCACCAAAACGACAGTAATTCGCAAAACCGATAAGTATTTTTTTTAAAACGTCATCATAACCAATCATAAAATCATAAAATCATTTTAAACTTTCGCGATCTGTAGATCTAATTTAAATGAAATAACGGATCTTTATAGCGTAATTACTGATTATGATGATTATGATTTCCCGAAATTTCGAGTTTGAGAATACCGTGACCACGAGAACTGTAACGCACTCGAAACGTCGACTAATAATAAAATAAAGTGATTAGGTACGCGATAAAATCCCGTTAATTCTTTTAAATTATGAAACCGATCCTGATGATTATATCATTTCGAAAGATTTTGTTCAGATATCATCACCGACCATTCACATTTGAGTGACATTTGCTAACAAATTAGGGTTACATGTATTAACATTTATCTACATCTTGAGTTTGACCGCTCAATCTCGCAAAAAAGGCTCTAAAGCTGCGTTCACATGCAGAAGCTTGTTATTCAAAATCGTGTTTATTGTAACAAATTTAATACATTTTCAAAGCATATTGGATTAAACTTGTTAAAGGTATACGTGTACTTACCTACAATATTTTATATGTTCAAGGAGTGACCAAAAGAGTCATAAAAATACATATGAAGTTTTTATTATTCATTTGTAATCAGATTTAATTAATTTGTAATCAGGTTTAACTAATAAATCTATAAAATTTATAGATTTATAAGTACACAATGCCCTTTTATAGTAGGTTTATGAAAATGTGCAAATAAAACACTAAGTAATTGGTCATATTATCTAAGACATTATTTTAACACACGGGAATTAGTCACGTGAAAATATCGTCGATTTAGATACTTACCAACAATGATTTAGACGCGACCGCGAGTAGTAACCTTGCAGCAACTCCCTCCTTACCCAGATGAAGATTCTCCGGATGAATCGAAACATTGTCGGTATTCGAATCGACGATATTTTCACGTGAATAATTCCTGTGTGATAAAATAATGTCTAGTACAACTCACGAAAGTTTTGAAAGTGAAATGGTATATTGCTGTAGGTATGAATATACCTTTAGTATCAAGTTGATGTTACCACGTCAAAATTAGTTTATGGACACAGTGGTCGCTAGCCTTTAGCCTTAGCGTTGAGTAACTCACGAGCTCTAACTACTTTTGTAATACTTTAAAGATGTTCAATTCAAACATTATTAGTAATAAATCTTTAGTTATATGACAGGTATGTCGAATTGCTGCCTCTAGGAGAAAAGGTGAAGATAGATCACTTTGTTCGAATGGCTCTTTTTGCGCTTGAATATCAGTTCTATTCCCAACGACCCCACTGGCCCACCCCACCAGTGGGTTCGTTGGGATTTTTTTCCCCAAGACCCCACCACTTAATTCAGTGGGGTAGATAAGCGCTGGTCACACTAGAAAAACAATTTAATATCGTATTGGATTATTTTATTTTCTTGCAATCGTAGTGAAAAATAGTATGTAACACACGGCGCTATAAACTCATCATAACTCGGTTTCTATTTACTTCCTCGATAAAGCTGATGGGTCATTTTAGCCCCTTGTATAGCAATCTACTTCTTCTTCTTCTTTCGTACGAGCAAGTGGCCAGCTCTGGTGACGGAGTTTTTGCGCCGCCTAAAGGCCTAAACTAAAGCAATCTACTAAGTATTCATAATGTAATAAACCCACACCCGGACAAAAAAGTTTTATTTCTAAAATTACTCTTTAACAGTGTGTACTGTGTATGCTGTCACTTTTGTAAAACTAAAAAAAAAAAATAACAAAGATGTATTTACAAAAGTACCTACGCAGACCAAAATAGGCGAACAAAGGCAATTGCCATTTTTATCATGCGTAGCATACTTTTAACGCAATTCTGATTCTCAATCACTTGCCTACGCTTTACATTCAACAGCGTCTTATCCATAATCTGAACACAAAGGCATTTATGCAAATATGAACCTTGTTTAGCTGTGATACGGTTTATTTGTGGACACCCACGCCCCAAAGATAGACCTGTCAATGTCAAATAGTTCAATAAACGTCATCTCATCTGTCAATACCATCTTAAGTGACGAGTGTTTTACTAAATAATGAGCTTTGACGTATTGTATAGTTTTAAATGAATCAAAAACAACGTCCTTGATTCATCGCCAATGTTTCATCTTTAAATAATACAACTACTTTATTATTTAAACAACTTTGTCTAAACTATTGCCGACGTAGCTGTAATAAATTTAACTGTTATATCTTTAAAACTGTAAAAATAACTGTTAAATCTAAACAAGATTTATTGATTTTCGAATTAAAATTTATTTTAAATTGAAATAATTACCATAGTTTACACAATGATCACTATCATAAAGCAATTTAGTTTTTTAGAAAACTGTAACTAAAATGTATCATGATTATGTATTTAATTGGGAAATCTTATCTGTTTATGGATTTTGGCCATTTCGGTCACTATTGTTATGCAAATTTTTTCATCTTATTCGCAGTTCATTCACTGGTGACCAACAGTCAACGTGAAAAGTTATATATAACCAGTGATCGGAGTAGGTAGAGCTATTTTATGTACTTGCCATATGATAGAATAATATGGATATTCCCCGAATCCCGGGATTCGTTTTTTAGTTAGAAAAATAATAAAAAGCTTTTTGCTTTTTGCTATATACGGGTTTAAGGATTGTATAATAAATAGATAGAAATTTGATTCATGAACACACATATATTTTACATATATTATAACAATTTCTTATATTTATACAAGAATCAACAATCATTTAACATTTTCATTTTGAAGTTGTACAAGAACATACCATACAAATTATTAGTTCCTCAAAAATCGAAACATGATTGAAAAGAACAAACTATTTGTATAATCGAATCCCGGAGTATTAGTTGGAATCCCGTGGAATATCCATGCTAACATCAATGTTTGCGGTCAATGAACCTAAATAGCTCTACCTACTCCGATCAGTGTATATAACATGAAGTTTTAATAAATAAATAATACTAAGTACCTACTTAATTTGGATGCCATCTTCTTATTTAATTTAGCTACAACGTGCAAGTTTTTGTTATTAAAATCAGGTACATTATTTACCTGAATACCTAATACCTAGTTGACCGGCAATTTAAATTAAATTGGGTACTTACGTATTTTATGTTGTCATGTCCTTACATATACTTTACTAAGTAATTTTATGATAATACGCAAAATTAATTGAAAGGGTCGCAATGGTCAAGTTTGCTGTTCATTACAAATAAATAAATAAATTAACTATATACTTACTTTTTTATAAATTACTATAATACTAAATCTTAAAAGGTTTTTGATTAAATATTTATAAATATCTAATAAAAAAAACTAAAAAATATTAAAAATAGGTAATTTATAGAATCGTTTATCCTGACTGACTGATCTGTCAACACACAGAAAAAGTACCTAAGTAATATGCAAATAGGAACGTAAATTTTGTTACATTCATTAAAATACTAACTTGAAAAGCATAAACATAACATAGCATAATTTTGTATTTCAAACGCATTTTCTTAGAAATTTCAGGATAAGGGAAAAAAGTTTGAAGCTATATTTTGCTTTTATAAAGTTTTTCATTACAGTTACTCTGCATAAGTAAATAAGGATCAGTTTTCAGTTTCTTGGATATTCACATTTTTCTGGGGAAAACGAAAGGTGATGTTTTTTTATAAGAATATAAAAATTGTATTAATACACGTGTAAAGCCGTGGGCAATAGGTATCTAGTTACTTAAATAAATACGATTATCAAAATGTATGCGCGTGCGTCCCTTGTCCGATTATGCAACAAACACGTTCATCTTGACACAAGTTACTCTGCTCAATATTGACCATGTTGTCCTTTTAAACTGATAAGAATATTGATTATGATAATGCAATAATATCACTTATAATCATTTGCTTTACGTTATTGATAAGCCGTGTAATAAGATGTAACGCTTTAGATCGGGTGTCAATTCTAGTAAGTACCGAACTTTTTATCAACCTCAAGCAAAACCTCAACTAAACCCTAGATTATCGACTGTTTCCTATTCTACTAATGACAAACGACTCAGTTGTGGTGAGGTTTTAGCTAAGGTTTGGACTTTGGCAAAACAAATTTTTGAAAAGCTATTCTACTATTCACCAAATGGCTGACATTTTATGAGATCGAACCAAAACGCAGCGGAATGATTGACGTTGTCATCTAGAAGAATTGGGGGGCTGAAAGCACAGGAGACTATCAGTTAATTAAGTAAGCTCGATAAAAGAAAACATCCTGGATAAAACTTGCAAAGGATTGCATTCTGTCCCATAAACTATCTACTGTAAAATATAGGAATAGTCAAAACTTGCAAAGGATTGCATTCTGTCACGTGTGCTGCAAAATATAGGAAAATGTCAAACATGTGTTTTGACTTACCGCTTACTTATCCGACTTTTTTCCCATTCATACACCGATTTTAAGCCCATAGGCCTCTATTAAACTCCACTCAACTTCTGTCAAAGTTGCAACACGGATTTAACTATTGAAATCCTTATTTGTTACTGTCTAACAAAAAAGGATAGTTAAATCCGTGGTGCAACTTTGACAGAAGTTGAGTGGAGTTTATTAATAGAGGCCATAATGTTTAAAATTACAGTGCGCGCAAGATTTAAGACGATGTCCCACGTAGAAATAAATCTATTTTGTATATTTTATGGACGAATATTCAGAACTAATACGGGCTTGAAGCACCATTACCTAGATTTTGCGCCTCACTGATTTGAATTGCGAATAAATGAATGCTACTAGTTTCAAACCTGTTTTATCACAAACGAATATAATAATATACTTAAGATATTTATTCTATAACAGTTTCGTAATTCTTTTTAATTTGTCTAATATTGAGAGGAGTGAAGATTTCAAAACATCGTATTTTTATTGGCATTTGTAAACCATAATTCACGGAAAGATATCCAATAAAAAGTTAATTCTATTTCGGAGATGTTTTGGCTTAACTAAAAAGTTTATTGACCTTTGCTTTTTGCGATTTTTGACCTTTCAATAATACTAGTTTTTAATAGTCAGTTCAACAGTTAAGCCATAAAGATAATAGGAATGTCTGACATCGTCATCATCAGAAGTCCGGCTGCTGCATACAGGATATTTTATCTGTGGCTTCTTTTGGCTCCTGTCAATAACTTAAGTAATATAGTGTCATCCTAAAAACTTTTTTTTTTACCATTTTCATCTTCAAAAACCGATAAGTCCCTAAGACGCTCGAGCAAATCCCCAAATTTTGCATCTTGAGTTCTACTATAATGTTAGACCAAAACCCAAGGCCACATACAAATCCACAATTTTCACACAATCTCTCTGTGTTGCTACCATTCTAAATATAAACCCTATACATCAACACACAGAGTATATTTTTGTTGACTAAGCTTCCGCGTGTCCACCTTTGACATATTTGTCGAAGATTGACATTGAAGTATCAATCTTTGCGTTAATCAATTTTCGCACCTATCTCGTAAATCGCAAGGTTCACAATCGTACATGTACCTTGCGGTTGCAAGTTAAGTATGTTTGTCTAGTAATTTGTTTCAGAAGTGGTCATCATTACGGATGTCCTGGTTTGATCATCGCTTTATAGCTATAATTTTGAGCGCTGTGGGAATTTTAGAGCGTAAATAATTCGCTTAGGTACAAGGGTATTTCCAAAGACATAATTTAAGTTGATGAATATTATGATATCACACAGCGCTGCTAGAATTCTTATAAATTTAGAAAAATCAAGAAATTCCGTTAGATTTATGAGTATTTTTTAAGAACACACTCTGTTCGAAAAATAATGTTAGTAATAATATTATTGTAATTCGAGGTCTAAACGGTGAAGGAAAACATCGTGAGGAAACCAGTTAGCTTTCTAATAGCGACGATAGGCTTGCAACCTGTCACGTATGGAATGCTAAGTTCTGCAAAATGTGGGCATGTACCAAATATATATTTGGACATACCTGACTACTCCTTTAGACATCTTCAAAGGATTTTAAAAAATGTCCAAAAAGATCTGAGAGAATGTCTGAGGGCGTCCCCAATACAGTCGTGATCTTTCATTTGTTTCAATTCATTATTATGAAAGTTTATGACCATAGACCATTTTGATGTCTCAAAGTTTAAGTACCTACTAAAAATGCTTATATTATCGTAGATTGATCGAACAATAAATCCATGAATTTGCATTAAGTATTCATAAAGACGATTACAAAAGTAATGTAATATTGTGAAACTTATGTCTTCTGCGTTATAGTCACTGATTTAATCCATGGTGAAGATAATAAATTATTATTCATGTGCCATCTTATGATACAAGGTTGTACTCTCGAAACCAAACTTTATATAGCTTCTGACGTTTTGTTTTTTTTTATTTAAAAGTATTTTTTAGTAAGTATTTTAAAAAAATATTGTGCCTGAAAACCTTAATAGGTTTGAGTAGACACTAACATTCGTCGTAAATACTTATGTAAGTATTGAAAGCTGGTATAGGTAACACACGGGAATTACTCACGTAAAAATTATCATCCATTTAGATACCGACAATGTTTCGATGCATCCGGAGAATCTTCATCTGGGTAAGGGAGGCAAGGTTACTCCTCGCGGTCGAATACAACTCACGAAAGTTTGAAAGTGAAAATATAACTTCTGTTAAAAAAAATCGGTTTTGCAACAATAATGAGCGTTTCAAAACTTAATAAATCACCAGATTACGCTGAATTTGTCATTTGTGTTAGCCTGTTAAAGCTCAAAATCCGTACCCTTAATATAAATGTGAAAGTGTGTTTATTTGTTTTTTTATTTGTCCTGCTTTCACGTCAAAACAGAGCGACGGATTAACGTGATTTTTTGTGTGGAAATAGTTGGAGGGCTGGAGAGTAACATAAGCTACTTTTTATCCGGGTACCACGCGAGCGAAACCGCGGGAAGCAGCTGGTTTCTTATAAAACTCAAATATTTTGACATCTGGTAACACAGTATGAAAGGTCAGAAGTTAATTTATTTATAAATCGGTTTTTTACCGAATATTATGCAAATGAGACGTTGTAACGTTACAGCATTTTTATTTTCTTCTTAAGCGTTATATTAATTATTTTAACGAGCAGAATTTTAATGAGCTATGTCGGAAACATCCATGTACCTACCTAAGAAATATAGAAGCTTTACACGATTGATAATTTTAGTTCAGACTTTACTCAAAGAATAAGTTACTTTATACAATAACTAGCTGCTGCCTGCGGTTTCGCTCACGTGGTACCCGGATAAAAAGTAGCCTATGTTACTCTCCAGCCTTCCAACTATCTCCACATAAAAAATCACGTCAATGTGTCGCTCTGTTTTGACGTGAAAGCAGGACAAATGAACAAACAAATAAACACACTTTCACATTTATAATTGGGTACGGATTCATGTACGATCTTCTTCATAATAATACATGTTTCCTCCATTCATAAAGGTCATTTTCCTTTGCACTCTAAATATTATTTATCTAAGAATAAAGCTCCGAGCTATAATGAGCCAGAAAACTATGCTCCGGAATAATTACCTTTTCTTGACATACAAGATTTTGAAACGTTTCAAAGTCACACTGAAAGAATGTGAGACAATGCGTTGTATGGAATGTGTTTTGAGGCGAAGAAGTGCCAATCAGAATGTGGCAATGCGTCAACCGGCTACTTAGTGTGTATATTTCGACATAACTCTGAACGGTACTGACACAGACAGAAATGCTATTTTTAGTGAACTGAGAATGTAATTTCAATGGCGCTTAAGACAATTCGTGTAAAATTAATTAAAAAAAAGTTGTTTACTATATTTATGTATATTAAAACAAGGTATATAAGCATCATAGAAATAGACCAATATATTTTTATTTTATAATAATGATTTATCTTTCCATTTTCCTCCGGCAACTTATATCACAGCACTCACTCTTTCCGTGCTCATCCAATTTCAAAATTGTCTTTCGCCTACAATAAAAAAATCTTCAAAATCCGTCTTCCTAAATTTTAATCCTCTACCTCAATTTATATACATACATTTAAGATATCTTATATCTGTGATTTGTCTGAAATCCAAACTTTGATGAATTTCTTTCAAAATGTGGTTATCATATCTATCTTCTTATTCTCAATATCGTCTAATATACCTTCTAGTTACCTCGCTATTATTTTCGATCTCATGAATTCAATATTCTGAAAGTTCAAGCAAGAAAGCCGTCTGTGTAAAGGTCATTCTTTATAAAGATTTAAAACCCGATAAGATCTTATCCTTTCATCGCTAACATGACGATTTATTACCGAAATCAATCGTATTCAATGAATGCAAAAAGAGTTTCTCCACGCGATTGTTCACATACGCCAACTATACTAGTACGAGTAGATAAGCATCAACAAACAAAGCACAGAACACAAAACTATCAGTCGAGACATCTTGCGACTGGCTTTTGCATGCGTACATTATACGTGTGTTCTTTACTTTACTCTATATGACACAATTCAGCAGTCTGAAGCACAAGTTTTTGATAGTTTTTATGGAACCTTAGCAAATAGTCCGCTAGATGCACTATTTACATTTCACTGAGTTAATAGATAAGTCGCTTTGACTGGCCTCTTAGCTCAGTTGGTAGTAGCTCTGCCTTCTGCGCTGTAGATCGTGGGTTCGATTCCCACCCAGGACAAACATTTGTGTGATGAACATAGATGTTTGTTCTGTGTCTGGGTGTTATAAAGTATAATAAATATGTATTTATTAATATATAAGTATTCTATCAGTTATTTGGTTCCCATAGTAGAAGCTTTGTTTATTTTAGGTCTAGATGATGCTGTGTCAAACCGCATTACTTATTTATTTATTCGCACCGTGAATAATCAAACAATGAAACTGCGGTAGTATGTAAACTTATTTGGTAACCAAATAGTAAGAATTTAGATCAACAAAATAAACGTTCATTCAAAAATTAGGTACTAAATGTAACACCTCATAATGTCAAGGTATTGAGCACAAACAAACATATCGGTACCATTGTGTTGATTGTTATGTATTATCAGTCCACTGTTAATAATTTTGACCCTACATTTGACTTTGTTTAGACAATTTATTCGAGTACTCATCTATTTTGTCAAAGAGACCAGCATAATGGCTATTACCATCATTAAGTTGCACTTACCAGGATTTATTGGTTATTTTAAATCGCCAAGTATATGTTACATTAATATGTAGTATATGTTATTAGACACTGTAAAACACTTTATGGAGATTCTAAAGTGTTTTTTTTTTCTCTGAATTAGATAGCAATGTAAGAATCTTTAAAATAGTTTTATTAATGAATCTGCATTTTTTACATATTTTTTCAAAAACATAGAAAGGATTTCATGGAAACCTTCAAAGAAAACTATTATTTAAGTAACTAATTCGTAGATTGGACAAATCGATAAAATCAATTTAAAACTAATCGACCATAATCGCCATTATTTAAAACTCAATTAAGATGCTTGTCAGTTCGGGGCTCGATTCCGGTACCGAACTTTTTATCAACCTCAACCAAAACCTCAACTAAAGCGACTGTTTCCATGACTACTAATAACAAACGACTCAGTTGTGGTGAGGTTTTGAACTTTGGCAGTACAAATTTTTGAAAAGCTATTCTACTATTTCACCAAATGGCTGACATTTAAGAGTTCGAACCAAAACCAAAGCGGTTGTCATTTAATAGAATACAGGCCCTGACTTTTAACAATGTAGTGACCGTTTTATAGCGGCACGGTAAATGTTATATTTACAGTATAATTTAAGTAAAAATTAATTTACTTACTTAGTATAATTTAACGGCACGGTTAGTATTAAATGTATAATATTGTTACTACAATGTTTTTGGTAAAATAACTAGGTAGGTCTATCTTAGGTAACAATGAATTCTTTCTAAATGATATTTTAAAATTATATGAAAATAAAATTACACAAACTATTTATCTATATATCTACAAATAATACTTAGATTAACTTGATCTAAGTATTACATGTAGATATAGATATATAGTTAGACAAGTTGTAGTAAATAACTTAATTGATCTGCGTCCCTAGTAATAAAATTAAAATAAATTGCATCTTGCATTAAATTGCTTGTTCAATATCGAGTACTTGCCCAAAGATGAGCTATTCAACTGATTTGATACCAGATTTCTATGGTGTAAAATACACCGCATAACTCGTCTGCGATTAAATTTGAAAAAAAAGACGGAGCTACGAAAATAAAATAGTCAAACATATAGCGTTCAACGTTTTTTCAGAAGCATCTTTAAAACTTGCGCAAGAGTTGACATTGAATCATCACATACACATGCCTACATATTAAGTGGAAGATAAGTATTTCCTATAAGATGCCATTAAAGTCATTCTGAACGGCTTGCGAAATAAATGATTTATTCATTTTTAATTAGACTAGCTTTCGCCCGTGGCTTCGCTCGCATGGCACCCGAATAAAAAGTAGCTTATGTCATAGTCCCGGTCATTGTCTATTTATATTTTAAATTTCAGCTAAATGAGTTCAGCGTTTGTTGAGTTATAGAGTAATAAACATACATCCAAACATTGTAACAATTTAATATACAAAAGACTTCAACGCGCTCTGTCAAATTTAGAAATTTTTCTAAATTTACTCGTATTACTTTTGCAATAAGTAATAGAATATAGTTTGTATTATCATCAACATCTCATCCCGGTTACACCTCTGCTGGATTTTAACCCTTTAAAGGCTCAAAATGAAATGTTTTAAAAGTAGCATAAACAAAATCATTAAAATTAACAGAATACTGACGAGAACATTTGCAATCAGATGAGGTAAACAGTTAAGTAAATTAATTGCCTACACATTAGTAATTTATCAATAACATCAACAACTGTTTGTTAATACGAAAATTATTTGAAATAAATTGCTAGCGATAAATCCTGCATTTTCTATAGTTCATTACCACCATTGGATAGCAACACCCTTTAAATAAAAATAAAAACGTTTTATGCAACATGAGATCAAGGTAGAGAATTAATCGACTCTTTCTAGTCTATCTATTACTTACACCCGTATTTATAGACAAGCAATTACTTGCTGCTAAGTAATTTCTCAATGAAGTCATTATTTGAGCATAGCATTCTACATTTTAAAATCTTATTCTATAGCCGAGTAAGGTATGTCAAAATCAAAAGTAATGAACAGATTTGGAAAATTTTTATGTTTTTGTAACGCTACTAACTTTAATTAGTAAAGTGAAAATTAAACACAAAATAGTCGAGTAAATGCTCAAGTAAAGAAAATGGTGACTATTACTTGGCGAAGAATTCTAACTTTTGACAGATCTAACTTCAAGTACCTAATTACTAAACTATAGATAAAAATCATTGCTAGAGTAATTACTTTTACTTGTTTATAAATACGGGTGTTACAGCATTCGATACTCAAACGATCTGAGTAAAAATAAAAGGTTTTATGCAACATAAGATCAAGAGCTCAATATTCTCGTTTTAAGCCGGTTAAATCTGTCGCGTGACCTTTACCCGGTGCGGCCTTCTTGCATAACGCCGTCCTTCACTGGCGCATCTTTGTTGGTTCGAAACAGATTCAAAACAGTTTACCGGTTTCGGCTCATTTCTTTAGTTTAACTTTGTGGCTTTTATTGTTACTATTCTCTGTTGCTGTTAAAATGAGTATCGACAAAATTAAATCCTAGCTTAGTTTACTCACTAGTCCATTAAATATAATGTACCTACAATGGTTTTTTTGTATTACTATAAAGATTTCATTTCGTTCAATTACCCCTCTAAAAAAGCTATTTTACCTCCGAAGGGGTAGTTACCCCCAGGTTCGGAACCAATGCCTTATGCCCGGGATACACGAGGCTAGTTTTTCAAGCTAGGATAGCAAGCTAGTTTTCTACTAAACTATCCTGGCTTGCTAACCTGGCTTGAAACATGCTAGTTCTGTTTACATGAGGCTAGTTTATTTTAAGCTAGTATTATTGCAGTGACTGAAGTGACCACACGTCCAAAATGAACTGCATGCGAAAAAAAAAACACTATTCTATTGAAAAAGTTACTTTGAACACTGTGCCAATTTCCACTAGAAACTAGCAGATGAATTACAAAACCGGGTGTGGACAAGACCGTGAATTTTAAGAAGAGATGAACGTGGATCACTCTGCTATACTTTATTTTATTCATACTGCTTTGGAAGAATTTCGCAATGAAGATTTAGGCGAATATCAGAGTATTTTGCGAATGACAAAATGCGTGGTTACTGCTTACTAGCCAACCCAAAACTAGCTTCGCCGGCCACATGAAGCTAGTACACAAGCCAGGATAGTAAAATCAGTGGTGGGGGGCGCTACTAGCCTGAAAAATAGAACTCAATCCTATTAAAAACTATCCTGGCTTGTAAACTAGCTTACTAGCTTACTAGCTTTGAAATGAAGCTAGTTTTGTCTACACGAAGCTAGAAGTACTAGCTTGCTAGCTTACTAACACTAGCTTGCTATCCTAGCTTGAAAAACTAGCCTCGTGTAACCCGGGCATTAGGTCATACCAATCATAGAGTTTAGAAATTCGTCGTCTGTCAAAGGAAGGTGAGTAAGTTTAGTAATGTTTGTAAAACACGCGCCGACAAATAGGTTTTACATGTAACTACAACCTTTCCGTTCATTTATGTTTTATTTTAAACCGCTATTAATTATTAATGAACGAGTTTTTATAAATGCTAATAGCCGTTTTCAACAAAGCCATTGTTTTGGTAATGACTTTTGGTTTCGTAGTAGGTACCTAATTATTAATTTTTTGTAGTGTTTACAATTAATGTTATGTAGTGATTAGTACTCTAAGCTTTGTTCGATCTTGGATTGGTTTGGTCTATTCGGGTTCAAATCTAGTCGGAATCGAAAATTTTGATAAGAATTTTCGTTGAAATGTGCTACCTAAGGCAGTTGTCCTTGCAGATACCTAAGTGTGGTTTAACACTTCAACAAATTTAAAACTGTAGGCTTAGTCAGCTCTACAATAATATCCAGTTTATTTATAAACCTGTAGATACTCTTCTTTATCAGACTGATCAAGGAATAAGATGGTAAAAGCAAGCCATGGAACTAAAGAATCTTTCTAGAAATATGTAAGTAAGCTCGTATGAGCAAGTGGCCAACTCTGGCTGGTGACGGAGTTTTTAGGCATGGCTTAACGACTTAAAAGCCGGGACTGGTAAAATAAAGTGCCCTCCGAAGCACGGAAGCACTCAACTCGTAATGCTACTTGCGGTCAGCCATCCAAATTGTGACCGCGGACAACGCTGCTTTATTTCAACGATCAATCAAGAACGTCTAAGCAAGCTACGCCGCGAGCGATTCCAGAACTGAAGAATTTAGAATATGTTGAGTTCTATATTATCTTTGAAAAGCGTTTTTAGTGTTTAAGTTATTGAATACATAAAGATTGTATAAAAAGTAGTCAAGATGATGTTTCAAGAGTAAAGTAAATATTTTAGGTCGTATCTTCAGCCGGATATTATTTAGGTAAGTATTCTGATACTTGTGGGATTGCCACGAAAAATGCATTGTTTTATTGTGATAATTTCATTCAATTAATCTATTCAATATCTAAATAAATGACTACAATTGTATGCTCTGTATAGTAATATTTTGAACCCAATTTTTTTTAACTAAAATAGGTTCGCGTTTGACCACACCCTGCCTGATGTAAAGCAACAGTGTGGTCTAAGATGGAGCACGCTTACCTAGAAGGAACCTATTGACTCTCGATTTAAAGACACACAAATTAGACTTTTCTGGAAATACAGACCCCGGCAAGGAGTTCCACATTTTCGCCGTGCGTATAAAAAATGTAGACTCAAAGCGCTTAGTACGAACACTGGGAATATCAACCATGTACAAATGGCGCCTTTCCGGGTGTAAGGGTTTAAGTATTTTCCTACTATAAGCACAACATAATTAAATCAGTAAATATTTTGTGGTGTGTTAGGTTTTAATTTGTAGAAGTGTACACAATAAAAACAAATCTAAACAAAATTTTGTTCATAATTTTTCTGTTAAAAAAATCGAGCGGTTTAGCGGCAGGATAATTATGTCACACTTGAAACATTTCTACCTGTTACTAATGAGTGGAATTTTTAAGGTTTTTTTTATTTACTACTTTCCAATTTTGTTAGGGTTGCGTATGGGTTCCTTTAAGCAAGCTTATATCCAACCAAAAACAAGCTACTATTTGCAATCAAAAACCTTCAACCCAAAACGACACCAGTAAGTCTACTTTTTAAGAAGTCACGTGGCCGAAATTCCGTAAATGATAAGTTATGCAAGAATCGCGTGTTAAGGATAATATTATGCGAAATTAATTTAAATAAATAAGATGGGTTGTGTCATTAAAGTCGCGGTCAACGGACAAATAAAAATCCTTTTTAACCGACTTCAAAAAAGTCTCGATTCATCGGAATCTTTTTTTTTTTTTATATGCTTACCGATTACTCGAAACGTCTGGACCTATTTGGATTTTTTTTTTTTTGTTTGAAAAGGTATAAGTACCTAACCGATTGATGATGCCACAAAAATTTGGTGAGAATCGAGGATCTTCAGAGAAATGCTCCTTGAGAGTGTAGGAGTGCAGTGCTCTCTTTTTTTTTTGCTTCTAACATTGAAGTCGGTTTTTCATTTAATTTAGCCACTTGTATAGTATAGAACTAGGAAAGCAAAAGAACCATTTATGTTGGAGATAATTAAATGTTTGAAATTCGCATGTTCGTACATTAATTAATTAATTTCATGAAATAGTTATGATGACGTCACAGAATTGAGAATCTGTGGATGACGTTTTAAACTTCGCTTCTTCTACTTTGTAAATATATTGTGGTAACAAACATGTAGGTGGCATCCGTAGGATTTATTTTATAGGTTATAAATCGAGGCTCGTAAAGTTATAATTTAAATAATTTGCAAGTCGGATTAGTTCTTTGTGTCGTTTGTGCAACCTATGTTGAGCATAGACAATTTGTCAACAAATTTTATTGTTTTGAATCATTTGAAATATCGTTCGTATTACTATAATACCACAAAAATTTTTTTATTCCATCAGTAGTTTATAGTTAGATGATGATTGATAGATGATAGGTGGTTGATACATTTGAGTTTTAAAAATATTCGATGAATGGATTGTCTATCTTTGATAGT
This sequence comes from Camptogramma bilineatum, assembly GCA_958496255.1. NCBI lineage: Eukaryota > Metazoa > Arthropoda > Insecta > Lepidoptera > Geometridae > Camptogramma > Camptogramma bilineatum. The sequence goes on from OY292455.1 coordinate 16,853,785, forward strand.
GACCAAAATCGGCCTCAATCTGTCAAATATGACAGTTCAGTGACCACCCAAGTAGCTCTGTAACTCTCATCTCAACGAAACCTAATGCGACAGAAGATACCTACACGATCGTTATGACTGTTTGAGATCTATTTGAGGTTTGAGATCAATTTGATGTGTGAGACAAGACAGACCAGTTAAATAGTCATAAACTTAAGATACTTTGTAACAAAACCATTTTGTCTAAATGTGAAGGTTTGAACTTTTCAGCGTCCGTTTTACACAATACATAAAATATTTTTATAAAAGTACTTCAATTCAGGTTATATCTAAAGGCAATGTATTATCATACTTGACTTGAGGGCTTATTTAAAGTCTGACTTATGTTTAGCATACATATTTGCAATTAATGCTACGACCAAATAATATATGTTCTCTATTAGATTATTTTATGATGGCATTTAGTATTGGCACACTTAGTTCATAACATTTTTTAAATAATATAAAACTAGGGTATATTATTATGAATATTGAAAATATAACGGACAAGGGATTTTATCGCGTAATTTTACCTTATTTCCATCCTGACGTTTCGGCTATGTTACATCAGCCATGGTTGCGGGTAGTTTCGGTCTGCCCGAAAAAATCACGCGACTCATGTCTATTTATTTTCAATATGAATAGTGATTGCGAGAGTTATATTATATGAAATAGTGGACTAGGCAAACTGTAATTTTAAACGTATGAAAACCATTTGTATTTTACAAAACTTAACAAGAAGAGCTTATTGAAGGGCTGATCTGAGAAATCCATAATTGAAAGCTATTTAATGTAGATCCTTATCTTTTATGTCACTTAGGTATAATAATATATTCTAAGTCATATGTAGTATGTTATATAGTTAGAGGTATCACTTGCTTGTTAGCTACGGATGCCTATCTAAGGTAGGTCATGGAGGCATAGGTTATACAAGTTATCTTACATTTCCATTTTCAAACACACTCATACATTTACAAATATTTATGTAAGTATAGATACTACATATATTTTAGTTATTCGTTGTTAGTTGTAAAGGCAAGACGGTCTTAATATATCCTAGAACTTATACTTACCCCAAATTAATATTAAGACTAGAAACTACATTAGAGCAAAAATAAGAAATAAAATGCCTTACTCAGCTTAAAACAACTTATTTTTGCGATATGTAAAGAAAAATTAAAATAATGTATTTTTCAGGAAAATTTTGAAGTTCCAATTAAATTTGAAAACACAGGTCATTTCACGAAAATAACTAAACAATTTTCTTAAATTTAAATAAAATCTATTTCATGAAATTAATTTTTCCCAACATTTCACTTTTCCTAATAAATTACGAGAAATTAAAAAGCTTACCATATTCCTTGTCTGACTAGCACATAACACAATTCACAACACGAGCGCGCAGGCTAGCGCGCACACACGGATAAACTCTATGTTGCGCATGCGCAAACAATATATAGCTTCGGCCGGTTAAGGCTTCAGGCCGAAGGGAACTAAGGAATTTTCACTTTGGTTTTTTACTGTTTATCACTTATGTATAAATAATAATTGTCTTGTAATGAGATTTGTAAGATGAATGATGAATCTTATCAAATTCAAGGTTTATGTTTGCGATTTCATAATTATCTAAAATCGACTGATAATGTAAAGCGCTAGTGATGTTACATAGGCTTTCTTGATAGATCAGTTTTTATAAGGGATGTTCTTTAGGCTCACAAAGTACTTTTATAAAAAAAAATATATATTGGTGGACATTTCACACAGCACCATCTGGTCCCAAAATAAGCAAAGCTGGGAATCAGATAACTGATAGATGACTTATACGTTTGTGTAAATACATACATTATAATACTGTATAACGACCAGACACAGAACAAACATCTATTTTCGTACATCTATGTTAATAAAACAAATGTTTATCCTGGGTGGGAATCGAACCCACGACCTACAGCGTAGAAAGCAGAGCTACTGCCGATTGAGCTGGGAGGTTGTGGATTAATCATGATGTTGCCAGGTTCGATTTCCGCCGCGGGACAAATGTTTGCATGATCTCCAATATTTGTCTCGGGTCTGGGCGTCTTCTCTGTATAATATGTATGTATTTACAAAAAAAACTATACAAGTAGTATAATCAGTCATGTGGTTCCCATAACAGAAGCTCTGCTTACTCGGGGGCTACATGATGCTGTAGTGTAGTGAAATGTCCAGCATTATTTAATAGTATTTGACTGGCCTCTTAGCTCAGTTGGTAGGAGCTCTGCCTTCTGCGCTGTAGGTCGTGGGTTCGATTTCCATCCAGGACAAACATTTGTGTAATGAACACAGTTGTTTGTTCTGTGTCTGGGTGTTTTAAAGTATTAAAAGTATGGATTTACGAAAAAAAGTATAAAAGTATTCTATCAGTTATCTGGTTCCCATAGTACAAGCTTAGGTTGCGTGGTGGCACCAATAGCCTTCTAACCGTTGTTGTTGAGGATCTGTGCTCGGCTTATATGAGACACTGGCTGGCAGTGTACGAGAGTGTGCAGACCTAGTGTCTCAGTAAGATATTTTATTTTTAGGTCATTTAGGTTAGTTACTAATCTAGGTTTAAGTTACTACTAACACAATATGGACACAATTGGTCTGAAATAAACGTATTTTATTTTATTTTTTATTTTATTTGCTTAGTTTGGGGCTAAATGGTGCTGTGTGAAATGTCGAGCAATATTATTAATTAAGTATTTATTTTATTTACTTATTTAAAAGGACCTAAAATACCTAAAGATCAGAGAGAATGACCACCGCGCCTTGGTCGAATACCAATGCTAGTGTTAGCCTTGTACCGGATGTCCGTTACACAGAAGATAACTAAGAAATTAAGGAAGTTTTCAAGGCTGACAGAAACAAAAAAGATCTATTCTGACATACAAAAAAACCTTAGGCATTTACATCTCTACTAGATCAGGTCAGGAGGCAATCTTTTGCCTATAAGTACCTACTAAACGGAACACTGTAGTGCCTGGGACATTGTTTGAGTTGGAGTACGCTTGCTCAGCATCTAAACCATCCTCTCATCTTAACCGGCCATATCCACAGGAAAGACATGATTCCTCACGATGTTTACCTTCGCCGTTTAGAGCTCGTGTTAATGCGCGTAAATTTTTTTCAAAACGAAAAATCTATTGATGTACGACCAGGTTTCGAACCTATGACCTTCGGACATACAATGACGCCTCTTACCCTTAGAAATATACAGGACCAAAGTTCATAATTGTTATTTTACATAGATATTGCGGGATTAAAGAATTGTGTAGGCTGAGATGGTGCTTCGACATTCATGGGTACGAATCCCGGACGTGCATCACTAAATTTCTCGTTTCGAAAAAAAAAATATTTTTCAAAATTCAAATTCAAAATTCAAATATCATTTATTTAGTAGGACCGCTATGACCACTTTGAAACGTCTTAAGAGCTAGGTGATTCTACTCCTGTTCTTTCGCGACCTTATGCGCATTAAAGTCTTTAAACTTCACCTAATTGTATTTACTGTCTCATAAGAACTTATTTTAATAAAAAAGGAATATATATTAATGTTTCAAAAGGTATTAAAAATAATAGAATTAAATGTAGTATAAGTATAATGAGTATTAGTTTAAAAAAAAGACTGTGACCTACAAATCTAATTGCTTGGGTATACAAATACATACACCACTAAGCAAACCTTGTTCTTTTTCAAACAAATAGTAAACCACAAATGCCAGGGTATTGACCTTGCTACTCTATCTACTTATATATATTTATTTGTTATATTAGTGTGTAATTAGTGAGGAACACATTTTCAGGAACAACATTCATATTAGAATAAAATGTTTTTACAATACGATTTCATTGATTTCGATTCATTAAAAACATTAACGGTAAGTAAGTTCGTATGAGCAAGTGGCCAACTCTGATGATGGAGTTTTTAGGCCGCCTAAAGGCCTCCGTCATGGCTTAACCACTTAAAAGCCGGGATTGACAATTTAACGTGCCCTCCGAAGCACGGAAGCGCTCAGCTCGTAATGCCAATTGCGGTCACCCATCCAAATTGTGACCGCACAGAACATTGCTAAACTTCAACGATCAATCAAGAACGTCTAAGCTACGCCACAAGCGCTTCAACAACTTATACTGGAAAAGAACTAATTTTTCTATTTTGTTATTTTCTGTATTTTGTTTTTCCCCATCACACCGGTTTATTAACGCTGTCAAACTAAAAATAAAACCTTGGACTTGGCCGTAATACATTCAAAATAAAATATTTCCAAATCAAACTACGTTACTGTACATACCTATCCACAATGTCATATTTAATTATTTAAATAAATTAAAATATTTTAATTTAATGCGACATAATGTATTGTGTTACAGTTTATGGTATTTATATGTATTTTAGACAAATTAAATTCCGGTCGTTGTTTTAAACAAATATATAACTGCTTCATTCTAGAATTATACATTTAAAGATATTTTAAGCTATCTTAAAACATGAAATATTTAAATATTAGAATGCATAAATAATATATAAGTTTGTGTTTTTATGTATGGAATACTTCATCTATAAAATAAATAAAGATGGCAGGCCTTTATTCATGACTTTATTCCGTTCCGGCCGCTTCCGCAACAAATTTTGGTAACCAGTTGTGTTAGCAGAAATAAAGTTATTTACCCGCAACTGGTTGTGGCAGAAGAATCAATATTCTTCAACCGCAACCAGTTGCGACTGAAGAATTTTCTGTAAAGATGAAATATGTTAACTAAAAAATCTTAGTTGATCTATCAATTATGGACTAAAGTATAATTTCAATATTAATAATAATAATTTATTTCTCATGTATTAAAATACACACATACACATAGGACAAAATAAATTATTTACATTAAACCCCGCACTAGGCAAAGCCTGTATCGCGGAAGTCCGAGTAAGTTTTTAAACAATAGAATACAGATTATCGATCTGTGATTTAGCTAAGAAGGTCGAAGGAAGAAGTCGTGGCTCCGCAACACCCAAGAGTGGACGGGAATGACCAGCGCATCAGAACTGTCCCGCCTGGTAAAAGACAGAGAAATATCCCAGCAGCTGATAGCCGACCTTCACTAGTTGAAGAGGCACTTGTAGAAGAAAAAGATTTAGCTAACTGTGGTTAGATGTCTTACATTTCTTCCATTCTAAAAATGACAAATATCTTACCGCAGTAATAGGTTATTTATACTGACCTGATAAATAAAATATTGAAACCGGCTGCGAGCAAGTTACACCAAGAGCACTCTGCTAGTTCACTTTGGACAGGGTTATTCACGCAGGTAAGCAGTAAATAATTGAACTCCTTTAAATAAATAGGTCTGAACTTAATTCAAATGTCTGTCTACTAAATGCATTATTCGGTAAGTAAGTAAGTTCATATAAGCTAATGGCCAACTCTGGTAACGGAGTTTTTAGGCCGCCTAAAGACCTCCGTCATGACTTAGCAACTTAAAAGCCGGGACCGACAATTTAACGTGCCCTCGCACGGGAGTGCTTACCTCGTAGTGCCACTTGCGGCTCAGACACCCATTCAAATTGTGACCGCGCACAACGTTGCTTAACTTCATTCTTAAATTGTATCAAGAGCAAGATGTATCTGAAAGTAATTTAGGAATCATTCAGTTGTTTGAAGTTATAGCCTCTAACTTGTGCTGAAACTATCATCGTCATCATTGTCAGCTTGTATACCCACTACTGGGTATAGGCTTCCTTCCCTAACCGCTAAAAAGCTCTGAGGTAGAGTATCTCCCTATCGAGCATCTCTTTTTATCAGATGGCTGAAACCATATTGCAATATGAACATACTGCCCACGCGAGTTAACTTGAGACCTGGCGTCTTGACGTTTGTCCAAAAATACAGTGCGCAATGTATCGCGCACTGTATTTTGGCTCAAACGCCAAAAAGCCAGGTATCAAGTTAACTCGCGGGGGGTTTTAACCAACATAGGTAGACAGCAGACACATACAAATCATAAGATACGCACTGAGAAAATTGAATAAATACGTAAAAGTATGTGGCAATACTGGCAATGTTTATTTGCTTAGTAATAGGCTCAGCATCATATCGGTTTCCAAATTAAGTTTACACCTTACTTCAAGGATTCACGACACTTAATATAATTTATTAAGCAGGTTGATGTGGGTATTGTTTTATCATCTCCTGTGGATTGAAAAAGATGATGATTTAGGAGTCAGGAGACAATCTTTTCAATACCAACTAGCAATGCCACAGATTAATTAGTTTAAACCCCTTCAAAATAGGCTTGATGGGTCATATAACTCTCTACGCAGACGATACATGTCTCTTTTACTTTCGAGAAAACTTGCCTGAGCTGATTAAAAATGCACAATCAGACTTACACAAGTTTAAAATTTGGTGTCAAAGCAATTTGCTTACTATTAACACAAAAAAAACTTCGTTCATGATTTTCTGTGCAAAAAACAAAAAAATACCACACTACTCGCCTCTAAAGATTAATAATGTTGTAATCCATCGATCTCATCAGGAAAGATATCTCGGTTTGCAATTAGATGATAAACTCTGCTGGATACCACATATCACATATGTAAAGTCAAAACTTACATCTTTGACAGGAGCTTTACGTAGATCGGGAGGATGTATACCTCGTAAAGTTCGAATGATCATTTATAATTCTCTGGTGAAATCACACTTAGAGTACCTCATAGAAATTTGGGGAAGCGCTGCTAAATCCAATCTTAAAAACCTTCAAATATCTCAAAATAAATTAATAAAAGCACTATTTAAATACCCGTATTTGACAAGGACACGTACTTTATACGAGGAAACTAAAATATTAAATCTACAGCAACTATACACTTTCAAAACTTGCGTCCTGGTAAAAAAGGTACTGATGAATAAAATACACACACAAATAGAATTTACAAAAAGAACTTTTCGTCATAACCTAAGAAATAAAAACAAACTGAAACTTAGAAAGCCTAGAACCAACTATGGTCAAAAAAATATAATGTACGAGGGTGCACAACTGTTTAATAATTTACTCGATGATATAAAAACTTCCTTATCACTACCAATATTTAAAACTTAACTTAAAAAATATATATATGAGAAGATCTTTTAATGTATCTGCCAGATACTTGGAATTAAACTTACTTAATTAACTATTAGTTATAAACCTAGTTTTTAAGTTCATTATAAGTGAACTCTGTTCTTTTATGAGTCAATAAATTTCTCTCTAACCATAACCTTCAGATCCTTATAAATATACTGCAAGCGCGTCTAAATATCTCAAGTAATTGTAAACATTATCCAATAAGTACCAATTCCTTATTTTGTCAAAGACAAATCAATTCGAAGTCCGTTTTGTGCAATGCACGTAAAGTTCAGTACTTAGCCGGAGTTCCTTTCACCAGACGAGGATTTATGTCCGAAACATCAGCATTCCTTAAATAATTAGATATTTTATCCACTATTATCGGCTCTAAAAATAATAATAAATCCCTAAAACAAATATTACTAGTAGTTCGCCCCGAACTGAGATCTCGCGCACCGTAGATGGCTTACATTTGGACTTTCTTCTGACTACCCCTATAATTTCAAGTGCTACTACTGCCGAGTATGCCTATTGCGCTAGCTCTTCATGGTAAAAAATACTATAGTCGTATTGCTCATTATACGGACTAAAATTGAAGGAAAAAATGTCATTTTTCCTTCAATTTTGATTAGTTTTGATACGATTTATGTCAAAATTGAAGGAAAAATGACATTTTTTCCTTCACTTTTAGTCCGTATAATGAGCAATACGACTTATAGCATGCATGCAATACAATAATGTCGTGTCTAATTTTTCATTTACCTACTTATTTCATATTTATGAATTCTCGTCGTATTTCTAAAGTATACGTCCTAGAATGAAAATAATAACTATTTTGGAATGTACAAATTAAGACCTTTCATTTGACACCCCCACTCAATATATTTGTTTATTTAACTTTTTTTACCCCAATTATTTTCATTCTATATCAAAAATTTTTTTATCATGAAAATAAATCAAGTAGCATCTAAAATCATTGCAAACCAAACCGCAACGATGCCACTCTCGTTTTAAGACCGACCAGTCAATGAGCTACGAAGACATCGAAACTCTATGAAACGGGAGCTCTTGCAGCTCTGGTTTCGTAGTTTTTGTTCTTTGGTCGTATTTCAAAAACTATACATCCTAGATTAAAAATAAAAACCATTTTGGAATGTACAAAATAAGCCCTTTCGTATGACACCCCACTCAATATATTTGGGTAACTTTGAAAAAAATTTACCCCCTTGGGAACCCCATATCTTTACAACCCCTTCATCGATTACGCTCATACGCTCCACAGCAAATTTCCATAGCACTACCTATTGACCTATCAAGTTTCATACAGATTGGATTAGCGGTTCGATAGTTATGCGAGAACATAAAAATGAAACATACAAACATACAAACATACAAACATACAAACATACAAACATACAAACATACAAACATACAAAGCAAAATCGCCTAACTTGCCACTAAGATCTTCGCTCGCTTCGCTCGCTCGATCGATAAGTACTGAATTTTACTATGGTTGAGCTAACTCAAACATAATCCAAGGCCTTTAAAGCAGAATCATAATCTGAATTGCACTATTAGTCTCTTTTCATAGACATGAGAGTGACAAGCTTAGGCCTTTACATTCTTTACTAGATGTTTAAACAGTGTCAGTAGGCAATCTTTGCCTACACTTATCGGGACATTGTAGTGCCTGGGACAATGTTGAGATGGAGTAGGCTTGCCCAGCACCTCCACCATCCTCTCAGCTTAACCGGCCATATCCACAGGAAAGACATGGTCAATACGTGTGGGGCTGACTAAGCCGCAGGTTTCCTCACGATGTTTGCGAGAGAGACAAGAATAAAACGTAATATGAATCATATTATGATTCTGCTATAACAGCCTTTTTAGCCCAGCTGGTCTCTTACTCACAGTTGCGTAAACTTGTAATATTTCCACTAGCATATTCACTAGTTCCTCGGAAGCCGTGAGGTCAAAGTTGGGCTGTCATTGATGCGCATGCAAGCTGATTGCTCTATAATTATGTCAATATGAGTAGTAGGCTTGTCTCGAGTGCTAGCGAAATAAAAAAAAGTTTATTGCACTAAACCTAGTCAAATACATTTTAAATATCCTCTAATCTTTGTCTTGTATAATCTTATTAAGGTTAGTGGTATTTTAAAAGGTGCAAGATTTTAGTGCAGGCCTTGCAGCCAAATTGACAACAGGTTCGATTCCTGGCCATGAAAATGATTATTTTTAAAATCTAATGATGCAGTTCTACTTATATCAAAATCGGTTACGAGACTCCTTTGAGTGATTTTCGCTATTGCTAACAGTTTCAGATTTAGCCCTAGAGGCACTCTTGAAAAACTCACCGTGTATAACTCGGTTCTGACTGAGTGTAGATGTATGTATACTGTTTTCACAAATATTGTTTGTTATACTTCTATGAGTTTATATTTTGATGTTTGGTTGATGGCCGCGCGATATAAAAAGGCACCACTTTCCGCCATAGGCTCTGAGTATTGCTTCTTGAATTTACCAAAACTATGTTACGAATCGAAAAAGTTAACTTTGTTTTTAGTCTTAGTTGATACCGCTATCAGTTGCACCCTACCCCATATAATCTGTAAATTCGTGTGATTTGCAAAATGACTCAAAAAGTCTGCGTTAGTCACATAGTTTCGATCATGTATATTTCCAATAGTAACTTCACTTTGAACTGTGGTATTAATCATTACGATTCAAGGATTGATACGAAATTTCACAATTTATAAGAAAACCCATCATACTCACGAAATACTAGGTCAACATAAATAAAATTTTCTTGATAAAAAAAAAATAATATGAACACGACTGTATTCCTAAGGTGCGGTAGACATATTCTTTCAGATCTTTAGGCATTTTTAGATCCTTTGAAGAAGTCTAAAGAAGTCGAGAGGAATGCCCAAACACAGGTTGCAAGCCCATCGACGCTATTAGAAAGCTAACTGATTTCCTCACGATGTTTTCCTTCACCGTATGGAGCTCGTGTTAAAGCGCATATAATTTTTTCGAAACGCAAAATCCTTTGATGCACGGCCGGGTTCGAAACTACGACCTTCGGATTGAAAGTCAAAGCACTAACCCACTCAGCCAAAACTGCTGATTCTCAGGTTTATAGTAAATCTTAGCTGAACTAAGATAAATTAGCACGATTTATAGTTTTTATACCATAATTAGCATGGTTTATCGTTTTTAGTTTTAAGAGAAGGGGGTGGAATTATAATTGGAATTTCATAAACTCGTAGGTGATAATAGATTCATCATAATCGCATCAATTCGATTTTAAACGAAAATTAATACATTCGTAGTGGCAAGTAAAGGCCAGGAAACGGATTCAGGAAATTATGCGCTATGTTATAACATTCTTGCATAAATTGATGTGCCTATAGTGCGTGGGATAACAATCATTAAATTGTATCTGTAGGTAGAATGTTCAACTGTTTGGCGGCAATGGGCTTGCAACCTGTCACCTTTGGATTGCTAACTTTTGCAAAAGAGGGGTTTGTTCCAAATATTTATATTTGGATGTGTCTCTGACTCTTACATATTTTGCAAAGTAGGGTAAAACCTCCAATTATTGGCCCTTTAAGGATCTTGATGTACTTAAATCACGATAACTGTCTTTGTTATGTGTGGCGAACAAAAAAAAGTTGTCCAAATGATAGAATGAAAGTTAATTGATGTTTTTAATACATGGGAAACGTACTTAAACATAGTTTTGTATTTATTTTTTTGCGGTTTATTTAAAAACATGATTTTACCAATTATGGGCATACTTTTACTAATTACTGGCATAAGTTGGACCAATTTATTGGCCCTTCTAACTGTTAAGTAAATTGAAAGAAATCGCTTAAAGAGAGCTTAAAATACATTCGTAAAGAAGTCTTTACGAATGTATGTAATTTATTATTTTTCTTCATTCTTGTCATCAAACTCAGTCTAAAAATTCTCTATTTTACCTATAGTGCAGCTGAGATGCAGTATTTTGTTTTGCTTGGTTTCATTAATTGTCTGTTATAACATTAATATAGTCACTATCATTGTCTTCGATTACAGTCTTCTTTTTGTGAGTTAAGGTTATTTCCTTATCTAACTTTTTAGGTAACACAAGTTTCGTTACACTTTTTTGTTGTTTCCTTCCTAATTTCTGTTGTGTGGCTGATATTGTTGAAAACCCTTTTTCTTGTTTGATTCATTAGTTAGACCAAATATTAGCAGACTTATGCTCAAACATTGGCCTAGTGTCGATAATTGGTCTACTCATAGAAATCTCAGAAATACCAATTATTGTCATCAATGCCAATAAAATGGAAAAAACTAATTTTGCTGTACCAAATGCACTGCAATAAAAGAACGAAAACAATGTAATTCTTAAAAATTAGTGCTCAGGAAGCTCGAATAATATGTGATGAACTGATTTAAAAACTATAGCAAAGTAAAACCCCCTGATAAACTTAGATTTGATAAAATTAAGAAAGCTCTTACCTTAGCAAAAACATAGTTTCTCACTGCTCAAATCGAGACATTTTATTAATGTTGTTGTACCGACGCCACTATGTTTATTTTTCGTTATTTGGTTTGTCAATATTGTAGCTAATGATTGTTTTCATCGATTTCGATAAGTTGAAGCATTGTGAGATTCGGTTGTTTCTTAATAAATAGGATAAATCAAAGGGGTGATAATAAATGGTGAGGGGCCAAAATTAGGGTCGTTTACCCTATTTTGAATGCATGAAGATTTGAAATACAGTTTTTCCCTTCCTGGCTGGCCTCTTAGCTCAGTTGGTAGTAGCTCTGCCTTCTACGTTGTAGGTCGTGGGTTCGATTCCCACCCAGGACGAACATTTGTGTGATGTTTGTACTTTGTCTGGGTGTTATAAAGTTAATATAAACTATTATAAGTATGCCAATATCTTCTACAATTTTAAAGTATTCATCGTAATAAATCAACTTGTGTAGGAAGTAATCCGAGTTAGCGACTTTACGTGTGAGTCAAAATAGCCCTGCTGATGGTGATGTAGATTTTGAGCCTCTCCATTTTTTATGTATCTGATGATTAATGATTGCATATTTTTCACCACACAATAAAATCTAATAAGAATAAAAACCACTAATGAGTACGGGAATTACATTTTAAAGTTCACAAATTAAAATAATATTAATCATTGCCACACTGTTTTGGCAGCAATCAATCAAAGAATGATTTAAATGTTTAGTCAGTGATAAAGTATTTATTATGTAAGTTGTAAACAGCCTTATTTAGAAGATAGTTCGATTTGAGGAATGTGGTCTTTTTGAGTTGTGTTTATGACGTTTTATTTGATGTCTCCATAAATTCCTATGTTACTAATAAAATGTTATCACAATTTTAAGCATTACGAGATTTGCTATTTTACTTGATATTCTAAATCTCGGGAATTACTCACGAAAAAATAAGACGATCATTTCAATTCGTTCGAAGAATTTTCATCGGAGTAAGAGGGAAGTCTAAGTATATTTTTTTGAAAAAGAGAAATCAATTGATTTACGGCCGGGATTCGAACCCAACACCTTCGGAGTCCAGATACTAACCCACTCGTCCAACACGGCTCCGTAACTGACTAATTGCAATCAACTGAGTACATAATTCAAGGTTTTGGCGTCATCAATTTTGGCATTAGATAGTTTTTTTATTATAATTCTAGTCATAAAACTTTTTTACTCGGTGTAATACAGTATACTTATCCTTAAGTTCTTCGAACGATATACAATAATTCATTTATAATGTCAATGATATAAAAACAGTGGTGGAGAAGGATGCGGTCTTAGATTCTTGTTGTAGCAAACTTAGCACTAACCTCTCACTTCCTTAATTAATTTTTAAGTTAATTAATTTTTAATGAATTACTTTTAATTAATAATTAGTTATTTAATTAATAATTAGTTAATTAATTGATAGTTAGTTATTTTAAATTAAGTAATTTTAAAAATTGTCACATTCTGAAGTGAGCATCGGGTAGTGCTTGACTTTCAATAATGAGTTTAGGTCTCAAAAATTTGTATGCGCATTAGCGCGAGCTCTAAACGGTGAAGGAAAACCTCTTAAGGGAACCCGCGGCTTAGTCAGCACTGCACGTATTGACCATTTCTTTCCTGTGGATATGGCCGGTCAAGCTGAGAGGATTGGTGCTAGGCTTAGGTGCTAGGCAAGCCTACTCCATCTCAAACAATGTCCCAGGCACTACAATGTCCCTTAAATGTAGGCAAAGATTGCCTCCTGACACTGTATAAATCATCTAGTAAAGATGTAAAGGCCTAAGTTTATTGTAAGTGGTCTTGGCTTCAAAAACTTGTGCTCAAGGCTTTGTACTATGTCATTTGATTTCTGAGGTTTCCCGATGAGTACTTCAAAGAACAAGAAAAAAGTTCAAAGCGGATTTGAAGCTGTAGGTGTGGTGAGGGTCTTCCGATGCTAGAGGTCGCAAGTTTGATTTCCGGTGTCAGTGTGCGGAAATAATGTGTTTTGCCCCTTAGCTTTCTTAGGTCATTAGAATAAAATCACATCACATCACACATACTAAAACTTATTATAAATGCGAAAGTTTGGATGTTTATGGATGGATGGATGTATGTATGTTTGTTCCTCTTAATTCGACAACCACTGAACCGATTTAAATAATAAAATAATTAAAATATAGATACTTAGATAATGATTGGGTATAGGGCGTAGGCTACTTTTTTCCGGGTATCACGCGAGCGAAGCCGCGGTCGAAAGCAAGTAAATAACTAAATACTTAATGAAAGTAAATAATTAAATAAATACTTAATTGAAAATTTAAATTGAATTTCATTGAAATTGAATTGAATTGGTGTAAATACAAGAAAAACATCGATTTTAATGACTAAAAAATAATTTACTCAGTCCTCCTGGGCAATTCTACTAGATGACAACCGCTGCGTTTTGGTTCGATCTCTTAAATGTCAGCCATTTGGTGAAATAGTAGAATAGCTTTTCAAAAATTTGTTCTGCCAAAGTTCAAACCTTAGCTAAAACCTCACCACAACTGAGTCGTTTGTTATTAGTAGTCATGGAAACAGTCGGTTTAGTTGAGGTTTTGCTTGAGGTTGATAAAAAGATCGGTACCAGAATTGACGCCCTCGTCTATTTACCGCTGTTTCGCCATTTTGGTAATTTATTTGACTACCATTGCAATACGGTGTTGACTGAAGAATTTTACAAATAAAAGTAAATAAGAGCAATGTTATACCTAAGCAAATAGTCCAGCATTTAGTTATTTCTCAACATGCTAATCGATCGAGCGAGCGAAGCGAGCGAAGATCTTAGTGGCAAGTTAGGCGATTTTGCTTTGTATGTTTGTATGTTTGTATGTTTGTATGTTTGTATGTTTGTATGTTTGTATATTTGTATGTTTCATTTTTATGTTCTCGCATAACTATCGAACCGCTTATCCAATCTGTATGAAACTTGATAGGTCAATAGGTTGTGCTATGGAAATTTGCTGTGGAGCGTATGAGCGTAATCGATGAAGGGGTTGTAAAGATATGGGGTTCCCAAGGGGGTAAATTTTTTTCAAAGGTACCCAAATATATTGAGTGGGGTGTCATATGAAAGTACTCAATTTATACATTCCAAAATGGTTTTTAGTTTTCTTCTAGGTTCTATAGTTTTTGAAATACAGAGAAAAATAAAAATGATGAAAACCAATTAACGGATGTATGGAAAGAGCTCCCGTTTCATAGAGTTTCGATGTATTCGTAGGTCTGGTTATCAGACAAAGAGTGTGGCATCGTTGTGGTTTGGTTTGCAATGATTTTAGTTGCTTCTTGATATTTTTTCTTGAGATTGAAAATAAAAGCCGTGTTGGCCGAGTGGAAGAGTGCTCGATTTTCGATTCATAGGTCGTAAGTTCGAACCCTGGCCGTGCTCATCAATGGATTTTTCGATTAGAAAAATTTAAATGCGCATTAACACGAGCTCTAAACGGTGAAAGAAAACATCGTGAGGAAACCAGTTAACGTTCTAATAGCGGCGATGGGCTTGCAACCTGTCACGTATGCAAATGCTAACTCCTGCAAATAGTGGGCTGGGCATGTACCAAAATTATAGAGGGAGACGCAGGGGGACGGGGAGGGGTAGGGGGAGGGGGAGGGGGTGGGGAAGGGGAGGGGCAGGGAGAGGGGGGAGGGGAGGGGAGGGAGGGAGACGGGGAGGGGGAGGTGAGGGGGAGGGGAGGGGGAGGGGAGGGGGAGGGAGGGGGAGGAAATTGATTTTCTCATACATTTTGTATTGAACTGCTATTTTAATAATTTCTCGAACTAAGAGGCCTTCCCTGAGGCGCGGTACGAAGTTCGCGGGGTCAACTATTGAATATAAACACGACACGACTTAATGTATTGCATGCATGCCTATAATCTTTACCATACTGAGGTAGCGCATTAGATATCATTGTGTGGTAAACACTAGAAGGAGCACTTAACGTAGGTATAGGGGTAGTCAGAAACAAGTCCAAATCTAGGCTATCAACACAACGGTGCGCGAGATCTGAGTTCGGGGCGAACTACTAGTTATAATTAAGTATGCAGGACCTATTACCTTCAAACTTATACATTTCATAGTACATTACATAAACTATTGATCGTTGAAGTTTAGCAACGTTGTGTGCGGTCACAATTTGGATGGGTGACCGCAAGTGGTATTACGAGCTGAGCGCTTCCGTGCTTCTGAGGGTACGTTAAATTGTTGGTCCCGGCTTTTAAGTTGCCTAAAAACCGCACCGCTCGCTTTGATCGTCCGTGCGCTGCACGATTAACGCACCGCTTCGGCACCGCAGCAGGCCGTCAAGAAACGCATAAATTGAAGGTGCCCCTAAGTACAAAGACGAATTACTCGCTCCAGACTTCTGGACAGCAGGAGTTGTCTACTGACGGTACAGTACTCCGATCGCGAGTATGCACAGAGTCTACTATTCGATCCGTGACTGTAGTATAGTCTCTCAAATGTATGGGATCCGGGGTGCAGCGCCTCCAGTGGTAACTTGACTGAACTAAAATCCCCATACATTTGAGAGACTATACTACAGTCACGGATCGAATAGTAGACTCTGCATACTCGCGATCGGGGTACAGGGAAGCGCCGATAATGCAGATGACAATGCCCGACTCTAAATAGTGTAGTGTGGTGTTATATTCATATGTTTGTTAGTCTGTAAGGTATTTGTAATAAGGGTCAATGTTCATAATCTCTTTTATTAACTGTTTCGCCTAAAATAAAGAACTATTATTATTGTTTGGGATTTTGATGAAAACCACCATAAACTTCCACTGCTATTTATTTCACTGTTATTACGCTTTTACATTATTACAATTGAGAGAGACGTGTCGCCATATTGCTTGACGTTCAGAAGAAGGAAAACAGGAAACCACAGATTAAAATTACAGTCCTAGGTACCTAAATGTCACTGTCAATTTATTTAGTACGTCATTGCCAGTACTAAACATTCTGGGGCCTCCAAAGAAAGGAATGCCTCAGTAAGTATTTAAGCTGAGTTTACAAGAGTTTACACAATAATAAATAAAATTATTGAATTAAAATAGAACATTGAGTTTCATTTAAGTAGTTTAGAACCCTATTTTTTAGAAAAGTTAAAGTTAGGTACAGTTACTGTTAGCTATATATAATGTACTTGAGTATTATATAAAGTAAAGATATTATCTTGAAAAGTTTAATAAACATTGGTTTAGTTAAATTTGGAAAAGTAAATCTAATGAGTTTAGCATTCTTGAGAACATAGAAGTTAGATAAACCAATATTAATCTAGGTTTAGTCTAGTAATTAATCTAGGTAAGGTAGGTAATTCTTAATCTAGGTTTAATCTAGGTCTTAAGAATAATTAGATACACATCCATACACGAGGACAAGCCTAAACCACAGGTTAACTACATTACAACCACTTCTAGCCAACAGGCAAACAATTCTACTCACAGCCAACAGGCACACAATCCTACACACAGCCAACAGGCATACAATCCAACTCAAAGTCAACAGACATACAATTCTATACAAAGCCAACAGGCACTAGATTCTAGACATGCAACAGCAAACACTCTAACAACAGCTGCTACTCAAGCACATATACAACAAGGTTCTATACAGCCAACACACAAATTATAATAATAATAAAACAAATTCAATTTAATTTAATACCAAACCAAACAAATTTAATAAAAACTATTATATATATACTAATGTTTGGTAAACTTGAGCCGTGTTGGCCGAGGGGTATAGTACCTCGACTTTCGATCCAAAGGTCGTGGGTTCGAATCCAGGCCATGCATCAATGGATTTTTCATTTCGAAAAATTTATATGCGCTTTAACACGAGCTCTAAACGGTGAAGGAAAACACCGTGAGGAAACCCGCGGCTTAGTCAGCCCCACACGTATTGAGCTTGTCTTTCCTGTGGATATGACCGGTTAAGCTGAGAGGATGGTGTAGGTGCTGGGCAAGCTTACTCCATCTCAACAATGTCCCAGGCACTACAGTGTCCCGTTAAGTGTAGGCAAAGATTGCCTCCTGACACTGTATAAATCATCTAGTAAAGATGTAAAGGCCTAAGTGGTAAACTTGAAACACTTGCACAATTAATCACATCCATAGAATAATTATGAGCACATCAATCCATTTTAACAATTAATTTACAGGAAACCCAACCAGTAACCTCCACTAGAGCCTTCAATCAATTGACCGAAGAGCTTCATGGAACATTTAGTCCCAATAACTATCAATTTACTTGTAAATACTCCCGTGTTGCTCTGTTTATCATCTAAGTAAGTTGAGTGAGTATGCAAGGCCGACTTATGCAAAGTGACCCTTACTATTGTAACTCGTTTGACTCCGACTATTCTCGACTAGTGAGAAAGCGTCGAGTTAAAAACATCGTTTACTAAGTATATTTGTATGTTCGTAACCAGAGTTAAGCACTAGCTCATACGAACTTACTTTAGCTAGTACTTTAGCTATCACTGGTGAATGAATTTTTAGACCATTTGGAGGCCTCCGTTTTTGCTTAACTACTTAAAAACTGGGACCGGAAGTAAAAAAGTGGACCGAGTAATGTTACTATATTCCTATTCTTCCCGTAATCACGTGGTTCTAACATAGCCTAAAAAACTCAAGGATTATGCATTTTTTCATCTGTTTAAGATTGGTTCATTTCGAAATATTTTTGATCGCGAGTCGCGAGTAGGTATTGGGAGGAATTGGGGGAGACTTTTGCCCAGCAGTGGGATGAAATAGTTAACTAAAACAATTAAATCAGAATTCATCCACTGATTCCTCAGAGAAAAAACAGTAAGTACTTATTTATAATTTAGCACAAATTAAGTACGTAATACAATTTAATGGAATGTAATTTAAATATTATTTCTGAAGAAATAAATCGGTCCAGAGAAGAAAAATCACAAAAGAAGAATAAATTAGAACTTGTGAACTCGATTCAAAAACAAAACAAAACCTTAGTAGGGGTCAGTAAACACCAGTAGCTGCTACGAAAATCCACACACGATTTAACTATTTATAGCAATACACATTATTTACGCTACGTGTCGTACTTGAACTCGTAAAATTAATTTTTAACATAATTATCGTGGTTCTATTGATGACAAAACAATTTTTGTGTATACGTGAATGTGACTTCACTGTTTGTTTGTATGTCACTTATGAACTCTACCTATATTGATTCTATGTCATGTTTGAGTGGCCCTGCGGAGCTAAAAAGGCCGCTGTAGTAGAATCATAATAGGAATTGCAATATATGCCGTTCTTGTCACTTTCTATGAAAAAATACGGTTTATAGTTCAATTCTTATTGTGATTTTGCTATAACGGCCTTTTTAACCCCGCTGATTCTAAAGCTGTAACCGATTTTTTTTATGAATAAAAAGATTACTAAGTTAAATGCTTTATTACGTACATTCCACGCTTATGAATGCTACTCATATCTAAATTGGTAATCGCTTACGTCTGTATGTTTAAGAAATAAAAAAAAACATAAAATAAAAAAAAAACGTTAATTTCAGGCAACTTAGGCGCAGGCCAGATAGAAGAGACAGGGCGCAGACATTTGTCTCTTCCGCGTCCCTTTCATACAAAATGTAACGGCGCCCCGTCTCTTCTGTATGTTTTACGGCGCGACGCTTCTATACATTTTCTATGAAAGAGACGCAGAAGAGACATTATGTCTGCGACGCGTCCTCGTCTTACGTCTTTTCTGTATGTCCCGCGCCTTACAGTCCATAGAAGTACAACACTGAAACACATAATAACCAAATAAGAACAAATAGTTATCAATTACTGTATGCTCAAAAAAAATAATTTAATTAAAAAAACCGTTTGTTTCACACAATTATTATTTACAGTCCAGTCCATAGAAGTAGGTACAAACTGAAACACTTAAAAACCAAAAAGTCTATGCCGGAAAGTGGTGCCTTTTTTATATCGCGCGGCCA
The DNA here is from genome assembly GCA_958496255.1 of Camptogramma bilineatum. Taxonomy (NCBI): domain Eukaryota; kingdom Metazoa; phylum Arthropoda; class Insecta; order Lepidoptera; family Geometridae; genus Camptogramma; species Camptogramma bilineatum. Next base: position 16,873,457 of record OY292455.1, read on the forward strand.
TCAACCAAACATCAAAATATAAATCAAACAATATTTGTCTAACTAAACAGTATATACATTATACACTCAGTCAGAACCGAGTTATACAGGGTGAGTTTTTTGAGAGTGCCTCTAGGGACAAATCTGAAACTATTAGCGATAGAGAAAAACACTCAAAGGAGTCTCGTAACCGATTTAGATAAAAAGCAAACCTGCATCATTCGGTTTTTAACCGACTTCCAAAAAGGAGGAGGTTCTATGTTCGGCTGTATGTATGTTTTTTTTTTTTTTATGTATGTTCATCGATTACTCCGTCAATTGTGGACCGATTTTGAAAATTCTTTTTTTGATAGAAAGGGTATACTTCCGAGGTGGTCCCATCTTCACCAAATCAGGATCTGATGAGGGGATCCCATGGAAATCGAGGGAAACCCGAAAATTTTATGTGTGTTTGTGGAACTATCGGGCTGAAATTTTGTGCACTTATAGATTCTCGGTGACAATGAAATATTATGGTATCAGCAAGCTGATCTGATGATGGAGTCAAGAGCTGTTCAACAGAACTCCTCAGTAAATATGCCGATTGAGTTGAAACTCGGCATATCTGTCAAGTTCCGATAACAATGTAAAAATATGGTGTCAGCGAGCTGATCTGATGATGAAGTCAAGAGCTGCTCAACAGAACTCCTCAATAAATCGCCGTCCCCGGGGAACAAAATGATAACTGCCATTATCTTCGTTTTAGTGTTATGCCATATTTGTGATCTTTGGGTGCTAATACATCTGCTCAATTTTTTTCGTAACTTTCATACAGTTATTCACAAAGTTACAAAATATTACAATACTATTCCACGATTCGACCCATGCCTGAAGTTACAAGAATAAAGTTGTACTATAATATTATCACATTGTATTTACACCTGTTAATATGACAAACAGTAATATCATTATGTTCTCGTGAAAATATTCGTCTAGACAATGATAACCGCATGTTATCATTTTATTCTCGTCAAAACTCGACCTTGCATTTCGTATAATATGTTGTTAGTAAAATAAATGACTCTTAAGGAGCTAAACTTAAAAATATTGCCACTCTCCTATACCTTAGATTTCAAGGCAATAAATTGAAACAGCAGACTTGTATCACACTACACATAGTACATTATTTCTATTTCAAAATATTTACAAAAAATTATACTTATTAAAAATATAATATGCATAGAAGCTCTTCAACTCCATCTTGCTCGAAGGTACTAAGCCAGAAGCATGGAACAAGAGCGTGGTGGTGCTATTCTTTAAGAAAGATGACAACACCTTCTTGAAAACTACAGACCCATGTCGAGTTATAAACATGGTTGGGCTATGTTTATAATTTAAGCTGTTTTCATGGATCATTATAAATCGCCTCGATCGCAGATTTGATGATTTCCAGCTTCCTGAACAAGCCGGGTTCCGAAAAGGCTATAGTACCTTAGACGGACCATACAGAAGACCAAAGAATATAACTTGCAGCTTTGTCTCGCGATTGTGGATTATGAGAAAGCCTCCGATTCGATCGAAACATGGGCGGTGTGTCAGTCATTCCAGCGATTCCGAATTAACTATCGGTACATCGAAGTGTCGAAGTGTTGGTATTGGTATAAAAACGCCACTATGTCAATCCAAGTACAGGAACAGAGTTCGAAGGCGATTTCCTAAAACTTTTTAAGGAAATCGCCTTCGATCGAACTCTGTTACGCCTCTTGGTAAAACAGGAAGGTGTAATTTCTCCGAAACTGTTTATGACCGCTCTGGAAGATGCCTTCAAGCTCTTGAAATGGTATTCGTGGTCATGGAAAAGTCGATGGAAGAACTAAGCACGATGCTCGAAGGCCTCAATCAGCCTACCGAAGAGTAGGCGTTAAAATGAACACGGACAAGCAAGATAAAGGTTATTTCGAATGTTCATGTTATGCTTACCCTTGTAATGGTTAAAAATTCTGCTCTTGAAGCTGTCGACGCGTATGTATATCCAGGACTAACAGTGCAATTAGGTAGGTTCAACTTCAAGAAAGAGGTTAATCGTCTAATCTAACTAGGCAGCGTTGTTTCTCTACGGAATCGAATCAGAAATGAGAAGTTACATAGAAGAACTCGGGTCGCTGACATTGCCAAACGGATAAGTTAGTTGAAGAAGCAATGGGCAGTCCATTTAGCACGCAGAACAGATGGCCTGCGGGGCTGAAAAGTTCTCGTGTAGAGGCCACGAACCGATAAGCGCAGCGTTAGACGTCCACCAACAAGATGGACAGACGACTATGTAAAAACTGCAGTTCGGTGGTGGATGCAGGCCACTTCCTTGGATGAATACATGGAAATCTTTGAGGGAGGCTTATGTCCAACAGTGGACGTCCTACGGCTGAGATGATGATAGAAAATGAAAACTACTTTAGAAGTTGTTAATCCTCATTATAACTGACTGTTTGTTTCGGTTTGTAAGATAAAAATTATATTGAGCATTAACAACTTTTAAATTAGCTTTGAATAAAATAAAATAATAATAAATAACAACCATAATAATTATTATTATGGTTATTTTTTATTATTATTTTACTTTTAGAGCATAGTAGCCCTTTTATAACGATAAACAACAATCTTATAGTGGTTTGTTACATAAAAAGCACTTGAAAACATGATTAAAACAATAAATCAATAGTTGATTATTACTAACATGGTTTTATTTAATAGCACTTATCAAAATAAAGTTAGACCAATCTAAACGAGAATAAGATGATATTCAACTATTATCATAATCACTTCCACCCCTAAAAAGCGTAGAACAAAATGATAGAACAGTGGTGCAATTGGTTTTGGCAGTGGTTTTGCCTAGAAAATACGTGGAATAAAATGATAATCGACATTATAGAAATTAGACGATGACTGATTTTGACTAACTTCTTATTTTTGAAATATCTCTATTTTGGCATATATTACGCTTATTTCATTAAAACATTCCGAATGCATAAAAAATCAGCATTGCTTAAAGCTAACAATCATCTGTCTACGTCCAGTATTTATGAAGTTATTAACGAAAACATGTTTTTTGCTTCTCCTGAAAAGTTATGTTTTTGTAGTTATCATTTTATTCTCCGGGGACGGCGAAATAGTCTGATTGAGTTGAAACTTGGAACTCAGCATATTTGTGAAATTTCGACTACAATGTAATAATATGGTAATAGTGAGCTGATCGGAAAGGGCTTGATTAGCGAAACACAATAAGTAAAGTAACGTCTTTCTAAATCAAAAAAACACAAACAAGTAGGTACCTACTTACCTACTTAAAAAAACACAACACTAAAAATGGAAATATAAAATATTTTCAAAAAAAAAAAAATAACCGACTTCATAAAATACTTTCATTAAAAAGCGAAAAATAAGACTACAAACACATTTATTTAATTTGTTATTTTATACTTATTTGTTATAATGTTGAAGTCGGTGTTAAGTAAAACAATGACTAAGTATATTTTATGCACACCGATTTCAACAATGCAACAAATATAAAATAACAAATTAAATAAATGTGTTTGTAGACTTATTTTTCGCTTTTTAATGAAAGTATTTTATGAAGTCGGTTATTTTTTTTTTTTTTTGAAAATATTTTATAAATATTATCATTTTCGCGGACAGGAAGTGGTAAATAATAGTCTATTTTATCTGATTAACACGCAAACGAAGTCACTGGATGAAACTATGTTATAGAAATTATAAATATTGAGCAATACCATACTAATGATACCTAAACATGTGTTCTGTAATTGCTTAAGGAAACAGAAGTGCGTAATTTTTTATTAACATTCCTAACGCATATAAATAAATTATATTTATGAGTCCATAATAATAAAATGATTGAGGCAGATGATTGAAAATGTAGTTTAAAGGTCAGAGCATTAAATTAATTTAACAACTCATTAGTACCTTAAAAAGTTTTTTAAATAAAAAAGTCTAGTCTATACAGTGTGTATGAGTACGTTTACGATAAGTACCTACTTATATCGTTAGAAGTTAAGCTACGTTCTGAGTGGGCACAATTTGGATGGGTGACCGCTAGTGTCATTAATAGCTGAGAGCTTCTTAACCGCCATTTAATATTCATTTAAACCGATTTTTCCATTATTCAGAACTTGATACAGCTTTGTAGCTAAATTAGTAAAAATCCAATAAAAATTGAATTGTTTTCCGTTCTCGTACCAATTAATATGATAATAGCCTCCCACACTTAACCTACATTCTTTAATAAAGTTATAGAATATAAAATTTTATAAAATAACTCCGAAGTCAAAGTTCAATGCCAAGAATAAGACAAATTATAACAAAAGGCGTATAATAAAAACATCAAAATATCGTAAATTAAATAATCTTTGTACATTTGTGCATTTTGTTTAAAAATTAAATGCTTAAACTAACGTCTGCCAACATATTTACAAATGTCAATACAATCATAACAATAAATTGTTGATACAAACGGTAAGAAAATCATCATTAGATATTTCCATAAAATAACGGAACGTAATCATAACGTATCCTCAACTTTTTCTCAGATATTTTAAGCACTTGTAAGATTTTTTTGACATTCAAAAGATAGGAAACAAAATGCATGTCAATGTCAGTCAAATCAAGTTCAATTTTAGTCCGTATAATGAGCAATACGACTATAAAGTAAGCATGACTTTTTACCCGGCTGACTGTCAAGTCACCCGGGTTATGTAGATCGCGCGTTTCTATGTATGTGGGTTCGTTCGTTCGTTCGTATGTAAGTAATATTCTTTATTACCACGTTTCTCCTAAACGGCTGGATGGATTTTGATGAATGAGGTATCGTTAGAATCGTCTCCATCTCGATTGTGCTCTAGGATACTTTTTATTTCGATAAATCAAATAATGCGGCTAAAAAATGCAACAATGTGTGAATTTTCAAAATGAAAATCACACTATCATATCAAAATCCATGTCAAAATCAAGAGGTTGGTGGACTGATATCAAATATAATTTTTTTTTAAATCTAACATGTCATCTTCGAAGACTAAATCGAGTCTCAAAATTTTTGAAAATCTATTTTTCGCCCTAAATAGAATTGCTAGCCAAAACGCATACTAAAATTTTCTATTTAGTCACACGCAACGTTTAGAACAAACTGCATCGAAATTGGTTTAGCCATTTAGGAGATATCTCATATTTAAGAAATAACTTACGCATTTAATTTAGGTACTCGCAGAGCCATCTGTGTGTCAACTGTGACAACAACGTTTAGGAAAATGCGCACGGCATCGAACCCTAGATACCTACATAATAATAAAATTGTAATTTAATTTTGTTTTGTGATTGATAAGATAATGCTGTTTCCAACTTTTCAGTTCAGCCGGGTTTTTTTATTTTTGAATAAATTGCTTGTTTTCTGTCAGGATTTTACGAGATATTATATTCTCCGCCTAAAAATATCTGGTTAAGCCAGAACGGCTATCATTTGTTTTGCAATATCGATTATTGCCTTTACTAATCGATGTTTTTGAAAAAAACCTCATAAAATTATCATAATGACAAATACCTACCTATTTACTAAAGCAACGATACCCTTGAGATGGAATACCAAGTTCTTAAGAAAAACGAATATAATAAGAAGAAATGTTTCGAAATTAGACGTATACCTGCGTACCAAATTGACCGGATCCAATTCTCAAAACACTCGAGAAGTTTAAACAACTCGAGTGTTTTGAGAATCAGATGTATCCCGCTGCTGGCTTCATTTTGCCCTATAAGGTCTGTAGCCAACGTGTAATAACGTCTGACTTATATTAATTATAGCCCCGAGGCTGGATCACTGAAAGAAAGCCAAGTTCAAACCGTGTTTTTCTTTCATTTGTCTCCACAGACCGTTGCGGTGCCCCGCCCCCCGGACCGATTGCCTGCCTATCGCGTAGGGCAGGAGGAGGAGTATAATAAATTATTTTTAACTTGACTTTGACATTTTAAAATGATTTTGAAAGTGTAATAGGTATTATAAATTGTATTTTGTTGTGCCATTATTTGTTTTTATTAATATTCGAAACGAAAGCGTTAAAATTAAACATTTAAAATATTTGGTTTTTCAATTTAAACACATTTAACAATAAATATTTATTTTTTCATTCTTTTAATCCATTTGTTAGTGAATCAGTTACAACGCCTTAATGCTTCCATGTGTTATTATTGTGTTTGTTTCTTAACTAGAAACGGATCGTAATGGTTTGAGTTAAGTTGTTTCAACCTAATCTAATACCTACTTGTAATAGAAAATAAGCTGAGTTTCCTTAAAACAGCCACCGTTACATTATGTAGAAACTGCATAGCATGGAAATGGACTCGAGCTTATACACGAGTATTCTAAATCTTAAATTACTTTGAATAATCCTCTACAATGAATTACTGCTTCATTTTTTTTTCCTGTGCTATTAATCATTTCATGGAATAACAAATTTATTATTTTATCAAACCCTGAAAAGCTAAATTCAGCCAATATTTAAAATTCTACCAAGTACATTATGACTTTATAATAGACGTTACTGTGACCTTGACGTTCCGTGCTTCCTTAGGAACAAAACTTAAGATTTGTTCTCCATAGAACAAACACTCGACATTTCTTTAGTCAGACCACTTTATCGAGCGTCTTCAGAATACGCCCACGTTCAAAATCAGATGTCATCATTGGGTTAGAATCTCGCTTCGAGAATAAATTTGTCAGTGTAAGGTCAAATTCTGTGACCTTTCCGGAAGCGAGGTCACATTAATACAGTATTTGGAGATGAACCGGCGCCGAACGGTCGCCGATTGTGAGTGACCTTGCCCCCTGAAAGCAAAGTTCATGTTAAAAGTTAAACCTACGAATCTAATATTGATAGATAGTCAGTTGCTTTTTCAAGATTGACATTACCTATTATTACCTATTATATTTGCAAGACAACGTGCAAAACCTATTTCACGCCCAAAGGTGGACTGCATGTGAACTTCGCTGAACAGCGCGTCAGGGCGCGAAGCTGCGCGATAAAGAAAAACAAAACCTTTCTTTTTTGTCTTCTGTTTAATTCTGAAATAATCAGTCTTAGGTACTTAACACAGGAAATTAAGTTACTTCACAAAAAAAATATAAAATAAATTAAAGTACTTACCTAATTAAAAACTAATAAGTAAGTACCTCCTTATGTAACAAGAAGATAAAAAATACAAACAGTCGGTTTCATTCATGAATTAAAAAACATTGACATTCGTCCGATAACAGTCGTATAAAGGTGGTGTGTATGATTGTGAGTTGTAGTTGACATTTTATCAATGTGTGTATTTTTAAACAAATTTTATTGATTAGCTGGCCTCACACAGCCGGAAAACCTATCTCAATTAAGAATCTTAATTCAGACTCTTAATAGGGAACTCCCACAATTTTTTTTTATGATTTTATACGATAGATTATATCGTCAAATAACCGTAATAAAAATTCCAGCGCCGAAATACTAAAATTTTATAACAAAAATAATTTTTAAAATTTACCAACATTTTCAGGCATCTGAAACACGTTTATTATTGTTGTCACAGATTACTGTTGTAGTAACAATTTTTGAATTGTGACGTCACGCGTCAAAGTTCACAAATTGATACTAAGTACAACAGTAATCTGTGACAATAATAAGTTCGAGTTTAGGAATTGTGAAAATTAAAAAAAAAACTTATCTATGGATCGTCACATCTGACTCGTCCTTGACTTTTCTTATGAACTCGTGACGTCACATCCTTTCACATCCTTTTCAAGTATTTTGAAATTCCTACTATTTCTTGCAATTTTTAAAATTTATTTTCTAATCGAAAATGGTTTAATATTAAAAAATAATTACACACACATACCTCTAAAGCAACAATGTTCATAATAAAATACATTTAACCCGCTTTTGAATCAGACGCATATTGCCTATTCCGGCTCCTTCAACTCACATTATCTTAATCATTACCCTCTTTTTTGCTTCGCCGTAGTCGGATAAAAATTGAGATAGATCAGGGGGTCTAAAGTGGCCACTTTTGATGAAAAATCAGATGTTTCATAGATGCTTCATCTATGAAACATCTGATGAAACATCAAATGCTTCATAAATGCTTCATAGATGCTTCATATATGAAGCATCGATGCTTCATAGATGTTTCATAGATGTTTCATAGATGCTTCATATATGAAGCATCTATGAAGCATCGATGAAGCATTGATGAAGCATTTCACAAAACATCTTTTTTTTTTCTTCTTCTTTATTTTGGCTTCGCACGGCTTGTGCATTGAGCCAGTGTCAAGTAACTATAAACTTCAAGCACATTTACGAACACTTAACGGTTAATAATCCACCATTATTATTATACACATTAACATTCGAAGAAACACAAGTTTTAGAAATAAAACAAAAACGAAATATTACTTCTCAAATTCAAATATTTTTAGAAAGTAAATAGGTAGGTAAGGTACCTACCTATTTACTTTCTAAAAATAAATTTAACCTCGCACATACAGCCTTGGCCAAAAGTATAAAGCACCCCTCTAAAACGTACATATCTCAAAACATATTAAAAAAAATAGCAAATGTTTCGAACAAAGGGCAAGCCGGTGCCCTCAAACGATTATTAAAACAATAGATAACCTTCTTCTATGGGCAATAAAACATCTGGTGAGCTAAACCCAAATTATGGGAATTTTACACCAAAAATGCAAAAATACTAATCAGTCTTCATTTGTTATTCATAGCGTAAAGAAGTTTCCGTGTGTGATTTAATAGTGAAATTGACATTCCTTTTTTTCAAAAATGCCGAAAACAAGTGAACTGTGCTTCGCGAAACGTATTAAAATTCAGTTTTTACATGAACAAGGAAAGACCCAAGTAGAGATCGCCAAACACGTGAAATGTTCGCGGTACGCAGTGCAGTCTGCTATAAAACGGTTTGCGGAGACTGGTTCCCACGCAAATAAAAGACGGAGTGGCAGAAAACGCGTGACTACTGAGCGCCAGGACAGAAAACTCATCCGCGAGTCTCTGAAGGACCGCAAAAAAACTTCTTCTGAGCTCGCTGCCGCTCTGTCCGAAGAAAGTGGATATCCTATTAGTGCTCGAACGGTCCCCAGTCCCCAGATCTGAACCCTATCGAGCATCTGTGGGGTATTATGAAGCGCAAAGTCAGAGAGCATAGCATTACATCCAAAACAACGCTAATAAATGCTTTATTTCAAGAGTGGGACGCCATAAGTGCAGCCGAATGTAAAAAGCTTGTAAGCAGCATGCCCCAAAGAATTGCTGCTGTGATCAATGCAAAGGGTGGGCCAACTAAATATTAGTGATTTACAAAATTTTATGTTAATAAAGTAATTTGGAAAACAAATTAGTTTTATTTTCCACCTTAAACACGAAAAAGTCAGTAAATTTTAGGGTGCTTTATACTTTTGGCCAAGGCTGTAGATCTGTCAAAAAAGATGTTTTGGGGGTTGCTTTTTGGCGGGAATTTGAGAAGTAATGTTTCGTTTTTGTTTTATTTTCCAAAACTTGTGTTTCTTCGAATGTTAATGTGCATAATAATAATGGTGGATTATTAACCGTTAAGTGTTCGTGAATGTGCTTGAAGTTTATAGTTACTTGACACTGGCTGAATACACAAGCCGTGCGAAGCCAAAATAAAGAAGAAGAAAAAAAAAGATGTTTTGTGAAATGCTTCATCAATGCTTCATCGATGCTTCATAGATGCTTCATATATGAAGCATCTATGAAACATCTATGAAACATCTATGAAGCATCGATGCTTCATATATGAAGCATCTATGAAGCATTTATGAAGCATTTGATGAAAAATTAGATGTTTCATAGATGTTTCATAGATGAAGCATCTATGAAACATCTGATTTTTCATCAAAAGTGGCCACTTTAGACCCCCAGTAGTCTCTTGTTTCACGACACACGCAAACGTCTCGAAATGGAGGAGGAATTAATACTAATCGCATTGCTATTGGCTCTGAGCTGAGCAATTCATAATCTGAATTCAATATGTGTGTGTTGCTCTATGCAAATGTATGGGATTACGTGCGTTATGAAGTCATAATCTTAAATATTCAGACCAGGAATTCCGGATGCACATCAGAATCATTCTTACAGATCGATCTGAGAAATTCATTATCTGAAAAAAACAGAATGTATGTGGAGCATAACGACTTTGTATGGGATTCCGGCCTTTCTTAGTTAATAATATGAATTCAGATTATGAATTCAGAGACGAATTCCGGCTGTGTGAGGCCGGCCTAAGTACCTACTGATTTAAATCAGAATGTCAGTTTAAATAAATTAAGTCGTAAAATACGCTTTTGAGGAAGTAACACCCGGTTTAATGGCGACATTATAAAATAAGCTAATTTGTGTAACAAAAGGATTCTCGATTCCTAATATTTTTAGAGCTAAGTTTTATGATCTACTTATAGACTAGATGATTTATAAGTAAGTAATTGACAATGTAATAAGTAATACTTAAGTGTAGGTATCCGTTGTTTCAAAATAATTTTAAACACACTTAGGTAGGTAGGTACCTACTTACCTACTTACTTAATTAAAAATTGGTTCACCTTTTCAAAATAATAAACAAACCAAAGTCAAATGTTAATCAATACATACAATTTATTCATATGTAGGTAAGTAGGTATAGGTAAGTACTTACAATTTTTGAGAAAAATAGTAGCTTCTAAAATGAAACTAACAAAAGTGAAACCAGCTTTTTACAAATTCGGTACGACACCCGACGAACATTAAAACGTGAAAAGCGCCATCTATGTGAGCATTAAGTTATTTCTTATTAATATCCGCCCACTTCATTTAAAATCTTTTATCGTACTTAGTTTCAAAGATAATACAGAGATGGCGCTGACCCAACCAAGCACTTTCTGAGTTGATAATTATTTTGCTAAGAAAAGACTTCAACGCGCAACATTGCTTAGTTTTCCATAGCTTCCATTTTATTACCTACTGTTTTTTTATAATTTGTAAGTAAGTACTTACTTATATTAGTTTTTTATTAGCAAACTAAGTAATAAAATGATAAACAAACTATTTCAATAGGTACCTACCTATTTAATTGAGACTAGAGGCGGCTATTAAGAGGGCTGCGACCGGCGAATTTCCATAAAAACGTAATACCGAAATCATTTAAAATGTAAGCATGTTTATATCAGTTTATGTAGTTAGATTAGGAGAGTAGGTATTTATCTAGGTTCCTGTTAAACTTTTGTTCCGAAAAACTTACCTAAAAAGAAATGTAAGCGAATTGAATTGAAATCTTTGTAGGTACACCAAAAATGGCATTTTTTCTTTTAATTTGTTCTATAGTAAGTTTTTTGAAACAAAAGTTTAACAGGAACCTAGATAAATACTACCTTTATCCAAATAATAACGTGAAGTGATAAAAAAATGCTCAAATTTTAAATTATTTTGGTATTACGTTCCTAGGTAAGTAGATACGTTCGCCGAGCCCTTAAGAGGGCTGCGACCGGCGAATTTCCATAAAAACGTAATAACGAAATCATTTAAAATGTAAGCATGTTTATATCAGTTTATGTTGTTAGATTAGGAGAGTAGGTATTTATCTAGGTTCCTGTTAAACTTTTGTTCCGAAAAACTTACCTAAAAAGAAATGTAAGCCAATTGAATTGAAATCTTTGTAGGTACACCAAAAATGGCATTTTTTCTTTTCATTTGTTCTATAGTAAGTTTTTTGAAACAAAAGTTTAACAGGAACCTAGATAAATACTACCTTTATCCAAATAATAACGTAAAGTGATAAAAATATGCTCAAATTTTAAATTATTTTGGTATTACGTTCCTAGGTAAGTAGATACGTTCGCCGAGCCCTTAAGAGAAGGAAAGGTCAGGCATGATAATAAATTGGTCAGTTACCGAATATCTTAGTGATTCTGAATGACCAGAGATATTTTTGTACAAGTAGGTAAGTAGTTATAACAATAATTGTCAAGAATTCAGAGTTATTATTAAATTGTTTTAGACGATATTTTGCATAGGTGGATCGGACTCCAGAATAAAATAATTGTAAAATCATTAAGTACCTATGTAGGTTAGGTACCTACTTATACTTACTTAATCGCTTTCAGAAATAATTTTAGGAGTGAAATTATCTAAGAACACACTTTTCAATCGTTTTATAAGTAGAAGAATATTATGAGTGGATTTTATCAGAATCTATCAGTAAATCCAATCAAATTGATTAGGTTTTTCTCAAAGAATTACCTACTGTTTACAGCTATGTTTTTTGAATACAATGCGCAGTTCCTAGGACTGTAGAAACAAAAATTTTATAAAGGCATTCAGTGACATACTTGTTATCTTAAATTCTATAATGCACACAAAAAAATAGAATTACAAACATAGATTAAACAGGTGATGTACAAAGTGATCTTATCTTAATAGATACCTATCTAAAACGGTGATTCATTCGAAAACCGGCCGACCAATGTTCTCCACATAAATACGTAATCTAATACCTATATTTCTTTCTTATAATTATTATTATAGGTAAATGCGAAAGTTTGGAGGTATATTTGGTTTATACAATAGACTAGAAAAGTTATAAATAAATATTGACGTTTAACCCATTATTCTTTCCATCTTATTCCGATTATCCCTTAAATTGTGAAATGTTTACTGACTCTAGTCAATTACCTAGGTACTCTGGTAATTATTTGTTTTTCATGTTTGGAAAAACCAACTCAGAACTCAACTACTGGACACTTACCGCGCAGTACGGCGGTTGAAGAGGAAAGATGTAGGGGAGAGAGGGGCTAGTTGTAACAGTTTTCAGAAAAAATAATATATCTTCATATATAACCTTAAAATTACCACTATTTAAACAAAGATCGATACTTTAACTTTTTCCCAATAAAGTACTTAATAAAAATACCAAAACTACTGGTAGTTATTTCACAATTATTTTTTTTCTAAAAGAAGTGCGTTGTTACAACTTACCCCGTGCTTGGAGTTAGTTGTAACACACACTGGGGCAAGTAGTAATACTAAGAAAAACAAAAATATGACACTTTTAATCATTTATTTATTGTTTTTTAGCAGAAAAAATATAAATATTTCTAAGTAACTTCTATAAATTAATCAACGAAATATAAAGTAATCAACATTAAAAAAAGTAACTAACTTATTTTGTTGAAAATGAATTGAAGATGACTTCTCATATCCGCCATTTTAGATTTTTTTACATTTAATACCACATTACATTACATTCAACCCACCGTTATTGATAAATTTTGGGGCAAGTTGTAACACAATATATGTTAAAACTTGCCTCGAAAAGGTGTTACAACTTGCCCCGAGAAGATGTTACAACTAGCCCGCGAGTTCAATTTTTCACTTATATTAAGATAACTATTTAATCAACAAACTTATCACAGAAACTGTTATACAATAGGATAAATATATAAATTTGAAAACAAACAATGCACAGAAAGGTTCAAATAAGCCGATAATTATATCGTCAACCAAAAAATTACGAAGGCATAATTTTACATTACCTTGCAAAAATGAAGCGCTTGCACAATCTACTCACTGCGCCGTCTAGCAGGAACTAGCTTTGGCGACACGATGTAGATCATAATAAAGGTTAGATTGAGTCAAAATACGTAATTATAGTTCAAATTCATAGTAAAAAACCTCTGTTACTACTTACCCCTGTTACAACAAGCCCCTCGCTCCCCTACTATGAAGGAGCAGAAACGGCACTGGCCTCTTCGCTCTTATTCCCATAAATCACTCAACGATTCCACTTATGGTCCAATGACCGATCGCAGATGAAAACGGGAAAAAAATGTTTGAAAACAATCATTCAGGACAGTATTAAAAAATATAAGGACAGTATACATCAGATATTTAGTGGTGCAAGTCCTTTTCGATCTGACGAATATGGATTTCGTGGCCGAGTTGGTCAAGGCTCGATAAGGGGGATCGATTGTATCAATGCGGGTTCGAATCCCGTCGGTATCTCAATGATTGATAAGACTTTTCATTTCAAATGAAATAACGCTGAAGTGTGGCTTAATGTGTTAATCCACACTTAGAAAATTATCACTATAAAATTATTGTCTGTAATTTTTCTCTGTAGTAGGCGTAAAACTGATGGGATTAAAGGGAACAATTTTAAAAGGGGCATAAATAGAAATACTGTTAAGTAATTCGGGACAATCTATTGAGTTTAACTTAATTGTTGATAAATAGGATAGGTCAGCAATTTCCCGTTGCTTAGAAAGAGGTAGGAAGGGAAACTGTCTGCAAAGATCAATGGATTCATAATCCATAGCCGCCGTAGCCGCTGTAGCTGCCGTAGCTGCTGTAGCAGCAGTAGCCGCCGTAGCCGCTGTAGCTGCCGTGGCTGCTGTAGCTGCGGTAGCAGCAGTAGCCGCTGTAGCCGCTGTAGCAGCAGTAGCCGCAGTAGCTGCTGTAGCCGCGGTAGCAGCCGTAGCCGCTGTAGCTGCCGTAGCTGCCGTAGCCGCCGTAGCTGCTGTAGCTGCCGTAGCCGCTGTAGCCGCAGTAGCTGCTGTAGCTGCCGTAGCCGCTGTAGCCGCAGTAGCTGCTGTAGCTGCCGTAGCCGCTGTAGCCGCAGTAGCTGCTGTAGCTGCCGTAGCCGCTGTAGCCGCAGTAGCTGCTGTAGCTGCCGTAGCCGCTGTAGCCGCCGTAGCTGCTGTAGCTGCCGTAGCCGCTGTAGCCGCAGTAGCTGCTGTAGCTGCCGTAGCCGCTGTAGCCGCAGTAGCTGCTGTAGCCGCAGTAGCTGCCGTGGCTGCTGTAGCTGCTGTAGCCGCTGTTGCTGCCGTAGCTGCCGTAGCCGCCGTAGCTGCTGTAGCTGCGGTAGCAGCAGTAGCCGCTGTAGCCGCTGTAGCAGCAGTAGCCGCAGTAGCTGCTGTAGCCGCGGTAGCAGCCGTAGCCGCTGTAGCTGCCGTAGCTGCCGTAGCCGCCGTAGCTGCTGTAGCTGCCGTAGCCGCTGTAGCCGCAGTAGCTGCTGTAGCCGCAGTAGCTGCTGTAGCTGCCGTAGCCGCTGTAGCCGCAGTAGCTGCTGTAGCCGCAGTAGCTGCCGTGGCTGCTGTAGCTGCTGTAGCCGCTGTTGCTGCCGTAGCTGCCGTAGCCGCCGTAGCTGCTGTAGCTGCCGTAGCCGCTGTAGCCGCAGTAGCTGCTGTAGCCGCAGTAGCTGCCGTGGCTGCTGTAGCCGCTGTAGCTGCCGTGGCTGCTGTAGCTGCTGTAGCCGCTGTTGCTGCCGTAGCAGCAGTAGCCGCAGTAGCTGCTGTAGCCGCAGTAGCTGCTGTAGCCGCGGTAGCAGCCGTAGCCGCAGTAGCTGCCGTGGCTGCTGTAGCCGCTGTAGCTGCCGTGGCTGCTGTAGCTGCTGTAGCCGCTGTTGCTGCCGTAGCAGCAGTAGCCGCAGTAGCTGCTGTAGCCGCAGTAGCTGCTGTAGCCGCGGTAGCAGCCGTAGCCGCAGTAGCTGCCGTGGCTGCTGTAGCCGCTGTAGCTGCCGTGGCTGCTGTAGCAGCAGTAGCCGCTGTAGCTGCCTTGATCTGGTGATATTGTTTTGAATAATTAATTAATTTTTATTTTTTTAATTATTTTTTTTACCATAGAGTGGGATATCAAAATAAAGGTTTAATGCACTTCATTTTGATATCCCTCTTACAAAGCGAGTAGTTCAATAACATCAGAGATACTTACAATACTTCTAAAACCTCTCCAGTGTCCACCGCCCCATTGAGACGCCTCAGTCTTCAGGTCATCTATCTCTGAAACCATCAGATCCTCCTTCGCATCAAGCTGCTCCACTGGCGCTGCTAGTGCAGCTACCAGCAGCAGGAGGGTGGTAAATAAGGTTACCTGGAAGAATAAAAGAAGAGAAGAAATGTAAGAAATATATCACGACTGTATCCCCAAGGCGCGGTAGACCTTTTCTCAGTTCTTTTTAGGCATTTTAAGATCCTTTGAAGATGTCTAAGGGGGTAGTCAGAGGTATTTCCAAATACATGTTTGGTACACGCTCACATTTTGCAGAAGTTATTCATTCCATATTTGACAGATTGCAAGGCCATCGACGCTATCAGAAAGCTAACTAGTTTCCTCACGATGTTTTCCTTAAGAAATGTTGTAAAAAATTTGTAAACTTTAATTCGTCGAGATAATTATGTTCGAAATAAGAATGTATTGTCTTCGTAGACGCTTGAAATAACGGTTATACGAATGATGCTATGACATGTGTTGTGCAGAATAAATGTTTGGGTTAAGTACATCGGAAGAAGTACCCTATCTGTATATCTATTGACCTTTATCTACAAAGGAAATTTCGACGATCGCTAAACACAAAACAAGTGAGTCACGAACATACAGTTCGTGCAAATAATAAGTGAATAGTTGTAGGCCCAGGTGCACACGTCAAAAAAAGTTCACTACAGCGATCAGTTTGAAAACATAACATAGGTATTTTTTAGTAATGTTGAAAACCATTGACTTCGTTTTTATACAAAGAAAGAGGAATACATATTGAAAGTTTTTTTAGTTTTCAATAAGTAAGTACCTAAGTACCTACTTATAATATAAAAAAAATATCATGTTTTAAAACTGATCACAAACTTTTTTTGATGTGTGAATGAGGAATTTTTGTTAATTTTCTCATTTTTAAAAACACAGTTTTAAAGTAACTTACTTCAAGTTATCTTCTGTTTAAATTATAATACAAGTACTTACATAAATGACAACTTATATTTCATTCAACAGAAAATATTTAAGTTTTTTAGTACCTAGTTACTTAGGTATTTAGTCATGTCACAATAAACTACACCAAGTCAATCAGTCTGGTTACAGAAAAAATTGTATGGATTTAAATTTTACAATTTTACAACTAATTTTAAACTGCTCAGAGAACTATTAAGTAAATTAGTAATTTAAAGTATTTCTTAAGTCACCCATGAAAAATTATAAAGGACACACAGTCACAGAATAGACAATAATACTACATAACACAGTTCAAGGAATCTTGATGTAAAAATATTGTCAAAAGGAAACATACAAAAATGCCTTAAACTTAATTCAGCTAATTTTAAATGCCAAGACTATTATAAAACTAATTATTAACAAAATTCACTAACTTTATGCACAGGCATGGTCCAACACGCAACACAGACTATGAGTCAAAGCGGGCGCGCGGTGATTAATATAATCGGAGTGTCTTAGACGTAGTACCTACTATTTATTTATTCTGTGTTCTAGACTCTATCTCTTCTTTTTACTTTACTTTTATTTTTACTAAGCCTCTCATGAGTCGTGTCTGCCGAGGGGTATAGTACCTCGACTTTCGATCCGAAGGTCGTGGGTTCGAATCCTTTCGAAAAGTTTACAATACAATACGAGCCAGTGGCGCGGCGTAGCGTGCCTTGGCAGTGCCCCGTATAAAAATTTGTTTGGGGGCCCTTATGAAGGGTAAAGATTTCTCATAAAAGAAAAAAAAACTGTTTATTCATCATTATTATTTATATGTCACTTTTCCAAAATTTTTACAAACAATTCAAATTAAATAAACACTCTCCTTGCCTTTTTTTCGGCAAACTGAAAAAACGGAAAAAAAGAAATTGCTTTTTTTAACTTTTGTCATTTCTGAAATAAACAAAAATTTGGGAAGTATTTGTTAATTTTTGCTTACGCACGTCGGGGGCCCCCGTGGCTTGGGGGCCCCGTATAATTGACACGGCAGATACGGCGGTAGCTACGCCCCTGATACGAGCTCTAAACGGTGAGAGGATGGTGTAGGTGCTGGGCAAGCCTACTCCATCTCAAACAATGTCCCAGGCACTACAGTAGTACAAAATCCTATTCTATTAAACGAGCAATATTTGTTTGTTTGCTTGTTTGTTTGTACTTACGTTGTCGAAAACGGCTCTAACGATTTCGATGAAATTTGCGGTACGGAGTTTTAAGGGGGCAAAAATCGATCTAACTAGGTCTCATATCTGGGAAAATTCGTTTTCTCGGCATTTTCACGCAAAAAGATTTACCAGTGCAATGTGGTTCGTAATTTCACAGTATTGGTTGAGACTGAATTGACTGAGTGGTCGGGTGCCCGCCTTTCAACCGAAGGCCGAGAGTTCGAATCTCAGCCACTGGATGTTTATTTTTTGTAAATGTTTTTTGTTATTTTTTCTTTTTCTTTTTAATTTTTCTCTATTTGCACCCAAGCAGAGCTCGGTCGCCTAGAATGCAAAATGTAATTCAACCAATCGGGGCCAGTAGCAAAAATGTTTGTTGGCACCAAAACAAAAACTAAAATGCAGTTTATAGACTTGACCTATTCTGATGTGCCATAATAAAAATAAATTAGAATGACAGGTCTAAAATCTTAGTCACTCAATAAAACATACAAAAATGCAACTAGTTTTAGCGATTTTATCCTAATTTTAATCAGCACGTACATAGGTGCTGATTAAAAGTAGGTACTTACATGTATGGTTTTGAAAAAAATGAATTGACTTAAATTATTAAAAAAGTGGAAAGGTGAAAAGTGTTTCAAAAATGCAGTTTTCAAAAGGGGAGATAGGTGACTCAACAAAAGGCCTGGTCCTTCTCAACTGAGTCCAGTGGACAAACCAACCCTCAGTGCCGCGCAGACCATCGTCTCGGGCGCACCTCGTTACAACACGCTAAAATGCTCAAAACGCATTGCAATGCTGTCTTGCTCTTTTGACAATTAGGTGTTAAATCACTCGTAAAAAATAGGACAGCTAAAATTTATTTGAAAATTATTTTCTATAGTGTTGTTTACTTCGTAAGTCGCCATTTAAGTAAGGGCAAGATACTTAGATAATACAATACGAGAGAAACGATACAAGGATCCACAAACGTTTCTGTCCATCATTGCTGTTTCGCTCGCACGAAACTTAGTTGCTCTCTCTATCCTATCAAAATGGAGCAATGTGAGCATTTTGGTAAGTATACATTATGTAGTGGTACACACCGAGACTCAGAATAGCACAGAAGACACGCACTCCACACTCTATGTACAAAGATACAAACAAGATTGACGGCCGAGCCTTCGCAGTAGGGTTCCCACTTGCAACTTGGCACGCTAGCCTAAGAGCTGATTTACACAGGGTCAGTAACTGACTACAAATTCGAGGCAAGTCAGTGCTGACCCGAAAAAAACCCTGTGTAAACTGATTGGAAGTCAGTACAGTGGCTTGAAGTCAGCGCTGACTTGAATATTCGGACACGAATATTTTAAAGTCAGTTGGCGCCCCCCGCCACCTGACTTGTCTACTGACCCTGTGTAAATCAGCCATAATCCCTATTAAACGCGACAAGTCGACCACCCTTCCGCGTTACTCCGCGCCAGACAGTGGGAAAGACTGGGCACTAAGCGCTGCACTTTGCGTCGCAGCATGACTCTCAACTTAGATAAATGTTTTCGCGAAGTCAGGCTTCTTTGCTTACGTATTTTGTGGTAATAACAAGAAAACTAATTAGTAGGTAACTAAATTAATCTGTTATCAGTTTATTTTTGAGTCAGGTTATTAGATTGTTGAACGCTTATCAAGGAAGCTTATCATGGAAGATTAAAAACGATTGTCGCGCGTAATACCTACAACACGCGACAAGTCAACAACCCTTCCGCGTTACTCCACGCTAGATATTGACAGAGTTATGCATTAGAAAGAGAGTCAATGTTTCAGTAAACGCGCACTTTGTTGCGTCTCAGCCAGAGTCGTTATTTAAAGTTGGCTCTTTTTAAAATGTTGTTTATGGACCTGTTTTAAAATAAATGAATTATTATTATTATTAAATAAATGTTTTCGTGAAGGCAGTCTTCTGTACTTATTTATTCTGTGACTGAGGCCAGTTATAGTGCGTCACCTATCTTGTGTTATTTGTGTTGTTTCCATCGGGACAACACAAAAACCAGTCACATAGTACCTACCTACTCTGAGACAAAAACAACAAACATCAACTTGGTGATAACCTACATAGTGTGGTGGGGCGTATATAAGGGGGGGTTTAGGGGGTCCGGACCCCCCCTTAGGAACCCTTAAACAGTTGAAACCCTTTGATTTCGAGGGAAACCTAGTCAATCTTTGTATTTTGGAACCCTTGGACCCCCCCCCAATAACAAAGATCTTTGTATTTTATAACCCTGAATCCCCCCCTCCATAACAAAGCTTTAGCTACGCCCATGTGTGGTGGATTCTTCGGAAAGGTTTGTGTTTTTCTTACGATTGGATGGTACAGTCAGCGACAAAAAGCGATGAACATTTTGAGTTTTCAAGTCACTTTTTCTCCATTCTATGCGTGAAATCGGTAACTTTTTTCAAAAGTAGTAAGTAATAGAGCAGGGCAAAGGATCTAATATTAGCTAAAATTTTTATTATAGCTCCACTGGTTCAGTAGATAATTCCATACCCATATTATAAATGTGAAAGTGTGTTTGTTTGTTTGTTTATTTGTCCTGCTTTCACGTCAAAACAGAGCGACGGATTGACGTGATTTTTTGTGTGGAGATAGTTGGAAGGCTGGAGAGTGACATAGGCTACTTTTTAACTCGAAAAAAGTCATGTTCCCGTGGGATAAGAAGTAGTAGTCCACGCGGGCAAAGCCGCGGGCGTCCCTAATAAAAATATAAAACCGAAACTGATCGTCGATTTTTGTCGGTAACTGTACCTATCTTTACGGATTGCAATCTACTGTTATCTTTTAAATCCATTATCCGGGTATTTAACTATTTATCAATGGTGAAAATTTTCCAGTCGAAACGATGCAGCTAATTAGGTAAGTATTATATTTACCTAGGTATTCTAATCTTCCTTGATAAGCGTTCAACAATCTAATAACCTAACACTAAAATTAACTGATAACAGGTTGATTTAGTTACCTAACCTATTCTAATTTTTCACATTGAAAACACTTTGTTTTTACATGTTCTGTTTCTGTGATATAAAAAGAAAGAAAGAAAATAAGAACATGTGTGACAAACGAAATGCACGCAAGTCACTGGTGTATTATAATAATCCAAACACTTCTCTATGAACATAAAAATAAATATTTTTTGTGCACAACCAAATAAAACTCATTTGTACTTTACGTCTTATGCTATTTTTGTTAAAATAGTAAGTAAGTACTTACTTACTTACTTACCTAGCTTATAAAATAAAACGACAATGGAACCTATGGAAAGTGGACCTAGTATTTTTCGAATTCTTAGGTAAGTACCACCTACCAAATACTTACTTATTTATTTTACTCTCGACGAACAATAAAAAATTAAAAGCACCATCTATGAGAGCATTCAGTAATTACTAACATCGAACACCGCATTTAAAGTTTCTAAAAACAAATTATTCGACTTAGTGCTAAGGATAATACAGAGATGGCGCTGACCCACCCAAGCGCTCTAGTTGACATTTTGCTTAGAAAAGACTTCAACGCGCAAGATTGCTTCTTGAAAAAAAAAATAGATAATAATACTTACAAACACTAAATTAACTAATATTTGTCAGTTTTCCATCTCTACCAACTTTTTACTGTTTTGATAATGAACTGTGAACTGATAGGAAATAAAGCTTTAATATTTTTTTAGGAAAAGGCTCATTAGGGAAAGGTGAGGCATGTGAATAAATTGGTCAGTTCCCGAATTTCTTAGTGATTGTGAATGAGTAATAATGATATTTATGTAGGTACCTACTTATAACATTCATTATATGTACCTAATTATTTGCTAGGTACCATTCTTTCGTTTAAGCATTGGCAAGGTCCCAAAGTTTATTGAGTTTTACGATATTTCGAGTAGACGGATCCACACCTTTTACAGCGGTAATCTGAATATAACAAAATGTGACACGAAAAAGTATCTATCGTACCTATTAGCACACCCCGGACACTCTACGAAATTTCTATGTAAAAGCAGCGTCTAACTACCTATATTTACACGAGGTACACAATTTCAGTTTTGTACATAGTAAGGTTGTCACCGTATGAATAATGTACACTGTGGTCTCGGTCTCGTCTTATGCGTCTGAGCGTGTGGCGCGTTCCGTGCTCAAAGTCAGCTCCTCGCCAGCTCAAATTCACAGTGTCCATTCTATACGTAGTGTTATTAATTAAGTATATCTGTTCTGTGGTATTAGTAATCACTTTCAAAAATAATATTTCTGTGATATTATTACAAGCACAGTATCGTTTTTTTAAGTAGAATGTAATTTTAAGTGGTTTTAAGCAGAATCTGTCAGTACATTCAATCAAATTGATTAGGTAGTACTTATGTCACAAAGACATTATTGTCGTGACAGCTAATTGCTTTTTGCATACAATGCGCGGCTCCTCGGACTGTGGGAACAAAAATTATATACTTAGGGCCATTAAGTGACATACTTGTTATCATAATAGGTATTTAAAGGGGTAATCCATCAGTTAGCCAAACCGCGAATCCTATCCTATCCCTACTGATTGTAAAAATTGAAAGTTTGTTAAGATGGAAGTTTGTCTATTTAATGGTTGTAATCACGCCTAGTTGAAGCAAGAAAAGGTATACAATTATAATAGTCCACCCTCCCCTTGTGCTGAAACATCAACACATACTTTTTGGGTGACTATTTGCTCACACTTATTCACGAACCCTCAACAGTTAATAATGCAACATTATTACATAATTAGGTAACATTTGAAGAACAAGTTAAACCAATGTGCGAATTAATGATGGGTAAAAAGAGAACAAGACGACGCATGTGATAAATAACACTTGTTAAAAAAAAACCGGTCAAGTGCGAGTAAAACTCGTACGCCGAGGGTTCCGTACCTACCCATTATACCCATTATGTTATTGTAGCCCGCTTATTTGTATGAGCGCCCATACAACTCAGAGGACAATCTTAATTGGCGTCAACTATGTATGTATGGGAACACCCTTTAATTTTCAACTTTATTAATTTTTTGGAATTTTTCCTTTATTTGTGCTATAAGACCTTGCTTTTTGCCAAATTTCGTGATTCTAGGTCAACGGGAACTACTATTTAGGTTTTCAACCCAAAACCTCTAGGGTACTTCCGGTTGACCTAGAATTGTCAAATTTGGTTACAAGTAAGGTCTTACAGCACAAGTAAAGGAAAAATTCCGAAAAATAAAAAAAGTTGATAATTAAGGTAAGTTTTGGTACTTACAAGTTTTCACGAAAACCTAAATTTGCCTATATCTTTTTATAGTGTTGACTTAGGACCTTGATTTTTATAC
Organism: Camptogramma bilineatum; assembly: GCA_958496255.1. NCBI lineage: Eukaryota > Metazoa > Arthropoda > Insecta > Lepidoptera > Geometridae > Camptogramma > Camptogramma bilineatum. The sequence goes on from OY292455.1 coordinate 16,896,760, forward strand.
TCACAATAGGGACTATAGACCTCAGTATATGGTATAAATTTCAACTTACTAGCTCCACCCGTTCCTGAGATAATCGATGGTGACACACGGACAGACAGACGGACAGACGGACAGACGGACAGACGGACAGACGGACAGACGGACAGACGGACAGACGGACAGACGGACAAGAAAGTGATCTTATAAGGGTTCCTTTTTTACCTTTTAAGGTACGGAACCCTAAAAACAATGCTACCTAATAATTTAGAAGTACATTTCTAACGATAATATCAACAGTCTCGCTATCGTACGCTAGCGAGATTATTGATATTATCATTAGCGAGTAAATCGCTAGAGTACCTACTCTAGCGATTTACTCGCCACTGGATCACTCCCTTAGATTATAATCTTTACTTACTCAAATCAATTACGCAATTATTTGTTTCTTTCAGGTTTGGAAAAAATATCATGACACAATCCTCCAGGACAGTATTAAGACAGAATAAGGATGGTGGCAGATGGACAGAATTCATCATGGAGTGGAGACCACGGCTCGGAAAGAGGAGCGTTGGCAAACCATCCGCCCGATGGTCCGACGACATCAAGGCATATTATAATAATATAATAAACTTTATTTCAGGCAACATTAGAATAAGTTACAAGATGTTATTTTACTTAGTCTACGGCCCATAGCAATAAATACCTTACAACTAACATACATATTTTATAAATAACACTACACTAAATTATCACGTATTATCTGTACGCACTAACGGGGTGTCTCGCAGGCATATGCCGGGACAGACTGGACCAGGAAGAGCAGTGATAGAGCAGTGTGGAAAAATATTGGAGAAGCATATGCCCTGCAGTGGGCAAATATTATGCTGAAGAAGAAGAAGAAAAAGATGGATGGTGGATATCAGATATTCAGAAACTTGAAATACATGAAAAGCTAGCTATTCATATTCTACTTTTAGAATCTTAAACTTTGTCTAGCAGTCTTGTTTCTGTATACTACTAAGGTAGCAGACAAGCATACGGCCCACCTGATGGTAAGCGGTTACCGTAGCCTATGGACGCCTGCGACACCAGAGGAGTCACATTCGCGCTGCTGACCCTTTAAAAGTTTTGAAACTCCCTTTATGAAGAACCCCATACTGTTGTATCTTAATCTTCTAAATAATATAAAAATCTCTAAATACTTAAGTGCAACTTAGAGAGTAGCGTTATACCGACCTTTGACTGTAATGTCTCTCTACTGGGTAAAGGTAATCTTAGTTTCCCAAATGTGTAGTCATATGCTAAAACCATAGTAGAGCTATTATAATAGATAGGCGTTTAGGTAAATCAAACAAACATATAATTTATTCATATACATACATTTTATTTCCTTATAAAATATTTATACATTTGGTGATATGAACAAAGGCAGTGATAATGAGACCGTACATACAAATACTTAAATTATAAAATCACTAATAAATCCAAGTGCTAAAACAATATTCCAACTAAAATTATATAATGAGAACAATTGATTTTTATCAAGGGACCATTATAATAATCCAATATCACAAGTACGTTGCTCTTTCGGGAATATAATAAGTACTCAGAATATTAATACAATACAACATTCTGAACATTCCTATGTGATTTTCATATCAATTGTTTTATTAACCTCACAGGACTTAAAATATATTTTAGGATATGAGAGAAGCCACACAGACGTTACAGTAACGTTGTCTTTTATTTCATCGTATGAAATGATACACAACGTGATGCCACAACGAAACGTCCCATGCCACAACGTTGCTCCGTCAACCATTGATATTACGCACACTACGTTATGTGTTCCGATGTTACAGTGAATAATTTCTTCTCGCAGCGTCTCTCTCTCCCCTTTGCTTGTGCGTTGTGTCGTTGCAAGACGTCACAAAGTATTGTGTGGCATGTCATTATATTTATGTATAGTATGTAGTATCGACAACGTTTTGTGTGGCGAGTCACGAGTCTTATATTTCGCATCACACACTACATATTTTGAGAAAGTGTATTACGAGTATTGTGGTTCCAAAATATTTTTAATGATATAATAAAACGATACTGCAATAATAATAGTCTAACATTTAAATGATTATGACATGTATTTTTACACAAGTAAGAAAAATAGCGTATACAACATAAATAGTGAAATATATACAACATTAACTATATACAGCTTAGTCTATATTTTATATTCTATTCAGGTTATTGGCAAGTTTTCCAATTGTTGTTTAAATCTTTCGAAAAAAAAATATAAAGTTGACATTAATTTCGTAAATTACGTTTCTTGAAGAAATAAAGACTTTAAAAGAACAAAATTTTTGTAAAATAAAAAATTAAAAGTGGATTGAAGTATTGATGGATGATGAATTACATAGGTTATAAATAACTAGGCATACAATCTACCAATAATAGCCGTGGTGGCCGTACCCTCCGTATCCGCCGTACGGCCATCCGTATCCGTATCCGTATCCGTAGCTCGGCCAGCCCCAGCTGCCGTAGTATCCAGGGTAACCGTAACCACCGTAACCGCCGTAACCACCGTAGCCACCGTAACCGCCGTAGCCGCCGTAACCTGATGATATTGAAAATATTATTTTTAATATCCTACTTATACTTTTTTATAAATGTTTAAATGCTGATTAAAATAAGTTATTTTTCAAATATTCATACGTAATGCCTTCTGTTCTGCATTACAAGTTTATTCTTGAACTTCAAATGCAGTAATGTCAAATAATTATGGTTTCTGTAGCGATTTGATTCAAGTGGTTGAAACCATAAAATAAAGTACCATCATAAAACTTAAACAATATACAGGGTGAATTTTTGAGATGGGGCAGTAAGGGCAGCTACCTTAGCCGTTGTAGCTAGAGGAAAACGTTCTTAGGAGACTATCCTTAATTTTTGAAGGTATTAAGACTTGCATTCACAGATTTTGAAAAAAATGTACAGTCAGCGAGAAAATGGGCACTTTACACAAAAACTTTTTTTGATGCCAATCGATCCTGTTTTATCTAAGGATTAAAAGGCTCTATTAGACCAACTCAGGTAAGAGTACCTACTAGAAAAGTCAGAAATTGGTAAAATGTATTTTTAGACGGAGGAGTAAAGGCAGCTACCTTAACCGTTGTAGCTACAGGAAAACGTTCTTAGGAGACTACCCTTACTTTTGAAGATATTTCGACAAAATGATGAAAAATGATGACAAATGATAAAATGATTTCGTACGAAATGTATAATCAAGGTTTTTTGCGTTTTCTGACTTTTGTAGTACTCTTGCCTCAGTTGGTCTCATAGAGTCTTTTAATCCTTAGATAAAACAGGATCGATTGGCATCAAAAAAAGTTTTTGTGTAAATTGCCCATTTTCTCGCTGACTGTACATTTTTTTCAAAATCTGTGGATACAGGTCGAAATATCTTCAAAAGTTAAGGACAGTCTCCTAAGAACGTTTTCCTCTACCTACAACGGTTAAGGTACCCCTTACTGTCTTGTATCAGAAATACATTTTAGCGTTTTCTGACTTTTCTAGTACTCTAACCTCAGTTGGTCTGAAAGAGCCTTTTAATCCTTAGATGAAACAGGATCGATTGGCATCAAAAAAAGTTTTTGTGTAAAGTGCCCATTTTCTCGCTGACTGTACATTTTTTTCAAAATCTGTGAATGCAAGTCTTAATACCTTCAAAAATTAAGGATAGTCTCCTAAAAACGTTTTCCTCTAGCTACAACGGTTAAGGTAGCTGCCCTTACTGCCCCATCTCAAAAATTCAGCCTGTATAGGGAAAAGGCGTGATTCTCTTATGTTAATTGCGTTACTTTTGGAGAGTTTTAACTTAAGAGAATCACGCCTTTTCCCTTTACATTTTATTTTGTTTTATTTTATTCTATTCAATAATAAGAGATACCCTACCTCCATATCCTCCCCAATGTCCACCGCCCCAGTGAGATGCCTCAGTCTTCAGATCATCCTTCTCTGGGGCTACCAGATCCTCCTTCGCATCAGGTTGCTCCGCTGGCGCTGCTAGTGCAGCTACCAGCAGCAACAAGAGGGTGGTGAAGAAGGTTACCTGGAAGAAAATAATTCAATTTATTGCGTATTATGGGTACTAATCCATAATCCTTACCCATATTATAAATGTGAAAGTGTATTTGTTTGTTTATTTGTCCTGCTTTCACGTCGAAACAGAGCGACGGATTGACGTGATTTTTTGTGTGGAGATAGCTGGAGGGGTGGAGAGTGACATAGGCTACTTTTTATCCACGTACCACGCGAGCGAAGCCGCGGGCAGCAGCTAGTACACAATAAATGAATTGAATGACAGATGGTTAGTGATACAATTTCAGTTCATCCATAATCAGCGTATAGCGCATGCAATATTACTTAGGCTGGTTTTACTGTCACGCGTACCATCGGCGCTGATAGGCGAGTGATCTTTATTACAATGAAATAAGGATACTGATTGTTCAGCACTGACGAGAGCAATCAGCGTAGCCATTTCTGCTAAACAATCAGTACTTATCCTTATTTCATTGTAATAAAGATCACTCTCCTATCTGCGCCGACGACGACGGTACACGTGACAGTAAAACCAGCCTTAGAAAAATTTAAATCTAGTTTGAGATAAACCATGCGTTATACCAAATAAAAAAAAAATGACAAATTGTGAATAATATAAAAATAGAAAATGACGATTAAAATAACAATCTAAAATGTGTGTACCTAGGTAAATTATTACAAATTGTTATCATTCAAATATTCATTTTTAGAATAGTATGAAATGTTATAAAGAAATGTTAAAAAACATAAAAAAACTTTGATTTCTCTACATACGTTCGAAATAAGAATGATTCGATGCGTTTGAGACACTTCGTATAAGCTTGGATGGATAGATGAGTCTCAAAAAACTTATTTGACATCTAACCTAACTGACATGACTATGACTAACCGATCTGCCTGTTAGGTAGGTACTTATATTCTGGAAAATAAACTAATCTTATCCTATATTATCTTATTTAAAGAGTGAGGAATATTTATTAAAACGTACTTATAAAGATTATAAAAAAAATCAATCAAAGACTTCGTACGTTAGAATATCTTATTATATCCACAACATTATTCCTCTGATTGTTTAGTAACATGTTGCCCCTACTTCTAAACACATGGGTCAATCACAATCACAGCAATAGGAAGGGTAATCACTGATTGTTGACAAATTGACAATGCAACGTCAAGGTGCAATAGCATACAAACGGATACCATTAAAAGTTTTCGACTGGCTAGATATGAGCAATTTTTCCTAATTTTTTCAGTTTGAAAAATCCAATTGAAGAAACTCACTTTTTCAAGTTAACTTCTTGTAATATTAATATAATATTACAGTATAATTATCAGTCATGTGGTTCCCATAACACAAGCTCTGCTTACTTTGGGGCTACATGATGCTGTGTGAAAATGTCCAGCATGATTTATTTATTATTAAATATAGTTGCATCACTATTCATCGAACAGACAATATTTATTTTCTAATAGTTATTGATGGAAAATATTTAGTTTTTTCACAATAAACTACACCTAAAAGAATTGAATATTTTATAATGAAAACAGAAATAGGAAAAGTTTGATTAAAATTTTACACTGATGCCACAGAATTTGAAACTGCTTAGAATATTTAAATAAATTATTTAGTAAAAATATTTAAGTCACCCAAGCAAGAATGTTATAGGGCACACAGTTGTCAAAAATAACGTCATAAGTAAACAAAAAAAAATTACCTAAAACGTAAAGTTAATTTGTAAAATTAGGCTAATTATTTTAAATTGCAAAATTATTAAACCAATAAATAGCAAAATCCACTAACTTTATGCACAGGCATGGTCCAATACGGCGCACCGACTATGAGACCAGGCGGGCGCGCGGTGGTTATATACATCGGAGTGTCCTACACTCTCACGGATGGCTGGACCGCTTCCTTCCATACAATGCTCTTCTGATCTTCCGAATCCACATCGATGGACTTGAAAAATAAACTTACAAGCTAACATACAGGCAAAAATGGGCTTGCAAACTGTCATGTAAAACGGTACTGGAATGCAAAATGTATGTTTGAAAAAACGTAGGCCTTTACATCTTTACTAGATGATTTAAACAGTGTCAGGAGGCAATCTTTGCCTAAACTTAACGGGACACTGTAGTGCCTGCGACATTGTTTGAGATAGAGTAGGCTTGCCCAGCACGTAAATCCTCCCCATCCTTTCGGCTTAACCGGCCATGTCCACAGGAAAGACATGGTCAATACGTGTGGGGCTGACTAATCCGCGGGTTTCCTCACTATGCTTTCCTTCACCATTTAGAGTCCGTGTTAATGCGCATATAATTTTTTACGAAACGAAAAATCCATTGATGCACGGCCAGGATTCGAACCTACGACCTTTTCAACTTTCCATCCACGACTTTTGGATCAAAAGTCGGTCAACACGGCTTTTTCATAGCATCCCCTACAATTATAAGCAGTTAATTTGTTCATGGGAGTCCATACATTTGCTCAAAATGTCAAGCTATTTTTATCTGGGACCGGAGTTGGAATGCCGATCGATTGTGATTCCTCGATGAAGGTACTGGGTACGTGCCTTCATTATAATACGTGAATCCGGGTGTAAGATGAATTGGTTCTTAGTAGGATAAGGAATACCTACTTGCCACGTATCATTTAGATTTACATACTGCGTATTGTTGGGTGAAGTCAAAAAAACTATTAATAGGGAACAAAAGTCGTAATAAAAATATCTTCATAATAATTATTAATAAAAAAAACATAAGTACCTACCTACTTATATACAGCCAAACATAGAACCTCCTCCTTTTTGGAAGTCGGTTAAAAACTAGTCTCACTCGCTTAGTACCTCCGGGTACTAAGCGAGTGAGACTATTATGAAGATATTTTTATTACGACTTTTGTTCCCTATTAATAGTTTTTTTGACTTCACCCAACAATACGCAGTATGTAAATTTTTATCCGTAAAAAGTATATCCTCAGTAACCCTATGTCATATTCCCGGTCATTATTTATCTATATTGTAAATTTCAGCCAAATCGGTTCAGAGTTTGTCGAGTTATACAGGAACAAACATGCATCCATCCATCCATCCAAACTTTCGTATGTTTAATATTAGTGTGATAGTGTGATGTGATGATACTAGGTACATAGTCAAAGAAGAACCAATCATTCAATGAAATATAATTCGATCAAAAACCTTTGCACGTAATTTAGAGCGAAAGCAATCCCTAGACGGCTTATTACCCGACTGCCGAACAGAGGTTAGGTTAGGTGTAGGGAGACCTCTTATTTCATCATCAACTAACGTAAGATGTGGTAAGAAAAAAAAAACATTCATAAAGTTCTTTTCTGAACATTCGTCTATCCTCTTAAAACTTTATATAATATAATTGAAATAAAATCACGTCACACTAAATTATAAATACGAAATTTTGGATGGATTTTGGAATCGGTTCAGTGGTTTTTGGGTTATAGAGGTTTGTTCCTCTATAACCCGAAAACCACTGAACCGATTTGCATAAAATTTAAAATTTAGACAGATAATGACCGGAAATAGGACACAGGCTTTTTATCCGGGTACCACGCGAGCGAAGCCGTAGGAGGAAGCTAGTCCTTAAATTTTGAAAACATGAAACAATTTACTCAATTTTTCCTTAAAAACCTCAAGTTATAACTAACAGGACACATTAATTAACACAACAAGAGTGAATGAGCGTTTTTCCACTAGCCCGGCACGGCACCGGCACCGGCACCGGCACCGGCGCTGGTGACGCAAAAATGTATGAAAATGTACTGCTCGTTTTTCCACTGCCGGCGCCGGCACCGGCACGGCTTCATACATTTTTGCATCCCCACCACCGGCGCCGTGCCGGTGCCGTGCCGGCTAGTGGAAAAACGCCCAATAGGTGTCTTCTAGACCTTTGTGATCCATCGTCAGCCACATAGTTGCTTACTATCAGGTGAGATTGTGGCTAAACAAAAGTCTAACTAAAATAAAAATGAAAAAAAATAATATTAATTATAACTTTAACTTTAAAATAATTTACATACCTAACCTACTTTACTAGCAGTAGCCACAAGTTTATAAAAAAAACACCCCTTTATACCATCCTGATAACCTTGAATTAAACTTGCTACCAATACAGGCTTAACTAGATGTCAAAATAAGTCAAAAACGACTGCACATCTTCTCCATTTGTGGTATGTAAAGCTATTTATGTATGCTGAACATGCAAGTGCAGCTTTAAGCTTTTGAGGTGTAACTATAGTCGTATTGCTCATTATACGGACTAAAAGTGAAGGAAAAAATGTCATTTTTCCTTCAATTTTGATTAGTTTTGATACGTTTTATGTCAAAATTGAAGGAAAAATGAAATTTTTTCCTTCACTTTTAGTCCGTATAATGAGCAATACGACTATAGTTAATGTTTGTAATCTTTGAGATACTCGCTTGTCTCCTAAGGCTTTTTATAACAGTTATTTACAGAAACTAAACTACTACATATTCACATCCATACCCATACTATAAAATTGTGATAGTGTGTTTGTTTGTCCTGCTTTCACGTCAAAATAGAGAGACGGATTGACGTGATTTTTTGTGTGGACATAGTTGGAGGGCTGGAGAGTGACATAGGATACTTTTTATCCCGAAAAATGCATGTTTCCCGTGGGATAAAAAAGTAGTAGTCCACGCCGACGAAGCCGCGGGCGTCCGCTATTAACTTTATAAAATACAATAAGAACCAGTTGAGCCATCTAAGGATCATTGGAAACGATCTATAGGTAGCTCAATCGATCTAAGTCACTGCCAGTCGGAAGCGTGCCCGAGACACTGGCAGCATTATCACGCTCGATGGCAATACTGATCCGTTGAGTCAAATAAGTGCCGGACTTAGGATCACGCGTTGCTTCGATCTGACGTCTTGAAATAATTTTGAATAGGTACCCCCACGGACCCAGGGTCTCAACCCCAAAAGGTTCAAATATTTTGTGTAACAGACATGTTCGTACCTACTAGTTAAATCCGTACCCATATTATAAATGTGAATGTGTGTTTATTTGTTTGTTTATTTGTCCTACTTTCACGTCAAAACAGAGCGACGGGTTGACGTGATTTTTTGTGTGGAGATAATTGAAAGGCTGAAGAGTGACATAGGCTACTTTTTATTCCGAAAAAATGCATGTTTTCCGTGGGATAAAAACGTAGTATTCCACGCGGGCAAAGCCGCGGTCGTCCGCTAGTAACTTTATAAAATACAATAAGAACCAGTTGACCCACCTAAGGATCGTTGGAAACGATCTATAGGTAGCTCAATTTATCCAAGCCATTGCCAGTCGGAAGCATGCCCAAGACACTGGCAGCATTACCGCGCTGGATGGCAATGCTGATCCGTTAAGCCAAATAAGTGTCAAACTTAGGAACACGCATCGTTTCGATCAGACGCCTGAAAGAAATTTGAATACACGATGGACCCCGGTACCCCACGGACCCAGGGTCTCAACCCCAAAAGGTTCAAATATTTTGTCATTTTCGGGCAAAATAATAAGGTAGGTACTTTACGTGATAAATACCTGGATACATAATTGTATTTGTAATGTGTTCTGATCGTGAAAGTTTAAAAAAGACAAATATTTTGTGTAATTGACATGTTCGTACTAGTTAAATAAATAAATAAACCAATAAATGTGTCAAAAAATAATAGCCTGTGATGATAGTAGGTACACATTTTAATAAAAACAAAAAAAGGTGTTTTCCATACTTCTAGTAATGTCTTTGTCCCAATGTCATTTTGCATGCAAATGAACTCAATGAATTTTATAATTATTGTCATTAATTAATTTTCTAGTGAGTGAGCTAGCTATGATTGTTTGTAAACAATTTCACGCATCATCAAGGCTTTAAAGCGGTTACTTACTGCATCCAATCCGAATCAGTCAAAATATGGACTTAAAATAACTTGAACCAAATTCGGATATTGTTTTTCTCACTGCATCCGATCTTAAAAATACGAATCTAATCCTCTAGTCACTAGAGGATTAGATGCAAAGATTTTTTACTAGAGTCTAGTGTTATAAATATTTTAATACTTCTGATTCTGACTAACAATCTTTATTGCCTGAAGATTGTAGAGAATGTCTTCGTTCTTAGATTACAGAGCCTCTGCTGCGGCCCTCGGCACCGACTCATGTATCCGTGGCACTGAAACTGTTAAGCGGACGCCGTCTTCCCTCCTCCCATTATGTCTGTCATTGACATGGCTTCATTACCTGTATTTAGACAATTGCTGACGGTGACATTGATATTCGGTGACAATTGTGCGTAGGTATGCGCAATTATATAACTTAAATATCTTAATTTACGTAGTTAGCATTCTCTTTGTCTGTTTGTAATTTTAATAGTTTTAATTTAAACAGAAAAAATACAACCAATTACTTTTTAGTGAAAAGCTCATTTATTAAAAATGTTTTCCTTCAATATCTATGTCGGTTTAAATCAGGCCTATTTTCAGAAAAGTGATCAGATTTTACTGGATTATCTTAATTTCACTTTCGATTTTAAGGGAATTAATTCGGATTTGAATCTAATTCATATATTTAGTATGCATCTTTTTGTTTCGAAAAATGAACTTGTACCAACATTATTTTATGTTACTTTTATGTAAGCGGTTTCCTCACGATGTTTTCCTTGACCGTTTAGAGCTCGTGTTAATCTCGCGGCTTAGTCAGCCCCACACGTATTGACCATGTCTTAAGCCATGGCCGGATAAGCTGAGAGGATGGTTTAGGTGCTGGGCAAGCCTACTCCATCTCAACATTGTCCCAGGCACTACAGTGTCCCGTTAAGTGTAGGCAAAGATTGCCTTCTAACACTGTATAAATCATCTAAGTAGTAAAGATGTAAAGGCCTAAGTTTTTGTAAGCGGTGAATCAAATCGAAAGAATAGTTGCGGAGATTCTTTCCTACATCCAAACCTACTTTTATCACTTTATCTTCTTCTTCTTCTTCTCAGTCGGCATCTTCATTACTGAAGGTCGTGTCTACTCTGAATTTGAGTTCATCACTCGCTCATAGAGTTATCACTTTATAGTAGTGTTGAAAAAGTTAGACATAAACCCCCATTATGAAAAATATTTAAAGTTGAACACTGGTTTAACAACGTCCTGTCTCTATTCGTCACTATCCACAAATAAAGACAGGACGTTGTTTAACCAGTGTTCAACTTTAAACATCTTTCATAAGTCAGACCCAATAAAGAACAATTCAATAATCAGAATCATTCGCATGTGACATGTGATTTGAAACAATGACGATATTCACGCCATTCATAAAAATCCGATTTATTCTTGTCACTCAAATATATCCTAAACATAACAATGCTTATGAACTGAGCCGTGTAACTGTACAACTTAAAGCATCTATTGATTTGTAAGGCTTGCAAACCACTAACGATAAAAGATTATACTTAATAGCGTTGCCATCAGCAAGATGTGGTCCTCTGCTAAAAAAAACTATTTTTTAATAAATTGTCTCATATTTTACACGTATTGAATAAGGCCGGCTAAGCTGAGAGGATGGTTTAGGTGCTGAGCAGGCCTATTCTATCTTAACGATGTCCCAGGCACTACTGTGTCCGTTACACCGTTAGGTGTAATCAAAGATTGCCCCCTGACGCTATATAAAATCATCAAGAAAAGATATGTTTTCTTTTAGACATTTCTGCCAGCATAAATGGTAATAAAAGAAGTTGTAACTTCAAACATTAAATCAATTTTTTTCATATCTTAATACTCTCAACTTAATAGTTTTGCGCCGAAAGACATTAAAAATAATTACCTGTATATGGGGTAGTCACAGCCACGTTGAAAATTTATTTTTGATACATGCTCGTTCACATTTTACAAGTACCTAGTCAAGTGGAACACTTGACAGATTGCAAGCCCTTAAGGCTCTATCATAGATCTTTGAATACTATACTTACTATACTATTTTACTGAGTGTAAGTGGATAATGGCCTAAGCGATGTTCTCTGAACTGTTAACTGTTGTATGATATAGTTGTACGAGTATGTAGGATTTGACGAATGCGTCACGAAACTTCGAACGAACTGCGTCAGAATACGTAATGTTGGTTTTTTATGACGCTGCCTGTAGATTCATTCATGTCTTTAGATTTAATGATTGAGAGCGACCGTTTTAAAAACAGAAATAGAGCCCCCCAAAGTTTATAGCCTTATTTTTAGGGTTTTGTCGTAAAAAGGCCTTTCTGGAACTAGTAATTAGTAAAAGCTTTTAAGTCATTAAGCCATGATGGAGCCCTTTAGGCAACCTGAAAACTCCGTCACCAGAGTTGGCCACTTGCTTATACGAACTTACTTACTTAGAACTAGTAATATGCAAAGTTTACTTTCTATGCTGTAACTATCCAGTGGCAAATTCTGGCCTATAAAAATCGTTCCTTCATGATGTATTCCATCAAAAACTAGATTTCATGTTTTGCGCTCAATTTTTTAACAAAAAGTCCCACTAAGTATATTTAATAATTCTGGAGCTGGGATTATGATCGGATCTCGAAATTTTCAGGTTTTCAGGAGAGCAAAAAGAAAATTCAGAAACATTTTTGCCAATATTTATTATTAAAACCATAATTTCGAACTGGTTTTTGGAACGTATTTGTAGTAACTATTTATACTTTAATTCTTTATAAATTATACTAATCTAAAATACTAAATACAATGTTTAAATATTTATTTTCTATTTTTTTGCTCAAATCCGCTCATTTAGTTTATGATAGACTCTGTCATTATGTTTTCATTATGACGCTATGCTTACAATTTTTATGACTAAACTGTAATTTTATATTGAAATGCAGCATTATGGTATGATAGTAAACGCCTGATGTTAGTTTAATTTATGAATTTGGTGATGTTCAAACAAATTATTACAGGCAAAAGGTTGGAAGTGATTTTTACTAAATCATTATTTTGGTCTCGTAATCCTGCGTTGAGACATATCTTAATGCTAGACCCATTAAAATGGTCTCTCTTAGGTGTTTAATGTCACAGAATAGTTTATGGAGGCTCTCATTTGTATGGAAACAAGTACCTGGCAAGTACTTATGGATTTCCCATAGAGGTCGATCACCTTTTGATGGCGTGAAACTAAATAATGGTATTTCAATGTAATGGAATAGAATAGGTCCAAATAGGCTAGTATCCATACCTCCATATCCATACCTCAATTATAAATGTGATAGTGTGTTTGTTTGTTTGTTTGTCCTGCTTTCACGTCAAAAGAGAGACGGATTGACGTGATTTTTTGTGTGGAGATAGTTGGAAGGCTAGAGAGTGACACAGGCTACTTTTTATCCCGAAAAAATGCATATTTTCCGTGGGATAAAAAGTTCTAGTAGGTAGTCCACGCGGGCGAAGCCGCAGGCGTCCGCTAGAAGTATGTATACGTATATATATATATATAATATATGAAAAGGAACATTTTTTATCTTCTATGCCTTCCTAAACCATTGATCAGATTTCGATGAAACTTTGGTAAGGTCTTCTGAGGACGACCGTGAGGGTTTCTGGCCCAAAACAATAATTGAAACTCAAATTATAAGACAACAACTATTAAGTTCTTTACATTATCAAAAAAGTTATTACAAAATACAAACAATAACTTTCCGGTTCCTCATAGTTTTGAAAATATACTTGAAACAGCTAATTAGTTTAATTTGTTTTGGATGTAGTTTAACTATACAACAGTTTATTGACTGTGTCTAAAAGAGATTAAGTTTTTCGTTTGTATGTAAGTAAGTAAGTAAGTACTTATGTATTTTTAATTTTTAAGTAGGTACTGTTACGGGGTGGGTCAGGAAAGTATTTTTAAAAAAGAAAAATGAAATTAACTGGAATAGACTTTAATTATTGAGATAGAAATATTTTACAAGATTTAGTATGGAGTTGCCGCAACAAAGACCAAAACCGAACTGCATAGCAAAACCGATCGAGTTACTTCCCACAACATGCCAAGTGCGAGCAAGTATCTAGAATGCTTGCGATGCACTTTTATTATTTTGCATTTCGTGGGAATAAACATTGTAACATCCCCCCCGTTAAGATTTTTCATCACAGGGGAAGTGATGAGAAATAGGAGACGCAGTGATAGGAAGTAGCATAAGTTTTTCGTTCGGATTTGATCTTTGCTTTGGTTTGACATAGGAGAAACAATGAACTAGAACAGAATTAGAATATTAGATTAGAATTAGAACTTAGAACATTAGGATCAGAGCTTAAACTAGGAAATAGTACTTAAATATATATTTATTTATTTATAATTAAATATATGTTTATTTGACAGGATTGAACCGATCGTTATTCTACCTAGCATATTAGTTAACTACTTACATAGTATTAAGTTTCTTTATATAATGATTAGAGTCAGGGGATCTAGAAATTACTAAGTTACTTCTAGTTGGAATCTCGATGTCGCTATCTGAATCGCGAACATGAATAGTCGTCTGACGTCGAGATTCGACTTTAGTATTACATTGATTATATATTTTAATACAACAACTCGAAGAATTGTTTTTACACCACCACTTACGACTCTTATATAATATATAGATGAACGTAATTAGCATGATAACGTAGCCCACGGACAAATAATGCATTCCATATTTATGAAAATGTGTGGGACTTTCTATGTTATCTAGTTCTTTTTCGAACGAGTCTAAATAAACACTAGCATGAATCAGAGAATCTAAGTTATCTACATTACTAAGTTTCGAGAGACGTAAACTAGAAAGAGTCTTATTTTTAATTGTCCTTTCACAACAGTCGTCCTGAATAATATTAAAATTAGAAATGTTCATAGAAGAATTCGTCATCACAATCTCAGTAGGTGTAAACTGCATAGTCTTATAAAACGCTTTACACTTCCTAGGTAGATATAGAAAACCAGTGCCGAAAAGTACCTCGTTATAACTCACTGGATCATTGTCGCACGTGATATGGCATTGTCCGGGTTCAGACTGCACGTAAACCCAACGATTTCCACTAATCTTATGAATCACATCTACCTCTCCTTTAAAAAGTTTCACATCACACGATTTTGGTAGCTTCGTAACCACTTCAGTCAGTAGAACAGTTTCGCAAACAGGGTTGGCTAGCACCGAGAGAATACTCACTCCACTTAACTCACAAACGTAGCACGTATTGTCTATGAGTTTGCAATTAGTGACGGAGTCAAGTAGCGAGTAGAACATGTTTGCATAGGATAAGCTTGTGAATACTTAGTAAGGTCATCCTGTAACGTTAGAATAAACTTGTACTTATCGAGTCTAGTCTCAGGAAGGGGCCCTACTATATCGAGGTAGAGTTTTTCCATAGGTCGCGAAGCAGAGGAAGTGATGATCATCGGGGCTTTATTTGTTCCCCTTAGAGGTTTATTGACCTGGCAGGATTTACAACTTTTTACATAACCTTCGATGTCAGAGCGCATATTTCTCCACCAATATTGCAACTTAATCCTTTCTAGCATACGAGCGATTCCGGGATGACCCGCTGAAGGTGAGTCATGATTCTCGCGTAATATCTTTTTTACTTCGTCAGGTGTAGGAAAATAGATATTGTTATGGTAGATATGTACTTTAATATTAGAATCGTGGAAGATAAAAGCGACTATGTTATAGATTTTAGTAAAGTTTAGTTTATTGAATGGATTAGAAAAATCAGAAATAGCAACTTCTTTCTCTTCAGAGTACCAGAATTTTACCATGTCTCTATAATCGCGAAGGATAGAAAAAATGTCTTTATATGACATTTCGTCATAATGATGTACTGTGATAAACAAGTGAGAAAAGATGTGTTTATCGTTTGACGAATTAAGTACTGTTCCGAGTTCACGTTCTTTATCGCGAATACATGGTTTATCTGTTGATGATTCTATGATTTCAGAGCAATAAGGAATGGCATCATCTAAATCGATTGAGGAAGGGTAAGCTATCAACTTACATTTCGCTTTTAAAAGTGACTCATTGTGCTCTTCGATAACGCTGTTATAGGAATTGGAGGAACAACGGCTTAGATGTAAATATCTTTCATATGTTTCAGAGCAAGAGGGCGACTGGGGATTCATCACAGGCGACGACGGGTTTTGCGGAGGTAAAGTAGGAAGCGGCGGAGACGGCGGCAGAGATGGAAAACTGAGTGGAGACTGAGGATTCAACGGCGTAAACGGGAGATCTACTGGTGGAGATGGTAAGTTCATCGGCGTAAACGGGAAATCTGACGACGGAGACGGAGGGTTCTGTTGAACATCTTGAGAGGGAGGCAAAGGATTTGGTAGGTCATCATCGACTGCTAAGATTGGATTTCGAGAAAGAGAATCAGCATTACTGTTAAGTTTACCCGCTTTGTGTTTGATTTCATAATCAAACTCCTCTAACTTTAGACGCCAACGAACTAACTTGGAACCTGGGTCCTTACAATTAAACAGCCACTGAAGGGGTTTATGGTCTGAAAGGATCGTAAACTTATGACCGAAAAGATAAGGACGAAATACTTTAGTACCAAATATTATGGCAAGACACTCTTTTTCGGTAGTCGAATAATTACCTTCAGCTTTGTTTAACGTTCGAGAGGCGAACGAGATGGGTAAGTCTTTCCCAACTTCCCCTTGCGATAAAATAGCAGAGATAGCATAATTTGAAGCGTCAGTGGTAAGCAGAAACGGCTTACTGAAATCTGGGAACTGTAATACAGGGGCTGTGGTTATTTTTAATTTTAAGAGATCGAATGCTTTTTGTTGTTCCGGGGTCCATACAAACGTCACATCCTTTTTAAGTAAGCTTGTTAAGGGTTTAGAAATGTGTGAAAAATTGTCGATAAATCGACGATAATAGCCTACAAGTCCGAGGAACGATTTGATGTCCTTAGGAGTTTTCGGGGTAGGAAACTTAGCAACACACGATATCTTCGACGGATCAGGTTTCACGCCCGCATCCGAGATAATGTGACCTAGATATTGTACTTCTCTTCGAAAGAATTCGCTCTTATCGGGCTGTAACTTGAGATTGTGTTCGCGCAGTCTTTTAAAGACAAGTTCAAGGCTTTCAACATGTTTATCTAGTCTTGAACTATGAATTATAATGTCATCCATATAAGTGTAACAGTGAAGACCTTGCAAACCCGTGAGCACAATATTCATCAGCCGTTGGAAGGTACTGGGGGCGTTACGCAGCCCAAACGGCATTCTGGAAAACTCGTAGTGCCCTGAAGGGACGCTGAAAGCTGTTACTTCGCTATTCTTCACTTCAACTTGATGAAAACTGGAGGCAAGGTCAAGCGTAGTAAAATACTTACTATGCCCCAGCTGATCTAGGATTTCATTTATGTTTGGGATAGGATAGGCGTCACCTATTGTTATCTCGTTGAGCTTTCGATAGTCTATGACGATTCTCCATTTAACCTTCCCCGAAGCGTCAGGTTTTTTGGGGACGACCCAGATTGGTGCGGACCAGGGAGAGATTGAGGGACGTATTATTTTTTGATCTAGCATTTCTTTTACTTGACGATTGACCTCATCTTTATGACACTCAGGGAAACGGTAGCTTTTAACATTGATCGGGGTGTCGACCTTAGTTCGAATTTCGTGTTGGATAGATTTGGTACACGTTAATCGATCTCCTTCGACGAAAAATATATCAGAATACTTTGAACAAAGTTCACGTAGTAATGACTCTTCCTCGCGGTTCATATGAGAGCACCTGAGGGCATTTTGGACCTTAAGGTCGCGGTCTGATTCTATAGCCATTACTTGTGGAATCTCGGATGGGTCTAAAGAGAGATTATCGTCAGAAGTTTTGAAGTCGCGTTTCGATTCTAGAACTTGAATGACTGGCTCAATGGTTAACGCGAGATTTTTTATCTGAACTTCCTTTTCCGACGTATTGAGAACAGAGACTAACACTTTGTTATTAGAATTAACACGAACAAGACATTTAGCAAAGTAAATTTCTGGATACTGCGGTAAAACGTTTTCTAAAATCACCCCTTCTTTTATTTCAGGGTTGGTGACATAGCATTCTATAAACATTTCGCTTCGTGCTGGGACAGTGTAAGTAGGTCTGGTCATGATCAAATCAAAATACCTACTTGGATCGTCTGATATTACTAATCTCGACTTAGAATAGAGCACATTTGCTTTGTATACTTTTAGAAAATTATTACCGACTATGCCATCGTAGGGGAGATTAATATCGTTTCCAATGACATGAAAATAGAATGGAAGGACATCATTTTTTTTTAAATTAATAGATAAAATAAATTTTCCTTTCGTCTTAGCATAAGAGTTAGTGTCGTTAATGCCCTTGAATCGAATTATATGATTTTCTAGAAGTGGTTTCAGTGAGACGCTTGATTCCTTTATCAGACAAATAGAACTACCAGAATCTACCAAAAAACGAAGCGGAGTTTTAGAATGCGACGTGGAAACTTCTATATAAGGTAATGCAACTTTTGCGTCAAGGATATCATATACAATAGTTTCTTCGTAGGAGTTTGATTTAGAAGTTTTTTTAACAGTGTCATTTATTTTTTCAGATGCAGCGTTCTCGGAAGAAACAACAGGACCACGGGACTCAGCGAGCTTAGCTAACTTAGAACCTTTTTTAAAGATGTTTATTATTTTTTCAGGTGCAGTGGCAGACTTAGAAGAGGCGACGGGACTACGGGACTTCGAGACTACGGAGCTGGATGCGCGAGGACTGGGGTTGCGAGAGCTGATTGAAGGCTTATAAGAAACAGCGGCTCTAGCACAGCCTTTCGTTGGGGGTCTGGTAGATACAGCGGGACCCTGTGACTCAGAGAACTTAGGATACGACTTAGAACACGACTCAGGGGACTTAGAACCCGACTTAGAACACGACTCAGAGGACTTAGAACACGACTTCGAACACGACTCAGAGGACTTAGAACACGACTTCGAACACGACTCAGAGGACTTAGAACACGACTTCGAACACGACTCAGAGGACTTAGAACTACCTTTCACAGCATCTGCGTATGACTTAGAAGATACGGAGCTTTTGTTTGAAACAGAGGCTTTAGCACTAGACTTATGTAATAATATGTTAGGACTATTTAAACGTTTACGATTATGTACAGTTTTAGAATTAAACGTTTTTTTATAGTCTGTGCCTACTATATCACCATCGGATACACGTTGGCACGGATTCGTTACCCGATTTTTTAGTTTAAATCTTGATGATATTGAGTCTCGGCTGCCGGGCAAGGAGCAGGGGATTGAGGTGGCGACTCAACCTGAGGTTCAGTGTAATGCATCCTTCTGCGTGAGTTATTTACTCGGCGTTTAATGCATTGAGCAATGTCGTGCCCTATGTTTTTGCAATATCTGCAAACAACAGGCTGACCGGGAGATTGAGCCTGCACCCGGTCTTGATTTGTTCGAGGTTGGTAAGGCACTACAGCTTGATTGACTGGTCTATTAAGAGGCGGCCGATTGACCCTAGGCTCGGGCTTCGACAAGAAATTGTAAATTTTTTCCTCGCTCATTGCAGCGTTAATTGCTGCGTTTAGGGTTTTGAGTTCCCTAGAACGGATTAGCATGCTAAGTCGCGGGTGTAATCCTATTATAAAGGTATGTAACGCTAAATCTTCCGTCATAGCGACCCTACCAGGCAAATCTTTTTTCAAGGTTTCCGAGGAATGTATTTCCGAAAGCAGTGCGGCGACACACGTTTCGATTTTCAGCGCAAATTGGGATACAGTCTCGGTTGGTTGTTGTCTACATGACTGTAGGTCCAATAACAAGTGGTTATAATGTTTTCTTTCGCCAAAGTTTTGTTTTAAAAAGTCTTTAAGTTCATCAAAGCTTTCATAAATTCTGTTAGAGCAAGCTACCTGGGCCTTGCCCTCTAATCTCGAAATAATAAATTTTAATAACAGATCTTTCTGACTTTTTGAGGCGAGATTCAGTGCGTTGTTACAGTTTGTCAAGAAAGCAATCAGAGTGTCTCTTTCTCCCCTATACGGTTTTATAAAATCACACAGCACTTTTATCGGAAATACATCATGAACGGGATCAGTGGATTTTTCTGCTTTAGTAGTCATCTTGATTAGAAATAATCAATAAAACGTAATATGGACAGAGAAACCAACCTAAATGTACTATCTACCTAAAACTTAACATATACTTTTACTAAGTAGGACTGGAATTTGGGAACGGCGGAAACAGTGACAATTACAGATAAAAGAATATTCTACTCACAGTAGGACTGCAACTTGAAGTGTAGAGAGGTTCATGATCCCGAGTGAAGCGGAGGATGATGCGCTTACTGCAGGGTGGCGCACGGGATGTGCGGCGGCGCAGGCGCCTTGGCCAAGGCGCCTCTGAAACAGCGGCGACGTAACGGTGACGGTGGCAGTCACACAGATTGTGCGACAGCGATGACGATGATGGCGGCGGTAGAGTTCGGGAGAAAAGTTAAACTTTCACTTTTCACTTAGTCTTGTTTGACCCGTATGAGATGGCTAGCTTTACGTTTTTAGCTATAACCATCCCACTTCTGACACCACTGTTACGGGGTGGGTCAGGAAAGTATTTTTAAAAAAGAAAAATGAAATTAACTGGAATAGACTTTAATTATTGAGATAGAAATATTTTACAAGATTTAGTATGGAGTTGCCGCAACAAAGACCAAAACCGAACTGCATAGCAAAACCGATCGAGTTACTTCCCACAACATGCCAAGTGCGAGCAAGTATCTAGAATGCTTGCGATGCACTTTTATTATTTTGCATTTCGTGGGAATAAACATTGTAACAGTACCTATACTCATTCATCTTTTCAGGACAAGTTGCAAGCGATGATGATTCCTCACGATGTTTTCCTTCACCGTTTAGTTAGAGCTTGATACATTTTCAAATCGAAAAATCCATTGATATACGCCCGGATTCGAACCTGCGAACTTCGGATCGAAAGTCGAGGCACTAATCCACTCAGCCAACACGGCTCTATATAAAATCACATTATTTTTTGATAAAAATAAAATTATTTGTGGTCGGGTTTTTGTTTTTAAACTGTGTGTAGGTAATAAAACCCCTTTATATACAATCAAATAACTGGTAGGTATGTGAACCCTAGGTACCTACAGCCAAACGGCGTAAATCGAAAAACAATAAACCACTATGGATATTGTCTTCAAGAGGTCCCAAGGGCAATATTGTGTATTTTTCACGACAGAAAATGGCAAATACCAGGGGACCATAGCGAATGATCAATGCAAGTTCTCCGTCATAGTCTCCTATTGTTTCGAATATCCTTGAAAAGTGTTATCTCATAAAAGTGTAATTTGAGCGCTTAAAAACTTTTTTCTTTTGTTTTTTTTTTAATTTTCGTTATACATTGAAACAGTGTAAATTTCCCTCCTGATCAGACAGTCTAAGTAGCTAAACGTCCAACAATGCGAAACGTCTAATAAAAAAATAAAAAATACTTAATTTTTTTTTCTTTCAGACCGATCCATATTTAGAAACTAATGAGTAGTAAGTCTAACATGTCGCAAAACGTCCAACTGTCCCCCATTTTGTTTTCATACATTCCAAAAACACTATATTTGTTCGATGGCTTAGGAGCAATCCGAGTCACATTTGGCATAGATTATGCTAAGAACATTCCAAGCTACAAAATGCAATAACACCCATCGATGGTTTGACGATGTTTTTTTTACCATTTCAGAACTTGCTATAACCACAATAAACCTGTTATCGGCTCTTAAGAAACTCAACTGTTGAAGTAATAAGAGCCTTCTTATAATTAGGCATTAAGTAGTACTTACCTCGTAATACCACGGTGGATGGTCCCCATGCGTGACAAAAGACCCACTAACTCATTTCCAAGCAATGGATTTGACCTTGGGGGAATGACGTGGAGATTGAAAGGAAACAGTTCCAAATTAAGTTTTGATCCAACATTCAATTTTCATTCGATTTGGTAAGTACTTAAAAATTTGCTGGATTATGAAGAATTTTCAAATAATTCATATTTTCTTTGAAATTTTATCAAAAAAACGACCCTGTTTATACTGTAGGCGCTATAGATGTCGATAAGTTTAAAATAGATGGTGGGAGATTCCATAGAGCAAATATCAGTGAAAATTTTTGGAAATATAATGTCTAGATAAAGAACACAGAAGTTTGATAAAAGTACACGTCACTTTTCACAAGAATTTTGTACATTTTACTTGTAACTAAAACATTTCAGTGTAATACCTGTTAAAAATACGAGTGAAATAAGGGTCCTGACACATTATCGCGTCTCTACCCCGTCGCATAGCATGACCGTAGCAACACCGTCCCGGCAAAAATGATATTCTTTGTATTGAAATGTACCTGACGCCCCACACCACACCGTTCCCACACCGTCGCGTGCCCTGCCCGTGCCATGGCCGTCTTGTCAATCTCCGGCCGCCATGATTATTTTGCTGACAATCAATGACAAGCCCCGCCCATCTGTCAATCCATGTAACCATCATATTAGTAGCGTAGCCAGGTCAGCCCCTAGGGGCAGCTTTTCAGCCTTTTTCTATAAATAAATAATGCTGGATATTTCACAGCATCATCTAGCTCCAAGGTAAATAGATCTTGTATGGAAACTATATGACTGATAAACTACTTGTAGGTACCTATCCTTTTTTTTTGTAAATACATAATATTACATAGAAAAACACCCAGACCCGATACATATATTTGCAGATCATACAAACACTTGTGTCGCAGTGGGAATCGAACCCGCAACTTTCTGTGTTTTAGCTGGACCTTCGCACACTGCGCCACCGAGTTGGTTCGTTTTGTTGGTACTGGATGTTGATTTATGTACACGGGATTTTATCGCGTAATTTACCTTATTTATCACGACGCGACGTTTTGGCTGTTACAATAGCCGTGGTTGCGCGCAGTCTGCCCGTGATTATGTCAAAATGACAGATCATGTCAAAATGAGAGATTATGTCAAAATGACAGATTACGTCAAAAAGACAGATTAGGTGTATATTAAAATGACAGATGGGCCATATCTCGTAAACCACTTATCCCAGACTCTCCGTTCTCTTCAAGTGAAAGCTATTGAAGAGATCTACATTTAAAGTGACAGCTGTCAAACTTTAAACGGCCACATCTCGGAAACTACTCGTCCTAGACTCCTCATTCTCAGTTCAAATGAAAGCTATGACCAAGATCTACATTTAAAGTGACAACTGTCAAACTTTAAACGGCCATATCTCGGAAACTACTCGTCCTAGACTCTCCGTTCTTAGTTTAAATGAAAGCTATGACTAAGATCTACATTTCAGATGACAGATGTCATTTTGACAGCTGTCACTTTAAATGTAGATCTTGGTCATAGCTTTCATTTGAACTGAGAATGAGGAGTCTAGGACGAGTAGTTTCCGAGATAATGGCTGTTTAAAGTTTGACAACTGTCACTTTAAATGTAGATCTCTTCAATAGCTTTCACTTAAACTGAGGACGGAGAGTCTGAGATAAGTGGTTTTCGAGATATGGCCAACCTGTCAATTTAATCTGTCCTAATCTGTCATTTTGACATAATCTGTCAATTCAACATCTGATATTATTCATCAGTAAACTTTATACACTATATTGGTACATTTGGTGACAGCTGTAACTTTAAATGTAGATCTTGATCATAGCATAAGTATTTATTTATAACAATATCGATTTTATTTTTTGTTGATGATGAAGATTTATCTTGTTTTGAAGTTTATCAAAATACGGCTTCGCGGCTGTGCCCCTATTTGATAGTTTTATTTCGGGGTATTGTACCTTGACTGTCCATCCACAGTAGGAGCACTAGGATATGCTTATCCTTATGTTCCTACTGGTAGGAGCATAAGGATGTATTGGTCCTCGTGCAGGAGCAGTAGGAGAATCGAGTAGGAGCAAGAGGAAACGCTCCAATATTGGTTAGATAATAATTCAGTTATTTTTCTCACTTCACAAAGTCTTTCAAGTACCCCCATTTATACACATGTACATGTACACATTCTAAAAACCTATCAGTATCACCCCTAAATATCAAGTAGGTATACCTATAATTTATAATTTTTACCTACGAAAATTCCCCCAAAGGATTTCCTCCTGAGTCGATAAATACCCCAAATTTGAATTAAAAACCCCCCATCTAGCATCACTGAATGCATTCCGCACGTTATGTGACATTTATCAAACGTCAAAATCCCATACTGCCCTCCGAAATCAAAGTGTAGTAACAGCAAAAACACGATTTCGAAAAAAAAGATAAGCTTACAAATTAAAAAATATCTAGAAGAGGTTATTCATAAAAACTTGAATGTAGAGTGAAAGTACACTTAATCTATACCAACCAGTAATAAAGCGGAAAAGTTTGTTTGTTAATTTGTTTGAACACGCTAATCTCAGGAGCTTTGAGGAAGGATATAAGCTACTTTTCATCATCATCATCATGATCGCAATAATAATTATGCCATCACTATGGATTATAATTGGGTTTCTAAAAGGGTTTCTTAAAGTCTGTTTTTTTAAACCTTGTAGATAAAACTCCCATTTAAAGTTACACAAAATATGATGAAATATTGCACTTTGCTAGTAAACCCGACAAAATGTGTGCAATATGTATTTTAGTGTGGTTTAGCTTGTAAATGCTCTATATTTACTAAAGTATTTTACAAAAAAAATTGAGTGATAAGTTTTAAAATGGGCTTTCAGAATAATTGTGTATTTAGCATAAAACCAACAAAATGTCTATTACTGTGGTATAGGCTCGGGATTACGCTTCGCAAAACGGTTATGAGACGGTCCTAGTTTGATACGGTCTTAGTGTGTAAGGTGCTATTTTCGTGACGGGCTCGGTCATGGCTCGGCCCGCTTATGATACTGCGCAGTGAGCGCAGACCTTAAGTGTGGGCCTTTAGACAACCTCTAAAAATTCCAGAGTCCACTAATTCATACAAACATACATACATACATTTCAATAGTGTGGGATACCTAATTCTTAGCCAAACCCGCACCCTGAATTTCCTCCAAATAATTTTGCTCTTAGATTTGTTCAGCAAAAGAATTACCCGTGATTAAAACAGGTATTAAGCTCGGTGCAAACGGGCCACCGACCACAGCCACAAAACGCCAGCGACAGCGACTTTTTTAATATCATTGTGATTTTTTTAATGCGACTTTTTTAATATCATTGTGATTGCTATTTAATTAATGTAATTGGGTAACCGTATTAATTAAATTGAAATAAATAAATAAAATAAATTCATATATTTTGTAGCTGTAGCGAGTGGCCGCCACCGGCTACACATGTGCGGCGCGTCTATACAAAGTATATGAAAACTATAGGAAAAAGGTCGGTAGCGGCGTCTTGTGGCGGCATTTTGTGGCTCGTATGCGGCCGGGCTTATAGTTAGTTGGTCCTTACATTATTTTAGGGACAATAGTCTGTATTGAATATGTGGGAACTGCATTGTGGTAGCCACAATGTCTGTATTCATTTACAATTACAAGTACCTACATATCAAGGCAAAACATGTTTTTTGTCGCGCGCGCGTAAGTGGCATGTAATTATAAATCAAAATAAACCCTTTTTATTTGATAGATCTCACGAAACATAGCTTAATTACATTAATTAACAGCTAATTATGTAAATAAACAAAAGATAGTTTGCATAAAGTAGGTTTATCATGTTTACTAATTAACACGTTTACGCATTAGTTTTTTCGTAGCACAAGCGTAGCATGACGTAGCCGTAGTACATTTTTTAACATATTTAAGTAAGCAGGTACCTACTGACTTATTAATATTTGACGACCTCTGATGGCGAAACATAAAAGGATGCTGTTTTAATTCCCTCCGCTAGGCAAATGTTTATAATGATCTGCAATTATTTGTCCCGGGTCTGGGTGTTTTTATATTGAAAGTACCTCATTTACTACTTTTTTCGCATCGTGAAAATAGGAAAATTATGAAGAAAAACCTTTGGGAGTAGAGTAGTAAGAATACTTAAGTAAGTAAATATATTTTTTCTAGAAGTAAGTAAGTACTTAAGTACTTAGGTACCTACTTACTTACCTAACTTACATGAATAATATAAGTACTTAATTATAAGTACCTACCTACTTACCTAAGTAAGTAAAACACCAGCATAACTGAAAATTGTAGCTAAAATATATTTCATAATCTTTTTACACACTTCAAAAATAAATAAAATCTAATAATGGTGGGATAATCATTAAAGTTTACTAGCGCCATCTGTTACAGCCACGGCTCAATCGGTGCGTAGTTATTAGACGAGTATGAAGCGTAGTTTGCGCTGCGGCCGCTAGATGGCACTTGTCGTTTGAAAAAGGCTGCTACGTTGCCACTCATACTTCCATAGGGGATGCCTCCTGAAAGTAATCATCAGAAATTATAAGGGGGTAATTGTAATACTTGTGAAGTGATCGTATTACAACTTACTCAGTCGTTTTTGATAGATCAACGAGCAAGCAACATTCTGTGCAGTCACAAAATGAGTGGGTGACCGCACAATTTCACTTTTGTAACAGCATTTTGCTTTAGCCTCTAATTTTAATCTGGCTCACGCAGTGCGATTCAAGCTTCCAAATGCAATCCAAAAATGCATCCGATTCAATGATTTTCTTTAGAAAGTTGACGTTTATTCAGCGAAGAAACGACACTGTCCAAATTCGGAATAGGTTCCGGACTTCCGAAAAAGAATCCGATGTAATGATTTTCTTCGGGAAGTTGACGTTTTTAAGTGAAGAAACGTCACATTCCAATTTTTGAATCATATTCCGAGAAGGTCTGAATTGCTCTGCTGGTCTCTGTACTTTTAATTTTAAGTATTGGTCAGCATAGAAAAGTTGTAGAAAAGACTGTTTTAATTTTATGTTTTTCTAGGTTCCCTTTATTTACCATAAGATAGTCCAGGGCCGGGCACGGGCGGACTACTGCCGCCATCAGGAAATGCTGCAGCCAGGAAGAACGTGCATACTACGCACAGCAGAACTGCAATCTGAAAAACATTAAACAAAAGGTGCTGTAACCAAAAACCTGAACCACAAAGATCTGCAGCTGTACCATGACCTCTTAGTAAACAATTCAGTTTAGGAGCTATCCAGTTTAGGTTCCTAATCTGGATCGCAAACTATTCGTACCATGACCTGTTTTAAAAATTACAGTTTTGACACTAAAGTGAACCAACTCAACGCGTATTAAACGGTCATGGTACGAATTGAGCGAACGAAACTTTATCTAACAATTCAGTTTAGGTCATGTTTAGGTTCTGATATTTCGTCAGCGTCATAGCATACGTCAAGCGAAGCAGTTCAGCTTAGGACCTAAACTGTATCGCATTAAAGCTCATGGTAGGCAGCCTGCAGTTTCAGATTCAGATTCAGACCTTTTCGGAATGTATTCCGAATTCAAAAGTTACGTTTCTTCGCTGAAAAATAAAATAGAATAAAATAAACATCGACTTTGGGACTGATGAGACATTACTCCATACAAAAGACATGAACGCGCTGCTCGCTGCTCAACTGGTTTTGAAAAACATACGAAAATGGACTAAAGAAAAAAAAAACTTTCCGAAGAAAGTCATCGAATTGAATGCATTTTTGGAAGTCTGAATCGCATTGCTGAAGGTGTTGTGTGAACAGTTTAAAGAATAGGTACTTATACCTACTGTGAAAGTTTCTATTCGATAATTCATATAAAAACTCGAATGGTTTTTTTGGTTTTTTGAAGTTAGAAATTGAATAGAAAGGTACCTACTCTGTCTATCACTAGAGTTGGTCAACAGTAGGTACATAATCGCCCAAATTTTGTGTGTAGTAGGGTACATAAAAGCCTTCATTTTAAATTCAAATGTATTAAGGTTACGTATTAAAAACACAAGCCCTCGTAATCACGAATTGGCACACGGAAATAAAATCTTACAAAACACCATTATTTATTGATCAATAAAATAACACTTCCGTCCGCCAAATGATGTCCAAATAATATTAGGAAAAAATTGAGGAAAGATTTTAATAGGTATGTACTTACCTACGTATTTAGTTCTATCTATCTATCTATCTAAGCAGCCTGTAACACCCACTGCTGGGTAAAGGCCTCTTCTCTATCACGCCACTCCTGGCGGTTTTGTGCCAGCCGGATCCATAGCTCTCCTGTATTTAGTTCTATTCCAATCTTATTTAACATTCTCATAGGAATTAGAGACAAAATGAAACCTGTTTCTTCTCTCTCGGGTGTGTGCCGAAGGAAGAGTTGTGTGAGAATGTTTAATTCTTTAGATTTTAATGAATTTACTAAAGTATTAACATTAACGCGTTTAGTGCCCGCTACGCACATGTCATTCGGATGCAAGGTTGACGGGGCAAGAAATGTGACTTTGTTTGGTATCTTAAAGTTACTATGAGTAAGTTTTCAGTACCTACAGGCAAAACAAGTTGATACCAACAAGTAGAACAAAGCAGACACAATGTGATACAATGAGCATTAACATTTATTAACCACCTGTGTCCCACTTATGATATTTTTCACTACACTATAGGTAAGTAGGTACATTAACATCATAAAAATGTTGTGCGCTGACCAGCGGTGCTAAAAAGGCCGCTATAGCAGAATCATAATAGGAATTGCAATATAATATAAGTCTGCCGTTTTTGTCACTCTTTTTTTTTTTTTTTTTTTTTATACTACTAAGGTAGCAGACAAGCATACGGCCCACCTGATGGTAAGCGGTTACCGTAGCCTATGGACGCCTGTGACACCAGAGGAGTCACACTCGCGCTGCTGACCCTTTTAAGAATTTCAAAACGCCCTTTTTGAAGAACCCCATACTGTAGTCACTGGGGAAAACCGCGGCAGGTAGATCATTCCACAACCCAACTGTTCGCGGGAGGAAATTCCTCTGAAATCGCACCGTACGTGGTACTCTGTCTATGAAAAGAGACGGCATATAGTACAATTCCAATTATGATTCTGATCTATCGGCCTTTTTAACCGGCTCGCTGGAGCGCTATTTTGTTTTTGAAGACAACGCTCTAATTAGCTTAGTTGGCGCACTAAGTTTTATGCTTAAGCCAGTAAGAGGGTAAAAAAGTTATTATATTCGAGTAATTTTATGGGAATAAAGACTTTATTGTTTTTTTAGACATTTATGATTCGATTCGATCTTTCTTGTAGGGGTAGGCAGTGATATTATATTATAAACTACCTACTCAAAACAAAATAGGCCCCCTTAAAAATAGGACATAAAGTAATAGATTTTGTTTTTTTAGGAATATGTTAAAACTTTCGGAATAACACGTTCAGATATAAATAGTGTCGTGCAAAATATCGAAGTATTTGAAGTGGGCCCTATTTTGTTTTGGTTTGAGTAGCAATTTGCATAGGTTAGTAACATTCTGACACGTATTTTTGCCTCATCTATTTCATTACGTTTCTCAACAAGCTCGCTTTATGGTACTTTTGACCTGACCTTTTTCGAAATGTCACCAGTTTGATCCAAGTTGATTTGTCTAGATCTTCCCTTCTCATCCCTTTCACAAAAGGGATTTTATGGTTTAAAAAAAAGTTTATTATTATTATTATTTTTATGTCAAGGTTTAACATCTTGGGACTATGGAGTCCCGGACCTTTGATAGGCATGCATAGGGCTGAAGCCAACACACAGAGGCCCTTTTGTCAACTTTGATCTTTTGTGATGGACAGATATTCCAGTGACTACCCTGTATAACACTATAAAAATGCTTTTAAAGGCAGCCCCCGGTCTGTGCAGGACTATTACAGATATGGAAAACTACTACCGGGCTATGGGGGTGGGATGGTAATGGACTGGTTACTGGGAAAACTATTGATACTATGGCACCCGCCGAAACAATGTTAACGAACATGTATCAAATGGCAGGTGGTTATTATTATTATAAAAGTATTGTCAGCATCCAAACTTTTGTGTTGTCTTTTTAAGTGTATGGATGCAAAAAGGTATCTTGTCTTGTCAGGATTATTCCAAACCGGTTGATAATTGACCTGTTGTGTATATTGTAATGTTAGGCTCCTTTCAAGGATTCGACTGTCATGACGTCATTTACAACCTAGATACAGTCGCAAAGGAACTGTTGAGGAAAATATTGATGTCTGGTTTTCATGATATTTTGATGATGCATGAATCAAACTAAAATAAATGGGATTGTCTTTGAATAAAATTAATAAAGAATTCTTATATTATTCACGTGTCAATTATTTATTATTTCTTATATGACAGTTATAAGAGTTGGCAACAGTTTGAGCTATAGGAAGCTTGGTCTATTATGGTTAAAGGTGATAAAAATGACACTTGCAGTGCAATTCAGACCTTCTCGGAATGTATTCCGAATTCAAAAAGTGACATTTCTTCGCTGAAAAACCGTCAACTTCCGAAGAAAATCATCGAATCGGATGCATTTTCGAAAGTCTGAATCACACTGCTGTTGTAATAAGTGACTTTTAATACAACCAGTAGACCTTTGGGTAAACTAAAAATGCAAACATTGGCTCGTGAAAGTAAATGCATAATAACTGCATCGTTGGTTGAACTTGATCTTGGGCCTCTGTTTGACCTCATGTGGAGGTTACATTTTGATCGATTGTCAGAGGAACGACGACGATTCTTTATCTATGGTCAGGGCATTATGACGATGAACTTATAAGTATTTGTCTAGCTAATTCATTTTAATCTCAGCTACAATACAATAAGTCTATAGAGAGCCCACAAAAAAAATCCGTGAGCAGTCATTAACAGTTAATAATGATAATGATAATAAATTGTATGTTTGTTTCAGTGTCGGTTCAAACAATATCGGTATAGGATACAGGCAATTTAAATCTTTCATCTGTTCAATAGAGGTTTGTGAGCAATGATAAAAATTATTTATACTTAACAGCAACAATAAAAAGAAGACCTAGGCGAACATACCTGGATCAGATTGGTGATATTTTAGGGAAATGCCAGGTCAAAAGTACCCTAAACCGGCAAGCTTGTAAGAAAAATGTGATGAGAATGGAATGTCCAGCCTTATTATCATTATTATTTTATTAATAAATGTGCAAAAATCTTTAAAGACCACTCACCCGTCTCACACACATGTTGATTGTTGAACACAGGCCAAAGATCTATCAAACTATAAGAGGCGCGCGCGCAAGCCTCCGCCATTTATACCACAAGGAAGGTCACAGCAGAGCTTAGAGCTTTTGGACGCGAATGCTACTAATTGTTTTAGTAACTTAACTAGAACAATAGAACCTATAGTCGTATTTCTAATTATATCAAAATGTCAAAATGTCATTTTTCATATATTTTTAGTTCGTACAATGAGCAATTCGACTACTTATATAAAACAAATTACGGGTACTACCTCTGTAGCAATTTTTCATTTCATGTTCATTTTACAAAGCCTGAAATAAACAAATTTTTATTTATTTTATTTTATTATTAAATTGGTGAAAAATGTAGTTTAAATAGTTTTCGTTCACCGTCTACTGCCAAGTATTTACCTATTTATTTATTTATAATAGACACCCAACACAATAAAACACACAACCCTGGCCCTTCAAGGTTTTGGTCACTAGAAACAGAAGTAGAGACACGAAGTTTTTAAGACATCCTAGCGGTTCTATTGACTTTGGCTTTGAACACTCTCAGGCCTTTACATCTTTACTAGATGATTTATACAGTGTCAGGAGGCAATCTTTGCCTACACTTAACGGGACATTGTAGTGCCTGGGACAATGTTGAGGTGGAGTAGGCTTGCCCAGCACCTACACCATACTCTCAGCTTAACCGGACATGTCCACAGGAAAGACATGGTTAATACGTGTGGGGCTGACTAAGCCGCGGGTTTCCTCACGAAGTTTTTCTTCACCGTTTAGAGCTCGTGTTAATGCGCATATAAATTTTTCGAAACGAAAAATCCATTGATGCACGGCCAGGATTCGAACCCACGACCTTCGGATTGAAAGTCGAGGTACTATATCAATCGGCCAATACGGCTCTCTTTGAACACTAAGTAAGTAATATTAATATTATGTTCTGTGCTCTAAGCCTAAGGTAAGGTTAGACTCAGCCAGTAATTGCATATCTCAACGTGACGTCAAAAGGAACCCTGATTGTCGAGAGCGCGTCTAACTAACCGAAGCCATCGAAAGGTTGTTTTGTCGTGACAATAGGGAACTCCCACAATTTTTTTTTATGATTTTATACGATAGGTTATATCGTCAAATAACCGTCATAAAAATTCCAGCGCCGAAATACTAAAATTTTATAACAAAAATAATTTTTGAAATTTACCAACATTTTCACGCATCTGAAACACGATTATTATTGTTGTCACAGATTACTGTTGTAGTAACAATTTGTGAACTTTGACGTGTGACGTCAAATTGATACTAAGTACAACAGTAATCTGTGACAACAATAAGTTCGAGTATAGGAATTGTGAAAATTAAAAAAAAAACTTATCTATGGATCGTCATATCTGACTCGTCCTTGACTTTTCTTATGAACTCGTGTCGTCACATCCTTTCACATCCTTTTCAAGTATTTTGAAATTCCTACTATTTTTTGCAATTTTTAAAATTTATTTTCTAATCGAAAATGGTTTAATATTAAAAAATAATTACACACACATACCTCTAAAGCAACAATGTTCATAATAAAATACATTTAACCCGCTTTTGAATCAGACGCATATTGCCTATTCGCCACACCCGCGGAGGTCTCATTGAAGGCTCCAATTATTGCCATTGTTTAGTAAATATTTATTAAATAATTGAGCAATATTGGCTTATATCTCAAAACATCATATTTCTTGTATATCTGAGTAGATCAGTCAGTAATGATGTCCGAGCCCGGACCATATACGGTACGATGACGTCGCGGTCCCCCGCGCGTCTCTTCCCGTGCGTATATGGTCCGGGCTTGGACATGATCTATCACAGTCTTCCGGAAACTTTTTGTGTTTATCTAGGAAATCAGAAAATTTTGGAGGCACTTACACCACAAATGGAAAATCATTTTTTTATGCGAAACATCAGCTTGTTTAGTTGAGCATATGAGTAGCTTAACTGAGATATGGAACCTTATTTTTCCGAGGTACACCAACTAATGACTACGGTACACCAGTGTGCCTCGGCACACCCTTTGCGGAACAAAGATCTACATATCAGACTGAAATGCTCCTCCGTTATGAAAACAAACCTTAATTTGGATCACTGAAAAGAAAGTTAGACCCCAAAAAGTGTTTATTGCCCTGGTTGTTCACGGTTATGGTCACGAAAGAACCAGGAGTAAAATAGAATAAGTACATGATCTTTCTACTAATATTATAAAGGCGAAAGTCCGTGTGTGTGTGTGTGTGTGAATGTTTGTTACCACGTAGGTATCCCCATAACTATAAACCGATTTTGATGAAATTTGGAATGTAAATAGTTTAGGTTTTGAAATAACACATAGGTTACTTTTCATCCCGGAAAAATGTATGGATCCCGAATCCCGTGGGATACAAAATAGCCACGCGGGCGGGCCGCGGGCGTTCACTAGTATTGAATAAAATTTTATTTAAGTTTTTGACATTTTTACCTTAAAAGTAAGTTGAGAATTTTACTCTCCCCAAGCTCAAATAAATCATTAATTACAAAAGCAAGCCTTTCAGCCAATCGAAACTGAAATTGACTATCCAAAGCAAATTACTCAAAAACCGTGATTCAATTGCAAATGGAATTACATAAACAAACGTAGACCTACCAGCGTTGCTCAAACATATTGATTGTCATCGTTGCGGCAGCGGCCATTGACTACGATTACTTCGGTTACCAATTGAAAAGTGATCCATTTGGACGTTGTCAAATCAAGGCTGCTTTAGTTTCCAAAGTGGTAATCGTGCTCGACCAAGATTTAGGGTAAAAGTATAAACAAGATTATGAAAACGATTCACACTACTTTATTTCTATTAGATTTACTTTCATCAGAATAAAATGCTGGTCTCCAGATCTCTATAGACTTTGTAGAAGGTCTCTACATCGGAAAAAATTGTGTTCTTA
The DNA here is from genome assembly GCA_958496255.1 of Camptogramma bilineatum. NCBI lineage: Eukaryota > Metazoa > Arthropoda > Insecta > Lepidoptera > Geometridae > Camptogramma > Camptogramma bilineatum. The sequence goes on from OY292455.1 coordinate 16,930,984, forward strand.
TATTTTTTTTAAATCGAACACGATCAAAACTATAACCCTAACCCAAAGGCACTCGGGAACCCTAAACACACATACTCGTGTCTTCAGATTTTAGACTTACTTAAAAGATATTTAGGGATGGATTCAGAAACACGTCTAAATAAATATTTGGCATATGGCACACTTGCAATCGCAAAGAGCGTACTAATAAGCTAAAGAGCTTTTGTGAAATGACTTGAACTGTTAGCACAATGAGAACTTGGCTTTATCACCATTGTGCGCAAGATTTTACTGTTAATTATTAATTTACTATTTAGTAAGAATATCATTATTTGTTCCATTCAAACCTTTTTGATCGTAATACTAAACAGTAATTGGTTTTTCATCAACTTTGTCGTAAAATTACTCAATGTTGAGTTTATTTGGGGTCAACTTTAGTTATTAATGTTTTAGCGAAACTAATGGAGCGATGCATTTAATTCCGTTGTACTCGTAGTTTTGTTTGTTACGAAGTAGGTTGAATGTCGCGTTTTCTTTGCTAACGTCTAGACATTGGTTTTATGCCACAGATTCAATTCAATACTTACTAAAGTTGCTATCGTATCATAACTACCTGAAACACTTTTTATCATTCTCACGTATTATTACTCAAGAGTAAGCACTCTATAACTTACTGATTTACCTCAAAAGAAAAATATAATTGCAACCGAATTGAGTGTAAGAAGACACTCAACTCGATGATAAAAATACCTACTTTATCATAATAATTGTATAAGTCCTTAAGTAGGTAATCGTTACTTACGAATTAGTATTACTGTACTTTAACAAGCTATAACAAGATGAGGATCAATAGTAATGAAATGTTCCTTCTTCGATACTAATCGGTTAATGTATAGACCTAAATCGTTTGCTAAACTAGTAAATGAATCAAACGCAATCATTTAAAGATACATTAATAATAATTATTATATATCTTTTCAATGAATATCCGGTCTGTCTGTCTCCTATTGTTTCGTGTGTTATTTATTTCCTTCAAGCTGCACTTCATATAATGTTATTGTGTTGCTTTTCATAATTTTATTTTTAGGGTTGCGGTTCAAGTCAAAAGCTTCAAGTTAATTTTACATAGCTAGGTGAAAATACTCAGCTTTAGTCAGGTTAAAAGAATACTCCAACTGTTAAAAATATATAAATAAGTACTAGTTTTTATTGTAAGCTATGTAAATAAGTAGTGGTATAAGTAGTTTCAGTAAATAACGTAATTTTGAACCACTAGTATTATTGTGAGAAATAATTATATGGATTTGTAGGTAATCATGTTTTTATGATTTTATGTGTCTTATAAGTGAAAAATACATGTAAAATCATTGATATCTTTGTATCTCCACAAAGCGATGCTACTGATAGTTTAATCAACGAAAAAAACATAATATCGAATAAAATAGAAAGTACCAAATTCGCGGCGCTCTTTCAAATTGAACCACATTGTTTGACAAAACGAGCGGCCGTAAGCAATCGGGCCGCGACGAACGACCGAGGAGATAAAACCATCGAGAGCCCATCGGCCCCGCTCAGTCAACCGACGTAACCCGCGCCGGCCGTAATGTCACCGATGTGTACCCAACCATGAAAGTGATAGTGCTACTGCTACTGACCTGTGAACTGTGCTGGACCATACGCGTCCCTGTCTCCTGGGATGAAGGTGAAAGTGACGTGAAACAAGACTCAGGAAGCGATGAAGAATTCTCCGTTGAGTCGTTCAAGCCACAAGATAAGCTAAAATCTGAAGAAGACTCGCGCGAAGCATTTGAACCTCAAGATGAAGAGCCCAAACCTCAAATTAGACCACCTATACCCGTAGAGTACTTTGAATACACAGCTAAGAAGCCACAATTCGCCGTCGATGTCGCAGCGTTCCACGGCGTTCAATCACCGGAAAATCACTACAAAGCTTATCCGATCAGACCGTACACTGGAAGATTGAAGCCAGAGCTCGGAAAGCATCATATTCTCGACAGCCGAAACGCTTTGCATAAACCTTTTCAAGATTATACAAAAATCAACGAGGACCAAGCCAATCCTGTCTCTTCGAGCTATGAAGTATTTCATCCTTACGAAGCAGAAACTCCTGCATTACAAGAAATCTATAGAGATCCTGTTTTAAACAAAATACGAAGTGATTTAGAGAACAGTAGAAACAGACTGCAACAGTATGAAAAGGATGCTGGTGAACCGGACATAACTAAAGATGAATATTTGGAAAGCCTGCAAAGGACTGACGAAAAACTATTTCCACAAAGACATAGACCAGCGCCATTTGAAATACATCGGCCTCAGAGAAGACCAGTTTACTACCGACCGGCACCAGTATACAAAAGTCGAGAGCATTATTTAAATCAGAAACTTAGATCCCCGTGGAATCATAACATTGCTAAAGTACGTCCGATACACTACAGACCTATACAAAACCATATTCATCACCTAAGACAACACCACGCTCTTAAATATGATGACGAGCGAAACGAATACCCTCAAGTACAAATATATGAAGACAATTCGGATCCAAAAGATGGTCAAGACATTTATGAAAGAGGTCAGGATAAGTTTCTACAGCTAAGAAACAATGTTGATGAATCTATAAATAACGCTGTAAAAGAAAACCGTCCCACTACATACCAAAAATTAGAAGTTCAGAATAATGACTCTAGTTCTGATGAAGATGAAGATGATGAGGAGGAATATGTTCCCATTAAAAATTATGCTCAAGTTAGAAGGACTGAAACTTTTAGACACTTACCTAGATCAGCAGCTTTGGAAGACGCAGAAACTTTCGATGAAATCAAAAACTCCCCAAGATTAAGAGAAGCTATCAAAAGTACTAAAGCACAAACAGTTTACTCAGAAGAAGGATATGAAGATGCCGCTTACGATCACGCTGGTGAGCAGAAACATGCGTCTGAAAACGAAGGTCATGGAGGATTTTTGAAAGAACATGAACTCAGTGGAGGTAAATACAAAGCGCCAACTATAAGTGCTAACTACAAAGACGGTGAAGGATCTGTTTACAGAGATCAAAACATCCATGCTGAGAAATGGAAAGATGACAACAAAGATACTAAAGAAGAGACTGGTGAAGAAGACTATGCTGAAGACGAACATGAACATTTATTAGAAGCAGATAATTTCCAAGCTGAACCACAGGACGAAGACAATCACAGGAATAAACGTGAAAATAGCTTAATAAATGAAGCTTTGTCTAGCTCTGATGTTCAAAGTAATATTACTGAGGATATACAACATGAAGTGGACAAACGAGAAGTTAATTTCGAAGTACCACGAGTTGATTTAAACTCAACATTTTTTAAAGACAGTCAGTTTCAGAAATTAGCTAAACTAAAATTAGTGCCAAAGAAAGATAATTTAAAGCAGAAGTATCCATATTACTTTAAAAACATCAAAACAATAAGTAAAAATTCACCGCTTAGGTACGCAGAAAACCTAAAGTTTATTCCTCAAAAGACCAAAGGTGGAACAGAATTCTATGATTCACGATCTAAGTTTGAATGTCCAGAAGTAGATGATGTACCAGACCCTATACCAGAAAAACTAAAAGGCGATGGTCACCCGGATGAGGATGATGACAAAAATGAAAAGACATCATCGACTAAAGGTGATGAAAATTTTGACACGACAAAAAAACAGCCCCGATTAACAGGACTTGGTGATAAAATTGACTGTTTCAAAGCAAAATACTTTGGAGAGAATCCTTTAGATAGCCCATTCTTTAAAGAAGATGTCATATCAAATCCAGAGCCAATCTTCTTACCAAATATTGCTTCTTACAAGCTGAAAACTCCAGTTTTATTAAACAATAAAGAAGAAAAGGCAGAAGAATCAAAGAAACATAACGTATTTGAAAATTTACATGAAAAAAACACATCTGACTTGTTTGATTTGATAGATAAACTCAGAAGTGAGCAAAGTTTATTCAAGACGCCTATTACAAAATATATCAATGAGTCAATTCTTCCTTTGGATACTTCTAATAACCATAACAACTCGAATAAAACTCATTTAGCCGATCAATCAAGTGTTTACAATGATGCTATAAAAAATATTAAAACCAGCTTGCTCGATGTGACTCCACGAACATCTTTTAACAACGTAACTCATGCATCGCAAATAAAAAATTCTGATGAATCAACTAATAATATCACTTACACACACTTTCAAAATAAGGAAGACATAACAAAGTCTCCTCTGTCACGTAAAAGGAGAGCATCTCCATTTGTTTATGAACCTTATAAAATAATAAGAGATACTCAAATTCAAGATGATTTAAAAAAAACTACTATAACCAGTAACGTAAGTCCCTTAATAAAACAGCTTCAGTCTAGCAGAGTGATTGAGACAGTTAATAGACTACATCCAAAAGATATTCAACATACGAAAAGAAACGTAAACCCTCGTGCATACAAAGATATTGGTCAAAAAGATAGAGAGATCAAAATTAAATATGGTTCTTCTAAAAATGATAAAAACTTCGAAGATACTGAAATTGTTGATGTCAGCATAGACACGAGAAGAGGAGAACCAAGATACGAAATTAAACATGAAAATCATAAATCTAGATATACACCCGTGACAAATCAAAAATCTATGACAAAGCAAGATTATGAAGCACAACTCAGCGATGATGAATCGCCCGTATCCAAAACACGTGGTGAAAGTATTTCTACAAGACCAGTTAAACAAAGGAAACCAACAGAAAAGCCTTATTTTGATGTATCAAAGTTCATTCCTCAGAGAGCTGAATTGCGAAGTACCACTGAATCTTACACAGTTAAAAGACCAGTTCCAAAAGTGACTTCAACTTTAAGGCCTCGTGTTTCTTTTTATGTTGATGAAAAAGATGATCAACACACAGATAGAGGAAGTGATGAAGACTACGAAGAATATGATGAAGATGAACATGAAGACAGTCAAGAAATTAGTACAACTTCAACAACTACGACCACAAGTACAACATCAAAACCAGTATTTAGACGTAAAATACGAACTCAAACAACTACTCAAGAACCTCGTGGTTTTGTAGAAGAGCCAAGATTAAAGTTAGTGACAAGATTTCGGGACTATAAACAAAAAGATCAACAAGATAACCGGCATAATTTAAAACAGAACGAAGATTATCGTAAAAAACCTATGGAAGAAATAGTTGATAAAGAATCTGGCGATAATGATAGAACATCTCCTAAAATCAGAGAAAAGAAAAAAAAAGTAACCAAAAGTACCATTGTAACTGATACCAAGAGGTATGGCGATGTTATAGAGGATAAAGAAAAAATGATGAAAGATGAAGTGGATGCATTAATCGGAGTTAAACATGACATGGATGATTATGTGCCCCTTTATGAAAAAGAAGAAGACTATAAATCATCAAAAGCAAAAACTTCACATGAGAAAAAACATGATGTAGATATTGATGATAGTGATGATGAGGATGATGATGCTGAAATTGATGGAGATGAAACCATAGATGAAGATGAAGACGATGATGAAGAAGATGAGGATGATAATGAAGAAGACGATGATGATGAAGATGATGAAGAAAGAGATAATGATAGTGCAAGTGCATCTGAAGAAGAAAATGTGAAAATTGATGAGGAGCCACAGGTTACTACTCCTGAACCTACAAAACGAACTCTTGTAATAACAACTGATGCACCTATTCCTACAATAGCCACTCGCAGCGCGAAGTTGCAAGCAAGACCAATTATTACTAGAAAGAAAATTGAGATACATAATGAGCTACCTATTAATAGGTCATCACCACATACTTCTCAGTTCAAACAAGACTTCAAGGAAATAGAAATAACTAAAGAGACTCGAAATCCTCTAAGAAGAAAGCCAAATAAAAATGTTGAAGTGCTTGACCTATACAAGGATGACAACTTAGCAAAGGACATAAATAAGTTGGGTGTTGAAATATTTAAAGAAAATCTAGACCTCAGACAAGGACCAAAACATGGAGGAAATTATAGAAGTATCGAATCAAGTACCACAATACCAACTCATCAAAAAGTTCAACATTCCAAAGATGACGCTGAAACTTCTCAAAGTGAATTCAAGAAAAATGTAGAGGTTGATGATGATAAATCAAAGCCTCCAACATTAAGAAACAGAGGCAGGAACTCTAAATTAATAGAATTAACGGATACCCCAGATATAAAAATGCATGGAGATAACTTGAGATACCGAGGAAGATTGCGAAATAATAATGAAAAGAGTCAAAAACTCATCGAACTAGACGATGAGCACGATGATGACAGTTCATACGAATCTCTCGAAGATAAATCTTATACCAGTTCAAGAAGAAGGCCTATGCACGGAGGAAACTATCGAAGTGCCCAACTTACAGAAGAAAAGCCTACAACTGAGTCGGCTAAAATACAATCCAGGGACACGAGACAAAATGCAGCCTTAGTACTAAACAGTTTTGTACAAGCCGCTCCAGTATTAACTACTAAACCTGCATACATTCTAGATCCTAGCCAGCGGAAATATTACTATGTAGATGCTTGATTATTATTGCTATTAGATTTGCAATGAAAGCTCAAATAAAATTAGACATACATAGAAAGTGCCAAGATAATTACGTATCAAAATATTTTTGAAAGTAATCGAAACGAATTGGTAATTTTTGAATTATTATTTCATGCTCCAATTCACTTTTAAGACAATGAATTCTGTGATAGATTGATAGTGGATGTGTTGTTTATGATTTTACTTTTTAAATTGTTAAATAAACGTTTAAAAACATTAATGATTTTTATTTGCTGTACGCAGATAATCTTCAATGTCGTTATCTGAATTGCCCGATTTGTTTCAATGGATATTTAGGTTATACACAGATGTCTCAACCACAGCCTACTTTTCTCACAAGCGCTCAGCAATCGTTGTGAAGCTTACAATATCAATTTGACTGTCGATTGTCGAGTATCAGTTATCAAAGAACGTTCAACTCTATAAAAAGCGATACACTTTCACTTTCATCAGATACTTGTCCAGTAGATCGAACAGGTTTGAACTTAGATTGATACTATTGTTTACTATATCGAAGTTATGCAACGAAGTGGTTTGATTAATAAAGACACGGATTTTTTATTCAAGTCTTTATAAAAATCTTACAATCTAGGCCAGTTACACTATTTAAATAAAATAATTTAAAATAATTTAGCATAAATAAAGTAATTTACATTGCATCATTGATTTGGTTTCGTTCAATTATGGAAGTTAGTTTTTGCTTATAATGTAAGTGCTCAGAATTATTTTTAAGCAAAGTCTATAGCTACTTCTACAGGTAATGCTTATCTATGTTTCTTCCGTCCAACTAGATTAGTCGTCGGAATACTCCTTGATGGTAAGTGGTTGATAGGTTTCCATTCCGATTCTATTGAAGGTACAAAACTAGTTTCACTGTCTTCTCTATCAATAGACTCATCTTCCTCTTCTTCTTTACCTTCAGCCCCGAAGAAATCTATTATCGGATGATAGTTATAGTTTATTCTTTTACCACCTGATGTGAAGTTTTCATTCGGGATATTAACTTCTTGAGGTCTCATAGTAGTCGATACTTTTTCAGTGGTCACTGCATGCAATTTTGGAGCGATCGTGACACTTTTTTGATTATTCACAATACTTGCTTGTCCTATCTGTGGTTCTTCATTGTAATCGTTGAAATCTTCCATAGTTTCTAAATGACTGCTGCTGTAAGATTCTATAGCCGCCGATCCGGATGATATCAAGTCTTCGGGGCCACCTATCTTCTTTCTGATCGGTCGTCTACTAGGCCTGAAAGCTCCTCTTTTAAACTGATTTGGATTCGACTTGTACTTATTTGGTGTTTCTTTCACAATCGAGAAGGTATTTGTCGCTGATGGATTGGGTGGTTCTAAGTAACTGGGCAACGTCATCGAATCAGAATTAGACGTCGGGCTTCTAGCTGAAGATGGTCTCCGAATGTTTCTTATCGAGGTAGCTTGATTGAACGAGTCAGGGAAATATGAGTTTCCATACGAATCTATTGGATTGTTTTGATCAAGTTCTTCGGTAATTTTATTCTTTGTGAACGGTATTCCAGAAATCAGATTATGATTGGTGTCGAATGGTGGGAAGGTTTCCGGTTTCTTGTGAGAGAATGGTGGGTTTTTGCTGATGGTTGGTCTTTGGTTGCTGGATTGGACGGCCTCGAAGGCATGGTTCCCGTGCTCCGAAGATAAGTCTTCCCCAGGGAAGTGTTCTGATGAGGTCTCGTGTATCCTGTGGCCCACTGGTGGGAAGTTCACGCTGTAGCCCTCGATGTGGCATGAACAACAAGTTGGGACCTGGAAAACAAAAACTGAGTTTGAAAACTGCAGGCTGATTGCCTAACGTCTCAAACCTCAAAATTGCTCTCAAAATGTCAAAACAATCGCGTAGGTATCTTTTGTTACGTTCGATCTTGTTGAGATGAGAGTGACAGAGCTACTTGCGTGGTCACTGAACTGTCATATTTGACCGATTTTGGTCGCTAATTAAAGATAGGCAATCAATGGGCAGACGCAACTTTAAGTTATTTCATTCCTTGTTTTTTTTTTTTGACTTGAAGAATCACTAGTTTTTTAGGTCATAGTAATGCAAAAACAATTTAAGTAATGGCTGATAATATTATCATGCTTTTAATATGAAGTATTTAGTATGAAGAACAAAATAAATGTTTGTTTTACCTTGAAAATGTCCATATGAAGTCCGTTCTGCTGGTCCCAAGTCAGTAACCTGTGGTAGTTGTACACTTGCACACATTTTGATTTGAAGTTGTCAGTCAGGTAAGTACAGGATTCCTTTGGTTTTCTGAAATCAGACAAAATAATTATTATAATTTTGAAGAGACAATATATGTCGCAGTCAACTGATTAAAAATAGCCGTTTAAGTGCACGGCTAGCCCTTCGATTGAACAATGTCATATAGATATCGACTAACCGAGTGTCAACTCAACGTTCAACGTTTTACTGGTTAAAATGTTAATTTGCTAAGGGCACTGGCAGAAATGCTACTTTTAGCGATCGACTATTAAGTAGCTTTTCAGAAGCAATATGCAGCGACCAAAATTCCACACTACACAGTTAAAAACGCCAAACGCGGCGATCGGTGACCGCAGTATTTGCTAAAACGCACGATTTTGATACCACGTCCACGCAGGAAGTCGATGTAGCATTGAAAACGCGCGATTTTGATACTGCGATCGAACGCAGAAAAAAACGCCGATTGCCGATGCTAAAAGCAGCATGTAGCTTTATACCTTATGCCACCTATACCTACAATAATGTTGGGCGCGCCTAAGCCAGCGCGAGCGAAGGCAACTTGATGAAAGGTGAGTGCTACCGTCCAGATGTTGGCGAGTCTACGCAAACCAATGTATCGTGACACCGATGATGGCAATCGGTGTCACGATGCGTCCTCTGATTGGACAACAACTGATCGCCACCTTGCACGCCACCGCGGACGTTAGCTGAACGCTTTGGTTTGATCAAGGCTTTAGGGCTTAGCCCAAGACACCTCAATAGCTTGTACTTACAAGCACTTCTCTAGCCGTAGAGTCTGTGTGTGCTCGCCAGTGTTGACGATGTACTTCCATTGTCTGGAAGTGACGTGGGTTCACGTTTGTACTTACAAGCACTTCTCCAGCCGTAGAGTCTGTGTGTGCTCGCCAGTGTTGACGATGTACTTCCATCGTCTGGAAGTGACGTGGGTTCACGTGTGTACTTACAAGCACTTCTCCAGCCGTAGAGTCTGTGTATGCTCGCCAGTGTTGACGATGTACTTCCATTGCCCCGAGGTGGCGCGCGCTCGCTGCGGTCGCGCATACTTGACGGTGCTGGGACACATAAAGCCAGCTTCGCCGGCGCTAGCGAAGTCGCGGTTGGCTGTGTCGCCTCGTCTGGAAAGAAATACAAATAGGTTCAAATACAAATTAATTTCTTTACCAAAGAAACACAAGTTACAGTGGGTTTACTGGTGGTCTCCGCACGAGGCAAGCCTATACCGCGGTATAAAATCTTAGGAATTTATATCTTTACTAGATGATTTATCCAGTGTCAGTAGGCATCTTTTGCCTACACTTAACGGAATACTGTAGTGCCTGGGACAGTGTTGTAAAGCGCAAACACACATTGACCCAGGCTCGCATTGCCTCTCTACCGCTCTCGCCTTGCATCGATTCGCCTTCTCGCTCGCGGTTGCCTGGACTGGCCCATCGTGTGTTTGAGCCAATAGATGGAGTAGGCTTGCCCAGCACTTAAACCATCCCCTCAGCTTAACCGGCCATATCCACAGGAAAAAATGGTCAATGCGTGTGAGGCTGATTGAGCCGCAGGTTTCCTCACGATGTTTTCCTTCACCGTTTAGAGCTCGTTTTAATGCGCATTTCAATTTTTCGAAACGAAAAATCCAGCACGGCCAGGTTTTGGACCTTAGGATGGTCCAAGAACATTTCTCTAGGCCAACACACTAAAATGTAAAATTGTCCAGAAAATTGAAAAATTCAGTGAAAAGACAGTTCTGATTATGTGAATGAATTGTGACCTGCCTGATGTTTTTTATATGGAATTTTGTATAAGTAAGTATACTTAATTATTTGAACATTACATTTTCATTAAAATATTGAAAAACTCGCCACTATTACTTTGATTTCTACATTCATCATCATCATCATTCTCCTGCCCTTATCCCACTTCCACCTCTATCATTCGTCAACTCTGAATCCGCTCCTCTCACATTCATATCCTCTTTCACACAATCCAACCACTTCTTCTTCGGCCTTCCTCTACTTTCACACCAGTCACACTCATACTCATTATTTTTTCATTTGAACAAGACAACATCAGCTATGATCAACTTTACCTATTAGTAGAGACGAGGTAGTGTTCCGCAGTGTACTTGGACTCCTGCGCCGCCGTGACGCCATCGAGTGCGCCTTCGCCGGGGTCCTTGAAATCTGCCAACAACGCGCCCGCTGCCGCCTTGTTGCGCCTAATCGATTGGACTATAGCCTCCCTGTAATATCGATGGATGTTTCATTCAAAACGTCAAAACTGTAGGCGCATTCTGTAAACTCACTTCGAACGTCGAAGAGCTGAATCCGCTGTAAGATTTCAAATTTCGTATTCGAAGTTTGAATCTTACCACAAACACTTACAATACATTCTTGCATATTTAGTAAGCTCGGTCACTTGAGTGAATTCGAAGTGAGTCTAGTACAGAATGCCTCTGCTGATCACAAAGTGACGATCTGCGAAAGGCTGCCGGCACAAGTTGGATGCGTCAAGCTGAAGACAGGGCGCGATGGCGCTCATTAGGGGAGGCCTATGTCCAGCAGTGGACTGCTATAGGCTGATGATGGTGATGATGATGCACTTTTGTCAGCATCGTTCATCGCACGCGCGTTTAGAATTCGTCGTATGAAATCATATAAAAGCTCGCATGTTTCACCCGTACCGTACGCGCCGTATTTCATAAAATGTCCAGCGCGTACGTCGGTCATACAATTGACCATACTTTACTATAGTCACGGATAGAATAGTAAGCTCGTGATACGCCTAGGGGCATACCACTAACTCTTAGAGCAATGTCAAAACCAGGTGAAAACAGTCCCGCGTTAGGCTCGTTTCAACATTCCTAAAGCAGGATTGTTTCCACCTTGTTTGGATTCGAACCGTTTGGGTTCGAATCCAAACAATCTTATTTTATTACTGCCACCGTCCTGCATCGAGTCAATGAGTTGACACTTGACTACGACGACGTCACCAACACATTCCTGCGTTACGATTTAAACAAAGTTAACTTAGGCTTGCGTTAGGCTTACTTTAACCTTACCTTAGTCTTATTTAAGTACGGAATCAGTAATCTAACTCTGACATTGCTCTAAGAGTTAATAGTAAGGCCCCTGTTTCTGACTGTACCTACAAGCCTACGTCGTCACTTCACTCCAAGTTAGTCTTACGTCTACGACTTTCGCCGGGTAAATGTCCGCCTTTGTAATCACTAATAGACTTTTCCTTTCAACACTAATGTTCTAACCTTGTTGAGATGATGGATGGTGCTTCAACAAAGCTTAATCTTTGAAGTATGTTGAGTGTGCCATGTCGACCTCGGAAAATTCTTAGATACAATGTTGTTTACTAAGAAAGGATTATCTCAAGCTTTGCTTAAGTAGGTACATACATGATTAAATTAAAGCAATAGTAATATGGCTAGTGTGTAAGTACTCATTTTATATTTGTACTAGCTTCTGCCTGCGGCATGGCCCGCGAGGTACATATATACCATATAGAATATGTTCATCCTGAAAGTTCATTCTAAATATTGGTGAAATAATTTTGGAAATCGGATGAGTAGTTTCGGAGATTAACTCCTACATACAAAAAACGTTACCTCTTTATAATATTAGTAGTATTTGAAAAAAGTTTTCCTATATTTAGTAGAGGTAGATTAAGTACTAATTGTTAGTACTACTATTAGGCTCAATTTGCCGTCTGGTTTAATCACGATCTCTTAAGCCTTGACCAAACCAGAGCGTCCGCGGTGGCGTGCAAGGTGGCGATCAGTTGTTGTCCAATCAGAGGACGCATCGTGACACCGATGATGATGACAATTGGTGTCACAATGCGTTCTCTGATTGGACAAAAACTGATCGCCACCTTGCACTTCACCGCAGACGCTCTGGTTTGGTCAAGCCTTTAGTACCTACCCTGTCATCACACCCTGTCATTTTTGGGTTCTTCCACGTAGTCAAACTATTTAGTCCAACTGGTTTGACCACGAAGAATTGTTTCCTCGTGGTCAAACTTTTTGTATGGGGTTGGCATTACATTCGAACACTCACGTGGGGTAATCCACAGCGTGCAAGCATAGGGTGTTGGTGAAGAGTTCGCATTTGTTCATCTCAGGTTCAGACAGTTCCCGTAATTACCTTTTATTATCCTATTCTATTAAACGAATATTTGTTTGTTTGATGTTTGAAGTTTGTTTGTACTGACGTTTTCGAAAACGGCTCTAACGATTTCGATGAAATTTGCGGTACGGGTGTTTACGGGGGCGAAAAATTGACCTAGCTAGGTCTCATATCTGGGAAAAGCCGTTTTCTCGGCATTTTCACGCAAAAAGATTTACAAGTGCAATGTGGTTCGTAATTGAACCACTAGATGGCGTTATGCACCCGAGCAGAGCTCGGTCGCCCAGATATTTGTTAGTAAATAGTATTGAGTTTTTCTTATTTGTACCTATGTTTTAGTACATTTCTGCTCTTCTTTCCTCTTTTGTATACCTACCTACTTTGTTTTGAGTGTGTCTTTTTTTATTTTTTTTTTATTCTACGTACTTATTCTATTGTATAATCATGTTGAAAACACTCACGTGGGGTAATCCTCGGCGTGCAAGCAAAGGGTGTTGGTGAAGAGTTCGCATTTGTTCATGTCTGGTTGAGGCAGCTTGCGGGGGGGGCGCGCGCCGGCGGGAGGGGGGCTCCGGCGGGGGGGAGGGGGAGGGGGGGCGACGCGCGGCGGAGGGGGGGAGAGGAGGCTTCGGGTATGTACCGCGCCGGAGGATGCCTGGAACAGATGGAGATAGAACAATTAGAGTCAAACATTTGGTTTAGTTATGGATTTGAAACATCTAATGGGAGGGGGTCAGACCGATTGTTAGCATGGCGAGCGCTATAATGTTCCCCAAAGGCAGAGTAGGTGGTTCTCTGCAACGGGTCGGCCCATCTGACCCACTTGTCCGTGGTCTTTCGACCAACAGTTGTTGTTGGTTGGTCGGATATATGTCTATTGCTGCAGAAATTACCGCTTGCGAGATCTAGACATTCTGATTTTGTGTGGCACCATCTTCGCTGAAGCTCGTAGTGCGCAGCATGTCTATGTAGTTCATCTAGCGACAGGTAGATGTCGCTGCAATAGTATAAGAAACATCTTATACGGTGATATATTAAATTAATTATTATTATTACTTAATCAGATTAACATCATCATCATCATCTGTGCCTACAAAACAATATCAATGTTACACATGTGCCATGCTTCCCGAGACGGCACACCTTTTTTTAATATTATTATAATTAATCCATCGTAGGCAAAGGCTTAGTTGAGAATTGAACTCATTAGTTTGTTTACACAAGGCTCATGTACTACCAACGAGGCATAAACATAACGGAACCAGCGGTATTTACACTGCACGGATTTTCTTGATAATCTTACCTTTCCTATCCACATATCGGGTCAGCGCTCTGAGTTTCTCCGCCACTGGTAGATCGGTCGCGAGGGTCTGATTGGTAGAATCCGCCATAAGATCCAGAGTGCTATTGTCTATGGTTGTGGATGCGTTGGTTACTGTGACTTCGGTGGTTGAAGGCAGAGGTCTTGAAGAGTTCTTCTGGAAAAAACAGAGCAATAGCTATAGATGTTGCTTTTGTGTGAAAAGCATGGAAAGTTTTGGCATGATTTTAAAAATGAGAAAGGGATTTTCAGAAGTGAATGTTTGGTAAACCTTCCGGGAAAGTTTTGGTATATTTAACGAGAATTTAATTTCTGTAGTGAAAAACTGCGATATTCCGTAAGGAGGTACTTCCCGAGTCGGGCTGCTCGAATATAGAATGAGAAAAACCCACTCAAACTCAAACTCAAAATGATTTATTCAATAAGATCATGTAGGTTGATCACTTTGACACGTCAATTGTTTGATATAGTTTTGATACAATATTTATGATTTTAATATAAATAAACGGAGTTGCACTATACCCGCTCTCCCGTTGTTTTCCTTCATAAAGAACCAGTGTGGGTGGGCAATGGGCATCAGATGAACCCACGACCTACGTATCGACTGCCGATTTACTATTCTCCTCGGCCAACAAAAAATAAAAGAACGTACTGGAAAGATCGATAACAATACTCAAGCCCAACGAACTCATTCCGAATCTGTGTTAAACTCATTTTTGACAAAAACTTACTTACTGTGGTCTTCGATTGCGCGGCAGTAGGTATACAAACCTATATTAGACTTTAGTAATATTTTTTTTTTATTGAATAAGTACCTATTACGGGTCTAAAACATTCATAGCAATAAGAATAACAGATCCAACGCTTTTTGGCGGGAATTTGAGAAGTCAAGTTTCATTTTTATTTTATTTTCCAAAACTTGTGTTTCTTCGAATGTTAATGTGTAATAATGGTGGATTATTAACCGTTAAGTGTTCGTGAACGTGCATAAGTGTCGGGAAGTGAAACAAAATTGGATAACATTGCTTTTCAAGTTCTCCCAAAAAGTCCGTGTCGATGTTTCAGTAAAGCCCCACATCTTTACTGAGGCACAAGGGGAGGGGTGGGATATTATATTTATGTATTGTAATATGTATTTATATATGTTATTTATCTGTAAACTTGAAGTTTATTTAATTACTTGACACTGGCTGAATGCACAACCGTGCGAAGCCAAAATGAAGAAAGAAAAAAAAAACAGATCCAACGGTGTAAGTTTTATGTTGTGTTGTGCTATAATATACGTTATGGTAACTACGTAATATTTAGCTCATTTTCACTTACACTATACCTACATACGAAGGCAATAAAATTAATGGCACTATTAAACTATGTAGGTTTCTCTTCGGTGCTTCAACTTTGGATGTATGTAAATAGGACTTGATTATCTCAACATTAGGTTTATATTATGGTTAAAGGTAATGTAGAATTGTAACTGAGCTGGCTGCCTACCATGAGCTTTATATGCGATCCAGTTTAGGTCCTAAACTGAACTGATTCGCTTGATGCTGACGAAATATCAGAACCTAAACATGACTTAAA
This sequence comes from Camptogramma bilineatum, assembly GCA_958496255.1. Lineage (NCBI taxonomy): Eukaryota > Metazoa > Arthropoda > Insecta > Lepidoptera > Geometridae > Camptogramma > Camptogramma bilineatum. Next base: position 16,946,854 of record OY292455.1, read on the forward strand.
CTTCATTGTTAGATAAACTTTCGTTCACTCAATTCGTACCATGACCGGTCATGCGTTAGGGTCAAGGTTAAAACAGGTCATGGTACGAATAGTTTTCTGCTGTATCATGGTATGCAAACAGTTAAGATACTGATGTTAGCGATTTTTTCACTATACTATAAGTAAGTAGGTAAGTAGGTTCGTATGAGCAAGTGACCAACTGGCTGGTGAAGGAGTTTTTGGTCCGCCTAGGCCTGCGTCGTAGCTTAACGACTTTAAAACCGGGACCGACAATCTAACGTCCCCTCTGAAGCACGGAAGTGCTCCGCTCGTAATACCACTTGCGGTCCATCCAAATTGTGACCGCGCACTACGTTGCTTAACTTCAACGATCAATCAAGAACGTCTAAGCAAGCAATGCCACGAGCACTTCACTAGACTATATAGGGAGAGTGAAAGATATAGGCAGATGAAGTATATGGGACTCCTGCCCCCTGATTACGTAAGACTTGCAACAGCAATGCGACAGCAATCACTACGCGACCGGTTGAAAAATATAGCTAAAAATCGTATTTAGAAAGCTAATCGCACGTCTATTGCTCGCCTGTCGCAAAATGCACTTTGTCCATTGTGCATTTTGCGACTGTAATACAATTTTTATTGATATTTTTCGACTGGTCGCTTAGTGATTGCTGCCGCATTGCAGTGCAAGTCTCACGTAATCAGAGGGCAGATAGAGGACCATGAAAATGCCATAAATAAAGTGATGAATAGTCTCTCTAGGATATAGATGCAGTAAAGGGTGAAGTTAGAATTTGAATTGATGTATGAATAGATTGTGTCTTGAAACAAGTTAAGGTGTACCACGCATGCAAAGCCGCGGGTGGAAGCTAGTAAATACGATAAAAAAGAACTTACATTTTGAACTGTGGTAGAGTTAACTACAATAGCTGTAGGTTTGTCTGTATTTGTTTTTGTGACAGTATTTCTCTGTTGCATGATTCTGCGTATGCGTGGTTCTGGTTTGGGTGTGGGTGCAGGTTCGACTCCCACGTCAAAGAAGTCATCTTCAAATTCTTCGGAAAACGATCGTCTGTTCGGTGTATCCAGTGATCTTCTAGCTAGTTGTATCGTGTCTGGTGTATCTTCGTGTATTTTAACTTCTCTGATTTCTTTGCCCGGTCGGATCGCCCGACGGACTAAGTTAGCCATGTCGAGGAGTATTGGCAGCATGAGGTCTGAGGTATTTGTGTTACCGAACATTGATCTCACCTGGAACGGGAATAAGGTGTATGTTAGCGTGGTGCATGAGTTATGTGATGATAATGTGTGAATTCTGTTTGTATTTAGAAAACAAAAAAGGTCACGGCTGACCTCGAAGACGGTAGACATTCTCTCAGATCTTTGGCATTCAAGATCCTTTGAAGGTGTCAGAGGTACGTCCAAATACGTTCTGCCCCACATTTTGTGGAGGCTAGTTTCCATACGTGACAGGTTCCAAACTTGTCACCTATGAAATAGCTGACTGATTTTCTCACGGTAATTTTTCATCAGTTTTTTTTAGAACAAATTGTAAGGAACCATTGGAATTTGTATACTTATGAATGACCAGAGACAATTCTAGTGTGAAAAATCATTGCTGTATCAGCTTTAAAATAGGCAATAAAACTACTTGAACGTCCATTTCACGGTCATGAGAAAACCTAGTTCCACTTTCGTGGGAGGTGAACTTTATCATTTTATTACTCTATGGATGAGGTCAGAGTTCATAATGTTTGTAAATTAGATAATTATACTTTACATTACGATCATAAACTAAGACTTTACAGATTTTTATGAACAATGGAAATTAAAGCATGCTTCTGTACATTAATTTAGCCTCCTGTAAAATAACTTTGATGAACAAAATAATAATATAACGGATGTTTCAAAAGCAATTCGAATTTGTATCTACCTACCTACATGTTTTCTCATCTCGTGATTATGGTGTATGATTAGCCTGAAATTATGGTGTAATAATTTTTGGAAAGAATATTTTGTTGATTACGTTTCTTGATTTATGTAGTGTTGTATTTAGTGGCGAAAAAAATGGAAGTAAGTAAGTATTCTATTCTTATATTTTCTGAAGAAGCATTAAAAGCTGAGCGCTTCCGTGCTTCGGAGGGCACACTAAATTATCGTCCCGGCTTTAGGTCATTAAGCTATGACGGAAGTTTTTAGGCGGCCTAAAAACTCATCAGAGTTACCTACTTCGCTCATACAAACTTACATATGGAACTGCCAGTGTCCCTTTAACTTACGAATGCTGTCTAAAAACAATCAGATAATTATGGTCTTGTGAAGGTCAAGCGACTGTGATTAGTTATGATGATATAACCTCCTCTTCCTCCTCACCATTAACGTAAACACTAGCGAAAGTTTACTACGTAAGTGTCAAATAAAAACGAAAGTACCTTACGAACGTTGCATGGCGCTTTTTGCGAATATACCTCGTAGCTGGACGTTTCTATAATGACGTAGTTCAGAATACTTAGCATATACCTATTCATTCATGAAGAAAGTGCTTAAAAAACATGTTACATGACAATACCTACATATTATTATAAACTCCGTCACCAGAGTTGGCCACTTACTCATACAAACTTACTTACTTACTTACCTACATATTTTTTTTAAATAATCTTTTGAGCACCTTCATCATCATTATCATCCGCAGCCCAATGATCTTCTATATAAATTGAGGTAGATGCGTTGTACCCCGCACTGCGTGGCGAACAAAACTCAAGCTAATTAGCTTGAGTCAATTTAGTCGCACTCTGTCTTACTCCGGTATTACACGCATTTACACGCAGCACGCACATAATTTATCTCTTTCTGACAACGGGGTTTTATAATACCACTGCTATCTTTTAGTTTTCTTGAGTGATATAAACAAAGCTGCGTATTATTCTACCTAAGTAGTGATGGCAAAATTTCGCCGCGTTTTAGAGCTTTTTTTATTGAGTAGGTACTATAACGTCTTTATGGTAATATCTCATCGTCGCAGCCTGACTTAATCCACTGTTGAGTATTGGCCTCTTGCTCTCGTCATGGTGTTCGGCTTTGTGCTCTCATTACCTACCTACGACGCAATGTGGCCCACCACATTGGTATTTTAGAACATAGGTACTTAGTATTATAATATTCCTAAATATTAGTAGGATTATTAAAAAAGTAACTCCGCCGCGTCTGCCTGTCTTTCTGAACTCGATAAACTCAAAAATTACCAAACAGATTTTCATAAGGTCCTGTTTAAATAGACGGAATAATTTTCATATGGGAAGTTTAATAAAATTGGCTAAAATGTGACAATGCTTGTTGAAGATGTCTTTACTTTTTCAAATATTAATAATATACCTTAAATACTCCAACCTCAGTCACAATGTAAATCTTATGCTCTACTATCCGTGCGAAGCCGGGGCGAGTAGCTAGTATTACTCGTATATAACTTTGTAGTATATTGGTTGTACAAATTCTTCGTGTCTTAATTTGTTGTTAACAATACACTTGAGCCCAATAAAATTGTTCCACTTTGCGACACGCAGCTGCGGTGAGAAAACCGCCTCTCACGCCTATCCAGTTTTTGCTATCCCGTTTCTCTGTCATTGTACCGTGTTGCAATTAATTTATGTGAACTGATATTATGAATTCAGATAATTATTATGGAACACCTCGTTTCTATTAATATAATGATAATCTTGTATTTACTAATATTTACTTATTATTCGGTGATTTGTCGTTGGTAAAGGAATAAACGAATGAAAACTCTTTATTGGTGCTCAACTAAAAATAACATATGAAAGACTGAACCTAACAATAATTGTACAATGGGCGATCTTATCACTTAGAAGCAATAAGTGAAGATTTAATGACGATGAAGATTTAAAACTAAATGTTATTATTTTGTAACGAAAATTACATAACATGATAATAAGTTCACTAGAGATGATTTAAGTATTTATTGATGCTACTCTCCATTTAATACTTAATTTTATAGATGAGCAAGTACTTATTTTATGATCGTCATTTTATAACAGCTTCATGCAATTACCTTTCGCTAGCAGCAAAATTGACCTAAATAAAACAGGATCGGTGACTGAACCTACGATCATTATAACATACATTCATTACGTTATATAATTTATAGAAAAATAAAAAACATTTTTTTTTATTACAACGAACGCAATCAATTCAAGCAACTGATTTAAGCGTAATCTTGTTATAGCTACAAACTAAATTGCAACGAGCATTTTTCTCAGTAAATCTCAAGATTGTGCTCAGAGAGCTACTACAGTCGAGATCCGACAAAACGAGGCCATTTTTTGTCCCCAAGTGTAGATTTTCACGCGCGTTTGTCTGTAGATTGAAATAAGATTCTCTTGTAACCATAGTTTTGCAACAATTTTATTTTTATTAAAACGATAAAAAAGTACAATTTACACTCATCAGAAAGTAATTTAGAAAAAATCATGAAATACAAAATTAAGATTTAATAGTAGATAGGTTATTATTATTTTTAGTTAATATGTAGTTAGAAATTTATAAAAACTAATAAATAATTTATAATGAATAAATAAGATTTATAAAGATTCGATTTTATTTCGAAAATTCCCAATTTATTATTTTACATAAAATGAAAATTACATTAATTTTTTAATATTGCTAAAATCTAAATTGATTGTCAATCGCCAGTAACGAGATAGTTGGCTGTTTAATAATAACAGCAACTTTAGGCAGAGGCTGCATTGGTAAAAAGACAGCGACACGACATTAATCTCTAGTTCAATATCGGACTATCAATTACGAACGTCGCGTTACTCCGGAGACTTATTTCTAACGATTTCGTCGTGGTGCTATTACCAGTGTGACTCCTGCCTTAGGTATTTACCTATTTTCGTAACCGGATAATCACCGTGCGGTATAAATTAACCTCTTATCTTGACCCTAACCGCAGCAGGTGCTTGCAATGCTTACAAATTGTTATCGCTCATATTTTTTCTATTATTTCATAAACGAAATTTGATCGAAACCTTGTATAATTTTGAAGCTTGAACAGATTTTGCATAGATACAATTGTATAAGACTAAGGTACAAATTTTTAACTGTTGGAGTTTGAGAAAGTAAATACCTACAGGCTCGATGTCACTAATTACCAACACAACTTCAAAATATACTACAAAACCCTATTTTAACTCGTTCGAATTATCAAAAAGTATTTAATTTTCAAACAGAAAGATTCAAAACAAATAAAATTACGTAAGTAATTGTTGTAACATTAACTCGTAATTCAGATTTTGCATACTTACCATTTTATTTTATAATTTTCTATCACTAATTATCGCTAGCTTTCATTCTGTTACGGATACACCGGCCGAGTCGAAATACTGCGGCTAATTATGGTAGTTTTTAATACACCATCAGCTTATAGTACGAGAGCCGACCGCAAAAAACCAACGTCACTTGATACTAAGATAAGCTCCATGGCACACGCTCAAAAAAGTGGTGCTAAGCTTGGATCAATTAGTCAAAAGGCTCCGATTTGGCCGGAAGCACAAAAAAGGGGCTACTTCCGGTGAAAAAAAACGTGTCAATTTACGTCATTTGATACTAATGGCAGACTTATGGCAGCAGTTACTAATTTATATGCAGTGACAGATAAATCTAGTCTGCCAGTTCCTGTATGGCCGGAAGTACTTGGCAGACTGTCTCAAAGCTGACGATTCGGACCCCTAATTTACGTCATCTGATACTAAGTTGAAAATAGTGGCAGATGTTAGATATCAACCCTACGTTTCAGTATAAATTAGTCTGCCAAGGCTATTTTGGCCGGAACATCTTCAAAATGTCAATTTAGTGATGATACTAAGAAGAAAAATTTTCGATTTTTTTTGGTTTATCAATGTTTAGACATTAGAATAAAATAATATTATGTATTTATTCATGTTAATATTATTATTATAACCTACTAGAAGCTACCCGTGGCTTCGCTCACGTGGTACCCGGATAAAAAGTAGCCTATGTCACTCTCTAGCCCTCCAACTATCTCCACACAAAAAATCACGTCAATCCGTCGCTCTGTTTTGACGTGAAAGCAGGACAAATAAACAAACAAATAAACACACTTTCACATTTATAATATGGGTAGTAGACATGTGCGCCGCGCCGAAAATTGTCGGCGGCGGCGCGCTGCAGTTTTTCGTCCAGTAGCGTCCAATACTAGCCCTTGATTTAAAGGGAGGTCCGGTGGCGATACATCTCTATGTTACTTGTTCAGCAGGTCGTGGAAGTACGAAAACCATCTCTCTTTCACCGCAAGGTCCTCGCATACTCAATAGATTTCCCCGGGGGTCTTTTACACAGGGGCACTTGGAAATATCCAGTGCCCTTAGACCTTTCATCCTAGAAATGTCTAAGCCTATGCCGCTTTGACCCTTAAACGTGCTACCTTGTAGACGAGCCTCTGCCCTTCAGACGATCCCAGCTTATCGTAAAGTTGTTGTAAGAGATCTAGTCTGGATATCATGGATTATGATTAGAGTATTATTGAACAGTAAGTACCTATAAGTAAAAGTGAATGAGGCGAAAGAGGTGTGTCAGGATCGTAGCAAGTGGAAGTTCGTGGTCTCTGCCTACCCCTGTGGGAAAGAGGCGTGATTTTATGTATGTACCTATAACTTGTTAAACTTTCGCGATTTGCTAACATAATAATTATCCGTAAGTACCTAGTCATTTGTGTTGTAGTGAAACGTTAGAGATCGATTTTATTAGTGTATTTTTATTTAAAAAAAAAAGCCACGCCGCCGGCGCCACGCCGCCACCGGACGAAAAACTGCAGCGCGCCGCCGCCGACAATTTTCGGCGCGGCGCACATGTATACTACCCATATTATAAATGTGAAAGTGTGTTTATTTGTTTGTTTATTTGTCCTGCTTTCACGTCAAAACAGGGGGTCTAAAGTGGCCACTTTTGATGAACTTCATATATGAAGCATATATGAAGCATTTATGAAGCATTTGATGAAAAATCAGATGTTTCATAGATGCTTCATCAATACAAAATTCATATATGAAACAAAGTTTCATATATGAAGCATCGATGCTTCATCAATGCTTCATAGATGCTTCATATATGAAGCATCGATGAAGCATCTATGAAACATCTATGAAGCATTTCACAAAACATCTTTTTTGACAGATCTATGTGCGAGGTTAAATTTATTTTTAGAAAGTAAATAGGTTGAATGAAAAACGGATGGCTGAATGCAAAACCCGTGCGAAGCCAAATTTAAGAAAAAAAAAACCTCAGACCCGCTCCCGCGACAATTCACCTTTTTTATTTATTCGTGTGCCTCAAAAATATTTCCATATGCCCATCAGGGTGGCGCAGTGCAATCATTTCTATAAAAAAACTAAGTAGGTAACCTATTTACTTTCTAAAAATAAATTTAACCTCGCACATAGATCTGTCAAAAAAGATGTTTTGTGAAATGCTTCATAGATGTTTCATAGATGTTTCATAGATGCTTCATATATGAAGCATCTATGAAACATCTATGAAGCATCGATGAAGCATCGATGCTTCATAGATGAAGCATATATGAAGCATTTATGAAGGATTTGATGAAAAGTCAGATGTTTCATAGATGAAGCATCTATGAAACATCTGATTTTTCATCAAAAGTGGCCACTTTAGACCCCCAGAGCGACGGATTGACGTGATTTTTTGTGTGAAGATAGTTGGAGGGCTAGAAACTGACATAGGCTACTTTTTATCCGGGTACCACGTGAGCGAAGCCACGGGCAGCTTCTAGTAGGTTATAATAATAATATTAACATGAATAAATACATAATATTATTTCATTCTAATGTCTAAACATTGATAAACCAAAAAAAAATCGAAAATTTTTCTTCATAGTATCATCACTAAATTGACATTTTGAAGATGTTCCGGCCAAAATAGCCTTGGCAGACTAATTTATACTGAAACGTAGGGTTGATATCTAACATCTGCCACTATTTTCAACTTAGTATCAGATGACGTAAATTAGGGGTCCAAATCGTCAGCTTTGAGACAGTCTGCCAAGTACTTCCGGCCATACAGGAACTGGCAGACTAGATTTATCTGTCACTGCATATAAATAAGTAACTGCTGCCATAAGTCTGCCATTAGTATCAAATGACGTAAATTGACACGTTTTTTTTCACCGGAAGTAGCCCCTTTTTTGTGCTTCCGGCCAAATCGGAGCCTTTTGACTAATTGATCCAAGCTTAGCACCACTTTTTTGAGCGTGTGCCATGGAGCTTATCTTAGTATCAAGTGACGTTGGTTTTTTGCGGTCGGCTCTCGTACTATTAGGCTTGGTAAGGTACGACATTTGAGGCGTGTCATCTTAAACACGATAATAATGCAAGTTAGGGCTTCGGGTAGTTTAGGATTAGGCCATACGAAGATCACTAGATTTAGGTGTGTCATCAGTGTTCGAACACCCTATTAATATTTCCTCAATGTAAAATGTAATACACTAGACATTATACCTGCCTTGGAACTGCACCTTGACTATTTAGATTTGAGAGGATGAATCAAAACCAAGCTTAGCCCCAAACCGTGTTTGTTACCCTGATTCTTCACGGTGTTGGTCGCGAAAGAACAGGAGTAAAATCATTTAGCTCTTAAGACGTTTCAATGTGATCCCAGGAGACTTACTGAATAATCAATTTTTGAATTTTAATTTTGAATTTGAACAGACTGCTAAATTACTAAAAAAAGTGTGTCACTTGGTCAGTTGCAAGCAACAAATATAGGTAGGTATACCCCGAGTATAATGATTTTACATAGCCTCACTGACGAATTCCCGCAATCGTATACGATATACTCGAGTGGAGTGGAGTTATTCACATAACCGTATGAATATTGAACGGCTGCTATATCTGTGCCGTTTTCACAATAATTGAACCGATTATATTATGATCACAAATGGTCATCGATCATGATTGAGATCATTGGCAAGTGAGAAGGAAATCTACAGGTAATAAAACCTAAAAAAAAAACATACAGTCGACTTGAGAACCTCCTCCTTTTTTGATGTCGGTTAAAAATAAACAATCTTACTAAGATTTCAACATTGATTAAACCAGTGATAACTTTAAACGAAATCAAAGTCGAAATTAAATAGAACTCGTACTTTGTACGTATGTTTTTTTAAGCTAGAGGCTACGTATGTTTTATACTCTGGTGATGGAGTTTTTAGACCTCCTAGGCTTCCGTCATGGCTTAACGACTTAAAAGCCGGGATCGACAGTTGAACGTGCCCTCCGAAGCACGGAAGCAGGTACTACAAAATAAAATACACGTAGCGCCTCGTTAAAACTGTCATGCTACTCTATTATCTGCAGCTCATTAGAAAGAAGCAATTCTATTTTGCGTTTACAAGATTTAATCTTTCTAAACACTGGAAACTGGGGCCGTACCACGAGCTTTTAGAGCAATATTAAAACAAGCTTGAAACATTAAAAATGAATTTCATAGTGTTAAATCACATTTAGGTATTATTTCATTGAAAAAATTCCCGTCGGAAATGAAAATATTGATGTCTTTTAATTTTCAATTAAGCTTGAAAAAGTCCTACTTTAGGCTAATTTCAACATTCCTAAAGCAGGACTGTTTCAAGCTTTTTGACATTGCTTGGATTCCTATTAAAACAATATTGTTTCAGTCCTGCTGCATGACGGCTGAAGTCCCTCTTTACTCCTTATGTTATTTTATTCATCTCATTATTATTCATGACAACGAATATCGTTAAGTAGGTCTAAAGCAGGACAACAACAATCATGCAGCAGGACTGAAACAATATTGTTCTAGTACGAATCCATGCAATGTCAATCAAGCTTAAGACTGTCCTGCTTTAGGAATGTTGAAACAAGCCTAAAGCAGGACTATTTCACACTTGTTTTAACATTGCTCTAAGAGCTCCTGAGCTTCAGTTTCAAGTCAAGTCATAGGAATACTTACGCGAGTGAAACTGCGGTATAACAATTTATAAATTCAAAATCTTTTCGTGATATGAAATCAGGCACGAAATTCTTTACCAAATGATTGATGTTTTTAGTGGAATTTTATCGATTAAACTGAATTGTTAATCATCGATTTCGACAAACTTTAGCAAAGTAACGAGAAAATCTATCGTGAGGTGAATCATCTGATTTTAACACGCAAGTTTTTTGCTCTAATTCTGTTCTGATGAGATCAGGTATTAACTGTACCACAAAAACATACCTAAAACAGTAATTATCGTTCTAATTATTTATAGTAAGTAGGTAACAATTACTCCGGATCATAATTAAGTGATTATCACATCACACTAATCACACAAATATTATAAATGCGAAAGTTTGGCTATTTGGATGGATGGTTGTACCTATGTTAGTTCCTTTATAACTCGACAACTGCTTAACCGGTTTGGCTGAAATTTAAAATATAAATAGATAATGACCGGGAGTAGGATATAGGCAGTACTTACTAGTATTCTGTGCTAAGTGTGCTATTATCTAAGCTTTTATTACTTGCACTTGGTTACATTCAATTACAAAGCTGCAAAAGTGTTAAAGATATTGGATTAATAAATCTATTCAATGTCTATCTCAAGGCATGCATGGGCGTTCCATTCATCGGATTTTGCAGAGTATTTAACGTCTGAATGATACCGTGTGTACTTTCTCACGAATTTAAGTACATTACAACTCGCTAAATAATGCCCACTGTCTGAAGAATTACTACTTATAAACAAACGAAGTTCCTCAAAGGACTTCTGGTTTAACTCTTTTGGTATTTCTAGAAACAAGTCATAGGTAATAAAAGCAGGAAGTGATCTCCTAAATATGGTATCCTCAAGGCGACCAATCGCCCAACATCTGCAATCAATACCCAATTAATCATTCGTCATTGAATAACCGAAATCGCATGTAAGCCGTGCGTTTCGACCAATAATTAAAGATATCGTGACGGAAGTCGTCGCATCGCGTGATGGGCAATTCGGTCGCCAAGGAAACCGCGATCTGCTTGTATGGACATGAATACTAAAATCAGTAAGTATGAATTGGGGTTACTTGTGATAGGTAAAAAAACGAAATTCGCTAGTCAGATATATGCGAAAGAACAATGGGGTCAGTGGTCCATTGAAGATCAAATACTTAGGCTTTTACATCTTTACTGGGTGATTTATACAGTATCAGAAGGCAATCTTTGGTGCCTGGGACATTGTTTGAGATGGAGTAGGCTTGCTCAGCACCTAAACCATCCTCTCATTTTAACCGGCCATATCCACAGGAAAGACGTGGTCAATACGTGTGGGGCTAACTAAGCCACGGGTTTCCTCACGATGTTTTCCTTCACCGTTTAGAGCTCGTTTTAGTGCGCAATAAATTTTTTTAAACGAAAAATCTATTGATGCACGATCAGATACTTAATAGTCATTTATTAAGATTCTGACTCTTATTAAGTCTTGAGTGTTCCCCCCTGCAGGACAAAGACTGCCTTCCTTCTCTCCAATAGTTCTTATTTTGGGCCAAATCCTTTATGAAGTTCATTAATTTATGTAAAGAAAACAGTCAAGACTGCAAGCCATCTTTCATGTTTTAGGATGACGTATCTAAAAATCTTAATAGTGTACCTAGTCAAAAGCATTTTATTGGTCAAAAAGTTTATGAATAGATCCATTACTTAAAATCTCATTTGAATATCATCTGGGAACTGTTAGAATATCAAAGCATTGTAGAATGTAGTGAGAATAGACCCATGATTACAAAGGGTAGTTAAAATTCAATGACATCATAATGCTTTGTGATAACATACAGACTATTTATCGCTGTTCCGAACAAAATAGTACATGTTTATTATGAACACCTTGAACAAAAAATTGTCTGTGGAATAATAACTATTTAGAGCAATTAAGTTTTTGCATTTTTCAAATCGCATTTCTTTTACGACGATCATCTAAACTTCTAAAGGTTTGAATCAATCGGTACTGTCAATTTAAAACTACTATCTAAATAGGTATCTAAAAATCTATTTCTTTCGTGGAGTGTGTGCCATACCTTTTTCTAGCATTAGCCTCTCACAAAATGGGCCCTTATCTCGGCACTTATAAATCTTCTTCTTTTTCTTTCGTATGAGCAAGTGGCCAACTCTGGTGACGGAGTTTTTAGGCACTTATAAATAGCATTGATGTTGTAGTTATTAAAAATAGTTTTTACCTACTCAATGCCTCTGTGACAGAAATAAATTAAAAATCTAAGTGAAAAGAAGGAAAATCAGCAAGCAGCAGCACTCACACTGTAACATGGTATATTTGTATAAGCTAATGGCGAGCTCTGGTTTTTAGGCCGATTAAAGGCCTGTTCTTGAAAAGAAGTTACCTACAGTGCTAATTTTGGCCCCCTGATACGAGATCAAATGGTGCCTATTGAGATTAATGGAGTAAATGTAGCTGTGTCATTGTCAAACCGGTGCCGGTATTCGCAAGCGCTATCCAGTACCAACCACTTTCCTTTTTAATATATTACTCCAATGCGTAGGTATTTTATGTCTTGAAAGTGGAATATGCGAGGCATTTCTTTATTACGACATATTAAATGTGTTTGAAAATGGTGACATTGTTAATATGAAGTTGATGACCTTCTTTTACGACGCTACCGATACAACATCAATCGACTCAAATAAATGAATTAGAACTTAATTCTGTTCAGCACAAGACAAGGTTTTGTATTAAAGATTTGGCTCATTTTGAAAAAAATCGTATGAGCTTATAAGTTTTCATGTATGGAATATACTTAGGTAGGTAGGTAATTGAAAATTGATGAGCTCGTCGTTGTCTATTACTTAGATTTATTAAGTAGGTACTTAATTGATTTCCTCATGAAATCTTCATTTGCCGTTTAGAGCTTGTAAATGAGCATACCAATTTTTCGAAATGGAAAATTAATCATTGAAGGCCGGGATTCGTAGACGAAGACTTCATTTTTATGACAAGGCCGGGATTTGTACCTACTCAAGACTTCATTTTCATAACTATTAAAAGTTCATATGACATCCCAAGAAGGAAGGCTACTTTTTGTCGCGAAAATAAAACTAGAAAATGGTAAAATAGGGGTTGAAATTACTAATTCTACACAGAAGTAGTCGCGTGGACATCAGCTAGTCTACACTAAATTATAAAGAGGAAAGAAAGATTTTTTGTTGTTTTGTTTGTAACGAATAGGCTCCGAAACTACTAGACCGATTTCAAAAACTATTATACCAATAGAAAGCTACATTATCAGGGAGTAACATAAGCTATAATTTAATTTCAAAAAAATTAGGGATCTGTAAGAAAATTGCATATAAGGGGTATAAGGGGGCTCTAACATCCTGCCACCCAAGCCAACCTCACCTGCACGTGGTGTACCCTGCTGACAGACGAACGAGGCTCTGGCGACTCACCAAGACGCACTGGCCAGCGTGGTGTTTTATGGCTAACAACCTTCTCTATCATTATGAATAACGCCCTCAACGAACGGCTCTCAGTCCCCGGCAGCCCCGCTATTCCGAGCTCTGGCAGCGGTTCTGGTTCCGGCGGGGCAGAGGGTGCGAAGAATCTCCGGAAGATTCCCTGCTGCCCAACCACAATGACCTTGGCAACGTATAATACACAAACCCTGAGTACTGACGATCGGCTTTTAGAATTATTAGAGGAATTAGAAGAAATTAAGTGGGATGTAATTGGATTATCTGAAGTTAGGCGAAAAGGAGAACATCTAAGTAAGCTTGAAAGTGGACATCTATTTTTCCATAGAGGACACGATGATACGACCTATGGTGGAGTAGGATTTCTTATACACAGAAGGATTTCATCAACAGTAACAAACATTATGCAAATCGCAACTCTTCCGTAAAAGTGTATTCTGCATGGCCGCATCAATTTACAACCATATACCTAAATCCGTTCGTGCCCTATCCATAGGTGAATTCAAATCCCGCCTTAATAACATTTTAGTTAAAAAAGCCTATTATACAATAAATGAATTTCTAACTGACCGTAATATTATTGACATGGTAAATTAATTTGATGTTTATTCTGGGCTTCTTTTGACTTTTTAATATAATTTAATTGTTTTAATTCATTTGACATTTCTTTTGACATTTCTTATTTTATTGTTTTAATTCATTTGACATTTCTTATATTATTGTTTAATTTCATTTGACATTTTTATTCCTAAATATCTTTTATTTTATTGCATGATTAAATTAATGTGTATTTTATGAATTTAAAATTTAATGACTTATATTTAATGTGAAATGTAATAATTGTTTGTATGCCAATAGGCAGAATCTAGTGACTCTAATTTAAGCCTAAACACCCTTTGTACAGTCAGCGTCATCAATCGGTATCCCCCTATTGATTTTAACAAGGACCCTTTTCATTTCAACTTTGGATTTCAGTCGGATTTGCTAGTATACTTATGGATATCTAATTTCGCTCGAGTTCCTATACTAGCAAATCCGACTGAAATCCAAAGTTGAAATGAAAAGGGTCCTTGTTAAAATCAATAGGGGGATACCGATTGATGACGCTGACTGTACCTAGATTCACAGACAAAATAAATTGAAATTGAAATTGAAATTGACATTACTAGTATATCAACTAGAGTGTGTTATGTTACTGTATCTCTCAATAAAAGATATTCCTTGAAGATCATTCAAGTTTACGCTCCTACTTCAACCCATCCCAATGAGGAAGTGGAAGCTTTCTATGAAGAAATAGAGAAAGCGTATGATGAAAATCCCTGCCACTATACAGTGATCTTGGGGGATTTTAACGCCAAGATTGGCCCTCCTTTAGAAAATGAAATCTCTATAGGCAAATTTGGTACTGGTATTCGAAACTCAAGAGGACAAACCTTAGTCAATTTCCTGGAGAAAAAGTCACTTTTTGCGATGAACACCTTTTTTCAAAAACGCACAACAAGGAAATGGACTTGGGCAAGTCCAGATGGTTATACAAAAAATGAAATCGATTATATCCTGACTCAAAATAAACAAACTATAACAGATGTCACCGTTTTGAAAAGATTTAAAACTAGTAGTGATCACAGAATGGTTCGCGCCACATTTCGATGTAATCTCAGTAAAGAAAGATCTAAGATGGTCAAGCCGCAACACCAAAAGTACGACAGGAACGCGTATTTTTTCCTACAAAAAGAGTTCCAACTAGACCTGAAAAATCAATTTGATGCATTGGAAGAGGTGAACATGGACGTTAATGCCATGAACAAAACATTAGTTGAAATAGTAACCAGTACAACCAAAAAACATATAGGAGCAATAAAGTCAAAGGATAAAAAATTAACATCCCATACCCTATCACTATTGAAGCAAAGAAGAGAATTAAAAAATAATAACTTAAGTGACCAAAGAAAACTAGAACGTTTAAATAAAACTATTAGAAAATCAATTAGGTATGATCTGAGAGCATTTAATACTAAAATTATAACTGAAACAATTAAACAAAATAGAGGCCCAAAAGTATTTAGACGCAAATTAGCTACCCATAAATCAGAAATAAACAAACTTAAAAATAGGACAGATGAAGTTGTGACAAATCGAGATGGAATTATTCGAATAGTTGAAGAGTTCTACGGCGAGTTATATTCGTCCAAAGAAGTGGAACCAGATTCGCCAAATGCTGCAGATCTTCGAGCAAATCCAATTGAACGTATGGATACTGAGCACATACCGACCATACTTGAAAACGAAATTGGGTTTGCTTTATCTCGAATGAAGCGCGGAAAAGCATCTGGCGAGGATGGAGTTTATGTTGAGATGCTCCAGGCAGGAGGACTCACAGTACTCAAACCACTTGCTAACCTCTTCAACAAAGTGTTGACTGAGACCATAACACCCGATGCATGGAAAAATGCCATCGTCTCGATCCTGCACAAGAAAGGTGATAAAACACAACTAAAAAACTACAGACCCATAAGCCTTCTCTCCCAAATCTATAAGTTATTCGCCAAGGTCTTATGCAATCGACTGTCGCGTACTCTCGACGATTACCAACCTGTCGAGCAGGCTGGTTTCCGAAGTGGTTATTCCACAATAGATCATTTACACACTGTCAAGCAATTGATGGAGAGATGTAGAGAGTATAATCGCCCACTATGTTTTGCCTTTGTCGACTATGAAAAGGCATTTGACAGCGTAGAACACTGGGCGGTGTTTCACTCTCTCCATCGTTGCAATATTGACAAGCGCTACGTCAACATACTTCGGGAGCTATACAAGTCTGCAACAATGCAAGTACACATGCATAAGTTATCTGACCTTATACCCATAAGCCGTGGAGTGCGTCAAGGGGATACGATCTCACCCAAACTCTTCACGTGTCTTTTGGAGGACATCATGAAAACTTTGGATTGGGAGGAGAAAGGCATTAACATCAACGGCCGTAACATGTCACACTTGCGTTTTGCTGACGACCTTATTCTCGTTGCCGAGTCCGCCGCAGACCTCCAGATCATGCTCGCCCAATTGCATGAGGCTTCATTGAGCGCCGGCCTCAGGATGAACATGTCGAAGACCAAGGTAATGACAAATCATCCGTCCCACATACCAAACATCACTGTCGATAACTACCGAATAGAGACAGTAGATGAGTATGTTTACCTTGGTCATCGTTTATCCTTTGGCCGGGGCTCCCAGTTGAGAGAAATTTCTAGGCGTATCCAACTGGGGTGGGCTGCTTTTGGAAAATTGGAAGACGTCTTCAAGTCAAAAATCCCGCAATGTCTGAAGACCAAGACATTCAACCAATGTGTTCTGCCTATTCTCACTTATGGATCCGAAACATGGCCTCTCACAAACGAGCACATGTATGCCATAAGGGTTGCTCAAAGAGCCATGGAGTGGGCCATGCTAGGTATCCACCTCGTGGACCGTATACCAAACATCGAAATTCGACGTCGCACCAAAGTCGAGGATGTAGGTATACGGATTGCGAGGCTTAAGTGGAGATGGGCGGGGCACTTGGCCAGGCGGGACGACGACCGATGGACGAAAGCAGTTACCGAATGGTGGCCAAGAGATATGCGGCGGCCTCGAGGCAGACCACCTGCCCGATGGTCAGACGACATTGTGAGGGCAGTAGGAGAACAATGGATCCGGCTGGCACAAAACCGCCAGGAGTGGCGTGATAGAGAAGAGGCCTTTACCCAGCAGTGGGTGTTACAGGCTGCTTAGATAGATAGAAGAAAATTGCAATATTGTAATGTATAAATATAAAAAAATAGGGCGGTACGAAATTCACCTGGTCAGCTAGTCATTATAAATGCGAATGTTTGGATGTTTGGATGTATGTTTGTTCCTCTATAACTCAACAACCACTAAACCGATTTGGCTGATGTTTAAAATATAGATAGATAATGACCGGGAATAGGACATAGGCTACTTTTGTCCGGGTGCTACGTGAGCGAAGCCGCGGGTGGAAGCTAGTTATTTATAAAATGCTTCACTATCGGAATTTTGTATATTCTTGTAAATCTCATACCTGAGCTAGATTCAACGGTGACCTCCCAGGTGGCGTGGTGACCTGACTCGCCACCAGCGACGCCAGCGCCAGCCGCTGTGATGAAGACATGGCCCTGATGATGGGCAGAATCTGGGCAAACTTCCCCGCATGGTCCTTCCTTTCCATCGCTCGCTTCACAGCATCATTCGCCATCCGCTCCTTAGCTCTAAGCGAGGTTGACGACTTATAGTTCTTCACTAAAGACCTCCTCGTCGGCTGAATAAAATCATCAAGATCATAGTGCTCCAACGAGTCTAAGTTGTACTGAGGCCGATGCGAATTCGTCACCCCCGAAGGCTTGATTATCCGAACGAGAGGCTTCACGATCGTCTGGTAGTGCCTAGACTCCTGGGCTATCATCACCTCATCGGCATCGCTTTCAAATTCGAAGTCTTTTATATCCTCAGCTTTGGTTAGCACTGCGCACGTTAGTATCAAAAGTCTGAGAAAACGCGCCATTTTTGAAAATAGAACTTAGTTTATGTCATTATTTTTCACTGGCACAAAAAGGTTGGATACAAGATTTAAAAATAGAACAATAAAGGCGCGCGTATTGCGTATTGACGTGAATGCGCGAGCACTGCTACTCGTTCTACAGTAGAATGGCGTGCGAGATCTTTGTACACACACACAAACATACTCTCTCATCTTGTATTTACTGTGAGATAATTCCGGAACTACCGACTTTCACCGCAAAGGTCAGAATTGGTCAAATTTAAGTCAAGATGACATGTCAATATTATTGACAATGGCATTGCATAATGTAATTTTAGCTTCAATGGGCCAACGGGCCAACATACATTTGTATTCACGTCATTCCAAATCAACCTTTACTGCATACCAAAATAAGCTCTACATTCGTTATTTTTATTGAATTAAAATATTGTAAACATCTTACGGAGAATGATACTGCGTTTGTAGCGAATAGAGGTGCTTTCACACTTCTTATTGTTATCTGATGTTACGAAAGCAATTACTAAGCTCCATTACAAAAGTTAGATCTAAAACTCGTTTTACTTTGAACCGTATATTGAACGACAGAAAGACTACTGAAATTCGTTATGATTAGTTACACTATCGTATCATAACGTTGGATAACATTACAATGAATACAATTTCGAGAATCATTAGGTGCGTGACGAATTAAAAAAGTGTTGATGGACCACACAGTGGGATCAGAAGCTACGAGTACCACATAGACCAGAAACAAATAGGAATTTAACCAATTATATCCTTTATGTAGGTAGATCACACAAACATCAATTGACCTGCTTGCTGTTTTTTTTTCTTCTTTATTTTGGCTTCGCAGGATTTCTGCTTACTGTTAGTTTAGTTAGAGCCTGACTCAAGTACTCTACCACCTAAAGTAGGGCCAGTTTAATAGATCACATTTGACACTTCATCGAAATTCAACAACGAAACTTTGTTATCGAGGGCACACAATATTATTTGATTTTTAAAAGCGAGATCTGCACAATTGCTTAACTTTTTTCAGTAAAAAATACATAAGTACCTAAGTATTTATTGTAATAATGACAAAAAAAGGCCTTGCTATAAATAAGTAGCTAGTGATTTTTTTAGTTTTTTGAGTCTTAAGATCGAATCGAATAGCGAATCAAAAGTCTATTGGTTCTGCCACATCAAGATTCTCTCCGTGATGTATTTAGTTTTCATACTTGTAGTGCAGAACCCACCATTGTCTTCCCTGCTAACTAGAGCGCGTCGCTTCCAATAATCTCTCCACATCGAGAATGCGAACCAATACTGCATTCTACTAAGCAATGTTGACTTCTAAAATAAAAAAAAAACAGACTTCTAAAGAGGGTTTAAACCTATTTGTCGCTGTTATTACTCGTAAGTACTTCTTATTTTGTGTATTTGACGAGTTCACTATTTATTAGTCTATTTTTCACTAAGTATGTCTCAGGAATGCTTAGGTGACTTGTAAAATAAAAAAAACGGATTTCTAAAGAGGTTTTAAACCTATTTGTCGCTGTTTTTACTTCTTGTTTTGTGTGTTTGACGAGTCCAGTATTTATTATTCTATTTCTCATGAATGGTTGTTGAATGTCTCAGGAATGGTTGGTTGACTTCTAAAATTAAAAAAAAACTGATTTCTAAAGATGTTTTAAACCAATTAGTCGCGGTTTGTACTTCTTATTTTGTTTCTTTGACGATTTCAGTGTTTATTCAGTCTATTTCTCATTACCTGTGTTTCAGGAATGTTTAGTCTTTGTTTAGTTGACTTCAGTTGACTTCTAAATAAAAAAAAAAACAGTCTTCTAAAGAGGTTTTAAACCTATTCGTTTCTAATTTCAGTAGGTAGGTAATGTTCTATTTCTCATTTTTATTTAATATTTGGTCAATAACCAAATTAAATACGAGGTACATAAGTAACAACAAGCTACTTATTAAACTTTAAGCAAGATGTGACAGGACTAAGATGAATATTACGAAGCTACAAGAATAACGCAGATAAGTGGAGTCTCCAAGTAACTTAACTTAAGTAACCTGCCTAGTAACTTCGTACCGAGGCTCTTACCGCAAAATTATGAATAGGCATGTAAAATAGAAATTCTATTTCGTAAGACAAGTCTATGGGGCGCGGTATTAATGAGCAACACTTTCGATGGAAACCACATGGTGCATTCTGGAAGTACACACTTAAAAAACTATAAGTAGAAAAGAATTGCGTTTGAATAACAGAAGTACCTAGGTAAGTATTATCCTATTCTATCCTATTCTATTAAACGAGTAATATTTGTTTGATGTTTGAAGTTTGTTTGTAGGTACTAACGTTCTCGTAAACGGCTCTAACGATTTCGATGAAATTTACAGTACGGTTGTTTACGGGGGCAAAAAATCGATCTACTTAGGCCTCATATCTGGGAAAAGCCGTTTTCTCGGCATTTTCACGCAAAAAGATTTACAAGTGCAATGTGGTTCGTAATTGAACCACTAGATGGCGTTATGCACCCGAGCAGAGCTCGGCCGCCCAGATATTATGCATTAGAAGATGTAAAGGCCTGAGTTTTTACTAGCCGAGTAACGTTATAGGTATAGGATAAACTACTTAAAGATAGGTAGGTTCCTAATAAAAAAGCGTAGAATCTCTAAATTAGGTAATTTAGCCCATGGTACCTAACAGTAAATGCAACCATGTAGGTTATGAAAATGGGGAAATGTACTGTAAAAGTTGCAGATCAAGATCCAACATGCAAAAAAGAAACCACTTTAATGTAATCTCTGTAATCTGATAAAAATCCTGTTTTACACAATCAAGTTGTATTTCCAGATTTTTTTTGTTTTCCTTTCTTATGAAACTTTTCTGAATGAGTAAGATAAACTTTTACGTCTATTTATTCCTACCACATACTTACTTAACAAAAATCGTCTAATAAAAATGTATAAAAAAATGCATCAACATTTCCACTGGATGGAGTCAGGCTCCATTTATTTTCAAAAAGATTTTTACGAAAAAACTTAAATAAGTAGGTACCTACCTACCTAAATAAAAAACGTCAATCAACATTTTTTTTCATTTCATCATTTTAGGATAAATTTTCCCATAAAGAAACATTGTATCAAAGTTACGCTGCAAATTAAAAAAAATTGATTAAAGTTTCCATTGCACGACAAAGCTTCTTTGGTTAGGTATTTTAATCTCGTTGCAATCAAATCATTGCAAGGTTAAGTAGTAAGAAATCTTAGTTTCGATCAAAAGAAAGTGGAGTCTGGAAAGTTAAATTTAATAAGTATAAATAAAGCATAACACCCTCTATATAAAGTGACTAGCCTCAGACAATGGCGTTAGCAAAGAAAGTACAAGTCATGACTGGCGACCACAACGTTTATATTAAACGTTTCCTTGTTTCTTTAGTAATATCGAATCCTCAATTGAAAGATTCCTCGGTTTGCGGGGAGAAAGTAAATTGAACTCTATCTACTATGTTGTAAAGAAGAAAATTAATTTTAATTATATTATTTCGTTTTGGTTACGCAATTCAATTATCATTTGTTTGAAAGATTCGTAATGAATAATAATAATAATATAATATAATAAATAATAAATCATTTATTTCAGGCAACATTAGCAAGTAAAAGATGTAAAATACTTAAAACTACGGCCCATATAAAATATATACCTTAGAGTCTAACATACATAATTTATATAAACTTATCTACTAGCACGTAATGTCGGTGACGTGTTACACACGTGTGCTGTCGGTAAACGCCCTCGAAAACGCCTCGAACGTAACACGGAATAATGTGTTACGTAGGTACCTAGGTAGGTACTTATTAACCTATGTAACAAATACTTGTACCTACCTACGGTTATTGTCTAAAAGTAGGTATTCCATAAAAATAAAAATGAATGTACACAACATTCATTTTTATTTTTATGGAATAGGTA
Source organism: Camptogramma bilineatum (assembly GCA_958496255.1). Classification (NCBI taxonomy): domain Eukaryota; kingdom Metazoa; phylum Arthropoda; class Insecta; order Lepidoptera; family Geometridae; genus Camptogramma; species Camptogramma bilineatum. The sequence goes on from OY292455.1 coordinate 16,968,882, forward strand.
CCTCTTCTCTTCTGTTTCCTAAATCATTAATCAGATTGTGATGAAACTTTGATAGGGTCTTCGGAGGGCACCTGCGAGCAGTTTTCTGACCCAATAAATCTAAATAAATACCTTCCTATATAAAAAAAAGTTTGTAAGTAGGTAGGTAGGTACTTATGAAATTTATATTATATATAAAATTTAGAAGATCGTTTAGACAACTACAAACTCTATACAAAATCTTGAATTGTAAAATGACGGAAATAATATAGGTGGGGTACAGTTTTTGAGAAAAACAATAAATAATTTCGTACATAGCTTTAATATTAAAAATAAAATAATCCATTCAATCTTACAAAATAAATCAGATCTAATTACAAACCAAATCATTATTACATTTTTTAAAGACTAGAGATAATATCAAACCAAGGAAAAACAAAACAAAATTATTTTGTGTAGTTTTAAATTTTTTTTAATAAATTATGTTTCTATAATAAAAATAAATTTTGGACACTTACCTTTTAAGTATCTACCTATATTAATGCAAATCAGGTATCCATAATAATTATGTGCTATAAAATTATAATACGTTAAAATGTCTAACGTTTTATGTTTTAAAAATATTTACAAAATTATAAAACTTTTACTAAAAGCACCATTGTGATCCAACAGTAACAGGAAAAAACAATAATTATATATCTATTTCAAACGTGCCTGAATTAATTTGCAAAATCCACAAAACAAAACATACATTTTCATAAATCTCTTAACACACAAACAGTTCTTTATTACAAAACTTTATGTACAAAATAGTCTCTTAATTAAAATACTGTTATAAATAACTCTATTTACACTATCAATAAAGTTTACACATAATTTCAATTTCACGAAATAGAAATTGTGTAATGTCTCATCAAAACGACTTATAAGTACTAACTCACAAAAGTGAAGTGTGTAAAAACGAAAGAATACTGTGCAAGTGTTTTACACACAACTAATTAATAAGCTTACAAAACCTTATCAGAAATAAATAGTAAATTAGTAGGTACAAGTACAGTCACAAGAAAACATTTAAGTAAGACTCTCCATTTGAAAATATACAAGTACAGTCACAAGAAAACATTTAAGTAAGACTCTCCATTTGAAAATATACAAGTACAGTCACAAGAAAACATTTAAGTAAGACTCTCCATTTGAAAATATACAAGTACAGTCACAAGAAAACATTTAAGTAAGACTCTCCATTTGAAAATATACAAGTACAGTCACAAGAAAACATTTAAGTAAGACTCTCCATTTGAAAATATACAAGTACAGTCACAAGAAAACATTTAAGTTAGACTCTCAATTTGTTTTTTTTTTTTCAAAAGATTATGAATGAACATCATTCTTAGAATATTTACGTAAGTATACTTTTATGTATCTAAAATGTTTGTTTATGGAATAAAGCTCAATGATCGCATTGCCCCAAGCATTGTATCACCAGTTTATAAAGGTCTCTACCTAAATGTCACACTCAAACTCCGACACTCTCTTATTCCTTCCGTCAGGGCTCATCTGAAAGTGGTCGTCTCTCGTCCCTATCCTAGGAAACCCATTAAAACTATTCCTACTCACTAAAGGATTATCTCTCTCTCTCTCCCTCTCTCGTTCTCTGTGAAAGCTAGACGTGGATAGTTTACCATCTTTACGTTCGGTGAAGTTAGTATCAATGAAATTTTTATCGGTGAAATTTCTGTCATTGAAATTTTTCTCCGTGAAATTTCTATCATTGAAATTTTTGTCTGAAAAGGTTCGTTCGTTGAATTCTCCATCAGAGAAATTTCGTTCGTTAAAGTGTAAGTCTCTGATCCCAAAGCCTCCCATCCTAGGTGTTCCGATCCCAAATTTGTTCCGTAACTCTTCATCTCGAAGGTTGAATCCTCTGTTATCAAATTTCGAAGGGCTGGTTGCAAGTCTGTGAAACAAGAATAGCATTAGCAAAACGAATATACAGGGCAAGGTGCCAAACTGTCAGATTATAGTGTACTTTATATGCAGTTAAAGTAGAATACAAATAAGTCACTAGGAGAACCTAGTAAGTGATAGACGTGACTGCGCATTACCAATTCAGATAAGTACTCGAATATTGATTATTGATAAATACAGTAGGAAACTATGAAAACCACTACCTATTATTATTTTCGATTACCTATCTACTGAGTTTTTTCAAAGTATCTAGATTTATTAAACTATTCACCGATTAGGTACTTGTTTTACGCCTTTTGTTACATATCCCATGGTTTATGATCCAAACTGACTCATTTGAAGAAAACAGAAAACCAATCTCAAAAAATTCAAAGGCCTTTTTTTCATTCATTCATTCTAAAAAATTAAAGGACCATGTGCATTGGGCATCATTGCTTGAACACTGGATCCACTTTGTCCAACAGTGATGAAATTATGTCATAATATGACATAAAACTTTTATTTGGTTACAAATATATCAAAACTAGTAATTCGGAACTCACTCTCTGAAGCACCTTCTCTCCCGATCATACTCCGCCGAGAGCCCCTCGTCGTCATTGATAATCGCAGACGGATCGCTATAAACCGACGACTCCTGGTAGAACGAGTCCAGGTCCACGTAGTTCCCTTCAGAGGGTTCGTTGTCCAGGAGTTCAGCTAGTTGCGCCTTGAGGGTCGCGAAGGAGGGTCTTTGGGAAGGGTCGGCGTGCCAGCAAGCGTGCATCGCGTGGTACAACTGTTGCTTGCAGTGGGGGGGACGCTCCAGGCGGTAGCCTTCTGTTACTGCGGCCAGGACTTCGCGACCTGACATGGCTGCGTAAGGCGTTGAACCTGGAGATTACGACCAATCATGATTATATTCAAGTAGATTTCAAAATATCAATCATCTAATCAATATCAAAATAAAATATGTGTAAATCACGTTAGCTTCGGTTACATTACAAAAATATCAGAAGTAGTTTTGCGAATAATTAAGAATTGAGTAGGTAACTGTGATGAACGTTGTTCTTCTGTGAATGTTGATATGAATTATTTGTAGGTAACTTTATATAAAACTAAAGGAAAGCAAGAGGAATGTTTGCTCTGTGGCAGTAAGATAATCATAATGGTAACCACATAAAGCGTTACATTTTTCACCTAAAGACAGGTTGGAGCATTCCAAGACATGCCATAGACTTATCATCATGCTCATAGATCTTTACATCTATTTCAGACTGTAGCAGTGTTTGTTTGAGTTTAACATTACTTTTGCTGGCCTATTCGTTTTAAATTCTACCATATTCATTCTTATAGTATCAACCACTCTTATAAAATGCAACACTTACCAAGCGTTACAATCTCCCACAGCAGTATCCCAAACGCCCAGACATCGCTATGATGGCTGTACACATTGTACAGCAGGGCTTCAGGAGCCATCCACCTGACGGGCAGGGCTCCGCGCGGCGCCCGTGCCGCGGCCCCAGCATTCCTGGACATGCCGAAGTCAGCGATCTTGCAGAGCTTGTTGTGGTCCACTAGGACATTACGAGCTGCTAGATCACGGTGCACAATCTGGAAAGGGTATTTTTGTTTTAACTTCTTGGGCGTTATGTGTGTCATTTTACAAACCAACGATTGTGATTCATTCTATTGTGTCTATCGCAGAGCGAGTTTCGCTGGGCAACAGTACTACAGCCAACGGGCGGAGATGTAGTAGGCGCCTGAGCAAATGAGCGAAATCATATTAGAAAGAGACAACATCATAGTCAGTTTTGTACGTTAGAGCAGGGAATTTCGCTACTGTTTCGCCGCCAAACAAACTCACAGCGAAACTATTGCGGTTTCGCCCTTTGAGTTTCGCAGCGGAGGTGTGCTACAGGCATTAGAGAGATTGAAACTGTAAAGCCGCGTATAAACTAAGCGCGGCAAACCATCGAACATTGGTGCGCGCGGCGGCCGCGCTCTATGTAGACGGGACCGCCGCGCGCGGAACATTGCCGCGCTCGAACGTGCCGCGGGGCGATCCGCTCGCTGTCGGTTTTTAGACCGCATCAAAGGAGCTTCAGTCGTTTGCTCGCGCGCAGTGGGGACGGTTGTAGTTTTGGTGATTTGGCTCGCGCGGCGAATACGTAAAAATGGACAACGAAAAGTGCCGTTTACTAATACAATTGTATGGCGCTAAAGAACTTTTGTGGAACAGCAAATCCTCCCAATACCACAATAAATCGCTAAGGTATGATGCGTGGGTAGAAATCAGTAAGAAAATGGATATACCTATTCCTGACTTGAAAAAGAAAATGACTACGCTTTTGGCGTCCTACAGAAGAGAAAAATCTAGAATAGCTAAAAGTTGTCATACTGGTTCTGGTAAGTACCTATTTATTTTGCAGTTAAACGGCGGATAGTCAGACCAGTTTAGTCTGACTATCCGCCGCGGTTTGTTCGTGATGGATCGCCTGCCGCGCGCGCCAACTAAATTCATATCTAAATATTGGCTCGCGCGGCAAATGAGCGTCAACTCTGGTCGAAAATTGGCTCGCGCGGCTGCCGCGCTTAATGTATACGCGGCTTAATTGTAATGACAAACGTTTACTCGAACCATTTTTAAAGATTTTTCAATTTTTCATTTTCCATTTTGAAGTGCGCTACATTGAACAAAATCCTTCTCAGACAAAGGTCCTCTTCAAATTCATCCATTTATTGAAAAGCAAGTCTGCTAGTAAATTGGAATGTATAATGTGATTTCTGCAGATGTTTTCTACGCAGTTATTTGCAGTTAGTTATTAATAAGCGATTTCCTCAGCCTATGGACTGAGTTATTCTGAGAAATCAGTTCAACTTCCTCATTAAGCTCTATTAGATTAAATGTTTTTTGTACACTTCAATGCTTTTCTTTTCTTCAATTCTTTTCTTTTCTTAAGTGTATGTTAAGGAAGAGCGAAGCCCCCTAATACAGGTATTTATACTTAAAAGGAAGTTTCGATTACGGTAAAGTTGCATGTAACTCAAGTTAAAAATAATAAACAAATTTTGTATTTTTGTATTTTTTTTTGTAACGCTTACCCCTTTCGAAGCGATATAGTCCATCCCCCGAGCCACACAGTACGCGAAGACCGTGAGGTCCCGTGACGTCAGCGCGCCGCTCCCACTGAACCGGTCCGGGCGGGACCGCCGCTCGCGCAGGTACGTCAGCAGCTTGCCACACATCACGTACTCCATTATCAGGAGGTAAGGCTCTGGAAAAGAGAAAAACAATTAAACTTTTTTTTCTGTTTGTCTTATCTTTCTCATTTTGTTAGTTTGCTTTGTTGTATTTGTTGAATAAATGTATTTTCTTTAGTTCTTTCTTAGACATTTGCTCACGAATAGGTTTCAAAATTATATAGCCAGGTATGGTTGGTGGAATGTAATCCATATGAATTGCATAAGTATAATTTAGAAGTAAGAATGATGCTATAGTCTAGTAATTACAGAAAAGTAAAAATAGTGGATTATCTATTTTTACTATTTTTAACATATCACAAACAAATCACATACAGTTCATTGATAAAATTTAATAATCGACAGGCATCGATGCTATTTATCAACTTAACATCACATTTTTAAATTAACGGTACTGAATCGCGTAATGAAATAATTTTATTTACCTCGACGTTTCGGCGACATTACAGTCGCCGTGGTCACTCTTCTCTCCTTCTTGAGTCTTCTCGTGACAACGGCGATTGTAATGTCGTCGAAACGCGATTAAGTCCCGTTAATAATTTAAAAATGTGTTCTAGTTTAAAATATGTATTAACTTAAAATCCGTCACCATGAAAATCTATATGGCCATCCTATTTCTTCAGTTCGTCTTACCTAGTTCCGTGCAGCAAGCCAACAGCGTCACAACATTAGGATGCGTGCCAATCTTCTGCATAATGAGGATCTCATGGAGTAGTTCCTGTTTCTCCTTCTGCGATGCTGTTTCTTTGATACTCTTGACAGCGACCAGGCGGGTTAGCCCGTCGTGCCCATTCAGATCGTCTGCTTCGGCTTTCCAAACCTGAAGTAAGGAAATAGATTTGAGATTATAGATAAGAAAAGAGGCATCTGAAGGATTTTCACTAAAGGATATCATGCAAAACATTAGATGGTTTCAAGTTTATACTTTTAATATTTGTTGAACTACATTGTATATTATAAGAGAAGTAACATCTAAATATGCATTTATTTACTGAAACTACTATACCACTTGTACACATTTACAAGGCTTTACAACTAACACTAGAACCATTTAAAATATTTTAGGCTCGATCTTACATTGAATATTATTTGAAGTGTTTTTTAAAAATTGGTAAGATTTTAGCATTTTAGACTGTGATTTTAGAGTACAACAATATTTGTGCAACTGACCTGCCCAAAATTGCCTTGCCCCAACAATGTCTGCAGTCTAAGTTTGTTCCTCGGGAACTCCCATTTTGTATCTGGTTTGGATGGCGTCGGCAGCGCAGGCCTCGTCACTGGCGTTATAGGAGACTCCTTCTTTATATCGCCACCATCGTCGAAGTACCCTTCGTACTCAGTATCTATCTCTTTGGTCTTCTTATTCAACACGCTCCTTAGAACAAAAACTACGATCGCTGCTACTGGTAGAAATCCTAGGCCAGCGAGCACGTATGAAGCAGTGTAGGTTTTTTCTGCTTCTATCACTACTTCCTCGTTGTTAGATGTTGGATCTTCTTTCTCTTCAGTTGTGTTGACTCTTGGCCTTGAATCACGTGGTACAGCTTTAGGTATAGAACTGGATTCAAACGCAGTTCTCGAAGTTATTATTGGACGGTAAGCGTCCGTTGTTTTGACATCTTGCAATGTTGTAATCTTTTCTGTGATGGGTGAAACAGTTGAAGGAATTGTTTCTATATAAAATGTTGGTTCAGGAGTTGTAGTTGTTGTGGTAGTAGTAGTGGTAGTAGTTGGTCTTCGTCGTTTAAGAATATTCTTGGTTCGTATCGGAGCGCCAACAGGTAAAATATTCGAAGTGTTAGTATTTTCGGTTTGTCCGTACAAACTCGCAAGTCTTTCGGATATCCTTGAAACAGTTTCATTCCTCAGTAGCACGTGTTTGGGTGATTCGCTTGTTGATAAGGGATTGACAGTTGGAGTGGGACTAAAACTGTTTTCGGTAGTTGTAGTTCGTATCCTGATTCTGTGTCTGTATGTTCTTGGAGATGAAGATGGTAGAGCAATTGTTGATGTTGTTGGTTTCAAAGTCGTTGTCGTTTCAGGTTCTATTTTAACTGGTTCAACGGTTGAAGTCTCATTCTTTTGTGAAAGCTCAGAAATTGTTGTGTTCGTTTCTATTTCTTTCACGGGTTCAGTTTTATTCAGACCTTTTACAGAAGATGTTATAGAAACAGAAGTAACGACTGCGGTATAGACTGTTGAAGCTTTTTCTGTAGTCGTAGTATTTATTATTACTGTTGGTACGATATTTTCACTTAATGTTGAAGCAGCAACTCTATTTGCTGGTTTTCGTCGTAGATTCAAGTAAGTTCTAGTAAAATTTCTAGGAGTTGGAGTAGTAGTTGTTTTATTTGTAGCTTCTTTTGTAGAGTTGCTTACTACAGATTTTGGTGCTATTTCTCGGCTTATGTTAATTGTTTTGTTTACTCCTTTGCTACTATCATTACTGGCAGGAGTAATGTTTACTACAATTGGCTCCGTTACATTCAATTGTGCTATATTAGGGGCTTTCGTTGGTGCTGGCGTAGAGCTTGAATATTTTCTGTAGGCGTTTACTAAACCTACATGCCTAGCCGGTGCTGGACCTTTAACAGTATTCCTTATTTTGTTTTTCTCAATTACATTCTTTACTACTGAAACGTCCATATCTTCGTTGATTTCTTCTTCATCGGTACTCGTGTTCTTATATTTCTCGGTCGCAGAGTATCGTGAATTGAATTTTCGTTTGTCAGAAGGAGCCACAATGAAATTAACAGATTTAGTAGAAGCTGACAAAGAAGGAGAATTTGTTAAATTATCATTTATAACCGCACCGCCAATCTTCTGTCCAAAGTTTTTAAACGGAGTCATGTCTTCTCCAGGCTCTGTTTCCAATGGTCTAAAGTGATTATAGATTTCTTCAGACATAAACAACGTTTGGTTGGTTTTTTCTCTTTCATTTTCAATTTCATTTCTATTGTCTGTACTGTTAGCTATGGTGTTTGTTTCTTCTTCATCAGGTTTCACTGTTGATGTTTCTTTAGTGTCATTGCTTGCTGTTGTTGTTTCAACTGTGGTCACATTTTCTTTAACATCAGTGTTAACTGTTGTGGTTGCGTTCAAATCTGGGACTTGAGTTACATTCTTTGTATCTGAATAGTTAAAAAAGTATAGTCCATGGTTGGACTCCTCCACTTGGAATTCTTCATCAGGGTCTATTTCTATTTCTTTTTCAAATTCTTCTAACTTATCAGGTGGGACATATACTATACTAGATTCAGTAACTGTTGTAGGAAGAGTCACTGATTTAAGAGGTTTCCTTCTGCTTACAAATCCTGCTCGACTTCTGTTTTCAGGATTCTTAGTTGTAAATAGATGCCTTATTTCATGAGGTTTGATTTCTTGTCGTATTTCCTTGGTGCCATCAGATGTGACAAGTTTGAATATGGGTGGTGATTCACTGCTCGTGTTGTCGAATGTTATTCTTCGTAATATTGAACTACTGGAGTCTCTTATCTCTAACTGGGCAAATGTGGTGTTGGTTCTGAAATAGAGAAAAACTCATATAAATAAATTGGCTTTGCGTCACACATGTGTAAATTCATAAACATTTCGCTAATCACCTATTGAGGCAACGTCCCGTCTAGTCTCCAAATATATCTTTTAAATCACGTTTATAACATAAACTACTTGGAATAAACGTATTGTTTAGTTCGGTATCTTAATTAGAATTCCCATCACAGTTTCCACACGAGTGGCGGAACGCGTCGACAATAAGCCACTATACCATATTGCCTTATGAAACGTTCGCACTCATTACAATGCAAGCCCTTCACGACTGGACAACTACGCAACCTGCTGGCTATTATTGATCAACGTTTCTAGCATTTTTTGAAGGGCAATAACCTTAGTTATTAAAAAAACTTATGTAAGTATATAAATTCATACTGTTTAATAGTATAAAGAACACTACCTTTTCAATCACAAGTTTGCGTCGTGTCTGATTGAGATTTTAAGAGAGCTGTGAAGACAAGCCAACCGAAATTTCTGAAATCTTTCATACATTATAGCTATAGCTTTTCAATATTTACAAGAAACTTCTGAAACGTTTATTCTTGATGTACAGACTATGAAAAAGATTACTTTAATCCGTCAGCGTCGCAACAAAAGCACGTACGACCTAGCATACGACCAAGGGGATATGCATGGCATTCTTCTTTGATGATTCTCCTAATATAGGATAAGTTATTTTCATGTACTTACTTGTTAGCCTTATGTCCTAGAGAAGCCAGCGTGTTGACATGCGTGGCCAGCCTGTCACTGAAGAGTTGTCTTCGTCGCGCGGCGAGGAGAGAGAGTAGTTGCGAGTCCCTTGTGCCATTCACGCTGCTCTGGGTCGTCGTCCGCCGTACCGAGCCTGCAATGGACAGAGAACACTGCGATTAGAACGGGCACATTTCCTCACTCTATTTCAAAACGCAATGCTTTTTTGTATGCACGTTCTTTGAGCCATAATACGTATACAACAATCAAATAAGGTACTTCCAGGTATAATTGTAATATTTTCAATTAGTAAGGTTACAAAAATAAGTTGTTTTTAATTTTCATCAATGAAAATACATCAAAAATTTAATTAAGTAGGTATATCAAATTAACAAGTATCAAAATTAAATCGAAAGCGCAATAGGTGCTACACGTTTCACAAAATAGATGAGTGACTGCTGAGTTATTTCATGCCTCAGAGAGTGGCTTAAAAAGTTGATAAGCCATAATGAATCGTTGATGTTATTAAGTAGGTACACAACCAAAGCTTAGCTTATGCTAAGCTCCAGTTTGGTTTAGATACCTACAGCTTTTATCTTACGACCAAAACTTTCGCAACATTTAATTTAATCTGTGCGAAATGCCATCAAGCAATTCAATTTCAGGGTCAGCATCGATCAAGGCTTATTTGTACTATAGTCGTTCAAACAGTTTACAATAATTGAATATAATCAAGATCGTAAAGTTCAGAAAATTGTGTAACTTTCATTCATGGCTATAAAATGGAATGGTCAATCAAAATATAATTCATCATAGTTATTTAATAATATAATACCTGGGGTACAATGTCATGTCGAAACATAGGTATTAGAATAATTAAACGCTGACCATAATATTATGTATGTCCTTTGCCCGTAGGTACAGCAACTACTATTTACAAATCTCGGATGTAGAAACAGCACATCACAGGAACAAAACAAAAACAGAAACATAGACTAGTTTATTTAGATTAGTCAGTGAGCATGTTCACAATAAGGCCGCGTCCCCACTAGGCCAGTGAGCTGCTAACTGTTTGCTTCCAGTTTGCCTCCCTATAACTTTTAAATGGAGTTTTAAATACATACAACGCGTGATGTACGCTGTTTCGGCGTTTCGCTAAACTCATTCAGTGAGCGACTGATTCGTGTTTCTTTCTTCTAATTTTTTGCGAATTTTTGAAAATCTTTAAATGAAGTTTTCTTTCTTTTCAAAAAAAAAAGGAATGCTTTCTTTGAGTAACATTTTCTATCTGCAGTTTTTAGAGTTTCTTTCAGGTGGCATTACAAAATTCCACCCTGTATACCGTCGTTTAATTTATTTTGCAGGCGGATGAGTTACTCGCTCGATGTCTCATTTAAGAGCTTTCTGTCAACTATAATTATAATAGCATTTACCTTGTTTGCAAGCACTAGCTTTCATATATTTGCATGATCGGATGTATATTTTGTTGGTGGCACAAATAAATAAATAAACTTTATCATTGGTCAAAGCAACGTACGATAACTGTAATCATATCTGTCAATGTATAGTCTAGGAGTCAGTTAGTAATGTATAGTCTTGGAGTCAGATGGCACGGCAGCAACAATACGTGTAATTGCATGCAATCAAGTTGCTATGATCCGTCGTAGAGCCTTCACCTATAAACTGTTACGCAGCAAAGATGTACAGTAAGACAACTGCAATTTACATAAGATGATAACAGATTCCGTGATTTTGATAGTACGTATCTATTGTTTACTGAAGATAGGTCTTGTAAAAAACTAGGTACTTACTACCTACTCTTATCCTCAAAATCTTAAATTGTGAATAATCTATGAGTAAGTAATTGTTAAATATTTTCTTTGAATTTTTTGAATAATCCACCACATACAAATAGAGATGTATTTAACTTAGCTAAATATTTGTAATATCTAGGTCTCCCCTTTGTGTTGTTTTTATAAATATGTAAGTACTTATAAGCTACAAATATATCACACAAATAAAATAAAAAAATATTTATCAATCTAAAACAAAAACTTATTCAAGTTTTTTAATCCATATTTTAATGATTGGACTGTGTAATACCTATAGTTATAACAATACGTGTCGCATGTAACATTTAACATTATGTCCACATGCTTTCGAAAGTAAAAAAACAATGCTCACTGCTCGCTCAACCCACACTGTGTCCACGAATAAAACAATAGAGACGACACAGCGGCCTTGACTTGAGAAAGTTGACACTCATAATTCAACTGTCAAGCTGTTGTGTCAATAAATCTGATTGATTTATCACTTCATACCTACTGATTTAGTTATACTGTTGATGTTGATCTTAGAGGTCTAATAAGTATTGTTTTGGTTGTCGACGCGCTATGTCAGAACTTTTGAAATATAGGATAAGTATAGGTAAATTAATAAAGTATCGCATAAAATACAAAGATGCAATGACGCCAGAACGGCTGAACGGAAATGGATGAAATTTGGCACAGAGATAGATTGTTATCTGGAATAGCATATAAGTACTTTTTATCACAGAAAAATGCACGGTTCCCTTGGGATCAAAAAATAGTAGTCCACGCGGGCGAAGCCGCGGGCGTTCGCTAGTTAGCTCATTCGAACTTATTTAACTCATTAAACTTTCACAATGAACTACAAAACTAATTGAAACAGTCATTCAGATCTATGTAATATTTATTATTACTTATCTAATGGTCAATGAAGAAATAATTACTGTGTCAATTAATTTATGGCATGTCATAATTAATTATTTTTTAATTTTAATTATTGGTGTTGGCTTATGTGCCAAGGACGATTAGTGAGAATCGAACAATTGGTTTGTAATTAAAACTTTGTAAATTAAATGTAACAATGAAGGCGATTTTTGCTTTATCGAAACAATAACTGTAACAATGAAAAATGCTATTCGTAGGAAATTGAAGTAGGACAAAGAATAAACACAATCGACGAAAGGCAGTTTTATAAATTTTCAAATACAATTAAATTATGATTTAAGATGATTAAATTATGATAAGTGGCACTATAATGTTTACAACTACTAATTTCATAGAAAATGTATGGGATGTGTTTTTTTGAATTATTGCAAAAACTAACGATTTGAATTGATAAGTTAGGTACTTTGGGAGAAGTGTTCCTGGTGGGAAATAGAGTCGATTAAGACCAACTCGTTTTTTTTTTTTTGACAAATGCAATTTTTTAGGCTAACTGTACTTTTTTTTTAAATCTAAAAATGCTATTATTGTTTTCTTCAAAATAAAACAATAGTTTTCAACAGGTACCCTTCAGTGGCCAAGAATTTGCCACAGCCTGTATATAAAAACCACAAAAAAAATCCAACGAATTGAGAACTTCCTCCTTTTTAACCGACTTCCAAAAAGGAGGAGGTTCTATGTTCGGCTGTATGTATGTTTTTTTTTTATTTTTTTTTATTTTTTTTTTATTTTTTTTTCGAAGTCGATTAAAAATGGAAGATTCAGTTACGCGCCCCGAAAACATATTCTTTTTTTTTAATCTTCTCCGAAAAAAAGAATAGGCTAGTAGGAATCCCTAGTAACTTATCATGAAATGTAGCAATCCATAGGCTTCCAATTCTATTCTTGGTGAATTGACCGGCTCCATTATGGATGTTGCAACGATAGCGTTCAGAGACCTAGTAAAGGGCCGAAGCCTGGGAAAATTCTGCATTTCGCAACTAGATTCTGAACGCACCTAAAATGTACATCGAAAAATACTCGGTAATATTTTTAAATGTTTTTTGAAGTAAAACTTCTTTACGCACGCTAGACTTGGGGAGTAAGCTGGTGAATGCGTGACGAGCTAGAAAAATGTGATCGGGTGATGCGAACGGAAGTTTTACTTCAGTCGTGTGGTCTAAAGCGCAGTCGTTTTTTTATTAGATGGATTTCTTTAATGTGATGTGAAGTAAGAATATATTAAAATATCAAGGACTAGGTGCACAAAACCTTTATAATGAAACCGCGGGAGCTGAACTAATAAATGTAAAACTTTTACTATAGATGGCTTTGTGTGTACTTCTGTCATTCGACACAGTTACAGGAATAACATAGTTGTTAATGCCGAGTTTAAGCTACATAAGCCCATCCTTAATTTCATCCGAATCCAAACAGTACATGGATTAAATATTCCTTTTTAATAACCAGATACGAATCAGTGAAAAAACACCTTCTTTCGTATCTGGTTATGAGAAATAGTTACGTAAATGGACCAAAGGAACCTATTAAGTGTGAAGAAACAACAAACACACAGATAAACATAAATGTCACATATTGGCTAATTTCCCTATAGCATGTTTAATTAGCTTTCATCGTAAAAGAACTTGGTAAGCAGGTATTCTATTCTTGGGCATGTGGACGTGCGTCTTAAAAGGACTTTAAAAGTCGTAAGTCTGCTTTCGTTTCACAAATAAATAAATAATAAATAAAAATTGGTGGATATTTTTCACACAGCGCCATCTAGCCCCAAACTAAGCAAAGCTTGTACTTGTATAAATGCGCAAGGCTCGGTTCTCGTAAAGCAGCATTTTACTGGCCCAATTTGTTAGCAAGTCTAAACGGAGCTGATCTCTCCTATCCATCGCCCGAGCACATGCCATTAGCTATCCAGCACATTATCTTATCTAGATTGCTAATCTCTACGTGGACCTGTCTATTCGTAACGTCCTTTGCAAAGCAGATCATTTTATGACTTCCGTGAATGAATGAATGAATGAATGAATGAACACTATTGCCTGTAGGCAGCCGTGTTAAGATGAAGCGCTGATGACGTAGCTTGCTTAGACGTTCTTGATTGATTTTTGAAGTTAAGCAACGTTGTGCGCGGTCACAATTCGGATGAGTGACCGCATGTGCGCTTCCGTGCTTCGGAGGGCACGTTAAATTGTCGGTCCCGGCTTTTAAGCCATCACGGAGGCCTTTAGGCGGCCTATTACTAAGTGTTATAAACTATTTGAGGGCTCCTTTAGATAATTTTGAAGGATCTTGAACGTCAAAAAATTGAGAGGATGCCGTTTTCGGGAATATAGTCGTGAGCCTGTTCACATTTTATAATCTTCTCGTTACTTCTCATGTGTTATGACAAAACATCAGCCAAGAATTCAGGCCAATTGTTATCTGCTAAACAATATTATTTGGCAAACGTTGCCAACTCAGTGTGTACAATGTTTCTGCAATGTTTTTGCTAAGCCGCGGAAAGCCAGTGTGGGAACCGAGCCTGGACGCACAATCTCACTTATATGAAAAGGTTGAATGTTTGTCTATCGGCAATGAAACCTTTGCCTTGCAGTAATACAATAACGACTGAATGATTAAATAATTGTCAATTTGTTACTTAATCATATCAAAATAGTCTTACTTTTACTTTATTTGCTGCTTTTTGTTTTAATCCTGAATAAAACATGCTGTTTTTTCCAATGATTTTCAGTTTCAAAAATACTAAAACGTATTGGAAAATTATGAACAATCGACCCCACAGTTTATTAAAGAAATATTTTAATAAAATAAATTCCACTAAGTATAAATATTTTATTAAACTATGTTGAAAATCGCAAACGAAAGCTAGTATTACAAGGTGATGTGAAATGTAACATGTTTTACATAAATTCACTGATTTTAATATAGTTTGCATAAGTATAAATTAAATTAAATTAAAATTAAAATTTGTTTATTTCAGACAACTACATGGTCCATAGCTTGTTAGTACTTAATTAAAACTTATAAACTAGGGTTAGTAATATTTAAGTATATACACACGTTAGGAGGCATACCCTCCGCACAAGGCATCTCCAGAAAGGAGAAGTATAGCTCTCCGCAACAGTATTCAGGATGGTGTTGCGACTACCTCGTATTCTGCTTATCAGGGATGCAGTTTTCTTGCGCCAGATGGCATGAAAACCATCTGTGTGGTTCTGTGCAAACATCCCTGAGGCACTACAGAACCGAGGCAATCTCAACAGCATCCTAAATATGTTATTATATTGGACACGTAGGGTGTCTAGCGATCGTTTGGTATGACTGACCCATAGGCTTCCCGTGTACAAGCTCTGACAAAACGCTTTGAAAAGCGTTATTTTCACTTGGTCAGTACAACGGGAAAACCTACGTGAAAACCTACGTATAACAGAGGTAAGTTTGTTTTTTAAGTCTCTCATGATTTGTTGTGTACCTGATATTTACTAATCTTTTTTGGGTGTGTAAGTACTACATCTACATCGTCCCATTAAGAGCAGGTGTATGCACCTGAATTAAACTTTGTGCGTACCTACTATATTACTATTTACACAAAGTGGTATTACGAGCTGAGCACTTCCGTGCTTCGGAGGGCACGTTAAATGTCGGTCCCGGCTTTTAAGTCGTTAAGCCATGACGGAGGCCTTTAGGCGGCCTAAAAATTCCGTCACTAGAGTTGGCCACTTGCTCATACGAACTTACTTACTTATTTACACAAAGCTCCATAAATACAGAATCATGTGAGCGTGGCACAATCCTAGCTTCGTTCATTACACGCGTATCCTCTATGGAAATAATGAAGATGAATCACGTCAAAAGTGTTAAATAAACATCATAATGACGCGCAGCGCATCGCAGTTGCATTGCCAGGTGGTCAGCCACGCGGATTGTAGGGAAGGGCAAATATCGATAAAAACTTTTATGACCTAACGCAAAGTTTCTATGGTTTCTTCCAAATTCGGTTATTTTAAATTTGAATGTAGGTCTATTAGTGATGATATAATTTAGTGAAATAAGAGCAGGAATTATTTAGAAAAAAATAGATGTTAGTAAAATAAAACAGGATGACGCCTGTATCTCTAAACATAGTTATATTATTCCCTCATCATTCAATTATTTATGATCTTTTGAAGATATCGGAAGAGATAGAGGAAGGTGGCACTTTTAAATATATTATCAAACAACAAAAGATTAGATCTTATTTAATTTTCAAAAACTCTACCTAATATTGTAAAGGCAAAATTTCGTGTGTGTGAATGTTTGTTATCACGTATCCCTATACCAAATAAACAGATTTTGATGAAATTTTGAATAAAGATAGTTTAAGTTTTGGAATAACACATAGGTTACCTTTTATCCCGGAAAAATGTATGGTTCCCGTGGCTTAAAAAAATAGTAGTCCGCGGGCGAAGTCAGGGCGTTCACTAGTATATCATAATTTAATAAAAATAACGCATAAGTATTTAAAAGCCTACAAATAAAAAACTACAATAGATCATCGAAATATCTATTTATAGCAAGTCTTAATGTTCGAACTCTTCTGGAAGAGAGCAGGCTAACAGAACTGAAGGAAGCGATTCAGAAACTCAATTGGGATATTATTGGCCTATGTGAAGTACGAAGAGCAAAAGAAACCATTGAAGAGTTCACCGACTTCATTTTCTATCATACCTCTAGTTCCAAAGGAAGAAACGGAGTTGGTTTCCTAATCAAGAAACAACTTAAAAACAATATCATAAGTCTAAAGACCTACTCAGATAGAGTAGCGGCACTAGAAATACAGCTACCAAACAATATGCTATGGTCAATCATCCAGGTTTACGCACCTACTGAGCTGAGTGATGAGGAAGATATCGAACAATTTTACAACACAGTACGTACCGCCATAGAATCTGCTGACACAAAGAACCTAATCATACAAGGAGATCTGAACGCACAAATTGGGCAGATGCAGCAAGGCGAAGAAAAAATATACGGAAAACACTCTTATGGAAAAAGAAGCAAGCGCGGGCTGAAGTTAGTCGAGTTCGCACTAGAAAACAATCTAAAATTTATAAATAGCAAGTTCGTACAAAAGGTGCACAACAAGTGGACATGGATATCGCCGAATGGAAGACAACTTAACGAAATAGACTACATATTGACGAACAAAGACTCTTATATACACAACTTTGACATTATACGCAATTTGAATTTCTATACGGACCACAGAATGATACGATGTAAACTTAACATGACATCAAAAAGAAGAAGAATCCTAGCAAAACCTAATTCGAACCACGCTCGAAATCTAACCACCATTCCCATAGAAAATGGTAAATGCTGGGAAGAGAAATTCAGTGCTTCAATACATAGCTCAAACGACGTACAAACACAATACAACAATTTCGAAAAAGAGATGAAATCCTTTCTTAAAGAGATACCGAAGAAAAATAAGAACAAAGCAGACCATATAAGCCCAGAAGTAAAGACACTTATGGAAGACCGAAGAAAAATGTATGGTGAAAAAAGAACAAAACAAATAAGAGAAAAAATAACCAAAATAAGCAAAGAAATCAATAGACTTATAACGAAGGACAGAAAATTACAAAGACAAGAAACCATGGAAAAATGCATAGAGAAAACTGGTGGAATTAAGAAAGCATACAAACAACTCAGGAACAAAACCGAGTGGACTGCGAATCTGAAAAGCAAAACGGGTAAAATACTAACAAAACGACCAGAAATAACAGAAGAAGCTACAGATTTTTACAGAGACCTCTATGCATCGTCCGATCTACTATCTAGTATACCACAACGTAAGACACAACAATCGTTTGGAACGTCGTCACAGACTATCCTGAGATCTGAAGTAGAGTATGCCATACGAACGCAAAAAAACGACAAGACACCAGGGGACGATGGAATTACAAACGAAGTACTAAAATGTTTATCAGAATATCTTCAAGGACCACTACAAACACTATTCAATAATGTACTTAACACAGGAACGACACCGGAGCAGTGGTCAAGATCAACAATCACACTCATACATAAAAAAGGCGACAGAAGAGACCTTGGCAATTACCGACCGATAAGTTTGATATCAAATATATACAAGATCTTTTCAAAAATAATCTTACAGAGGATGACAAAGACGCTAGATGAACATCAACCACGGGAACAGGCAGGCTTTCGAAAGCACTATGCGACACTAGACCACATCCAAGTAGTCACGCAGATCATCCAAAAAGCCAACGAATACGGAGCTACTATTTATATGTGTTTCATTGACTTCAAAAAAGCATTCGATAGTCTCGAGTATAATGCGATATGGGAAACGTTACTGGAACAAGGCGTAGACGAAGAATATATAGACATACTTTATAGCATCTACTCAAAAAACTGTGCTAAAATAAGATTGGAAAGAGAAGGAGAAGAATTCCCTATTGAGAAAGGTGTGCGACAGGGCGATCCTTTGTCACCGAAAGTTTTTTCAGCCGTTCTAGAAACAGTATTTAGAAACCTAAACTGGCAAAACAAAGGACTAAAAATCGATGGAGAGCGACTGAGTCACCTGCGCTTCGCGGACGATATAGTAGTTTTTGCTGAAACCCCTACTGATCTGGAGACAATGCTAAACGAACTTACAAAGGAAAGCAAGATAGTAGGCCTTACACTAAACACATCAAAAACAAAGATTTTAAGCAACGGAGATAAACAAGAGATAATAGTAGATGGAGGAAAGATCGAGTTTGTGAATGACTATGTATATCTGGGTCAATCTGTTTCTTTTGAAAACTGTACACAAAAGGAAATCCATAGACGGATCGCAATATCATGGCAAAAGTATTGGAGTCTAAAAGAGATAATGAAAAACAGACAAACACATATAAACATAAAGAAGAAAGTATATGAAGTCATCATCCTACCGTGTTTGACATATGGTTGCCAAACGTGGTCCCTCACAAAAAAATACGAAAACAAATTAGCTGTGTGCCAGAGAAAGATGGAACGAAGTATGCTGGGAATAAAACTATCAGACAGAATCAGCAACAATACAATCAGAAACAAAACAAAGCTAAGTGACATCGTCAATAAAATAAGAACACTGAAATGGAACTGGGCCGGCCACATTTGTCGAATGGAGAACACTAGATGGACAAAAAGAGTAATGGAATGGATACCACGCGGCAACAAAAGGAAAAGAGGACGTCCAAAAACACGGTGGGACGACGTATTCCTCAAAACTATTGGAACAGACTGGATGAGACAGGCTAGAGATAGAGAGATCTGGAGAGACAAGGGGGAGGCCTACGCCCGAGAGGCGACTTTTACATAAAACAAAACTAAAACCCTAACTGCATGACACTTACAATAATAATTACTAACTAATTACTTAATTCAATTATTTAATTTTCTGAATTCTAAACTAAAATGAATAATGATAAATGCATAGTAATCAATTTTAATTTAATAATGTGAAATTCGAATTTATATGTAATAGAATAAAGGCTATTTTTATTTTTTTTATTTTATTTTTTATTATTTAAAAGCCATTTCACTTTTTTATAGTTTTTTTTATTATTATTATTTTTTTTTTTATTATTTATTTCACTAGCAAGTTCAAGTAATCTTCCCCATACAAAAGATATCAACGCGCTCTCCGTCTAAAATTTTTATCGATAAATGATGAGGCGCATCTCTACCACACCTGCAGTCTCGAGCATCGACCGACAATGGGGTCGTATCGCTATGTCACAATACTACGTGAGTAAGCTAAAGCCTTCAATCATGATATTTTCACTTGCAAATAAAACTAGGTACTTCAACAACTAATTGTGTCAAGAAACAATAGGGTTCAAATTGTGTTTTAAATGAATCCTAGTGTAAATAAACCACTATAATTTTTATAATTTTTTTTTAAACCGTTTATTGCCATAAAAAATACTTTTAATCTATGATGTTAAAATTTTGTGCGAAAACGCTAGCCGCCATGCTCCCCGGCTCCGGACGTCACTATGACGTCACGTGACGTGTAAAAAACTTGAAAAATTTCGAAATTACATAAAACACATGAGCGTTGTGACGTCACGACGGCATTAATATGGCGAACACAAGGAATTTCTATACTACGTACCTGGAACGCTGACTGAGACAGAAAACAAGGTCCGCTTGAGAAATAAAACTTGGGCGGTGTGTCTCTTTCTTTTTGCTACTGTGTGAAAGAGACAAAGCACCCAAGAAAGCCTCTCAACAAGACCAACAATCCTTATAACCAAGATTAAATGATAATAGATCGTTGTGTGGTCGTGATAAGGTTCAAAATCCTTTGTACATTTTTTTTTTATTTTTTATATACTACTAAGGTAGCAGACAAGCATACGGCCCACCTGATGGTAAGCGGTTACCGTAGCCTATGGACGCCTGTGACACCAGAGGAGTCACACTCGCGTTGCTGACCCTTTTAAGAATTTCAAAACGCCCTTTTTGAAGAACCCCATACTGTAGTCACTGGGGAAAACCGCGGCAGGTAGATCATTCCACAACCCAACTGTTCGCGGGAGGAAATTCCTCTGAAATCGCACCGTACGTGACCACATTGGTTTCAAGGTGTGAGGATGGATCCCCTGCCGATGGCGAGCATTGCGATGGTAGAATGGAGCTACAGGCACCATTTCAAATAGCTCTTCAGAACACAACCCATTATACAAGCGGTAGAATACACGTAGAGAGGAAAAGTCTCTCCTGAGGCTTAACGATTCAATACCACCTGAGACCCTGGGATTGTCAACAATTCTCACAGCTCGTCTTTGTATCGAGTCAAATGGCCCGAGCTGGTATCCAGGTGCTCCCGCCCAAAGATGACTACAGTACTCCATGTGGGGCCGGACCTGCGACTTATAGAGAAGCAGTCTCATCCCCGCACATTAAATGTCAGTCAGCATTCTACTATGTATACAATTTCTTTGGGCGAACAGCGTTTTGGACATTTGAAGCACAGACCAAAAATACACATTCTTGAAACTGACTGAAAATGATAAGATTTTTCATTTTCAAATGTAATAATACCTAAGTGTGGTTTAACACTAAAAATAAATAAAAAAAAAACCGGTCAAGTGCGAGTCGAACTCGTACGCCGAGGGTTCCGTAGGTACCTAGCCATGGTGCCAATTAAGCTAGTCCGCTTAATTGTATGAGCGCCCATACAACTCGGAGGACAATTTTAATTGGCGTCAACTATGTATGTATGGGAACACCCTTTAATTTTCAACTTTTTTAACGTTTTGGAATTTTTCCTTTATTTGTGCCATAAGACCTTGCTTTTTGCCAAATTTCGTTATTCTAGGTCAACGGGAACTACCATTTAGGTTTTCGACCCAAAACCTCTAGGGTACTTCCGGTTGACCTAGAATTGTCAATTTTGGTTACAAGCAAGGTCTTCCAGCACAAGTAAAGGAAAAATTCCGAAAAATAAAAAAAGTTGATAATTAAGGTAAGTTTTGGTACTCACAAGTTTTCACGAAAACCTAAAGAACAATGCCCAAAAATGTATGGACACCGTCCCCACCGTTGTAGCACTTTAAAACCTATGTTAATCGAAGGGCCATAGTCATCTTATCATTTTATTGTAAGACAGCGAAACTGAAATGTGAATCCGAAAAAAGTTATATCGACATGAAGAAACCGGAATCAGTCACAATTATTTTGCCGTTTATTATACTTTTTCGGCACAATGTTTTTTTAATAGATAGAGTAATTCAAGAGGAAGGTTTATATGTATAACTAGCGATCCGCCCCGGGTTCGCACGGGTGCAGTGCTCCTATATACGAGTATTAAGTAAGTATCAGAATTACACCAGTGCGAAGCCGGGGCTATAATACGTATCTGTCGCAGCCAACTGCCTGAATTAGCCATTCAATTAAGTGCCTAGCCATTTCATTGAGCGCCGCCATTCAATTAAATGGCTAGGCGCATAGTTGAATCATTGGAGCATTTAAAACGTTCAACACTCTGCTGCTCACTAGTTCTGCTGATTATCGTTTTTGTGAAGTAGCCATTGACGTTTTTTTAGGAATTTTCAAATAAAACTGCCTTCTTTAAATACAAATATAACCGTTGACTTTTTATTACAACAAATAGATTAGCCGGTGTTTTCAGTCTCTATTACAATATTGTCCCAGGCACTGGCTGGCCCAACGAAATTCTCTAAACGCTTTCCTATCCCATAGTACCACACGATACTGACGACATGCGCGCGTATAGATTATATTATATATCTTATATAATATATTATATAATTGGTTGAATTAGATATTCAATTAAATGCCTAGTCATTTCATTGAACGCTGCCATTCAATTAAATGGCTGAACGTCGGTTAGTCAAATAGTTGAACACAACGGCTAAACCAAGGTCAGCCATTTAATTGAATGCCGTTTTTAAATGAAATGGCTAGCCGGTTCACTTGCTCACAGAAAAACTAAGTAGGATTTGTTTTTTTTTATAGCACGCGTATCACACACCCACGCAGAAAGACTGCTCGAAGGTAAATCTATTATTTTGTGGCATACTATTAACACTGGGAACTTATTTTCTTTGTTTTTCACGACAAAACAACACACAACTTTCGAGAAACACCAGCTGTAGACGCCATCTTGTAAACAAAGCAAAAGTAGTGCCGCGGTGGCGGAAAAACATACTAATTCAATGAAACGGCGGCCTTTCAATCAGGCAGTAAGCAGCAGAGTGTTGAACGTTTTAAATGCTTCAATGATTCAACTATGCGCCTAGCCATTTAATTGAATGGCGGCGCTCAATGAAATGGCTAGGCACTTAATTGAATGGCTTATTCAGCCAGTTGGCTGCGACAGATACATATTATAGCCCCGGCTTCGCACTGGTGTAATTCTGATACTTACTTAATACTCGTATATGGGAGCATTGCACCCGTGCGAAGCCGGGGCGGGTCGCTAGTTATACATATAAACCTTCCTCTTGAATTACTCTATCTATTAAAAAAAACATTGTGCCGAAAAAGTATAATAAACGGCAAAATAATTGTGAATTTGTGACTGATTCCGGTTTCTTCATGTCGATATAACTTTTTTCGGATTCACATTTCAGTTTCGCTGTAATACAATATAATGATAAGATGGTTATGGCCCATTGATTAACATAGGTTTTAAAGTGCTACAAGGGTGGGGATGCTTTGAACATTCTTCTTTGCCTATATCTTTTTATAGTGTTGACTCAGGACCTTGATTTTTATACTCACAATGGCGACTATAGACCTTAGTATATGGTATAAATTTCAACTTGCTAGCTCTACCCGTTCCTGAGATAATCGATGGTGACACACGGACAGACGGACAGACAGACAGACAGACAGACAGACAGACAGACAGACAGACAGACAGACAGACGGACAAGAAAGTGATCTTATAAGGGTTTCTTTTTTTACCTTTTAAGGTACGGAACCCTAACTAGGTACTTAATACTTTTATTATTCTAACATAGATACACTTATTTTATTAATACACTATTCAAACTCTAGTAACGTTCTTGAATATAGCATCTAGTATCTAAAACCCTTTTTAATGTTATTGCAACAGCAACGATAGCTCATTGCAGTTACAACACTAATCTAGACTTGGAATCATCCGCCATGAAATTAAAATTCACAAAAGGTTACTGGCATTCTCACTGACAACCATTTAAATTGGTCACACTCTGTTTACTGAGATTATCATTTTGATATAAAATACAATAATTATTATTTATTGTCGAAATAAAAGTGTTATAAAAATGGAAAACTCATAAAGTTATATGGGCTTTTATATCTTTATTCGATGTAAAGCTGCGCCCTTGCGGCTTTACCCTAGTAGTGATGGTTTATGGTGGTGATGATGATGATGATGATGATGATGATGATGATTATCTATAACCTTCCTCAAAAATTAAGTTATCAAATGCAGACATATTTTTTCAAATCTGACTGCAAGTTTCTGAGATGCGCGTTCCCACAAACAAACGAAAAAAACAAACTCTACCGCTTTATTATCATAGAAGTTATAGACAAGAATTACAAGTATAGAAGTATAGATAATAGCTAATAGAATATACTTATCGCATGTGAGTTTTAATTCTTTTAATATTTTCTTTTAGGCTAGAGATCGTGCTTTAAGGCGCGGGACATACAGAAAAGACGTAAGACGCAGACGGGGCGCAGACATTTTTGTCTCTTCCGCGTCCCTTTCATACAAAATGTGACGGCGCGGCTCTTCTGTATGTTTTGCGGTGCGACGCTTCTATACATTTTCTATGAAAGGGACGCGGAAGAGACATACCTATGTCTGCGACGCGTCCTCGTCTTACGTCTTTTCTGTATGTCCCACGCCTAAGAAATCAACAGTTTTGTCTCTTAACTTTGACAATCTGATTTTGACCATCTAAGGTCTAAGCTACACAACGAGCACTTCAATATCGACCTAGGTGCCTATTATTTTAGTGACTTACCTATTTACCTAGGTATGTATTTCAAAGGTTAACACCCACCAATAAATCGAAACCAGCTAAGATTCATAAATCACCTCTTATCAGGAATTACTATTTTAAGCTATCGTAAACAATAACTAGGCAATAACTAACACACCGATACCGACCTTATCACCAGTGTGGTGATGACCTCAACAAATAACTATTGATTGAGGTTCTACTGTTTTCTATAACAAACATTCCGTCATAATTAAATAAACGGGCAAAGACTGTATGAAAACATCCATTTAGATTTTCATACATTCAAAAGGATGCCTAAGAATTCATTCAGATGCACGTTCAAATACGTAATTGGCATATTCCTATATTTCGCAGAAGTTAAATCTATACTAATTATATAAAGCGGAAGAGGTTGTTTGTTTGAACGCGCTAATCTCAAGAACTACCAGTCGGATTTGAAAAAGTATTTCTGCATTTGATAGCTAAACTCTTGAGGACGCTTATAGGCTACTTTTCATCATCATCATCATCATCACCATATACCATCACTACGAGGGCAACGCCGGCCACGAGGGTGGAGGTACTCGTAAGTCTCTATCTAATCATACGTCCTCCATAAAGCTCGAGTTTTCGGGAAGCAAATTGAACTGCTTAAGAAATGGATACACTACGAGGATACGAGGGCTCAAACACTTTGCTGAGCTTGTGACGGTACCGCTATCTTAGTAAATGCCTATTACCTGCATTCATAAGAATTTATCGTAACTTGGTGCCAACAAACGTGTCCAATAGATCACGAACCGAAAAGGACATGGATGAATGAGAAAACCTACATTCTGATTGTGGAATTTAAATGGTGACGTAAAACATAACTGCATTGAATCATTCTTAATAGAATGAATGCATTAATGAAAATTCTTTATTGCACACCTTAAATAAGCAAGAAACAACAATGACAAAACGATGTAACAATGAACAATGGGCAGTCTTATCGCTAAGAAGCGATCTCTACCAGGCAACCTTTGGATGGAGAAGAATCTTAAATAATGGAAGATTGATAGATCATAGAAGTTAAGACGTTCTACGCGATCACAGATAGATGGGTGACCACATGAGCATTATTAGATGATCTATTTTATGGAACAGAATTCCTAGCTGAAAGTCCTAAGCCAGGACGGATAGGATAGCCCAAAATTTTACTATGCGCTATCATAGTATGGCCAAGAAAAAACAAGTGGCTTAGGCTGGATTCGACCAAACCGAATTATGTTTTTACTCGAGAGTAAACTACTGTTTGTTTGAATTTTTCACATAGCAATGTTGACACCTTATAACCAGGATAATTTGTATGCACATAATAATGTTCGGTTGCGCTTTCTAAACAATTGTATTTCGAATGATGTCGGCTAGTTACTCTGGAGTAAGATGACTTTTGGTCGAATCTAGCCTTAGTTGCATAAACAATGCAAGATTACCGTAGGATTTCACCTCATCCAATTCAATTTTACCTCACGTACGAAATAATTCGGAATTAATTTCAAAATGGCGATCTTTGGCCGCGGATTGGGGCGTGGAATATTCTGCAATACGAACTCAAAGCTAAAGGTTAAGCCTGGTGGTAGAATACTAGTATTGTAATTAGCAAACAAAGGTAAATTAGCAACTGAAAAAAAAACGGATAATAGCGAGACAGACTCACGCCCTGAGTAGCTTATTCATAGCTAAACGATTTAAAAGAACGATAGAAAACTAGAGGTTGCTCTACCTCTAGTTTTCCATTTAAAACAATGTTTATGTCCTTAATAGAAGAGAGACTGTGAAAATAAAAGTTCGAGATCGTAGTGACTGGTGGAGATGGAGGGTCTTTGCACAACAATGTGGAACTCAAACAAGCCACTCCAGACAACACCATACTGTGCATACTACAAAGGACTCCATACTTACTAGATTACTTACTGGGCAAAAAACTTAGGCCCATCACATCTTTTCTATATGATTTATACAGTGTCAGGAGGCAATCTTTGCCTACACTTAACGGGACACTACTGAAGTGCCTGGGACATTGTTTGAGATGGAGTAGGCTTGCCCGGAACCTAAACCATCCTCTCAGCTTAACCGGCCATATCCTATCCTATCGGCCAAATCACGCGGGTTTCTTTACGATGTTTTCCTTCATCGTTTAGAGGTTGTAATAAAGCGCATATAATTTTTTAAACGAAATATCCATTGATGGCCACGGCCAGGATTCAAAGCCACGACCATCGGATTGAAAGTCGAGGTACTAACCAACTCGGCCAACACGGCAACCTGGGCAAAGCACATTTGAACGTTGATTCAATAGAAGAAGACTTTCGGGCTGACGTCATAGGGTTCCATGGCTGTGTTGTAGCACTCTGGCTTTAGAAGGATCGGTTTGATCAATGCGGGTTCAAATCCCGTCGGAATTGAAAATTTAGATAAGAATTAGTTTTTGGTTAAATTTTCGGAATTTAAAATGTAGATAAGAATTAGTTTTTGGTTAAATGTGCCTAAGTGTGGTTTAGCATTTTAAAATTAAACAAATTATTATAAGGAGAATTGAACAAACCCACAAACAAAAGCTAGCTTATTATGGGCGGTGCAGATGCTGCAATATTTGATCTGAATGGTAAAGGTTATCTCCTGTAGGCAGTGCTGGCAAACGATGACACGCCCATCTTATATAGATAATAATTATTATACTCACGAATATTATAATGCAGATAGCAGAATTCCATTAGTAGATAACAATTATTAATCGCCAGACAATGCAATTATTTTACCAATAGATAATACGATGGATGATTTTGCGAAATATAAGTTTCGGTTATAATACCTTTAAGTTCTATTGGTCAAGAAATCTATTTGAAAGGCTGATCAGATTCAATTATTCAAATTACGAGCAACTAATGTCAGTTTTTACATAGTGTTTATGAATTAGAAAGATCGTAATTTCATTTTATTAATGGCATACCATAAAATACTGTTACAGTGAATAGATAAAAAAGCTCATTTTTTCACTATTTCTAAATACTTCTGTAAATTAGACACATGGACATTTAGATTTAGATCAATAGATGACTTCATAATTAAACCTATCTATAGTAGGGTAAACGACCCTAATTTTGGCCCCCCACCATTTAATATCACCTCTTTGATTTATCCTATTTATTAAGAAACAACCGAATCTCACAGTGCTTCAACTTATCGAAATCGATGAAAACAATCATTAGCTACAATATTGACAAACCAAATAACGAAAAATAAACATAGTGGCGTCGGTACAATAACATTAATAAAATGTCTCGATTTGAGCAGTGAGAAACTATGTTTTTGCTAAGGTAAGAGCTTTCTTAATTTTATCGAATCTAAGTTTATCAGGGGGTTTTACTTTGCTATAGTTTTTAAATCATTTCATCACATATTATTCGAGCTTCCTGAGCACTAATTTTTAAGAATTACATTGTTTTCGTTCTTTTATTGCAGTGCCAACATTTGGTACAGAAAAATTAGTTTTTTCCATTTTATTGGCATTGATGACAATAATTGGTATTTCTGAGATTTCTATGAGTAGACCAATTATTGACACTAGGCCAATGTTTGAGCATAAGTCTGCTAATAATTGGTCTAACTAATGAATCAAACAAGAAAAAGAGGAATTTCAACAATATCAGCCAAACAACAGAAATTAGGAAGGAAACAACAAAAAGTGTAACGAAACTTGTGTTACCTACCTAAAAAGTTAGATATTGCGGAAATAACCTTAACTCACAAAAAGAAGACTGTAATCGAAGAAAATGATAGTGAATATGTTAATGTTATTTATAACAGACAATTAATGAAACCAAGCAAAACAAAATACTGCATCTCAGCTGCACTATAGCTAAAATAGAGAATTTTTAGACTGAGTTTGATGACAAGAATGAAGAAAAATAATAAATAAGTCTTTACGAATGTATTTTAAGCTCTCTTTAAGCAATTTCTTTCAATTTACCTACTTAACAGTTAGAAGGGCCAATAAATTGGTCCAACTTATGCCAGTAATTAGTCAAAGTATGCCCATAATTGGTAAAATCATGTTTTTAAATAAACCGCAAAAAAATAAATACAAAACTATGTTTAAGTACGTTTCCCATATATTAAAAACATCAATTAACTTTCATTCTATCATTTTGACAACTTTTTTTTGTTCGCCACACATAACAAAGACAGTTATCATGATTTAAGTACATAAAGATCCTTAAAGGGCCAATAATTGGGGGTTTTACCCTATCAAGAATAAGTTTTCATTGAAAATGAAGTCTTAGCAATTTTTTTTTCAAGATTTTCGATCCGACGAATATGGATTCCGTGGCCGAGTTAGTTAAGAAACTCCGGCTAGACCCCTCAAGCCGGAGTGTGACCCGATCGCTT
This sequence comes from Camptogramma bilineatum, assembly GCA_958496255.1. Classification (NCBI taxonomy): domain Eukaryota; kingdom Metazoa; phylum Arthropoda; class Insecta; order Lepidoptera; family Geometridae; genus Camptogramma; species Camptogramma bilineatum. The sequence goes on from OY292455.1 coordinate 16,998,001, forward strand.
CTATCAATGCGGGTTCGAGTCCCGTCAGAATCGTAAATTTTGATAAGACTTTTAATTTTCAATGAAATATTACCTAAGTGTGGATATCACTATAAAAATAAAAGAATAAGTTTTTGTGAGATAAATACTAATACATTCTAGTACTTACAAAGTTTCATAGCAAACTATTTGCACACCAACGCTTATAATAATAACTACTTATAATTTTACATCTGTAGTAACGATTCGAATAAGCATGATACCGGTAGTTACAGCCAAGGTTTATGTCAACTTTAATAGAATAATTTAGTTTAATGATCTCATTGACGTGCGTTAGACAAGGTACACGTTTTATTCAACCAAGAGGGTTATTCGTTAGGTACCTACTAATATTTAAAACAAAAGTGCAATGTTTTAATTTAAAATAAAATTTAATTTAATTTTAATTAAATCTTTTTAATTGCAATAGTGCAATTATACTACGACGGTTACATCCTCAAGATCATAATATTTTTGACCATGTAGTTTCACTTCTCAATGTACTAGGGCATCACATAATTTTAGAGTACTGTAAAATCTGTAAAATTAAAACATTAGTAACAAAATAATGACACTCTGGCATCCCTATCTGGCAACCCACTCGCTCGGCTCGCGCCAACTTCATTCGTTTCTTATGTGCGGGCATCGCAACATCGCAATAATTACGAAATTATTTTTTTCGCAAGAAAGTTATAATTAAAAGTTTATAATTAGTAAAACAACGTAAACGAAGTGGTGATTATACAATAAGAAAGAAGATTAAACTTTTGGAAAGGAGTTTATGGAAATCATCATCGTTTAGGAGAGATGAAGGGAGGTAACAGTTTTTTGTTTACTCAATTTCACCCAATAATCAAAAAATATTACCTATAGATGCATACGACAAATAATATCGTAAATTATTTACGACAAATAATTTTTACATGTCGACAATTCACATTAAAAAATATGTGACTACCTTCATTTTATTTTTGTCTCGTGTTTATTGTTGTATTGTTTATCGTTGCATTGTGATATTTATCCATCATGATAAACGATTTAGATTACGTCTTAGTAATAACAATTTTGTCAAAGTGACAAAAACTGCCGGTGTTTTTTTTCTTTGCACACAGGTCACCAACGATGTTGAAATACCTACCTGCGATATATTACGCGACGAGCTCGCGTTTGATAATTATCGCTCAGTCTCGTTTCGTCACATTATGACGACCAATGACTTTAAAACAATAAAAAGGGCAGACTGCAGATTGGATGGATATGTCTACCTGCCAACACAGGTCAAGGGTGTAAAAAGCCTAGGTTCCCTGCGTTATACTGCGTGACGTGATCACGTTTGATATCGCTTAGTCCGGAATGACTTTAAAGTAACAACAAACTGCAAACTGCAGATTGTAAGTATGTCTACCTGTGCATACAAGTCAAGGAGGTGGAAAACCTACCTGCGTTATACTGCGTGACGCGATCACGTTTGATATCGCCCAAATGACTTTAAAAAACAATTAAAACGGCAGACTGCGGATTGGATGTATGTATATGTTTACCTGCCCACACAGGTTAAGGGTGTAAAAAACCTAGGTCCCCTGCGTTATACTGCGTGACGCGATCACGTTTGATATCGCTTAGTCCGTAATGACTTTAAAATAACGACAACTGCAAACTGCAGATTGTAAGTATGTCTACCTGTGCATATAATTCAAGAAGGTGAAAAACCTACCTGTGTGACGCTATCATGTTTGATATCGCTTAGTCCGTAATGACTTTAAAATAACAACAACTGCAAACTACAGATTGTAAGTACCTGTGCATACAAGTCAAGGAGGTGGAAAATCTACCTATACTGGGTGACGCGATCATGTTCAATATCGCTCAGTCTCGTGTCGTCGTGTGATGACGACCAATGACTTTAAAACAATAAAACTGCAAACTGCAGATCGTAAGTATATGATCGTAAGTATATGTCTATCTGTGCATAAAGGTCAAGGGTGATATATATCTACCCAGCGTTATAGCGCGATGCAATCACGTTTGATTTCGCTTAGTTTCGTGTCGTCACGTGATGACGACCAATGATTTTAAAATAATAAAAACTGCAAACTGCAGATAGTAAGTATTATTATGTATACCTGCCCAATACCTACCTATGTGATATTGTGTGACGCGATCACGTTTGATATCGTTCAGTCTTGTTTTATTACGTGATGACGATCAATGGTTTTAAAATAATAAAAACTGCAAACTGCAGATTGTAAGTATGTTTACCTGTAAGTATTGTGTCATACTGCGTGACGCGAACAAGTTTCTATCGCTTAGTCTCATGTCGTCACGTGACGACGACCAATGACATTAAATTCAATAACAACTACAGACTGCACATTGTACTGTACAGGTTATATTACCTGACTTTTGTAACTTTAATGAAAGCGTAGTATGTCTTCCACCACTCTCAGAGCGCGGCTATTATAATACCAGACTCCATCACCGGGAGCTCTGCTTTATTTGTCATAGTCAGACCATGACAATCGGTTCATGCATTATGCCTGAATAAAGAAATATATTATTATTATAATTATTATAATTATCTATCTTTATAGGAACTCTCTAAACGTTGGGGTCGGATTCTGGTGGAAGGTGACCGAGACCAAGAAAACCAAAGAGACCTCGTAAAAAAGACTTTAATATTTAAATATTCTATAAATATAAAGGCATTCAGATTAAAAGGTATGACCTTAGCTTACTCTCTAGATCGAAGCAGGAGCAGGCAAACTGGAAGGCCATTCCAGAACTAAACCACCCAGACCATTCAGGTGGGGTGGACCGAAGAACAGATGCCAAATCTGAGGTAATCGTCTTAAGATGGGTACCCGTTCCAAGGGCGGAGACCACCACCTGCCGCGAGCTCTTCCTGCACCAAGACTGAGTTCAGGACCCGCAAAACGCATAAGAGGTAAGTAATACTACTTCATGCTAACAATTTGCGCTATTTTATGCTAATTACTGCGCACTCTGCTGTACCCAATGATCTTCTACTATACCTTATAAACTGAGGTAGATGTGTTGTGTTGTGCCCCGCTCCGCGTGGCGAATTAACTTCGGGCTGGATAGCTTGAGTCAACTCGGTCGCTCGTCACAGGCTGTCATTTGCGACTTGCTGCTCACGTAATTGTGAAAATTATATTTATCTCGTTCTGACAACGAGGTTTTGTATTTCTCTGCTATCTTTTGGTTTCTTGAGTGATGTAATGTAAACGAAGCTGCGAATATTCTACCTACTTAGCTGTAAAACAATTTCGCCGCGTTTGAAAGCTTTTATAATGAGTTTAATTAATATAACGTCTCTGTTGGAAAAATATAATTAGCTGTACCTAGCTATATGAATGGATTTAAAATCCCGTTTAATAGTAGGCCTCCTGTACAAATGTTGGAACAAGTTAACCAAAAGTTTAGCAATACGGAGTTACTCGTAGAGCAGTTATGTTCAGCTACTCATAAGTTATAGTCATCAGAATCTGTGATGCTTACATAAAACATATTCCGGACAATTTTTATCTAAAACTTTTTTGACAAATTATTCGTGAAGGCACTTCTAGATTTAGTGTTGAGTCGATTTATCTTTCAGTCAATATTTTAAAATAGTAGATACTTGCACCGCTGCTAAATTACTTATTAAAGACTGCTTCATGGCTATGATAGACTTGCAAGATACATATGTTTTTTAGTACCCGGTCCATAAGGGCCTATCATTTCTTATCAAGAAATACGGACTGATTCTAGTCATTTATTAAAATGAAATTCAGTGCATAAATGATACTTATAATTGCCACGACAGAGTCAAGGAAACCTTCAAGATTGGGTTTTATTATTATTAACCATAAAAAAAAAAAAAGTAACCTTATCTCATTTGAAAAAAAAAAAAAAAAACTTTTTGAGTTCGAATTAGACTCCCGTGCCTAACAGGTGCCTGAATTTGGCAGAATTTTAACACAAATAGAACACTTATCTTGTTAAAACTCGTTCACTAACCCTAAGGGATTTCACGAAATTTTTTCGTGTTACTTTGCTCAGCTTGTCCTGCAGTTGCCCGTGAACGGCTATAGGTCCGCTTCGAATCGGCTTGAAATTGAGAAATTTCTAGCTTCTTTGATTTAACGACTATGACTCCTACATGGTACACAACACACATATGTACCTATATACCTACGAGTAGCTTATATCCAGATTTGTCTTTGTGGCGAAATTATATTTTAATTTCAAATAATCCTATTTATGGTATTAGATTTTTATGGATGCGCCTTTAAAGGATTGGGGCGTCTTAATTTTAACGGAGAACATGTAAACGGTTTCTAGGACTGCCGAGCCAGATACGCTATCAACCTTTTAGAACTTAAAGCCGCTTCTATAGAATTACAGCGTTTCGCTGGCAAATCGATACAAAATAAATTTTGATCCGTAACGATAAAACGAACGCGATATGTAATTATGATGAGGAGGTGTCCAGTTTAAGCATTTAAACAATTTAAGTAGTAAGATCTAGTAGCGGCGTTATAGTGTAGCATATTCTAAAAATCCAAACTCAAAAAAGAAGCTGGACCAGGGATCCAGATGTTTTAAAATTATTATTGATACATTATGGAGTCTATCTCAAACAAGTTTGAATGATTTATGAAAATTATTTATTTGCCACTAGAATAAATATGTAAATGTCATAAGTTCGTCTCTTGAAACGAGATCCGTCCGCATTCGATATCGATGCGTTTACTCTAGACTGGAGTGTTTATTTCTTTCTACACATTCCCTCCTTTTTTCATTCATTTTAATATACTTAAGTAAACTAAGCAATAATCGTGCTACTAAAATTGGTCGTCCCTTGTCAGATTGGTACCATGGTACCCATTGTTCATAAAAATATATATACTTATTTATATCTCAAGGCAAACTAGTTTACATAATACCACATTAGGTACTCTTTTCAACTTTCAGACTCTGGCAGCGACACCCTAGTGTCATCGCTGTTATTGAGCAAGCCTACTCAAGACAAGCACTGTAAGCAAGTGCTATAAAATTGATATACCTATCATCTTTTTTCTAAAAGTTCTTTAAAACAATAATAACTGTGATTCCACAAAATGGTGGCAATTTTTGCACCAAACTTTAAATTGACTTTTTAGAAGTTATATTCTATTTGTAATCGATTTTCTAGTTAGCGAATATAAATCTGGCTCAAATTATTCGACTTTGAATACTTGTCATTCAGCGCTTGCTCTGGTATTTGGTAAACGGATGAGTCAAGATGATAGAATAGAACTAAACTTTATTTTTTCCAATAATGAAAATAATCTGAAATCTGAATCTTGTAGGTGCTTGATCATGATCACCTTTCGAAATTATTTCATAAACAGATAAATTTTTCTTACAAAACGATACATAATGCGAGTGTCTCGACAATAAGCCGATAAATAATGCAGATTTTGTCAGTCAAATAGTGGCGTCTATGGGTAACGGAGTCCCACTAGATATTTTATAACGAACCGACTCGTTTGGTCAGAAGTTCTATATTTGACCCAAAATGATGAGCGGTATGTATTTTGGTTTTTTTGTAAAATATTTTAAGTATTCTATCGGTTTCACCAATAGGTACTTAAATAATTGAATATTTTGAATTGAATATTTATTTATTTGCATATTCCATTTTTTGTCAAAACATGCAATCTTAAGTTGATTGTAAGGCATCATTAGGTATTAATGTACCTACCTGCTTTTGCGTTAACCGCTTATGTCGTTAAAGGTCGCTAAACATCTACATGGTCAAAAATATTATGATCTTGAGGATGTAACCGTCGTAGTATAATTGATGGTTAAACAAACTTACCAAGTGAAGTTTGGCCATAATTATACGAGACGGTTACATCCGAAGAGATCAAGAAGGTCCCACCCGAACCCATAAAGGCCCTTGCTACTTTAACGACATAAGTGTCTCTGAAGAAATGAAGTTGGCGCGAGCCGAGCGAGTGGGTTGCCAGATAGGGATGCCAGAGTGTCATTATTTTGTTACTAATGTTTTAATTTTACAGATTTTACAGTACTCTAAAATTATGTGATGCCCTAGTACATTGAGAAGTGAAACTACATGGTCAAAAATATTATGATCTCTTCGGATGTAACCGTCTCGTATAATTATGGCCAAACTTCACTTGGTAAGTTTGTTTAACCATCAATTGTGTCCTCAATCCTTTTGGACTTGTGTCCAATTAACATTTTGAGAGAACGCGTAAATCTAAACTTATAAAATAGTTTGTCCTGACTGCTTTATCTATTATTATACTACTAAAAGAACTAAGTCTAAAAAAACTATGATTTGGAACATAGGTTTACATTTTTAAGCTTCGAATCAGAGACTTAGAAGTTTATTGTTTGGAAATTTCAACTGAAATGGGGGCTCAAAAGTTTTTCCCGCAGTCAATGGCTAGTTTTCTTAAAACCCTGTTATGAAATATATGTACTTAGTAAATGTAAAAAAAATGTAAGTGTTACTTAAAATGACACGAGTGCATACCTACCTGGTATAATAGGCAATATGCATCAATTTTTTTTATGGTTTTACACGATAGGTTATATCGTCAAATAACCGTCATAAAAATTCCAGCGCCGAAATACTAAAATTTTATAACAAAAATAATTTTTGAAATTTACCAACATTTTCACGCATCTGAAACACGATTATTATTGTTGTCACAGATTACTGTTGTAGTAACAATTTGTGAACTTTGACGTGTGACGTCAAATTGATACTAAGTACAACAGTAATCTGTGACAACAATAAGTTCGAGTATAGGAATTGTGAAAATTAAAAAAAAAACTTATCTATGGATCGTCATATCTGACTCGTCCTTGACTTTTCTTATGAACTCATGTCGTCACATCCTTTCACATCCTTTTCAAGTATTTTGAAATTCCTACTATTTTTTGCAATTTTTAAAATTTATTTTCTAATCGAAAATGGTTTAATATTAAAAAATAATTACACACACATACCTCTAAAGCAACAATGTTCATAATAAAATACATTTAACCCGCTTTTGAATCAGACGCATATTGCCAATTATTAAGTAGGTACCTAGTACATATTATCTTGTCTGTGGTTATGAGAAATTTGTTCCTATTTGGTTTTTATGTGTTTCCGTTGTACTTTTATAGACTGTAACTTTTTTGAAACAAACAATTTTTATTTTTAATTATTTTTTATTTAAAAGAAGCATTTGGCCGAACTTCTGGCCATAAAAAATCTTCAAAGCATCTTAATGGTCTACCTTGAAGATCTGAGCGGATGCTGCCAAACTTGGGAGTACATCGTGAGTCTTTTTTTTTCGATAATTTACAGATTTTATCAGCACTCATACATCATAGAATAATAATCATTACAGTACTTCAAGCTTTATAATAGACATCGGTTATGTTCGTGTTTTCCGAATATGTCCGACAGCAGTGTATGATTCCACAAAACAGAATGCGACAGAAGTGCATGTCGTTAGCTGCGCAGCTCGCACGGCTTGCAACTAATTTGATTTTCTTAAAAATTACATTGATATTTATTTGTTTGCGTTAAAGTATAAATTATGAGTAATTTTCATTTCCAAATGACTTTTCGTCAATCGTTTTTGTAATTTTATGCGATTGTTTCCGATGTTTTCCTAAACGCATTATTTTTCTGGTTTTACTGTACTTTTGTTTACATAACAATTCAAGGTGATGAAAATATTTATTGTTCTAACGGCCATTAAGAGATAGCAATCTAAGTTGTTAGCGCGAAGTCACTTCCAATCGAATTATAGCAAAATTATCTAAACATGATCTACAAATACTGGGTAACCTCAGTATTAGTACACAGTAAATACAGTCGCCTTCGGAAATATGCTAATGAACAAGGTAAGTTAGATTTATGGCGAGTACAAAAGGAAATTTTCAAATTCAAATCACCTCACATAACTGCCTTTAAGTGGGCCCATAATCTACCTCTTGGGTTCCAACCGAAGGCGGGGCGTTGGGGTCGGCCGAAAAAACGTTGGACGTTGAATAGAATAGAATAGAAATAAGTTTTATTTTCGTCACAATACGGTACATGCACACAAATCAAAAATTTTATATAACAGTGACAAGAAAATAGGGCTACCCCTCAGCATTTGCTCCGTTGGCGGGACGATCTTGTCACCTTTGACGATGGATGGTGGGACTCGGCGAAGGATAGAGACAGTTGGAAGAGTTTGGGGAAACCTTTGCCCAGCAGTGGGACGAAAAAGGTTAAAAAAATCGATTTCGAAAGTCAAAACAAAACCATTATCTGCCAATCTCAGATTGTCAGTAGTCATCATTATTTCCTATTTCAACAACATTACCGTAATACATTTGAAATGGAACCTATAATTTTAACACTCCGTCGAGGTCAACATAGCAACCTTAAAAGCGTATAATTTACGATAGTTTAAATCAAAATAATTATTTGAATTTCAGACAACTACTGAGCTTGCTAATTTAAATTAGATTATAAGCTATCACACCTTACTTAATAATTATATAGTAAGTCCATACATGGTCATCATTTCATCACCGTTGGCTCAGCAGTACATCAATGGCTGTAATAGGCCTCAGAAAAAAAGTCAGTTCTATATCTAATCAAGAACATTTATTTAACACATAAGTATTCATTTATTAAAATAAATCGATTCTAATAATAAGACTTGCAGCAGAATAAGCATAAATGAAAGAGTACCAACCTAAACAATAAATTAACTTAAGATATTGTAAGGACTGACACGTCAGGCTCTAATAGAAAATCTCTACCAATCTTCAAACTCTCTCAAACTTAAAACCTTCCCAAAAATAAACATGATTACAGTACTTCAAGCTCTAGTTTGGATCTCGGTTATTCTCGTGTTTTTCGAATACGTCCGACAGCAGTGTATGATTCCACAAAGCAGAATGCGACAGCAGCTCTAATTTGCTTTTCTTAAAAATGACATTGATTTGTTTGCGATAAAGTTGAGATTATGAATAATTTTCATTTCCAAATTACTTTTCTGATTTTACTGTACTAGTAAGTATATTAATTCTGAAGTTATTAAAGTTTTTATTGGAGAGTGTGTTCATTAACTTCTATGACAACTGTACGAAACATTGTCGGTGACACAAACTAGCACCACTGCATTTAAATAAGACATGATACCTCTACGCCACTGTGGTCTACAAACTAATTCAAAATGTTAGTTACTAGTCCTACTAATATGATAATGGCGAAAGTTCGTGAGTGTGTGTGTGTGTGTGTGTGAATGTTTGCTACCACGTATGCCTATAACTTATAAACAGATTTTGATAAAATTCGGAATGTAAACAGTTTCGGTTCTGCAATAACACATAGGCTACTTTTTATCCCGGAAAAATGTATGGTTCCCGTATATATGGATAAAAAAAATTTTAGTCCACACTGGCAAAGTCGCGGGCGTTGACTAGTCATTTATGAAGCCTAAATGTGTAAACCAGTTAACACTGTACCAAACATGATTCAATACAAAGTTCTAACCTTGCGCCTACATTACAATATAACGCAACAACACACGGAATGCAAACATGCAACCGTGAGACTTATATAATTTACATACAGTACATTACAGGCCCCATATCGTGTTTGATAATGATCTTAGAATCAAATGAGCAGTGCACACGCATTATGCAAAAAATACAAGTAAATCCAAAAACATTTAGATGCAAGAACATTTATGTCAAATACGTTATCCAAATTCAATAGATAATGCTAAAATGTACAAGGGGTGACACAATGCTAGTCTTTTTTTTTACAACACTGTCCTCTTTCTTTAACAGATTAAGAACAGCTTTTTCATAGGTTTCCCAGCTAGGATGTCTTTAGCCGCCGACAGTCAAGCAGTCAGAATGAAGTGGAAGAGGGAAACATGTTGTGCCAACCTCACTTAGTGGGATAAGGGCAGGGAGATGATGATGATGAGTCAAGCAGTCACTGCTTCCGAAAGATTTTGTTTATCGAGTACCTATTTGAAAATGGAATTACTACCATGAACCAAATAAGTAGTTAGTTAATAAGGTCTTATTTTTATACTAATTAATTAATTAATAGCTGTTAAATAAATGAATCTGTAAACATTCTTCATTATTCGTACCAATAGAACATTGAACTCTTTCGTCATACAAAAAAATGAGTTGGTAATTTTTGTAAAAAGATTTCGCAACTCATTTGCAACTGCTCACTTTCACCAAAACAAAGATAAATGAATGTACTTTCCAAAAGTCACTATGAAACTGCACTTTGATTTTTTTTTGTAATCAAAGTCATCACAAATTGACATTTGATTTGAGAAGATTACAATCAAGAGAGTGTGATTTTATACAAAGTTATAAGTAGAGTTTTTTAAAAACTTTCAAAAACGGGTAAAAGTCGTATGAAATAAATTTGTATGTTCTTGAATGATGATAAGACTAAACAAGCCAGTCATTTAACTCAATTTTTTTGCGACAAGTGACGTCAAAATTAATGTGCTTGGTCATAACGAAAATGCCTAAAAGTTTAGCTTTAAAACGGTTTAAAAGTAAGCTTTACGTTCCTGCCAAATAAATGTCAATTGACTTTGAATTGTCGTGTGGATGCAAAAAATTCAAGATATTTTTTTGGATCAAAAAAACAAAGATAATTCAAACAATAGAAAACGTTGACAGCTGCAAAAGTTAAAACAGTAAGTAAGTAATTGAAAGGTTGATTTGATTGACCTCAAGGATCACTGAGAAAATGTAGTTCGTGTACCTTTACTTTTATTCAGAAGATCTCAAAGGATACATTACATTCTCGAAGCACAAAGATTGAATTAGGTACTAGTGGCAAAACAAACTAATTTAAGCTAATAAGAATCTGGCAGCTCGGATTTTTATCAGCTTCCAAAGCTGTCAGCTGTCAAATCAAGGCAGCCCGTGTGAACCGCGCCTTAGAGAGGTGGTAATGCAAATACCTAACTTGATTGAAACATCGATAGGGATAATCCTGACAGATGTTGGGATATTTTAGTGAAATATACATACAATGCCAGCGCCCAACAACCAGACTCAAAAATAAAGCGTAAATCACTGACAAAGGCATTTTTAATGATAATTTTAATAATCATTCATTCTTTAATTCAGGCAATTCAAAAACAAAATATATAATGCCATTAGCCCATTTTTATAAATACCTTACAGACTTACATCCATACAAAATTATAAAACTTAAAACTAGTCAGGGCACTTGGAATGAATTTTGTCATTTTTTTTTCAAAGCAATCCTGTATAATTTGTTCTGAATATAATTATAAATAATTTTTATATTTATTTTTAACCAAGGCATCATGATCATCATTGCAAATAAAGATTTTTTTGAAATTCTTGTTTTCATCTAAGTATTTTTTTACTTTGTTCTACGTAGCTAGTAGCAGTACAATGAAATCATTAAATGTTAATGTAAATAAATTTAAAAATGTTAGAAATCCAAACTGGGAGTTAAACACTATAAAAATCTGTAATCATACCATTTTAGGAAATAAATATTTGCTTAATAAACCAATATTTCTCAACGAATAGTTTGAAATTGTATTAAAAAGTATCGTAAAATTGCTCTTAAATGCCAATAAAAACAATGGAATTTGGAAAATATAAACTAATACCATATTAAGTAAGTCATAGCAAAGCTTGTTAATTTAAATAAAAAATCACTGGTCAAGGCCAAAGAATGGACAGAGAGTGGTTATAGATCTAATATAATAGAATATTTGCATACCCGATGATATTTCGTCTCGATAGTCTCATTCTCGTGTTTGCATTGCAAATGCAATTTGCTAATAAGTAGCAATAACGAGGGTTTATCTTGTCCAGAGGAGAGCCGTGTTGGCCGAGGGGATTAGTACCTCAACTTTCGATCCGAAGATCGTGGGTTCGAATCCTGGCCGTGCCTTAACTAAACTAAAAAAAATTATATGCGCATTAATACGAGCTCTAAACGGTGGAGGCAAACATCGTGAGAAAACCCGCGGCTTAGCCAGCCCCACACGTATTGACCATGTCTTTCCTGTGGATATGGCCGGTTAAGCTGAGAGGATAGTTTAGGTGCTGGGCAAACATTGTCCCAGGCACTACAGTGTACCGTTAAGTGTAGGCAAAGATTGCCTCCTGACACTGTATAAATCATCTAGTAAAGATGTAAAGTCCAAAGTTTTTTTGTGTAACTGAACTAAATATAAAACAGTAGCTCTAATACGAGTTTTTGTCCAACTGCGGCCAAACACAAAAGGAGGGTTATGTGTTTGACCTGTTTATTTGTATGAATCCGTTGCTTTGTCCGCTCGTAACTACTCAACGACTGAACCGATTTTGATAAATAATATGTCACTATACATTTTTGTCTTGATGAAATTCCCACTATTTTTTGTACTTTTCAATTATTATTTTCTAAACGAAGAAGTACTTAATTTAAAAAAAAATTACATTGACTTCATTAAATGACATAATTCTAAAGCAATAATGGTTAAGTATACATTTTTTTAACCCTTTTTTTATTCAGACTCATATTCCCTATTGTTACTCATTTCTATTGTTCATATTTTAGTAAACAAAAGGCAGTGTACTATTTTATAAAAAAATCAAAACACTAGTTTATTGTGTAAAGGATGTCAGCGATTATTTCGAGTAGTCGGTTCAAGGGGATATCAATTACTCGATAGACGGTGGCTGGTGCAATAGCCAGTTATAGTATTTTGTTCAATTACTATTAAAATTACAAAAAATTGGTCTTTACTATAAATTATAAATAAATTACAGGTTTTCTTAATTTCTGCCTACAAATACGAATTTTTATCGTCAACCTCTTTCGTTTCACAGCTGGGCATAGGTCTCCCCCAAACTCTTCCAACCGTCTCAATCTTTCCTTCGTTGAAGGTGAAGTTTTCTCGGTCGACCCCGACGCGCGTCGATTGGAACCCAAGGGGTTGATATATGGGCCCACGGGCCCACAAATAACATACTTAATATAAAATTTTAGACATTGGAAAACATTTCACTCTCAAAATCTGGTATCTCCATCAAACTTTTTAATCTTTCAAACCCAATAGAGATCTTTCCGCCATGATGCCGTGTGAAATGTTCAGAATTATTTATTTGTTCCTTTTTTAATAATCATATTTTTTTTTTACAAAAACAGAATATAATAAGTTTATTAGGCCATCATGAAACGGTTTAATTTAGTAGTTCATTCAATTTGAAGTCATAACCAAAATTGATGTTGATATTAAATATTAATTGTTGAAACTGTTGGAACAAGCGAGTCAATTATACAATTCATTTAAACCGTGTATGTAGTTAACATACTAATTAACATTTCAAAGCTAACAAACACAATATTTTGTAAATACCAACAACATAATAACGTAACAAAATATTACCAAATCAGTTGTTTAGTTGTTAAATAATTGTGCTACGCTGTTTGTTTATAACATACATTATAATAAGTAAGTTACTTATATGAAATAAAAGAAAATCCGGGATTTCAGCTAACATATCACAAAAGCACCAATTTTATAATACAGAGCATACTGAAGTTACCGTAGCGATTTTTAGACATTATATGATTTATTGCATTAATCATTTTTTACGCATCTAACTATAATACATCATCACCATCAACATTATCAGCTTGTAGTGACCCACTGCTGGGCATAAACCTCCTTCCCTAATCGCCAAACAGCTTCATTCTGTGCCTTTTGCATCTGTCTTACCATTTACGGCAACTATATCGGCCATCCATTTTGCAGGAGGTATTATTACTTAACCTTTAAAACTACGGAACCCTAAAACATTATGTATTTATATTATTCATTTTGTTGTTTTAAAAATGTCAAACGCAGTGATCACCGCGCCGCGCACCGGTAACATCTTGTCAGGATAATGCACTTTGGATAAAATGCTGTATTTATTTTGTCCTCGAAATGTAGACCACATTCTTACCACATTATTGTAGTCCAGTGCAGTGATATTTGGTATCTGAACGATGACTAATTTTTGTCCTTTACAATGGAGCGATATGGGTGGTGAACTTGAAATTATATCCCGCGGAATAATATCTCAGTTTCAATATTAATTGCTTAATCGATCGAGCGAGCGAAGCAAGTCAAGATTGAACCTCGAATCGCTTACGCTATAGATACAAGAGAAAATGTATGGGAATTGATTCAATGACAACAAGTCACGTGGTCAGAAAGATTAGCGTTGATAGAAAGAGATTCGATACGAAGCGCTTGTAATTTGGCTACGGCAGCAGATCTAGAAGCTATAGGTTCTATTATAATATTAGTTTATTTGACACTCACACAGAGGATACAGAACAGAAAAATATAATACGGAGAAGGTTATCCATAAAACAGACATTAAAAAGGTTCACATACCAGTGTGGTGCCAAAAAGGCCCAGTCTCAGCTAATCCTGGATACTCCCATGAGGTCCCACGGGAGACAGCGCTGATTTTCAAACTACCTTTTTAGGGTAAAGGTAAGGGTCGGACACCATATTATAGGATCTATGAAGATATTTAAGGCCAATCGCCACACTTTAATCACTTTAAAATAAAATGAAACTTTTTTATCAAACAATCAACAGCTTTAAGTTGAACATTATCGGCTTCCTGTGTCCGTGTGCAAAACTTAAATGATTCATAAATAAGACACTTTAAAACGTAAGATTATGGCGATTCCCTTTTACGGGTAGCAATCATGGTCGTTGAAGACTTTTATTAAGTGTTAAGTTCACGGTCTCGTTTGGTACGAGGAGTTTACTAAAATAGTATGTTTTACTGTCGGCTTTTCTTTTCCCAAAAACTTAAACCTTTACAGGCCTTACAGGTTTAACAGGAACCTAGATAAATACTGCCTTAATCTAAGTTATAACATAAACTGAAAAAATATGCTTAAATTTTAAACGAATTTGGTAGTACGTTTGTACATTCGTCTGTTGCAGGCCCCTTAAGGTGAACGAACACCAATCCACGCCTAACGCGTCGAACGAATCGAAAGAAACGAATTTTAGTTTGCGCCGAGCTTAAAACTAAAATATCTTCAGAAAAAACTGTTATTGCCAATACCTTTATGATATTGCTACGTTTATCCACATGAAGTCGTGATTCCAGAATAGTCTGAACAGCGTTTCAGTCACGCTACGAAACATTTACAAATTACAACTTTATATCATAGAGAATTATGATGAGACATACCCTACTAAAGACCAGCATGAAAATAAATCATCAGTTTTGCCTAACTGTGGGAAAGGACTGCAATAGTCGACTGCATAATGCAGTTGACGGGATCTATCGAAGTCAGATTTATAGCCCATCTACATACACTGGCGCCAAGAGTTCTAACCATCATCTTGAGCAAAATTGAACCTTATTTTATAGCTACGAGATACAAAATTTGTTTTGTATTAGTATCAACTCTTTGGAAACAACGATTTTGAACCTTATTCAAAAGAAACAAGATATCCAATCGTATTCAACATAAAACAGTATCCTTTTAAAAGTGACACTTCTTGGAACAACATAGAAAATATTTAACATTTTTATGCATAGTTTGAGGAAAACAGATGTTATCTATTTGAAGAAGACGCATCACTACACTATTAAATTCTTTGCGCTGTTTCACATGATATGTGTAAACAGGCTCACAACTTAAACCTAAATCACTATAAAAATATTTAACACGTTTATAATATAAAATATATAATATAAATAAACTTTATATCTTCTTTTCTAAAAATTCTTAAAGATCTGAAAGAATGTGTCTACCGCACCTTGTGAATACAGTCGTGATCATAATTTCATTTATTTTTTTTCTTAGGCGTTTTCAGTTTATATGCGTCGTGACACGAGTGAAGAACGGGTCTTGACGGTGAAGAAAAATAATCAAGGTGACACTCAGGAGCTCTTGTAGACGTCCGTTTTTTTTTCACCGGACAACGGACCGTGTTTTTCACCAGATTCGCGCGCGGTGGTGTATGGTGCGTAATGAATGTGTGTACACGCGCCAGATATCGGTCTGGCGAACAATTTATGCCGTTTTTAAGGATATCCGTTTGTTGACGGTCCGTTGTCCAGCGAAAAAAACGGACGTCTACAAGCGCTTTCACGGCTTTGTCTGCACTACACGTTCTTTATAAACCGTTATTTAAGCCATTCATTCCTGTGGATAAGATAGATTGCGCTAAGAAGATAGTTTAGGTGGGGTCTGATATGTAGATTCGAAATTTCGAATGCCGTCGTTGGGACGCGTGCTGGCTGTTGCGATAAAAAACTAAGTGGTACGCCCTTTCGAAAAGATGTTGTATCGAAACCGATGCTAGGCAAATTCATAATATCAAAGCATACGGGCTATTTCGCATAATGTCCCAGACTACATAAGTTGAGTGTTGGTTACCTCTGTTACAAATGATCTGGTACTTCACTTTTAAAACTTTCGTGAGTTGTCCTAGACATTATAAACACTACTGCCTCCGCGGCTCTCGTCCCGCGCAGAGCGTTACATTGCTCGCAGTGTGAGACGCGACCGCGAGGAATAACCTTACCGCAACTCCCTCTTTACCCAGATGAAGATTCTCCGGATGAATCGAAACATTGTCGGTTTCTAAATCGACGATATTTTTACTTGAGTAATTCCCGTGTGTTAAATAATGATCTGGTAGGTACTGATAAAAAAGGACCAAGTTTTTTAGATTGTCTTCTATTTGGTCTAGTAAAAAAAGCTAATGACAAACTGAAAGCCAAGAAAGTGCGACTTTCAGTAAATGGTCGAAGTAGTATCGGGGCCATACATTCACACTACAATGAGTATAGAGAGTGATCATGTGGTGCTGTGGGCCGACTTTCTAAACCGCACTCGCTGGACTTGTCACATATATTAATGCAAAACTAATAATTACATACATACATACATAAAATCACGCCTGTTTTCCATCATAGGGGTAGGCAGAGACCACAGATCATTCACTCTCACTCATCACATTCTTCATGCAAACTCGTCGGTTTAAGGATAACGGCGGAATCAGATGGTTCACTCAAGTAAAAGATCACTCGAATGAAAGCTGGGGTTTTCTATGACACTTTCTTTCATTTTATGTTTAGATGTGTCACTTTGAGTGAAAGATGGTGAATGAAGAATAGAAATGAACGAAAAGTGAACCGTCTGATTCCCCTTAACAGATTAACAGGTTTACAGATACATAATTATAATTATAAAAATACTATTGAGGCATCGCGTAATGACATTCATTACAGTTACCGTAATATGCGGTACTACTCGTAAACACATTATTTAAATTTTTTTAAATGTGTGTGGTGAATGCTTTAAGGACGTATGGATGTCTAAATCAGTATAAGTTCTAACAATCAGTGGTCGGCTATACAGCGATTTCATGGTCCAAATAAAATTACTCGATGCACCGGATGTCACGGATGGACGCGTTTAAATCACATGTGTATTTGAATGTTCAGTGAATGTGGCAATATGAGGACAATACCTACAAACCAGCATTGTTGGGGACGCATTGCATAAGTTCGATGCACGTTAGGGGGCGTCCATTAATTACGTGAGGTGATTTTTTCGAATTTTTGACCCCCCCTTGGTGAGATGTCGTGAGATTTGGCCCGACCCCCTCCCCCACCCCATAATCTCACGTGAGATTGAAAATTAAACAATAAAATTCTTAAAAAGGTAAAGTACTCGATTCGTAAACGAATATTCAATCTAAATCAGTCCTCAGGGATTTCTATGTGGTCTCAAGAGTGATTAGAACCAACATATCCATGTGATTTTAAATTAAATCATCGGAATTTCACGTTTCTTAAGGAAAAATAGTATATTTCAGTACAAGTTCGGAAAGGCTGTCATTACAACGAGTTCCGATAAATGTCTACCCGAGCCGAGGCGCAGCCGAAGGCGAGGATTGACAGTCGGGACAAGTTGCAATGACGGTTCCGAACGTGTACTGAACGACTATTTTTAATACAGTTGCGAAAAAATGAAGCAATTTAATCTAGAAAATGGCGCCAACCGTAGAATATGAGATTTTTTTTTTCATTGATTCTGGTAGGCAAAGGGAACTATGCCCATACAGCCAAGTCTTCAGTAGAATTTTTTTATTGATATGAAATGAAAATGAAATTTAATGAGATGAAATGAAATGAAACCTAACCTAACTCATTCAATCAAATCATTAAATCTGATATAAAAAACAAATTTTTAGCTTCTTTTTAGAAATATACGTATTTGCATGAATCATAAAAACTTCTATGATTTTTTTTTAGTAAAAACTTCATGGTTGGTTTTTCTTTTTAATAGGCATTATTTTGACAGTTGGGAAAGAGAACGCACGAGTGCGGGAAAGGTAAAAAAAAAGCACGAGTGTGTAATAGCCAGTGATCGGAATTAGGCGGGCTTAAATACCTAAAGTTCAAAGAACAGAGGCAAAAAAGGGGAGACTTCCTTACTACAAGAATTTTATTCTTGTATTATGTAAGAATTTTATTGAAAGTTGGCACAATTTTCACAGTGAGTAAGTACATTTAAAATTAATGTTAATAATGTTGTGAACTAATTCAAATAATTTTTCTATTTGACCGACGGAAAAAAGTTTTTTATCCTTATAACTTACATTTTAGTTTTTGTTATTAACTCAGGTAAAAAATTGATTCAACTTAATGTTAGATGTTCTTTATTAATGTCCCGGAAACGGAAATAATTGGGTCGAAAAATATTTAGTCCTAAGGCGTCTCCATTTGTCTCTGTTATTTTTCGAACTTTAGGTATTTTAGCCCGCCTCATTCCGATCACTGGTAATAGCCCACTTCCCGAACGCTATACGTCCCTGCAATACGCCACTTTTTGAGCAACTGTATTAAAAAAAATATTACCTACGTGATCTTTGATATCGTTGCATTTTTATAGAGCAGTGACTTGGCCAAAATCTTAGACCAATAAGTACATAATGGTAAACAAAAAACTAAAGCAACAAGTGAATACAAGCTAAATCAACATTAGCTAAGGCCCGGCGCCCATTGACGGCACGGCATGGCAAGGAATTTTTAGGCGACGAATAAAAATATAACCTACTTAATCGTATGGAAATAAAGTTCAAATTTCAATGTTAACGGTCGTAAGTACAAAAACAATTCCGCGGTATGCTTAATGTTCGAGCACATTATGCCGGGCCGCAGCGGGACGGAGCGGGCCGCAGCGCAGCGCAAAATGCTTACCTAGCACATTAGTGACGGGCCGGATCGCAGTGCATTGACGGATTTCGAGAACAGTGTACCTACTGCCAGAATTTGCGTGCAACTGTACGTTATGGATAGCTCTGTCTGACGAAGAACTTTCCGCTTGCTATAGCACACTGTAGACGGGGCGCAGCGAGGCGGCGCGGGTCGCATCGCACGGACGCAAATCCGCCTCGCAATAATGCGAGCCGCTGCGGCCCAACACAGTGTGCGATAATTCATACATATTGTATTCAAGCGATTTGAGCGGATTTTTGCGCTCCGCCCCGATACGCTGCGGCCCGGCATAATGTGCTCGAACGTGTTATATTTTTATTCGTTGCCTAAAAATACGAGTAAGTACCTACCTTGCCATGCCGTGCTGTCAGGGTACATTCGTCTGTTCTCACGTCATGTCCATTGTCATTCATAATTTGAGCTGGCTTCCGCCGCTTTCACCCGGAACCTTTTAGCAGAATTTTACAATTCCGTGTTATTTTCATTCCACGCTTGACAAGTCGTCTTTTTGAGTCGGTGTACAGACTGTTATACAACGTCAGGAGATCTTTGTCTATACGCAACAAAACGCTGCAGTACCTGAAGTGGATGATCGTCGTACGAGCCTATACCGCAGTTTTAAAGAACGTCGGCTTTACTCGCGGCTCGTTGGTGCTGATCGGCTAGCGAGTGAAACAGTCGTATTGTAGTCGAATTGAGGTTCTGAATAAAGAGCTGAGTAAAAAATGAAGCAAACATGATGAGCCGCGAGCCAGGCTCACAAACCCGCGGTATTGCAATGATACACCGGCGAGCTTTGCCGACGAGCCATAAGACCGCGGTTTTACTCGCTCGTCGATCAGGGCCTTTGAGATGGAGGAGACTTGCCCAACAACTGAACTCCCAGCTTAATCGGCCTAAACCACATCAAAGATATGGTCAATACGTGTGGAGACCAACGATCGCTGCACAGAGTGCTTGAGCCTCGTAAAACAAAGAAAAACATCGTGAGGAATCACGGTGTTTTTCTTTATCGTGAGGAATCACGATGTTTTTCTTTACCAAGCTTTTATCAAAGTTATTTCCTCGGATATAAGTTGTATTGAAAAATCGGGTATAAAATACATAATGTCAAGTAATTAGTCTATGGTCAAGTCAGCTAATTTTGAGTCACACGGAGCACTGTGGGTCATGGATACTGAACATGTTAACTCACAGTTAGTTTACTAGGAACCTGAAGATGGTGAAACATGCATGTCTCGTAGTAACTTCCAGAAGATCCTGGTCTGTTTTACAGCGAACATTACCTGCAAAGAAAAAATTTAATTTAAAACCATTGTATTCTAGACACATAAGTACATATCGGCAATCGTCAAAGTATAAATATTTGCATACGAGGCATTGTCTCAGATGTGCATAACTTAGCATAATAACAGTATCAGATTAATGGGTATTCGTATTCAATGACATTACCATGAAATATTAAATCAGAAACTGGTCAGAGAGTATTTTTCTAGGAGAATGTACGTATATACGTCATACATACATAAAATCACGCCTCTTTCTCACAGGGGTAGGCAGAGACCACGGATTTCCACTTGCTACGATGCAAGAAGAATGTTCAAGGAGAATGTCCTAGACGAAAATAATTTTAGAAACAATTAAAAACAAGAAGAAAATTAAAAAGTGATGTACCTATCAAAAACTAAAGATACAAAATCCTACTAATATTATTAATAAACGGATTTTATCGAAGACGATAAGAATAATATAATTCGTGAATTAATAAACAAGTTGAGGAGAAAAATATTCAAAGTAAATAAGAAGTTTTTCAGATAATCCAAAAATATTTTCTGCACTCTCAAAACATCGAAGCTAACATTTAGACCGTAAATCGCTTAATTTTCATTAGACAACAAATTGCACAGCCCATTCGTGCTTGACCGTATTTATGTGGACGATAAAGTGAGGTAGCTATTCAGAATTCGATTACGCAAGAAAACATAACAGTTATCGAAAACACTAGTACCGTTCAGTCATTCAATGTTTCCTGAGCATTACTCAACACCACAAATACTCGATTGACTTGAACCTTAGCTATGGACTATAAGGTTCAAATTCAGTCATGCTCCATCATAACTAGATGTGTTGATCCTGAACCTTATTCCTTATACAATTGAGTAGAAATTCATTTGACGGTTACGGTACATGGAAATGTTGCAAGAGACACGCACGACAGTTGCGTGCGCAAACGCACTTTTCTTTTACAAAAACGCTGCCATTGTAAGTCCCTTTGTAGTTAGAAACTCATTCATTTTTATCCACATATTATGAGGTTTTTATCGATCGAGCGAGCGAAGCGAGCGAAGATCTTAGTGGCAAGTTAGGCGATTTTGCTTTGTATGTTTGTATGTTTGTATGTTTGTATGTTTGTATGTTTGTATGTTTGTATGTTTGTATGTTTGTATGTTTCATTTTTATGTTCTCGCATAACTATCGAACCGCTAATCCAATCTGTATGAAACTTGATAGGTCAATAGGTAGTGCTATGGAAATTTGCTGTGGAGCGTATGAGCGTAATCGATGAAGGGGTTGTAAAGATATGGGGTTCCCAAGGGGGTAAATTTTTTTCAAAGTTACCCAAATATATTGAGTGGGGTGTCATACGAAAGGGCTTATTTTGTACATTCCAAAACGGTTTTTATTTTTAATCTAGGATGTATAGTTTTTGAAATACGACCAAAGAACAAAAACTACGAAACCAGAGCTGCAAGAGCTCCCGTTTCATAGAGTTTCGATGTCTTCGTAGCTCATTGACTGGTCGGTCTTAAAAAGAGAGTGGCATCGTTGCGGTTTGGTTTGCAATGATTTTAGATGCTACTTGATTTATTTTCATGATAAAAAAATTTTTGATAAAGAATGAAAATAATAGGGGTAAAAAAAGTTAAATAAACAAATATATTGAGTGGGGTGTCAAATGAAAGGTCTTATTTTGTACATTCCAAAATAGTTATTATTTTCATTCTAGGACGTATACTTTAGAAATACGACGAGAATTCATAAATATGAAATAAGTAAATGAAAAATTAGACACGACATTATTGTATTGCATGCATGCTAGTATTTTTTACCATGAAGAGCTAGCGCAATAGGCATACTCGGCAGTAGTAGCACATGAAATTATAGGGGTAGTCAGAAGAAAGTCCAAATGTAAGCCATCTACGGTGCGCGAGATCTCAGTTCGGGGCGAACTACTAGTAATGTTTATTCTTATGTTTATTCCTATTATATTCGTTGTGATGATTGCGCTTACGCACGAAAAGCATAATTAAATTATAAATTGAAAGTTTGACTAAGAAACTTTTAACGGCTTGACGAGTCTCACTTTGTTCGACTGGCTCCCTACTGGAGCTTGACTATTTAGATTTAAGCGCATGGATCACCGAAAAGAAAGCTAGACTCCATACCGTGTTTGTTGCCCTGATTCTTCAGTTGAACGCGTAAGAACAGGAGTAGAATCACCTAGCCCTTAAGACGATTCAAAGTGATCATAGTGGTCCTACTGAATAAATTTTTGAATTTGAATTTTTGAATATTCAAACTTTTAACTTTCAGTTTTGTTAATCCCTCGAAGATGACTACAATGAAATAACGAAACAGCCAAATGCGATGTATCGCGCCAATTTTTGTGGAGCAGGTTATGTTGGTTACATAGTATTATTTTATCTGTGTGTTGGTGAATTGTTCTTAGCTCAGTTTTCACCAACTTTAGATGAACCACGATGATAGCTCGATATAAGATTATCGACATGTAGAGTAAGCCCTGGAACATAACAGGGCCTCTAGCCAAGTGGCATCAATCGATATTATTTCTACAATTCGCTTAGCTTCGCTTACTATCGCCGATGTTTCATTGGTGGATAAATGAAACGAAGACAACGTGACCTTACGTTCGACCAATGAAACGTCACGTTCGAGTGTTAGCGAATTATAGAAATCGAATCGCTTCAAAGCGAATGCCGGTTGGCTAGGCCCTCTGTACCCCAAATACCGCGCATTTCTTTAAAAATTATCCAGTGCAGTTCTCTCAAATCCAAATTATAAAACTAATATTTTATTACTTTAAAATGTTGCACATTGCACGATCGACCAAGATTTATCCTGGTCTGCAATACATTGCAACAAGTGCATTATCCAGTCTATCACGAAACGCCGCAAAAACCAGATCGCTTTCATAACGATTATAATCCGTGTAGTGGGCTAGCTCGATGACAATGTGACGTGACGAAACGGACTGTTGTGATATCTAATATTTGTTGAGTCATAATAACTTGGCTAAATTGGATTAGATTTACTGAATCAGAATACTACCTATGATTATTGTATACCTACCCTAGATATGTTACGATCATAGTTACCGACGTTTAAAATCTGTTCCATCTGGTATAACTTAGGCCTTTAACATCTTTACTAGATGATTTATACAGTGTCAGGAGGCAATCTTTGCCTACACTTATCGGGACACTGTAGTGCCTGGGACATTGTTGAGATGGAGTAGGCAACGGATTTTTTTTTTTTTGCTTTTTTAATTTGGTTTTATAAAACATACTTAGGTATAAGTACCTACTTTATTATTTTGTTGTTGTTTACAAACATTTTTACTGAACAACCATTGTATTTCAAGTCTGCAAGTTTGTTGGTGACCTGTGGCCTTGCTAATCTTCACCTCATAAAGTAGAGTATGTGATAGAATTAGCACTGACACGTCCAATGTGCTAACTGTTACCACAGCGCGACATCCCGGCATGCTAATAGGAATATGACTGCGCTTGCGCAAGTCTTTGCGAAACTGAAGCGTAGGCTCGGCTTATTATGAATGTAAACACCCTTTAGGTCATAGGTTCTCAACGTGGGCGATAACGCCCCCTTGTGGGCGTTTGAGACTTTCAGGGGGGCAGTAGAAGACCCAGAGAAAATTAGGGGGCATTGAGATGGCGCATTAAGATATGGGGAGGGTTCTTGAAAAAAATATATTCTCAAAGTGGGCGGTGGACAAAATAAGGTTCAGAAACTATGCTTTAGGTGCTAGAGTTCTAAAATCTAAAAAATAATAAAAAATACATTAACAAAAACACTGATATACTTATATATGAAATTAAATGTTACGACAGTAGCCGATACAATTAGATTCAAACAATAACAATAGATTCTAAATGTTTGGTTATTCAATGTTACGTGCATTATGCCGTTCTCATATTATACAACATCTGAAATTTTTCACACAAAGCTAAGGTCATTTCAATGAAACGGTTCACAAAATGGTATTATAAATTATCGCACTTTTATTATGGTCGTGACTAAAATGGTTAACAAACAAATGGTTTTGAGTAAAGCCTACCGCATTATTAGATCATTCACTATTACAATAATTTACCTGTACTTATGTTACATTAAAACGGTTTTATCCTTTGCACATATCAGTCGGTCAACACGGCAAAAAGTAAAATTAATTCACGCTTTAAAGTCTAAATTTTATTACCACGATTAAAACAAAACAATTAAATAACTTGCCCTGACTCATACCTAGTCTAATACAATAATTCAATGTAATTCGCTTCCGACTGGCAGTGCTAGTTGAGTTAATTGATCTATCTATAGATCGTTTGCAAAATAAGTAAGTTCGCATGAGCAAGTGGCCAACTCTGGTGACGGAGTTATTACGCCGCCTAAAGGCCTCCGTCATGGCTTAACGACTTAAAAGCCGGGACCGACAATTTAACGTGCCTTCCGAAGCACGGAAGCGCTCAGCTCGTAATACCACTTGCGGTCACCCATCCAAATTATGACCGCGCACAACGCAGCTTAACTTCAACGATCAATCAAGAACGTCTAAGCAAGCTACGCCACGAGCGCTTCATACGATACGATCATTCGTAACTTTAGACAATTCATATAGCACACTTCATACGATTCTTTACTCATACGAGTCCTTAGATGATTGGTTCTAATGTATTCACAGCTATGTAAATACCTATGTAGTAGATTAGTTCCTGTTAATATATAAACATTCAATAATGCGAAAGAGTTTAAAAAATAAAACTGTTTGGTGATTGTACAGTTAAATTCGCAAATATTTCTGAAAGATCCCTATCGCGAGAACAATCGATCTAACCGCTATTGTTCTACGATGTCATGGTTTACCGCTTGCTCAACCACAAGACAATTTGTTATTTTAGTATATATCTTTAGTGGTAAATGAGAAAACTTAGAAGATTAGAAAGATCTTTGTTATTGTATTCGTATTAAAATAAAACAATTAAATGTTAAACAAAGAAATATCACAACTTTAAAAGAAATAAGTTTGTATGTGCTAGTGGTTGACTCTGGTGAATTTTTAATCTAGAATTAAAATAAGCATTTTTCATTGTCAAACCCGTAGAAAAACCACCGAGAAAATTAAATTAAACCGCTTATGAGAAAAGATTCTGTGGAAAATATATTTTGTACTACGAGTAGAGTTTATACATACATGCCGAGAAGTTTAAGAAAACATTTGTTCTGCGGCGGGGATTGAACCCGCATCCTTATGCGTCTTCGGCCTTCACCCAACCGCCACAAAAGTCGTCTCATTTAAAAAAAAAATGTACGGAATATGTATGGACCTACGAGTGGGGAAATCTTTTAATTAATTTTCAATAAGAACTTAGTCCAAAAATCTGAGCAGATATCTACCTAGCATCCTTGAGAATAAATTCTTGAGCCAGTTTTCAATAATTAAGTAGGTAAGTATACAGTAATTGGGTGGTTTATTGCACATGTCCTAAATGATCTACTTGCACAAGAAATTCCTTTCTGAATCCGTCTCCCGTCCAACTGCTCCAGTTATCATACAGTAGCGAATAGCATTCGCTTGCAACACACTTTAGACAAGTGGTCAAGGAATAACGGCGTAAAATAATGTATTTCGACATTGGAAATGTCTTTTCGTTCGCTCCAGTATA
Source organism: Camptogramma bilineatum (assembly GCA_958496255.1). Taxonomy (NCBI): domain Eukaryota; kingdom Metazoa; phylum Arthropoda; class Insecta; order Lepidoptera; family Geometridae; genus Camptogramma; species Camptogramma bilineatum. Next base: position 17,024,346 of record OY292455.1, read on the forward strand.
GGCTCCGATTTCACGAAAAAGTGCGATCCTCTTATATCTCGGAGAGTTGTGAAGATATGATATTCAAAAAAGGCTCAAAGACATTTTCTCTAAGTAAAATAAACATTTCAAACCTAAAGAAACGCAAGAGCAGTAAGTGTGAATAAGATTCTAAGCAACGTAAAGTCTAGTGTAAAAGGATAATAATAAAGATATATTCAACAATGCGAATGATTTGAATACCTAGTATGTTTCATGATGATGATGAAGAGATGATATACCTAGTACGTACAAAACTTCATCGTAAATCTATTTACGAGAATAGAACTTTAAGAAAGAACACTTTCAATGGCTTCACAGGGGCTTAATTTCCATCTTTTAGAGTTTCGTTTGCGATATATTTTCGATTACCACTTGACTGGGGCTTGCGCACGCGCTCGATTGCGGCACACTTTCGATACTAATGAGACATGATTCGGGATAATTGTTTAATTACTCATTTCATTTGATTCATTAAACTAGAATGTTGTTTGTCGGTATGGTATTTTTAATTTATTATTAACGGGACTTAATCGCGTATGAGGCCTTTGCCCAGCAGTGGGACACCTACGGCTGATAATAATAATAATAATAATAATAATCGCGTAATGAAATTATTTACCTCGACGTTTCGGCAACATTACAGTTGCCGTGGTCACGAGTAGACTAGTAGTGGTATGGTATTAATTAAAAAATAAGAAGGTAATTTCAAACCATTTAATGATCAGAACATACTTCTTACTTAAATGTATGCTACATCTAGTATCTAAAAGTGATCTACCTGAATTTTTAAAATTTTGATTTTAGTTTGTCAATCAAGCATTTAAGAAAATAGAGCGTTCCATTCTATATAACTAAGACTAGATGCCCAATTTTAATAAGAGATAATTTATTGACTGACAAATCTAAGGTTATACTTTACATAAGCAAGCCTGCGGGTATAATACGTATAACATATAAAACATAAGCTAGTCGGGCTGCTCGAGTATAGAGTGAGAAAAACCCACTATGCCCTTCTTTCTATAACTGTTTAAAGGTCGGAAGGTCGTAGTAGGCTCAAACCCTATCCGTACATTTTTTGTTCTGAAAAATGTATTTGTAACATGTAACCATTTTAAATTGTGCTGGTGTACTCTACGTAAGTGATCAATTAAATAAATAAATAAATTTGCGCATCAACACGCGTTCAGAGGTGAAGAAAATATAGTGAAAAAATGAGTTTTTTAAAAGCCACATAATGGAATGCAAATTACTTAAAAATACCCCTTTTGAAATCTTCAAAGGATCTTAAATGCCTAAGATCTGAGAGAATGTCTACCGTGCCTTAGGGATAGAGTCGTGATCACTCATTTTTATAAGGGCTAGTTTACACGTTGTTACGTCAGCCAAGCTTACTCTGGTATGCAGGTAACCTAAACCTATAAAATTAATCAATGACCAACCCAGAGGTCGAACCAGGCTAGTTATCTGAACGGTTCTGCTTATAATTCAATATTCCTTAGCGTGTCCAATCAAATAATTCATTGGTAAAGTGCATAGTTACCGGTAAGTTTTACAAGATGGCGGTACCGTCATAATACTTACGTAATACAGTGACCTGTTAAAGTACAATTCCAGTTTGAAAGCTCTTTGTGTTTTAAACCTAGGCTTGTGGACATCAACGTCGGATACTCTCTTGTTGCTAATACTGTTACTTAATTCGTTCGATAAAGATTCGACGAAGTTAGTTTGATAATAAAATGGACATCTTTGATGAAGAGCTTTTTAGGTTTCATGATTCCATCATCTTTATAGTCGGGATCGACTATACCAAAGCGTTTTCACGTGGAGGTTTGACCACCTTACTCGCCACAGAAACAACAATATTCGGAAAAAATAGCGCTGTTTAGCTATCTTCTATTAACATGAAAAAAAAAATCATTTCCACTGAGGAAATCCATTTGCACATCTACCTCCAAGCTTATTCATTTGTTCAATAAAGTTATTGAACGATTTCATAAAATCCAATGAGTATGCTGCACTTGCTTTGCTCACATAATTCTAGTTGATTTTATGTGTATAAGACGGCTGTTTAATAACGGAGCTGGTTTTTTGAATAACTGCCTTATAGAAAGGACATCGAGGTCACACATGGACTGTGGTCAAAGGATATGACGAATTGAGAATTGTAAGTCAATATTTGTTTCGAAGAAATATTCTACAATGTACATAATAATATGTCAAGGAGTAGGTATATGTGTGATGCACAATGCGTGATGTACAAGTAGTAATAAATCTGGATTCGTTGATGATATTCCCCCTTACTTATGAAAGATGTTTAAAGTTGAACGCTGGTTAAACAACGTCCTGTCTGTATTCGTGACTATCCACAAATAAAGACAGGACGTTGTTTAACCAGTGTTCAACTTTAAACATCTTTCATAAGTAAGACCCATTATGTTTAAAAAAAAACATTTATGATAATTCGTTTTGGGTTATTCCTGTTTGTCACCGCGTCTTGTCTCCAAAAGGAAACAAACATGAATCAAAATTCCTGCCTGTCCCCAATTTTAAATTTGGGGACAGGCAGGAATTTCAAACTAATCAATTAATTGATATACTTTAAGAACTATTGCTGGGGCTATAAAGCTGGGGTTTTTCTATGACACTTTTCATTCATTTTATGTTCAGATGTGTTACTTTGAGTGAAAGATGCCGAATGAAGAACAAAAATGAACGAAAAGTGAACCGTCTGATTTCACCTTCGTCAAAAATCGCATGTCAATATTCATTTAGGTTGATGTCTGTACAAGTGTTGCAATATAACCTTTTCGCGGCTCTGTTGAGAATTACCCACTGAAGGCTTTGAGGTACCTAATGGTTGAAGGTTTTTACTAATCACTGGAATTCGAAGGGACAGAAAAACTTAGCGGTAGTGTTACAAAGTAAAATATGAATAAGTCTCTACTAACTTACTGATCTAGGTCACGCTTTACAAAGTTTCCTATCCTGTGAAGATATTCCTCTACTTATATGAAGATTTTCATTTTCTTCTATCAAAAATGCTGGGCGTAGACTGCTTTCCCACATATGCGAAGTCTTTTTGTATATTTCGACCTGCCTCTGACTATCCGAATTTACTGATCTGATACTTAAAAAAAACAAAGCTAAACTTAAGAGAGATTGGGATATTACTTTCTAGTTATATTTCTTTCTTTTCGATGTTCCATAAATCAAAATAGCCTCAAACGGAGTTCCCATACCAATAAGGTAAGACTATCATTGGTAGAAAGAAGGTTCTTGGTAGAAAGTTACACCGTTTCTGAATGTCCTATAGTCGTATTGCTCATTATACGGACTAAAAGTGAAGGAAAAAATGTCATTTTACCTTCAATTTTGACATAAATCGTATCAAAACTAATCAAAATTGAAGGAAAAATGTCATTTTTTCCTTCAATTTTAGTCCGTATAATGAGCAATACGACTATAGAGCAGGGGTGCCCAGACTTATAGTGTCAGTAAAATATTTTGAATGCAAAGGGTCGACTAGACCTACTGTGTAGGTTGGTACTGCTGAAAAACATTTTTTTTTAATATCGTTTTACTGCACTTTTAAATTGAATATAGGTACATCAAAATATCGTGGGGAAACCCGCGGGTTAGTCAGCCACACACGTATTAACCAGTCTTTTCCGTGGATATGGCCGGTTAAGCTAAGAGGATGGTGTGGCTGTAGGTGCTGGGCAAACCTACTCCATCTCAACATTGTCACAGGCACTACAGTGTCCCGTTAAGTGTAGGCAAAGATTGCCTCCTGATACTGTATAAATCATCTAGTAAAGATGTAAAGGCCTAAGTAGACAAGCTAAATGATCAGAATCTTGAAGAAACTTCTAAGTTGAATTGCGAACTTTAGCTGTTGTAGGTTACCATAATAGCTGGAGATGTAGTAGTTGTAGCTACTATGTAACTAATATTTTAAATTAACATGTATTGTATGCACAGGATGTCACTAAACATAAGGTAAAGCCATCCGGTATTTAGTAGCAAAAACATAAAGCTGAGTAAAGGTCATTGTCGAAAGATCATCGTAATCTTAACAATTATTTGTCGTCCTAACTTTAATGGCGTCCTGTTTAGACTAAATTGTTTCCTAAAATTAATTGTATTAGATTTTATCTACAAAATGAGTCTTACAATGATAATCGATCGAGCGAGCGAAGCGAGCGAAGATCTTAGTGGTAAGTTGGGCGATTTTGCTTTGTATGTTTGTATGTTTGTATGTTTGTATGTTTGTATGTTTGTATGTTTGTATGTTTCACGAATTGTTGTTCGAGCATAACTGTCGAACCGTTCATCCAATCTGCATGAAACTTGGTAGGTCAATAGGTTGTGGTAAGGAAATTTACGGTGGAGCATATGAGCTTAATCGATGAAGGGGTTGTGAAGATATTGGGTTCCCAAGGGGGTAAAAAATTATGAAAGTTACACAAATATATTGAGTGAGGTGTCATACGAAAGGGCTTATTTTGTACATTCCAAAATGGTTTTTATTTTTAATCTAGGATGTATAGTTTTTGAAATACGACCAAAGACCAAAAACTACGAAACCAGAGCTGCAAGAGCTCCCGTTTCATAGAGTTTCGATGTCTTCGTAGCTCATTGACTGGTCGGTCTTAAAAAGAGAGTGGCATCGTTGCGGTTTGGTTTGCAATGATTTTAGATGCTACTTGATTTATTTTCATGATAAAAAAATTTTTGATAAAAAATGAAAATAATTGGGGTAAAAAAAGTTAAGTAAACAAATATATTGAGTGCGGTGTCAAATGAAAGGTCTTTATTTGTACATTCTAAAATAGTTATTATTTTTATTCTAGGACGTATACTTTTAAAAATACGACGAGAATTCATAAATATGAAATAAATGAAAAATTAGACACGACATTATGTATTGCATGCATGCTAGTATTTTTTACCATGAAGAGCTAGCGCAATAGGCATACCCGACAGTAGTAGCACTTGAAATTATAGGGGTAGTCAGAAGAAAGTCCAAATGTTGGCCATCTACGGTGCGCGAGATCTCAGTTCGGGGCGAACTACTAGTTATACAGATTAAAACTACAAATAAACATCCTAAATAATATTTTTATAAGTGTTAAAATGTCCTTTAAAATGAGTCATAATGTCAAAGTGATTAGTAATAATGAAGTGATTAAAAATTGCTTGGTTCATTACTTGTGTATAGAGTTGAAAGGCGTTTGCCTCAACTCTGTCCCAGCATGTTTAATTAATGTTTTCCTTTATTGTTGGAGTGAAGGAAATACCTTCATTTTTATGTAAATTGTGTAGACTAGAACCTGTTTCAACTATTTCATTCAGTCTGAGTAGTACAATAAAAAAGATTACCAATCTTAATTCAGCTAAAAAATACAATTCACATGCACTAAAAAATACATTTAATATTTTTCTAAAACAAAACAATTGAACTGTTGTCTTATCGATACAAAACAGATTCGTACCTAACACAACAATATCCGTGAGAATTGAACATGCACAAAAAAAGTGGAAAATTCTTGCCTAGCAGTACGACAACAACAACTAAAAATAATTTTTCGAGACATAAAAAGACAAATTTCAATTAGGCCACTGTATTTGCATTATCCAAAAATGTCATGTCTTATTCATCTAAAGTCAATGACTATTAGGCTACGTTCAGATGACAAGCGTTCAACGCGCGTTTCGATAACGCGCGTTTACAACTACATACTTTTTATTCAGGCCGTACACATGCTAGCGCGCGTTTTAATAACGCGCGCGTTGACGCTGCGCTAGCGCTCGACTGTTGTCAACGCGCGTCAACGCGCGCTTTAAGATTATTGGTTTTCTATGTTTCCGTTCAGTTGAGCGCGCGCTTTCGACGCGGATATACACATTTTAGGGACCAGTTCGTTCAGAAATCGTCCGAAATGGCCGCGACAACGTGCGTTCAACGCCTGACAAGCGCGTGTCATGTGAACACTATACAAAAATTTAGCGCGCGTTCAGCGCGCGTTGAACGCTTGTCATCTGAACGTAGCCTTATGGTTATTCAATAATTAGTCGAGTATAAAAATAATGTTTTGCAAATTGAAATTCAACGCCTACATCTTGAATCATATGACCTAGGAGAACCAGTGCCCAGCCCAAAGGTGGGGCATTAGATCTAGATCAGTGGTTCTTAACCTTTTAGTGATGAGGGACCATTTGATAAACTTTCTGACTTGCCACGGACCACCAACAGTAAGTTTTCTCTTTCAACTTTGATCCTTTGTCGCGTGTTTAATTTTTTTGGATAGCTTCGCGGACCACTTAAAGTGGTTCCAGGGACCACCAGTGGTCCGCGGACCATAGGTTAAGAACCACTGATCTAGATATATCACATTTTATACCCAAAAAAGGGTTATGTTCTCGGAAATACCGATTTGAGAGACGGGTAACGTGACTCTAATACCAAATAGCTAGTATTTAAAAGCGACTTTTCTATGAAATAGAGGAAGCGTCTTTGGGACACACTTTCCGAAGCTAATAAAAATAAAGCGCATGAATATACTAGCGGTTTAAAAGTAGCGCTAGTGATGGAAAAGTTGAGGATTACAAAGTTAAGGGCATGTCATGAGGAAAGACGAATTTATATTATACTAGCTGCCTGCCCGCGGCTTCGCTTTCGTGGTACACGGATAAAAAGTAGCTTATGTTCTATTCCCGATTATCTATCAATATTTTAAATTTCGGCCAAATCGGTTCAGTGATTGTCGAGTTATAGAGGAACAAACATATCATCCTAACTTTCTAATTTAAAATATTAGTGTGATTAGTGTAATAATATTGTATCAATCATATTGTGGCAGTCATAATTATTATTCAAAACTACCAAGCATCAAATCCGTATTTTTTTTTTCAGTAGGACCGCTATGACCACTTTGAATCGTCTTAAGAGCTAGGTGATTCTGCTCCTGTTCTTTCGCGACCAACACCATGAAGAATCAGGGCAACAAACACGGTATAGGGCCTAGCTTTCTCGGTGATCCATACGCTTAAATCTAAATAAGTAGTCAAGCTTCAGTGGGGAGCCAGTCGAACAATGTGTCTCGTCTAAGTCGTCAAAAGAAAAAAAAAGAGGATTAATACCTCAGCATTATTATTTACACTAGTCGAATACACAACGGATCAACACACTTCGGCCTTTTAAAGGGCATATACTCATATGGCTTTACGATACAAACAACTTCGATTTCACCTTCGGGACTTTTACTTTCAAGGACGATAACTTTCTAACTAATCCTTGCACAACCGAATTTGAGCTCAAAATGGTTTGCGTACGGACTAAAGTCGATTGGATTATATACCAATTATCACATTCCAATGTATGACTTAACTGAGTTAATATGGAGAGAAATGAGGGCATGATGGATTAATGATAAATGGAGTTATAATATTTAAAATGAGGTGGTTATGACTGATTAACTGTCAGACAAATCTTAATGGTTACATTACGAGGTTATTTAGAGATGTTAAAAATAGCCATCACAATAAACATGAGACGATTACAAAACATATCAAGGTTTTTTTTTTAATAAGACTAATGTTGGTGGATATTTCATACACAGTCATTTAACCTGAAAGAAAGGTGTTTTTTGAAAAATGTGTTTTTTATTACTCTTAAAAAACCCAGACGCAACCATCAAAGATTACCTACTATTAAAAATTCACACAAATAAGTATTTGTATATATGTATCTATAACTCGACAACCACTAAACCGTTTTGCCTGAAATTTAAAATGTAAATGGATAAGAATATCGGGAATAGGACATACCTAAGCAATTTTTTTTTCCCGGAAAAATGCACGGTTCCCGTGGGATAAAAAATAGTAATCCATACGGGCGAAGCCGCAGGCGTTCTCTGGTAATATATAAATTCATTTCAAAATACAAAAATACTTACATTAAATTCTTAACCTTTTAACCGACTGAGTTGTCAGTAGATAAAATACACTGTAAATCACTTACAATGGATTACTTTCTAAGATTACCGCCAATCATCCAAGACAATAATAATAACCACAAAAAGATCGCTCCGTGAGTTATGCGAATGCCTCGGAATTGGCACAAAGACTTTCTCTATGGTATTAACCATAATCTTGGATTCAGGAATTATAGCGGATTAAATGAAATTGGTATTACGTTGGACGGCGTGGGAGAGTGGTATTAGAGTTATGTAGTCCAGCAAGTTATATAATTTTATGGGGTTTTATTGAACCTATAATCAAAAATAACTTCACGTCAACAATTATGTGTAGAAAGGCAAGTAAACTGGTACTATCTAGGTACTAGTTTAGTTTATAACTAGCAGCGCCCTCGCAGCGTTGCCATATATGATGATGATGATGATGAAAATAGCCTTCCTCAAGAGTTAAGCTATTATATCAAACGCAGAAAGAATTTTTCAATTCCGACTGGTAGTTCTTGAGATTAGCGCGTTCAAACAAACAAACAATCAAACAAACAAAAAACTCTCTCGCGAGGACATCTGCATTTGGAATGCTACCAGAGCTAGGGTAGTCTGTCTGCTGTAGCAAAAGCTGAGTGAATGTCATCATTTAACAACTATAATATACTTACTAGCTTGTAAGTTTAGAACTGTTCCAGATATTCAATTAGATTACCTTGTTGGTCACGAAATAACAGGAGTAGAATCACCTAGCTCTTAAGACGTTTCAAAGTGATCCTAGTGGTCCTACCGAATAAATGATATTTGAATTTTGAATTTTGTATGATGTAGCAATTAAATAACACTCAGTCAGCAACTCTCAACAGTAGATAGCAAGTAACGAGTAAAGAGGTAACTTTCGACAAGGGTCGTAGACCTGTGCGTGATGTTTTGTTGTCAGCACTATTTAGCTGTTCTGCTTGAACAGGTGTTCAGTCGACGGGAACTCAACTCAATAACAGAAGCGGGACATGATATCTAGCATGATAAGTCGATGAGTTTGGGATGAAGACTTGTATTATCATATCATAGCTCCGAGTAAAGTCTCCAGGAAGCTAGTTGTCGTCAACGTGTTAGCATTCATGACAAGTTGCAAGTCCATCGCAACTATCAGAAAGTTTACTGGTTTCATTGCGATATTTTCCTTCACCGAAAAGAGCTCGAAATATTAGGCTGTTATTTGCAATATTAATAAATACTTAATGATTTCACAAGACAAAAACAAGGAACAAACATATTTCAACACAAAATTTCTCCCAAACTAGACGCGATGTTTCAAATGTTGGTAGGTACTCTCTAACTATTCTCTTCCTTTTTGTCCTGACTTGAGAAAGAGTACTTTCAGGTTCTGAAGAGTGAGCAAACAAGCAACAAGCAACCTTTATGGAGCAAAGAACTCATAAAATTATCTTATGTCCACGAACATGTTTGTCCTCGCTTGGCCACGCGAGCGAAGCCGCAGGGAGACATTGTGTGTGTGCATGTAAAAATAAGTTTGTATCGGCACTATATCTATGTCTACTTTACCTGGGAATACAGTCGTAAGCCTGTTTTATCACCCACATACTGCATTTCAATATCTAAGAAATATTTCATAGAGTTCGTTGACACCGCCCACCTGAATGATGTCATATAATTTCTGTTGCCAAAATGTTCATAAACTTTCGTAACATAGCGTGAGTTACAGCTTCCTTCGATTTATGATCTTATCTTTGTAATTTTTACACAATCTTTAAACGCTATTGTATTGTCTTTACAAATATTGTTGTATTGATTGCAGATTTAAAAAGAGGACAAAGACAGGTGGAGCAAAGTGTTGACCGAGTGGTGGCCTAGAGACGGAAAAAGGAGTGTCGGTCGTCCGCCGACAAGATGGATCGACGACATAGTCAAATCCGCAGGTCGTACATGGGTGAGATTGGCGCAGGATAGAGGCGAATGGCTAAAGCGAAGAGAGGCCTATGCCCAGCAGTGGGATGAGTGGCTGATGATGATGATGATGATTGCAGATTTCGTTTGAAAAACTTAAGCAACAAAAAACATTACGAAAGTTTCGATAATATCTAAAGTTGAGAAAAACTATTGTTTTACGGAGATTTAGAAATTTTCACAAATAGTTATAAAAAATTTAAACACTGACTCCCTTGATATCTACAAAAGGCTTGTAACGTTATATTAAAAAGAAGCTTAGGCCTTTACATCATAATTTCTGTTCCTAAACTTTTTATCACCTTTTTATAACAGCGCCCTCGCGGCGTTGGCGTAGTATAATGATGATGATGATACTGAAAAGTAGCTGCTGATGATGAAAACCTTTCTTAAGAGTTTAGCAATCAAATGCAGAAATAATTTTTGTAATCGGACTTGCAGTTCCTGAGATTAACGCGTTCAAACAAACTCTTCCGCTTTTTTATGAGTATAGATATAGATAGATTGTAAATAAAAAATATCACTTACAAACATACATACATAGAAACACGCGATCTACACCTTGTGACTTGGACAGTCAGCCGGGTAAAGATTAATGACTAATAATTAACAAACCTTGTGCTTTTAAATTTTCTTAGAATTATTACAATTCTCGAAAGGTTTAAGGTTCTGTCAATTGACTTATGTCCTTTGACATTATGTCATGCATTGTACAGTCAGCAAAAAATATAATTTATAATTTTTTTTAACACATTAAGATTTTTTTTGAAAAACTTTAAATCTCTACCATGATGGTACCACAACAAAAATCTGCTACCTACTATTTTGTCCCACGGGACGACGTGATTTTGAGGCGCGCGGAAATTGAACCCACTAGACATTCACTTATGAGATAATTTGAATCGAATTCTATAATTTAAATACTATACGAGAGTTTGAATGGTTAAGAAAAAACAGATTATGTAGAGTAGTAATATATACATTTACTTAGATGTGACTTTGCTAGACTATTATGAGTTTCAATATTTATACCTACTGAGTTACAAATCTTCAATATTTTCTAATTAGAGTTTTCTTGTAAGAAAATGTTGAAGATTCTTATAAGAAAATATAGAAGGTTTGTAACTAAGTTTCATTGTTATGTTTTAGATACAATAGGTAATAGGCATGATGACAGTAATCAAGTATCGCCAAAATATTTATCTGATCTAATGAAATAGGATTCAAAGATTTTGAAAAATGTATTTATTCTCTTATTAATGTCGAGATTACTAATTTATTTGCTAAAATAAATCTACAAAATACAACAATCCGCTATGATAGCCAAAACGCTCGCCGGTGTCATGGCGTCTGTCATTGCGTCTCGTCACGGTAAACATCCTTTTGTTTCTATAGTAACTATGTAGGCATCACTGGTTGATATACCGATCCGTGACGTAAAAACAGACGCCATGACACCGGCGAGCGTTTTGGCGTGAATTTGAAAATTTAAATTTAAATGTACTTTTATTGCACAAAAACCTTAATTTTCTACAGAAATATGATATATTTTAGACATAATAGATACTTCTGAATATCATAGAAGAGATTTTGAAAATTAGGATTCATGCCTATTATCTGTTGCTGACAGTACTGCAGTCAACATAAGCGAACTCGAGGTCCAACCAAATAAAGCAAGCCCATACTTAAACACCAACATAAATATTAGCTTTTGCCACAAATTGAATAAACCTGTATATCATGCTTAATGGCTATTGGAAATGTCTGAAAATGTAGTCTTCCTTTTATTAGACCGACTGGTCGAACCATATTTAGCCTAAGATTTTGATAGATATTTATAAACTTTTTTGATATTAGGTAAACAAAAGGATAAACAAGTCATAAATCTTTTATTCAGTGGGATCTCTGGGATCACATTGAAACGTCCTAAGAGCTACTAGGTGATTCTACTTCTGTTCTTACGCGACCCACACCGTGAAGAATCAGAGCAATAAACACGGTTTGGGCCTAGCTTCCTTTTCGGTGATGTAAATCCGTACCCAATTATAAATGGTGTGTTTATTTGTCCTGCTTTCACGTCAAAACAGAGCGACGGATTGACGTGATTTTACGTGAGATAGTTGGAGGGCTGGAGAGTAACATAGGCTACTTTTTATCCGGGTACCACGCGAGCAAAGCCGCGGGCAGCAGCTAGTAGTTAATAAGTCAGTACGAACGGATAATCAAGAGAATAGCGAAAAGTAAATAAGTATGTAAGTAAAAAATATTCACAGGCTCACCAAACAATAAATGAATTATGAATTATGAATAAAATTAATATGATTCTCATTAAAATCAGGTTTACAAATACACGATTATTTTAACAAATATTATTGCATTATGCTTAATTTCATTGTTTTTAAACTATTATGTTTGAGGAAGACGTTGCTTCCTTCGACAGCCGAAACTGCGGAATTCTGAGATTGAACAATAAATGTTCCGCATTGTAAACTTCACGCCATTTACATTTGTGGCCCTTTGTTTTATCAATAACTACACTGTACAGAAGCAAATATTTGCCTACGACTTTTGTAAATAAATATTTATAAATACTACAGGTAAGCTATACAAGTTTTACGCTAATTTAATGGATGGAATATGTACCAACACCGTGTGTTGGTACATATTGTGAGTGCAGATTTTGAATCCTTAGGGATAAGAATAGGTACGTTAGGTCCCAAGTGTAGCGAGAGATTCAAAGGCACGAGATGTAAAAAAAAACTTTGGTCTCGTGCGGCACACAAAATTTTCATCTCAGCAACGAGAACATTATTACCTACAAGTAAAAGATACAACTGTTCACATAATGAAACAACTAATCCTTAATTGGTATTTATTTCTATCTATTTAAAAACGTATTTTTTTCAGAAATTAAAAGAATAAGAAACAGTTTTTGTAATTTTGCAAATTAAGTTACTGTTTTGTTCGGAACTTACGTGCTTCTCAGGAAGGGAACTTTATTCATCGTAATCACTTTTTGTCTCAAATCTTTTCTCTGGAGGTAAATTAGTGTACTTATTCGTGTAACTAATCTTTAACGTTTTTCGAATTTTCAAAATAGTGTGCAATATAATTTTATTTTCTCTGTGTTTTAAATCTGTCATTAAAAATGGCTATTAAAGATAGCGTTATTTCTCATAAGTACATACTTACATACATTTACATTTTATCACACATAAATTACCTATTTAAAAGTATTTACAAAACTAAAAAACTTTAAAACTCTCCTACATTTAACACCAGCTGAATTCGTAATGTGTTATTTATACATAATCAACGGAGACAATGGCTTCATTTTTTTGTTTTATTGTATTATTTTTTTAGGTAAATAAAAAAAAATAAGTAGGTATATAATAGTACTTACTTACCTGATTAATTAGACAAAAATTTAACTTTTTGTTTATGTGAAATAACATTTGAATTGCCGACCTGCCACGTCTCGGTCACGGTCAAGAACTAATAATGTTGTTTTTCATAGTAATGTGAGAAAACATTATTACAAGGAAACTTTTTTTTTTACTACTGTCGTAAGTATGTAGGTAAGTATATTACTTTGTGAATTAGCGCAGTAATTAGTCAGGAGTGGTTGAGGACAGTCTTTAAAATTTTGAATTAAAAATATGATAAAAAATAAATAATTCAACAATACCAGGCTGGGTTCAAAAAGGGTTTTACCGTATAAACTATAGAAATTGTAACTAAAGTGAAAAGTAAAGGAAATCTTTTAAAATGTTGAAAAATAATGACACGTCAAATATCTGGGAGTTTCAGAAACATGACTGTAAGTACTTACCCTTATTCATAATGGATTTATGTGCTTACTAGAGCTTAAATGGATGCTAAATCTGTGGCTATCTCTTTTCAATGAAATGTGGGAGACAAGAAAAAACACTCTCTAAATCCTTGCTAAAATAACATTAATAATGGAATTAGTGTATAGACTAGATGTTGTTCTTGATCCTTGAAACTTTATTTTATTCATGACATAACGATGTTTTATGACATAGGTAACATTTAATTTTATAGTATTAATCTACACTAAGGTATTATTTCATTGAAAATGAAAACTCCGGCTTAAAGAGCATCGCTTGTATCAGTGCGGGTTCGAATCCCGTCAGAATCGCAAATTTTGATTACACTTTTCATTTTCAATGTCCAGCATTATTTATTTATTTTAACAATAATCAATTTCAAAGCTGTAAGTAGCAAAAATTGTATGTGGCTATTTTTATTTTCAAATTCAAATTCAAATATCATTTATTCAGTAGGACCGCTATGACGACTTTGAAACGTCTTAAGAGCTAGGTGATTCTACTCCTGTCCTTTCGCGACCAACACCGTGAAGAATCAGGGCAACAAACACGGTATGAGGCCTAGCTTTAGCATAATCCATTGACTTTGAAATAATATTTTTCAGTAAACTTCGTTAGGTACCAGCTTCTGATGGACACACCTACCATAGCATTCACAACATGGTTTATTTACATAATTTTTATATTAAAAGTTGGACCGACAATGATGAAGAACAGACCTGCATATAACCTAAGTGGTATTTTGGTAGCGTACAATGCTGTACAAGTGGCTCTATCAGTTTATGTTTTGTATTTGGTGAGTATATCCTCTTTAAAATGTAAAAAAGATTCTTAAATATCAGAATAAAATATTCCAGAAGTTTAGAATATAGTATCGAAAATGAAGTCTTATCAGAATTTCGATACCGACGGGATTCGAACCCGCATTATACAAGCGATCCTCCTCAAGCCGCAGTGCCTTAACCAACTCGGCCACCGAATCCATATGCGTCGGATCCAAAATCTTGATAATGTCGGTTTTAACCACCGATTAGAATATAATTACTTTAGAATATACTTAGTTTCAGTTATATTAATTATGATTTTCATTCCAGGGAGTACCAGTATTATGGAAACACGGACTGAAACCGAAATGCTACAACAATAAAGATGATTCCATTGGTTACGTGAGTTTTGAAAATATTCTTTCCAAAAATTGTATAATTTCGAATAGATCAAGTTGACTGCTTATTGTCATGGGCAGGATGACAGTCTAATAAGGTTAAAATGTAGGTATAAATCCAGCAGCCAATCGATTAACGCGTTGTGCCCATGATACACCACATGTGCTCCGGGTCTTTGCTGTCCCGCGGCTCTCTCTTTCGGAGAGCACCGCGAAGCTGGGGCAGGGATTGGGTTCAACCAGAATATAAATTAGGTACCTAAGGTCCCTGACACTATGAAATAGTTTATCTATCATTTAAAATGAAAAGTCTTATCAATATTTTCAATTCCGACGGGATTCTAACCTGCATGTTTATTAGGCAGCGACAAAAATCGATTAACTTTTTGAGTTTCTCAATTCACTTTTTCTTTGCGCTTTGTGCGAAATTGTTAACTTTTGTTTAAAAGTAGTAATACAGCAGGGCATAGCGTCTATATTTAGCTTAAATTTTGATTATAGCTTGGGTTCAGCAGATACTTAAATAAAAATTTTAACTGTAGTTTTTTTTTTTTATTTCAGCTAAAGGCTATCCACGTTTACTACCTTCTGAAGCTGACAGAGCTGCTCGACACCGTATTTTTCGTCCTGCGTAAGAAATTCAACCAAGCCTCCTTCCTCCACGTCTACCACCACTCCTACATGGTGTTGTCCACCTGGCTGATTGTCAGATTCGACCCGACCTACGCGACTCTGTTCCCGGGAATGCTGAACTCATTTGTACACGTGATTATGTACACTTATTATGGACTGTCTGCGTACCCAAGCCTGGCTAGATACTTGTGGTGGAAGAAGTACATTACGTCGTTGCAACTGGTGAGTACTTTTATTGTAGGATGATAAACTCATGAGATTTGAGTTGAAATGATAATGGATTCAATACGAAGGTGGCTACAAAAACTATACAAAGACACCACAAACGTCACAGATGATTAAATTCCAACTTATGAAACTTTTTTCAAAAGTTTGACCTATAAAATAAGTTTTGGAATACTTGACTAATGTTTGGAATAATTGACAAAAAATAAAGCAAGATTAGCAGTGACGGAGGCGGCCTAAAAACTAGATTTTGAGCTAGATGTAGGTGTAGATACTACATAGCATAAGTTGGCGGTTACGAGTATTAACAACCGAGTGCTTTCGAGCTTCGACGGGTATTAAATTTTAGCCTGGCTAAGCCCGTTAGCAAGAAACTACGTTTCTTCGGGCTGCTTTAAGCTACCACTATAGTTGATCATCTTTCAGATCCAGTTCGTAATGATCATCACTCACCTACTCCGAAGCTACCACACCTCCAAGTGTCCGCCTACGTTCCTCATGGCTTACTCTATGATCGCCAACTGCACACTCTTCATCGTCCTCTTCTCGGACTTCTACATCAAGTCTTACAGAAATAAGAAGAGGAACACTATATCAATGAATGGTGAAGAAAATGTCAATAAGGAAGCAAATGGTAAAACTAATGGATGGCAGAACGATAAAACTGATAATGTAGAAAACAGTATAAGTACAAAAGATAGTATAAGTACTGGGTTTGCAGAAAAAAGTAAGAACATTTAAATTTCTAATAGTGTACATGGTACAAATGTTTAAAACATAACCTTGCAGCAATAATATTTCATCAGCGAATAAAGAAACGGAAAATTGGTTCCAGAAAATACCTCTTACATAAAATGAAATTATAACAAAAGTTCGTTTATTTTACAGTTTAAATACTATTTTTTTTACTTTGACTTTTATTTTGGTTAGCCAGAAGATAGTAACTCTCTTTTTCTTTCCATAATAAAGGAGGCAATGTTTTATTTCCAATTTTTCTCCTCAAGTCTCTTCAAGCATTAGATGCATGGAATGAAACAGAAAAACGCTGGCTTTCGACTGTTAGTACTACACATCTACTCAGTTCTGCAAGCATTTAAAATACCTTGCTTTAAAAAAAACTATCCCAAAAAACTAAGTTAATCGTAAAATCCAGCTGCATAACGACTAGCACTCGTCAATTTTACAAAAACATTGCCGTAAGATATGCTTTATTTTTATTTAAGAGCAAATTCCTCTGGAACTCCGGGGTTTGTTTTTCCAGAGAAGAATAATTTGGGTGTCGTCAAATCGAGAGTCAATAGGTTCCTTCTAGGTAAGCGTGCTCCATCTTAGACCGCACTGTTGCTTTACATCAGGCAGCGTGTGGTCAAACGCGAACCTAGTTTTGTTAAAAAAAAAAAGTATAATTTGGGTGTCTTCAAATCGAGAGTCATTAGGTTCCTTCTAGGTAAGCGTGCTCCATCTTAGACCGCGCTGTTGCTTTACATCAGGGGGCTTAAAAAGGTCGCTATTGCAGAATCGCATTGAAGGAATTGAACTATTGCCATCTCTTTTCATTGACTGAAAGTGAAAAGAGACGGCATTATATTTCATTTCATAATGTGATTCAGCTTTAGCGACCTTTTTACGTCCGCAGGCAGGGTGTGGTCAAACAAGAACCTAGTTTCTTTAAAAAAAAATCTGAAGTTTATCGTTGACATCCCAAGTATATCTTCCCCATAAACAAGATTGGAAATGTTCTCTCAATTTCCGCGTGGTCGGAAATCCGGCAATGTTTGTTTATTCGTTTCGTCCTCAGCTCCTCACCTTGCATAAATTGCACCTATTTACATCTTCACGCTGATCCTTCCGGGATTTTTTATTGTTTTATGATGATTATTATTTTTATTATGACGTGGTCTTAATTGCACAAAACTGTAAGATTGGAGAGGAAGCCCAGAAGTGGATACGATAGGCTAATTATAATATTCTAATTTATAGGTATAATAATCCCTTAGATATCTTCAGAGGATCTTAAATGCTTAAAAAGATCTAAGAGAGTGTACTGCACCTTGAAGATAATTTTGATTCACTATTATTATTTATTTATTATAATTTTTATTTTTACTTATTTTTTGTAGTAATAAAAAAAATGATGATGGTGGTTTTATGGCTTTACGGATTCAATTCCTAAAATAGGATCAGCGATTTTAATTTATGATGTAAAATTCCATTTAATATTTTCAAAGTATTCCTAATTTTCTCACTAAATTAGTAATGTTATAATATCCGAAAACCTTTAAACGTTTGCAATATGTCAGAACGAATGACGGCCATGACTCGATTACCGACGAGTGATGAATCGAATCGATTCTGCCGGGCAGTCACGTTACAAGCCATCACTATAATGCTATCGTAATCTATTCCAAAATTGAAAACGGTCAAATTGTTAATCTTGATTGAAATACGGGAATTAGAAAAGTTATATTATTAATATTTCAAAACACTGGCATGAAAATTGAGGGATAACCTTTATCTATCTATTCAATAATCTAAGTCTTATCTAAATCTAGGCTAGGTAGTTTAAGTTAGGCTTTGAAATTAGTTGTCTCAGTAGGAAACAATTTATCATAGTTAATTCCAACTTTGATTTTCATTCCAATTTTGAACTTGCTTTTTTTTTAAATTTCAAAATATCTAGTACTTATCAAATATAAAAATCAAAATATAAAATCATCAATTTCAAAATTTAAAAATCTGAATATGGACTTCCGCAAAGTCACGCCTGAATCAATTAACTAACTTGATTTTATAAAACCACGTTTCAGTTGTGACATCACTGGATAACGCATAATTGAAGTACAACTACTATAGGTACCTACATTAATAGATTTACCTTTACATATTTGTTCATCATAATTTACACAAAAATAATGATGCTTAAAGAAATGTAACTTTTTTGTTATAAGAAAAAAAAATGAAATATGATCATGACTGTATTCCCAAGGTGCGGTAGACATATTCTTTCAGATCTTTAGGCATTTTTAGATCCTTAATGCTATATACTTACCAAAATATAAATAATGATGCGCGGTTACGACGCAACCACTAAGTCCCTGGTTGCCACACAACCAATTGGGCACCCAAAAGCCGCAGAATGTGAGCACGTAGGATTACAAGACACGTCGTTGTAGATCACAAATGGTATACACCCGACAACTGATAAAGTAGCCATGGAACGACATACTTGCAAATAACTGTAATCTAGCGATCTCTATAGGTCAGCGAGAAAAGTCTTTCAGTCTTTGAAGTCACATTTTGAGACCAATGATGGATATAAATAAATAAATAAATAAATATTTCTTTATTGCGGACACGAGATCTATACAAAAATTACATATAAACTTGTTTTTAGTGTTAATCACTTAAAGATCTTTAAAAACAGAGTGAAAAGTTGTATGTTTTCTCAAAATATCAACCCTGACAACAATTACCTACCCCGCTCATTATTTTAACATAGGGGAATTACTCACGTGAAAATATCGTCGAATTAGATACCGACAATTTTTCGATTCATCCGGAGAATCTTCATCTTTTTAAAAGTGAAATTACCCCGGTAGCTCAGTTTTTTTTGGTGGCAATGAGGCCAAGATTAAGGAGTCCTAACCCAGTCTGGATGAAATTTTGGAATATATTGCAGACAGCGTTTGATTATAATTTTGCACTGAAACTACCAAGAGATTTTGACTTTTTTTACTACCAAGGTAGCAGACAAGCATTACCCACCTGATGGTAAGCCTATGGACACCTGCGATACCAGTGGAGTCACCCTCACGCTGCTGACCCTTTAAAATAGGAATCACTGCGCCGACAATACAATGGACAAGACTGCTCCACCAGTTGTCACCGCAGCGCTTCCTCTGGCCACCTTACTCACAATTATGTTATTTAGCTACCATATTCTGTAAGGCGGTGGTGTTGACTTTCATAATGATAGTTTAAGGCTGATTTTAGTCTCACGCTCAGCGTCAGCGCTGATAGGCGAAAGATCTTTATTACAATGAAATAAGGATACTGATTGTCCAGCACTGACGAGAGCAATCAGCGTAGCCATTTCTGCTAAACAATCAGTAAGGTGGAGTGCCGTAATTGCAACTAAAAAAAGTGGAGTCCTAACTTCCTCGCTTGATAATTCTATATTTTATATCAGAAATGTATTTTTGAAAGATCTGTTCCATAGTAAATTTCATGTAGATTTATATCATTGTTATGAATAAAGTAAAGCGATAAAGAATAAAATTCTATTGCATAAATTCATGACAGAGGGAGCAATAGTTGCAATTACCCGTTTTTGCGGGTAATTGCAACTACTTGTTTTTACTTCTTATTTTTCTATGGCGCTTACTACTTGAAAATACAGAACACATGCCTTGAATATCGTTCTTTCGATTTATATAGCTATGCCCTTGCTACTAATGTCAAATTTTGCGCGAAAACACTTTTCAGCAAAGAATCCGGTAATTGCAACTATTTTACTACAAATAGTGATGGGAACCTTATCGTGATTTTTATCGACTCGATGTTTATTTTAATCACAGTAATCTTTTAGTTATGAAACAGCCTCTTTTACTCTTATCTTTAAAGTCTTCTATTATCTTTTACTAATTATTTTTTCTAACTTTATTTCAATCGCAATAAGTAATATTTTAGAAGTTAAACATCCTTTTTATATTCGTTTCACATATTGAACGACTTTTAAAAGGGCTCCGCTAGCGCCAACATAATGAAGGGGCTCAATCACTCAAACTACTTGCTAAGAACTCATAGCATAGTATGAAAGTAGATAGTATCCCTTTCAATAAAATATTACGTATCGACATAGTCATCGTCATTGTTACATCACTAGGTTTTTCAAACTTCATACAAAACCGGTCGTTAAATTGCAACTGTCAAAAAAGAAACAAAATAGTTACAATTACAAGACTATGCACTTTTTGTCTTGCAAATGTAACTGCATCCATAATTCTGAGTAGATTTATCGTAGAATACAACAAACACATAAAAAACAACTTACTGTGTTTTCTAATCACTCTCACTGTGAACACACCGGCGAAAAACCAGGAAAAACATTTTTTTTCAATAAATTACGAAGAGCGTCCGAGCGGCGTCACTTCCGAAAAATTGGCAGTTTTATAAAAAGGCCTGTCATTCGCTCAGTTTTGGTCATATCAACGCCATCTATATTTTTAGACGGAGACTTTTAGAAGAAGTTCAATACCACATCTATCGATTTTCAAAAAAGTGATCCTAGAGGGAGTTATTGACTCCAGTTGCAATTACCGGATAGTTGCAATTACGGCACTCCACCTTATCCTTATTTCATTGTAATAAAGATCACTCGCCTATCAGCGCCGACGCGACGGTACGCGTGACAGTAAAACCAGCCTAACTTTTATCATCGTCTTCCATAGTTCCCACAAACTGGTCTATTAACACCAACACAAAGAGCCCTCACATTTCACAAGTTTTCTTCCTACATGTCGTGAATCTAAAATGTCGACATATCTAACGATAGCAGTAGGTAGTTATTGGGCACGCTGGACCACATCGGTCTACTCGTTGCACTCGTAGACCTGTGGTCCAGCTGCCCAATAACATTTCGTGGTCCAGCTTGCCCAATTACTTTTTTGCGGTCTAGCGTGCCCAATGATTTATTATCGTTTTGTTGGAATCAGAAAAGTAATGGAACTTACCGAGTTACAGAAACACGTTTTGAAATTAAACATCACTTATTTACACTTTGATCACTGAAAACTAACATTCGTCAAACTTAAAGATTTGAGTAGATTCAAACACATTGGTAATTGATAGAGTAATACCAATCACATAATGCCAAGAAAGAAACCTCTAATGTCATAATCTGTTTACTTTGTTCTTTCCCCAGTGACCAGATTTGGCTCGAAGACTTTAATAAGAATTGTCTTAAGTTTTCCACCGGGTACTTTGTCCGTTCCCCAGAGACCAGATTCGGCTCGAAAACGTAACAAAGAAATTCTTAAGGTTTGTCTCGAAGACTTTAATAAGAATTGTGTTAAGTTTTCCACTGGGTACTTTTTCCGTTCCCCGGAGACCAGATTCGGCTCGAAAATGTAACAAAGAAATTCTTAATATCTTCCACTGGGTACTTAGTTTACTTTGTTGATTCACAGACATTAGAAATTTAACTTATCTTGCATCACCATGTTTCAGATCGTGTACCATCCACTGGGTACTATTACTTTCCCCAGAGATGTATGAAAATCAATTAATTTCCGTTATGAATGAATTACTCGCGTCTTGTAAGTTTTAATAAATAAAAAAAGACTAAAGTGTGATCTCAAAACGGGCGCACTACCTACTGAACTCATACTGAAACATAATATTTTCTCGCGTGTGGGAACCTTAAGGCAGCGTTTCGCGTCGGAGACCGATACCAGCAGAGTTATTATGATTCACTTGTTAGCTCGTTAACTCTTTGCGTTTCAAAAAACGTAAAAACGAGGAATGGTTGATTGATTATTGAAATTTACCTATTTTATAATCTTATCTTAATCTACATGAAAACACATATACGGAAGAGCGAGATACCCTAGCACAGGTATTTTTATACTTAAAAGGGTATCTCAAACCCATGAAATGTAAACTTTGGATTAAGTTGAAGAAATAAACATTTTTTTTTTGTAGCTAACGAGTGAATCAAAATAGCCCTAAACAGACAGGCTTTGTAAGGGCGCGTGAAAGTGACACGAGACAAAGAAACGTTATTTTATATGAAAACGCGCTCTTGTTTCTGTCTCTGGTCTTGGTCTCCAACGCGAAGCGTCACCTTAACTTAGCGTATACCTAGGTAAGCAAATTCACTAAAGCAGTTGTGCTAGAGACAATGCGATAAAAAGCTATGCGAACTAAAGCTATACAAAATTGAGTTGGGAGGTGCCACTAACTTTTTTTACATTAAAGATTACTAATAGGTATCTCCCTTTTACTCAAGTACCCAAGAGCCTTCAGTTTACATTTTCACGTTTTGCCAGGAACGCAAGTAGGTAGCTACAAAATAAGAAGGTAAGTAGATACAATTTACATTCATAAGTATCTAACAATAATAAGTATAATTATCAAAAGTGAGTCCAGAATCTTTTCTAGTTAGTCCATCTTTATTTACCAAAGTATACAACATAGGCAGGTACTATCATCTTTTCTTTGTTACACATGACGGTTAAACTACATTAATTTATAGCTTTGTTTACTCTTCTATCAGTGTGCACACGGCTACGTAATTTTGCAAAGTTGCAGAATAGGATAAGGATGATACAGTCCGCACTCCGTGCTGTGGGAAAAACTATTTGTAAAAGGATATTTTAACTAGTTAACATTTTCATTCGGTTTTGGCTAGCTTTTTACAAACAAAAAATAAAATTTTTGAAAAAATATCTTACTAACACTTGTTTACTGTAGGTACCTGGTATTGCAATATTAGGTAGGTATGGATTTACACTATGTATTGTATGTATGTAGGTGACCACCGTGTTTACCGATTAGGTAGGTTTAAAAACCTATTAGTTAAGAATATAAATAAAATACTCTAGGCGTTGGTAATCACATAAAACCTACCTAGAAACCTAAATATAATTCAAAATTGTCAGGTAGGTAGCTACTTGGAACATAATATTTTTTATTTCTTATGATGGAAGACAAAAGGAGGTAAGTAGGTAGTGTTATCAAAGTGAGGCAGGGATTGTTAAAAACTCGTGCTAATTAATTAGTAACTCGTGCTAAACCTAGAATCAGTGCCAAACCTAGAAAGTCCGCGCCACCACTGAAGTCCTATAGACGCGGCGCTGCTATCGCAGAAATAGGTTGGGTAAAAAATTACTAATAATAATTCTCCAAATAAGGCTTGAACAATAATAATTATGCAAGTTTTTACGTTCGTTAATTCTACACACCAGAACAACTAAACAACCGTGATTAAAAGAGCGTAATAAAGTAAATAAAACAATTAGTTCCCGCTTTTGCCGTAGGACTTGAGTGCTGGCGCGGACTCTACCTAGTAGGGTACAGTAAAGCCGTTTTCACACAGTTAGTGTCAGCGATTTATGAGTAGGTACTAGGTGGGTAGTAATTTGTATCTAACGCAACTAAGGATTACAAATAGGTAAGTAGTATACGAAGTAAGTAAGTAGGTACGTACATGGGTTGAATCAAAAAAGTCGCTTTCGTTCGAAAATTATTTAAAAAAAAATGTTTTTGGGAATTGTTAGGAAAAGGATCTCAGACATAACCTCGGTACCTAATATGGTAGGTAAGGTAGGTACCGTACCTAACTAGGTAAAATTAAACTTCAAATTATGGACATGTCTAAACTTGGCCTAATAAAAAATTATGATGTTAGCTTGATGTTAGTACCTTGGAAGTAAAATGCAATAATGCAATTCTTGCAATGATGTTTAATTCCTGTAAAACAACACTTTTCTTGCTGTTGATAAGGATGTAATTTCTTTGTCCTCAATTTTGTGATTTATGTCCAATTAAAATACACAATTTACGTTTATAAAAACTCTATGTTTTTAAGTTAATTATTCATTTTCCATCGGATCTTTGAGTGCATCAGTGCTACGTCATCTTCACCGTCCGTAGTCGATCGTTCGTTACGAGCCTACCTACTTATTCTGTGACTCTGCCGCAGAAGAACTAGTACCTACGGTACCTACTATCGCTGTCGCTGATATTTCATCAAGACTAAAATGTAAGTAAGTACCTATTGACATCTTTTAACTCATTTCAGAAAAGCGCTCTTGGCGTAGCTTAGACGATCTTGATTGATCGATGAAGTTAAGCAACGTTGTGCGCGCTCACAATTTGGATGGGTGGCCGCAAGTGGCATTACGAGCTGAGCGCTTCCGTGCTTCGGAGGGCACGTTAAATTGTCGGTCCCGGCTTTTAAGTCGTTAACCCATGACGGAGGTCTATAAGCGACCTAAACATTCCGTCACCAGAGTTGGCCTCATACCTACGAACTTACCTAAATACTTTACTAAGTACCTATAGGTAATCTCATTTTCCAGATGCTATCAGAGTGATTTTTTCGTTTATTAACTTTCGCTTGAATTGTTTACAGGTCTGATTCAGAAGTTGAAACCTTTGTTGGAAAGACCAAGGGCAAGAAGGGGAACTCAGGCTCCGCCGCCGCCGGTACCAGCAGCAGCGCCACAAACAAGCGCAAAGCCGAAACTACTAGGTAAGTACCACTCTAATCTTTATACAAAACTAGTGAACGTCCGCGGCTTCGCCCGCGTGGACAACTATATTTTTAAGCCACGGGAACCGTGCATTTTTACCGGGATAAAATTAGCCATGTGTTAATCCTGGTCATAAACTAGGTACGTAGGTACTTATACCAACTTATTCCAAGTTTCATCCATATCTGTGCAGTATTTTTTGCGTGATTGAGTAACTAACTTAATTAAACTTAATTAAAATAAACTTTAACGCGGTTGATGTCTATGTATCTAACAAATGTACTTAAATATTGTACTTATATAAATATTTTTATCACTTTCAGAGGACGTAATAAGAAGTCGCGTGTTGCGGACGTCTTCGGACTCTGCGACAGCGACATCGAGGAGGGGGCCGGCACGCAGGCGTCGTCGGCCCGCAAGAAGCTAGCATCGAGCTTTGTCAACCGGGTAATGACCGGTAACCAACGGCGGGTTGCTGAAACGAGCGGCGAATACTACATCGACCTGAAGGTTTACAACGCGCAAGAGGCGCAAGCTTTGCCGCCCGAAGAAAGGTGGAAGAAGGCAGTCGTGAGGTTGCAGTTCTCAACAGACGAGGACACAAAACAGTGGGAGTGCGTCCAGAAACTTGTGCGCGAGGCGCACAAGTTATTTTCTGGGTGCAACCCGGTTCACTATTCAGACAACATACACTTCAAATGAAAACAAATTAAGAAGTTTCATTTCAAATTTCAAATTAAAATAAGTACTTAAATTGTTTTCATTTGAAGTGTATCTTGTAAGTACTTATTATTTTAAATTAGGTACCTACTTAATAGTACCTATTGTACTTAGCCACGTAGTTAAAACGTGTTAAAACGTTAAACGTTTATTAAACCTAAATAATTATTAGGACACTTACACTGTTTTCATTTTAACCTTTAGATTAATTGATAGGTTGGTTGGTTTCACTAGGTAGGTAGGTACATAACTTATGTAAGTAGATAGGTAACATAGACAAGCTTTTCTGTTAGTTCGATAAAAGTTTATTTTTCATTTTGTAGGGATAGGCTGGTATTCAAGATGCCGTTTTGTTCTGTTTGCAATTTATCTATTGATAACAAACGATGGGTAGGTCATTTACGAAGCAATACACATAAAAACAGAAACATAATCCTGTGTTCTGATAATGTACAGATGATACAGACTGCATTTCAAAATCGTATCGCGAGTTACAGAATTACAACAACCGAAGAGACAGATACATGTGTAAGTACTTTTTTTACCAATAATCGACTAAAAATAAAGTCACTCATTGATCAATCTCTTGAAACTCATACCTGTGTCAAAGTAAACTTTGAACTGTTTTCAAAGTTTTTGTTGTTCAAAAGTGATTCAGAAGAACTGAAATCATTTTCAACCAGTAATGTAACATTGCATTTAAATTATGACTTTGAAGTTTTATTTACAAAAGTCTTAAACAGTATTACGAAAAAAATTGAAGAATTCGAAGAGAGAGACAGCGGGTGGACATTTTTAAATAATTGTCACCTAGAAGTGAACATTAATAAATATGAACCCTTGCGCGGTTCTAACTTTTTAGATTTGCCAAGATTTATTAAAAACAAAAAAGCATGTGTGAATATTCGTAACAATGATGACTTTTGTTTTTTGTGGAGTATTACCGCGGCTCTATATCCAACCAATGATCACCCTGATCGAGTAACTTCATATCCGGATTTCAGAGATATATTGAACATCAAAGGTTTATCATTTCCAGTAAACTTTGCAGACATTTCAATTTTTGAAAAAAATAACCCTGGTCTTTCTGTTTTTGTATACGGACTAAGAGACGGTAAAACAATAACAGGACCGTTGTATAAGTCTAACAGCAACAACAACAACGCAAAACGCATTCATTTGTTGTTACTTGAACAAGACAACATTTCACACTATTGCTTGATAAAGGATGTACCTCGTTTAGTGCGAAATCAGATAACAAAACATCATGGAAAATTGCACTTTTGTGAAAGTTGTTTGTTATTTTTCACTTCTGCTAAAAAGCTCGAAGAGCATGTTTGCGGGGGTGTCGTAACCGTGCTTCCGGAGAAAGGATCAGTGATTCAGTTTAAAAACTATGATCGAAAGCAAGATGTTCCGTTTGTTATTTATGCTGACTTCGAATCAATGCTACGTCCCGTTCAAGGTTGTGAACCTAATCCAAACTTCGCAAGTACTTCTGACGTACACCAACACATACCAGTTGCTTTTGCGTATAATATAGTGTGTTCCGCAGATGAAAGTTATAATCGGTGTGTTAGTTATCGCGGTGAGGATTGTGTAGATAAATTTATTAAATTGCTTTGCGATGATGTTAAATCAATTTATAAAATATTAAATGAAAGTAAAGCAATGGTTTTTGATGAACAAGATGAGTACGATTTTAATACAAGCACACGATGTCACATTTGTCAAAATTTTTTGTGGGGTGATAAAATACGTGATCACTGTCATATCACAGGGAAGTATCGTGGTGCCGCTCATTCACACTGCAACATAAACTACAAAATTCCGAAATTTATTCCAATATTTTTTCATAACCTTTCAGGTTACGACTGTCACTTGTTTATTAGACAATTAGGAGAAATGCCTGGCACGATTAAAATTTTACCTAAAACAAAAGAAAATTACATTTCGTTTACCAAGTTTATTCAAGTTACGGAAGAAGAATATGTACCGTTGCGGTTCGTTGATTCATTCAAATTTTTGGGCACAAGTCTTGATAAATTAGCGCAAACATTAACCACGAACGATTTTGTGAATTTGCAAAAACATTTTCCTGATGAAAATCAGTTTAAATTGCTGACTCGAAAGGGAGTTTATCCATATGAATATATGACCGATTGGAAATGCTTTAAAGAAAAAAGGTTACCACCGCAAGAAAAGTTTTACAGTTCTTTGACCGATGAAAATGTATCAGCTGCTGATTATAAGCATGCTCAGTCAGTTTGGTCGCAATTCGAGATCCATAATCTAGGTGAATATACAGATTTATATGTCAAAACTGATGTTCTTCTATTAACAGACATTTTTGAAAAGTTTCGAAAGACTTGTAAAAAACATTATCAGCTAGACCCAGCATTTTATCTAACTGTACCAAGCTTGTCTTTCGACGCTATGTTATTGAAGACCGGAGTACAACTTGAGCTCATCGATGATTTAGCTATATTGCGTATGATACAAAAAGGAATTCGTGGAGGTATATGCGTGTGTACGCATCGCTATGCTAAAGCTAATAATAAATTTATGTCTAATTACGATCCAACGAATGAAAATTCATATATAGTTTACCTGGACTGTAATAATCTTTACGGGTTTGGGATGTGCAAGTCACTTCCTTTGTCAGGTTTTAGGTTTTTAGAGCAAAGTGAAATAGATAGATTAGATATAATGAGTGTAGCTGACGATGCCGATGAAGGTTTTATTCTTGAAGTTGACCTATTTTACCCTGATCATTTACATTCAACACATAATGATTTACCATTTTGCCCAGAAAAAGGTATACCAATAGGTGGGAAGAGCACAAAGCTTGTTCCAAATCTATACAATAAATATGAGTATGTCATTCATTATGTACATTTGAAAAAGTGTTTAGAACACGGACTGATATTGCGCAAAATACACCGCGTAATTACTTTTAAACAAAGTCCGTATCTTAAACAATACATCGAGCTAAATACTGAACTCCGACAAAAAGCTGTCTCTATATTTGAACAAGATTTTTTCAAACTCTTGAATAATAGTATGTTTGGCAAAACTCTTGAAAACAACGAATTAAGAGTAAATGTGCATCTTGTTAATGAGTGGGCTGATGAAAATAATACAACTAAAAAGAGGACCAGTGCTGATAAACTGATAGCTAGTCCATACTTCCACAGCGCATCGGTTTTTACCGATAATTTAGTAGCGATTCAAATGAAACCCGATCGGGTTGTACTAGATAAACCAATATATATAGGCTTCTCTGTATTAGAATTATCGAAAGCCCACATGTATAATTTTCATTACGATGTGATCAAACCATTTTACAAAGATCGCGTTCAATTGTGTTACACAGATACTGATAGCTTTATATATTTTATAAAAACTCCAGATTTCTATCAAAATGTAAAAGATACCTTTCTTCACCATTTTGATACCAGCAATTACGATCGTGCTA
This sequence comes from Camptogramma bilineatum, assembly GCA_958496255.1. Classification (NCBI taxonomy): domain Eukaryota; kingdom Metazoa; phylum Arthropoda; class Insecta; order Lepidoptera; family Geometridae; genus Camptogramma; species Camptogramma bilineatum. The sequence goes on from OY292455.1 coordinate 17,053,625, forward strand.
ATCAATATGGTTTGCCAACAATAAACAAAAAAATACCTGGATTATTTAAAGATGAAATGGGTGGGTCCATCGTAACTAAGTTTGTGGGTTTGAGATCAAAGTTATATTGCTTAAAAACTGATATGCGTACAATAAAGAAAGCAAAAGGAGTGAAAGCATGCGTCGTTCGCAATTTAGATGTGTCAGACTACCAAAACGTAAACTTTAATGAAAACATTGTGCGTAGAAAAAATGTCTTATTTAAATCAATCAAACATCAAATTTTTACAAGGACAATAAATAAGGTAGCTCTCTCTGGAAATGATGATAAGCGTTGCGTTTCTAAAGATAGGATTTCAACTAAAGCCTGGGGCAGTTCCCAGATATTGCAGTCTTAACCAACCTCCCTTGGATTGTATTAAGATAGATATTGTAGTAGATATGTAATATTATAAGTTTTAGTATTTAGATAAGTAGGTAGCTAGGTACTCTAAAGTTAAAGCCGTCAAATTCATAGACTAGAGATAAGAAAAATGTTTTCGGATAAAATATGTGAATATTATTATACTAATATAGTTTAGCATAGTATTTGATATAAGTACTTAGTACCTAACAGTTTTTACCTTAAACAATAATGATAAACCTATTTACTTAATTATTAAGTATAGATATTTAGCTACATTTTAATAAAAATAAAACATTCATAAAACTTAAAAAAATGCATTTTTATTTTACTAAAGGTCCTTATGATTATGGCGCAAATTATTTAGTACAAAAAGCATAATTTCTAAGAAACTAAGGTTTTAAATACTAAGGCGGTAGTAGTGAAAATTGATTCCTGTGGGATTATTTGAACATTCAAGTTTAGACCTGTTTTATAGAAATCTCACAACGAAGCAAGTATTAGCTAGGTACCTACACGACAATTGCGTATTTTATCAGGAAAAAGCTCATTCGCTTGGTATCCTGAGTAAACATCAGTTGTGTTTGCATACACCAGTCAAGTTCCTGTGGATTTTTTACGTAAGTACCTACGATTTCTGTACCTACCTATATTAATTTTTCATTTATCTAGGTACCTAAGTGCGCAAAGTTGTTTTAAATTCATAAATCTAATAATTTTTTTTTTTTCAGATAATGACATCAGAAGATGACCCTTATTTTCAATGTGCCCAGGACCCTTTGGCGGGCTGGGATGAGTTTATCACAGAAAAAAGAGTTGAAGCTCAAGCGAAGCTTGCTGAAGCGCAAGCTGAGAGAAAACGGAAGTCGAGGAAGAGGACGAAAAAAGATGCAGTATCTTTCGTGGTTAGCAAGGCTCCAAGAAGAGGGTACCGGATGCTTAAAATCCAAATTTTGGACTACGATGAAAGACAGAATAGTTATAGTGAAAGTGTGCGTGTGCAATATGTAGTGACTGAACCAATGGACGATATTATGGACTCGGCGCAAAACATTATAAATAAGATATCTAAGAAATTGTATGATGAATAGAATGAAATAGTAAGTATTATGTAAATAAAGTATTAAGTATATTAAATAAAATATTAGCCCTTCTGATTATTTTGTATTTTAAATAATAGTTAGGTACCTAGTAACTTGTATTAGTTGTAATTGAATTCAAATAATAAAATTAAGTCTATTGTTTAAGTTTGTAAGTTTGTAGGTATGTTAATAATTTGATAATAATATTAGCCCTTCTGATTATTTTGTATTTTAGATAATAGCTAGGAATCTAGTAAGTTGTATTAGTTGTAATTGAATTCTAATAATAAAATTAATTATATTGTTTTAGTTTGTAAGTGGGTATGTTTATAATTTGATAATAAAGTTCACCTAAAATATCCTGTGTTTTATTTTTAGCAGTTAATAATAGGCAGGTAGGAACTTACAAAAATTAAAAAAGAAACAAATAATATTTTAACAACTTTATTAATTACTAGAATAATAAAACCACTTAAATATAACTTAATTTAGGTAGGTACATACTTAATATAACTTTTACTAAAATAAAACAAAATTGTAATCCATAAATCATAAAAACTTAGGGTTTTTATTACATCTCATTGATAGATACATTCACATTAAAATATCAAAACAAAATTATCATAAAAATTAGGATTCAAAATTACATTTTACTGATAAACACATGTAGATTATTATCATCCATCCAGTTTTTAATGCACATAACATTTTTTAATGCACACTTTTTCTTATGATGTACACAGTTTAATGAAATATTTGATTTAGTGTCTTTATATAACTTAGCAAAGTTCGGACAACCATTTTCACCAATGTCTATAACTTCACAATATTCACATAAATTTTGAATCCATTTACTTTTTTCCAGTCCCTTCGTTATAACTTTTTTACTATTTAAATATGATGCAATAGTTTTTTTAAATTCTGCATAATCAATAAATCCTTCACTCCAATAAATTCCACTATTTCTCTCTAACCACCGCACTTGTTTTTTTTCATCCTGTGTTAAATTTTTAAATGGATATGGCGGTTTGACGAGGAAAGTTTGTGTATATCCATTATGATATAATATAGCAAATTCCTTTAAAATAAATTGATTTTTGGCATCCTTGAATCCTTGCACATCCACTACTACTACAGATTCACTAGAATTGGGAATCATTATGATATTTTTTGTACCAAATTACAGAGTGGTCTGTACTCTATCACACAATCGTTCAGAATGAGACAATAAGCTGCAGTTTGATCAGGTATCTCTTTATTGCATTCAAGTTCCACACGAACGCTAACTACAGGACCCGACTTAAGATTTTCACTTTGTCTTGAACAATCAACAACAAAAAGCGGAGCCTTATCTCTAAATTGAGAATAACTCATTAGGGGTTCACTTCTGCGTCCATTATATGATTGTTGGAATTTTACATATTGTTCGTATATTAATGCTGCATGATGTTGAATAAAATCTGCATTCAAACTTTCGTAAGGGAAGTAGTTAGAATTAAGATAAACTTTAACATCTCTTAAATTACAGTGATCAAATTGTGACATATCTTTGTCCTCTGAATTTTTTCTGTTTGTTTGTAGGCCAACGATTACATATCTAGGTTTTTCAATCTGAGACGAAGTTTTAATTGACCATGTATGCTTAGTAGTTTTCGGTAACAGAGGATATTCATACAAATCCCAATTCCTGAATGCAAACTTAATAGGATGATCTTTTTCTAGAATCTTTAAAAAAGTAACCTTTTCCTTGTCCGATACTTTAACATGCGGAACACGCCAAACCAATTTATTTATTATTATATCATCAAGAGTCTCAGTAGGCGGAATTTTTAAACAGTTTAAATTGGTATTGCTGCGTAACAATATTAATTCATGTTTACAATTCATTACGATCTTATTATAATCTTCAGCGAAACCCAAAATATGATTAAGTGGTATCGAAGCGGAAAAGGCTCCCCCGTGAGTTGACTTTGTTCCATTTATATCCCAACCCCAAGCTTTCGATACTTTAGCTTCATTATCATTGAAAGATATTAACCCTTTAATAGTTGTTGTCACTCCAGCATTTTTGATTCTATCTATTTCTACTCCATTAAGTTCATATCGAATATCTTGAAAGAGAAAAAGGAATGGATTGTTTGTAAATTCAACAGTGGTTACTTTTTCTTTGGTTTCATTATTAAATATGTTTACAGTTCCTTCAATATATAGGGTACTCGCTGATGGCAATATGTACAAATCCTGTTGATTGATAGGTATGCGGATTTCGTCATTCTTGTTAAAACTTGTTACATATGGTTTATATGAATGATATTCGATACCATCTATAGTGTTATCATATGTTGGTGATCTTAAAATATCCAAAATACTCATTTTAATAGTCCAATAAACTTCAGAAATTTTTTATTTTCTTCGGTTATTTTAATCTTTTTTTTAGTTGTTCTCTTACGGATAGTTCGAACACTACTGCCATCTTTTATTTCTGAACTACTATATGTATTATAGTCTATCATCTTTTCTTGATATGTAAATATAATTGAACTTCTTCACCTCGTAGGTTAATTAACTTGTTATTAGTATCCAACAGCCTGATATTTATTGAGCTAATAGTTTTTTGATTTATGGGAAAATAAATTATATTCTTAGGCACTTCTATAATTCGGTATCCTGGTGGTACGTTGGGTGCGAATTCATAAATGACGTGACTTGATTTTCCATTAATATACGAGCCGGTAACTATATCACATTCGATTCTCACCACGGTCGTTGATAAAATGTTAACTGGAAGCTGTGACTCGTGTATTATATTACCTTTTAGAGTTTGAATTCCAAATCCCAGTAAGTTTCCAAGAGAATTTTCTTTTTCAAAGTGTATGTCTTTAGTACAATAAATAAATGTTTTTAAAGTGTTGTTGTTGCAAAATAAATTAAAAGTCGTTCCTTTTCCTACCATAGATTTTAAATAATCAGATATATCTTGAAGTTCGTAAGTACCTTCCGGTATTTCTATGACTTCATTATTACCAAAATGAAATTTATTGTTTCTACGATCAATGTTAGGGATGGAATTAAATGTTGACAAATGCAATAGAGCACATTCATATTCACCATCAAATTGTAAGGCAGGATAATAATTAGTAGATAATAACGATGAATTGCCTGTTATAGACAACGTGAAAGACATTTTACGAATGATATAAAAAACACTAGATCCTTAATTTATATTACTTTTATTCAGTAAGTACCCATAATCTACATTCCATTCTTATTCCAAAATTGACGAAGAAATTTTAAACATAAATGTCCACAGTTACTTGTATCAAAACTTTGATACCTACTATAGTTATAAGTAACGTTTGATTTCAAATATTTAATTAGCTCTTTTGGAGGTTTTAGATCTCCGAAGCTATCAAAATACTCGCAATAATTGAAAAGTTTAACGTAGGCTACCCAATGAGTTCCTTCATTTTTTGAACTATCCAAATTAACAATACCACATTCAATGTCTTCTGTATTTTTAGGTAACTCGTCTCTCATAAAGACTCCTTTAAAATAGGGTATGTGATTACTTGCATAGTTCAATATGTCTCTATCAGTAAGAGCACGCTTGGGTAACCTTTTCACTAGTTTTTTGAGCTCCGTACACATAAACCACTACCAGTCTTGTAAGGTTTTATATACAACCCTTTTCCTAATGCGATGGACTCCATCATTTTATTATGTCGTTGAGCCTCCTCCAAGTTCTTTTGAGCTGATTTATGGTCATTTACAGCCTTTGCAATTCCTGCAGCTCCTCCACTCAATGCACCTAGGGCAGACAGTCCTGCGAATATCGGTATTAGTGGGAGAATGCCTCCTGTTTTTGGTAATGGTATTATACGAGGCAGACAAACTCCTTTCTTCTTTTTTAATAGTTTTTTCGCTGCTGAATAGGCAACTTTTATTGCCTTTAAGTTGCTTTTTGGTTTTGATTTCTTTACACAATTACTTATTTTAGAAACAATAGATTTAAATGATCTTGCACCAGCACCGTGCTTCACTTTGGTTTTCATAACTTTGTTGACAAGCCAGGAAGCTAGTTTTTCTCCTTTTCCTGCATTTTTTGATTTCATGCGCTGTTTTGCCATGTTCATTAGTTCTAAATCTGCTCTGTGTCGATCTTCTAAATTATTCGAGCTATCGTATGCGATATCGTGTCGCATACAAGCGTTATCAAGCTCATTAACCCCTTGATCACCTCTCAATAATCGTTTCTTTAATCGAGTACCAGGTCCACAATAATTATATCCAGGTAAATGTAGCTCGAATGGTAAGCTATTTATAATGCTATTAACTAGTCCACCACCTTTCATAGTCGAGATAATAATGAGATAATTCACATTGACATGATTAATTTTATAGAATCATAAAATTGATCGTTTTTCAATCCAACTATTTTCAGTATCAGGGAGACCTAGCCATTTAACAAAAAGTTTAGTGCCTTTTTTTCTAATAACTCTTTCGATAAGATAAACGTTAGGACAATTTGTTTTTTGAAGTTCTTGTTTGTAAAAACAACCTAGTATTGGTTGTTTATGTAAATCTTCTATCGAATATGTTACAGGATTAGTATTATTAACTTTTCTTATTAAAAATAATTCCGTAGACCAGTTTGGGGTGTATCCTTTTTCGAAGCTACCTTTATATTTACTTATGCGAACATGATCACCAACGATTAATTTATTGGTCTTGGTTAAAAAATTTGGTATATTATTATGTTTGTTGTTTAAATTTTTCATAACCGTTTTCTGATTTGATAGATTTACATCTATTGGTTTGTATTTTGTGCTACGATGCAGTGAGTTATTGTAAATTCTCATTACACTTTTCAAATCTTTACCGATCCAACGATAACTACCGTTTAAACTAAAACATTTATACAACTTGTTTTTAAGTGTTTTTATTAGTCTTTCAACAATGGAAGCCTTTTTTATAGAGTATGAAGAGTAATGATTGATTTTATTTTTGATCATAACTTTTTTGAATTCATCATTATAAAATTCTGTTCCCATGTCAGTTTGCAAGTGTTTTGGTTTTCGTTGATTTTTAAATAATAAGTTATTGAATGCATTTGCTATTTCGGATTTCGTTTTAGTTTTAACCGGGATAGCCCAAGCAAACTTTGAAAAGCAATCTATAACGACTAAAATAAATTTATGTCCATCGTTATAATATTTCAAATTACAAAAATCAATAAGATCTGCCTGCCATAAGTCATCAATTCCCTTTAAGACCACAGATCGACGAGTAAAATTTTTACGTGCTGTTTTATGAATTTCATTAACAACTTGTAGCTTACTCATTTTTTTGATTTTGCTTCTAATTCAGCTTTCAAATTCTGAATAATATGTTTTTCAATATCTGATTTCAAGGCGTTAAGTATCTTATGCACTTCTTGCTTTTTCATATATAATTCGCATTGTCTATCTACATATTCTTTGTTGACAGCATCGGTATCTTTCAATGGCGTTATAACACCTGTTAATCTTGCTGTCTGTAAATCGAACTCGCCAGTTTCGTTACTCATAAGAATTTTACTAAAATTTTCTAAATAATCTGGTAATCTTAACCGTTTATTAAGGTGATTTCCAAACTTATCCATAGCTAAAAGGTGGACTGATAGGTTGTAGCGATAAAGTGCAAATGAAACAAATTTCACAAAATATAGTATTTATTAACATATAATGCCACTTTCACGCAGTTCCTCGATTATTGATAATATTTCATTATCTAACCCAGTGTTACCAGCATCTCTTGAAGCAATTAATAACTTCAATCTTTCGATCAATTCATTAGGATCATCCCAGTAAACGTAATCTATATTTTTCTTCCATTTCTTTAAAAGAGGAAGTCCTTTTCCTTGATGTAAGTCGGGTTGACTACTGTCAGTACTTGCTGAAACTTTACGCAACTTGAACATTGGTTTTATGATATTCAAGTATTTTCGCCCTCTGTTACTTTTTATTGGTTTATGTGGCTCGTAATCTCTTCGGTGAGCATTTGTTTCAAGTAACATTGTTTTATAATATGCAATGTCTTCTTTAGTAACTGTAGATAAGTCAGGTATTTTTTTAAATAATAGTTCATTTATACCAGGCGTAACTTTAAACTTGGTCGGACCAACTTGAATATAATCTTCATGAAGAATCACACGTGCAGATCCCATCATAAGTTTACCACGTTCATTTCTCACACCAAATGGAACATCCGTGTAGGTATCGGAAGATTTAGACCACGAAGAAATGTTAGGACTCTTGCCACTTGAACCTGATTCAACTGTTTGAAAGGATTCATCATTTTCGTTACTTTCTGAATCTTCACTACATTCCTCTGTTTCGTATGGAGTTTTATCTATATACTCGCTAAATCCAACATTAGATTCTCTTTTAAGTGTCTTGTCTTTGTCTAATGGACTCGAAGTTTGCAAAAAATTTTTTTCGAAATCTTTCGAGGTACGATTTTGCTTTTCTTTCTCTATTATTTGATTAAGAGGATTTGTAATTGGTTTAAAAACAGATTCTAAAATACTATTTTGCTCAGTTTCAATGTTTCGCATCTTTCGAACCTTTTTCTTTACAGCTTCTGCAGCTTTCACAATATCTCTTTTAAGATTTTTTTCCATAATAAAAACAAATAATAAAAGTGTCTTTAATTGATTTATCTCTAAGTGTTCTCTCGGAAATGATTACATGTGAGCCATATTCAGGTATTTATAGTAGGTAGTGAATCAGAAATATAATCGAGTAATATGATTGAATACTCTTCTACAAATCGGGCATTTATTACCTATTGACAAAGAGCACTTTGCACAACACACGGCATGACCACAGGGAATGAAACAGGAGTTCATCTCTTCTTCTAAACAAATTTTGCAGGTTATTGATGACGATGTGCAGGCTTTCAAACATGACATATTATTATTATACACGGTCTGATGACACTGTGCTTTTATTTCTTCATAAGGGGCACTTTGCACATACTCTTCACCCTTCATTACTAAAACATGTGTACAAAATTTAAAAAACCGTGCATGTACCACCCATGGTTGATCTTCTGGAGTCCAGTCTTTCAGTCTTCCATTGCAGTAGTAACAAATAACTTTGTCGCTTTTTCCAGTGTAAAAAAATCCGGCTTCAGCCATTTCTTGTGGTTTTTGAGATAAACCTATTGGCCATGTATCGAAGCTTCTTAAGCGGCTTAATTCACTTGAGTACATGCGATATACAGGGCTAAATGGCATGATTTATTATTAACTCAACACAAACTCAAATTAAGTTTTTATCATCAGCTATTCGCTGTTTTCAACGCAATGTTTCTACACACAATGACTCAAATGGCATCAATCTACTTACACGACTTAGAATTAATGAAATACAACAAACGTATCAAATTTCTTTCTGTAACATCCTTTGTTCTTTTCACAATCCTTGTTAATCACTACATAGCTGTAGGGCTCTTGCCATATGTTTGAACACATTTCTCGGAATTCTTGCCATGACATGTCTGAATTGACATGTTCATCATAGATGTGTTTCATATTAATTTCATCTTGCTTAAATAGAATTATTAAATTAGCATTATCTCTCACTAACTGTTTAGGTATTTTACTGTAACTTTGATTCAAGTAAAAACAATCTATATTTTGATGTCTTCCCATTGCAAAATAATCACGCATGTTTTTTTGATTCTCGCACGCTACGTCATCGAATATTATAATTGAATTGGACTTTGCTAGCTCGGTAGATAGGACTTCTTCATTTTCACGAAATTTAGAAAACGTTACACTCGGTACCATTTTAAGAACTTGCTCTAAAAATATGTACTTCGGCTGATAAAGGGTTTTTGAGTACACGTACACATTTCGATATTGTAAACCATTTTCATGAAGAAGTAGACCAATCACTAAATTAGTTTTTCCACAATTAGACGGTCCACATATTAAACAACGTATCGAATTAGGTAAAAGTTTTCCATGGCGGAAACTGCGTTTCTCAGCATCAATACGAATGTTCTCGAAATGCAATGATACAGGCTGTTTAACGAACTTCATCGCAGGAGTGTTTGAAGAAGAGTGATAGTACCATGAACATATCAATCATAATTATAGAGGTTGTAATGTAACAATCATGGAGTGATAATTTAACGGAAGTTCTTTTATTACAATAACGGGTTACGTAATGGCGTTTTTCCGATGCATCATAAAACATTTATACCTATATCAGAGTTGTTCTGTAAGTTACGTTACATTTTGTGATTCCAACAAAACGATAATAAATCATTGGGCACGCTAGACCGCAAAAAAGTAATTGGGCAAGCTGGACCACGAAATGTTATTGGGCAGCTGGACCACAGGTCTACGAGTGCAACGAGTAGACCGATGTGGTCCAGCGTGCCCAATAACTACCTACTGATAGCCTTTGACGTATTTATATTTTAAGACTATTTTTTTTTGTACAAGTAGTGTTTTGATTTATAATGTGACCAACTCTTCTCTCTTATCGTAGTAGCCTTTTATCCATTTGTTTGTTTGATGTTTGTTTGTTTATTTCACGTTCTCGAAAACGGCTCTAACGATTTCGATGAAAATTGCGGCAAGGGCGGTTACGGAGGCAAAAAATCGATCTATCTAGGTCTTATATCTGGGAAAACTCGTTTTCTCTTTTTCTTTTTTAAAATTCCTCTATTTGCACCCGAGCAAAGCTCCGTCGCACAGATATTATCCTATTGAAAGAAATAAATGGCTACTACGTGCAACATTTGGTCATTAATTTTTTTCTTTTTAAAAACGTGATGCTGCCATGATAATGATGATTCTTCAATTGCGTTACAGTAAAAACCACAATAAAACCAAATTACATTCCTTTTACAGAACGCTTGCCCAACATCAAAACGTTCAACGACTGATTCAGATCGTCTTTTTTGGTCAACTATGTGGCAATTTTATCAAAACAGGTTAAGTCATTTAATTTTATGCAATACTTAGATAATTGTGCATTTATGGGCGAAAGTGCAATTAACACGAAACGTAGAAAGTTTTATGAACACCTTAAGATTAATTTTATGAGTAAGTTGTGAGGCTGTAATTTTAGAAAAACTACGCCTCAATTTACACTGCGTTTATGTTACTAAACAATAATATGATAGACATTTTATTCACTAACTAACTAAGCCTTTAGGCGGCCTGAAAACTCCGTCACCAGAGTTGGCCACTTGCTCATACGAACTTACTTACATGTTACTTTTTAAGCGCATTTCAGACTACGCTATAATATAATAGAATATAGTGTACAGCACGACAATAACGCGCACCATACATTGTTATGGACATGTTCACACCTTACTGTACGATATTGAAAGGGTGTTATTAATTATACGATTGACGAATTTGTGACATGTAATAATTTAGAATAGTTGGTACTTAATTTTAATTTTAATTAATTTTATTTGTGTGTGCATGTGTACCTAGATAAGTATATTTTATAGACTTATTTTTTGATTATAATTAATGAATTTCAAATACGATGTGTACCATTGTTTGATGAATAAATGAAATGAAATGAAATGATATATTATTGGCTTGCTATAAAAATGTATGGTGCGCGATATTGTTGTGCTATGAACTATTATGCTATAAGTATGGTATTATATTATAGCGTAGTCTGAACGCGCTTGTAAATTGGTCACTTTTCTGCTGTTTTTCTGAAAATAAATCGAATTCGTACAAAAACAGTGATCTTCATACAAAGAAGCCCAGCCCTTCATACAAAGAATTGTAAATGTTTTATAGTCGCGGCGGATGTGAAGGGCGCAAAGGGCAAGATCGTGACGGAACCTTGCAGCGTGTTGTACTGTAGTGTAGGTAAGTTTCATTGAGGACGTTGCATAGGTTGAAGAAATTTTATTCAATAAACTAAATATCGAAAGTGTGATATTGCCTTAGGCCATTATTGTCAAAGGATATTGCGGATGCTTACATTTTTTCATTTTTACATTAAATACTTATACCTACCTACTTGTATATTTTTTTTAATGGTGAACATTTCACACAGAATTTGCACAGCATTATTTAGCCCCAAAGTAAGCAGAGCTTGTGTTATGGGAACTACATGACAGAAAAACTACTTATAATACTTTTTTTAAATATAAATACATTGAAAAACAACCAGACCCCAGACCAATATTTGCAGATCATACAAACATTTGGCTCGCGGACGGAATCGAATCCGCGACCTTCTACGTTTCAGGCGGGATTTCACCCACTGCGCCACAGAGGTCGTCAATTAATATTATGCTGAGGTTCATCGTAAACGGCTATTTATTACCTAAACATATCAGAAACTGATTAAACTCGGAATAGATTTAGTTGCGTGTGGGCTCGACGATCATTGGTTTTTTTTTTAATAAAGTTACAGGCCAAGGCCACAAGGGGAAACTTAAAAGGTGGCATTATGAAAAATAAAAGGTGAGAAAGCTTATAGGGTCTGATTAAACCCTCGAGCAAACACGAGCAAAACCTTAAGTGCTTTTCTTGATCTGCAACCTCTTTTAAAAGTCATCACGAAACTTCAATCTTCCAAAAGTCAAGCATTAATTAAATGCCACTGTCACTCAGACTTTGATACGGCCAAAATGTATCTTGGGAATTTTTTGAATTTGCTCTTCAAAAATGTTTTAAAATATTATGAGAAAGTCCTTTGTAACCTCGTCGTATTCATCGCCACGCCGTGCTTCTTTATTTTCGAAATGAACGTTGTCCGACCGAATATAATTGAAGTTTACCATCTCGGGATTGCGAAACAATATTTCCATATAATCTGCCCTACGTTTTGCTTCGTAAATGTGACTGGAAATATGATTATGAGCATTCTAACCGATACCAAGTTGAAAAGGTCGCACGAAGACGGCACGTACTGCGGTAAATGCAAGATGTACCAGCCTGCGGAGAGCTGGCATTGTGACGCGTGCAATGCGTGTATTGTACGGCGCGACCACCACTGCTTCTTCTTTTCACGCTGCATTGGATTGTCCAACCAGCGATATTACGTCTTGTATCTCGGGTACTTAATGATATCTATGGCGTACTCTGGGTATTACAACTACTTGTTTATATCTTCAAAGTTTGAAGAGTTTGGGTTGTTTATTTCTGTATTGAGGATATTGAATCCTTTTTTAAGGTTTATTGTGCCGGAGCCTATGGGGGTGAGAGACGTTTATGTGTTATTTTTCGTCTTGAATATGACTATTCTTATTTGGTCTTTTATTCTATTTTTCTTTCATATGAGCAACGTTTTTAAGGGGGTGACGGCACGAGAGTACAACACTGTTCGCCTGCAATGTTTACCCTTTTCTAAGTGGAAAGACAATTTGGTTAAAGTGTTTGGAGAGAGATGGTACTTGGCTATCATTTGTCCGTTTATCTGAAAATCCCTTTAAATGTAATGTTGAAATACAATTGTTTTTGTTTTTTTCACTCGAATCCTTCTTTATTTCTTTTTAATTGTATGTACTTATACCATCAGGTTCGTTAGGACCAGTTTACTGTTTGGTAAAGTCTGTCCTTTACGTCTAGTTACTTTATTATTCTTTGCATCTAGATTTTCAGTCATACATAAGGTGGAGTGCCGTAATTGCAACTAAAAAAAGTGGAGTCCTAACTTCATCGCTTGAAAATTCCATATTTTATATCAATAATGTATTTTTTGAAAGATCTGTTCTATAGTAAATTTGATGTAGATTTATATCATTGTTATGAATAAAGTAAAGCGATAAAGAATAAAATTCTATTGCATAAATTCATGACAGAGGGAGCAATAGTTGCAATTACCCGTTTTTGCGGGTAATTGCAACTACTTGTTTTTACTTCTTATTTTTCTATGGCGCTTACTACTGGAAAATACAGAACACATGCCTTGAATATCGTTCTTTCGATTTATAAAGCTATGCCCTTGCTGCTAATGTCAAATTTTGCGCGAAAACACTTTTCAGCAAAGAATCCGGTAATTGCAACTATTTTACTACAAATAGTGATGGGAACCTTATCGTGATTTTTATCGACTCGATGTTTATTCTTATCACAGTAATGTTTTAGTTATGAAAAAGCCTCCTTTACTCTTATCTTTTAAGTCTTCTATTATCTTTTACTAATTATTTTTTCTAACTTTATTTCAATCGCAATAAGTAATATTTTAGAAGTTAAACAGCCTTTTTATACTGGTTTCACATATTGAACGACTTTTGAAAGGGCTCCGCTAGCGCCAACATAATAAAGGGACTCAATCACTCAAACTAATTGCCTTTTTCGTCCAAGTTGCACTGAAGAACAGACGTGTTTTTGCGCTATTCAATTAATAAAATAAATTGTGAGCAATACCAATATCCTCCTTATTGTAAGCAGTAAACGAATCAAGTTCCCGTGATAAACTTTTCGCACAACGGCCGACGCCTAAGCTTGCTGGGTACCCCTCTCACCCGCGAGTAAACGAGTAAGTGGCTATTTTTCATCCCTATCGTGCTGCTCGGCCACAAGCGAAACCTACCGAACTAGGATATCGGAAACTACCGAACTGGGCGACAAGCGACGACGTCACGGCAATCCAGCTTGCACGGCTGCCGACCTTGTACGACCAAAACAGGTGCGACATAACATTGATTTGCTTTTCGAATACTATCCTGTTTATTATATATATCCCTTTCATTACCAAGATGAGACGGAGTCCTATCCAAAAGGTTGATATGACCCACTCCGCCTCGGATACGGATATACCCAATATGTTCAGAAAGGAAACCGAAAAACAAAGTAAAAGAGTTAACGCGAAACGCCTACGGGTGGCCGATGATGATGTCCAGGACCCCTGGAGCTTATTTAAGGATGAAATGAAGGAAATGTTTAATGCTATCGTGGAAGGCCAAAACACCAGGCTAGAGAAACTTGAAAAAAATATCCTCGATATCAAGAAACAGAATGACTTAATTACAGTTACCAGTAATGACATAAAGAAATCCATGGATTTCGTCAGTAACCAAATTGAAGAGCTCCAAAGTAAGATCCTAAACTTAGAAGGGCAAAAAGAAACCATGAAGAATCAAATAGATGTAATTGAAACGAGACTGGAGAATCTCGAGCGTGTAAACAAAAAAAGTAGTATAGAAATTAGAAATGTGCCTAGAAGCCAAAAGGAAGGGAAACAAGAACTGTTCAACATGATACAAAAGCTATACAGCGTAATTGACCCAGAGGACCTTTCGGACGCCAACCAACTGCGAGATGTATATCGTCTTCCATGTAAGCTAAATGCAACGACATCCACTGTAGTAGCGGAATTTACGAACACGCTAGCTAAAGAGAAGTTCCTACAAAAGGTTAAGAAGTACGCTAAGAACAGATTCGAACAGCTCAGTTCTAAGCACCTGGGTATTAGTGCTCCCACGAAGACTCTTGTTTATGTCTCCGAGCATCTCACCGTGAAGGCCTCGAGGCTTTTCTTCCTGGCTCGTGACGTGGCAAAAACAGAAGCCTACGATTTTTGCTGGACCTCTAATGGGAGTAGGGCTTGCATTATCCGCCCCATTTTGTTATCCGGATAATATGGATAGTAGAGCACTTTACTATCCGGATATCCGGATTTTCCGGATAATTCGGATAGTTACCGATTTTTTTTTTACAAACGGACACAAACGAAGATAATAGTTAAAAATACATTAAACGTCGTAGCTTTAAGTTATCCGAACAATCACTATTAAATTTTGAATCATTTTTAAACAAGGTACGTAACAAGATCTGAATTTTTCTCCTAAAGCGAAGCGAACGCGATGCAATTTGATGTATTTTGATTGTGGATGCAGATTGCAGATACATAATGTACACCAAATAACTTATTAAACACCCGACTTCACCCACTGCTGGGTATAACCCTCCCTTTGCGTGTGCCATGCCAATCTCCACAGTCCGCCGGCGCCGCTCACCTCATCCAATTCCGGCCATGCTATGTCGTCCAGCCCATCGTGCTGCTGGGTTACTGACGCTTCTGTAGGTACCCCGTTCTTAGAAACCGCGCCGTTCAGAATCTCAGAAAGGTGTTGTAACATTTCTTGGAGATCTTCGAAGGTTTCTGTGACAACTATAAGGTCGTCTGCAAATCCTTAAGTTTAAAGATGTCCTCTATGACAGCAGTAAAAAGTTTGGACAAAATGATGTCTCTCTGTCACACTCCCCGCTTGATGGGCTCAGGGTTGGTTAAATCGTGCAGTCGTACAAGGAGAGCGTGGAAGATGGCTCAATGTTCGACACTGTCAAAGGCTTTTTCGCAGTCAATGAAGAGACTAGTTGTGTTCGTGACACTTCTCCATCAGCTGCTTCACCGTGCGGGTGTGGTTCGTTTAAAAAAAGCCGCTTCGAAAACCGGCTTATTCTCTGGGTTGCTATGGTATTCATCTAGCTCACGAGCAATACAATTAGTTATAATTTTAGAGAACAATTTATTATTTGTGGCAATTTGTGGCATCGGTTGCCAGCAATAATAACATTAAGCTCACATCCACTCCAAACACTGGTTGCGCTGCGATGAGTAAAAAACGAAAAATTTGTGGACGTGGGGTATGCGAAAGGCTCGGTGGGTAATACACTAGACAAGACGTTAGTATCGCGATTCGAGCGTGCAACTTTATGAATGTTACAAAAACAAAGGATAAACATTTTTCCCTGTTAGATATGTCTACGTAGTGTATATAAATTGTTGTTTTGATGGGTTAATTCCATATTCAAATCGTATTTTTTGATTATTTTTACTATCCGTATTATCCGAATTATCCGGATTTACTGGTCGTCACTATCCGGATTTGAAAATTGGCGGATATCCGGATAATTCGGATATCCGGATATCCGGATAGCAAGCCCTAAATGGGAGGGTTTTCTTGCGCAAGAAAGAAAACACTGCTCACATCCTGGTGAAGGACGAAGCTACCCTTGCGTCTATCAGAAAACCACCAAGCACATCTACTGGCTGACTAGATATTTTCTACTACTTATTTATGTCTTGCATGTACTGTTTAAATTGTGTCTATGGCTTTCATAACAAAGCTTGCATTAGCGTCAAAATCTCAATTAACCCTAAGTCTAACCAACCCAACCAATATCACTTGTACAATATTACCTATAGAACTAATCACCCACTTACCAAAACTACAGAATCAACTCTCATCTCTTTTAATAATGTTCCTATCACCCCACCAAAATACCAAAAGTCTCCATGCCGCATAAACACCGATTCAATCGACGCTTACTACACACACAATGGATAAAATCGCTGCTTTTAATGACATTGACAACACACAGTTGGTTCTGAATGTAGCTGTAGATCACCCTCATCAATGTGCGGAATTTCTAAAAAATTCAAAAAACCAGTATACCATTGTTTGTCAGAACATACGCAGTATACAGAAGAATTTTGACAGCTTCATATCTTTCCTATCTTCACTAAGCTTTTTTCCAGATATAATCATATTCACTGAATGTAGAATTAATGAACACTCCCCTGAACTTTCGCTACCTAACTACTCGTTTTACTCGTCCAAAAAGTTTTACAATCAAAACGACGGAATAATAGTTTTTACAAAGTCACAACTTAACATATCTTTTGAAGAACCGCAATTTCTAGACGCAAATTGCGTTCTTATTCATATAGGAAAAGAACTTAGCATTATAGCTATTTACCGAACGCCGTCTATAAGACATATAGATCGTTTTTGTCATTCTCTTGAAATAATCTTACAAGCCATAAATAGTGAATCTTGTATTATGGTAGGGGACTATAACATAGATATTAGAGAGGACAAAGACGACCCTGACCCGTTTTGCTTGGATTATTTAGAACTAACCGGACACTATGGTTACATTCCTGCACATACATTACCCACACGTGGACCAAGGTGTCTTGATCATGTTATGGTCAAATCCAAAAAAACTACTGAAACATTAATCTATGACTCTGATATCACTGATCATCGAACTATCATTGTGGGTATAGATAGACATAAAGTTACAGACCCTAGTGATCCAGGGCTCAAAACCACATCGAAAACGAACTACAAAGAAATCGTTAGTGAACTAGAAAAACTTGATTTAGCTTTCTTATATGCTCACACTGACGTTTCCGAGGCTATTCTAGATTTCACTAATATTATGACGGGCCTGATTTCAAAGCACACTACCTCAAATTATGTAAGAAACCGTGATGTTGTTTTAAAACCCTGGATCACCCCAAACTTGCTTACATGTCTAAAAAAAAAGTCAGCCTTACACTTAATAGCTAAGAAAAACCCAAAAAATAAAGAATTCCAAGACAAATATAAAACCTATCGCAATATTTGTATAAATACTGTACACGACCTTAAACGAAAACATGAAGAGAAAATATTGAAAGATGCACAGGGTGACAGTAAAAAAACATGGGAAGGAATAAAAAGAATATGTAATCTCAACAAACAAAATAACAAACATGATGAACTTATTAACAATACAAGTGGTAAGGAAGCCTTAAACAACGTTAACAACTATTTTACTTCTATAGGGAAAAGATTAGCAGACAATATTTTAAATTCTCTTAACAAGACTGAAGATGAACTCGCTACTCTTGTAAAGCCACTTCCTTCTGACGTTCCGGTAAACTCCTTTTTTATCTCACCAACTGACCCCTATGAAATTGACAAAATAATATCTTCGCTCAAATCCTCATCAGCACCTGGTTGGGACAGTATCAATAATAATGTGCTTAAGCTTAGTAAACATGTCGTATCACCAATCATTTCGTTCATAACCAACCTAAGTATCACAAGTGGAGTTGTACCGGATCACTTGAAAATAGCTAATATTACTCCATTATTCAAAGCTGGAGATCCACAAGTACCCTCCAATTATAGGCCTATCTCCTTACTTACCTCTCTATCAAAGATTATCGAAAAAGTTGTCAACAATCGCTTACTTAGTTACCTAGAAAATCACAAGCTAATTTCGGAGAACCAATATGGTTTCAGGAAGAACAGGAGTACAGAGGACGCAGTTACCAACCTCACCGACTTTATATCAGGCAAATTAGATATTGGTAATAGGTGCATAGGTGTCTTTCTCGACCTCGCAAAGGCCTTTGACACGGTGTCAAGGCCTATCCTTCTCCGTAAAATGGAGCTCTTAGGAATCAGAGGCACACCACTAGACTGGTTTAAATCCTACTTGAGTACAAGAAAGCAAAGAATAAAGATAAATGACTGTTATAGTGACTTTTCAGAGACTGAATTTGGTGTGCCGCAAGGAAGCGTTTTAGGCCCAACGCTATTCCTGATCTACATAAATAGCTTATGTTCATTAAACCTCTTCAAGGCACAAATTTTTGCATTCGCAGACGACACTGCGATTGTGTTTTATGGAAATACGTGGAGGGACGTTTCACAATCCGCGCAATCTGGCTTATCCCTGATCACTGAATGGCTTCAGCTTAATCTTTTAACATTAAACACAGACAAAACTAAACTCATACCCTTCAGTATCACCAAAAGAAGCTCACCTAAAAATAAATTAAATATACGACTGCATAACAACTCTAATCAAAATATGGTGCATCACAAGAGGTGCAATTGTCCAGTTCTAGAACAAGTCGAAACTGTTAAGTACCTAGGTGTTATTTTAGACAAACACTTATCGTGGACCCACCAGATTGAAGCACTTAGAGGCAGAGTAAGAAAAATTATGTTCATTATTAAACTAATTAAATCAAGCGCGGAACCACATATAATTAAACTAATATATCAGGCATTGTGTCAGTCGGTATTGACATACTGCGTCTCTTCGTGGGGTGCAGCTTGCAAAACCCACTTACTTCAACTTGAGCGAGCTCAACGGGCTGTGCTAAAAATAGCTTACAGGAAGCCATATCGTTACCCCACAAAATCTCTTTACCAAGATGTTGAGCACCCCTCGGTTAGACAACTATATATTTTATATACAACTCTTAAATTTCACAAGACTGCACCTGCAACATTAACCCATGCCTACGGCAATCGTAGGATAACATGGAAGACACCGAAAACAAACACAAAATTCAGGCAACGTAGTTATAGCTTCTTAGGACCTTACTTATACACTAAAATTAATAATATACTGGAAATTTTCAAGTTTACCAGAAAACAATGTATGAAAGTTGTTTCGAAGTGGTTAAAAACT
Source organism: Camptogramma bilineatum (assembly GCA_958496255.1). Lineage (NCBI taxonomy): Eukaryota > Metazoa > Arthropoda > Insecta > Lepidoptera > Geometridae > Camptogramma > Camptogramma bilineatum. The sequence goes on from OY292455.1 coordinate 17,073,339, forward strand.
CTAACATACTCAAAAACGGAGGACTTGCTAACTATAATTTATTAATAACTAGATTCACTACTTTCAGCCAAATCGGTCCATCTACCATCCACCAATCCATCCACCCATCCATCCATCCATCCATACCTCATCTATCCATCCAAACATCAAAACTATCTCATTTATAATAATAGTGTGATTAATTTAATTACACATAATATTACATTAATATACTATGTCAATCCCATTTATCATATGTAAATAAGTACTTGTATCTTTAACATTTTTGTATATGTCATGTACTTTTCCGATTTAGATAATAATATAGGTAAATGTAGATCATGCTGGACAAGAAATTCCAGACTGCATAATATACTTATCCAACATAATATATACCTACCTTTTTCTTCATATACTTATAAATTATAAATATATTATAAAATTGTATACCTACTTAATATATTATAAACATCTAACTAGGTACCTTATCGACCAACTAACTTAATTAAAATTTACAATAAGAACAGTTGCACCCTCTCAAGGCGTAAGACACATTCACACTCAACACATTGGACGCACTTTACTGCGAAAGAGAACTAGCTACCCACAACACAGGTTCTCCTAGTGTGGGAGCTAGGGCACTCTAACATCGTTAAAATAAGTGTAACCAGTTTCTTATTAGTATAGCATTTACTTACCTGTAATACCTACTTGTTTACTTGTTTTTTATGGAACTTTTTGTAAAAAATTTTGTTACATACCCTCTTTTGTGTAAACGAAAATAAATACTTTATACTTTATACTTATACTTAAGAACTCATAGCATCGTATGGAAGTAGATAGTATCCCTTTCAATAAAATATTACATATCGACATAGTCATCGTCATTGTTACATCACTGGGTTTTTCAAACTTCATACAAAACCGGTCGTTAAATTGCAACTGTCAAAAAAGAAACAAAATAGTTACAATTACAAGACTATGCACTTTTTGTCTGGCAAATGTAACTACATCCATAACTCTGAGTAGATTTATCGTAGAATACAACAAACACATAAAAAACAACTTACTGTGTCTTATAATCACTCTCACTGTGAACACACCGGCGAAAAACCACGAAAAACCATGTTTTTCAATAAATTACGAAGAGCGTCCCAGCGGCGTCACTTCCGAAAAATTGGCAGTTTTACAAAAAGGCCTGTCATTTGCTCAGTTTTGGTCCTATCAACACCATCTATATTTTTAGACTGAGACTTTTAGAAGAAGTTCAATACCACATCTATCGATGTTCAAAAAAGTGATCCTAGAGGGAGTTATTGACTCCAGTTGCAATTACCGGATAGTTGCAATTACGGCATTCCACCTTAATTGAAAAATAATGAGTATTTTTTTTTATCAATTCAATTACCTACTTAATTATTTTTATTTAGAACCAGAAGTAGAATTTAATTAACAAAAAACATAAAAGTACAGCCGAAATCAGTTTACTCCGATTTTACACAAACAATGATCAAAATAACAAAGGAAACAAACAATCGTTACTTTCAAATATTAACCACTCGATTAACCATCAAATTGACCATCAAAAATACACAAGAAAAATAATGATCTGACTTACTGCAAATTGTACCGACAACGAACCAGACAACCTTTCTCTACGACGTTCACCGAATGAATGACCTCGGGAGCGCTAGCGCGGCCGTATTTATACAAGTCGGTCGGATGACAAAACAATTTGCATTGAGTCAACAAAAATCCGCTAATTCGGCCTCTCCTGACGTCGGCGCGTCCTCGCCCGTAGCTGATGGTGTCGGCAGGAGCAGGAACCTCTACCTCGACGTCGTGGCGATCTACTTCGGTAGACTGGTCTCGGGAGTCATCTGACTCATCATCCTAAAGTCATATTGTTTGCATTAGTACACAGTCAACCGTTGAAACTGAAAGTAAGAGTGACTCAATTACTTTCAGTGGCTTCGGATATCCCTCGTCAGGATATCCAGGACGATTGGAAAATCACCCTCGAGCAAGCAATTGCTCACCGTATACTTCCCTCGTCGGGGTATACAGTCTTCAGCACAGAGCTCGCAAGATGCGCTGGACCAATGCTTCAGGTCTCAAGGAGACACATTGGCATTCATGTGTCGGTCAGAGCCCTCAGGGTGACCTCACCGTATACTTCCCTCGTCAGGGTATACAGTCTTCAGCGGAGAGCCCTCGGTATGCGCTGGACCAATGCTTCAGCCTCAGGGAGACACATTGGAATTCGTGAGTCAGTCAGAGCCCTCAGGGTGACATACTCAGCCCACCGTATACTTCCCTCGTCGGGGTATACAGTCTTCAGCGGAGAGCCCTCGGGATGCGCTGGCACTAATGAGCGGTCCTCGACAGAACGGCACATTACCCACGCGATGCACTTCCCTCGTCGGGGTGCAAAGCCTTCAGCGGAGAGCCCTCGGGATGCGCTGGACCAAACGTTCACAGGACTAGGCGTCCTTCGATGTGCAGCACCCAGGCACCACGGAAGCAACGTGCGAAGCGGGTAGCCCGCCTGCACCACCAATGCTCGTCCCAACTCGCGAACGACGGCTCGAACGACGGCCCGCACAGTTGCGCGAGCGACGGCTCCCACGACTGCGCGAGAGACGGCTCACACGGCTGCGCAAGCGATGGCTCGCACGGCTGCGCAAGCGATGGCTCGCCCGACAGCGCAAGCGACGGCTCGCCTGACAGCGCAAGCGACGGCTCGCCCGACAGCGCAAGCGACTGCTCCCACGACAGCGCAAGCGACGGCTCCCACGGCTGCGCAAGCGATGGCTCACCTGACAGCGCAAGCAATGGCTCGCCCCACAGCCACGCAGCCACCACGCACACACACACCATGACACATCACGCATGTGTGATCCAAGTAACTGTTAACATAAGAAATTCCTTTCAAAAAAATGCGGCACAACTCTCGGGATATCATTCTCCCTTCTAAGGCATGGTACTGCGGCTGGGGTAGTTTTACCCCGCACCACCCAATAGTATTAGTTTATAACGGCCACTCAGCAAAACCTTGACAACATTCAAACAAACGAAAAAAACATATTCGTACGGGCTTCTTACCGGGCTCATACCAGAGTCGAAATCTGCTTCACAATACTCGTCACCAGTTCAGGTTTTTGCAGGACCTCAGATTAGATCACAGGTCACATAAAAATTTACAGACCACAGGTTACAGATTAAAAATCACAGACCACAGATCTTACCAACCGTACCTTTTATCTTAGTCCGTCCATCACCTACGAAACTATTAATCGGATTAAGACAAAAACAGACAAAAACTCGTGCCGAAGATCGCGGCTCACGTCCACCGCCAGTGGCACTCCCTGCATGCCTGGCGCTTCGCCGTCGCACGACAGCACCTGCGTGGGCGTCTACAGCAGCCGTCAGCGCACTCGCGCTGACACCAGCCACGCCACGCGTACCGGCCACTATGCTACTGCCTGCGCCAGTATGCCAATCACCTTGTTGTAAAGGACACGCGTTGAACCTCACTGTGCACAGAGAAAACCTTATTAAAAATGTGAAATCACCAAGTGCAAACTTCATTTCACATACTCACCATGACAAGCTCGGCTTCACCTGACCTAGACTCACTACTGTGCAAAGATATCAAACCTTGATAGTAAGTTAGGTACGTTTGCGTAGGTTAGAATACCCACCTCCAGTGTACATGTCACTCGATGGAGTAGCGCGATACCTTTATGAACAATTAAAAGCAAAACAACATCATAGACACAGACGAGAACATTACCTTCATTACTGAGGAGAGATCAGAACACCAGGTTAACTTTAATTTAGTTACCTACTTGACTATGAATGTGCACTAAAGCATGTCGTAGCTTTCACTTTAACCTACGCGTCATTTATGCCCCGTATGATTATCAGAACCATCAGTTCTTCAATTCAACTAAAAACCTTCCAAACAAAACAAAACGTCAACTGCTTCGTTCTGTTTCTCAACCCACCAATGACCAATGAGGCCAGGTCTACCCTGCCGTGATGATGTTTAAACAAATTACCAACGAGGTTTAGAAAATCACTGTCACTTTGGAGAACGAAACAAAACACAGCGGCAACCATACCCGAATGATTGACGTTGCAAAATAGAGGAATTGAGTCCCAGTTCCTCACTTAAGCCTTTAACTATACGCAGACGCAGCAGCAATCAGCGCGCGTATTCGGCGTAAGTAGGGGAATTTATCCGATGTTGTGTTCATAACCTCAAAAAATGTTTGATGATCTATCACGAGTACGTGAACGAGCCTCACAACGGCGTGAACGCGAGCGAGGTAGATGGTCGTGTCGGTGCAATTTGCTACGGCTACGCCTTGCCCTACGGCACAGCGGCTCAACTAACCTCTCTCGTAAACGAGATGAACGTGGCATCACAGATTTGAAATAACGGCTGTTTGTTTTTAATCCAATAAAAATTTAACTGAGACAAATCAATAGATGTGAGCTTAGGCCAATCCCACCATCTGATTTCAATCCAATAAAGACAAAACAATAGATGTGAGCTTAGGCCAATCTCACTTACTGATTTTAGTCCAATAAAGACAAAACATTAGATGTGAGCATAGGCCAATCCCACTTCTGATTTTAGAACCAGAAGTAGAATTTAATTAACAAAAAACATAAAAGTACAGCCGAAATCAGTTTACTCCGATTTTACACAAACAATGATCAAAATAACAAAGGAAACAAACAATCGTTACTTTCAAATATTAACCACTCGATTAACCATCAAATTGACCATCAAAAATACACAAGAAAAATAATGATCTGACTTACTGCAAATTGTACCGACAACGAACCAGACAACCTTTCTCTACGACGTTCACCGAATGAATGACCTCGGGAGCGCTAGCGCGGCCGTATTTATACAAGTCGGTCGGATGACAAAACAATTTGCATTGAGTCAACAAAAATCCGCTAATTCTATTTTATTTCAGCAAAATAATTCACCTTAAAAATTAATAGGTAAGCACTTCTATCCTTCTATAATTTTCCAGCCTACTTACTGATCTAGGAAACGTTGCATTCAAGCTTTGTAACTTGATTGAATACCATTGTACGGAAACAAATACGGAAACGTTGGCCAAAGGGAATCGGCAATGCATCAGCGTGAATAATAAAATCTTAGGAATAAAGAAAGTTATTTCCTGATTCTAGCGTTTCCGTAATTGAATATTGACAGGAAAATTAAAATAGCTGACTTTCTAATTGGTTATTAGTAATGTGTGACATTTGGCAAGGCGGGAAGACGGTAGACCAACCGTAGAGAAGAGAAGACCGGGGATACAGCTGTGAGCCTGTTTCAGTTTTGTTTACTATTTTCATCCATTGCTAGGCCTTGTGATCTTATTGAGGAATCAATATCTTGAATACCTACCATGTTGTCAATTTAAACTTAAAGCAATGAAGATATTGTATAGAATGAAACCTCTTAAGTAAAGCTATCTCCAAACAAATCTTACGGCCTTTATCGATTCTGCGGAATCTACCGTCCAACTGTTCTGTACAGGCAACTACAAAAGTTAAAAACATTTAAAGTTTTAAAGTTCATATAAAAAATTAGGATGCTTATATTTGTACATGACTTCAGATGGCCTAAAAAATCTCAGGCACACGCCTCACGCTTCTGGTGTGACCAGCGCTTAAAGTCCTAAGTTTTTTTTAGACATGGAAGCTTTAAATCCTTAACATTTTGAGTGTCACCGACGCACATGATAATCATAGTCACCGGTATACAGTAAGATGTAAATAATGCCGGTGGTGCTGCAGCCGCATATTACGGGCACTGCTGAGGGTGACTATAAAGGCGGTTATATGTACCACTTTTGTCGGTGACGATACCTAGTGGGTCAGTGACCATATTTTGTCACCCTACAAAGGACGAGAGGACATGTAACGGTTGCGTAAGGCGATAACACCGGCCACTGAATTCTAATAGGCCAGGAAGTGCGTACTAATAAGTAGGTTGTGTGTACGTTTGGTAGGAATACAGTCTGTTGTGGACAAAGCAAGAGAATGTCGTAGTAAATTATATTGTATGAATGTTGTAACAAGCCATCTCAAAGGATCAAAATAATCACAGACCAGAAGCGCTCGCGGCGTAGACTGATATCCTTGATATTGATACATCGTTGAAGTTACGTTCTCCGGGGCTAAAAAGGCCGTTATATCAGAACCATAATTTGAATCGCATTATGTTTTTGTTCTTGTCACTCTCATGTTTATCAAAAGAGACGGCACATAGCAATTCAGATTTTGTTTCTGCTATAACGGCTTTTTTAGCCCTGCTAAGCAATCACAATTTGGATGACTGCTGGAGGCATTCATATCTGAGTGCTTCCGTACTTTGGAAAGCTTATTAAGCCATGACGGAGGCCTTCAGGCGGCCTAAAAACTCCGTCACCAGAGTTAGCCACTGGCTCATACGAACTTCCTTTGAGTATCTTATTGTCGTGTGAATCTAATATTACGTATGTTATTTAATAATATTTTAACGCTGACTGTACAGTAATGTGCCAAATGACGAGTTTAATCTTAGCTACTAATGTTACTGATGTGTTAAAAGTGTTTGTATGTTGACTAATTTTATGAAATATATTAATGAGATACTTACACAAAGTTTGTTGTGTGTAAATTAATCTATGTATCCAGACTCACATTACTATGAGCATTGTTTAATATTTAGTACTTATACTACTTTGAAATAGTACGAGCTAGTTTAGCAGTACCTAGTAGTAGTAGTATTATAACATAACGATTTAACTACATAGTTCAATAACAACAAGGCATTAAAATAAGGCTATAGTCTAGAATCTAGACTATTCCAGTTAATAGATTCTAAACCAGCGCCAATAATCTAATAACTTTGACCAATTTTATTAATAAGCTACATCGAAATACAAAATTGCATCTCGTTTTTGTGAATCCATAATTTTATGCATTACGTAAAGATTATTCATGTTACTAAATCGGAATAACCTTGGCTTAAAATTTTGCGTGAAGAATACAATGATTTACCATCCTCGTCAAATAATCTCAATTATTTTTAGAATGTACTTAAACGTTGTTTATTTGAGTAAATTGAACGTAGCATTTAAGATATAATTACCACATAAACCGATTCATTTTAATCGATTCCTACTCAATAACATAATTTTATGAACACAAATAGAATATATTTTTTTATTTGTGTGTTTTATGTGTGAGTTTGTGTTAAGCCACACTTAGGTATTTACATTTGAAAATGAAAATCTTATCAAAATTTTCAATTCCGACGGGATTCGAACCCGCAATGATACAAGCGATCCTCCTTTAGCCGGAGTGCCCGGAACCTTTAGTCGCCAGAGTTGAAAATCATGATAGGACTATATCTATCGATTATAGTATGTATCATTGCGTGTTCGAATCCCGTCGGGCGGGATTGAACATTTTGATACGATTTTCATTTTCACAAATAGAATAATAGGAATAGAAATAGAAAATCGTTTATTGAAGTTTTAAAAACACTGCCTAGGATTATAAATGACGGCAATGCAATTCCTTTTCTGAATCAACACTAACATTCTAAACTTGTAATATACCTACTCGTATAAAAAAACTTAGGCCTTTACATCTTTTACTAGATGATTTATGCAGTGTCAGGAGGCAATATTTGCCTATACTTATCGCGACACTGTAGGTAGTGCCTGGGACAATCGTATAATATTGTACCATGTCCGGCTAAGTATTTGAAAATCTATCTGCTGGAGAATCTGTCAATATGAGAATCTGTCTTTTTGAGAACAAGGGCATAATTTTCATAATCTGATAATTTTCATAATTTTCATAATAAGAAAATGTGAATCAGACGAATTAGCTGAGCGACAATCTCAGCCCTATAAACTTCTTGCTATTCGCAATTTCGCCGGCCACTGCGCACGCGACCGCCACAGCTCAGCGCAGAGTTAGTGAGGCAGGCACCGTTACGTACCCGTTACCTACAGTTATGAAATAGGATGCAGTGAGGCAATCTGTCCGGTCGATGTGGACAGCAAGTGTAACGGGGTGGCTTAAGCACGGTGTATTCAACGAACTGTCGTTAGCACTCGAATTACGATAGCAACTTTGTTTGAAAAAAATTAAAAAAAACAACTTTGCTATGGTGATTCAATAAATATTTTTTTTTATTATAGATAACCTTTGTTTAGCCACAATCTCACCTGATGGTAAGCGACGATGTGGCTGACGATGGATCACAAAAGTCTAGAAGACACCTATTCACTCTTGACTTGAAGAGACCCAGGTTATAGTGTTCGGCGGGGAAAACAGAAGCCGGCAGCGAGTTCCAGTCCTTAGCAGTGCGGATGATGAAGGTGGAGGAGAACCGCGTGGTACGAGTGGATGGAATGTCCACAAGATAAGGATACTGCGCCGTGCGTCTGCTGTTTCTGAAGTGGAATGGAGATGGTGGTATCAGGTTTCATATTACATAATTTAATATGTATGATGTAAGCAGATCTAAGCATATGGCCACCTTCTTTGTGGAAACAGTCATGACCCTGGTTATTTCTACTCTTACTTTGAATGGAACAAACGTCGTGATATACTCCAAATCATCAAGAGTCTCCGATAGAGATGATCAATCGCCTTTCTATTATACTAACGCTATATTAATCAGCTGTTTTGTAACCGACCGTGAGTTATTATTGCCTGACTGATGCAATTGAACTAATTGAATTAAATTAATCAAAGATGTGTTACAACCAATAACCAGTTTGGGCAACACACTGACAAGCTGAAGTCTCTCCTAGGTAAATCAGCCATAATCGAAATAATAACATATCGTCGGCTAAATTCGAAAACCTCGTAAGTTCGTCTTTTTGACGAAAATGATTTTTTGATGTTTTTGAGTAAATTAAATTTTCTACCAAACCGCATCAAAAAGTCCTTTTCGTAAAAAAAGACGGAGATACGAGGTTTTCGAATTTAGCTGACGATAAGTTCATAAAAATGTGCTCATGAATACGTTTGTATGGACAATTCATCTGTCGCAGGCCCCTTCATCGTCATCATCATCATCATCAGCCTTTCTCATCCCACTGCTGGGTATAGGCCTCTCTTCGTTTCTGCCATTCGCCCCTGTCTCGCGCCAATCTAACCCATGTACGACCTGAGGTTTTAACTACTATGTCGTCGACCCATCTTGCTGGTGGACGACCTACACTCCTGTACCCGAATAATAATTTATTTCATAAAAACATTGTAACATACACACATAGGACAAAATAAACTCCGCACTAGGCCAAACCCGTATCGCGAATTATATAATAACTTACAATGTGTAGGTATACATGTTTGCGATCCAATTTAAAAGATCAATGTAACCATTTCAACACAGGCCGACCCGTGAGAACGCCTCATAATTTCTAAACGGATTCAATTAGCTCCTAATCACTTTCAATACGTTTTCTCAATAAAATGTAACAGGTTAGAGATTTAGGATTACGCAATACAAATTACCGTTTTAAGAATGTTAGAACCCTCACTTCAGATAAATGACTAACATTTGATGATCTGTGTGGCGCAGTGGGTTCGATCCCCGCCGCGGGACAAATGTTTGTATGATCTGCAAATATTTGTCTCGGGTCTGGGTGTTTTCTATGTATAATAAGTATGTGTTTAAAAAAAAAATATCGTCAGTGGAAAGGAAGAAACGCGCCAATATGGCCAAAATGAGTAAATAATATCATTGGATTGGATTTTTTTTTCTGCATCGATCTGTGCAGGTTACAAGTCAATCCGACAACATTTTTGGTGTTAAGCATTTCGAAAAATTCAAGTAAACCTAGGTTTTCCTTTCCTTAGGCGACTATAAAACGATGTTTTTGTAACAGAGGTCGCATAAGTGTTACATTATTTAGGTATTTTTACTCTTAGTGCTCGTACGTGGCTCGTAAAAAGTATATAAGTAGTATATCAGTCATGTGGTTCCCATAATACAAGCTCTGCTTGCTTTGGGTCTACGTGATGCTGTGTGAAATGTCGAGCATTATTTATTTATTTATCAATTTCAAAGTTTTCAAAATAACTTAACATAATATTAAAAACATTTAAGTTTTCACCTTTATAGGTAAACAAATTGTTCATTGTATAATTATCCTTATGCAAGCGACTGTACATGACTCCAAAACATCTGAGAAACCAAGTTAAAAATCGGAAAAATCTGTTTACGTTCTGGGCCCTTCTATCTATAACAGACTGCCAGAGCGAATACGAGATGCTGCTTCCACGGCTATTTTTAAAAATAAAATGAAGAAATGGTTATTGGAGGGGGTATTTTACAGTTTGGACGAATTCTATGAGTTACCTGAACTGTAAGTACCACCTCAACCATGAAAATCTTACCTCAATTAAATAAATAAATAAGTAATAGAAGTATGCTTCGTGAGAATTTTTAATTAATGATTTAAGTAATTTTTTTAAAATAACGTGAACTATCTGACTTGTAAAACTGGTTTTATGAATAAATTTTTGTATTTGTATTTGTATTTGTTATAATGCAGCTTAGATACTACGTGAATTTTGTGAGATTTTTGGCTCTATCACGCCTCAATCGCTGAACATAAAAATAATATTCTGATACATAACAATAGCATATTATGTCATTTTACCCGGACACAATGACCTCAATTACTTTATTATGGTGTAAATGAATCCAGGAAATATAAATTACAACATAAGATATTGCGAACAGGATAGAAACGCGCGGAAATAAAATATATTACGTATACATACGTGATATCTCATGGTATCACGATATACTTTCGCTAGTAAATATGTAATTTAGATCATGAGCATGATTACAACTAAAACTCCAGTTAAGTCGTAAAGTTTTAGAGCTCACACGTTTTAAGTACCTGCTATAATCAGGACCAATTTTTCCCACCAGAAATTTAAAAACCTCTTTAAACCGATGAGCTTTATTTTTATAGCACTAAGGTAGCAGACAAGCATACGGCCCACCTGATGGTCAGCGGTTACCGTAGGCTATGGACGCTTGTGATACTAGAGGAGTCACAAGCATATTTATATTTTTTTCAGTTTACTTCTGAATTTTCACGCATTTGTAAGAACAAATTTTACTCTTTTATAAACAAAAACACACAAACAACAAAACCATTCAGTCCACCTGTCCGTCAGCTATTGTTCGATATTTGAATCGCACCGTATCGATTCGATAACAATGCTATCGAGTTATGAAAGCGACCTCATTCCGACATCGTTACGATTGGGCTCTATGGATACAGCTAATTAATAAGTTGAGTAATCGAATTGATTGATAATAAAACAATTTGAAGATGGTATATTCTAACTGGGTTAGCACCTGAATGTTGGGAAATTTTGTCCTTATTTTTATACATTTTAATAATGACTTCAAATGACAAATTCAATTGCCTAGAGAGGGGTACAGGAGTGTAGGTCGTCCGCCGACAAGATGGGTCGACGATATAGTTAAAGCCGCAGGTCGTACATGGGCTACATTGGCGCGGGACAGGGGCGAAGGACAGGGGCGAATGGCAGAAACGAAGAGAGGCCTATACCTAGCAGGGGGATGAGAAAGGCTGATGATGCTAATAATGATGATGATACATTTCGCTTTTCAAAAAAAACTAAATAAAATCAGATGAGACGCAGGTAGAGTAGAGTAGTAGGTAGGTAGAGCCAAGCGGTAGTGCTAAGAAAAATAAAAGGATGTGACACCATGTTAAACTTTAAAACTCTTTTCTGTTTAGGCCCCGACATAAAAAGGGTCTCTAATGTGACTAGAGGAAGACACATGTTATTTTAAAAAAGCAAATATAAATAAATGAGTATTTTTGTCTAACATTTAATTGTTTATACTACGGTGTAATAACATTGTCTTCATTTGAAATCATTATTAAATTATATTCTCTTTTAAAGTAGGTATATAATTTTCTGGTATTGCAAAAGAATGTGCGCGATTTATAAAGTTATATTTTATTAATTGTTATGTGCTTTATAAGGAGATATAAACTTTGTGCCGATTTAACAAAACTACCGAGAAATATTAAATCCATTATTTCCGCATTTGCACAAAGGCTACAGCGAAAAATAGTTGTAAAAGTAGTTCAGTAATTCCATTGTTGAGTATAATAATCGGTTTTAAAACATATTGATGTTGTTTATACTAACTGTTTTTATTTGTTTTTTTTTTATTTGTCAACAGACACACATTCTCAATCTCGGAGAAGTTTGAACGAGATATTTGAAGATTCCATGAAAATAATGATTTTTGTTGCTATTTTTACGAACCATACAAACAAATCACATGTCTTGATTATGGTGCAATACTTACAAAAGATGTCCTTAATGAGTGAAGTTTTGTTTATTAATAAGGAGTGTTAGAGGCTTATGCCAGGAAGTGAATAAATAAAGTAAAAAAAAAAACATACAGAAGAAAGAGAAAAAATATGTTTCTGCATCATAGAGTATTTGGTACTATTTTTAATAACTAATTTAATTTGAAAAGTAAAATGTACATACTAACAATTAGAGTACAAACACTAATCATGTAGGTAATTAAAACACTAATTAATACAAAATAACGTAACTAAGTATAATAATAGAGTGAAATATCGTGATTTACGTTTTACATGATTCACGAGGCGCAAAAACATCTATCATAATTACTTACGTCAAAACTTTTTCATACATTTCACAACAAGTTGAACTCGCGTCGTGATATACCGCAGTCAATTACTGCACCTTTTTGTTTATTTTATGATATAATAATCCAATTTATTATAATTTATCAAATTACATCACTCACCAATAGATGCCATATTTCATAAGATGTTATTAAGTATGATTACCTGCGAAAGAAAGGAAAATTAGTCAAGAACTGGTAAAATACTTCCTTATATTATATCTAAAGAACCTACTCGTACAATAAAATCTATTACAATATTATTGAGAAATTGTTCGGGGTTTCTCAAGGCACGCCACTGAGACCCAATCTTTTAATTTGGATATGGTCTCGTAATAGTTCAGTATAGGTAGTCGATACAGAGGTAATTTCTGAATGTGCATGTCGAGGCACTACCCTACTCGGTTAACACGGCTTTTTTACACTTAAACGTGTACAGAAATTGCAGAGTTCAGCTCTTGTCGGTGCGACGATGCAATTTTCTCCAAATATCTTTTTCCAATGCTATTTCTTTACTTCTTAATACGACAGCGACCTTGTCTTTTATCTGACTCATGTAATCAATTCTCGGTCTTCTCCTTCCTCATCTTCCTTCTACTTTTTCTTCTATGATGTTCTTAATGAAGCTGTCATTGTATAATATGCCCAATCATTTTCCCTCTTCTGTTTTGAAGGGTGTTCATCAAAAGCCTTACATACTGTTCCTAAAACCTTAAACTTCAGAGACATTTATCCTGGAACCAATTCCATTCACTGGAACCATTAGGTATGTTACTGTACTATTATGTTCACAATGGTCTATTTCAAACGTAATGGAAAAAACGTAGCGAAAAATTCATTGTTCATGCTTTCCCCGTGTCATCCGTGGGAAGTAGGAAGTTTGATAAGTGACGGTTTCGATGTGGTTCTCTAATATTTGGTTATGTAAGTTAATTTTGATAGGAAGCAGGTGACGCCTTCAGCAAGCTGATTGTCTAGCTTGTCTTAAACCTCAAACTGTCAAAACGATCGCGTAGGTATCTTTTGTCGCGTTTGGTCTCGTTGAGATGAGAGTGACAGAGCTTCTTCATGGTCTCTGAACTGTCATGAGAGTTTGAGACCGATTTTGCTATCAAAGATAGACAGTCAAGGGGCAGTTGTGACTTAAAGCATTTTGTGCTCATGACGCACATGTGCTCCAGATGCTTGCTGTCTTGCGCCTTCTCGGTCGTGGGTTTGTGTCCTGACCGTACATCAATATATTTTTCATTTAAAAAAAATTATGTGTGCATTAACACAAGCTCGTAAATAGTAAAGGAAAACATCGTTGCCGTAGGCTTGCCCTTCACCATCCATCTAAAAATTGTCCCAGGAACTACAGTGTCCCGTTAGTGGTAGAGAAAGATTGCCTCCTGACATTGTATAAATCATCTAGTAAAATAATGTAAAGGCCTAAGTTTTATCACCATCATCATCATCAGCCATATTTGCTTTGAAATTCCTATTTCTCTTTTTCCGTAGAAGAAATGTTGTTAACAGGTTGTCTGGAAGACAAGTTGATTCGCGCTGGTTACCTGTTCCCATTGTCAATGCATTTGGATATGGTCACGGAAAAGGCGAAGAGCGCGTTGATGTCTTTTCTATGAGGAAATGGACAGTAATCTTTTATTTACATAATATTTTCGATTTGTCTTCGTCTACTACGATTTTATGAAGTACCTAATATCCATATTTTGGTGTAAGTAGGTATAAATATAATTTAAAACTTACAATACCTAGTGATTTATATTTGAGTTCGTTTGAGCAGAGAAGATGAATAGCAAGGAACAGTTTTAAGACAGTCCTTTGAGCAATTAAAAGTAACTAAGTAAGTTCGTATGAGTAAGTGGCCAACTCTGGTGACGGAGTTTTTAGTCCTAGCTCCGTTATAGCTTTAAAGCCGGGACCGACAATCTAACGTGCCCTCCGAAGTACAGAAGCGCTCAGCTAGTAATACCACTTGCGGTCACCCATCCTAAGAGTGGCCGCGCCCAATATGAGCAACTGATATCGGTTGTCTGTCAATTAACGATCACCTACCTTTTTTATTACGTAGTATAAATGCACAACATATTAAAGAAAGATAAAGCTTATGTTATTGCTTTAGAGACAATAACTAAACGAATGAGAAACATTTTCAAACCATATTTTACTGCTCCATTTAACAGGCGGGGTCAAAGTAACCGACCATGATCGTTTTTATGGCCATAATCATAATGTAATTACGATTCTATTATAGGGCATACAGAACAGCTTGTAGCCTTATCTATGCAAAATGACTAAGTATTGTGTATCCAACAAATACGTGTGAGAAAGCTAAGCTAAAAATTCACCAATACTAAAGCATCGCTGAGCTAGACTAGAATACATATACTAATACATTTATTTACCAATAAAAAATACAGTAGGTACATACAAATATTACTGATGGTCCCCGCACCAGGGCGAGCCTGTATCGCGAAAAATAAGTTATTTATTCCTCGTGCGTTGCTCAGATTTTACGTAGGTACTTGAATCAATGACAATTACATCCAACATTTATTTGTAAAGGTCACAAGTAATACTTTGTTAAAAACGCTAACACGCTAAAAACGCTATTTATTAAATTAGGTAAAAAAAAGTTGTGATTGATGAGTGTCATTCATGAGTTTCGAATTGATAAGAGTTACCCAACGGATCCCGCTGAGCTGTGTCAATGGGCAGGTCACGACAGCCGAATATTTTGACATGGTGCGCGATGTTTTGCGATTTGCAAGGGATTTAGCGTAATTTCGTTTTTGTGAGCATTATTTAACTTTTCGTGACATAATGCAAGAAAGTTTGGTTGTTGGACAATGTGTTTTTGATTGACACAACTGTGACTAGAAAATTGAAATAGGTAAGAGGTAATGTTTTCGTGAGACTTGAAATTACATTTACTAAACTAAAAAAAGTCTGCCAAAAGGTGAAAAATAAAACAAGACCACTATAATATTGTATCTTCAATATAAGTAATAACTAAGTAAGTTCGTATGAGCAAGTGGCCAACTCTAGCATAAATCTTATACACCTAACTAAATTAATTCAGTCATTCAAGATCCTTCAAAAATGTTAAGAGGAATTATTTCCAGATGTATCATTATACATTTTGCAGTAGAAATGAAATGAAATGAAATATACTTTATTTAGGTAACATTCTATAACGTGACTAGCTT
The DNA here is from genome assembly GCA_958496255.1 of Camptogramma bilineatum. Taxonomy (NCBI): domain Eukaryota; kingdom Metazoa; phylum Arthropoda; class Insecta; order Lepidoptera; family Geometridae; genus Camptogramma; species Camptogramma bilineatum. The sequence goes on from OY292455.1 coordinate 17,089,296, forward strand.
ACTCCCGGCTTTGCTAGCGTCACCTTATTCCATGACGCTCTGGGCTGACAGTTCTCCACCTTTGAAATAAAACCTCTCATTTCAGACAACAATCAGACAGCCAATTTCAGATTCTGAATAAAACTAACTTCGATCGAAGATAACAAAAATGTCATTATATTTTGGTCTGTATCTTGAACGTAATAAATGCTATCAATTTTAGTGATATTTTATTAAGTCTGTACATCGGAATCCATTGTGCATTTATTTCAAACTCATCCCTGTCAATTAGAATCATTTTCTTGACAGCGTTGTATCTGGGTGCACGGCAGTGCACCGCCAAGTCGAGCAGGCCGTACCATCCTTTTCTCGAAGCCATTCGGGCCATTTTCGACCCCTCGTAACTTCGTTGTGGAAAAGACTAGAAGCCTAAATTTTCAGTGACCAAGAGGGCATCACATAGCGAGATATATTTTCAAATAACATTAAATTTGGGCCAGTAGTTTAGGAATTATTGCAAGTCAAATTTCTTGATTTTGTAAGTGACTCACTGACTCACTGACTCACTGACTCACTGACTCACCGATCATCAAAATTAATAAGGTATTTCTAGCAGACTTACAAACTCCAAATTTGGCACACATGTATAGTTTAGTGTGTATAGCAAGGGAAAACTCTGACATTCCGAATTATTAGTCCCGATTTTAATTTATGCTACTTTAGGTTATAATTTGCTTGTGCTAGGAGCCGTGCCGCCATTTCTCTGTACCGCGCGGAGCGCGTGACGTTTCGTTCCGTATGGCAGCTATTGTTGAGTTGAGTATGATGTTCCGCAGTGTAGGGATGTTCGATATTTCGGATTGTAGGTATCGATATTTCATTTAAAAAAAAATCATTTGTTCATTGAAAACAAGTTGTACTTGGGTTGAGATCTCTTAATTTATGTTTTCTTTTATGAAACCTGTGTTAGAAGAATCCCCTCATTTCTGTGGTCTAACGGATCGCAATGGATCGTTATGCATTGTATCGATACTGGTATCGATCCAGGGGATATGAAACGATATTTTGTATCGATACAGTATCGAAACAAGTCAAATAAGTAGGTAATTACTAAAAAAATTTATGTATTTAGTAAACCGAAACCTTTATTAATCTACACTATTTAAATAAATACCTACTGGACATCATAACCTTGTAGTTATTTAAAAAAAAAATATTTTCTAATCTTGTACCTACTTGTCCGCAAAAATAGTAAGTAACTTGTGCATTGATGGACATTGGTTCGTCAGTATTTACATGCGGTCAAGTGTATGTGGCACTTTCGAGAGTGACAAGTCTAGGCGGTTTACATCTAATCAATGTCAACTTTGGTTGTATTCTGAGTCTGCTCTGAATATAATAGACTAGATGCATTTACCGTCCAGACTTGTCAAAAATCAATACATAAAAGCCTCTGAGAAAAGCCCACAGAGACAGGGAGTGGGCTATGAGAAAGCCCGCAGCTAAGGCACAAGATGTAATAGGTAAAAGAAAAATAGGAGGACTACCTACAAAAAGAAGTGAGATCCCATCAAAAACATAACATGTACAAAAATGCGCAAGTCTCGCAACGCAGTTCTTCTGCCGTAAAAAGTTGTGAAATCGAATGTAAACCAAGTCGGTATAGAGTAACTTGGCAAACACACACGGCAAAATAATCTACATAAAACGTTACGAGGTTGCTGTGTGCGATTGCCAAGTTACTCTATACCGACTTGGTTTACATTCGATTTCACAACTTTTTACGGCAGAAGAACTGCGTTGCGAGACTTGCGCATTTTTGTACATGTTATGTTTTTGATGGGATTAATATTTATTAGAATACCAACATAATTGCACTAACTTGCACGAGTGCACGTGTTATCCACGTGTTCATGTGCGATATTAATATATCAATGCGATATTCATATGAAATCCTATTATGAATACCTATCAGAGTTAGCACTGGTTCCAATATCTTTGAATTATCAGACATCATTAAGTAAAATAGTAGAGAAAATAGAAAATAGAATAGAATATGAATCTCTAGTGGTAGGAAATTGATAGATTGATAAAGTTAGTGACGTTCTATTCAGTCAACAAGTGGATAAAGTAAAAGTAAAAATAAATAAAAAAACGACTTCAATTTAAGAGGGCTCCGACCCTATGCCTCTCGTCAGTTTTAGGTATTAGGCGGGTCCACACAGAGCGAGCAGCCTCGCGAGGCATTTGCCGCGCGAAGCAGCTCGGTTAGTGTGGACGCGCGGCAGCCTTGGTGTCATCGCGAGGCTGCCGCTTGCCTCGGCCGAGGCACGTCCACACTAACCGAGCTCCTTCGCGCGGTAAATGCCTCGCGAGGCTGCTCGCTCTGTGTGGACCCGCCTATTGACGGGCGGGAAACGTAGCGCTGAAGCTGAGCAATTTGCTGGACTCTTGAGGTGCATTACTGTTCATAACCACGAAGATCCTCGACAGATCCTCACCAAATTTGTATGGCACCAATGGGAAGGTATACACATTCAAACAAAAATCTAAATCTGTCCAGGCGTTTTCGAGTAATCGGTGAACATGATAATGATTTTTTCAGCAACAAACGGTACAAATCAACACAACTTAGGTCTATTTGTAGCATAAAGACAATACATGTTAAAAAAACACGAAAAATAAAAAAGACTCCGACGAACTGAGAACCTCCTAACTAACTTTTTGGGACATTTTAAAAATGTAAGGAAGACTTTTAAGTGTGTTAAGCCCTTAAATAAAATAAAAGTCTACTCATACAAGATAAGTTTATAGTTCGTATTACGTTTTGTTCGTATAGGTTTTACCAACTTGGCTATTGGTAGAAGATCTTAAAAACTAATGCTAACTCCTTGAAATGATGGTACCTATAATACTCACAGGTAAATGCCATCATGATAATGATGATTCCACGTGATTCTTAACGTGGTATTAAATCATGGTGTCGATGTGTACGTTATAGGGATAATTTAAATTGCAAGATAAATTCAAAAGTAGTGGCTTCTCACGTGAGCCTAATACTACTAAAAAAGTGTAGGCAAAGATTGCCTCCTGACACTGTATAAATCATCTAGTAAAGATGTAATGGCCTAAGTTAGACTCTAGGCCCTAGAGATTTCTCATAAAACTATAAAAGTTTGATGATGATGATTATGAGCTATTTGAAACATAATAAGCTGTAAACGTGAATAGTGCAGTGAATTCTCACGGCTCTTAAAGCAATCTTTATAATCCATTTAATCTTTAACCGCTAAAGCAATTAAAATATTTCTAAAGCACTCAAACGTTTAATCAGGTTCATAAAAAGCCTTTTTAAACCTGAATTGATACCTCGTCTATTCATACATATTCTTAGAGACAGTCGGCGACAAAAACTGATCATTATTTAGTCTTTAAAAGTTGTGTTACCTATTGAATTGAATAGGTGCCAGATTTTCAAGACAAAATATTCTAAATTCAAATATATTTTTAGGAAGAGATCGCTTTCAGCGATAAGGCCGCCTATTGTATTAAGTACCCCAGACGTTTTATATCGTTATTTTAATTAACACTGTTTTAACTTTTTGTGGGTATTTATTTAAATAAAGAATTATATTCTATTAATGATCATGTTTCGTCATGCAGGGTACATACAATATTCATTTCAATATGCCATTTTAACTCTTAATATGTAAACGAAAAATATAGTAAGTACTTACAACTTAAACCAGTTGGGTCGATCAACTTTTTCTTGTTCCGAGGTTGTCCCCATGAGTATGCGAGTATAGAATCAAGAAGATCCTATTATTTACGGTTTTAACTCTATAAACTATTAATGAGATAAACTGGCATTACATTTACGAGTCAGTAAAGCCAATATAAGTATATTTTTATTCAAAAATAATGGTTACCCAGGGGACGAAACCGTGCCTCCCATACAAATCGGAGATGTCCCTTTCACAAATTTAAAATGTTTGCGCCACTACGCTATAAAATTTTTCAATGAAAATCTCTAAATTAATAATAGGTAAAGAATAACAACATTACTGAATAACTATTGCATTATTATTCCATAGTAAATTGTTTTCAGAATTTACAAAATTCTAAAATATCTTTACGCCGAAATGTGTCCCCAGTGGTTTCCATTATTAGGGGTCCCCTGTCAAACTACCATAAGTTTAAGAAAATGTTAACAAGGTGGCTATATTAGTAGGCTTGATCAATCAGGAAAGTGTCTAGGTATCATACGATTGCGGCCAAGATTGCTGTTCCCTTGATTTTGCTCGGCCATTTCGTCCGCGGCTGCATCGGAGTCAACGTGGGTTTATTGTGTGTCTGCTGGGTCACCCACCAAAAAGTCGTATGTAGTCGTCAGTATATGGTAATTTCTACCTTAGTACAAGGTCATTAGTTCTAAAATTACATCTAGATGTAGTTTTTTGCAAATTTCCTCAATTTCTTCCTTTTCTGGTTATTTCGTCGACAAATGTCTCTTGGATAACCCGTCCCTTGAGTCACTATAGCGGTGACCCAAGAGACTTTTCGGTTACCCAAGAGACTTGATAACTTTTGTTTATTGTGTTAACAGACAAAAAACCGATTCCTAAAAATTTATTACTGTTAAATTTTGTCCAAACCTTTGTTTTCATGTGGATTAGGTCGTTTATTAAGCAAAAGGCAAGCCTTCATTAGTCACTAAGTTCCTTGGGTCACTAAGTGTCCCTCATTTTCAGACAAGACTTTTTAAAATATTTCTTTGTTTAAAAAAGTTATCGAATTATTTTCTTAAGCAGCAGTTATTTAGACTTAAGACATTTAAAAGCTAAGTAAAACCATTTCAGTTTAACAGCAGAACCACAGGTAACTAAATAAAAATTCATTTGTTTTTATCATTGGTTACCCAAGAGACAGTAAATTAATAGTTTCTAAAAAATGTACTAGCTTTTTACATGTTTTTTTTCTGTAGTAGTAGTTTTAGAGTCTTATTCATACTTTAAGTGCGAAATTTCTTACAAAAATCTATTTATACAAGAGAAAATTGTTGTTTTCAAACTGGTTACCCAATGGACATATTTCGTGGTCCATCTTTGATTTCTATGTGAAATTGATATTTATCTAAGGTTTACTTCGCGCCCCATCCTATCATCAAAAATTGAATATATTTCTGTTTATTTTTCGATAAAAAATCATTAAATACTTGAAATTTTATTATTTTTGCTTTTTGAACGTTTGGTACAAGAAAAAGTTGATCGACTCAGTTAATATTTCAAATTACACATTTTAGAGTAAAAATATGTTTATCAATTTGTTATGCTAACTGTACCTTTAATAAAAAGGCCTATAGTATACAATACAATTACATACAAACTCATAACAAACAATGAAATTACAAACAACTCATCTGCTTTCATACAGTTAATTTAATTGCATTACATAACGCCACAGAGTAAGTAGCAGTAACTTCACTTAGTTATTCATTAGAACCATCACTTTCTCTAAATAATTAATTTATGTAAAAAGAGACTGGTTTTTGCATCTTTTGATTAATTTCTTACCGAGTTACAAAATATACCTACGAAATGATTGTGCAAACTCTTTAGTATTTTATCTCGATCTGTTTATTAATTAAAATAAAATTATGTAGAGAAATTTACACCCGAATATTGAAACGCTTCTTAGTTTAAGTGGTGCTTATCATTGACATTAGCTGTCATTTTTGTATACGATTCTGAAGAGTAAGAACGCTAGAGCAGGATCTAGTGACTCTAATAAAAGCTCAAACACCTATTTGTTACCTAGGTTCACAGACAAAATAAATAAATTGAAATTGAAAACAATTGGCGGCCTTATCACTTAAAGCCACATAATCCTGCGCTGTTTGACCTTACTGACCTTAATACCTTCGATTGTATAACGTACCATTTACAGCACACTAGAACCATCAATACTCGTAACATAACAAACAGCTCGTGGCCATATTGGATCCAGGTCAATCGGCGCAAAGATAGCTTTACGTAATTCTCGTAAACCAGTAACTAGGCGCGTGCGCATGTAGCGGACTATTCAAGATTAGGGCGAAGCGGCCAAATTCTATAAAACTAGTCTTCTACCTTCGTGTCAATGGTTTGACCTCAATTGTTTGCCCAATATTCGGCAACTCTTACGCCCCTTTCCGTCGCCTGTTTAAATCCTCTCGTGTGCAGGTGGTCGGACAGAGAGGGCATGAGAGCAGGTCCATCATAGCAAGCGCTCCACATAAAACTAGTTGTATATTTTAACCCATTCTCTGCGCCGGCTCTGCGGTGCTCCTGAAGAAGGACGTCCGCAACCCGGAGCACGGGCGCGTCATGAGCACTGATCGCGTTAAACTTTATGACTCGAATACCTACATTTCTAAAATATTATCATTGCGCGATTGACTCGATAATATTTAAAAAAAAAACGGAACTACTTAATATTAAAATTTCTACTTTCTTCAAGCACCTATAAGTCGTATTGCTCATTATACGGACTAAAATTGAAGGAAATAATGTCATTTTTCCTTCAATTTTGATTAGTTTTGATACGTTTTACGTCAAAATTGAAGGAAAAATGACATTTTTTCCTTCACTTTTAGTCCGTATAATGAGCAATACGACTATAGGTACCTATTTTCAAAACCATTAAATTTCTCTTATTCTTTACTACAAGATCCACTTTTTATTTAATTTCATTACAATAGGAAGTACACAAATCTGTTGAAGTTATACTAGACGTTTTTGAAAAAGCGAGCAGTCAAGCGGACTCTTACTTGTCCGCTAAATATACAGTAGCTAAATAGTAACAACCGTGACAATTTACTGTTAAACTATTGTTCAACTCGGCCGTGATGCTACATGAGGTTACTTTACACTCCGCTACACATTCAGAGTCATGGTGATCAACATAAAAAAGGATCACAAAAAGTAAGAACTCCTTACGTCATTCTTTTAAGGCTCATGACATGACAATTAGCTAAGCATACACGTACGGATATGCCCGTCGGATCTGCCTGACAGATTTGCCTGGCACGCAAAACTGCTGGTGTATGGTGAAAACAGACACGGATTTGCCTGACAATCCGTGTCTGTTTTCACCATACACCAGCAGTTTTTCGTGCCAGGCAAATCCGTACGTGTATGCTTAGCTAGGCTAGAGACGGGTATATTTTTGTCCTGTTCTCTCTTTTGAAAATTATATGGACACGGGATAACAACAGCCATGGTCGCGGCAGACTGTCCGCCCGCGACCATTGCTGTTGTAACATAGCCGAAACGTCGGGAAATAAAAATAAGGTAAATTACGCGATAAAATCCCGTGTTCATATAATTTTCAATATGAATAGTGATCGCGAAAGTTTAAAAAAGACTATTGTTCTCTCTTTTGTCTTCCACATCTCATCATCATTAACCGTTCTTACTCATGTCATCTTTCACACAATCCAACCTTCATAGAATTATTCAAATTCACAATCAACCTATAAAAAATAAGAAGTAGATAATCAAGCCGATGTCGCCGCAGGGACCGATATATCACAAATCGATCTTGTAGTCACGACGTATCGTCACGTCGCTTCCGCATTGAAATATGAATATTATAATTATGGTGAGTTATTTGATTCTTCAACGGTTTGATCCGGATTAAAACCTTGTGAAGAGGCAAGATCGTTTAACTGCCCCTTTTCTGTTCTAAGTAGAGTCGTCACAAAGAGAAAAGATATCTTTTAACCTAAAACAGATCTTTCAGAGTTAAATAAAACAATTGAAAACTGTAAAAGGCTCACGTCTCGCTGATATCTTCTGATACCTAATATCTTTTTTGAAAATGCATAGTCAGTCACAGGCACATTCAATGACACATTTTGGGAGATACCGAAGAAGAATATACTTATTCCAGATTAAGTATGTGTGGACATATTCTCCTTACTTATGAAAGATGTTTAAAGTTGAACACTGGTTAAACAACGTCCTGTCTCTATTCGTCGTTATCCACAAATAAAGACAGGTCGTTGTTTAACTAGGACCCGGTATGTTTACTAATAATTATATCATAAGAATCATGAATAACTTAAGAATCAGGATTAAGTATCGGCATGTTACAAAATATTTCTCATGTTTTTTGCAGGTAGCAGTTGTTTTTTGCTGTACTTATCTAACACAAGGAACAAGATTTGTTTATGCAAATCCATGGGTATTTTTTTAGTGCACACACAATTCATATGTGTACACACCTATTAGAACAATTGTTTTTATATAGCTGATAGTTATAATATATGCTTATTAAAATGATTAAAATAAGCCATGTTTTTCTCATTCTAAGCAATGTTTTAAATGCATTGATATATAAATAGCCAGACCCGCTAGCTATAAGCGACAACGCAGCAATGTTGTCATCGTGGAAAAGTGAACTCACATGTAAGAGAAATCAACATTGCAATTGATATGAGAGAAGAAAATGACACTGTTTTGTTGAATGTCACATACGAAAAAACAATGTCACGGACTTTAGGCATCATCTCACTATTTTTAATCGACCAAGCTATTGGCTAACCTGTCTATACCTATCTCCTAGTTACGCTAAACGAGTAGTTTATGTTGGTGTACTCAGATTTTTTCAACGCCTACAACATAAATGATAAATGAACCGCGTTTCTATCATGACTCTCCCTCCAAGTTTATTAATTACCCAACATTACTTCCCATACATTGGTATGGAGTGCGCAGTCCCATAAAAAGACTAAAGTATTCAACATAACTATTAATAGTAGCCGTGGGTTGATCTGTCTCGAAAGTAACTTAAATAATTTGAAGGTAACAAAGATGTAATTATTTGTTGTAAATCATAAATGGTCTGAGGCATTATTCAATTATTAATATAGCTTCGGGTGATGGATCATGGCTATTACAAGACATAAAAACAATATAATTGTTATATATTTGTTATAATTTGTAATAGTTTCTCTGGTAATAATTTTTGAAGTTCTAATCTTTACAATAGATTTTGATATTGGCAATGAATAACTTTACTATTATTTTTATCGATCTCTAAACTTTTTTTACCATATTTTAATCCAAGAAAATGTGGTGACTGAAGGACATAATATGTCATAGAATTTAGCATAATAAAAAAATCTAGTTTCATTCAAAGAGGTACATATAGGTAAAAAAATGTATCGTTAGTTATGTGACTACAAAACATAATGATTACGAATTGCTTAACAATACTTCATTCAAAGCTCCATAAAAAGTGTTTATGTTACAGTTCAATAACGATTTTGCTAACCTTCCATGTATACTTATGTTTTTAATACTTACCTACCTATTTTAAACAAGCGGCCCACCCTGACTTCATCCAGTTTATAATCTGTTTCCATGTAGAACAACGTACTTTTGAAATAATATATGATAATAATTTTTGGAAAAATATGAGTACTTTCGATAACTTTATCCGACCAAACTTTAACATAATTATAATATCATCAGAATCAGAATCAGAATCAGAATTTATTTATTGCATAGAATACATGTTTAAAGGGTTTTATAACATAATAGGTATCAATGTATTCTGCCTTTTCAGGCGTGCAAAGCTTTAGGTCACAATACTAATTAAAACCTACTTATTGATTAAAAAAAAATGAATTCAAAATAAAAAAATAATAACAATTAAAATAGCAATAAAAATTAAATAGTAATAATTAAAAATTGTCAAAATAATCACGGATATTATGAAATACTAAATGAATACTTTACATTGAAAATTTGTCATTCATAAATTCGTCAAGAGTGTAATAGCATTTATTATTTAATAATGACCTCAGCCTTCTCTGGAACAGCGAACAAGGTAGCTCCCTTAAAGATTTTGGTAGTTTATTGTAAGTAAATGGGGCTGTGCAGAATATACTTTTACGCATCAATGCGGTTTTAGAGCTCCGAGCTATAACTTTATGTTGGTCACGTCTGTTACGAATAACGACCTCAGATTGTTGGGGAAAGAGATCTGGATTGTTTTTTACAAACATAGTCACACATATCATCATATCATCTTTAATATTATGAAATAATATGAAAATTTTGGTCCTTATGTATTATATCGAAAAAAAGTAAGATTGTATAAGCAACTGGCTGTCTCTAGTGACGGAGTTTTTAGACCGCCTGAAGGCCTCCGTCATGGCTTCTTCTTCTCTTTCGCTACACTCTTGACAGAGTGGTCGTGGTCGCCATGGCCGTCATGGCTTAACGACTTAAAAGCTGGGACAGACAATTTAGCGTGCCCTTCGGAGCGCGGAAACGCTCAGCTGTTAATGCCACTTACGGTCACCCATCCAAACTATGACCCCTCAGAACGTCGCTTAACTTTAAAGATCTATAAAGAACGTCTAAGCAAGTTACGCCACGAACTTAAAACTCTAAACGGTGAAGGAAAACATGGTGAGGAAAACCGCGGCCGCGCTGACCTAGGGATGTTCGATATTTCGGATTGTATCGATATTTCGTATCGCAATATATCGTAACGCATTGTATCGATACGCGTATCGATACAGGGCATTTGATACGATATATCGTATCGATACAGTATCGAATCAAGACAAAGTATGCAGGTACTCTATTAATTAAAAAAATATATTTTATTTTAATAATGTACAATAAGGGAGCACTATTACGAAAATGTGCGTAGTTAACTGTTAAAAAAGGTGTTTTGTGATATCAAACTAATACTAAAAAATGCGAAAGTTTGGATGTATGTTTGTTCCTATAAAACTCGACAACCACTGAACCGATTTGCCTGAAATTTAAACATAGATAGATAATGACCGGAAATAGGACCTATGCCCCCTTTTAACCGGGTAACTTGCAAGTCAAAACAAGTCGTTATTAAAATAATTTGATACGATACTTTCGATCCGATACACCTTGCATGTGTTGTATCGATACGCCGTATCGTATGCCATTGTATCGATACAAATATCGGGTGTATCGTATGCCATTGTATCGATACACGAAAATATCGTATCGTATCGAACATCCCTACGCTGACCATGTCTTTCCTGTGGACATGGCTGGTTAACCTGAGAGGATGGTGTAAACTGTAATGTAAGTAGGTAAGTTAAGATGGTGTAGGTGCTGGTCAAGCCTACTCCATCTTAAACAATGTCCCAGGCACTACAGTGTCCCAATAAGTATAAGCCATTTATTGCCAAAAATAAATATAAAACCTAACGAAATATTTAAAATGTTGGTTATTTTGTATTTTTTGTAAACAAAATCTTGCTTCACAAGAAATACTAAGCGTAGGAGCATCGGGCAAAGACCCCTCTTAAGACGCAAAAAAGGCAAATTTAGATATTCCGGGCGCAAGAATCTCAAGGCTACAGGTATACTCAGCTATCTGAGGACCATAACACGAGTTTAACGACTTACTCGAAATAACTTGGGACGAAACTCTACGTTAGAATTTTTGTAATATTCATAAATAATTTTGATTTTATATACAATCGGCGATGCTAAAGCGTCGATGGGCTTGCAACCTGTCACGTTTGGAATGTTAACTTCTGCAAAATGTGTACCAAATATATGGACATACCTCTGACTAGCCTTTAGACATCTTCAAGGGATCTAAAAATGCCTAAAGATCTGAAAGAATGTGTCTACCGTACCTTGAGAATACAATCGTAGTTCTTTTTTTTATCACAACCGCATAATTTAGACTTCACTCGGGTTAATATGTCTATCTGAAATTATGTTTGTTGAAATGGTGAAATAAAATTTTAAATAGATACAGAGTGGTTCAAGAGGTTGCCACCCACACCACATACCTACACGCTAACTCACAAAATTTAAATTTGTATAAATATAATATACAAATGATGAGGAGATGTCATTGTCCAGCAATAAGACATTGTAAGACATAAGGTCGTAGCTGACCAGTCAACTCCGCACCCGAACCGCACCGCATCGCCTATCAGCGTTCTCTTATCTCTTCACTTTTGGCCTGCGATGCGGCGATCCGTTGACGTTACAATGTTGAGGTAGTGAGCATAGGTCCTTAGAATTCCATATTACGAGGCGAGGCGGTGAGGTTCGGCTACGGAGTTGAATGTTTAGCTAAAAAGCGGGAAACAAACTACTAAACAAACTACCTAGTCAATTTAGCTATCAAAAAAAGAGCTAAAAAAATAAAAAATTAAAACAAAACAAAGCCTAACTGTAAATAAAGAATTTTAAATCCGTATTAAAATATTTACCGTAAATATACAAAGAAGACATTGACTTTACGAGTAGGTAATTTAGAAAGCTAAAAAAATAATATTTTAAAACAAAACAGAGCTATTATAAAGAATTTACAAAAAAATCCTATTAAAATGTTTAACTATGCAAAGAAGACATAGACAAATTTAATTTATTTACTACAACAAAATCAAGTTGATGAACCGGTACATCAACAAACTGCGGTTTAATTTTTAACGGTTTTATTAAAAGATATCTTATAAATGCTGTAACTAGGGCATAGGAACCGGGTTTACCCGGAACCGAAAGAACCGGGATTACCCGGTTCTTGGGGCTGCAACAAGAACCGGTTCTCAAAATATTAAGAACCGGGTTTTCGGTTCTTTCGGTTCTTTTAAAAAGTTCTCTTCGAAACTTCGAAAGCGTGCATAGTTCTTAGGTGTGTACAGGTAGCATAGTGTACCTTTTCTGTTATTAGTGATTGTTTAAAATATTTAAATTATAGCTGTGATTATAAATTATCTGGTTGATTTTTGATTCCATTGTAGAATTTTGTAAGATTTTACTTACAAAATTCTAATAAACTATCTCTCTCTCTCTCGTCTTTCCCTCATATCTGAGGATCGTGGTCAGCTTTGGGTTTGTCTTCAAAACGGATGATCAACCTCCACCCGTTTCTATCTAGTGCGTCCCTTACAACCGTGTACTACTAGACTTTGTGTTTTACTAGACTTTCATCGCCTCTGCGATGATCCTGACAATGATTGCGGCCAGGGTGGACTGCCCCTATACAAGGCACTGTTGTGAGCGACACCTGGCCAGCAATCCAATTAGTTTTTAAGTACTTTTGTCTTTTTTCTTACCTGCTATGAGTTAAGTATGCTCGAAATAAATGTATTTTATTTTATTTTATTTCTGCGCACCACGTGGCCGAAGTATTAATGAGTGCGTTGGTGGCTCAAAGTAACCAATCGTGTTTTAATTTGGAGTTGGGATAGGATCTCCACATTGGTGCGTTTATCGGTCCAGGGTATTCTTAGCAGTTGCCTCCAGCACCACATCTCGAATGCATCGATCGTTTGTCTTTCTCTGGCCAGAATTGTCCACGTTTCCACTCCATACATAAATTCAGGGAATACTAAATACTTATATCAATGCCTGTAACAGTCTGATCTTAGTTTTGATATCTATTCCTCTGTTCTTCCAGATGTTATTTAGGCGGGGTCATTGTATCTTTTGCCATTCCAATACACCTCTTTATCTCCGGGACACAGCTGCCATCCTTACAGTATTTGTGGCCCTAGCTAGGTAGATATATTGGTCAATGGTGTCGATGCTTGAGATGTTGCAGGTGGCATTTATTAGTTTCCTCGCACTATCAGCTACCAATTTTTTTGGTTTTCGCCCTGTTGACTCAGACTAGACAAGTTTTAGACTTTGGAAGAATTCTTCCATATCTTCCACGAATGTTGCTAGGAGAACGGTATCGTTGGCGTACCGAAGGTTTCTACGGGAGTAGAATCACCTAGCTCTTAAGACGTTTCAAAGTGGTCATAGCGGTCCTACTAAATAAATGATTTTTGAATTTTGATATTCTCTTTCCGCCTGTCGGGAAACCTTTCCCTCAGTTTTCAAGGGTCCTACGAAATATGTACTCTTCATATAATGTTAAACAGCAGGGGATAGGATGCAACGGTGTTTCACTCCCTTCTTGGTTTGGAACATACTAGAGCATTCGGTGCCCAACCTATGAACGGTTTTCTGTATATAAACTGACGAGGTGTTCAGGAGCTCCCATCTCCAGTAGTATATTCCACAATTTCTCCAATTGCATACAGTCAAAGCTTTGGTATAATCAATAAAGCACAGGATTACTAGGTTGTTGAATTCTCTACTCTTCTCTATTATTTGGCAAATGTTGATTCTGATTACCGCGTACCCTTGCGTTTAACAAACCTGCCTGTTCTTTAGTTATTTGTCGGGCTAAAAAGTAACTAAGACGTTTTTTTAATGCAATGTAGGGTAGGAGGATCTTACTTGCGTGCGTTATTAAAGCGATAGTCCGGTAATTTCCACATTCTTTACCTTTTTTGTGCAAAAGGACCAACATCGATTCGATTCGAATAAAAATTATCACAAGAACCGAAAGAACCGAAAGAACCGGGTACCCGGTTCTGAGTTGAAACTGGAACCGAAAAAACCGGTTCTTAAATAATGCCCGGTTCTCGATGCCCTAGCTGTAACTGTATAATGGGATCGAGTCTCATTTGGTTTCCATACAATATAAATAAATAAATATTGGTGGACATTACACACAGCGCCGTCTTGCCCCAAACTAAGCAAATCTTGTTCTAATGGGAACCAGATAACTGATAGAATACTTATATACCTTTTGTAAATACATACATAGAATACTTTATAATTCATGTTCATCACACAAATGTTTGTCCTGAGTAGGAATCGAACCCACGACCTACATTATCCTATACTATCCGACAATTATACATGATTTTATTTAACTTGGGTATGTTTGTTCGGGTGGAATCTTGCAACTGAATTACAAGCAGTTATCCTCAACCAATTGAGCTGAATTTGGCACACTTATAGATTCTCGGTGAAAATGCAATATTATAACAGCAAGCTGATCTGATGATCAAGTAAGGAGCTGTTCAAAGGAACTCCTCAGTAAATAATTAAAAAAAACTCGTGTTTAGGATCATTTGATTCAGCTCGCGGTTGCCTATTAACATCTTGTGATATGAAAAATATTTTTTAAAACAAAAAACAAATTTCGAGCACTTCCTGATTAGCTGGCTGAAACTTTCAGGGTAGCCCACGACTCCATGATAATGAAAAAAAAAAACAGTTTTTAGATAAACATAATCTACATTAACTTGCATGTTTCTGAAGTGAACATTTCATTCTTTAAATGTTGCAAGTCGCACATACCCGTTCCGTATCATGACCGTATATTACGTTCATAGTAGGTACGGTCCGGGCTAGTGGGCAAAGACCTTAGTTTTATTACCAGTACTTTGTCTACTGTATAATTGCACAAATTGTCTGTCTGTCCATTGTCCATGTCCGTTTCCTCCGGCGGTTATAATTTTGAGTAATTTACATTTACATAATAGCAAGTTATAGTTATGAGTGGTTGGTGGCACTTTACGAATTATGTATTTGATTGTTTTGGTTTTTACGGTGATATAAAACCGAGAGATTATAAAATTACTTATATAAAGATGGAGATTCGGTTAGGTTAATCTAAATCTAATCTAAAAATTGAAGATTAGGAAACGTAAACAATGACTTTATCTGCAAAACAAGATTTCACCAGCTAAGTTGGTAATAGCTCTGCCTTCTGCGCTGTGGGTCGTAGGTACGATTCCCACCCAGGACAAACATTTGTGTGATGAACATAGATGTTTGTTCTGTGTCTGGTTGTTATAAAGTATTTTAAGTACTTTTGTATTTACAAAACATGTAGTAATCTATCAGTTATCTGGTTTGGCCTTATGCTACTTTGTCAATACATTAAGTTGACAGTACATTGCTCGTCTAGTTCAGTGAAAAATCGAGTCGCTTCGTGGGAACATTCCAAAGCGCTCAATGTATATTGTACAATTAATTAAACGGAGGTCACTGGAACAAAGTAAATAATTTGAAACAATTGTTGGTTTAATAGATTTTGAAGGCTCTTGCACAAAGCGTGGACAATTAGTGAAGTCAATGAGATACTAATGTACTTAACCTAAAGAAGGCAAGTTGTGTCTACTTAGCTTAATGAGCCGTTTGTCTTGGATTTTTTAAGTAAAACTGCATCGTACGCTTAACTTGGGGAGTAAGCTGGTAAATGCGCGATGAGAGCGTTACGAAAAGTGTAATCGGGCGAGGCGAACGAAAGTTTTACTTCAGTCGTGTGGTCTAAAGCACACTCGTTTTTTTTTTTAATAGAACGGGATAAGTATGGTACCTATTTTATTTCTGAGCAGTTCCCAAGAATATTTTTTTTTACTTGGATTGTCCTTAACACACTAATTATAATAAATGCGAAAGTTTAGATGTTTGGATGGATTTCTATAACTCGACAACCACTTAACCGATTTGGCTGAAATTTAAAATTAATAAAATTTAGATAGATAATGACCGGGAATTGGACATAGGCTACTTTTTATCTGGGTACCACGCGAACGAAGCCGCGGTCGGAAGCTAGTACATAATAATTATTTTCATTTAAATTCGTTCAGTCACTGGAAACATAACTTTCCATTTTAAAATTTAAGTTCACCGACTTAGAGCAGTTAAGTGTAATGAAAATGTTAATTAGGGCTAACTAAGCCGCTCCAAACGGTGAAGGAAAACATCGTGAGGAAACCCATCAGATAGAGGACAGTAAAATGATATAAAGCTTCTCTATTCAGTCTAAGATTAAGTTCTGAAATACGTGCCTAAATCTAATTATTATAAAGCTCCGTTCTTCCAAAATAGAAACCGTCAAATTACATCCGTAAAGGCTTAGCAATGATGAGAACTAAAAATAATATAGAAATCTGTTTTGTTACTAAAATTTCACATTCCTCAAATTGTTAGTGATAATTATTAAAAAAAAGTCGTCAGTTACCAACACCACTAGGTAACACATTCAACTCATTATTCATTCTCACCTTTCAAGTTAACTTTAATTTTTTTCTTGTCTCTCTCATATCAATAAATAAAGATTAAAACGGATTTAGTAGCTGTTCGAGCATAATTTAATCTCAGTAACAGCTTGAATATCGCATCCTGAAAGTAACACTAGCAGAGCGACGCAAATGTGCTTTGAGTGCAGGATGTCCTTCGGATGGCGAATTTTTGTTGATGTATTAATCCTCCTTTTTTTCTTTTGACGACTTTGACGAGACTCACATTGTTCGACTGGCTCCACACTGGAACTTGACTATTTAGATTTTAAGCGGATGGATCACCGAAAAGAAAGCTAGGCCCCATACCGTGTTTGTTGCCCTGATTCTTCACGGTGTTGGTCGCGAAAGAACAGGAGTAGAATCACCTAGCTCTTAAGACGATTCAAAGTGGTCATAACGGTCCTACTGAATAAATGATATTTGATTTTGATTTTGATTTTGGTACTTTTTTTTTATTGTAGATACTTAGACCTAGTTTGTTTAGCCACAATCTCACCTGATGGTAAGCGACGATGTGGCTCTCGGAGACAAGCAAAGTCAGGGCAGGGAATGTGTTTTTAAAAAGTAAAATTATCGTAAGAATATGACGGTCATCGGTTCCTATAAACGCCAGATGGCCTTGCGGACTCGTGCTGCTTACTACCAACAAAAATGAGTTTCTTCACCCACTAATTATGATGATCGTGCTTAGCCAGACTATTCAGTTTTTGTTTGAAGTTTTTAGTAATTTTTCGTGAAGGGATAATTTGAAGAGACCTTCGTTGCAAAGCACGTATTTCTGAATAATTAAGTTTGAAAATCTTTGATTTCAGTTATGGTAACGCTACGTAGCTACAAAACCGTTAATCACACTAATATTATAAATGCGAAAGTTTGGATGTTTGGATGGATGGATGTATGTTTGTTCCTCTATAACTCGACAACCTTTATAAAAAAACTTTTTTTTATTGTTTTTAGTTGTTCACTAAAAAACGATAAATAAAGTTTTGATCGTAAATACAGTAGTGTAGTTCACAAAAACCCCTTGTCTGAGGATGACTTTAAGGTTTTTTTGCACTTTTTACATTACAATATTCTATTTGATTAAGAACATTAAGCATTGTTTGTGCAACCATTGTAAGTACCACTATTGGGAAGGGACTGACTCCTCACACACAGGTAGCCCTAGTTTGGGAGGATTCAGGACTACATATAAATTGTATTCTGGTTGGATCAATAAATGTTTATTTATTTATTATTTATTTATAATATCACTACATTTCATCATTGCTTTACCGATAGTCCCAATCCCAATTTAACAGTATTTAAAATCTTTGCGAGATAATTATAATAAATTGCTTCATAATCTCATTACAAAAGCCATTTTCCAAGTTTGTAATATCGATCGTTACAAATAAGCGAAAATAATTTAATCAATAATAGGACGATTTTACGCTCTTACTTTGGACATGGCATTACATAACTTTACGCTAAACGAATAATTTATTATTGTGACCAATATTGTGACTAAGGAAAATTGTGCGAGTCGGACTAGCACACGAAGAATTCCGTATCACCGTTCAATATTTAAATATGCAATATTTTAATTTAATTTCCTGTTAATAGCGATCTTAGGCTGGATTCGACCAAACTGGGTTTTTACTCGAGAGTAAACTGCTGTTTGCTTGAATATTTTGACATTGTAAAGTTGACACCTTATAACCAGGAAAATTTGTATGAACAAATGTTTAGTTGCGCTTTCTAAACAATTGTATTTCGAATTATGTCGGCTAGTTACTCCGGAGTAAGATGACTTTTGGTCGAATCCAGCCATAGTAATACATACTGAAAGTTAAGTGTCTTTCTATTACGATTTAAAAGATGATAGCCGAACTCTATGATAGCCGAACGGGCGGCCGGACAGAGCGGAGGCTCTGTACGGTCTAGTTATACGGTCCCGTTCGCACCCTTTGGGTACGCAACCCTAAAAAAAATTAAGAAAAAGTTGCAGTGGGCTGATATCTACCGGCAAACTGATAGCCTATGGGGTAAATGAATTATCTTGTGGAGACTGCGACACTCTTCGGTTAAGCGAATTGATGGTTTGAATGTCGCTGATAGATGCTGGATGCGATAGGCTGAGGGTAAAATGGTGAACGCAATGCCTATTTCTAGTAGAGACTAGTCAGATGCAGTGTGACGTCATCGGCAATGGCGATGCAGTACCATAGAAATGAAGAGAACAGAAGAAGCGCATATGGCGTAGCTTGCGTAGACGTTCTTGATTGATCGTTGAAGTTAAACAGCGTTGTGCGCGGTCACAATTTGGATGGGTGTCCGCAAGTGGCATTACGAACTGAGCGCTTCCGTGCTTCGGAGGGCACGTTAAATTTTCGCTCCCGGCTTTTAAGTCATGACGCCTAAAAACTCTGTCACCAGAGTTGGCCACTAGCTTTTATAAACTTACTTACTTTACCGTAGAAATTCATTCAATGCAACAAATTCTGACACTGCGGCGCTCCGATTCCGATGCTATGGACACATATCTTAAGTGCTATTCAGTCGATGATTTATCATCAAAGTTTCTTTAGAAATGACATAAACAAATTACTTTTAAAAATCCTTTCATAAAACTCATACAAATAGCGCAGGAGTTGCAAAACAAACAGCATTCATTTTAATTAATCATCATCGTCCGTGCTTAGCTCTAGATTTGCAATGAGTTGCGAAGTGCTCCGAAACTTGTCTGAGTACAGTCAACACAAACAGCGGGGCTAAAAAGGCCGCTATAGTAGAATCACAATATATGCCGTTTTTGTCACTCAGTCTATGAAAAGAGACGGCAGATAGTTCAATTCCTATCGAGATTCAAATTAGGTGATGGTAATGTAAAAGTATTATCTCTTACCTACTAATGATTTTTATGTTAAAAAGCACGAAAGGGTCTAATTTAAACAAACTAACGGGACTTTACCGCGTGATTACCTTTGTTTATTATTTCCCGACGTTTCGAGTGCGTTACAGCTCTCGTGGTCACGGGTAGACTGATGTACTGGAGCCACCGTCATCAGTCTACCCGTGACCACACAACACCAAGACCGTGACCACGAAAGATTTTTTCTGAGAATAGCAAATAGAAAATTAAAAAGATACTACACAATACACACATATAGTAAAAAGTAAACTTACTTTTTACTAGAATTATTCATAATACTTCGTCGAGTGTACGTTTTCTGCAAATCCTGGTACCGTTTCCTCAGTTGCCTAATTTATTTATCTGTCTGCTTTTTAGCATAGTTGCTTCACACTGACTCCGAGAATCGTAGAGTCTTGTAAAAACTGGATGTCGGAGCGTAAATGTCTGGTATTTAATGCAATGTCAACTATGTGATAAAAAGGATTTATAAGCAACTAGGTGCTGCTCGCGGCTTCGCTCGCGTGGTACCCGGATAAAAAGTAGCCTATGTTACTCTCCAGCCCTCCAACTATCTCCACACAAAAAATTACGTCAATCCGTCGCTCTGTTCTGACGTGAAAACAGGACAAATAAACAAACAAATAAACACACTTTCATATTTGAGTCCTATAGAATCAAAGGCGGTAATCTGTCAAATTTGTCAAAAATGACGGTATGGCCGTTTAGGGAATTTAAAATAACGTTTCATTATTTTCTCAATCTGTATCAAAGGTGGCATTCAAGCGTTCAAAATTGACGTCAAAAATCAGCATTAGTTTCAAATACGGCAATCTTTCTTTCAAAATAATTTCAAAACAGACTTAGTAAAACGTTTTTATTGAATTACCAAAATTCAGCCCAAGTACAGATTACCGCCTTTGATTCTATAGGACTCATTTATAATATGGGTACGGATTTTAACCCCGGCTCCACACGTTGGGACCAACGTTGGCCCCAACGTGTGGAGCCGGGGTTACTGTAATAAACTACTGCAGAGCTTGCTTGAAGAATCTGATGAGTGCGAAAGAGGTGTGTCAAGATCGTAGTAAATTGAAAACTTTGGTATCTGCCTACCAGTACTCTATGGAAACGGGAGATTATATAGTATCTACAGTTAGCTGCACTAGGATGCTGGGATGTTCACATTCAATTGTTTTAAAAATCACTTTCCAGTACCTAAATGTATCCAGTGAAATATTGTAGCTTTTAATTGATTTTAAGTCTTTGCGTACATCTAAGTGCAGGCGACTGTACGTATAGAATGTCAATAAGAACCTGGTTTGGCATAGTTTCCAAGACTTTCGATTCGAAGGCCGTGATTAGGGATCAGCTTCACACTCTATATAGGTGGCGATGGATTTGCTAACTGTCACGTGGTATACTAAATACATACCCTGTTAGTGATGATACATATTAGACCGGGCCGTGTCCGGGCCGGACTCTTTCCGGGCCAACCGTGGTGTAGACGTTAGTAAACGGGCCCGGACGGGACACGGATCAGGCACTGTTTAATATAAACTGCTTCATACAAAATGTATGTAACGTTTCAAATCCGTGCCCCGTCCGGGCCACGTACACGGCACGCCTCAGACACGGCCCGGTCTAATATAAATCTACCCTTATTCATAATGGACTTACAAGCCTAGAGCTCTGATGGCTTCTAAATCTGTTGTCCTCTCTTTTGATTGGCACAATGTAACGTATATACGTTATTTTACGTAGATAAAAATGAATAAGATACTCTAAGACTAAGGTATGTCTACTTTTCTTGGTTATTAAATGTGTGTTTTCTCTTATTATACATAATTTATGAGTGTAATAACACGAGTACTCATAAAACATCGAAGAAATCATGAATAATGAACAATTTTAGTG
Organism: Camptogramma bilineatum; assembly: GCA_958496255.1. Taxonomy (NCBI): domain Eukaryota; kingdom Metazoa; phylum Arthropoda; class Insecta; order Lepidoptera; family Geometridae; genus Camptogramma; species Camptogramma bilineatum. The sequence continues at coordinate 17,111,027 of OY292455.1, forward strand.
TTCCCACCATAATTTATTTGTTTATGAGTATTTTAATAATTTCCAAGAAACGTTTAATTAACTTTTTTGGCCAGTGTACATTTTAATGTCTTCTAATTAGTCTTCTTATATTTTTTGTGTATTTTTCTTTAACTCCTCTTAAGAACTCAATAGGATGTTAACCTCACGAACTCATCAAAAGAACTTTATTTTAATAATCGGTGATTTACCAAAATAGCTTTTAAATACTTTAAAAAAATTGTATTACAAAATTCTAACTTTAATTAAGCGATGCTAAAGTTTTTACTGATTTCAATTAATTTACTTTACTGTGATGACGAACGTGGTTTACCAAAGTTTGTTTATTTTACTATTTTATTAATCTAATATTAGTGAGTTCGTACGAGCAAGTGGCTAACTAAATCTATTATAGGTGGTAATGGATTAGAAAATGTTGATAGCCATTGTATGGTACCTATATAATATTATTGTGTTCGTGTAAGCTAGTGGCCAACTCTTTGATGGAATTTTTAGGCCACATGAAGTCCTACATCATGGCTTAACGACTTAAAAGCCAGGATCGACAATTTTACTTGCCCTTTGAAGCACTGAACTTTAATTTTAGCAACAGTCCAACGATCTATCAAGACAGTCTAAGCAAACTACGCCAGGAGCGCTTCGTTGAATGCCACGAAATTACAGAACTCTTATTTTACTTGCCAGATCAAGTATTTTCTATATGTATAAAACGTTTGTGTGATAAAAATTACAAATGTGTGTTCGTCTTTCTCTTTCTAAAAGACTACCGTTTTTAATCTTTTTTTTATATTTATCGGGTTATCTGAATGATTTTGTTAGCCCGGTAGGTACTGTAGTCAAAATTCAGATTTATGAACAGAATTCTGAACGGATCTACCAAGAGGACGTAAGGTCGTAAGCCTGTCAAAGCTTGCTTTAAACCAGTGATCCGCCTGTTTTCTACATAAGTGTAGCTACATCGTGACCGGCCCGTCAGTGGCATTATGTGCCTCTTAATTGTAAGCATTTGGTAATTACGTGTGTCAGCGTCCGGCTAGTTTATACATTGTATCTAGTTTATACATTGTATCTTTACTAAAAATGTCAAATACACAGACTTGAAACTCCTCAAACAAAAAACAAGGCGCGATAGGCAGATTAACCGCTCTTTAATCATTTAAGATCATTTTGAAGGTATCTAAAGGGGTTATCAGAGGTAAGTCCAAACATGTATTTTTCACGTAAGTATACATTTCATACGTGACACAGGGTTGCAAGCCCATATTGGACTTTTCATAAATTGAATTAATAAAAAGCTAACTGGTTTTCTCATGATGTTTTCCTTCGCCGTTTGAGCTCTCTGTGCATATGACTTTTTTTTTTAATCCATTGATCCGAACCCCGCTAATCCACTCGGCCAGCACGGGTCTTTTTACTTATCATCCGAATTCAATAATTCGTTTATTGGAAAGTAGCTGTATTCTTTTGATGATAGATATGTAATTCAAAGCTGTATCTATGAGTGTCATAGGCTATTGGTATTGGTACCGAGTGCGAACCACGCCACGGTAGAAGGTAGTCCTACTAATATTATAAAGGCGAAAGTCCGTGTGTGTGTGTGTGTGAATGTTTGTTACCACGTATCTCCATAACTACTAAACCGATTTTGATGAAATTTGGAATGTAGATAGTTTATATTCTGGAATAACACATAGGCTACTTTTTATCCCGGAAAAATGTATGGTTCCCGTGGTATAAATAAAAGTAGTCCACGCGGGCGAAGCCGCAGGCGTTCACTAGTGTAGAATAAATTGGTATCATTGAATCTTGGGCTTCAATCTAATCAGCTTCCAGTAAATCATCCCACGACCTTAAAATCGGAAGGTGTGGTACAAGTGTTCGTAAGCTAACCTTTACGTAAAAACGTGCAACAGCCATTTTGACGAACACCGTTCGTTTCGTTTTAGGGTCAGCACACACTGTTGTAACGTTGCAATTCAATTAATTGTTGTGGGTTAACATGCATGTGACCTTTATTTGGTAACGGACAGTATGATATGTTGTGTGAATTTCTAGCAGTAAATTAATTAAAACAGAAAAAAAAGGTCATCATTTTTTACAGTCGGTATGATATGTTGTGTGAATTCCTAGCAGTAAATTAATTAAAACAGAAAAAAATTGGTCATCATTTTTTACAGTCGGGTAAAAAAGTCTCACGGTAAATAACAAGAACACATTACACATGTTTAAAAACCCCGACATATCCCTTCATAAAATAGAAGAGAGCTGATGATCTTCAAACGGCTGAACCGATTTTGAAAAAACATGTCTAAGAAGAATCGCTAGAAAAAAACGTTCAAATTGGTTCACCCGTTTAAGACCTACGATGACACACACAAAGACCCACATAGCGGTCAAACTTATAACACCCCTTTTTTTGCGTCAGGCGTTCACATTGTCTTAGGCGGCCTAAAAACTCCGTCACCAGAGTTAGCCACCTGCCCATACAAACTTACTTTAATGTTTTTGGGAAAAATGTCAGTGCCCTATAATACTTTCAAAAACCTTGAATCTTCAGATTTTTTCCCATTTTTAATAGACGTGAGGTAGAGGGGAATGAAGAAGATTTTGATAAGCCTATCCCACAATGTGGAGAAGATAAATTGAAGAGGATAAGTTATGGTGACTCCACAAAATATACGAAAAACTGAGGACAATGCTTATGATGATTATAATTTTAGGAATTGGTATGTACTCATAATTCTTGGGATCGGTAACTTGTTTACCTCAGGTAGTCTTGGTGAGATCATTCGTTACTTGAGGAACATAAGACAGGACTGTATAGGATATTAATACCCCCAACATAATGCCAGAGGCTTTGATCTTAATCAGTAAATATCTTAATTACAAATACTGATAGTAATCTGTACGTCTATCAAAATATTATTGCAATCAACAAGCTAATCAGCCACGCATGATCATCAACAATCAATGTGTTTAGTTCAAAGTATGTTGTTTTTATTTTTGTTTTGTTGTTGTTGCCGTGGCATCCTTTAACTGGGTAACACAGGGGTTTAACACTAGTTACATCTTCGATTTATAATGTGATTTATTATTGGATGTCCCAAATAAATTAATAATACTTATACTTAACGTTCTAGTAGAATATTTTCAGAATCGGATCAGCAGTTTCAAACTCATTACAAACGTATAAATTTTATCTCTTTGTATTACTAGTATGGATTAATTTTTAAACATAAATTGCAGATATTGATCATACAGTGCTGCAGTTAATTATTATGTCAAGGCCATTCGAAATCACACGCTAGACAAGCATTATAGGCAGCATCTTATTAATTATACATCACGTTTCGAACGCTTCCGTGTACATCCAAATTGGCTGTTCAGTTTAGACGTAAATCCACGTTTTTCTGCTTGGGTAATCTTCATTTGAACAGATAATTAATTTATACAGAAATAAGGATAAAACCTACTAATTCAATGTACTAAACTATGATGGTTTTAATGCAAAATTTCGTAGCTTGAGTCTACAACTACAACAGAAAGGAAAATCTTATGAGAAAATATTAGCTTGCAATCTGAATCATAAAACATTTATGGACACTAAATGGTTTTTATGTGCCTCAACACGAGCTCTAAACGGTGAAGAAAAACATCGTAAGGATACCAGTTGACTTTTTGATAGCGTCAATGGGCTTGCAACCTGTCACGTTTGGAATGTTCCTAGAACAACTTCTGCAAACTGTGGCAGGTACCAAATATGTATTTGGAAATATCTCTGACTAGGTACCCCTTTAGATATATTTAAAGGATCTAAAACTACCTAAAGATCTGAAAGAATATACCTACAGCACTTTGGGAATATAGTCATGATCATATTTCATTTCGTTTTCACTTAGTCGAGAACTTGATTTCTATATCCACATTTGTTGTAACAGCGACTACTTACAAATAGAATACGCACATATAAAATTTTATTCTGTTTTATCTTATTACAGTAAAATCACAAAAAGAATGGTTTTCGTAAGACAACGGAATTAATCGCATAAAATTACAAAAACGATTGACGGAAAGTCATTTGGAAATGAAAATTACTCATAATTTCAACTTTATCGCAAACAAATAAAGATCAATGTAATTTAAAAAAAAAGCAAATTAGTTGCAAGCCGTGCGAGCTGCGCTGATAATGACGCACTTCCGTCGCATTCTGTTTTGTGGAATCATCTTTTATCAGTTTATAAATTCCTTGGGAATCATACACTGCTGTCGGACATATTGGGAAAACACGAGCATAACCGAGTTCCATTCTAAAGCTTGAACTACTGTAAAACAGTATGACTGACGTAAATTACCTTTTTATATTAGCCCGACGTTTTGACTGGATTGCACCAGCCGTGGTCGCGGGATAATAAAAAGGTAATTTACGGGATAAATCCAAGGATACATATGTATTTTTATACTGCTGCAACTCTCAAATTCCTCTTACCATCCACATATACTTATCCCTTCTTCATCCATAAACAGACTGTATGTAATTACCTGCAACAAACAAAAATGATTAGGTAGGTACTTAGAAGAAGTTACGACATTTGACGGTCCAGTTGCTTGTAACAAAACCAGGTAACTCTTCAAACACAGGCAATATGCCACATACTCATAGCTATGCAAATAAGTAAATGAGAATGGGTGATGGAGGTTATTTGGAATTTCCTAATAGAAAAACTACGCTTTATTAACTAGTAGTTCGCCCCGAACTGAGATCTCGCGCACCGTAGATGGCTTACATTTGGACTTTCTTCTGACTACCCCTATAATTTCAAGTGCTACTACTGATACTGCCGAGTATGCCTATTGCGCTAGCTCTTCATGGTAAAAAATACTGGCATGCATGCAATACATAATGTCGTGTCTAATTTTTCATTTAGGTATTTCATATTTATGAATTCTCGTCGTATTTCTAAAAGTATACGTCCTAGAATAAAAATAATAACCATTTTGGAATGTACAAATAAAGACCTTTCATTTGACAGCCCACTCAATATATTTGTTTACTTAACTTTTTTTACCCCAATTATTTTCATTCTTTATCAAAAATTTTTTATCATGAAAATAAATCAAGTAGCATCTAAAATCATTGCAAACCAAACCGCAACGATGCCACTCTCTTTTTAAGACCGACCAGTCAATGAGCTACGAAGTCATCGAAACTCTATGCAACGAGAGCTCTTGCAGCTCTGGTTTCGTAGTTTTTGGTCTTTGGTCGTATTTCAAAAACTATACATCTTAGATTAAAAATAAAAACCATTTTGAAATGTACAAAATAAGCCCTTTCGTATGACACCCCACTCAATTTATTTGTGTAACTTTCATAATTTTTTACCCCCTTGGGAACCCAATATCTTCACAACCCCTTCATCGATTAAGCTCATATGCTCCCCCGTAAATTTCCTTACCACAACCTATTGACTTACCAAGTTTCATGCAGATTGGATGAACGGTTCGACAGTTATGCGCGAACAACAATTCGTGAAACATACAAACATACAAACATACAAACATACAAACATACAAAGCAAAATCGCCCAACTTACCACTAAGATCTTCGCTCGCTTCGCTCGCTCGATCGATTATTAGATTATTATATTACTAGTAGTTCGCCCCGAACTGAGATCTCGCGCACCGTAGATGGCTTACATTTGGACTTTCTTCTGACTACCCCTATAATTTCAAGTGCTACTACTGATACTGCCGAGTATGCCTATTGCGCTAGCTCTTCATGGTAAAAAATACTGGCATGCATGCAATACATAATGTCGTGTCTAATTTTTCATTTAGGTATTTCATATTTATGAATTCTCGTCGTATTTCTAAAAGTATACGTCCTAGAATAAAAATAATAACTATTTTAGAATGTACAAATAAAGACCTTTCATTTGACAGCCCACTCAATATATTTGTTTACTTAACTTTTTTTACCCCAATTATTTTCATTCTTTATCAAATTTTTTTTTATCATAAAAATAAATCAAGTAGCATCTAAAATCATTGCAAACCAAACCGCAACGATGCCACTCACTTTTTAAGACCGACCAGTCAATGAGCTACGAAGTCATCGAAACTCTATGCAACGGGAGCTCTTGCAGCTCTGGTTTCGTAGTTTTTGGTCTTTGGTCGTATTTCAAAAACTATACATCCTAGATTAAAAATAAAAACCATTTTGGAATGTACAAAATAAGCCCTTTCGTATGACACCCCACTCAATTTATTTGTGTAACTTTCATAATTTTTTACCCCCTTGCGAACCCAATATCTTCACAACCCCTTCATCGATTAAGCTCATATGCTCCCCCGTAAATTTCCTTACCACAACCTATTGACCTACCAAGTTTCATGCAGATTGGATGAACGGTTCGACAGTTATGCTCGAACAACAATTCGTGAAACATACAAACATACAAACATACAAACATACAAACATACAAACATACAAAGCAAAATCGCCCAACTTACCACTAAGATCTTCGCTCGCTTCGCTCGCTCGATCGATTATAGTGCGGAAAACTTCCTCAATATCATCATCATCATCATCATCAGCCTATAGCAGTCCACTGCTGGACATAGGCCTCCCCTAATGAGCGCCATCGCGCCCTGTCTTCAGCTTGACGCATCCAACTTGTGCCGGCAGCCTTTCGCAGATCGTCACTCCACCTGGCAGGCGGGCGTCCTACACTATGTTTGCCGAGACGTGGTCTCCACTCGAGAACTCGTTTACCCCAGCGGTTGTCAGTTCTTCGGCAGATATGGCCGGCCCACTGCCACTTCAGCTTGCTAATTCTCTGAGCTATGTCAACGACTTTGGTTCTCTGCCGAATAGTCTCATTGCGGATCCTATCCTTCAGAGAAACTCCGAGCATAGCTCGCTCCATAGCTCGCTGAGCGACTTTAAATTGGTGGACCAGCCGTACTGTGAGTGTCCACGTCTCAGCTCCGTATGTCATAACGGGTAGAACGCACTGATTGAAAACTTTCGTTTTCAAACACTGCGGTAGATATAGGTGACGAGAAGACCCGACGCAATTTTCCAAATGCTGCCCAGCCTATAATATGCTCTTATTTGACTGACCTGTCTATATTTGACAGTAAGTAGGTATATAACGAAAAAATATATTATGGCGATTTTTTGAACGGTGTTTCTATTTTAACAAAATTTTGTAAGAGTCCGTCAACAGTAGCTTATAATATAAGTACTTATGAAAATTAATCATACAATTTACCTTATTTTATGTATTGTGACGCTGCGGCTATTTTAACACAGCCACAGTTGGCTAATCCTACAAGTCGCGCTTTAAATATTGGATCGATTTGGATGAATCTGAGGTACAGATTAATGACTCAGAATGAAGCTATATCAAGCTTCGGTACCGCACAAACCCACGGGCGTCAGTATGGAAGTAAATGTAAACATACATACACACGTACATTATAATCACGCCTGTGTCCCGTCATAGGGGTAGGCAAAGACCACAGATCTCCATTTGCTACGGTCCTGATAAACTTCTTTCGCTTGATTCACTCTCATCACATGCATAAACATTTGTAAGTAAATATAAGTACTTAATCGGAAATATAGGAGAAACTGCATCCGAGAGCCACCGCGACCTAGAGAGCTGGGGGCAATGCCTGCAGCGAAGGTAGGACTTAAGTTTATGACTTTACGGACCGTGCATAATGATGACGGGAAGTTGGCAGCACTTTCTGGTGCAATCAAGACACACTTAGAACTCTAAGTCTTAAAACTCGTCTTTATGTGCTATAAATTCTGACGAACAGTTGAAGCTTTGACTACAACTTCGGTGTGCTTCTTTCCAAAAAGGGGCTACAGGATATCTCCGCCTTATGACATCCTATTTCGATGGTTTTTTTATTTGAAAGGTTGTAACTTTAAGTTAATCTCATAAAAATTTGGTGGGGATCTGACGAGGATCTTCAGCGTAATGAGCAGAATAGTTCCTCAAAATTAAATAAATTGCTTACTTTTAGATTTCTATCGGTTTAACCGGCCCTTTTATTTCTAGGTGATGGAACACCTGGGACCATCTTCTCATCACAAAACTAGAGAATTGTTAATGTTTATTCAGTTTTAAATTAAGGCTAATATAAGCACAGACTCGCGAGGTCTACAGCTCACAGACCCACTAGTCTATAATTAGGTCTGCCCCTCTGCCCTTATCCCAAAATTTCTGATATCCTATAAATATTGCGCACACAAAACCCAGTGTGTCAGAATAGCTAGAAAGTCCAAACATTTCATTTGGTACATTCTCATATCTTGTAATATCTTATGCAATGGTAAACAACTTGTTGATTCACTCTTAAGTGTAGCCTCGCTGTTTTTCGGTAACCTATTAATCTTTCGAAAAACGATACACCGAATTTTGAAATCCATAAAACGTTTGATAGAAACTCGAAATCCAGATGCTATGTTTTACATAATTTTATTACTCCGATAAAACATTTCACAGAAGTCTCATTTGACAGAAACACTAATGCCAGATTATCAGTTCGTTTTTTTTCATTCGACAACAATATCCTTACACCGATTTTTATAAGACAGAAGTAACGCTTACCAGAAAATTTCCAGCCATATAAAACCTTTTCCATCTTACTCAATTATAAATATTATTTACGTAATTTGTGTTACTTTTCATGTTGCGTCTGTCCTACCCTAGAGTGTTTTTATGAACTCGGAGGCGCGAAGGGAGATGCGAAGGCTCGTGCTGATGCCGCGTTTTGTTACGCAAGGGCGGAGGGGCTGCACTTCCCGAAGCGCCGGAGCCGTCACAAATTGGAAATGGATGAAAGATTTAGGTTAAATTTTGATAATTTGCCAAAAGTGTTTGGTGAGGTTACTTAACCATCTAGCACGAAATTAGTTAGGAAATGTTAAAGGTAATAAAAAAAGTAACTAGGTACAATATGTATTAGATATCTACCTACAGTACTTCAAGCTACATAATGAACATCGGTCATTTAATTTTATGGTACCTAGTATTTATAACGCTCTGAATTATTACTAGATAGCGCTACTAGTAGGCCTTTAGAAATATTGAATACATAATTTTGTAATTAGGTCTTTCCTGAACCATGATTTTTCGGGATCACAAAATATATGGAAAACAAATTATATGGAAAACAAACATGCGGTCATCATTCTCCTGCCCTTATCCCACGCTAAGTGGGGTCGGCACAACATGTTTTTCTCTTCCACTCACCTCTATCATTCGTCAACTCTGAATCCACTCCTCTCACATTCATATCCTCTTTCACACAATCCAACCACCTCTTCTTCGGCCTTCCTCTACTTGTGTACCCTGTTACACTCATACTCATCACTTTTTTTGTAACATGGATTTCATCCCTCCTCATAACGTGTCCATACCAAGCTAACCTAGCACTCCTCACCTTGAAAACAAACATGCGGTAAAGTGAATTTTCTGGATGTTAAAATTTCTGGAAAATGTTTAGATGTATTTTGTATTTCTGTCTTATAAAAAAAAACAAATGAAAATCTGGCTTAAGAATTTATGGAATTCGAATTCCTGGATTATGAAAAAAAAGAAATCAAAAATCTGTCAAACGTTCCTATGGATTTCAAAAATCTGTCTTGTATTTTTCGTGACATAAATACGTAACCCTGTTTTTCGTTACAAAATATTTTTTATGTTCATTTAAGATATTTTATGTCTAATTACTTCTTTCTTGGCCAAACCGGTGCTAGGCCTACGAAAGTTGAGTAAATTGAGGTAAATGTGCAAATTTACGTACATGTAGGCTAAAGTTAGTATTTGTGTTACTTTCTAGCTCTTTATATAGACACACGATCTTTTTGTTGCCAACTAGCTCTCGTACAACACCAAGACGTGAATCAAGAGAAGTGAATCGCAGGACTAGTAAATACTTTATGAGAAGTGAAGCCGTGTTGGCCCAGTGGGATCCTCGGCTTTCAATCTTAATTACGAGTTCCAATCCCGGCAATATATCGATTTATTTTTCTTTTCAGAAAAAATATAAGTACTTAGGTATTTTAAAAAAATAGCGCTTTGACTCGAGGTGAAGGAAAACATCAAAACATAGAGTCGAGACTGAGAGGACCTTCATCGTCCACACTGCTATGGTCTGGAACTCGCTACCTGCTTCTGTTTTCCCCGAAAACTATAACCTGGGTCTCTTCAAGTCAAGAGTGAATAGGTGTCTTTTAGACCTTTGTGATCCATCGTCAGCCACATCGTCACTTACCATCAGGTGAGATGGTGGCTAAACAAAGGTCTATCTACAATTTAAAAAAATCGAGGACTAGTTTTACAGTCAACCAATCACTCACTCGTCCACAGAGGTCGTATAATCTTAGTACGTTAGTTACTATACTAGGCTGCGCAGGCGCAGGTACCGACCCAAATACGTCGCAGGCGTCGGCCTCGCCGCTAGGCCCACAAACCACTTTCCTCGACTTTACTCACACACCTGTTTATTAATATTCATGTAAAGATCGTAAAGTAACTTGATTAGGTTATGTAATGTATTAGTATTTTTGGATATAGGATATAGGTAATTAAAACTGAATTGATTAATTTCATAAAACGTATTTGGGGGTCATTTAAGTATTATTTTATAAATCGATAAGGACAAATTTTTTTTTCGGGTAATAATTATGTAGGTATCTACTAGGATACTTTATTTGTATAGTGTCACACTTAAGGATCTTTATGATTTTTGGGATGCATTTAATAAAAATTATAAGATAAAGATCATTTTAGTTCCTCAGTACCCTCCGAAGAGGGCTGCAGCACAGCCAATATATAAATAATGCTCGATATTTCACACAGCATTATCTAACCCCAAATAAACAACTATTGTAGTTGTCTAAAGAGCCTTGAGACTAAAGTTAAGAGTTTTTTAAAGCTTTTTTTAGTTGAGGATCTGTGCTCGGCTTATATGAGACACTGGCTGGCAGTGCTTAGGCCAATCATACGCCTAGTGTCTCTATAAGATATTTTATTTTTGGGTAATGTAGGTTAGTTACTAATCTAGGTTTAATTTACTACTAACACAATATGGATCCATGGTCTGAAATAAACGCATTTTATTTATTTATTTTATTTTATTACTTTACAAGATTTCAAACTGGTCATTGTATAATATTTTACTATCTTAATAAATCTTGACATTATCTTCAATAAAAAAATATTTCTGTTACGATTAACGATAATTAAAACGCGTCTTAGATATAGTACAATAAATGTATCTTACACAAACTTAATTACGAGCCAAGGACACAAAAATAATTAATGATTTAGTCGTTTTAATACAGTGCTCGTAAAGTTTTTAGGCAAATAGAAAATATAGAATGTGTGTCCATGAAAAAAGATCGACTGACCTCTAAGCTCAGTTGGTAGTAGCTCTGTCTTCTGCGCTATAGGTCGTAGGTTCGATTCCTACCCAGGACAAACATTTGTGTGATGAACATAGATTTTTTTCTGTCTGGGTGTTATACAGGTTATTTAGGAATGTATTTACAAAAAGTATACAAGTATTCTCAGCAAGTTATCAGCAGTGCGATCCAGACTTCCGAAAATGCATCCGATTCGATGATTTTCTTCGGAAAGTTGACGTTTTTTCAGCTAAAAAACGCCACTTTCCAAATTCGGAATATATTCAGTTACTCTAGACTACTTTCCTTTATATTCAATTAGGAAAATATTTCTCTCATTGTATTTAAGTTTTAAAAGTGCTCTTTGTTATTGATTCCAGTACAAAATAACGTCATTAATATCCTTCCCAGTTCACAGAACACACCCACTTACACAGCAGTCTTGCTTGCTAAGTAAACGTCGACCGTAATAAAATAACCGTAACCAAATGCAACACCATGTGTTAGGTAAAGCTCAAGCGGTTATTGTGACCTACAACATATAAGTCCATCAGGTAAAAGAAACACCATGTATCAATATTTTGAAAAGTTTGTGGTCAAGCAATGTGATTTGTGTTCCGATTCATTATCATATCAACTCGTTAAAATTTTACTTGCTATTCGATTTTTTTTAATCGCATGGTCCCAGGCAGTGTTGGTCGGACGGAAGCGCTTCATCTTCTTGCCCTTTTCCCACTAGGTGGGGTCGGCACGGCACAACATGTTCTCTTCCATTCCCTCCCATCACTCGTCATCTCAGTAGTCACTCCTTTCACACGCATGTCCTCTCTCACACAATCCATCCATCTTTTCTTTGGCCGTCCTCTACCTATGTATCCTTCCACATTCATATCCAACATCCTTGTAATATGTGTTGGATATGAAAGGAAGGAAGCGCTTATTCAGCTAATTCAACATCATATTTTCATTCAGGTAATCCATCATCTCCTTGCCCTTGTCTTTTAGTGTGGTCAGCACAACAGTTTTTCTCTCTCCACCTCCCTCTATCATTTTTATCTCATTATTCACTTCTTTCACACACTTACACAGTCTATCTTTAATGTGTAGTAAAATCTTTATAGTAACGTGAGTAATTCCCAAATGATATCATAATGAAATACAACTTGGAAGCCCATCACAATAAAAATGAAATTAAATATGAGCACGATGCGTCCCCAAGAACCGGTAGACATTCTTTCAAATCTGTATGCATTTCAAATTACTAAGGTGGTAGTCAGAGCAATGTCCAAATACACATTTGGTTCATGCGCACATTTTTCAGAAGTAAGCATTCCATACGTGGCAGACTGCAAGCTAACTGGTTTCTTCACGATGTTTCCTTCACCGTTTAAAGCTCGTGTTATTGCTCATATAAATATCGAAACGAAAAGATAAAGCAAGCAAGTTCGTATGAGGAAGTGGCCAACGAAAAGATGATAAAGGGAAAAAACAGATCAGTATGGTGGTGGTATAACGTTGCCTGCATCTTAGGAGGGCCAAGGTACTCGTGGCTTTCTCCGGTTGGAAAGTAAAAGCGGTGTGGCGGGTGAACGTTATGATTCAATTACCTTTCGCTCGCCCGCGCCGGATTGGATAACTGTGAGCTCATCATCATCACGCGCAGCCCATCTCATCCCACTGCTGGGCATAGGCCTCTCTTCGCTCGTGCCAACCCCCCCTATCCTGTGCTAGCCTGACCCATGTACGACCTGCTGTTTTCACTATGTCGTCGACCCATCGAGCAGGTGGACGACCTACTCGTCTGTAGCCCTCCCGGGGGTACCACTCGGTAATCACTCTGCTCCACCTGTCGTCACCGCGTCTGGCCAAGTGTCCTGCCCAACTCCACTTGAGCCCCAATATTCGCTTGCTAACGTCGAATACTTTCGTTTGCTTGCGAATTTGGATATTGGGAACTCGATCAAGAAGTGTAATGCCGAGCATGGCGCGCTCCATGGCTCTCTGTGCTACTCGCATTCTATGCACAGTCTCCTTCGTGAGCGTCCATGTCTCGGCTCCATAGGTTAGCGTGGGCAGAACACATTGGTTATAAAGACGGGTCTTCAGACACTGCGGTACAGAAGATGACTTCAATACATCATCTAATCTACTAAACGCTGCCCATCCCAGCTGAATTCGTCTGGATATCTCCTTGGCCTGCAATTCCTTACCGAAAGATAAAACATGACCTAGGTACACATATGATTCAACCATCTCCAAGCTCACGCTTCCAACAGTAATATTAGAAATCGAGGACCCGGAAATGTTTGACATAACTTTTGTTTTGGTCATATTCATCTTTAAGCCGACCTTCAGAGATGCTCCGTTCAAATCTCTGAGCATCTGTTGGAGGTTATCCAGATTCTCAGCAAATAGTACGAGGTCATCCGCGAATCTGAGATGAGACAGAAAAACACCATTAATTCTAATACCTGTATTGTCCCATGCAAGCGTTTTTACGACATCTTCCAAGACGGCCGTAAAAAGCTTGGGTGATATGGTGTCTCCCTGTCTCACCCCCCTCTTGATGGATATAGGGTTGGTAAGGCTGTGTAATCGTACTTGCATGGTAGCTGAGGCATAAAGTTCCCGTAGTAGGTTCACGTAGCGACTGTCAATGTTGCAGCGATGGAGTGAGTTAAACACAGCCCAATGCTCTATGCTGTCGAAAGCTTTTTCATAATCGACGAACGCCATGCATAGGGGCCGGTTATACTCCTGACTCTTCTCCATCAACTGCTTGACAGTATGTATGTGATCGATGGTGGAATAACCACTACGGAAACCAGCCTGTTCGACGGGCTGATAGTCATCAAGCAATCGCGTGATACGATTACAGATTATTTTGGCGAACACCTTGTAGATTTGGGAAAGTAAACTAATAGGCCTATAATTGTCTAACTTAGATGTATCGCCTTTCTTGTGAATAATAGTGACAAGCGCGTTCTTCCAGAGTTCAGGTGTATGACTTTCATAAAGAACTTTGTTAAAAAGTATTCCAAGGACATCCACAACTGTTTGTCCTCCAGCACGAAGAATTTCGATCGTGACCCCATCTTCACCTGGACATTTTTCACTCTTCATTTGTTTGAGCGTGTGCTCTATTTCCCGTGGTAGTATTGTAGGAAGGTCTTCTAAATCTCTGGATGGAACTGGTGGGGCTCTTCGATCTAATTCCTGCGTCAGATCATCACCAACTTGAGTTGCGTATAGGTCACCATAATAACTTTCAACCACTTCTAACATTTTTTCTCTATCTGTTACTAAGCTACCGTTCTTATGTATTAGTTTAATTAGTTGCTTTGAACCAGTTTTAATTTTTCTTTGAAATACTTTTGGGCCCTTATATCTTTCTATGGTTTTTGTGAGCTAATGTTTGATAATTTACTACCTAATGTTTGGATAAACTTACCCTATTTTTTATTTGACCTCTCGTGTCCCACTGTTGGAACAAGGGTAAAACTTAGCGACGACCGACGCTGGCAAGATCAGCTAGTACTATTTATTTACTGATAAAACTTTATGTAGGTACTGACTTTCTTTATTCTTTATTGTACCTACACAAAAATACATACAGAAAAAAACTTAAACAAATGGCATGTACAAAGGCGAGTTTAACCCTAATAAGACTTGTATTTATAGTCTCTGAATGTCTGTCCAAGATTGACTAAGTATTTAACTTTATTGTTGTTTTTTGACAATGTGGTTTTCGGCTTGCTTTAAACAAGTAGAACAAGTATTTTTATTTGTCAAATTATTTATTCTCTTTTTGACCTATATTTGCACAAATTTTACTAGTTCTTGATCAGTAGAGAAACACGATAAGGTACTCACATAAAATTAGTCATTACCAACAGTTTGAAAAATTACCAAATTTGGACTTTTCCGAATAGTTAGGATGTGCCAAATATATACTACCCCTTAGGCATTTTAAAAAGTAGGTAAGTACTTACTTAAATAACTTTAGAGTACATTTCCGTGGCGTAGATATGTCTACTATAATTCCTTCGACTTTCGAGTTCAGTTTGTTAAGTTTTAGAATACTGGCCACGTACCAATCTAAAAACAAGTCAATTATAAGCCTAGCAGTATTGTCGAGCTAAGGACGCGGAATGTCGTCAATGCGAACCGGTGCCCGACGGACGCGAACCCGGTAGTGAGTTGCAAACTTGTTCTACACCGATCATTTCTCTGAGCGTAGTGGTTTGAGAGGGAAAGTGAATGAAGGCAGATTTGTTTTACTTCTAAATATTTTGAGTAGCCCTTTATTCGTCTTTAGATCTTTTGGAGATTTGAGATTTCTATATTCGGAAATAAGGGTTTAACAACCATCTTCCAAGAGTGGAATTTTACCCATCTTAAAATAATCTTAAATCTGAAAGGTTTAAGTAAGTATGGTGTTTGGGATGGAGGAGTTCTGTTTATATACCTACTGAATATTATAATTAAAGTAAGTAAGTAGGTACCTAAGTAGGTACCTATATTTTTATATTATTTTATTTTATTTATTTTGTAATTTGACGTTTTTAATATTTAAATTTGATTTTAATTTGATGCATGTTTGTGCTGTGAATATTATGGATTTACCTACTTAATCTGAAATAAATGAATACAATGCAATGCAATTAAAATTTACAATAATAAATTATTAAATTATGTAGAATTTTCAAGAACTTTGACTTGTAAATTTCCATGGTTGAGTTATTGTAAATAAATATTCACAGACACACAAAGAGGCCTATTTTCATCCGCTAGGTACTTTATTATACCTAGTATGTACATTGTACATACATTCAATATGTTAGGTAGGTACGTAATTAGGTCCAACTTTTATCCGTTTAACTAATACGATTTTCAGGGGGGGGAATTTTACACATAGGTATTACATTTTTTTCAATTCCACTTTTCCCCCTTAGGGGGGATTTTCAAGGGGGAATTTTACACTTAATTTTTTTATATTCCACAAATCCCCCATAAGGTAAATTTTCAGGAGAGAATTTTACACATCGATTTTTTTCAATTCCACTTTTCCCCCTAAGGAGGGATTTTTTACTCAAATTATTCCTGCCTGTAAGATCTTGCGAGGCATGATTGACGTTCCGGACATTCACAACAAGCTGGCTCAATTTTATACCCCAGATAATTATTTTCGGGCCCGGAGACATAAACTGTTCGCAGTCCCCTCCTGCCGCACTGTAGCGCGCGCTAACTCGCCCATACCGCGCACCCTCACCACGGAGAAATGAACTACAGAGAGACAGCGGTCTAACATCGACTTTTATAATAGCCTATTCTTGTAGGGCTGTCACTTATGGAAATAAACTAACTGCGCCGCGCGGTGTCACTCGCGTAGTGTTAAAATAATAAACGGACAGCTGGTACTGCTGACGGACGGATGGTATTTGCTAGAATAAATACGTTAACTTAATTTAGTTCATAGTATAAACACGTAAGTAAAATCGTATTTTTAATTTATTAAAATTACAAATGGCCTAGGTACTCCTGACTTAGCTCCTGACTCCATCATCAAATCAGCTCCTTATTCTTACAGTGTAGTCGGGACTTGACAGACATGTCCAGTTTTAACTCCATCGGTTTATTTACTGAGGAGTTCTGTTAAGCAGGTCCTGACTCTATCATCAGATCAGCTCGACAATAGGTACCGAATTATTGTAAGTTTATCAAAATTACATACAAATGCAAATTTTCAAATCGATACATACGACACTGGAAAGTAGATTAAAATCGACTTCAAATATTATTAATAAATACAGATTAATACATACCTACTTAGTAGGTAGGTACTTACAGAAAATTTCTTCAAAAATATTTCAATAATATGGTAGTAGGTACATAAACTAACCTATCACGTTCTTTTGAGTAGGTATGTGAAAAATGATAAGTTTTTATTTTTCTCTGCATGACTTTGCCTAGCTAGATGTAAGTACCTACTCACCTTACCTACTGACTGAATGATAATGAACCAGAGAAAGATCGCGCCACAGATTCATTAATAGTTACTACGTAACCCGCGCGGCCGCCCCGCATACTCGTAGCATTCGCGGCCTCCGAGCGTCCCTTAGCGCATAGCCGCCGGTCGGCCGCCGGAGTTTGCCGAGACTAGCCGAGAGCTCACGAAGCGGCCGCCCGCCGCTCGTAAGTGAACCTGTCGGTGAACGCGCACGCACACAACGTTGCGCATGTAGTGAAGTACCTACTTTTTCGTGTTGTTTGAGTTTGTTTCTCTGGTTACTCTGTGCCCTCACCGCGCTTAACGATCTCCTGACAACTAATGCAGACTTCGATTTATTCGCGGACGAATGGACAAAGGTCCTTAGGACTAGTCTGGCGTTCAGCAAAAATATAGAGATAAATGAGTTTAATTAGATATTGTAATTTAATTTTAATTTTATTTTATTCTATGCATGTTTTGTTTTTATTTCTTATTTTGTTTTATTTTCTTATTATTATTTTTTTTTCTTTTTTTTTTCTTTTTCGACATTGTTATACTAGTAGTTCGCCCCGAACTGAGATCTCGCGCACCGTAGATGGCCAACATTTGGACTTTCTTCTGACTACCCCTATAATTTCAAGTGCTACTACTGCCGGGTATGCCTATTGCGCTAGCTCTTCATGGTAAAAAATACTAGCATGCATGCAATACATAATGTCGTGTCTAATTTTTCATTTATTTCATATTTATGAATTCTCGTCGTATTTTTAAAAGTATACGTCCTAGAATAAAAATAATAACTATTTTAGAATGTACAAATAAAAACCTTTCATTTGACACCGCACTCAATATATTTGTTTACTTAACTTTTTTTACCCCAATTATTTTCATTTTTTATCAAAATTTTTTTTATCATGAAAATAAATCAAGTAGCATCTAAAATCATTGCAAACCAAACCGCAACGATGTCACTCTCTTTTTAAGACCGACCAGTCAATGAGCTACGAAGACATCGAAACTCTATGAAACGGGAGCTCTTGCAGCTCTGGTTTCGTAGTTTTTGGTCTTTGGTCGTATTTCAAAAACTATACATCCTAGATTAAAAATAAAAACCATTTTGGAATGTACAAAATAAGCCCTTTCGTATGACACCCCACTCAATATATTTGTGTAACTTTCATAATTTTTTACCCCCTTGGGAACCCAATATCTTCACAACCCCTTCATCGATTAAGCTCATATGCTCCGCCGTAAATTTCCTTACCACAACCTATTGACCTACCAAGTTTCATGCAGATTGGATGAACGGTTCGACAGTTATGCTCGAACAACAATTCGTGAAACATACAAACATACAAACATACAAACATACAAACATACAAACATACAAAGCAAAATCGCCCAACTTACCACTAAGATCTTCGCTCGCTTCGCTCGCTCGATCGAATATCTTGACTTTGTATTGTATTTCATATTGACATTTTGTAATTAGCGTAATTGGTGTTTTGTAACCGTGCTAGTTATTAATAAATAAATAAAATAAAATAAATTTTCAAGGGGGAATTTTACACAATTTTTTATATTCCACAAATCCCCCCTAAGGAGGAATTTCAAGGGGGAAAAGTGGAATAACCAATTAACCACTCACAATAATAAAACATAGGTACCTACTCACAAACTTGCATTTGTCTTAATAGTAAGATTCACGCTAGCATGAAATTCTCGTCAAATTATCTAATCGATCAATTAGTATCGAATAAATCATCGCATAGGTACCTACTGATCGCACGCATTAATCATGGGTGGACTAATTGACAGGCCAATATAGTTTAGAGGTCGGTTTGTTCCAAGTCCGATGTTGTGTAAACCTGTTAAAACTAGACACGATTTGGTTCTGTTATGTTATTGTTGTTCAATCTTACAACTTACCTAAATGTCACCTAGGTATACTACAAGTTTACTCGTGGATTTAGACTAGCTGACCCAACAGACTTTGTCCTGCCCAAAATTTGCAGCTACGAAGTACGGACGCTATTTATTAATCCCCAACGCTAAAAAAGAGGGGTGTTGTGTGTGTGTGTGTGTGTGTGTGTGTGGGTGGGTGTGTGTATGTATGTGTGTGCCATTTACAAGATATGGGGGGTGAAAGTGGGAATGAAAAATCGAATATTTTCATCTAGTACCTAGAGAATCTTTTGAAACTATCATGGTTACGAACATAAATATTATTATGCGTCGAAATATCGGGAAGCAAGAAAACTCAATAACCATGGTAATTATCCCGTTGATAATAATATTTATAGTAGAGAATCTTTGGATATTAAGGCAGTTCCTGTAAACAGGGTTTGTTCCACCATCTACAAGTAAGGTTTCGATTAGTTATTGACTGTACTTACCTATAACGTAAGTCGGCTAGTAATGTAACCAAAAACTCCTTCAGATGCTGCTCAGCGAAGGTGAAAGCCGACAGTTACTTTAATTTTGACTTTTTGACCTTACTCAGAGAAATGGTGAAACAAACGCTTCACATAAAAGCCCAGACCACAACAAAGACTGGTGATTACGAGCAAGCCTCCGATTTCCTTACAATTTACTACGCTTTACGTACGTGTAGTATCACAAACGTCATAATAACCTATTTTCCTCTAGGTATTTATCTTGTCTGTATATTTTATTTTCAATTCTGCAAAATAACGCACGATCCACACATCACGATAAGTATAAGTAAGTATTTTAAAACGTACACTGACTGCCTCTTTATTTTCCGCTGAATAACCTCGTTGATAAAATCTACATTGTACCATCTTAGCTTTACGTTCAAAATAGCTTTATTGCGTAAACAATAAAAGCGGTTTTCATTTGCATTTTTTCATTCATAAGTTTGTTCGCTGCGCGGACGCAATGCATAACGCTAGATTTTACTTCACCGCTTGTGTTTAGGAATTCTTTAATGATTGAAGATTGCAATGTTGCTGAAGAATATTGTACCTTGTGCAACGGTTTTGTGATAGATATTTCTATAGCATTTATTTCAATACCTGTAATCGCGTAAACACGTAGATTCGTGAAGTTTAAATGGAAAAAACATGAAGCATTTACACCTGATAAACGTACCTACTCAAAGTTATTTATGAAATACTAAGATAGCAGTAATTACCTACATTCAGTAAGCCTGCTAAACTACTACTGCTCTGAAAACTTATATTATAATCTATAACACTTAGGTACAGAAACTAAACTACAAAATACAATTAGAACCAGTTGAGCATTCTAGGACCGTTGTAAAGGATCTATTACTAATATTACTAGTTACAAAAATCCTTAAAATATTTAGGTACTTTAAGTACCTACATTAATATTTTAAGGTTTTTTTTAAGGTTTTAAAAGGGATATTCCATAAAAAGTCCGAAAATTATAAGTAGGTAAGTACCTAACCATTTCCAGAAAATTTGCATTGAAACCACCCACATTCAACTTCTGAGCACATGCCACTTCTTTTCTTGTGTTAAAATAAGTATATTAGAGTTATATTCGCAACCTTCCTCTATCGAAGGTAAGTATAAATAGTGTTGCTCGGAATTCGCAGTGCAAATCTAAGTTTACTGCACTAAAGTTTATCTTAATTAGGGTCAAAAGTCATTCTTCCTCAGGTAGGTCAAGGCGCCTGCAATGTCGTCCATTGTTTCCAATTTACCTCGTTAATTGTTCAAAGAGTCTATAGTTCAAGCATTTTCCCTGAGACAAGACCTTCTCTAGAGCATTGAACACAACAGATGCATCTCTACAGCTAGAAAAGGATTCAATGCAAACTGATGCACAATTTGGGATGGGTGACCGCAAATGGCATTAACAGCTGAGCGCTTCCGTGCTTCGGAGGGCAGGTTATAAGGCTTGTTTCACTCTTCAGCGTCTCACTGGTCACGTCAGCGAGTTTACCATTCACAGCACAGAGAAATTAATTTTGACCATTCACAGCACAGAGAAATGTGCTGTGAATGGTCAACTCGCGGACGCGACCGGTGACACGCTAAAGAGTGAAACCAGCCTAATTGTCGGTCCCGGTCTCAATCGTTAAGCCATTACGGAGGCCTTCAGGCAGCCTGAAAACTCCGTCACTTGAGTTAGCCACTAGCTCATACGAACAAACAAACATAATAAAGCAAACTGAGCCGCAGTGGGCGGGGCTTACCTTTCCAACTTTTTCAGTTAAGCGAAAAAAGGAACTTAAACTCCCTGGAACTAAGAACGATTTTTGATCTGCGAAGAATCGTCATGAAATAACATGTTGGTAGCGTGTGAGTTATTTCGATTTTGTATCAAAATGCGCGTCCCTTTCCCTACAAGTAATGTTTCCATACTTCACCTTACGTTCACTGTTCTAGAGTCATTCTAAAAGGCAATGAGCAGTTTTGAAATGATTCTACAATAATCTAGAGTCGATATTTGCATACACGATTGTTATGAAAAAACATGATCATTCCGTCATGTTTCGCTTTTATACACAAAGGTGAAACTGCTACTTTTAAAATTAATCAAAAACGCGTGCTAATATTACTAAGATACATGCTTTTCGGGCATTTTGAGGTCTGGGTTACTTGCTAACTCAAAGAATCTATCGAAATTGCTTTCATAATGTCATATGGAACTTCGTACTTCACATAGTTTCGATTCATGATCGATGCTACTAAATACATGTCAACATCGATTGTTTTGATTGCTTGAAAATTAGCGAATGGACTAGCAATAGTCACCAATCAGCCACGCTTTGTGGCTTACCCACAAGCCTTGTAACGAAAACTATAGTAATTCGAACATCTTTCGCAAGAACCAACTAGACCATAGGTTCTCAACGTGGGCGATAACGCCCCCCTGTGGGCGTTTGAGACTTTCAGGGGGGCAGTAGAAGACCTAGAGAAAATTGGGGGGCGTTGAGATGAAGTAGGGGGCGATAATGTAATCTAAAATGTGCAAAAAATAAAAACCGGTCAAGTGCGAGTCAAACTCGTACGCCGAGGGTTCCGTGCCTAGCCATGGTGCCAATTAAGCTAGTCCGCTTAATTGTATGAGCGCCCATACAACTCGGAGGACAATTTTAATTGGCGTCAACTATGTATGTATGGGAACACCCTTTAATTTTCAACTTTTTTAACTTTTTGGAATTTTTCCTTTATTTGTGCTATAAGACCTTGCTTTTTGCCAAATTTCGTTATTCTAGGTCAACGGGAACTACCATTTAGGTTTTCGACCCAAAACCTCTAGGGTACTTCCGGTTGACCTAGAATTGTCAATTTTGGTTACAAGCAAGGTCTTCCAGCACAAGTAAAGGAAAAATTCCGAAAAATAAAAAAAGTTGATAATTAAGGTAAGTTTTGGTACTCACAAGTTTTCACGAAAACCTAAATTTGCCTATATCTTTTTATAGTGTTGACTCAGGACCTTGATTTTTATACTCACAATAGGGACTATAAACCTTAGTATATGGTATAAATTTCAACTTGCTAGCTCTACCCGTTCCTGAGATAATTGATGGTGACACACGGACAGACGGACAGACAGACGGACAGACGGACAGACGGACAGACGGACAGACGGACAGACGGACAAGAAAGTGATCTTATAAGGGTTCCTTTTTTTACCTTTTAAGGTACGGAACCCTAAAAACACCCTAATCTAGTGGTCGTCAAAGTGTGGCCCGCGGACGGTATTGGTGCAGCCCGCGGCCAAGCAAACAATTTTGATAGATAAAATAGATAATGATGATTGATGCTACCACGTTAGAGAAAATGTTGTGCCGACCCAACCTAGTTGGAAAAGGGCAAGGAAATGATGATGATGAATGATACTACCTACGTTGCTACAATAATAATTATAATTGATTATAAAACTTCGAGATAGGGAAGGTCGCTTTGTTTGCTTGGTTTGGAGCTCGCTTTTCTCGCATCTAGCTTCATGAGTAAATAATAATACGAGCAAAATGAGTTATGTCTGACCACAGAATAGAAACTGACAAGCAGCAAGCCTTTCTATGAGCACCGCAAACAAAATCAAGTGTCACAATGTTGCATTTGTCTTAGAAAATCAGGCTCGCTTCGCTCGCATTTAACTTCATGGGTAAGGTATATTGTGAGTAAAGTCTAACCACAGAATAAGCACCGATAAGCAGCGAGATTTTTTTTTGATCACCACAAACAAAATCAAGTGTTATATGTTGCATTTGTCTTAAAAAATTCGTCTCGCTTCACTCGCATTTAACTTCATGAGTAGGTAAAGTATATTGCGAGTAAAGAGCGTAAAGTCTAACCACAGACTAGGAACCAATAAGCAGCGAGATTTTTTTTTGATCACCGCAAACAAAATCAAGTGTCACAATGTTGCATTTGTGTTAAAAAATTGGGCTTGCTTCGCTCGCATTTCACTTCATAAGTAAGGTATATTGCGAGTAAAGTGAGTAAAGTCTGACCACAGAATATGAACCGAAGCTAGCTTTTCTTAGAAAACTGCAAAAAAAATCAAATGTCACGTATTGTATGTATTTGACTTACAAAAATTCGGCTCGCTTCGCTCGCTTGTTTTGAAGCTCAATTCACTCGCATTTTAACTTCATGAGTAGTTATATTGCGAGCAAAGTGAGTTATGTCAGACCGCAGAATAGGAACTGATAAGCAGCGAGTCTTCAAGCCCCGTAAACTTATGATAAGTTTCAAGTTCGTACGTTCCTACTAGGATTTTAACCCCTTTAGGAATTTCGAAAAATCGTCAACTAAATAATTCAAGAATGTGCGGCCCGCAGTGATACCTCACAATGTCCTATGCGGCCCTTAACCAGAAAAGTGTGACGACCATGCCCTAATCACTATCACTAAAGAACCTAGGAACCTAAAATTACTAGTAGTTCGCCCCGAACTGAGATCTCGCGCACCGTAGATGGCTTACATTTGGACTTTCTTCTGACTACCCCTATAATTTCAAGTGCTACTACTGATACTGCCGAGTATGCCTATTGCGCTAGCTCTTCATGGTAAAAAATACTGGCATGCATGCAATACATAATGTCGTGTCTAATTTTTCATTTAGGTACCTATTTCATATTTATGAATTCTCGTCGTATTTCTAAAAGTATACGTCCTAGAATAAAAATAATAACTATTTTGGAATGTACAAATAAAGACCTTTCATTTGACAGCCCACTCAATATATTGGTTTACTTAACTTTTTTTACCCCAATTATTTTCATTCTTTATCAAAATTTTTTTTATCATGAAAATAAATCAAGTAGCATCTAAAATCATTGCAAACCAAACCGCAACGATGCCACTCTCTTTTTAAGACCGACCAGTCAATGAGCTACGAAGTCATCGAAACTCTATGCAACGGGAGCTCTTGCAGCTCTGGTTTCGTAGTTTTTGGTCTTTGGTCGTATTTCAAAAACTATACATCCTAGATTAAAAATAAAAACCATTTTGGAATGTACAAAATAAGCCCTTTTGTATGACACCCCACTCAATTTATTTGTGTAACTTTCATAATTTTTTACCCCCTTGGGAACCCAATATCTTCACAACCCCTTCATCGATTAAGCTCATATGCTCCCCCGTAAATTTCCTTACCACAACCTATTGACCTACCAAGTTTCATGCAGATTGGATGAACGGTTCGACAGTTATGCTCGAACAACAATTCGTGAAACATACAAACATACAAACATACAAACATACAAACATACAAACATACAAAGCAAAATCGCCCAACTTACCACTAAGATCTTCGCTCGCTTCGCTCGCTCGATCGAAAACAGGAAACCACATACTGTTGGGGAAGATTTAATTTTAACAGCAGTTAAAAGAAGTAATAGCCACTGTGCTCCAAAAGGTGGTTTAAAATTCGCGACAGTTGGTAAGAAAAATAAAAAGTAGGTCAGAAAGCGGAGGGGGGGGCTCTAGAAAAAAAATATTTTCAAAGTGGGCGGTGGGGAAAATAAGGTTGAGAATCTATGAACTAGACCATATTATTTACGCACACGTTTGATAGATACCTAGTTCGCTAATTACATTATTGTTATGTAACAGTTATGTAAAATCGTTACATCAATTTCGAAATGCGGATTTTTATGTGGAAATTGGTTTTGGTTGTGGAAATTATGTGAAGGGAATGTATTTTGAGGCATCTTCTTGCATACATTACCTGTAACGTAACACCTGGTGTTGCTTAGGCTTAGTTGTTCTTGATAGATCTTCGAAGTATTGACTTAGCCACGACGGAGGCTTTTAGGCAGCCTGAGAAATCTGTCACCAGAGTTGTCTACTAACTCATTTAACACTTTGGATGTGGGCGATAGAGCTGACTCTCCTTTAGCTGATGCTGGAGAGAAGTAGAAGAGGAATAGCAGTCAAGGTTTCAGAGGATATGAATATTGATAAGATTTTCGACCAGGCGAATATGGATTCCGTGGCCGAGTTGGTAAAGGCATCGCTTATGTGCGGGTTCGAATTCCGTCGGAATTGAAAATTTTGATAAGACTTTTCATTTTAAATTAAATAATACCTAAGTGTGGTTTAACACTATAAACAAATTGATAAGATTGAGTAAAGCTTTGTAACTGTGATGAAGATGATAGATGAAACTTATGAAGTCATTCTACGATCAATAGTGACCAGTCAAATCTTATTAGTGTTCTACGACTTATTAGAAATATTATAAAAAAATGTATAAGGATGCCTATTATGTTACACAACATAGAATATCATAAGACATAAGACATAAACTAGTCCACACAGATAACCTGCTAAAGGTTGAATTGAATAACTTTTTACGGCTTGTTTCTTCAATTCCACACAAAATTCCTATTTTATCAAAGTAGGTTAGGATAACGGAAACTATAAAAATATTTAAAACGGATTATAAATTACGATTAGCTAGAGTCACACGAGACATAGAACCGGTTCATAGTCAAATTCAAAGAATTCGCTCTCAAAACAACAAAGTCAAACAAACGCTTAGAAATACTACGCAGTGTCATAAAATATGGGCTTGGACCATCAATAACGCTTTATTGTTTGTTTTTGTATCAAATGACGTATTAGAAAAACCAAACTTTGGTTAAAATTTAAGCTCTAGTACATTGATTTTTTTAAACATCACGAAAATATGCAGTTGGACACTATCTCGTGGCTTCGCTTGTTTGTGACCAACATTTCTTTTTGAAATGTTGGTCACTTTAATATTTTTTAGACCACCATCTAAGTTTCATGTTATTAATTTCCTCCGAATCATGCTTTGGTATTTAAAGAAACAATGCTCCCACAGATTTTGACTTAGTAGAGAATAGAGATATCACACCACAATACCAAAAATTTACCATTAACAAGGTTGTCGCCATAACACCAATAAAACCTTAACAAACCGACAAATTCTTGTTACGTAGTGCTAATCAATTTCTGCAAACAATTCCTTAGAAAACGATAAGCCTTCGACTCGCCCACCGCGTTTTAATAATACGAAATTAAACAGCTTGAGGCGAATTACTATGCGTAGGAGGTACCGACGGAGTTTCGGTGCCGACTGGTTCCTCTGAGCTTCATTCATAACCTTTGTAGGTTTTAAAGAATTGTGAAGGAATGTTGTAAGTACCTATTGATGGTGTCTAAGAGTGTATGGTACCTATATCAAGCGATGATTCAGTACCTTACAATTTCTATAGAAAATTGTCAAAAAATCACAGATTTGTGTACGAATCTAAATTACGTAGTATTATTTATTTTCAAAAATTGTGATTAAAATCTTCGACAAACCAAAAATAATGAGTTACCTAAGTCAAAGATTACGCTTTAAAACTACGAAAATATTTAAATTTAGTTACCTACCTACCTTTAAAAATTCCTCACCAAGAAAAACAACGTAATAGGTATTTGAAAAATTACTTATCATGTGATTTTCTGCTGATGCTTCTACTAGAATAGTAAAGGGTAAAGGCTATAAATAGTATAGGCCTTGGAGTTACCATATTATTTAAACTACGTAGGTACATTTAAAGTACGTAGGTAAGTATGTAAACAGGAATTTGCAATGTCTCACTTAGGACTGAATCTGAGACACTCACAAAGGTACAATCTAGTCAAGACGATTGAGAATTTGAGACAATATCACAGTAAGGCTGTGTCCCCAGTACGCAAACTGTGAGCGGCCGACTGAGTTTGCGGCGTATCGGTTTAGTACGCTCTTCCATATATTTGACATGCAGTGTCCACAGTTTGCTAGTTTTGCGCTCACTGTACGCAGTCTGCAGCGTTACGCTAACTGTAGTAACTGTGGACACTCCATTTCAAATATGGAAGAGCGTACTAAACCGATACGCCGCAAACTCAGTCGGCCGCTTACAGTTTGCCTACTGGGGACACAGCCTAAGACGAGATGTGTCGTCGCAAACGAGTGCTTGAAGAATGTTGTTATCCAAACAATCACTGGACGCATGAGCGACTTCACTCTCACGTCTGAGAGTCGTCGAACTTGGAGAGATCATAACGGAGCTCTACCAAATGAGCGACACACAGACATGTTATAATTACCGACTCGTCTATAGGTACTAGACCTAATGACTAGACACACAAACAAGCGGCTAAATTAAAAATTTAAAAAAACCGACTTCAATGTTATAACAGCAATCTTCTGCACTCTTGAGGTGCATTTATGTTCATAACTCCGAAGATCCTAGACAGATCCTCACCAAATTTTTGTGGCACCAATCGGAAAATATACCCTTTTAAATAAAAAAAAGAATTTTCCAAATCGGTTCAGGCGTCTTCGAGTAATCGGTGAACATACATACAAAATAGCACAAAAAAAAAAGATTCTAATGAATTGAGAACCTTCTCCTTTTTTTGAAGTATGTTAAAAATGAGATGAGGACAGAGAGATAATAAATTGACACAGAACAATTTAGAAAATACCTAATACACACAAGCTCTAAACGGTAAAGGAATACTTCATGAGGAAATCCGCGACTTAGACATCCCCACACCTATTGACCATGTATTTCCTGTGGATATGGCCGGTTAAGCTGAGAGGATGATGTAGGTGCTGGGGCAGCCTACTCTATCTCAACATTATCCCAGGCACTACAGTATCCCGTTATGTGTAGGCAAAAGAATGCCTCCTGACACTGTATAAATCATCTAGTAAAAGATGTAAAGGCCTACTTTTGCATCACAGTTATTGTTAAGATATTCAAAATCATAATGTTAAGTTCAATAATGTTCAACCAGCCTAGCTTGGCTTATAAACACGATAATACCAGTACTTCAACAATTGAAATGGATGGGCGGCGTGGAATGTCAGCGCTGGCGTGCTTTCAAATGAATTCATCACACACATCGGTACGTCATTGTTTGACTTTGGTTCGAATAACTATGCTATAGTATTGTAGTTGCTGAGTAGGTATAATAATTATACCTACTCAGCATACTGCTCCTTCGAACATACAATTATTGTATGTTCGAAGGAGCAGTGGCTAACTCTGGTAACGCAGTTTTTAGTCCGACAATTTAACATGCCCTCCGAAGTAATGAAGAGGTCAGTTGGTAATGCCACTTGCGGTCACCCATTCAAAAGTCAAAAGTCAAAGATTATTTATTCAATAAGATCATTGTGGGTTGATCACTTTGATACGTCAATTGTTTAATTTAGTTTTGATACATTTTTATAACGATTTTAATATAAACGGAGTTGGAGCATGTTCAGTCCCAGGTGTTTTTGTCATCCAAGTAATCTGATATTTTATCTACGCTTTCTTATAGAGATGACGTTGAATTGATTTTTTAATTGATAAGTTTTGCAGTTGTGACCTCTCAGAATGTCACTTAACTTCAACCAAGTCAAGCTAAGCCAGTCCAAGTAAGCTACGCCAGGAGCGCTTCAACGACAATCACTTCTGCCGAAACAGTCGTGATACTCTAAATCCAGGATAATGATTAGGTAGAAGATGATGATGGCACTTGTTTTACGGCCACGGTCAAAGTCCTTTCGCCTTTCATCGTGGCCGTTTGCCACACTGGCCATCCGGCGCATGCGCAGGCGCCGGAGGATGTTACACCACGGTTGTAATTGAAACTGGTTGCAACAGCTTACAACTGCTTTACTTTTCATAAACAATTGAGACAAACATTGAAAGAACCAAACCTAACACGCGACTGAATTTCAAAGTTCGAGAGACATTGTCCCTGACCCTTGTGGAACTATGTAAGTATCAAAATGTGTAAGTATCTCATTACTTGGTAAATCCTTATTGTTAACTATCAGATTTGGGTAAAGTTGTAAATGGCTATCAGTAGGTAGGTAGGTAGGTACCTGTCAAGATAATATTTTTATAAGTACCTACCTAAGTATATTTTTTACTTAACTTTATAACTATAAATTCGTGATAAGTATAGTAAAAAAGCCGTTCCATAAAAAATGTTTGAGAATATGAAAATTCTTCATATTTTCTTCCGAAGTTTCAACAGTTATTCTGCTATTCGGGACGGAGATAAATCAGAGAAAAAAATCAAAAAAATTGGTCCAGCCGTTCTTAAGTTTTAAATGGTGTTAAATACCCCGACTTTAGTTTATTACGATTTTTAAAATAGTTGCAGTAGGTCCCTAAGTTTACTATTCGTTCAACATAGATTTATATGATTGAGCTCAGAAACAATTCGTCATTCTCTAAGTTCTGATTACCAAACCCTATAATTGTAGACAAATGTTAATTTTCTTCTAGTTAAAACCAGTCACACTATTTTGCTAAGGTGTTTACCATCTCAGCTATTGTCGACTCTATCACGTAGAAAATACAGTTCAGTATTTATCTTATGTTTGCGTAACATTCTGGCCAAAGACTTGCAAGCGGAACGCATTCTTGTTAGGTATTGCCTAGTTTCTTTTTACGTTCAAAACAAAAAAACTCTATTGCAACTGCTTTAGAGTTGAAAATCCAGTTTTTTGAGTGATATCAATACGTTGTCAAATTAGCATTGGAAACATCAGCAGTTATATAAAGGTGCTCGTTTGATTTACAGTTTTAAAATGGTAATGATTGAATTTGCTGGTTGGTAAAAAAACGTGAAAACTACTTATTTGATAGGTAAACCTTCTAACGCCTTGTTTTAACATCTCCTAGTGATGATTTTAAGTTACTTTCTCCTCCATGCATCGTTCTCCTCAGTGCTGAGGGTCGTGACCTCCTCCACGGATCACATTTTCGCGAATGATTGTTCTCCAGCCACTCCTTTCTCTTCCGGCTTCTATGGCATCGTGGATCTGGATGGAGAGAGACTTCCGAACCTGGTCGGACCATCGTGTTGGGCTGTGGCCTCTTCCTCTCTTTCCTTCTACAGAGCCAGTGACTATCAATTTTTCTAGATTGTCTCCCGTCTTTCTGGCAATGTGTCCAAAAGTTTGAGTTACTTAAGTAGTGAGTAAATGTCACTCAGAACTATAGATTTAAGCGGATGGATCACCGAAAAGAAAGCTAGGCCCCATACCGTGTTTGTTGCCCTGATTCTTCACGGTGTTGGTCGCGAAAGAACAGGAGTAGAATCACCTAGCTCTTAAGACGTTTCAAAGTGGTCATAGCAGTCCTACTGAATAAATGATATTTGAATTTTGAATTTTTTGAATATATAAACATCTGCTGGTTAGTGTTACTCAGCGATGATGAAAACCATATGAGTGGTTCCTTGGCTCTCTTAAGTCGAAGATGGTCACCATCTCTAAGTCTAATCATCATTACATCAAGCTGTTAAGTATTTTTTAAGTTTAGCTAATTTGCGCCAAGTACCTATAAGCAAATTTTTTTTGTCTTCGTTTTACTTTT
Source organism: Camptogramma bilineatum (assembly GCA_958496255.1). NCBI lineage: Eukaryota > Metazoa > Arthropoda > Insecta > Lepidoptera > Geometridae > Camptogramma > Camptogramma bilineatum. The sequence continues at coordinate 17,142,308 of OY292455.1, forward strand.
GAATTGAAGATTTGAAGATCTACACTACAGGATCACCCACAAAAGTAGATTTAGGTACAGAAACGAATAAAAAAAATATGCAACTACTAATAGGTTGCAATCAACACCTACTCACTTCACTAAATTTGTATTGACGCTAAGTGCGAATCAATAAGTTAGACAAGGTTCTTCAATCTTCCTACGTCCATATACCATGGTACCTATGTGTTGTGTTGTGTCCAAGGGTTTCATCCAAAAATAATGTTCATTTGTTTAAGATTAGGTATACGCTACTAATCTACAATCTGTAGATCGGGATAAATACTCCAGTTCAGCATAATTATAGTACCTAACCTACGTATGTTAGTGAAAGCTCAGGCAGAACATTTCACCAGCATAAGTCACGATATATAGGTAGGATAGTCCAATAGTAGAGGGCCTAGCGTTTTTACATAATAATGCGGAACTCCACTCGCACAAAGGCAGCAAAGGCCAGTGAAAACGCTCCCATGCGCACGCGCACCGTTCCGTATTGTTCGAAGGAATTCCGTTTCTATTGTGTTGTCTGTCCGCACACATAGATGTTCCTACTTTGTAAGGATCCTTTAAGCGTACTACTATTCACAGCTGGGAAAGGTTTTGTTATTTCAGTTCAGCTAAAAAAGTTTATAAAAACCTATCTACTACATTTTCGGTAAAGAGCTTTTTCATTCCATCTATTCGAAAAGGACGACTTTGTTCGCCTTTAAGTGCGCCCAAAGTAGATGATTCCTCTTCAAGGAACTTTTAGCGGGCAGTAATGAGTTTTTAATCCTCTTTATAAGTTTAGCGGGCAGTAATGAGTTTTTAATCCCCTTTAAGTGCGCCGGAATTATCTATGAATTATCTTTGCCGCGCACTTTTGAGGTACAACTACTTTCCACATTCATCTCAAATCTACCAAGATGAATGAGGGAGGACTCTTCCAAAAACACCACAGTTGTAATCATATTTAGAGATTTATTACTCTGCAGTTTTCTATCCATACATAATTGTAATTCCAACCTGATAAAATCCTGTGCGTTTTCGTCAGCGCGATCTAGAACGATGGTCTACTGGCGCCATCTAGTTTGTTTTCGTGGAACTATTGAACAATTCTAGCGGAAGAGATTTTTTGTTTGAACGCGCTAATCTCACAAAACAGGTTTTTATAATAGCTACCTACAACGTTTTTAATATTCATTATTCTGTATATTTATTTAGCTATTTATTTATATTTATATTGTTTGTGAGAGAAATAAATAAATAAATGAAATGAAATGAAATCTCAGGAACTACCAGTCGGATTTGAAAAATTATTTCTGTATTTGATAGCTAAACTCTTGAGGAAGGTTATAGGCTACTTTTCATCATCATCATCATCATCACCATAAACCATCACTACGGGGGCAACGCCGCGAGGGCGCTGCTAGTATCGGATAAACATACCGCCCACCATTCAGACGGCGCGCGGCCACCGTCTGAATAAAAAAAAATTAATCCCCGATTACTCTTCTCAAGTGGAACTTCGTTGATTTAACACATTCCTTTCTCCTCCCTTTTATTTTCTCATAGATTGTAATGAAAAGTAGAGTGTATCACTCGGGCGCAAAATATATTTTTGGCTCGGGCGACGTACTTTAAATCCCTCGCTTCGTTCAGGATTCTACTAAAGAATCCCTCGCTACGCTCGGGATTCTACTCTAGAATCCTTCACTTCGCTCTGGATTCAAAAAAGCGCCCTCGCCGTAAAAATATTATTTTCCCCCCATATAATACAATCTACTATTGTCAAACAGAAAAATGATGAGAATGAGATGAGAAAATGGATGACACCAATGACCAAAGGGCTGCTGCTTACTTCGGACAAAAGACATTTACAAACCAACGGGGTAACGCTGCCAGCCTTATGGGCACTTTACCTGCGGTCGGTGATCTTAACTCTGTCTTCTATCTTTAGTCATTTAAATATAGAAAACAGAGTTCCTTTTAATTTAGTTGTATCAGTTAGTTAGGAAGCGTTTTTTCTATGTTTCCTACATTGTGTAAATAAATTAAAATATTTACAGAAAAACAGTGATTATTAACAGCTGATTATCCACCTTTTATCCACCAAAATAAAGGGTTTAATAACTTGTAAAGTCTTTCCTTTTAATAAACCTTGTAAGAATAGGTAAGTAATTAGATGAGCACCAATACAGGAAGAACGTATACCTACGCATTGTTGCAGGAAACATATAAATCACAGAATTATTTTGATTACTTAACCATTTCCTAGCATAATTCAAGTATTTTAGATGAAAAAAACTCAACTATGTACAGTAGGAAGAGCTTTTAATTTGAAGGTTTGTTTAATTTCCTATAAAACATCTTGAGATTTCATAACAGTAATGTGAAGTGATTTTTTTTTTTGAAAATGTGGAAATAGTGATTCAAAGGGTCATTGATTCTGTCAGAATTAAAGCCATGGTTACTTCCTAGGAAGTTAGGAAGACAACAAAGTTCTTAAACCCAAAAAGAACCGTAATAGGTAAGTAGGTACCTACTATGATTATTCGATAGCGATGTATTGTACTTGAATACAAGTACCATTTTGATTCAAGTTACCTACTTGGGTAAGTATTTTACACTTCGACGATGTTTTACTCGAAGAACCTACTTGTACTTAATAGATAAAGTAGGTAAGACAGATAAAAATTGTGCAATATCAATAAGTAAGTATCTAAGTAGGTACCTACTTATATGAATTTTCCCAAGTGAATTACGAAAATCATCACCGAAAATGTCGTAATCATTTGCAACTTTTGTGAAAATGTAAGCACGATTTTTGACGTGAGGGGCGGAGGTCATTTTTCCATTTGACGTATTGGTTGCCCAACGCCCCCTCAATTGTTAAAAGCTGTTACAATGTTACAATGGATTGATCAACCAATTGATGGAAACCCATGACGTTGCCAAGGATTTTTATGATAGATATTGTGTTTTCACTTGGTTTTCACTAAATAAAGGTAGATTTGTATGAAAGGATCATGGTATAGCTTGGTTAGTCAATCATTTGGAGATAATATACTCCTCAAAAGAAAATAGGGCCCACTTAGAAAAACCTGAATTTAAAATAGTAATGAAAATTGAATATAAGTACAATTTATTTTAATTTTTCATTTTAGGAATATGTTACCACTGAGCTTAGGAATTTAGAAATTTATTTTTAGAAAAAAATACCTAAGTAGGTAAGTACTTATAGGACACGTTCAGAAAATATGTGTTGTGGAAAATATCGAAATATTTCAAGTGGGACCTAATTTGTTTTGAGGAGTAAGTATAAGTACAATATCTTCATTGCAAATGGAAAAAAAATCATAATTTAACTTTAATTTTCATTACAACTTTATCTTCCTCTTCACGCTACCTATCTCAAAACTCACGTCTTACTCATCTTTCACACAACCCATCTACTTTATTGCTACAACTTTAATCTAAGCCACAACCTAATAAAGGTTGATGGAACGATGTCAATAACAATGGTACATAATATGTAGGTACATATTATGGAGTTTAAGATTGGCTGCAGCACGTTTTTTTTAATCTGACCGCGAAGCAAGGCAATCGGGCTCAGCCACAATGTCGTCGTAATATACACATGAGATATATTATGTTCATGGCTTTAGGAAGCATTTATGAAGGCTTCTGTAGATGGCGTGGCAAGTCGTCAACTTAAAATATGATGTCTGAAATATTGCATTTTAATATTTAAGGAAATTGTTTTCGAGAATATAACTAGAACTTCTGAGAAAGAACGCTCCATAACTGCCTACACTTATCCTTTCTTTAGTGATATTTTGGAAAGTCGATTTTCCATTGGCAAAATTGGTAATCCTACTAATATTATAAAGGCGAAAGTACGTGTGTGTGTGTGTGTGTAAATGTTTGTTATCTCCCTAATTACTTAACCGATTTTGATGTTTGGAATGTACTCGTAGATCGTTTAGGTTCTGGAATAACACATAGGATAATTTTTATCCCGGAAAAACATATGGTTCCCGTGGGATAAAAAATAGTAGTCCACGCAGGCGAACTCAGGTACATAAACATTACATGAATACTGAATATCCATGATTAGAGTTGGCAATTATGATCAAAAACTATTGTTATCACAGAAAAACATTTCATCTATAAATCGTTTGAAACTGCACAGTAGTAGGCCAACCGTTTCGCAATCAGATTTCCATTACAAATAACGCACAATGCGTGTAACTGAGAGCAGGCGAGGCGAACGTGAGAACGCAACTAGTTGCGTTGTGATTTACCAGCTGAGCTAAAAAGGCCGCTATACCAGAATAGGAATTGCATTATAATGCCGTTCTTGTCACTCTCAGTCAGTGAAAAGAGACGGCGTATAGTTCAATTCCTATTGTAATTTTGCTATAACGGTCATTGAACTCCGCTTAGCCGTGCTTAAAAGCTAGGCTCCAAATTGCTTGATGCCCTGGAATCACCTCAACCTACAATTATATTTATGCGGTCCCAACGATTCTACTCAATACATTTTTGAATTGGTGTTTCCTAAAAATTGCGAAAGTCGGAAAAGTGCACGAAAGCTTTTTTCGGATGGACTTATATCCGTGGCTCGCGTGAATACGTTGATATGTCGAGATGTCAATTTTTTTTTTTATTGGCTTAAGAGGGCTGCGACCGGCGAATTTCCATAAAAACGTAATACCGAAATCATTTAAAATTTAAGCATGTTTATATCAGTTTATGTTGTTAGATTAGGAGAGTAGGTATTTATCTAGGTTCCTGTTAAACTTTTGTTCCGAAAAACTTACCTAAAAAGAAATGTAAGCCAATTGAATTGAAATCTTTGTAGGTACACCAAAAAAGGCATTTTTTCTTTTCATTTGTTTTATAGTAAGTTTTTTGAAACAAAAGTTTAACAGGAACCTAGATAAATACTACCTTTATCCAAATAATAACGTAAAGTGATAAAAATATGCTCAAATTTTAAATTATTTTGGTATTACGTTCCTAGGTAAGTAGATACGTTCGCCGAGCCCTTAAACGATATCTACGCCTATGAAGTATCTATAAAAAAATTGACAGCTCCCTAGCTAGACAAGTTTTCGAGTTATGGCCTTGCCAACTCCTCCATTTTTCGTATTTTAGTTGACATAACTACTTGTCAATTTTTCAAGCCACTAACACACACATGTTTTTGTAGATATTTCGATTTATCAACCTACTCATTCGCCAAAATTATATTTGTTACATGATATCTCGACATATACATATGATATTTTTGATTAACTTTTAACAAATTAAAATGTCAGGTTATGGCTAACCAAAGTATTCCGTTTAAATTGTGATACATTGAGTTGTTCAGTTATGCCCGCGCGCTCTCGCGCTGGCATAACCGAACATGTCACTCGTATTGGTAAACAAAACGTCAGTTCAGAAATATTTTTTTTTTAAGTATTGCTTTTACATGGAAAACTGATAGATTTTAATTATTTGTTAAACTATAATGACATTGCTTGATTTTTACAAGCTTTTATTATTAACTTGCGATTTTTGTTCGGGTCTACTTTTGAAAATTAAATTTGACTCACTTCCCAGTGTCTGATTAAGCTGAAATTTGGAATACCTATAGGTTCTTGGTGACAATGCAATATTATTTTAACAACGAGCTGATCTGATGATGGAGCCAGGAGCTGTTCAACAAAACTCACTTTTTTTTTAGTGAAATGTTGCAAGTTCAATTTGACCCACTTTCCAGTGTTTGATTGAGCTAAAATTTGGCACACTTATAGATTCTAGATAACAATGTAATATTATGTTAACAATAAGCTGATCTGATGCTGGAGTCAGGAGCTGTTCAACAAACCTCAATATTTGTTTGGATTAAATCTTGCAAATTCAATTTGACCCACTTCCAAGCATCTGATTGAGCTGAAATTTGGCACACTTATAGATTCTCGATGACGATGCAATACTATTGTAACAGCGACCTGATCTGATGATGGAGCCAGGAGCTGTTCAACAGAACTCACTTTTTTTTTAGTGAAATCTTGCAAGTTCAATTTGACCCACTTTCCAGTGTTTGATTGAGCTAAAATTTGGCACGCTTATAGATTCTAGATAACAATGTAATATTATGTTAACAATAAGCTGATCTGATGCTGGTGTCAGGAGCTGTTCAACAAAATTCAATATTGTGTTCGGGTCAAATCTTTCAAGTTTAATTTGACCCACTTCCCAGTGTCTGATTGAACTGAAATTTGGCACACTTATGGATTCTTGGTGACAATGCAATATTATTGTAACAACGAGCTGATCTGATGATGGAGCCAGGACCTGTTCAACAAAACTCATATTTTTTTTAGTGAATTCTTGCAAGTTTAATTTGACCCTTTTTCCAGTGTCTCATTGAGCTAAAATTTGGCACACTTATAGACTCTAGATAAGAATGTAATATTATGATAACAACAAGCTGATTTGTTGCTGGAGTCAGGAGTTATTCAACAAAACTTCTCAGTAAATTTTTCGATTGAGGTGAAACTTTGCATTTTTTTCTAGTTCCGAATACATTGTAATAAAATGGTGACAATGAGCAGATGTGCTGATAAAATTTGGTTGTATTCCATTCAAATTCTCAGTGATTAACAGTAGAGCATCCGTGTTTGGGCTCATTTAAAATCAGCTTACCCTTACTATGTTAAATCTCATTTCTAAACGGTATGAATGGTTCTGAGTAATAAGTAGGTACTTCAGCAACTCAAAAAACCGGTTTTATAGTCTCTATCTGTTTGCAATCCGATAATATAGCATTGTTTACCTACCAATATTCCATACATTAAAGGTGAATAAGTTGATATCTTTTGCGGCATAACTGGACATCTCGAGACGTAACCTAAATCTCATCAATTTTTTTGTTGACATGTCTTATATCATGGAAACTATGGGGAATTTTGGTTATTTATTGTCATCATTCGAAAGAGGGCATAAAATAACCATAGAAACAATTAACACAAATACTGTAAACTAATTTACCGAGAAACCAGAAGAGGTCAAACTTTCAAACGGCCGCCCTGAAAAGTTGGTGTTTTATACATGTCAACGTATTCACGCGTGCCACGGATATGATGTAGGTTTATATCACTATTACCATACCCATTATCCCGACCTACCTCTACTCACATCCACCTTTAAGTAAAGTTCATATGAGCAAATGGCAAACTCTGGTGACGGAAATAATAACTACTTCTCATAACACAAAACACGTTCAACAGATATTTTTGGCTCATCTTGTTTTCTTAGTCGCGTTTGGTTGAAATGAATCAATTAGTTTTGCTAATTTATTTCTAAAGTGCATTGTTGTTTTGTGCAAGTTTTAGATACATCTTAGTTTACCTACTTGTCTGGTATTTGGCGGCGCTTATGAGTAGGTGATATACCTATTCAGCTTGCAAGTTTGTTGAAAATATATTTTTCAAAACAAGTTTTTAATAGAAAACCGAACAGTTTTGGTCGCGAAGGAACAGGAGTAGAATCTCCTAACTCTTAAGATAATTCAAAGTGATACACATGTGATCCTATTGAATAAACGATTTTGACTTTGAGAGCTGACACTGGGAAGTGTTTCCCATAATATAAATCAAGCAAAATTTAAACTCCGCTAAAACTACTTTGCTATAATGATGGTCAGTTACTCCGGATGAAAACGGTAGTGTGTTGATTCTTCGATTGGTGAAGGACCAATCTAGAATCAACACCATATCCCGGTCTCTGTAGAGACACTTTATTTGTCCTCGGTCTTCTTGACTCAGTTGGTAGATCTGCCTTCTGCGCAGTAGGTCGTGGGTTCGATTCCCACCCAGGACAAACATTTGTGTGATGAACATAGATGTTTGTTCTGTGTCTGGGTGTTATAAAGTATTATAAGTATGTATTTACAAAGACTTAGTATTCTATCAGTCATCTGGTTCCCACAGTACAAGCCTTGCTTAGTTTGGGGCTAGATGGCGCCATGTGAAATGTCCAGCAATATTTATTATCACCGGTCTTCTTGACTCAGAATATACTCGTAGTTCAGTAAACTTAGAAACGTAGAACGCTATTAGAAACGAAAGTGCTATTATTGTCCAATTTACTAAGTAGCGCTAATTACATAACAGTTGAATAAAGCGATTTGAACTGTCAGCTCTGATTAGGTGAGTTGTTGAGTAAGATTCAATTGCTAAACTTTAAACTACATAGGGTAGCGAAATTTTATGGACTTAAAGACCTAAAGTACTTGAACTTCAATAGACTGATTAACTAGTAGTTCGCCCCGAACTGAGATCTCGCGCACCGTTGTGTTGATAGCCTAGATTTGGACTTGTTTCTGACTACCCCTATACCTACGTTAAGTGCTCTTTCTAGTGTTTACCACACAATGATATCTAATGCGCTACCTCAGTATGATAAAGATTATAGGCATACATGCAATACATTAAGTCGTGTCGTGTTTATATTCAATAGTTGACCCCGCGAACTTCGTACCGCGCCTCAGGAAAGGCCTCTTAGTTCGAGAAATTATTAAAATAGCAGTTCAATACAAAATGTATTAGAAAATCAATTTCCCCTCCCCTCCCCCTGCCCCTCCTCCTCCCCCCTCCATCCCCCTTCCCCCTCCCTACCCCCTCCCCTCCCCCTGCCCCTCTTCCTCCCCCTTCCATCCCCCCTCCCCCTCCCGACCCCCTTCCCCCTCCCTACCCCCTCCCCCTCCCTACCCCCCTTACCCCCTTCCCCCTCCCCCCCCCCCCCTTCCCCCTCCCCCCTCTGCCCCTCCCTACCCCCTCCCTCTCCCCTCCCCCTTCCCCCTCCCTCTCCCTCTCCCTCTATAATTTTGGTACATGCCCAGCCCACTATTTGCAGGAGTTAGCGTTTGCATACGTGACAGGTTGCAAGCCCATCGCCGCTATTAGAACGTTAACTGGTTTCCTCACGATGTTTTCTTTCACCGTTTAGAGCTCGTGTTAATGCGCATTTAAATTTTTCTAATCGAAAAATCCATTGATGAGCACGGCTAGGGTTCGAACTTACGACCTAATCGAAAGTCGAGCACTCTTCCACTCGGCCAACACGGCTTTTATTTTCAATCTCAAGATAAAATATCAAGTAGCAACTAAAATCATTGCAAACCAAACCACAACGATGCCACACTCATTGTCTGTTAACCAGACCTACGAATACATCGAAACTCTATGAAACGGGAGCTCTCTCCATACTTCCGTTAATTGGTTTTCATCATTTTTCTTTTTCACTGTATTAAAAAACTATAGAACCTAGAAGAAAACTAAAAACCATTTTGGAATGTATAAGTTGAGTACTTTCATATGACACCCCACTCAATATATTTGGGTAACTTTGAAAAAAATTTAACCCCTTGGGAACCCCATATCTTTACAACCCCTTCATCGATTACGCTCATACGCTCCACAGCAAATTTCCATAGCACAACCTATTGACCTATCAAGTTTCATACAGATTGGATAAGCGGTTCGATAGTTATGCGAGAACATAAAAATGAAACATACAAATATACAAACATACAAACATACAAACATACAAACATACAAAGCAAAATCGCCTAACTTGCCACTAAGATCTTCGCTCGCTTCGCTCGCTCGATCGATTATAGTTATAATCTGAGCGATTCTCTGCACTCTCGAGGTGCATTTCTGTTGATAACTCCGAAGATCCTCGACAGATCCTCACCATATTTTTGTGGCACCATCGAAAATTATACCCAATCAAACAAAAAAAAAGAATTTTCCAAATTGGTCCAGGCGCCTAGGCGTCTACGAGTAATCGGTAAGCATAAGTAGGCAAGTACTTAAGTACATAAAAAATCTCAAAAAAAAAATCCGACGAATTAAGAACCTCCTTTTTTTTAAAGTCGGTTAAAAATGAATTAAATCATCAGGAACTATTTATACTTATGCAATATACATTAAAAGCCATTATGGCCGAGTGGGATACTATAGTCGAATTGCTCATTATACGAACTAAAAATATATGAAAAATGACATTTTTTCCTTCAATTTTAGTGCGTATAATGAGCAATCCGACTATAGCTCTACTTTCGAACCGAGTAATGAGTTCGAGTCCTGGCCGTGAATCATTTCGGAAAGACAATCTGTAAACAGTGACGAAAATCATCGTGCCTCTGACTCCCTTCTATAAATCACCATCATATCATAAATACCTAAAGATTTCAGAGCATGTTTACCTTATCTTGGGGATATGGTCGTGATGTTTTTTTTTTATATTCCATTTCGATTTTAATAGAAAACCAGCTTTATTTGCATCATAAACATCGTGCATAAATTAGAGCTACACAATACTTAGAAGCTGTAAGCGTAGTAGTTTTAGCGTAGGTCGGATTACGACATGGCTGGTACATATAGCTATTTGACCACATGTAGGGCTCATGAATGACACCAATATACGCACCGAGACTACAATGAATAAACGTACTAAAAAGTAATAAATAAAATTTAATTGAAAGGGCCATTGACACTTTTAGCCCAGAAATTAAAAGGTTACGTCCAAGAAAGAACCATCGAAACGTATAAACATACAGTAAAATGATAACATACCGGTACAATAACATAACAGTACCGGAAACTAATTCATTTGAATCGAATCGATTTCTTTCTATTTTCCACGATAAGAAAGTTGCGGTGAGACCGAATATCAACCGCAAAACGTAGTAAGTATACAAAACTGATACCTACTGCATTCTAAAATAAAAACATTTTAAGGTCTTTCAATCTTTTTTAGTGATAGGAGGGAATGGAAGAGAGCATGTTGTGCCAACCCCACCTAGTGCGAAAAGGGCAAGGAAATTATAATAATGATGATGAAGATTTTACCTAGCAACTGAATTTAAGTCTCATCAGTTTTTATACTCAGTCAGACTTCTCTCATCGAAGACTCAAGTAGTTACAGTTATACTGTAGTAAAACCAAAAACAGGAATGAAAGGATTGTAGATAAGAGATCAGGTTGTCAGGTTAAAATGATGATGACTCCAGTAGGTACTTATAGTTAACGTGATTATGATAAGTGTACCAATTTCTTCGAATGTTATTCATTGGTAAGTAATTAAGTTAATTGGTTTGAAATCCCGAATGTGTACGTAAAAGCACGTAAAAGCTCGTAAATTAAAAAAATCCAATTTACTTATGAAGTACCTTGGGAATGGCTTTCAAAAATATACTTTTATTTTTATAACAATAAAAAATCATCCCACTGTTGGGCAAAGTCCTCCAGATAATCTCTCCAGGTATACACAGTCTTGTGCTATTTGCACTCAAAAATATAAACAACAGAAAAATCTGTGTGATCTTTGTGACTATAACTTAGTAATGTTATCAATTCAAAGCATTAGGTACGAGTATAAACAAAGCAATGCGTCACGATACAATTACTGACAAATGTCAGCTAAATGCTACCATACCTGGCAGATGACCCTTGCCCTCTCTCCTCTCATCAAGCTCCTCACTCCTCACAAACACAATCACGCACAAACACACAAAAGTGATCCTCACACGCATTTTCATTGTAACGTCACTGTTAGCCCATTTTTCCGCAGTCACATTTTCGCCTGCATTATATTCACTTGTTTATAACATAGCACGTTGGAGAAATCGTTTTTTATCGCGTCTAAAGTTGTGCAGTTTGAACGCGCGCGCCATTCACTCGACAAGGCAGTACTGACGTTGGTGGTGGAAAACTGCCCCCACTATGCGGCTTCGACGTTATCGTCAGGTTTCTAAAGCGATAAGATATCTGTTGTGGTCAGTTATGGCCATTGATATCTGGATAGTTCTAATGTGGGTTATTTAAAGTGTTTTTTTGTAGTTAGTAAGAAATTCATGTGTGATTTTGGTTGGTAGAGGGGAAAAAATGCGAGGAAATACGGCAGTATTCTAAGTGGCGGTGATTTGATTGCAACCTATCACACCTGTATATTCGGCCGTCTATTTAATTAGGTACATCCCAAGATATCTTTTTTATCGTTTTTTAAAAGGTTTGTCAACCAAACTTTCTATGGCCGCGTTGAGATCTTCTAAGCAAGAGTTTGGGCACAAAGGACTTAGTAGCCGGTAAAAGTTAGGTCGTACGAGCTAGTGGCCAACTCTGGTGACGGAGTTTTTAGGCCGCCTCAAGGTCTCCATCATGGCTTAAAGAGTTATGTCGTAACGTAACGTACAGTTATTTTACTGTGGTGTAGATTGTGCTTAGAGCCGTGTTGGCCGAGGGGTATAGTACCTCGACTTTCGATCCGAAGGTCGTGGGTTCGAATCCTGGCCGTGCATCAATGGATTTTTCGCTTCGAAAAATGTATATGCTCATTAATACGAGCTCTAAACGGTAAAGGAAAACATCGTGAGGAAACCCGCGGCTTAGTCAGCCCCACAAGTATTGACCATGTCTTTCCTGTGGATATGGCCGGTTAAGCTGAGAGGATGGTGTAGGTGCTGGGCAAGCCTACATCTCAACAATGTCCCAGGCACTACAGTGCCCTGATAATTGTAGGCAAAGATTGCCTCCTGACACTGTATAAATAAATCATCTAGTAAAGGACTCTGTTTTTAGATTGTGCTAGAGTTCCGCAGTCGCAGCTAGACTCCTCCTCTTGTAGCATTCCTCATAAGTGATGGTTGTGACTCCAAAGGTCATCGGGCACCGTAGTATGGAAACCATACCCACGGCGGACAAAAACTAAATAGAGCACAATGTAATGTTTTAAGGCTCTGATTTACTATGGCACTAGTCGCATTAATGTGAGCCACTGGAATCTCGAAAAAATTAAGTGTTCATGTGTTTCATAGTGATACAGGGAAGTTACATAAAATGCTAATTCATTAACATATTTTATATTCAACTTGATCAAAATCAATCATAAGGTCATTTAAAAAGGCAGCGGGTGCTTTTTCTGGATCTGGATTTGCACCTGGATTTTGAGCTAGATAAAAAACAAATGATTTCTAAGGATTTTATTTCATCTTTTGGCAACGGAGTGCGAGTCAGATCGCGAAACACATGCCTTATGAAAATGACCAAGGCAGTTTGCACAAACAGCAGCATCTGGGGGTCTAAAGTGGCCACTTTTGATGAAACATCAGATGTTTTATAAATTATTAGAAGCACTTGATGTTGATGAAACCCTTCATAAATGCTTCATATTCTTCATATAATAATATGCTTCATATAATCCATACCCATATTATAAATGTGAATGTGTGTTTGTTAGTTTGTTTGTCCTGCTTTCACGTCAAAACAGAGAGACGGATTGACGTGATTTTTAGTGTGGAGATAGTTGGAGGGCTGGAGAGTGACATTAGGCTACTTTTTTTTCAGTCAGACTGAAAAGAGACGGCATTATAGTTCATTTCATATTGCGATTCTGCAATAGCGACCTTTTTAAGCCCGCTGGATCTGGATCGAATCCAGCTCTAGATACAGATTTAGATCCAGCTCAAAATCTAGATGCAGATACAGATCCAGATCTAGTTCCGGATCCGGATCTGGATCTGGATTTTGGCTTTTGGATTTTGGCTCTAGAGCTGGATTTGGATCTGGATCAGGATTTAGAGCTGGATTTGGCCCTCACTACGCTCGCGCGTCAAAACATCTTGTACCTAAATGGGTTACTTTCGTCTATTGTGATAAGTTTCATAAATGAAGCATTTGGAAAGCATTTGTGGAGCACTAATGGATGCCCGCGGCTTCACCCGCGTGGACTACTACTTTTTAATCCCACGGGAAACATGCATTTTTTCGACATAAAAAGTAGCCTATGTCACTCTCCAGCCCTCGAACTATCTCCACACTAAAAATCACGTCAATCCGTCTCTCTGTTTTGACGTGAAAGCAGGACAAACAAACAAACAAACACACTTTCACATTTATAATATATTATAATATATGGGTATGGATTATACGAGTATGAAGCATATATGAAGCATTTATGAAGCGTTTCATCAACAGCAAGTGCTTCTAATAATATATGAAACATCTGATTTCATCAAAAGTGGCCACTTTAGACCCCCAGATGCTGCTGTTTGTGCAAACTGCCTCGGTCATTTTCATAAGGCATGTGTTTCGCGATCTGACTCGCACTCCGTTGCCAAAAGATGAAATAAAATCCTCAGAAATACTTAGTTTGTTTTTAATTTTTTTCAAACGATCCTGTACATTTTCCCCCATCGATTTTTTAACAAATTATTATATGCAATGAAAGGTCACATTATTCTCCTTAGTTTAAAACTATTTTGGTTAATGTCTGCCACTTTTCGCAAAGCGGGTCAGATATGCCCCATGACCTTTCAAAATTCAAATATCATTTATTCAGTAGGACCACTAGGATCACTTTGAAACGTCTTAAGAGCTAGATGAATCTACTTCTGTTCTTTCGCGACCAACACCGTGAAGAATCAGGGCAACAAACACGGTATGGGGCCTAGCTTTCTTTTTTGACCCATCCGCTTAAAATTTAAATAGTCGAGCTCCAGTGGGGAGCCAGTCGAACAAAGTGAGGCTCGTCAAAGTTGGCAAGAGAAAAACAGGGATTAATAGGTACTCCCCCGCGGAAGAAACTTGTTTGTGACAATCTCTCGCCACCTGGTTCTGTCCTTGGCTTCATGAAGCTTTGTGAAGCTTGATATTAAGAGATAATTGGATTTGGTCAGTTCATCTCGTAGGGCTACGCCCTTTAGGTCGTTTGCCGTCAACCTTACCCGTCACCATCAGCTGTTCGAGGTTATGGCCATCCTTTCGTACGATGTGTCCGAAGAACTCCACAATCTTGCGTAGACAGATGGTGGATATTATACTTAAACACTATAAACGGGATATTTACCATGATTTTTGCATTTTTGAGTTTCCCGATATTTCGGCAGAGTTGAATGCGCCATGATGGTGGTAAATATCCCGATTAATGTTCATAACCACAGTTCATAACCATGATAGTTTCAATAGTCAGATGGCAGATAGTCTGGCGGTCTTGGACAATGTTGAGATGGAGTAGGCTTGCCCAGCACCTAAACCATCTTCTCAGCTTAACCGTAAAAACATGGTCAGTACGTGTGGGCCTGATTAAGCTGAGGGTTTCCTTAGAGCGCTTGTAGACGTCCGATTTTTTCGCCGGACATCGGACCGTGTTTTTCACCCGGATTCGCGGTGGTGTATGGCGTGTAATGAATGTGTGTACACGCGCCGGATATCGGTCCGGCGAACAATTTATGACGTTTATAATGGATTTCGTTTATTGACGGTCCGTTGTTCGGCGAAAAAAGCGGACGTCTACAAGCGCGCTCACGATGTTTTCCTTCACTGTATCTAGAGCTCATGTTAATGCTCATATACTTACATTTTTCGCGAGAAGGCGACGCGGCAGACCGCGACGGAGATGGCGGGATAAACTGGATCAATTCTTGCCCGAGTGGACTACTACAGCTCAAGACCGTGATGTGTGGAGGGAATGAAGGTCTTTGCCCAGCAAAATTCAAAATTAAAAAAATCATTTATTCAGTAGGACCTCTATGACCACTTTGAGTGATTCTACTCCTGTTCTTTCGCGACCAACACCGTGAAGAATCAGGGCAACAAACACGGTATGGGGCCTAGCTTTCTTAGCAGTGGGACACAATAGACTTGTTTTTGTTGATATGCGATCTATTTTCATAATCTTTTTCATTTCTCCAATTGGAATCTATCTTAGAATGTAAGTAAGTATATTTTCAAATACGCACAATCTTGTACAGTCTGCGTCAGTCTGGTCAGTTGCCGTTTTAAAACAAAGTCATTTTCAGTTTATTTAATTTTATTCTTAGAAGTACTAGGTAGGTACTTACCTACTGTATGTATAGTTTAATTTACGTTGTAGGTAATTATACCTATAAATCCTAATAAATCGATTAAGTAATTGATCTTCAAACAAGTGGCTAACTTAAAAAAAAAACCGACTTCAATGCTATAAACTGAGCAACTTTCTGCACTATTGAGGTTCTGTTTATTTACTCCAAAGATCCTCGACAGATCTTCACCAATTTTTACGGCACCAAACATAAGCACTGTATAATAAGTACACTGTAATATAAGCATTTTTATAAGCACTGTATAAAAGTGCTTATAAAATAATGAGAGAATGTTTGTTTTATTGTGTTTTATTTTAAGATATCTAGGTTTAAGCACTAACCTTATACCTAAGCTTTTACTAACAAAATATGGATCTGTGTCTGAACAATAAATGATTATTATTATTATTATTGTTATTATTATAAGGCTGAATCAGACGCCTTTGTAACAGTAAAATTCTTCACTCCTTTGTTTTAATTTTTTTTTTGTGTTTTTATGAAGATTTTATGCTACAAATAAGTAAACGCTTTATCTATCTATCAAACAATAAATATTTTTTCAAATCGGTCCAGGCGTCTTCGGGTAATAGGGGAACATACAAAACAAAATATTCCGATGAATTGAGAACCTCCTCTATTTTTTTTAAGTCGATTAAAAAGATAAGTTCTTTAGTTATGTTAAAAACGTACTGTAAGTACTTACATATCCATAATTTCATAATCAAAGCCATCTAGCGGAATTAACATTGAAGTAGCATAACGCCATCGATTGAGTAGCTCATGTAGTAAATCATGAGTTTGACAATAGATGGCACTATTCATATTTTTCTTCAAGATTCCAATTAGATAAGAAAATAATTTTTGATACAATGAGATCAAATTAAAAATAAATAGCTTACTTTAACATTAGCTTTCTTCTATATGTGAATCCAATCCATTTGTCCTTTTCTTTGATTGCACCAAATGTTTGATCATACATTTTAGTCTCTCCAATTTCTTCCTCATGCGCCTTTTCGATTGCCACATTAAGTTTAGCCTTTTTTTCCGATTGTCCGCAATGACCTCCAATCTCCGTACTTTGTATTTAAGTTGTATAACTTCTCCCGAGTCATCCGGTCTGATGTCTATAGGCTTAAGTTCTGATATTGTTGGCTGTTGGTCTTCAAATGGCTGGAAATTGAATAATGAGTTGTTAAGTTATTGAAATGATACCATAAGACAGTATCGGTGAATGTAGGGCCAAGGAAATTTTAAACTACGTAACATATAGGCAGTGAAACTTCATGCCATCCATGATGACAATACAATGTCACATTACAAGTAGGTTAGCGACTTGTTGATACCATTCAGTCAGTATGTATGGGGATTCCCTTTTCTGCATTTAGACTTGAAGGTGGTCCATTAAGTGAGGAGATGACCTGGCTCATTGGATGTGAAGCCAGCCTAGCTCTTCCCAGAAGCAGGTAAGTTGCCCGGTTCCCATTCCGTTCTAAGCGCTTGTCGTGTAGCTTGCAGAGATGATCGTTGAAGTTAAGCAACGTTGTGCAAGTGGCATTAAGAGTTCCGCTTCCGTGCTTCGGAGGGCACGTTAAATTGTTAGTTCCAGCTTATAAGTCGCGTAAGCTATTACGGAGACCTGTATGCGGCCTAACCACTCCATCACCAGAGTTGGCCACTTGCTCATTCGAACTTACCTACTTACTTTAGATAAAAAATGTAAATCCATTATTGGCTGTAAGAAACATAAATAACTCTATTTGTTGCTACTAAGAGCTGTGGATTTTGTTTGATAAATAAATCTGTAGGTACCCATATTATAAATGTGAAAGTGTGTTTATTTGTTTGTTTATTTGTCCTACTTTCACGTCCAAACAGAGCGACTGATTGACGTGATTTTTTGTGTGGAGATAGTTGGAGGGCTGGAGAGCAACATAGGCTACTTTTTATCCGGGTACCACGCTAGCGAAGCCGTGGGCAGCAGCTAGTAAATAAATAACTTACAGAAATATTAATAATAGGAACAGCCTCTCCCGACAGCCGCCGCAGCCCGCTCTCGGTCAGGTAAAAGTCCCCGGCGTCGAAGTGTTCTGAGCAAACAGCACTGGACGAAGTCGAGGTCCATTCGTGGTCTCTGTTCACCGCTATCTCCCAACGCTTTCTCCTATCCTTATCCCGCGGAAACCTGGCAAGACAGAGTTCTTAAACACCTTTCAGTTGAAAAGAAAAGAAATGTAGGTAATAAAAATAAAGGTATTATCACATTATTTAACACACGGGAATTATCACCTGTGGAAAGTAATACCATCTTTGTTTTTTGATATCTTTGCAGAATTGTTTTTGCACCGTGAAACTGCACATGTTACCATATCTACTGAGTTCTGTTTATTGTTGAGACTCAGTTCAGTGGTCAAAAGTTAGACAAAGCGAAAGGAATAAAATAAATAACTTAAAATTGCACAATACAATACCGCACGGAAACCGCAAAATGTAAACAAATAAAATAAGATAAGTAGCAAACAAAAGCAAAAGACTGACTTTGATTGATAAGCTAGAGTTGACTCGAATCAAACAAATACATAAAATGTCAGTGTCAGCTTTGGACATTGATGCATTCACACGACGACACTAGAGTACGCGCCACCACTGAAGTCCGACAGACGCGGCGCTACTATCGCAGAACTAGGATAGAAATTATTTGTCCAATTGGCTTGAACAATAATAAATAAGCAAGTTTGAACTTTCGTTAATTCTACGCACCACAACTAGTGTTACCAGGTGTCCCGAATTTCGCGGGACGTCCCGCTTTTCAGGGGTCTAGGGACGCGTCCCGCGCGACCCTTGCGCGGGACGCCAAATGTCCCGCTTTTTGGGAATCAAAAAATCACCGAACTAGTTTACACGTTTGAACACAGTACAAGCAGTACGCAGAGTTATAATACGAGACAAACAAGTTGTTCGTGACGTATGGCTCTATCTCGCTCTTTGGCCTATGAATTGCGTATTGAGCATCCTTTTCACGTGGTTCGCTAAGAGGACAACTTGTTTCTTGAGTACTATAATGTCGCAGTCACAGGGCGATAGAGAGAGAGCTATAAAGCTGTCCTGTTTCACGCGCGCTCACTTGCTTTGCCATGCCAGTTTCTTCTCAGGAATTGATCCTTATTATCCACAATTATATGGATGGTATAATAAATAAAACAGATTTTTTTAAGCATATTTTTATTAGGCAAATTAATTTACTGTTAGGAACCGACAACCATCCATCTTTTTCTTAGAGCACCGTTAGCAAAATCAAGTGTCACGTGTTAAATTTGTCTAAAAAAATTCCACTCGCTTCACTTGCATATTACTTTCATAAGTATTTTACGAGTAAATTAATTTACTATTATGAACCGACAACCATCCCTCTTTTTCTTATAGCACCGTTAGCAAAATCAAGTGTCACGTGTTAAATTTGTCTAAAAAATTTCCGCTCGCTTCGCTTGCGTATTACTTTCATGAATATTTTACGAGCAAATTAATTTACTGTTAGGAACCGACAACCATCCATCTTTTTCTTAGAGCACCGTTAGCAAAATCAAGTGTCACGTGTTAAATTTGTCTAAAAAAATTCCACTCGCTTCACTTGCATATTACTTTCATGAATATTTTACGAGCAAATTAATTTACTGTTAGGAACCGACAACCATCCATCTTTTTCTTAGAGCACCGTTAGCAAAATCAAGTGTCACGTGTTAAATTTGTCTAAAAAAATTCCACTCGCTTCGCGAGCAGGGGAAACTCGCTTCGCTCGCATATTACTTTCATGAGTATTTTGCGAGCAAAATAATTCAATGTTAGGAACCGACAACCATCTATTTTTTTCTTAGAGCACCGTTATCAAAATCAAGTGTCACATGTTAAAGGACATGGCCGATTCCTAGAACAATTTTGCCCCACAGATGCCCACAGGAAAGAATGCTTGCGTCATGATCAAATTGGGATTTTTGGGTTTGTTTTTTTATTTTATAGTGAGACTCCATTCATCTTCTTCCTTTTTAAAGTGGGATTTAAAAGATAATCTAATTTAAAGCAGCAGGCTGTGACGCCCAGCATGAACGGATGAACCTAGGAAACTATATTTTTTAGGTTCGTATAGTAAAAGCTTTGCTTACTTTGGGGATAGATGGCGCTGTGTGTAATCTCCAAAAATAATTATTTAGTAAGTATTATTATGGACTGGCAGAATTTTAAGTAAACTAGGTTATGGAAAATAAATAAAATAATAAATAAAAATAAAAATTCTTTATTTCAGACTTTCATCAATATATTATTTAACACACGGGAATTTTCACATGAAAATATTATCATTCATTTATATTATGTTAGTATTACCTAGTAGGTAGGCAAAAATCGGTGGCACATTTGAGTGGTAAGTAGGTACAACCGGACAGTCAATGGCAAGTATAGGTTGCCAAGATGGCATGCCTTGACTCCCAAGACTGAATAAGATGAAAGTCAGGCCTGTCGGCTATCGCCTGAAGGAGGCTGTTGCAGCTTGACGCACACAGCTGCTCCCAGTACCTACAATTTAAAGTAAAAAAGAAAAGTACTTAGGAAAAATTGGGAATTTCATCAATAAAATTATCTACACTCATGTGCAGTGATTCTGTACTTACCACCTAAAATAAAATATGATATAAATAAATAAAATAAAAAGCCTTTTATTTCTCTATAATTAACATTTTTTTCTTATCACTAATGCTTATAATCTAAGTAGGTACTAGAGAACCCCTAAGGTGAAGGCCTCCTCCAAAGCCAGCCATCTGTCCCTGTCTTGTGCTACTCGGAGCCAGTTTGGCCCAGCAGTTTTCTTGATGTCGTCGTCCCAGCGAGCGTATGGTCTTCCTATGCAGCGTCGACCTCTTGGACCCTCCCAATTTGTCACTCTCCTAGTCCATCTTCCATCTTGTAGACGGGCTACATGTCCAGCCCACTTCCATTTTAGTCAGTATGTATATCCCAAGGCCTCAGTACTTTTTGTAATTTTAAATAATATATGATAAATCCTCATAAATCACATCACAACACAATCACACAACTGAAACTCAACGAAATTCCTTTTACATCTGTCAAATTCTTGTCCGTCTGTTTTGTTTACTATTTGAGTGTCATGTCAACCGCGAAAAAGAAGGTAGGTCTATCTGATAAAAATATTCTCTGTGATACCTAATAGCCCCTCCAGACTCTCGGCAAGAAACCCCGACAACACCCGAGAAGCGTGAATGTGAGGAGTTTCTCGCCTTCTTGTTCTCGCGCTTCGGTGTCGGTACCTATTTTTGGCCGAGACAAAGGATTTCAAACAGATCACGAGTGAGAAAATTGAGAGTGTGGATTATTTGTTTGTTCTTCGAGAAGTCTCGGTGAAACTTCTCGCCGTGAGTCTGGAGAGGCATTACGGACTGTAGTACCGGAAGTGACTAAAGTTACTAATAAAATAACATAATTATATTCCCACAGGGCACGAGATATCTAAGTATTCTGTATGTACCAGTTAATTTTGTGATATTTTATTTAAATAATATTATTCAGACGCATAGTCTAATTCGATATTCGGCTCTGCTGGGGCAGTATTCGGCCAAATCCTTTGTCTAAAACATTTCCGCTCGCTTCACTTGCATATTACTTTCATAAGTATTTTACGAGTAAATTAATTTACTATTATGAACCGACAACCATCCATCTTTTTCTTATAGCACCGTTAGCAAAATCAAGTGTCACGTGTTAAATTTGTCTAAAAAATTTCAGCTCGCTTCGCTCGCGTATTACTTTCATGAGTATTTTACGAGTAAATTAATTTACTGTTATGAACCGACAACAATCTATCTTTTTCTTAGAGCACCGTTAGCAAAATCAAGTGTCACGTGTCAAATTTGTCTGAAAATTTTCCGCTCGCTTCGCTCGCGTATTACTTTCATGAATATTTTACGAGCAAATTAATTTACTGTTAGGAACCGACAACCATCCATCTTTTTCTTAGAGAACCGTTAGCAAAATCAAGTGTCACGTGTTAAATTTGTCTGAAAATTTTCCGCTCGCTTCGCTCGCATATTACTTGCATGAGTATTTTGCGAGAAAAAGAATTTAATGTTAGGAACCGACAAACATCCATCTTTTTCTTAGAGCACCGTTATCAAAACCAAGTGTCGCATGTTGCATTTCTCAAAAAAAAATCAGCTCCCACCGCGGGTAACACCGCGGGGCACAGCTAGTAAACCAATAATTTCTTAGGAACCAAACTTTCTAACTACAAGAAAAAAGGTAGCTACCCTGAAATGCCTAAAAATTTGTTACACCCTTTATAATTTTCCAGATAGGTACTTATTACATAAATATTAAACTTTGATTATACAACGCTTGTTTTTTTTGTCGTCCCGAATTATAGCACAAAGTCCCGCTTTTTGGAACCTGCTGTCCCGAAATATGGCATAACACACCTGGCAACACTAACCACAACTGAACGACCGTGAATTTATGAGCATAAGTCTACCATTATTTTATTTCATAGTCATGGACCATCTTGTAGGATTAGGTACATAATAATTGAAAAAAATAAATTGTTTTTGTAAGTTCAAAGCAAGCTCAAAACCAGGTAGATTACGCGATAAATCGTATGCCCAAAACAAATTATTTAGAGCAACTTGTCAAATGAGTCATACTTTGTGGCATTTGTGGCATGTCATTCATGACAATTTTATTCCTTTCCCCAACTCTACTTTCTATCAGTCAAATGTCATTTAAAAAAAAATAAAAAATAAGCTGCAAGCAAGATCGCCTGAAGGAAAGGAAAGCTTTGATTTTTGATGATTTCTTTCTTTCGAGTCGAGTTTTTTAGTGAAAATATTTCATAATTTTAACACACAATTGATTTTAGTCAGTTTAGAGTGCTAGATCAGTTGAGATAATCAGAAATAGGCGCAAGTAGAGTTCAATAAACTCACGTTCGGGCAGGCCGTATGAAATGTCGTAATGGTTATTGGTTTTCGTTGTGGATGTTTTGAGAGTTTACCGTAATAACTGTACTGTGTTCAGTGCTGTGTTGTCATGGAAAATCCGAGTCCTCAAGAGAGGACGTTACCGGTGCAGTATGGTCGGAGTTCTAGGGCATTCCGCCAGTTCAAGAATCCTCCTCAGCCGCACATGTGTATCCAGGATACAATAAAGGATACGATGGAGAAGCTGTATATAAACGTGCTGGGATGGCAGAAGATCGCTAATCCGAAACAGTTTTCCGATCCGATTCCTCTCTATGGAGGGATGCAGGTTAGTACTGAAGGAACTATTTTTGACATTAGACAAACAAATCGGTGTGAACTCTTTCGTAAGTAAGAAGAATCAGGTGCCCACGTGGTCCTGAAATGCGCGGGTGTTACAGCACATCCTCAACAACCCGAGGTTGTTCCTCGAAGCCTGTGAACATCCCAGAAAACTTGTGTGCTTCTGGGAGGAGCTAGGCTGGCTTCAGATTTGAGCCAGGTCATTCCCACGCATAAAGTACCAGATTTTCTTGTCCTCTTGTTTAGTTACTACTGGATTTTTCGTTTTCTCGAAAATTTATATGCGTATCAACACAAGCACTTAATGATGAAGGAAAACGTAAGGAAACCTTAGTCAGTCAGCCCCACACATATTAACAATGTGTTTTCTGTGGATATGTCCGGTTAACTTGAGAGGATGGTTTAGGTGCTGGACAAGTCCACTCCATCTCAACAAATGTACCAGGAGCTACAGTGTCCCGTAAAAAGGAGGCATAGATTGCCTTCTGATAGTATTGTAGGTATAATTCATCTAGCAAGGATGTAATAAAGGCCTATGTATATTTATTTATTTAGGTATTTCAAACATTACTCTATTCTTACAGGTATGACCTATTACAATAGAGAAGTCAACAATCTATAGATCAAAATCTATAGGTATAGACTAAGACAACATTTGTTTATGATTTTGATCACCTAACTTTTGGGATAGGAAGTAACTCGCTGCACCATATAATTTCCAGGTGCCACAAGGCTGCGGACCCAACAGCAACCGGCCTCCTCTTATAGTTTTCGCTGTGATGGTGAATCCTGACATCTTGAAGCAGAATGGCAAGAATGCTGCTAATGCTACTGTAAGTTTATTTATAAGTGTGATTGGGTTGGATTTGAGAGAAGCTGACCTTGACTAATGCCACAGTATGGTGCCATTACTGGAACGTTGCCTGAAAACAAACAACAAAAGAATTATAAGCCGCCCATAATGACAGTGTCTTTCCTATGGATAAGGCTGATTAAGCTAAGGATGATGAAGGTGTTTAGAAAGCCTTTGAGTCCTCAATAGTGTAGTAGTACTCAATAGTCCAGGCACTACAGCATCCCAGCAATGTATAGCTATACTACAGTGTAGGTATAGTTTGCCTCCTGCTGTATAGAATCCTAATCTCTTTCTAATCTTGTTTAGCTGATCATCAGATTATTTTTTATATTTTTAACAATTGTCATCCATTTAGCTCACAATAAGCTCTTAAATTTCAGGACAGAGAAGCCTTAGTTAGCCTCCTCTGTGATTTCGTAGAGGCCATGAATCCAGGCCTTGTCCTGACACGAGCCCCTGTCATACTGAAAGACCGGGACCTGGCCGGAGAGCTGAAGGATGTCTGGCTCGCTGTGCAGAACAAACGAGAGCGGGAGAAGGGACTCAATTCTGATGTTATGTATAAGGTACCTTAAATATGCTACTTATAAAATACCTATCTGAAAGTTTTCGTAATCTTTTGTACTTTGGATGAAACTTATATAATTTTTAATAATAGGGTGTTAAAAATGTTGGCACTACTCAAGCAGAACCTAACGCGGAAGATGGTATAATGTAATGTAATATCTGATTCGTTGATATAATTATGATTAAATATTTAAATTATTTTTGGCCAATTTGACTGGTTGCTACTTTGAGCATATAGAACGGTTGCTATGGAAATTGTTTTAAAAACAAATACTGAAAAGGACAGGATTAGTCGATCGAGCGAGCGAAGCGAGCGAAGATCTTAGTGGCAAGTTAGGCGATTTTGCTTTGTATGTTTGTATGTTTGTATGTTTCATTTTTATGTTCTTGCATAACTATCGAACCGCTTATCCAATCTGTATGAAACTTGATAGGTCAATAGGTTGTGCTATGGAAATTTGCTGTGGAGCGTATGAGCGGAATCGATGAAGGGGTTGTAAAGATATGGGGTTCCCAAGGGGTTAAATTTTTTTCAAAGTTACCCAAATATATTGAGTGGGGTGTCATATGAAAGTACTCAATTTATACATTCCAAAATGGTTTTTAGTTTTCTTCTAGGTTCTATAGTTTTTTAAATACAGTGAAAAAGAAAACTGATGAAAACCAATTAACGGAAGTATGGAGAGAGCTCCCGTTTCATAGAGTTTCGATGTATTCGTAGGTCTGGTTAACAGAGAACGAGTGTGGCATCGTTGTGGTTTGGTTTGCAATGATTTTAGTTGCTACTTGATATTTTTTCTTGAGATTGAAAATAAAAGCCGTGTTGGCCGAGTGGAAGAGTGCTCGACTTTCGATTCATAGGTCGTAAGTTCGAACCCTGGCCGTGCTCATCAATGGATTTTTCGATTAGAAAAATTTAAATGCGCATTAACACGAGCTCTAAACGGTGAAAGAAAACATCGTGAGGAAACCAGTTAACGTTCTAATAGCGGCGACGGGCTTGCAACCTGTCACGTATGCAAACGCTAACTCCTGCAAATAGTGGGCTGGGCATGTACCAAAATTATAGAGGGAGAGGGAGAGGGAGGGGGAGGGGGAGAGGGAGGGGGTAGGGAGGGGGAGGGGAAATTGATTTTCTAATACATTTTGTATTGAACTGCTATTTTAATAATTTATCGAACTAAGAGGCCTTTCCTGAGGCGCGGTACGAAGTTCGCGGGTTCAACTATTGAATATAAACACGACACGACTTAATGTAGGTATTGCATGTATGCCTATAATCTTTATCATACTGAGGTAGCGCATTAGATATCATTGTGTGGTAAACACTAGAAGGAGCACTTAACGTAGGTATAGGGGTAGTCAGAAACGAGTCCAAATCTAGGCTATCAACACAACGGTGCGCGAGATCTCAGTTCGGGGCGAACTACTAGTTAATTATGGTGTTAAATTATGATGGCAATTTGCATAGACAAACTCACTACAATCTGCTTTCCTAGGTGCATGAATAATCACATTGCATAAAACAGCTATTTTACACATCATTCTGAACATTTTCAGGTTTACGACATCGATGGTATCGGTGGTGATGATAACATCGAAGAGGAGAGAACAAACTCAAAGAACAAGCAGAACGAAGTGTCCCCAAACAAGACCCAAGATAAGAAACCTGTGAAATCCTCTAAACAGATCCTCATGAACGCTGGACAGAAGTCAGAGTTCGACTCTGGCATGAACAACTGCCAGTTGAACCAAAACAACACTAACAGGGACAATAGAGGAGGAAACAGTGCAGACATCACCTACTGTACTCCTGTATATGGACAGATAGTCTCAACGAGAGAAAATCACAACGAAATCAACGATATCCAACAAAAATTCGCAGCCACAGAAACGCCATCCAGCTCCTTCAGAAAAGACATGAACCCACACGGAAAATCTACCCAAGGCTGGGACGAATTCTCAAAACGCAACATTACCGCAATAAAAAACGAAGAGTTGAAAAAGCAGAGGTGCTTCAAAACTGAGAAGACGAAGACGGCGAATATCACCAACGGCAAAAATCACTACGATTTCTTCCCGTATTTCGACAACAAGGCCGCAGAAGAGAGCGGCAGCCCAGCCGAGCCTGCTGACAGTGAACTGCTAAGCGAAAACAATCCTAAAATAATTATAGACCCAATGCAGAAACTAGTGCTGCACTCGACTGATAATAAACTATGTGATAATAAAGCTCTCAGCTCAATAGGAACGTAATGCTTTTTACAAATGATATTTGTACGGCGGTTAATGTTTGAATGTTGTATTTGCTTATGACCATTTATGGGATGTGTCTAATGATATAGCAATGTAGACCGAGCAATATTTTATAGTTATGTTATTGACAGAGAATGATACGATTTTACAAGGCGTGATTTCCAGAAACTATGGCTTTTTGTTACAGCATGCATTTAATAATAATGGAGAACCCTATTTTATCAATTTTGCAATCATTAAAGTGACAAAAAAATACATATTAATAAGTACTCTTCAACTTCTCTTGACAATACAACTTAAATGGTAACGTGTGCTAAATGAGTGTGCGAGTGCTTTTTAAAATTGTTGCATTTCATAACTTTGGTCTGAATAGAGTCAGGCATGTAAAAACGACTGCAGTGGGTCTATAGGTTTAAATCTTATTAGAA
This sequence comes from Camptogramma bilineatum, assembly GCA_958496255.1. NCBI lineage: Eukaryota > Metazoa > Arthropoda > Insecta > Lepidoptera > Geometridae > Camptogramma > Camptogramma bilineatum. Next base: position 17,169,635 of record OY292455.1, read on the forward strand.
TAATATCACAAAATTTATCTAAAAAATTCATATAAAAACGCCCAGCATGTATCATGTCGTTGACTAGACCTACTGTAACTCAACTGTGTTCATAAGAATGAATTTGTAATTGTTTCAAATCTATTACTTTAATATAATGTTTATATTTGCGAGTGCAGTGTGTTCATGTATAAAGCGATATTTTCATTGTTGCCAATTTTACGATATTTTAAATGTTCCGTGATCTTAATTCCACGTACGTTCATGTGGATGGTATGAGAGACAGTTGAATGCTATCGAGTTCGCCAAAATTACGTCTAATGGTTGTCTAATTGTAAGACATTTTTAAATGTTAAAATCATTGCTCATTGTATAAATACACTTAATTGTTGACCAATGCATTTACGAAATTGACTGTCTTAATTCCAATGTTCATACGATCTCAGAATTATTCGAATGTTATCTATTCAGCATTGCCCTACCACTGCCAATAGATGCTTCAGTTCACTTTGCGATTTAAGTTACAGAAAATTTACTAAAGTCCAGTCGCGTTTTAGGAAAAATTTTGTATATAATATTAACCTGCTTTTTAAACTAAAAAATCTTATCAAAATTTTCAATTCCGACGGGATTCGAACCCGCAATGATACAAGCGATCCTCCTTTTAATTTTGATAAGATTTTTCATTTTAAAATGTAAATACCCAAGTGTGGATTAACACTATAACAAATAAAATTATTAACCTGCTATCTGTCTCTGTTGCTCCCGCGTAAATATATTGCCGTTGCGCTCGCACATATGTTATGATGCCTGGAATACACATGCTACGTAGTAGCACATAGCAAGCACACTATTATGTGACATAAGCAAGCTAGTTTCGAGCAGTAGCGTACAATTAGCACGTTATACACGCGCTAGTTGTATGCTACTGAAATATGCGTCATATGCATACGAAAAGAGTACGCTCATGACGTAAACACGCTAGGTAGTAGCTAACAAGCATGCTTTTTAGTAGCATGTGAATTCCAGGCAGGTTTGACCGACGTTGTGCGAGCGCGACGGCAATATATTTACTCGGGAGCAACAGAGACAGGTATTAGCAGGTGTAAGAAATTCTTCCTGCATCGCGATCGGACTATACCATTGAAATTTTGTTTTCCACGAATGATCATGAATTTAATCATGATTATTATTTACCAAGTAAACATAATAACTTCGTGTTTTCTGTAACTTACAAATAATTCGAAAGTGAGCCTTATGATCTTCACAATCCTCGATTTTCTAACTCGAAACTAGTTAAAACATTGTAAGTAATGTAGATTTTATATGATAAATAGTTAGTACCAGGGCCTTACTTATGAAAGATGTTTAAAGTGAAACACCGTTTAAACAACGTCCTGTCTTTATTTGTGGATAGTGACAAACAGAGACAGGACGTTGTTCAACCAGTGTTCAACTTTAAACACCTTCCATAAGTAAGGGGGCCAGTGTGTAAGTAGTTCCGTGTGCAATCTTTAGTTCATTTAGTCATTATATATTTTATGTTTGTGTAGTTTTATGTTCAGAGGTAGAGATCTCAGTAACGAACAAAGGTTTTTATTATATTGAAGGCAGCTTTAATCAAATTTTATTATTATTTTCTTCACATTTAGATTTTGAATATAAAGAGTGCTAGAAGTACGATATACAATCACGTTTGGATCTTCAGAACGCTGAAACACGAATTAAGATATCATTCAACAAAATACTTCTAGTCTGTCCATGATTTCACAACAAGATATTCTTAGAAATTCCTGCAATCATATTTTTAAGATTTTTGTAATTCGTGTGGTATCAAACTTTTTTGAACAAATTCAGCATTTATTGTTTAATTATGTATTCCAATTTAATTTTGTACGTTTTGCATTTACATAGATATTTACTTACCTACGTATGTTTTAGATGTGCTACTTTTACTCTTATTATATCTCGTTTTGTATCCTTCAAGTATTCTTTAGTGCCATTTCTATTATTTCAAATCTATGGTCCATGATTTGCATTTGGACAAAACAATCACACACACTGGACAGAACAATATATTTCTAACAAGAAAGGGTAGCACCAGTAGTTCACGGGAAAGTAAAATTTCCCTTCACTCTACTAGTAGAGCCAAGTGGTAGTGCCTAGGGAAATAAAGGAAATAAAATGGTCATTATCATGCTGGCCACTTACATTCGGCCAAAGGACGATAGTCGCCAATGTTTATGCGAACGGAAAACATTCGTACAGTCAGAGACGAGTAATTATATTTACTCGTCTCTGGTACAGTGTACAATTTTAGATTTGTGCGCATGTGAATGACTTCAGGTAAACATGGATCATGGATCAAAAATAGTGGAAACGGCAATTTAGTCTTTTAGATAGTTTTAGATACTACAAATATTTTAAAGGTTTTAGTATCTTGTACCTATGCTAATTAAATTATGCTACACCAAGGCTACACCCAAGGGCGGATCCAGCTTTGGTGCCAGGGGGGGGTCACATAGTCGTGGTCAAGTCACAAGAAGTTATAATTTAACTAGCCGTTACCCGCGACTTCGTACGTGTTAGATTACTTTCATAAGTAAGTACCTACGTAATGCAGTACCTAAGTAACTATTTTAGAGAAGTGACACATGATGTCGCTAACGGTGCTCAAAGAAAAGGCTGGCTGCATGTCAGTTCCAATTCTCTGGTCAAACATAACTTACATTGCGCATTAAGTACCTACTCATGAAGCTAAAAAGCGAGCTAAGCGAGCCGATTTTTTTTAGACAAATACAACATTGACACTTGATTTTGCTATTGCGGTGCTCAACGAAAAGTCTGGCTGCTTGTCGGTTCCAATTCTCTGGTCAGACATAACTCACTTTGCGCATTTAATACTCATGAAGTAAAAAGCGAGCGAAGCGAGCCGATTTTTTTAGACAAATAAACATTGACACTTGATTTTGTTGCTCAACGAAAAGGCTGGCTGCATGTCAGTTCCAATTCTCTGGTCAGACGTACTCACTTTACGCATTAAATACTCATGAAGCTAAAAAGCGAGTGAAGCGAGCCGATTTTTTTTTAGACAAATACAACATTGACACTTGATTTTGCTATTACGGTGCTCAACGAAAAGTCTGGCTGCTTGTCGGTTCCAATTCTCTGGTCAGACATAACTTACTTTGCGCATTTAATACTCATGAAGTAAAAAGCGAGCGAAGCGAGCTGATTTTTTTAGACAAATAAACATTGACACTTGATTTTGCTATTACGTTGCTCAACGAAAAGGCTGGCTGCATGTCAGTTCCAATTCTCTGGTCAGACATAACTCACTTTGCGCATTTAATACTCATGAAGTAAAAAGCGAGCGAAGCGAGCCGATTTTTTTAGACAAATAAACATTGACACTTGATTTTGCTATTACGGTGCTCAACGAAAAGTCTGGCTGCTTGTCGGTTCCAATTCTCTGGTCAGACATAACTCACTTTGCGCATTTAATACTCATGAAGTAAAAAGCGAGCGAAGCGAGCCGATTTTATTAGACAAATAAACATTGACACTTGATTTTGCTATTACGGTGCTCAACGAAAAGTCTGGCTGCTTGTCGGTTCCAATTCTCAGGTCAGACATAACTCACTTTGCACAGTAAATAATCATGAAGCTAAAAAGCGAGCGAAGCGAGCCGATTTTTTTTAGACAAATACAACATTGACACTTGATTTTGCTATTACGGTGCTCAACGAAAAGGCTGGCTGCTTGTCGGTTCCAATTTTCTGGTCAGACATAACTTACTTTGCGCATTAAATACTCATGAAGCTAAAAAGCGAGCGAAGCGGGCCGATTTTTTTTAGACAAATATAACATTTTGTGACACTTGATTTTGCTATTACGGTGTCCAACGAAAAGGTCAGACATAGCGCACTTTACGCATTTAATACTCATGAAGCTAAAAAGCGAGCGAAGCGAGCCGATTTTTTTTTAGACAAATACATATTGTGACACTTGATTTTGCTATTACGGGTCTTAAAGAAAAGGCTGGCTGCTTGTCGCTTCCAATTCTCTGGCGATTCTTGTAGACAAACTCAACATGTGACACTTGATTTTGCTAACGGTGCTCAATGAAAAGGCTGGCTGCTTGTCGGTTCTTATTCTTTGGTTAGACATAGGTAGGGTGGGTTGTCCACCTGTGAACCAGGCAGATGCAATGAGCCACCGCTATATTTCAAAATTGTGACATTGCCGTTCTTTACGAATACTGCCAACAGGAACGCATACGCATCCCTCACTCTCTCCCCAAATTGCAAGCAGCGCAAGCTTAAAACGTACGCCCAGTGATCGAATTTATAAAAATGTATCACAAAAGTCAGTTTTTTGTGTTGATTTCATTCTTTTTCTACATTTTTTGGGTGCTACCTACAGTTGTTTTTGCCTGTTACGTATGATTACACATACATAACGTTGTAAATTACACTATAGTTAGTTTGCTGTATCATCATTTACCAGGTGAAATTCTGAGGTTTGTTTTGACAATGGGGTGTGTCCAGCAATGAGCCATGACATAGTGTCCTGCATTGAACCATAGTTATCACATATATTTTCCCAGTCCGAGCTGCACCTACCATTCATATACGTTGAGAAACTGAACCACCTACTTATTACAACTAGATTTGTATGATAACCTACTTATAATTAGTATTATGATAAAAAAACCATGTTGCTTGATGTCAATACATAGATTTTATTAAGACTAAGATACTCAAGCCTAAATATAATTAACAGTACCTCTAACAGCTTATATTTCATAGTTAGTAATAATTTTGCTGATAGGTAATAATACTAAAGTAAAAACATTGCCCTTCTCTTGGTAAATAGATGGTTCATTGCAGAATTCGGTCTGGTTCAACGCGTACCACCCGTGTTACGCAATGAACCAATTCTCATTTTTTGCTAAATCTGTATTTCTAAGAAATCTAAAGATTATATGAATAAACTAATAATGCACAATCTTAGCCAGATTAATCACCTTACTTCACGCCAAATCTTAGGTCCGTAAGTCAAAAAATGTAAAAGATAAGGACGTTTGAATTTTACCTGGTTCATTGCTGGACAACCCACCCTACATAACTAACTCACTTTGTTCGCAAAATACTTATGAAGCGAAACGAATTTTTTTAATGTTCCTAAAGAAAATCCTGAAACACGTGTCCATTATTTTGCATTCACAGTATTTTAACAGAGTTTCAAGCAAATCACAATACGCGTTTTAAAGTATCAATACCTATTTTTACAATCCGAGCACCGCGTTTGGAGGTAGTTTCAAAATCCTGAAGTACATGTTCAATAGAATAATTTTAATTAGTCGTCCACCTAGGTCTTGGACCTGGCCCAACCCGGCCCAGGGGGGGGTCATGACCCCCATGACCCCCCCCCTGGATCCGCCCTTGGCTACACCCGATGTTCCTTTGCCTAATTATGTTATTTTACTTGAATTTTCGTTTTTAGAGAGAATATAACAAAGATTATCGAAGCAGTTTTTATTTGTACATATTATTGGCTTATTTTATAAAATATTACTCATGTAGAAATATTTTATGACGACGTTACATTTTATCATTTAAAAAATCCATCTACTAAACTGATCACAATATTAATTTATCAATCTGTTAATTTTTGCCAGATAATGGAATATTTTAATCGGACATCGTAACGGATTTTCTACCTAATGTGTACCTATGTAATGGAAGTGTTAACAGATCTCTCATTTACAGTATTTAAATTACATGTCATTTACAAGACTGGTTACGTTGTTTTTATTACAACTTAATTTTGTACTCGATTTCAATAACTATTGGGGCTGTAGCACACGAAATTACTTTAGTCTAGCAGTTTGCGTCATTTAAACTTCGCGTTCAGGGGGGGCTATTCCCGCAGAAAATTTCCCTTCCCTCTACTAGTGCCAAGTAGTGCCTAAGAAAATAGAGGAGTAGGTAGTCATGTACCTGGAGGGCTACTCCCTAGTCTAAAAACGATATTATACTTGTCTATTACCTGAACTGTAAAACACCATCACCATCTCGGTCTAGCCGTGTGGGCTAACTTAGCCCGGCTAAGGCTGGATTCGACCAAACTGTCATCTTACTCCCAGAGTAGTTATTCCGTTAGCCGATAGAATTCGGAATACAGTTGTTTAGAGAGCGCAACCGAACATTATTAGGTGAATTCAAATTATCCTGGTTAAAAGGTGTCAACTTTACAATGTCAAAATATTCAAACAAACAGCAGTCTAATCTGTGGTTTAATCTCCAGATAAAACTTAATCCAGTTTGGTAAAATCCAGCCTAAGCGAGATACTTAGTATTACGTATTACTACAGTTGGGCCGACGACGGATCTAGGCGTTCGTGAAGTCAGGCTTTTCGCTGCGTAGTAGAAAATTTTGTATGAAAAAGTTGCACTGCGCATCGAAGCGGCTAATTTCACGAACGCCGAGATCCGTTGGCCGTACTGCTGGGCAATTCTACTAGATGACAACCGCTGCGATGTCAGCCATTTGGTGAAATAGTAGAATAGCTTTTCAAAAATTTGTTCTGCCAAAGTTCAAACCTTAGCTAAAACCTCACCACAACTGAGTCGTTTGTTATTAGTAGTCATGGAAACAGTCGCTTCAGTTGAGGTTTTGGTTGAGGTTGATAAAAAGTTCGGTACCAGAATTGACGCCCTATACCCCGATCGCGAGTATGCACAGAGTCTACTATTCGATCCGTGACTGTAGTATAGTCTCTCAAATGTATTGGGATTTTAGTTCAGTCAAGTTACCACTGGAGGCGCTGCACCGGAATCCCATACATTTGAGAGACTATACTACAGTCACGGATCGAATAGTAGACTCTGTGCATACTCGCGATCGGGGTACGGTACCTGTTTTATACTTGAATAAAACAATATTTTACATTAAACTTTGTATATGTATTGTATTTGAGAACTTCTGTAGAACTAAAAAGGAGGGAAAACTTATTCTAGTTGTCAAACTCATTGACAAAGACATTAACACGTTTGACATCTGACAGAACACCTCCCCTTTCACACTGTTACCCTACCGAATTAATAAGGGATTATGAAAAACCAATAACTTTAATTATACAAAACTATCCAGTAGTATGAAAGGTCAAGGAACTTGTCCTTGTGTGAGGTACTTGAATGATAGGTATACAAATCTAGAGTAGGTATGAGGCATCAATAAACCATTTAAATATAGAACAGTATTTAAACTAAACTGACAAAATATAGACCAGTATTGCAACTAAAATTACACAAAATAAGTAAGAAATGCCTCGTGCATACCTTCATAAGTTTACTTCACAAGTCTAAAATTAACAGAGGTTTAACAAGACGGGTAGGTACTTCTGGTAAACAATTTTTAAACAAAACTTTTAACAATACCACAAGAAAATACTTTTACTAGTATATCCACGCCATTGTCTGCGTGTGAATGTGTATGTTTATAGATTTAGTTTTGAATTACATTACCCTACCTATAAAAACGATGAATTTCAAAATGAAGCTAAATTTTTAAAAGTGAAGTTACATTATTGTTGAATAAATGAAATTATATTATCTCTAATACTATAAACAATTTCTCTTTTCTTAACCCTAAGTTTAACTTTCATTTTGTCATGGTTTAACATACAACTAATAATTTGGGTATGAATGAAAATATTATTATAATACTGCACAACTGGTTTCCAACAATATTACTTCAAACCAGTGTGACAAATAGTCAACAATTCCTAAATGAAATACAATTTCTCACCTTTCAATTTCAAGGATAAACATCTACCTAATGTTGGTAACATTTTGTATTTCTCACATTTATTGAGATCAGATGGGTTTACAAATTACAACAATAACAAATAACCCTGTTCGTGCACACCTGCATTTACATAAATGTTATCTACTTTAATAATCTCTTAACTTTTAACTTTAGAGGCTAACATACCGTTAGGTAGGTACCCTCGCTGAGGGATGACATATTTGTTCCTCCATTATTCTGGTAGGAATCTCTACATTTCTTGTCCATTTACCTATCCTCTCAAAACTTTTACTTTTATATTTACTTTTATATTTTACTTTTACACCATTTAATATTTAATATTTTGGCCCACAAACTTATTTGGTATTACAATTTTACCAGTAGTACAATTTAATATTTATATTTAATCTTATTTGGTATATATCTATTACCATTTACCCTCTAGAAAAATTAATATTTTGGCCTTCAAACTTGTTTGGTATTACAATTTTACCAGTACAATTTAATATTTATATTTAACTTATTTGGTAATACACTTTACCGCTACAAACTTTATTATTTATTTGGTATTACACTTTACCACTACAATCTTTCAACTTATTTGGTAGGTATTAAACTTTACCAGTACAAACTTTCAATATATTTGGTATTAAACTTTACCAGTACAAACTTTCAATATATTTGGTATTAAACTTTACCAGTACAAACTTTCAATATATTTATTTGGTATTAAACTTTACCAGTACAAACTTTCAATATATTTGGTATTAAACTTTACCAGTACAAACTTTCAATATATTTGGTATTAAACTTTACCAGTAGGTACAAACTTTCAATATATTTGGTATTAAACTTTACCAGTACAAACTTTCAATATATTTGGTATTAAACTTTACCGCTAAAAACTTTCAACTTATTATTTTGGCTTACAATCTTATTTAGCCATCAACGGACTGGATTGCATGTACCCATTTGAAGGTCATGCATCCTGTTAAGTCCAACAGCATGGTATTAAATTTTACCACTACAACATTTTCATAACATTAAATACAAGCTTGTTTTGCCGTCAACGGACTGGACTGCATGTACTACACATTTGCAGGACATGCATCCTGGCATGGTATTAAATTTTACCAACAATATATTTGGCTGATCGGCGCATACACAGCCCAATATTTGGCCAGCCGTAATTTTATGGTAGAAAGGTATTTACCTAAGAAGTCTTTCTGCAAAAGTTTTAATCACAGATGACTTATAGTTTTTCAGATATTAATTTTTAAAGTTTCGAAATATTTCGAAATTATTTGAAATGTTTTGGCTGTGGTCAGTTACTGAACGCATCTTTGACACTTGATTGGACGTTTTTGACGTAAATATACACGATGTACGCCATTTTGATTGTCAGTGTCAATAAAAAGCGCGGAATTTTGAGTTGTCAATGTCAAGATATACTTCAAACTTTAAATGAGTGACAGATCCGACACAGAGCACCCCGACTTGAGTAGGTTAGGTTCTAAATGAGTGACAGATCCGACACAGAGCACCCCGACCCCACGTGGTCTTGTGCGTGACACCCCTAGAGTGTATATAAAAAACGCGGAGCCAGAAGCTCGCGTGGGAGGTTCTGAGTGGAGCAAGCCCTCTCAACCGAGCTAAGCGAAGGGGGGAGGTGGCGAGCGAAGCGAGCCGGCGACCTCCGTAGCGCAGTGAAGGTTGAGGGGGCGAAGTGACACTCAGAGGCGACTTCGCGAGAGTTCTGGCGGGAGCCCATCCCAGAAAGGCTTGAGTAGGTTAGGTTCAAAATGAGTGACAGATCCGATACAGAGCACTTTATTTTTACAATTAAGTACAATTCTATTTTACAATTCTTCAAGTTAGGAGTGGTAAGGGGGGGGTGGACCCCCTTCCACCTACCCCACCCCTCAAAAAACCCCTATTTATTGAGTCTTTTCCCTCAGTTTTGAGAACTTAACCTCAAATTTTCATTTCTCTTTCTCTCATAAACTACTAGCTTTCTTTGACCCCTCCCACCAGGGGGGGGGGTCTACCCCTCCCCCCCCCCCCTTCCCCCACCCCCAAATTACAGGGCTGTGTATGTGCTAGCTTTCCATATATTTCACTATCATCAGACTCTTCCCCTTCACACTTCACTTCCTGCACTTTTGGATTCTGAACACGACAACTAACTGCAAAATGATTTTCAATGCCGCAGTTAGTGCATTCCTTCCCAAATGCAGGACACTCCTTAGGTCCATGTAGTTGCTGGCACCTCCGGCAGTTAAACTTCTTGTCGGGGACGTTTGTCTTCTCCCTAGTAGCATCAACTTCAATTGTAGGATTCTCATTCTCTTCCTTCTGCAGTTTGGAGGTTAGGAGTACTTTCGCCGACTCTGGTCTCATCATTTTTCGAAGAAGTGATAGTATAACCCTGTCGGTCGCTCCATCTTGTCCACTGCCAATCAAATAATCTTGGAAGAGGCTTCTCCAAAGTTTCCAATCTTGTGCCGCCAACGGTGACCGAACATCCAAGTTTGGTAGCAATTTTATCAATGAAGTCGCCATAATTATGATAATTTCTCGCGTACACTTGCGTAAACTAAAATTTTAGGTTCTTTTACGGCTGCGCCATGTTTTATGCTTGAATAAAACAATATTTTACATTATGTCCTTCGCCGTTATTCGAAGCCATAAACATATTTTGAGATGGAAGCCCTTCCGTTTCCGGCCGCATAGTACTTTGTCTGACAGTTTTTAGTTCCTCTTTTGTACGCTAGGGGCGCTAGTGACGTCCGCCGGCCATGTTCACCAGTTATTTGCGAGTTCATTTTCACTTCATTGGCGTCCTAACTTTCGAGCCGCAAAGACGTTCCTCAAGAGAACGTTAAATAATAAAATATTTTTAAAATAAATTATTTTTAAAAAAGAAACGCTGTTAGCGTTCGCATACTTTCGATTTCAATTTTGATTTTTCATATTGAAACCGTTAAAATAAAATTTATAAAAAATAAATTAATCTCTTTTTAAAAATAAACGCTGTTAGCGTTCGTTCGAATAGTTTAATTTTTTATATCGAAATTGTCGAAAGGTATATTTAAAAAATGTCTGACGGTAGTAGTGAAAGTTCTTCATCCAGTAATAAAGGTACGCGTAAACGTAAAAGTGATTCTTTAGGTAAGCACAGTGTGAAAAGATCGCGGTTGGAGACCAAGGTTTTGGAAAACCTATCTAAACAAGTAGGTAAGTGAGATTCAAAATTTTTTATCGAATGCTTATCCACCTCAGCCTTTTTGGTACCCTCCCGAAAATAGTACGAACGTTGAGGAACCGATTACAGAGCCGTCCTTGCATGAAGAGCCCGCTCCAACGGCTCCGAATTTTGAATTTGATTTGACAACGAATTTGAAGGAACCTTCCGTTCCGAAGGCTTCTCAGGCACATTTAGATTTATTAAATTCATTACAACATTTTAAAACTGATAATTGGACAAACGTTCGTTATGTCGATATTCAAAAAACATATTGTGCACGTCCTGGGTTCGTTGATTTGGAGGCAAATGACGAATTAAAGCAATTTGAAGTTCAAAATAACCGTGCAGCTACTGATAAATCGCTTGGTGCTATTACACGAGCACTTATTTTGCAAAGTGAGGCTTTAAAAAAGGGCGTATCCGCTTTACTCCAGTGGACACAAGATGTCGATATTTTAGATAGCGAGTCACTTGTTTCAAAAATCAAAGAAGTGTTCACTGGAGATTTTCAAAAAATCTCATTAGATTGCTTGCAGTTAGTCTGTGGCCGAAGAGCTGACATTATTGAACAAAGACGCGATGCCTATATTAACTTGATTAAAGATAAATGGTTAAAAGATGTTTTGAAAAAGATCCCACCGTCTCAAGAATATTTATTTGATAAAGAGCCCTTTTTACCCGGCTGACTGTCAAGTCACCCGGGTTATGTAGATCGCGCGTTTCTATGTATGTGGGTTCGTTCGTTCGTATGTAAGTAATATTCTTTATTACCACGTTTCTCCTAAACGGCTGGATGGATTTTGATGAATGAGGTATCGTTAGAATCGTCTCCATCTCGATTGTGCTCTAGGATACTTTTTATTTCGATAAATCAAATAGTGCGGCTAAAAAATGCAACAATGTGTGAATTTTCAAAATGAAAATCACGCTATCATATCAAAATCCATGTCAAAATCAAGAGGTTGGTGGACTGATATCAAATATAATTTTTTTAAAAATCTAACATGACATCTTCGAAGACTAAATCGAGTCTCAAAATTTTTGAAAATCTATTTTTCGCCCTAAATAGAATTGCTAACCAAAACGCAAACTAAAACTTTCTATTTAGTCACACGCAACGTTTAGAACAAACTGCATCGAAATTGGTTTAGCCATTTAGGAGATATCTCATATTTAAGAAATAACTTACGCATTTAATTTAGGTACTCACAGAGCCATCTGTGTGTCAACTGTGACAACAACGTTTAGGAAAATGCGCACGGCATCGAACCCTAGATACCTACATAATAATAAAATTGTAATTTAATTTTGTTTTGTGATTGATAAGATAATGCTGTTTCCAACTTTTCAGTTCAGCCGGGTTTTTTTATTTTTGAATAAATTGCTTGTTAGAATTTTTAAAAAATAATGGTGGAGTTAGTAAAATTTTTCCTATTCCAAAATCCTCTTTCTCTGCGCAAGAGAAGAGAAATGCATCAGGGTCCCAGCGTGCGCAACCTGGACCCAGCGTCTCTCATTTAGCGGGTCGCTTTGGAGCACCCCTGAATGTATTTAGGTACCCGCCACCCCAAGCGGTGCGGGCTTTTTACCAAAATGCCTTTAACTACGACTTCCCTGCACAGGGTAATCATGAACGAATGTTTCGGCCCAACTTTAGAGCACAGTCATTTGCCCCACGTCAACAGAACCCAGGAAACTTTAGGAAGCCGTTTAGCCGGCCCGGGGGGACATCAAAGCAAAATAACTCTCAACGTGGAAAAGGAAATAAAAAATATTGACTCGAACCGGGTGTTTCGGGGGGGGAAGCTACAGACGTTTGTGGATTCCTGGAAAAAACTTGGCGCACCCCCGCAATTACTAAAAATAATTACCGGCTACAAAATTCCATTTCAAAGCAAACCTCCATTAGTAAAACCACAACTAATCAGTACTCGATATCAAACGGTCCCATCCAATCCGATGGACCAAATGATAAACAACTTGGTAGAGCAAAATATTATAGAATATGCCCCCGAAACACCCAGTTTTTTGTCAACCCTATTTTTAACCCCAAAAAGCGATGGGTCAATGCGCCCGATTTTCAATTTAAAGCGTTTAAACCAATTTGTGAAAGTAACCAAGTTCAGGCTAATATCAATTCAACGTATTCCAGATTTTTTACAACCAAACGATTGGTTGATAAAAATAGATTTAACTCAGGCATATTACCACGTCCCAGTGTCTCAGAGGCATCGTTGCTTTCTCCGGCTTTCTTACAGGGGCCAACTGTTCCAAATGACCTGTTTACCTTTTGGCCTTGCATCAGCACCAAAGGTCTTTGCGTCCCTTTCAAACTGGACTGCAGAATTATTTCGAGAAAAGGGAATTCGAATAGTTGTATTTCTAGACGACTTTTTAATTGCATGCCAGGACAGGTCAAAACTTGTGAGCCAAACGAAAACGGTAATCAAAACAATGAATATGTTAGGTTGGACGGTAAACATAAAAAAGTCGAGTCTTGTTCCGAAAAAATCAATAGAATATCTAGGTCTAATATGGGATACTTTTCAGAACCAAAAGCTGCTTCCAGAAAAGAAGGTGCGGAATCTGATAAAAGTCATATCAGTTTTGTTGAATCGGAAGAAGGCGAGTCTTCGGGAAGTTCAAAGTATAGTAGGGAGTCTAAATTTTGCACGTCTCGCTGTTCCTCAGGGCCGTCTCAGGTTTCGTCACTTGTTAGCTCATTGCAACACCCTACTTCAGAGCCCTTTACAGAATCGTTATACGCTCCCAAGTACAACAATCAGGGAGCTAGTCTGGTGGAAGAACAATTGTCACAATCCATCCAGACTCCACCCACCCTCCACTACGCATTTTCTGACGACAGATGCAGCGGACTCGGGATGGGGAGCAGAACTGAACGGGATTCGAGTGTCCGGCGATTGGTTAGGCGAAGAAGAACACTTTCCGTCGAACCACAAAGAAATGTTGACTGTACTGAAATGTTTGTCCCGATTCGGTCCTTTTCTGAGTCATACGTCACTGCTGTTACAGTCCGACAATCTTTCAGTCGTGACCTATCTGAGGAACGAAGGGGGGATTCGATCGGAAAAACTAATGAATTTGACGTTTCAGATTTTCAAAATTTTAGAACGTTACGACATTCATCTAGTAGCCCATCACATTCCGGGGAAGTACAACAACGTTGCCGACCGACTGTCGCGGAAATCCATAATACCAGAATGGCATCTCGTCCCAACGATAACGAAGGTAATATTTATGAAGTGGGGCGTTCCAGAGATAGATCTGTTTGCATCTGCACGAGCCCATGTCGTACAAAGGTATGTAAGTCTAGACCAAAAGGACTCTGCAGCATGGAGACACAACGCGTTTGCATGGGAATGGGACTTCAATCTGGCGTGGGTCTTTCCTCCCCCAAATCTGATCCCAAGAGTTCTAATGCACCTGAATCGAGCAAAAGGTACGTACCTAATAGTAGCACCGAAGTGGCCTCGTGCATTTTGGAGAGCGGATCTCAAAATGAGAGCGAAAGCCCCACCATTCACAATTCAAAGGTTAGATATGGTTCTCATAGATCTGTCAACAGGCCTTCCTCCACCGAAGGTTCACGACATGACAATAGAGGTTTGGAAATGTGGGGGTGGTCTCGGGATGTAGAATCATGGTCTTATCAACAAAAGTCTTTGCTACTTTCAGGATGGCGAAAATCAACCTTAAGTACTTACAAACCGGCCTGGGAGCGCTGGGTTAGGTGGTGTCATTCTTCAGGAGTTATTGTCACAAGTCCATCTGGGGCAGATTTAGCTAGATTTTTGGCTGACCTTCATCTAAAAGAAAACTTAGCTTATCGTACGATTCTAGTCAATAAGTCCGTAGTATCCACTCTGTGTAGTACGGATGGAGGGTCGCGTCTTAGTTCACATGTACTAGTTAAACAAATTTTAAAATCTATAGCCTCTAAATGTAATAAGAGGTATCGCGACAACACTGTGTGGGATACTAGTATCTTGATATCTTGGCTGTCACAAAATAATCCAAATTCTGAAAGCTTGTATGACGTTTCGCGAAGAAGCGCTATTCTTTTACTACTTTGTTCAGGACGTAGGGTCCATGATTTGACACTACTGAGTATTTCTCAAGACCTATTTGTTAGTAATGAGGATGGCTCTGTGACTCTATGGCCCATATATGGATCAAAAACTGATACGTCCTCACATATTCAATCCGGATGGAAATTATTACCAAATGTAGGAAATGTTAATCTAGATCCAGTTTTTTGGATAAAAAGATTAGTTACCTTGGGGATGAATAGGAGAGAACAATCAGGTGTTAATAATCTATTTGTATCAGTGCAAGGTAAGCCTAAAGCTGCTTCTAGAACAGTTATTGCAGGATGGGTAAAAACTGTTTTAGAAGGAGCAGGCGTAGGGGCAACCCCAGGGAGTGTCAGGTCAGCAGTCGCGTCGAGAAGTTGGTTTGATCGCGAACCAGTAGAGACAATTTTGCAAAGAGCAAATTGGCAATCGGAAAATACTTTTTTAAAATTTTACAGAAAGCAAATTAGATCGGTGCACAGTAATGTTTCAATGAGCACCTCTTTGGGGGCGCTCTTTGAACCATTACGGGAGTAGATTCTTAATAAGTAGTCTCTATCTATAGATGTAGTTCTAATTACATTACATAGTTACCTATAATTATGTAAAAATTATTTAAAGGTTACATTGATTACATTGATTTTAAATTACATTGAAGTTATAATAATAATATTAAGTACCTACATAGGTAAGATATTAACGTAAACCTTATTGAAATTGATTCTTTATTTGCATGTTCTTTTTTAGTTGTATGTATATTCTGATTTTTATTTTTATTTGTACCAATAGTAATAGTATAACAATAGTACATATTAAATAATCACATTGGCGTCCTGTTCACCAGGCGAGAACAAACACTGTCTCAAAATATGTTTATGGCTTCGAATAACGGCGAAGGACATAATAGCAGAGTTTTACCTACCATTAAAACTCTTGTTATGTCTGGAGCCTTATTCGAAGCCATACAATAAGTTCTGCCTGGTTAAGTCTAGATACTTAAATATATATTACTCTAAGCATTCAGGTATTCAGGGTATTCAGGCATGTATCTTTTGAGACTCAATGAAGTGAAAATGAACTCGCAAATAACTGGTGAACATGGCCGGCGGACGTCACTAGCGCCCCTAGCGTACAAAAGAGGAACTAAAAACTGTCAGACAAAGTACTATGCGGCCGGAAACGGAAGGGCTTCCATCTCAAAATATGTTTATGGCTTCGAATAAGGCTCCAGACATAACAAGAGTTTTAATGGTAGGTAAAACTCTGCTATTAAACTTTGTATATTGTATTCACGGGTAGAAATGTTCCTAGTCAGAAGCTTGGACTTGTATATAATCTGTGCTTTGATTGGAAATTGATTGGAAAACGATGTATGACATTTCGTTCTCCGCTCCTCAACTCTTCCGATTCCGAATGAGTTGCTATTTTGATGACAATGTCAATGTCAATGAATGATTGAGATCTTTGAGGGTAGGTATCTCTGTGGATGTGGGTAGTCTGTGCTCTGCGGTCTAATGTCTAACGATCATTGTGTATTTAGTTTGTTGATTTTCCCCGCCTATTTCTGTTCCTTATTAGCTGCAAACGGTTTGTACCTTCAGTACCTACGATGTATTTTATGTGTTGTGTTAACTTGTGTTGTACCAGGTTGTACAAATTTGCGAAAGGCCGCTGTATTCCATATTCCCAGTGTGTAGTGTAATCAGACTCAAAAAGTGGCTTGATTGTTTATGCAGTGATTTGTTGAGAAACGTGAGTTTGAACGAGATTTCGAGAACGAGAACGAGACGCACTGGTCACATCACACATCACAGAAACCTAAGATTTATCAGTGTTTCTCTAGGTACTATATTATGCATGTATTATACATATAAACCTTCCTGTTGAATCACTCTATCTATTAAAAAAACCGCAACAAAATCTGTTGCGTAGTTTTAAAGATCTAAGCATTGCTTAAATCTTTAAAACTACATAGGGACAGACAGCGGGAAGCAACTTTGTTTATTATACAATACCTATACCTACTATGTAGTGTTAAGAAAAAAATTAAAAAATAATAATAAATGATTAACTATGTTTCGTTGTTTTCTATCAACAACACCTTCTTTCCCTTAGGCCACTGACCTCTACTATGGCATTGATCTCAATAGTACACATTGAGATCAATGCCTTATTTATTTATTTATTTATTTATTTATTAATATTAAACTTAGATACTACTTTACAGAATTCTTATTCTAAGGCGTATATCTAAGGACACATAAATTAAAACAAAAAACAATATAACATAGTATAAAAACTGAGTAAAAACATAAAGATAGGAAAATTTTCTTCATTGGGTTTCACAGTAACCTAAACACTCTCTCTCAATCAACTTCCATCCATCCGCAAATATATCGAACTGAGGATGGTTGGTGATCAGCTCATTTAAGTTACGTTGTGCCCGGGAGATAGGCGACTCCTGGCAATGCTGCGTGCGCGCCCACTCTGGCTCGAAGAAGCGCACCCTACCAGGGCGGAACCTGGCTCGTTGTTCAGGGACACACAACCGGCTCGCTTCACTCAGCAAAGTAGGACAGTCGGTAACACCTCGCAGTATACGGCATAGATTCAGCATTTGATCACACAGTCGTCTAGTTTCAAGAGAATTAAAACCAAGGGCTCCTAGGAGAAAGTTTGTAGGGTACATGTACGGGTAGTACCCATACATTTTTTTATAAAAATATCGCAGAAACCGTTTTTGAACTTTCTCAAGCATTAGCGAGTAAGTAACTTCGTACGGGTTCCACACACAGGAACTATATTCTAATTTTGATCGGACTAAAGAAGTGTATAGTAATTTGATTGCATTTAAGTTAGTGAAATTATGACTGTTTCTGGCTACAAATCCTAATCTTCTAAAACAGGTGGCAGTAAGAGTACGGATATGGTCATGAAAGTTGAGTTCCGTGTCAAAGTTTACTCCAAGGTCTCTTACTGAGTGGCATCTCGCGATGGTCTCGTCACACAACGTATATTGAGCAACGATACTTTTTGTGGAACGAGTGAAGCTAACTACCTGACATTTGGAGATATTAAAGTGAAGCCGGTTTTTGTCACTCCATGCTTGGATTGCGTTCACATCTTGTTGCAAGTCTGCACAATCCCGCGATGTTAGGATTTTACTAAATATTTTAACGTCATCAGCATAAATCAGACAGTTACTTTTAGTGATACTTCTGTCTAAATCGTCTATCATAACTGTAAAGAGTAGTGGTCCAAGTGAAGAGCCTTGACTTACACCAGATCGTGTGTGATAGGGGGGAGAATCATAACACCCAAGTCTAACAAACTGTTCCCGATTACTCAGATAGCTGGCAAAAAACTTTAGAAGATTTGGGGCAAAGCCATAGGAGCTTAGCTTTTCTAAAAGCACATCATTGTCCACTTTATCAAATGCCTTTTTGAAATCAAGGTATATAACGTCAACTTGACTGTTTTCGTCCATTCCTTTAGATATAAAATTTACCAATGTAAGTAGGTTTGTGTTGACTGACCGTCCCTTTCTAAAGGCGTGTTGCGAGTTGCTGAGGTATGGTGATATTTGTTTATAAATGATATTGTGTAGGATACTTTCAAAAATTTTTGCAAACGAGGATAAGATCGCTATGGGCCGGTAGTTCTCAACAAGTGCTTTATCTCCTGATTTATGTATAGGTGTTACTCGAGACACTTTCCATCGTGTAGGATACGTGCTAGTCAGTAGTGATAAATTAAAAATATGAGTTAGCGGTAAAGATAACTGGGCCTTAAAAGCTTTAATTACAAACGATGGCACATTGTCTGGTCCTGTGGAACATTTTGACTTTAGCCTTGAAATCTGGTATTCAACTTCAACTTCAGAAATATTGGATACGCTTATGAGACTGTTGTTTCCTGCAGCAACTACATGTTCTGCACAGAGCGATGGTGTAAGTGGCAGAAATACGCTTTTAAAGTAATTTGCATAAGCTATGGCTGCATTTGGACCACTGTAACAAGTGCCATCATGTGTAATCGAAGGTTCAAACCCTCCCTTAGTTTTTAAGTTAGACACGTGGTTCCAAAAAGCCCGTGGATTCACAACCAGCTCGTCTTGTAGGTGTGCTACATGGTCGTCATATGCTAGAGACGTTCTTATCTTTATACTTGATCTAATAGCGCTAAAAAAGCTATATACATGTGGATCTTTATTCATCTTCCATTGTTTATGCAATACATACTTTAGTTTAATATCTGCTATTATGTCTTTTGTGTACCAGGTGGGATAGCGCCTAGTTGGCGAGGGTTGACGTACTTTCTTTGGAATACAAGAATTAAAACTATTATAAAGTGAGTCATACAGAGAGTCAACTGCCTTATTTACGTCAGTTTCTAAGAGAATATCATTCCAGGATGTGTTTAGTATACAGTTATAAAGTGATATAAAATCTGCCTTACCAAAATTCCAGTCTGTAGCGGCTTCGATATTGCTAGCCTTCATTTTGTTATCTACTGGTGATCCACCACAGCTTATCATCACATCAAGAGGCGGATGGAATTTGTCTGCACGTTCCACCAGGCCATCCTCAGCTATACTCACATTCACATCACTTATACCTGAACTTATCAATACAACATCTAATTTACTACTACGAAGGTTATAAATATAGTTATGCTCTATGAGATCACAGTAATTTAAAAAATACGACATATAATTGTTAATATTAACAGTAGCACTATTAAGGTTCAGGTCACCAAGAACAATAATGGACGAACCCTTTATCTTCTCTATATTATTCTCTACCTGGCAAAACCAGTTCATATATTCACTATCTTTGGCACTAGGACTTATGTAAATTATACACACATAATAAACTCTACCGTTATATTTGATGGTAGCCCACAGATCTTCACAGTCTATAGCAGTGGTCGTCACACTTTTCTGGCCAAGGGCCGCATAGGACAATGTGAGGTATCACTGCGGGCCGCACATTCTTGAATTATTTATTTGACGATTTTTCGAAATTTCTATACGTATGGGGTAAAATCCTAGTAGGTTTAACTACCTACTAACGAACTTGAAACTTAGCACAATTTTGCGGTGCTCAAATACTCGCAGCTTGTTAATTTCTATTCTATGGTCTGACATAACTCACTTTGCTCGCAATATACCTACTCATGAAGTTATAATGCGAGCGAATAGAGCTCTAAGCCAAGCGAGCGAAGCGAGCCGAATTTTTGCAAGTCAAATGCAATTTGTGACACCTTATTTTTTTTGCGGTGATCAAAGAAAAAACTCGCTGTTTATCGGTTCTTATTCTGTGGTTAGACTACTCATTTTACTCGCAATATATACCTTACTCGTGAAGTTAAATGCGAGCGAAGCGAGCCGAATTTTTTAGGACAAATGCAACATGTGACACCTGATTTTGTTTGCGGTGATCAAGGTAAAAACTCGCTGCTTATAGATTTTTATACTTTACTACAAGTTAAATGCGAGCGAAGCGAGCCGAATTTTTTAAGACAAATGCAACATATTGTGACACTTGATTTTGTTTGCAGTGATCAAAGAAAAAACTCACTGCTTATAGGTTCTTATACTTTACTTAGACTTTACTAACTTTTTTCGCAAAGTATCTTCCTCATAAAGTTATATGCGAGCGAAGCGAGCCGAATTTTTTTAAGACAAATGCAATATTGTGACACTCGAGTTTGTTAGCGATGATCAAAGAACAAACTCGCTGCTTATCGGTTCTTATTCTGTGGTTAGACTTAACTCACTTTGTTCGCAATATACCTTACTTGTGCAGATAGGTAAATGCGAGCGAAGCGTGTCAAATTTTTTAAGACAACTACAACATCTGACACTTGATTTTGTTTGCGGTGCTCATAGAAAGGCTCGCTGCTTGTCGGTTCCTATTTTGTGGTCAGACATAAATCACTTTGCTCTCATTATACCTACTCAACTCATGAAACTAAAATGCGAGCAAAGCGAGCTCCAAAACAAGCAAACAAAGCAAGCTTCCTTATCTCGAAGTTTTTAATTCAATTACAATTATTATTGTAGTAACGTAGGTAGCTCGCATTCATCATCATTATTTCCTTGCCCTTTTCCAACTAGGTTGGGTCGGCACAACATGTTCTCCTCTAACGCGGTAGAATCATTACCTACTGAAATTGTTTGCTTGGTCGCGGGCCAATATCGTCCGCGGGCCGCACAAATATCGCCCGCGGGCCGCATGCGGCCCGCGGGCCGCACTTTGACGACCACTGGTCTATAGTCTCTAAATCGCAACGACGATGAACTTCGATTCCTAATTTTGCCGCCAAGAGCAGTCCTCCTCCTTTTCTCGACTGCCTATCGCGTCGAAGTATGTTCCAATCGCATGGTACTAGCTCAGCATCATTTATTGACGAATCTAGGTTAGTTTCTGTTACTGCTATGAGATCTGCGTCCAATGGGATCAAGTTTCGTCGGAAATAACTGAGTTTTGTTTTAAGCCCATTTACGTTCTGATAAATGGCATGGAAATACTGTACACTCTGCTTAGTTTGAAAGCGGTACTTCTGTGCTCCCCGTTCCTGATACATTTTGGCCGAATGTGCGGGGACGACTGTACCTACTCGTGACACATCCGGCACCTCGTTGAAACCATTCCCGTACCTCCGTTCCTTCAGGCCATGACTCAGGATCCATAAACAGGTGGAATGTACTTTCTGGGATAGTCATAACAAATGATGCATAACGATCATGTTTTAGTTGTAGCTTACGGATTTCAAACCCCTTTTTCGTACTCCTCTGTTCCATATGGGCAATGACCGCTTCCGATGTGGTATTAGATTTAAAAAAACAAGCATGTAGCTTTTTTGTCCGCTCTACCGTCTGCAGCTGGTCTTTTTGCTGACCACTACCTCTTATAAAATGTTGTTTAATACGCTTAGTTTTTCGGTTCTGATGTATTTGCCAACCCGTGCCATTATCTTCTTCGCAATCAGAGTCGACTTCGACTTCTTCAATGCAAGGTTGTTTAGTCGTAACATTCAAAGATAATCTTTGGTTTTTGAATTTAATTTCTCTCTGGGCCTGGTCAGGGTCTATGACCATCAGTGGAGCAAAAACGTTACCATCAGTCAGATTTCGCTTTGTGTTTGAATTTCTTAAGTTTTTGTCGGCGACTGTACATTTGGAAGTACTGGGTATAGGAGATTTTACCTTTTCTTCAACAACTTTCAACTTCTTGTTGGCGAAATCTATTTCATGTTGTATTTTATTTTTTGTACTAAGCAGTTCACTAACCTGGTCGTTGTTGGATTGTATCAGAGATTTCAGGAGACGATACTCTTCTACGATGTTTTCCGTGGAGCTGTGATGGCCATCTACATCAATTCTCAAGCAGTCAACCTTGTTGTTCAGGTCAAAAACTTCAGTTTTTATTTCTGTGAATAGTTTTGTTAGGTTATCTATTTTAGTTTCTTGGATCCCTAACTGGTTGGTAATTGTGGTTCTGAGATCCCTAACTTCAGAGAGTATAGCATTGCTTATCATGACGTGTTCCCTATTAGAGGAAGTGGGCTGGCTTGCGCTTGTTGGTGTTGGTTCGAAATTGGAAGTATTTTTTACTTTTTTTCTAAAAGTCACATTAAGATGTCTGGGAGAGTCATTAGTGACAGATGTCATTTCATTATCATTCATATGGCATTGTCTTTGTAGTTTGGGTGTCGTAAGATTACATTTGGCATTTTTCACGATGCAAGGTCCGCATTTCCATCTCGCTTTGCTCTCAGCACTCATAGTACAATAGTGTCTGTCAGTTACAGTCGAACAGGTGTCTAAATGAAGCTTTATATTGCATGATGAGCAAGTCATGAAATGTTTCGTCAAGAACGGCTGACAACATTTACTACACGTTCCAATACGTGTCGGAGTTCGAATTGGCGCCATCTCAACAATTCCCAAAGAACTTCAGTCGATCACACCACACTATTATCAAGTTAGAATCAATTTCTCGATAGATGGCTCTGCGTGTTATTTATGCTGTTGGAGTATTGAAAAATAAAAAGTACTGAATAGTTCCCACTGATCGAAATTTATGTTTCCAACGACATAATTACACTTCTGGAACCTATATGAGATGAAAATAACACCACTTTCACGATATAATCTGTTTTGCACGGCGCGAAAAGTTTCAAGTCTTTCGGCGGTTGATTCAAGAAATGTCTTGTGATTTGAATTTTACTGAATGGTTTTGCGAGAAAACGTTCCCGAAGCTAACTTGGCACTAGATAACTATAATTTTAATAAAATCTAATCTAAAACCACACTTTTATAATTATCACGAATTTTTCAAAAATGTTACAAATTTAGAGATGTTTAACAAACAGCGCCACCTGGCGGACCACCTGGCCTTAGAAATATTGAATGAAAAAAGCAATCCTACCAAATTAATTTGTTTGGCAGAATGACAATTCTGCTCGGTGCCGGTGTAGCAGAAAAAAAAAAAAAAAAAAAAAAAAAAAAAAAGAAACGTCATACATCGTTTTCTGATAGCCAATCAGGAGCGAGTAACATCTATATAATCTGTGAACACAAGTCCACACTAAAATGTTCCCGACATTTCCATCTGATACGTAGATACGTAGTATCTCTACCTAATCTGTGATTGTATTTGAGAACTTCTGTAGAACTAAAAAGGAGGGCTTTTTGGCGGGAATTTGAGAAGTCATGTTTCGTTTTTGTTTTATTTTCCAAAACTTGTGTTTCTTCGAATGTTAATGTGTAATAATGGTGGATTATTAACCGTTAAGTGTTCGTGAATGTGCATAGGTGTGGGCAAGTGAAACAAAATTGGATAACGTTGCTTTTCGACTTCTCCCAAAAAGTCCGAGTTGATGTTTCAGTAAAGCCCCACATCTTTACTGAGGCACAAGGGGAGGGGTGGGATATTATATTTATGTATTGTAATATGTATTTATATAACTTATTTATCTATAAACTTGAAGCATAATAATTACTTGACACTGGCTGAATGCACAAGTCGTGCGAAGCCAAAATAAAGAAAAAAAAAAAAAAAAAAAAAACTAAAAAGGAGGGAAAACTTATAGTGCTACCACACGGTCTGCAGACACGTTGGCAGACCGTCTGCCAGACGGTCTGCCAGACGGTCTGCCAGACGGTCTGGCAGACGGTCGGATCCTTGAATACATAATAGTAACCACGGTCCAAATGAGGAGTGTTGCCAGCTGGCTAAACGAATTTACCTCTAAACTTAGATGGAAATCCCTTCGAAAAATAGGTCTTTCCAACGTGTGTACGCGCTATAACAAAACTGACTTGTCACTGTTACTGTGTCTCATGTCATGGTAACAGTGACAGCCCACAAGAAGGTATGATATTGTAATGTCTACACAACGACGGAATAAAAAAAATACGGAACTTTATAGTCCGACACAAAATAATAGAAACAAATGGGGGCGCCACTGTGCAAGCTAAATACGCGAAATAGATAAATTCTATTTTAGAAGTAAATTATTACTTCTGACTGACATCTTCGGCACCTGTATCATAGACAAGAAACCTGTACTTTACCATAGATTAGTAGAGAAAGGGTTTCCAAAGTACTGAAATTTTAGTTGCCGTGTCTACCCGTTTTTGCCGGACTATACGCGTGTGATCATAAAGGGATGTTCGATATTTCGGATTGTATCGATATTTCGTATCGCAATGTATCGTAAAGTGTTGTATCGAAATAAAAAGTCAATTAGTCAATTATTTATTTTACTATAGGTAAATTATCTTTACAAAATAATCCAAAGCGATAATCTAGGTACATAGGTATTTGAGATCAGTAAAAATAATCCTACTTTAAAAGTAAGCACTATTATGAAATTAATTATTATGAATAGGAACCACTATCGGGATCCATAGGAAGATTAAGATATTTAAATTTAAAAATAAACACAAGAAAAATGTAACAATAAACACATAACATCAATAAAAATTAACAACAATAATAACAGTTTATTATTATGTAAGAATTAATATCTTCTACCCTAACTACCTACCATGGTAGTAAAGAACTAGGTTCTTCGCAGTAGGTCATACAAGTTCTCCCTAAGGTTGGCCAATTGTCAGAGAACACATCACATTCTGCATCCAAACAAAGAAGAGCATTTAGATGACGTTGTGCGCGGCATACAGGGGATTGTTGATGAACTACAGTACGGGGCGTTCTTGGAGCAAACAGAGGTATACGCCCAGGGCAAAATCTGGCGCGATGCTCCGGTACATACAGTCTGCTTACCTCAGCGAGTAATTCGGGGCAGTTGAGTACTCCACGCAGGAAAAAAAATGGTGGCAAAAATGTATGAAACCGTGCCGGTGCCGGCGCCGGCAAGTGGAAAAACGAGCAGTACATTTTCATACATTCTTGCGTCGCCGGCGCCGGTGCCGGTGCCGGTGCCGTGCCGGGCTAGTGGAAAAACGCCCATTTAGAGCGTTTGTCCGTCACGTCACCGTCAATGAGATTATTTCTGTATGAGATCAAGATGACGTGACGGTCTTCTGGTGGACAAGCGGCTATAGTAAATGTATGGTCCGCTACATCGGCGCCGTCATCTCGTTTTCGTTGACGTGACGGTGACGGCGGCGGTGGACAAACGCTCTTACTGTGAACGAAAGAATAATCTTGCTTGTAGGTACATTTCAACCTACCAACCAACGTTATATAATTAGTAGGTAGGTAAGATTAAATGAAATAGATACCTGCTAAAAGCCTGCTAACAATAAATAGGAAACCTAGACAGTCGGTTCTAATTTATTTTAAAACTCCCGAATTTGCAGGAAATCCCCCATTTGGCATCACTCCCTATTTGTCTGTCATGGTTTTTGACGGTTGGGGCCAACCATCAAAATCGTTTGATGGTCTGTGTCATATCATTGTGACAGTGACACAGACCATCACTTTGGTCTGCCGCACAGTGGCTCGATCGTATGGAGAGGGTCGGACATTCGTCTTTAAAAAAAGTTGATGTCGAAATGTGTTAATTTAATAATGGCATTGTGTTCAGTTAATTATTCTCTTCAATAGTCATTCTCGGTACTTTTGCCGTAACGGCAATATTTCATGAATAAATTGAAGAAACGTTGATTTTTATTACAATTTTGTATGGAAATGAATTTTCAAAACCTTATATCTCGACATTGCCCTGCGTTTTCGCAGTGCGGTTTTTTTTATCGTAATCTACACATAAACAGCTTCAATATCCATTCAAAACTTGCTGCGCCAAACTCTTATAAGACTAAAATACAGGATGATCTATTTTGAGTTAAAATATATGAACGATAACTTGTAATCTACTCGTACACGGTTCGAAATGTCTTAATTTAATAATGGTATCGTGTTGAATTAATGATTTTCTTCAATAGTCATTCTCGGTACTTTTGCTGTAATGGCAATATTTCATGAATAAATTGAAAAAACGTTTATTTTTATTCAAAAATTTTAGGGAAATGAATTTTTAAAACCTTATATCTCGACATTGCCGTGCGTTTTCGCGATGCGGTTTATTTTATCGTAATCTACACATAAACAACTTTAATATCCAATCAAAATTTGGTGCGCCAAACTCACAACAGACTCAAATACAGCATGCATGTTCTATTTTGAGTTAAAATATTATGAATATTAACTTAACTGATTTTCGTAATCTACTCGTACACGGCTCGAAATGTGTTAATTTAATCATGGTATCGTGTTCAGTTAATGATTTTCTTCAACAGTCATTCTCCGTACTTTTGCCGTAACGGCAATACTTCATGAATAAATTGAAAAAACGTTGATTTTTATTACAATTTTTAAGGAAATGAATTTTTAAAACCTTATATCTCGACATTGCCGTGCGTTTTCGCGATGCGGTTTTTTTTATCGTAATCTACACATAGACAGCTTCAATATCCAATCAAAACTTGCTGCGCCAAACTCATAACAGACTAAAATACAGGATGTTATATTTTGAGTTAACAATAACTCAACCAATTTTCGTTATCTACTCGTACACGGTTCGAAATGTGCTAATTGAATAATGGTATCGTGTTCAGTTAAAGATTTTCTTCAATAGTCATTCACGGTACTTTTGCTGTAACGGCATTATTTCATGAATAAATTGAAAAAACGTTGATTTTTATTACAATTTTTATGGAAATGAATTTTTAAAACCTTATATCTCGACATTGCCGTGCGTTTTCGCGATACGGTTTTTTTTATCGTAATCTACACATAGACAGCTTCAATATCCAATCAAAACTTGCTGCGCCAAACTCATAACAGACTAAAATACAGGATGTTATATTTTGAGTTAACACTAACTCAAACAATTTTCGTTATCTACTCGTACACGGTTCGAAATGTGCTAATTGAATAATGGTATCGTGTTCAGTTAAACATTTTCTTCAATAGTCATTCACGGTACTTTTGCTATAACGGCATTATTTCATGAATAAATTTAAAAAAACGTTGATTTTTGTTACAATTTTTAAAGAAATGAATATTTAAAACCTTATATCTTGACATTGCCGTGCGTTTTCTCGGTGCGGTTTTTTTTATCGTAATCTACACATAGACAGCTTCAATATCCAATCAAAACTTGGTGCGCCAAGTTGGTGCGCCAAGGGCAATGTCGAGATATAAGGTTTTGAAAATTCATTTCCATACAATTGTAATAAAAATCAACGTTTTTTCAATTTAATCATGAAATAATGCCGTTACGGCAAAAGTACAGCGAATGACTATTGAAGAAAATCATTAACTAAACACAATACCATTATTAAATTAACACATTTCGAACCGTGTACGACTAGATTACGAAAATTGATTAAGTTTAATGTTCATAATATATTAACTCAAAACAGAACATCCTGTATTTTAGTCTGTTATGAGTTTGGCGCAGCAAGTTTTGATTGGATATTGAAGCTGTCTATGTGTAAATTACGATAAAAAAAACCGCACCGCGAATACGCACGGCAATGTCGAGATATAAGGTTTTAAAAATTCATTTCCATAAAAATTGTCATAAAAATCAACGTTTTTTCAATTTATTCATGAAATAATGCCGTTACAGCAAAAGTACCGTGAATGACTATTGAAGAAAATGTTTAACTGAACACGATATCATTATTCAATTAGCACATTTCGAACCGTGTACGAGTAGATAACGAAAATTGGTTGAGTTATCGTTAACTCAAAATATAGCATCCTGTATTTTAGTCTGTTATGAGTTTGGCGCAGCAAGTTTTGATTGGATATTGAAGCTGTCTATGTGTAGATTACGATAAAAAAAACCGCATCGCGAAAACGCACGGCAATGTCGAGATATAAGGTTTTAAAAATTCATTTCCATAAAAATTGTAATAAAAATCAACGTTTTTTCAATTTATTCATGAAATAATGCCGTTACAGCAAAAGTACCGTGAATGACTATTGAAGAAAATCTTTAATTGAACACGATACCATTATTCAATTAGCACATTTCAAACCGTGTACGAGTAGATAACGAAAATTGGTTGAGTTATCGTTAACTCAAAATATAACATCCTGTATTTTAGTCTGTTATGAGTTTGGCGCAGCAAGTTTTGATTGAATATTGAAGCTGTCTATGTGTAGATTACGATAAAAAAAACCGCATCGCGAAAACGCACGGCAATGTCGAGATATAAGGTTTTAAAAATTCATTTCCTTAAAAATTGTAATAAAAATCAACGTTTTTTCAATTTATTCATGAAGTATTGCCGTTACGGCAAAAGTACGGAGAATGACTGTTGAAGAAAATCATTAACTGAACACGATACCATGATTAAATTAACACATTTCGAGCCGTGTACGAGTAGATTACGAAAATCAGTTAAGTTAATATTCATAATATTTTAACTCAAAATAGAACATGCATGCTGTATTTGAGTCTGTTGTGAGTTTGGCGCACCAAATTTTGATTGGATATTAAAGTTGTTTATGTGTAGATTACGATAAAATAAACCGCATCGCGAAAACGCACGGCAATGTCGAGATATAAGGTTTTAAAAATTCATTTCCCTAAAATTTTTGAATAAAAATAAACGTTTTTTCAATTTATTCATGAAATATTGCCATTACAGCAAAAGTACCGAGAATGACTATTGAAGAAAATCATTAATTCAACACGATACCATTATTAAATTAAGACATTTCGAACCGTGTACGAGTAGATTACAAGTTATCGTTCATATATTTTAACTCAAAATAGATCATCCTGTATTTTAGTCTTATAAGAGTTTGGCGCAGCAAGTTTTGAATGGATATTGAAGCTGTTTATGTGTAGATTACGATAAAAAAAACCGCACTGCGAAAACGCAGGGCAATGTCGAGATATAAGGTTTTGAAAATTCATTTCCATACAAAATTGTAATAAAAATCAACGTTTCTTCAATTTATTCATGAAATATTGCCGTTACGGCAAAAGTACCGAGAATGACTATTGAAGAGAATAATTAACTGAACACAATGCCATTATTAAATTAACACATTTCGACATCAACTTTTTTTAAAGACGAATGTCCGACCCTCTCCATACGATCGAGCCACTGTGTGCCGCAGACCAAATCTGTGGTTTGGTCTGTGCCGTCTGTTACGGCTATTATTCTAGTTGTCAAACTCATTGACAAAGACATTAACACGTTTGACATCTGACAGAACAGTACCTCTACTTAGAATACGAAGGCAGTGGGTTCGAATCCCGACCGTGTATGTCTTTCATTTCCGAAAATATACGAAGGCACTTTGATTGAATTATGATTGAGATTTTATTTGATTGAGTTATGAAAAATATGAGAGGATGGTTTAGGTTCTGGGTTTATCTTTTAAGGTATAAATTAATGATTTAGCTATTGGTGTTTGTTTTGGTAAAATAATAAAACATGAAATCAAATCACAATTTTAATAAATAGGTATACTTTTTTATCACATTAATTAACAAATCGTTCTTTGAACTAGGCACTGTAGACACAATAACTGTAAACCTATGACTAAAACATTATTAAATTTAACATGCTTTTTAAAATTATTTAAGACCATTATTATTGCCATTTCATGATAACATTTTCTTAATTTAAAACAAAGAAAAATAAGAGAATTACATACTTAAGAGAATTAATAAATAAGATATGTAAATAAGAATTAATAAATAATTAATTGGTAAGAAACTAATGTAAGTATTTATCTGATTTTATCCAAATCAAACTATAGTCGTATTGCTCATTATACCTACGGACTAAAATCGGACTAAAATTGAAGGAACAAATGTCATTTTTCATATATTTTTAGTCCGTATAATGAGCAATACGACTATAGGTAGGTAGGTACATTAATTTTAACTAGATGTCTGCCGTGTTTCCAACTTTATCGACTATGTCCTTCTCAGAGGTCTAATCTATCTCTATAGATACCAAAATTCTTCAAAATTGGTTTAGCAGTATGAGCGCAAAAAGGTAACAGACAGACATGAGTTAATTACACATTTATAATACTAGAATGGATTTATAATCTCTTAGGTAATTCATAATCATAATAAATAAATTAAATAATTCATAAACTTAAGACTAATTTTAGATGCCTGAACCTAAATGCTTTAAAAAAATATTTCTTGGACAACAGAAAATTCTAGCATTAAATTAGTATTCCTGTGATGAAGTGTTGTTAGTACGCGAAATGTTTTTGGCAGTCTTCTTTGGCAGCAGTTCGGCATGGATGCGCGGCATGACACCTCCCTGCGATATTGTGACTCCGTCTAGCATCCTGTCTAGTTCATCATCATTTTTGATGGCCAGGAGGATATGACGGGGAGATATTCTGAAATAATAAAAAAAGCATTTTAGGTAGGACTTGGGCCAAGCAGGATTATAAAAAAATATACTGATGACATTTGGAGTGCCAATTCTGTGGTCTCTGCCTAGGTACCCCTATTCTCCCATATTTTCAGAATTTTTCCCGATATTAGAGGTTTGTCAAGTTTGTTTGGGGGGGGAGGGGTCATGGGGGTCATCATGGCATGACCCCCATGACCCCCCCTCGGACCACGCATGAAGCTAAGAGCAATAACTCTGATTTATCAAAGCACTAACCTTGTGCGATTATTATCAGTCGCTGCGTTTCCCGCCAACTCAAGAATTTCTGCCGCCAGGTACTCCAGCGCTGCGGTCAAGTACACAGCGGCCCCGAAACCTACTCGAGGCGAGTAGTTACCACTTTTCAAGATCCTATGAATCCTTCCAACAGGTAACTTTAGTCCGGCGCGGGTACTCCGGCTTAATTTCTTTGCTCGCTTCACATGGACTGAAAGCAAAGTTTTTCATATAAGATGTGTTTTAAATGAGAATGTAAGACAATCGCCGTAATCGGCAAATTGAATTGAGTTTAAGTACCTTTAGCTTCTTTGGCAGGCATGATACAGGATCAAGATCTTTAGCAGTGCGAACTTCGAGAATCTAACACGTGCGAATAGAAAGACGTTGGCAACAGCTTTTAAATTGTTAATAATTTGGTTACTACCATTCACTCATTAATTAAATTAACATAACAAGTACAATACAAAACAAAATTGCGATGAAGCAGGAAAATGAGAGAAACTATTTTTTTCGGAAAAAACAGTTGGTCGATTTGATTTTGAAACTACCCACTTCCACTTTTTTCTCTTCATGTTTGGCTTCGCACGGTTTGTACTTTTACCTGTTTTTGTGGCAAAAGTGTAAAGAAAGTGTAAAAAAAACAGTGTTCCCAACTCCAATAAATCGTAGTCGCTAGATTCTATCTGAAAAGTCGCTAGAAAGTCGCTAAAACTGATACCATGAAACAACTTATAACTTAAATGTACAACACGATCTTCCTTTTAATTAAATACAAGATCTTAAAAGAACTAGGTAAGTAAACATAAAATCACAACGACAATTAGACAATTAGACAATTATTTATTTAAAAACTTAGACTAACATTACAGAAAAGTCATTGACAGTCTATTCTTATAATGAAAATTATATGTACATCTTTAATTATTTTTTCAAGTTGACTTTTTGTATTTTCCACCCTTCCATTACCTACCCATAAACTGTTTTGATTTTTAAGTTTGGTTGAAGTCTAAAAGGCGCTCTAAATATTTAGTCGCTAACACAAGAGCAAAAATCGTTATTTCTAGCAACAAAGTCGCTAAATTGGCAGCACTGGTAAACACGTTGCTTTTGACTTAGACATATATAACTTTTTGACATTGAATAAAATGACAGCTGACGTCCACCACTCTGCCGGAGTGCCGGCTAACAGTGATGCCAGATGGGAAGGGATTCTCTGTAAATTCGGGGGTATTTCTTGGTTCCAGGGGAGATTTTCACGGGGAAAAAATTATAATAAGAATATGAAATAATAATGATAAGAATGAGAAATGAGAAACATAGCAATATTTGATAAACAATCATTTTATATTATCATTTTAATAATTATTTTAGTCAATGCGCGTTAAAAACGCACGTCCAAAAACGTTTGTCAAAGACGATTAGTATAATTTTGTGTTTAAAGTTGGTGTCAGTCATTGTCAGTATCCCCCTTGTATCCCCCGAAAATTTTCGGGGGATACTACTAATACTAAGTTTGGGGAGCTATCTGGCAACAGTGGCAACATTGGAAGAAGCGGACGGAGTACGGAGGTTTGTTTTTGAGTTTGATTGATTGAGGTTATATTATTTATGGTGGATGGAGTTTCACTTCACAGTAATTTTGCTTACGTTATTTGTTGATTTGATTTTGATTAAGAAATTTTCCAACAGTACCTAACAAATAAAATGCGTGGCAGTAGGCCAAATAACAGAGGAGGATTATGGCGGGGAGGTTCCTCGAGAGGCCGCAGTTTTAGAGGAAATCGTGGAAACCGCTCAGATTCCGGTCAATGGCAGAATCGCAACAATACTTTCTCAGCTCCGAAATGGGTAAATAAGCCTAGAAGAGAGACTCCTGGGAAAAGGCTGAATGAAGAGGAAATTGGAGTCACAGAATCCATGAGCAAGCATGAAGGTTTTAATGGAATCATCAAGTCCAGGTACAGTCTTGGTACAGTTGTCACAATGGATCTAGGCATTCGTGAAATTAGGCTTTTCGCTGCGCAGTACAAACTTTTGTATCAAAAAGCATCGAAACGCCTAACTTCGCAAATGCCAAGACCGTGTAGGTCATTATCTTGTTTTATTTCATGAATGTCTAATTATTATTATTTTTTGTAATACACAGGCAGCTCTAGCTGATGCGTGTATATCCTATTTATTGTCAGTGCACTTTAAATATTTGTCCAGAATAATATTTTTATTTTTATTTTTTATGTCTCCTTTGTTCTTGCAATCTGCCCTTAAGGGCATTGAGCGAGAGTTTCGTCCCTGCTTCACGCTTGACATGGATGGAGTACACCCAGTGGCATCTCCATATTTTTTTCCTGTGCTATATTAGATCTTGAGGGGCTGTCCTCTTTAGCCTGCTAAAGGTTTTGGTGTTTTTCATGAGATTGTTGGCAAGCTCATTTGGGTGTAGCTCCATTCGTTTGGCATAAGATCTCAGTTTATTTGCCACCTCCTGTTTAATCGTCGGCACCTCTAGGTCGTGATGGAGCTGACAGTTTGTAATATACCACGGTGCATTCGATATCATGCGCAGCATTTTAGATTGGAAGCGTTGAAAGATTTCCAAGTTTGAGTTCGCAGCTGTACCCCACAACTCGGCTCCATAGGACCACATAGGTTTTAGAATGCATTTGTAGAGGAGTAGTTTGTTCTCCATGGTAAGTTTGGATTTTCGACCCATAAGCCAGTAAAGTTTCCTTAGTTGAAGACCAAGAGCCTTTCTTTTCGTGAAAATATGCTTCTTCCATGTGAGGCGTCTATCTAAATGCATACCCAGGTAGCGCACGTTTTCACTTTGAGGTATTTGGACTCCATTTAGTTCGACTACGGGACACGTGCCGTGTCTAAGGGCGAATGTTACGTGTACTGACTTGGTTTCATTTGCCTTAATGCGCCAGTCTTTGAGCCAAGTAGAGACGTCGCTTAGGCTCCTTTGTAGCATGGTCGAGGCAACAGTTGGGTTTTCGTGAGTTGCTATTAGCGCTGTGTCGTCAGCAAATGTGCCCACCAGGACACCCTCCGTTGACGTTGGTAAGTCGAAAGTATATATGAGATATAAGGTTGGGCCCATTACGCTGCCCTGGGGGACACCAGCCTTTATATTATGGAGTGCAGTTCTTTCGTCTCCAAGCTTTACATAGAAGTGCCGCTGATGAAGGTATGACTTAATCAGTAAGTAGTGGTTTATGGATAGAGCTTTCCGTATCTTGTGCAGCAGGCCCTCATGCCAAACGCGATCAAAGGCCTGAGAGATATCCAAGAAGACAGCAGAGCTGTATTTTTTGTGTTCAAATGATTCGTTTATCCTCTCCACTAATCGGTGGACTTGCTCAATTGTTCCATGGGCGGCACGGAAGCCAAATTGATGTGAAGGAATTAGTTGAGCTGAGACTATTTCAGAAGCAAGTCTTTTCATCAATAGAATTTCCATTATTTTTGAAGCGAGTGGAAGCAAACTTATCGGGCGATACGACGCAACATTTTCGGGATCCTTGCCAGGCTAATATAATATAATTAGAAAATAATTCAATGTATTCTCCGTTGTAGATATTCTGATTTCCAAGTCTCGGAGATAAATGAGAAAGGTGAGATTGCGAAGCTGACGGACAAGTCTCCCCCCTCGCCCCCGCCTGAAGAGCAGGTGGACGAGGACGAAGACCTGCTCCTCTCCAAGTACAACGTGGAGATCCTGCCCATGGACACTTGGGATAAGATCAACAAGCTGGTCGTTGCTTCTGCAGCGCCTTCAGAGAAAGTTGAAGTAGGAATTTTACTTAAGAACTCTTCTGACTACTTACTTAAGATTCTGTTTTTTTACTATTATTATTTAATGCACGGGCAGCTTATAAGCTGATGAGTGCATATCCAGTTATTGGTCAGTGCACTTAAAATGTTTGTCTGGTCTGTTTTTAAAGCAGTTCACTGTCGGAGCACTGATAACTGATTCTGGCAGTTACTTAAGATGGCTGTTTACTTAAGATCTTTCTCTTCTATCTTTGAAATTGAATTATTATTGATTTATATTAGAATTCGGATGGGTGACCGCAAGTGGGATTACGAGCTGAGCGCTTCTGTGCTTCGGAGGGCACGTTAAATTGTCGGTCCCGGCTTTTAAGTTGTTAAGCCATGACGGAGGCCTGAAGGCGGCCTTAAAACTCCATCATCTCTCATGGTACAAACCTACTTAACCTTTTTCACACAGAGATGCTTATACTTTCCACGTATGAGAATATTTTTAAATTAGAGGAAAAGTTTTGGGCCTTTGCATCCAAACCTACAAATTGTATGGGTTGAACTAATCAGCCAAGTTTCCTCTAGAGGTGCTGCACTGAATTCCATACAATTAAAATAACTTACTAAAGTCTTGAGTGGACTAGAGAGTCCATTTTGAAGAACAGAGTCTATACAAGTGACAACTTAAAAATTTTTAAAGAAATGAACTTCAATAAGCTGAGCAATTTTCTATACTGTCAAGGTGCATTTCTGTTCATAACTCCAAAGATCTTCGACAGATCCTCAACAAATTTTTGATGCACCAATCGGAAAGTATACCCTTTCAAACAAAAAAATAATTTTCCAAATCGGTCCAGGCATCTTTGAGTAATCGGTGAACATAAAAAAAAAGATTCCGACGAATTGAAAACCTCCTCCTTTTTTGAAGTTGGTTAAAAAGTGTTTAATATGATAATTTCACACTATTTCAGATAGATGTCTCAACAAGCTCTAAGGAGGACCGCACTAAAATACATGAAGCGGTAAAGAAGGCGTTTGGAGATGCTATTGTGGGCAGCACTGTCAATACTGATGATAAGAAACTCATGCGCTTTGTAAAGTTTACAAAAGGAGGTTTGTTTAATCCCATTATTTAGACTTGTTGGCTTAAACAGTCCTTTCCAGTGGAATTCCCAGTGTTTTGGGTACTCAAAATAACTAAAAATATTACACTTTCATTGAAATAATTGTAAATAATTGTAATTGAAGAGCTCGTGGCGTAGCTTGCTTAAACATTCTTGATCGATCGTAGAAGTCAAGCAATGTTGTGCGCGGTCACAATTAGGATGGGTGACCACAAGTGGCATTACGAGCTGAGCGCTTCCGTGCTTCGGAGGGCACATTAAATTGTCGGTCCCGGCTTTTCGTCGCTAAGCCATGACGGAGGCCTTTAGGAGCCCAAAAACCCCATCACCAGAGTTGGCCACTTGCTCATACGAACCTACCTACCTATTGAAATAATAAATTCTTATCAAAATTTTCTATTCCTACGGCATATGATCATACGCTGATCAAACCAATCCTAAAGCTGGAGTGGTGTAACCAACTCTGCCATGGAACCCTGTAATGTTAGCCCAAACATCATAAAAGTATTTATTGGTTATGCACCGATCTAGCGCCATCTAGTTACAGGTAATTGGCACTAAATCTTGAATTTGAATATCTACTTCTATACTATTCTGCTAAACTCCTTGGTTAACATGGTATAAAACTAAATAAATAATGAAATAATAACTAAATAATTATGACCTAATTATGCAATTATACATTTAATATTTGACATTATCTTGATTTATTCTTTTTATTATAATTTGTATTTAATTTAATTGTTCAGAAGCATGCCAATCTCTCAATTTGCACACCGAATTCGGTAAACCATGTTGTGACATCCTCTATCATTATCATCTAATCTACACATGTTTAAGCAAATAAATAATCTTTATCTTTATCTTTTATCTTTAAAAACCACGAAAAAAGAAATGCGAATAAAACGTCCAGACAGATACGTCGCTTTACGTAAAAAGAACGCTGGAAGAAAGTGGAGGGGTGTGTTTTGTCTCATGTTTGCGAAT
Source organism: Camptogramma bilineatum (assembly GCA_958496255.1). NCBI lineage: Eukaryota > Metazoa > Arthropoda > Insecta > Lepidoptera > Geometridae > Camptogramma > Camptogramma bilineatum. Next base: position 17,206,793 of record OY292455.1, read on the forward strand.
AGGTAACCCATGCACAAACATGAGATAAAACACACCCCCATCACTTTCTTCCAGCGTTCTTTTTATGTGACGCACTTTCTTCCAGCGTTCTTTTTACTACAAACTATAGCATAGAACCTTATATAATTGATAACTTTTGTTGCAGCAATAATAGACAATAGAGTGAAGTGGGTGTGGCCGGGCGAGTATGTCTACTTTATAGTACACAAGGAGAACTGCGACACTATGGAGGCAGCTTCTAAGATAGCGGAGAGATTGAGGATGCAGTATGTATCATCAATACTTCTCTTGCTAAATAATGAAGGAAAACATTTTCAGAGTCACACACTAATCCTGGCTTGTCTTCGTTTTAAATAAAATTAACTTAATCTAGAATTATTTCAATGTTTCAGAATTATGTGTGTTAACAGACAAGAAAAAAAAATGCAGTTTTGATATTCTGAACATTCAGTTATTCTATTCTTGCATATTACGCTATACTTAGCAGAATCACAACAGGAATTGCAAATATGCCGTCCTTGTCACTTAGTCTATGAAAAGATTGAAAAGAGACGGCATATCGTTCAATTCCTACTGAGATTCTGCAAAAACAATTGAAATTTTAAATCCGACTAATTCCTGAGATTAGGGCGTTCAAACAAACTGGTGGCCGCAGACATATCAGCGCAAAACGCGTGGAACGATTCGCATTTTAGAATCCGTACCCATATTATAAATGTGAAAGTGTGTTTCTTTGTTTGTTTATTTGTCTTGCTTTCACGTCAAAACAGAGCGACGGATTGACGTGTTATTTTGTGTGGAGATAGTTGGAGGGCTGGAGAGTAACATAGGCTACTTTTTATCAGGGTACCACGCGAGCGAAGCCACGGGCAGCAGCTAGTTCTTTATATGAAATTGTATGAAACCTCGCACACCTGCCCGCGCCGAATCATCTGATTCCACCGAATCTGGCAGTACATAGAGAATTGGGCGCGGATAAGGTGTGCGTCCACTATTAGTGGTAAAGAAAAAAGGTCAGGAATTAAAAAAAATGTCTTTGATAATTCCAGCATGAAACCCCAGACATTAGGCTACGCTGGCACTAAAGACCGTCGTGCTAAGACCTCCCAATGGTTCAGCGTTCGTAAGGTGGACCCGCGGCGATTAGTGAGCGCCATGAGAGGAGTAAGGGACATCACTGTGGGAAACTACAGCTTTCATACTGACCATCTCAAGCTGGGCATGTTGAGTGGGAACAAGTGAGTAGCTAAATAATAAGTGAGTAGCAAAATATCAAGTGAGTAGCAAAATATCTAGCCCATCATCAAAGACCGTCGTGCTAAGACCTTCCAATGGTTCAGCGTTAGGGACATCGCTGTGGGAAACTACAGCTTTCATACTGACCATTTCAAGCTGGGCATGTTGAGTGGGAACAAGTGAGTAGCTAAATAATATCTATAAAAATAAAACTCACGACTTTACATCTTTTACGAGATTATTTATATTGTGTCAGGAAGCAATTTTTGACTACTAAAAACATAGGCCTTTACATCTTTACTAGATACAGTGTCAGGAGGAAATATTTGCCTGCACTTAGCGGGACACTGTAATGCCTGAGACAATGTTGAGATGGAGTAGGCTTGCCCAGCACCTACACCATCCTCTCAGCTTAACCGGCCATATCCACAGGAAAGACATGCTCAATACATGTGGGGCTGACTAAGCCGCGGGTTTCCTCAAGATTACATCTATAAAAAAAAAGCTAACTTAGTTTATGTTACAGTTTTGCCTGCGACAGGCGAATTTCCATAAAAACGTAATACCGAAATCATTTAAGATTTAAGCATATTTTTATCAGTTTATGTTGTTAGACTAAGAGAGTAGGTATTTATCTAGGTTTCTGTTACACTTTTGTTCCGAAAAACTTACCTAAAAAGAAATGCAAGCAAATTGTATTAAACAAATATTTCAAATCACCGCAGATTCCGCATAGCTCTACGCAATGTGACAGCGTCCGATGACGTCATCAACACTGCATGCGAACGGTTGAGAGAGCACGGTTTCATCAACTACTACGGTCTGCAGAGGTTCGGCACACGGTTCGACGTTCCCACCTTCCAAGTTGGCCTTTATCTGTTACAGGGGAAGTATAAGGAGGTGAGTTTCGCTACTCTGTGACCAATTAAGAGTGTGCATTATGCAATTTGTAGTTTGAAATCGTTACTTTTTAGCACATTTTAAACTTTCGCTATCTGTAGACATAATTTAAACGAACTAGACATAGACACATCATTTATTTGCCACAGTTTGCCACTAAGCACACAAAATACACATAGTGAAACATAATATTAAGTAAAAGTTACAAAAAGGTACAAAAGATAATCAACTAAGGGGCTTTATTGCTTAATAGGCAATATGCGTCTGATTCAAAAGCGGGTTAAACGTATTTTTCTATGAACATTATGGCTTTAGAATTATGTGTGTGTAATTATTTTTTAATATTATTTCATTTTCGCTTAGAAATTAATAATTAAAAAGTGCAAAAATATAGTGGGAATTTCATAAGACTTGAAACGCAACGCTATTTGTCACGTATGCTGTGACGTCACACTCCTTCAAACTCGACAGAAAGTTTTTTTTTCTACCTACAAGCGCGTGTAATTTTGGTGACTTGTGACGTCACGTCCGTTTCAAGTGCATGAAAATGTTGATAAATTTTAAAAATTATTTTTGTTATAAAATTTTAGTTTTTCGGCGCTGGAATTTTTGTTACGGTTATTTAACGATATAACCTATCGTTTAAAACCATAAAAAAAAATGATGCATATTGCCTATTACCTTATTTAATTATTATTTGTTATTTTTTATTCAAACTCTTCAAACTCTTATCTTGGATTTTGTCTTTTGAAAGCACGATTGGTGTCCCGTGATAGCCGTGTTTTCGGTTCAAGTCTCTTCCATTCTAACGGTGCATCCACACTGCAGCTATTTTTTGTTGAACAACGTTTCCAAATGTTACTCTGCAAAATCAGACAGCAAAAAAATATTTAAGGTTATTAATGTTGCCGTGTTAGTAAATGTTAAGCAACGTTGCCTAACTTTTAAAAACAGTCAACATTCTCTAGCAATCGATAACATTGTTAAAGAATGTTACCTCAACACGTCTAAAATATCTGGGGCTCAAGGAGCAGCGCGGGCAAAAAAATTGCTGCCGAAAGTTATTCTTTGTTATATTTTGTTAATTTATGTTATTGGCGGTATGGACGCGATAAGTAACATTCAGCAAATGGTAATAAGTAACCACAAAAGTTACAGAAAGTTCCGTGTTGCACAACAAAAAATAACTGCGGTGTGAATGCACCGTAAGAGAAATGTTTGTATGTAAATTCCAGGCGATAGATCTGATCCTGCAAGAGCACGAGGGAGCACTAGAAGAGGCCCTGCAGCTCTACAAGTCAGCGGGCGCGCCGCGCGCGTTGCACGCCATCCCGCGCAACGCACAGAACCAGACCGAGGCGCGCCTGATCGCTTCTCTCGCTCAGAAGCCTAAGGACTATCTCGCTGCGCTTCAGAGGGTATGTGGCTCGCTTACTCGCGGTTCAACGTTCTTAGTTTGATATTTTACTAGCTGCCCGCCCTGGTTTCGCACGGTTGTCCTAATAAAGAAAATGTTAATATTTTGAAAGACGGGAGAACTCTCGCTAGCTTGTAGACCAAAAAACATTTACATTGTCTAATCTATACTAATCTATACTACTATAATAAAGCGGAAGAGTTTGTTTGTTTGTTTGTTTGAACGCGCTAATCTCAGGAAATACCAGTCGGATTTGAAAAATTCTTTCTGGATGTCGTAGCTAAACTCATGAGGAAGGTTAAGGGCTACTGAGAAGCAGAGTCAAGGCCTGTACCTACATTTTTTTAACTGTCATCTGTTTACACTTGATTCGCAATAAATATACTAGTAGTTCGCCCCGAACTGAGATCTCGCGCACCGTTGCGTTGATAGCCTAGATTTGGACTTGTTTCTGACTACCCCTATACCTACGTTAATACAATACATTAAGTCGTGTCTATTTTTTATATTCAATAGTTGATCCCGCGAACTTCGTACCGCGCCTCAGGAAAGGCCTCTTAGTTCGAGAAATTATTAAAATAGCAGTTCAATACAAAATGTATGAGAAAATCAATTCCCTCCCCCTCCCCCTCCCCCTCCCCCTCCCCCACAACGATGCCACACTCTTTCTCGGTTAACCAGACCTACGAATACATCGAAACTCTATGAAACGGGAGCTCTCTCCATACTTCCGTTAATTGGTTTTCATCATTTTTCTTTTTCACTGTATTTCAAAAACTATAGAACCTAGAAGAAAACTAAAAACCATTTTGGAATGTATAAATTGAGTAGGTACTTTCATATGACACCCCACTCAATATATTTGGGTAACTTTGAAAAAAATTTACCCCCTTGGGAACCCCATATCTTTACAACCCCTTCATCGATTACGCTCATACGCTCCACAGCAAATTTCCATAGCACAACCTATTGACCTATCAAGTTTCATACAGATTGGATAAGCGGTTCGATAGTTATGCGAGAACATAAAAATGAAACATACAAACATACAAACATACAAACATACAAAGCAAAATCGCCTAACTTGCCACTAAGATCTTCGCTCGCTTCGCTCGCTCGATCGATTATGATTATGATGATTATGATTACTTTTCATCATCATCATCATAAACCATCACTACGTGGGCAACGTCACGAGGGCGCTGCTACTTAAATAATAAGATATGGATGCCTGATGTTAATCTGTTTATTATATTCAGGTCGCCAGAAACACCCGATTACTATATCTCCACTCGTACCAGTCTCTGATATGGAACAAGTGCGTCTCTGAGAGGATAAGACGGGCGGGACTCACGCCGACTGTAGGAGATCTCGTTGCGTTGGATCAAAATGAAATAAAAGGTACTTTTCTTTGTCTAATAAAGATTTCCGAATAACAAAAAGTTCCAATAACCTAAAAACATTGGAAGAAAAACACAGAAAAGGTTAAATTACAACTTATCTATACTATCTTCTATAAGTACTAATTATATAAAGTGGAAGAGTTTTTTATTTGAACGCGCTAATCTCGGAAACTACCAGTCGGATGTGAAAAATTATTTCTGCATTTGATAGCTAAACTCTTGAGGAAGGTTACTTTTCATCATCATTATCATCATCATCGTCATATACCATCACTACAAGAGCAACGCCGCGAGGGTGCTGCTAGTGCTGTTATAAAAATATCATAGAATCAGAAACATTTATTGCACAACCATTGTACAGTGTTCTTGTCAAACTTATGAAGAACGAGGTCATAAGCCAAATTTTCGGATTCCAAAAGAAACAAAACACGGAGGTACTTAGACCTTATAGGCGCTCATTGGCGGCACGGCATGGCAAGGTATTTTTAGGCAACGAATAAAAATATAACCTAATCGTATAGAAATAAAGTTACGATAAAGAAACTGCCGACACGGCATGCATAAGCATAGCGCGGTATTGTTAACATTGAAATTTCAACTTCATTTCCAGAAAATTAGGTTAAATTTTTGCCGTCAATGGGCGCCGGGCCATATCCGAAGCTTTCACCGAATACTAATTATATAAAGCGGAAGGGTTTGTTTGTTTGTTTGAACGCGCTAATCTCAGGAACTACCAGTCGGATTCGAAAAATTATTTCTGTTTTTGATAGCTAAGCTCTTGAGGAAGGTTATAGGCTACTTTTCATCATCATCATCATCACCATATATACCATCACTACGGGGGTAACACCGCGAGGGCGCTGCTAGTATCTTAATAACTTTTGATGATTTAACAGATATTGAAATAGAAGAAGACGAATCAGACACAGAGGAAAATCAATCCGAACCACAAGACTTCACAAGCGACGCAGACATACAAACCCCAGCAGTAAAAGTAACCGAACCCAAAGAAAAGCAGGAGAAAGTCAAAATACCCGTCAAAGTGTTAAAACAGGAGGACTTAGATTCTGGTAGATACACGATATTCGACGTTATTCTGCCGCTGCCAGGGTGCGATATCGAATACCCGACGAATATGAAGGATCATTATGAGATGCTGCTGACGAAGGATAATTTAGCCCTGGATTTGCAGTCCAAACACAAGTAAGAACTGTATCTTTTGTTATATTCAATGCTTGGGCCTTTGATATAGATGTCTACATGACTTGGCTTTAGGCGACCGTGAAAGTCTGAATATGTTTTAAGGATGACTTACGCTAGACCAGTGATTCCCAAAGTGGTCCAGGTGGACCCCCAGGACTCGAAAGGGGTCCACGTTGGCGAGAAATAAAAATGGGGGTGCACAAGTTTTTTGGGAATATGGTAGAAAGCAGAAATATGGCAGCAGGGGGTCAACCGAAACCAGTAAAATTTTGAAAGGGGTCCATGAGAAAAAAAAGTTTGGGAACCACTGCGCTAGACCGTTTCGGGTCCGAGCCAAGCGTCGGCCATAGCACGGTCAACTAATTATTACATTATTTTGTAAGAACATACTCACGCTATACTGAGTGACGACCGAGCAAATGACAACGCCGGCTCTGTGACCGTGCTACGGCCGACGTTCGGCTCGGACCCGGCACGGTCTAGCGTGAGTCATCCTTTATATTTATAAATAAAAAGTAGGTATTCTGGAAGAACTAAAAGCGCTTTTGTGTTGAATTTTCATGAACTCCGGGATAGGACAACGTATAGTCCGACACAAAATAATAGAAATAAATGGGGGCGCCACTGTGCAAGCTAAATCTGCGAAATAGAGAAATTCTTTTTTAGAAGTAAATTATTACTTCTGACTGACGTCTTCGGCACCTGTACCATAGACAAGAAACCTGTACTTTACCATATATTAGTAGAGAAAGGGTTTTCAAAGTACTGAAATTTTAGTTGCCGTGTCTACCCGTTTTTGCCGGACTATACGTTGGTCAGCTGGTCTGTTATAGGCAGTGATCGGAATCAGGCGGGCTAAAATACCTAAACTTCAAAGAACAGAGGCAAAAAAGGGGAGACTTCCTTACTACAAGAATTTCACTGCACCCAATCGGGCCGAAAATTGGAACAATTTTCGCAGTTAGTAAGTACATTTAAAATTAATGTTAATAATATTGTGAACTAATTCAAATCATTTTTATATTTAACCGACTGGAAAAAGTTTTTTTATCTTATAACTTACATTTTAGTTTTCGTTATTAACTCAGGTAAAAAATTGATTAACCTTAATTAATTAATATTCTTTAGTAATGTCCCGAAAACGGAAATAATTGGGCCGAAAAATATTTAGTTCTAAGGCGTCTCCATTTGTCTCTGTTATTTTTTGAACTTTAGATATTTTAGCCCGCCTAATTCCGATCACTGAGGTCAACGATGATAATGGTGATGATGATGATGATGATCAAAGTAACGGTGAAGATTGTGAGAATGATAATTAAATGATAATAATTCCAGGAGCTACAGTATGTCTGGTGCGTATCGTCGCGTGGGCGTGCGTCCTTACGACGTGGAATGGAGGTGTGCGCGCTACGACGATCCCTTCGCTGATCTCATAGCGTCGGATATAGACGAGATGGAAGGGCGAGAACTGACCGGAATCACGACAGGTGAGAGTACCTAACCTAATAGTTATGTTAAAATCATTACTAGGACCGCAGGACCTCTGGGATTACATTGAAACGTCTATAAGAGGCTAGCGGAGAATGTTTCAAAATCATTTAAAATTTGAGCGTATCTACACCATATTATGTTTAATATCTGGGCGACCGAGCAAATTTTTCTTTTCTTTCAATGCCGTGAAAACGAATTTTCCCAGATATGAGACAGCTAGATCGATTTTTCGCCCCGTACCACAAATTCCATCGAAATCGTTAGAGCCGTTTTCGAGAACGTGAGTACAAATAAACAAACAAATATTGCTCGTTTAATAGTATAGGAATAGGATGTTGTTACTAGCGGACGCCCGGGGCTTTGCCCGCCTGGTCTGCTATTTTTTTCCCATTACGGAACCGTGCATTTTAAAGAGATGAAAAGTCTGCTATTCCAGGTCATAAACTTTGTATTTTTTTTTCAAAATGACTTACCTTAAACCAAATGTAAGCAAATTGTATTTTTTAAAGTTTTGCTGTAAAAATATTATCTACAGTCTTGTCAGTCAATCTTGTCAGGTTTTCTTTTAATTTGTTCTGGATTAAAAACATTAATGTATCTTTCCAGATGGCAAATACAAAGCGCTACTCCTAACGTTCAGTCTTCCCGTGAGTTGCTACGCTACGATGGCGCTAAGGGAGCTACTAAAAGTCGACACATCAAGTACCAACCAAGCCTTGCAAAACAACTACCATAAGCGTAAGCTAAGCGAGACGGAACAGAACGGGAAGAAGACTAAAGTTGAAGGTGAAGAGGAATTGGAAGAGGGATGAATAAAACTCTGTTTATAATTAATTGTTTTATTGAACTGTGGTAGGTACTGGTTGTGATTAGATTTGAGATGTTAGAATTAGCTTTTAGGTACCTAGGTGTTCTCTGGTATCTGAAACAAAAATTATAAAGAATACTTTTTAAAATGAATCTAAAAACCTTACGCCTGCGGCTTCACTCGCGTGTTACCGGATAAAAGTAGCTAATGTCCCATTCCCGGTCATTAGCTATCTATATTTTAAATTTCAGACAAATCGGTTCAGTGGTCGAGTATAGAAGAACAAACATACATACATTAAAAATAATTACCGGTGGGTAAAAATAATTATCCACCGTACCACTGGGGGTATCGTCGATGGTACGGTGGGTCAGTAGTGCATCCAAACTCTCGCATTTATAATATTAGTGTGAAGTGTGATCTATAAAGCAGTTACTATGTATTTTGAAAAGTTTTATGGACACGGGATTTTATCGCGTAATTTACCTTATTTATCCCGACGTTTCGGCTATGTTACAATAGCCGTGGTCGCGGGCAGACTAGAGTATGTTTTCAATATGAATAGTGATCGCGAAAGTTTAAAAAAGACTACAGTTACTCTGTGCCGCTAGATTTTTACCTTTATGCTATAAGGCTTCAAGGCTCGAAGCTATGAAGAGTAATCACAGAACCGTCTCTGTCGGTCGACATGTGTGTGTGTGTGTGCGTGCGCGTGTGTGTGTGCGTGCGCGCGCAGCTCGCCGGGCGTCGGGAAGGAGCGCGGGCACCACACGCATTTGTGAGGCTTGTTCTGGAATGGAATACTATTTAGTATTTATTTATTTATTAAAGGTCTACCAACAGTTGTTACAGCAATATAAGTACTTAAATGTATCAATAAAATCACAATCTTTATTATGCCAATAGAGAAAGCGGAAGAGTTTGTTGATTTGTTTGTTTGAACGCGCTAATCTCGGGAACTACCAGTCGGATTTTAAAAATTATTTCTGCGTTTGATAGCCAACTCTTGAGGGAGGTTATGGGCTACTTTTCATCATTCAAAGTGGTCATAGCGGTCCTACTGAATAAATGATATTTGAATTCATCATCATCACCATGGGCGTTATACAAGCACCCCCCCTTAGTTAAAAAAAATTTGCGTAATAAGGTTCATGACGTAGAATCTAGAATTTAAGTAAGTACCTACTTTACCTACCTACAGGGGAAAACTAGTCAATCTTTGTATTTTGCAACCCTTGGACCCCCCAAGCTACAGCAAAGCTATAGCTACGTCCATGATCATCATCACCATATACCATCACTACGGGGGCAACTCCGCGAGGGCGCTGCTAGTAATCAATAAATCTATGTTCACAGAATATTTCTATCTGGTTGAGAATTGAACCTACTACAGTACGGAAGGAGAGTTACTAATGACAAAACTGTGTCCGACAATGAGTGGTTGCAGAAAAAGTAGGGGACAATCGAGTAAACGTTGCTGATTGGGTTAAGTATCTTATTTATGTTATGGCGGATTTTTTTACCTTTGTGTGTGTCATGCGATGGTAGTAAAGATTGGAGCTTGCAGTAAAGCACTTTCCACACTCGGGACATTTGTGAGGCTTCTCGCCTGAAACGAGACAAAAAATGTTAAAGTTCCTCAGCAAAAACTATCCTATTATAAGAGAGCGAACGCACACACACACAGCGCGTCTTAAGAGGGCTGCGACCGGCGAATTTCCATAAAAACGTAATACCGAAATCATTTAAAATGTAAGCATGTTTATATCAGTTTATGTTGTTAGATTAGGAGAGTAGGTATTTATCTAGGTCCCTGTTAAACTTTTATTCCGAAAAACTTACCTAAAAAGAAATGTAAGCCAATTGAATTGAAATCTTTGTAGGTACCAAAAATTGCATTTTTTCTTTTCATTTGTTCTATAGTAAGTTTTTTGAAACAAAAGTTTAACAGGAACCTAGATAAATACTACCTACCTTTATCCAAATAATAACGTAAAGTGATAAAAATATGCTCAAATTTTAAATTATTTTGGTATTACGTTCCTAGGTAAGTAGATACGTTCGCCGAGCCCTTAAGTCTGGTTGTATACTTAGGGCTTCCAATTTTAATCATTAGGTATGCTATGAAGTCATAATCATAAGATACTTGCTAATTTATTTGGGTCTATTATTTTACATATCTCTTTAAAATAAGTAAGGGACTGAAAAGAAAAGGTTTCTGATAAATGCCAACCAGGCGCGGATCCAGCCGTCAAAAAAGGTTGTGGGCACAGCCACCCAAAACCTGGCCAAGTAAATGCGAGCCGAAGTACGATATCGTTATGTTGAAAGCTTAGCAGATTTAATTAAAAGCTAAAACATTTTTTTATGCAGGTAGAAATTTTAGAACACTTAAATACCTGTGTGTATTCTCCGATGCGTATTCAAGGAACTGGAGGTGCTGAAACCTTTGTTGCAGAAGTTGCAGATGTGCGGCTTCTCGCCTGCAACAAGCTTAGATTGAGTACCTAGGTAATCTAAGTATAGAATATTGGAACACTATACTTGAGTAGGTTTACCTAATCAGTTAGTCTCTCAACAATGTTTTCAATCAATCTGGAACTAGCATCTCATATTGTGTCCGGACTTTCAATGCATATTCTTGCTTTGTAAAAAATTGAATTTCTAAAATCGTCCTGAAGTCTATTCTACAATTCAGTAGCACGACACGCGGTTAATATAATTTGAAGGTAAGGTGAAGGAAGGTACCTAAAACTCAACTGCAACTGGGTTTGTGATTCGTGTAAGTACAAACAGTTAATTGTTTAAATTATAAATATTTACAGGTTTGGCGATTCGACACTTGTCACATACTCGTTAGTACCTACATTGAAGTGTAGGTACTAACGAGTACCTACCTAAGTATATCCATGTCGGTTTTTATATCAAACCGTTAGAACACGGTCAAAATCGTTTCAACTGATTGACAGCTTTCAGCTCATCAATCAGTTGAGCCGAAAGGTACAAGCAACCTACCAGTGTGAGTCCGCATATGCCTCTTCAGCAGCGAGGGTCGGTCGAACGTCTTCAAGCACACGTGGCACGGAAGCACGTTCTTAGAGTTGACCCTCACACCTTCCTTGAAGACCAGGTTGGTCCTCTCGTACAACTTGGCCAGGTGGTCGTTGAGGCCAGTAAGGAACTTGAAGTCTATGATGCTGAGGATTTTGGTCGGTTTCTTGGTCGTTGATAGATCCAAGGGTTCTGTTTGGATGTCCATTTTAAAAGGGGATTGCGCCAAAGTTGGAAATTTTTGGGGTGAATTTTGCTCAATTGAATCTTAGTTTTGATTCTATATATTTAGCTGGTCTATTCAGTAAAACCTAACGAATTATGATCTATAAACCAAATTTTGAAGATAGCCTAAAATATCAAAGAAAAAGTACATTATTATACTTGGAAAACCTTTACAAATAAGTGTTTTTGTATTTTTTTGTAACGGCTAGAAAAACTATGATTTTCCTTCGAATTTCCACGGTAAACTGTCCCCAAATTTCCCTGTAAAACCTTAAATAGTCCCAGGTAAATGTTAGCATAACATGATTGGATTGTATAACTCGGGATGGTATTGTGGCGCCAACAATGCGTACAGCACAGGACACTAATCGACGTGATTTGACAGTTTTCAGGCTAGGCAGGGAAATATTTGGACACGGCATATTTTTAAGACTGTTTCCGGTGCAGAGGTTTTTACCTGAGTTTACTAGCTAGTTACGAATAGTCACTTGTAGGCAGGGTTGATAAAAATCATGATTTTTTTGAAAAAATCAAAAAAATCCGATTTATTTGATTTTAATCGGATTTTTTTGATTTAAATCAGATTTTTTTGATTTTTTTACTTTCTGATCTCTTTAAATTTGGAAGTTAGTTAAATAAGAAAAACACATTACATTTATTAATAGTATTAACAAAAACATTTTATTTTAATAAATCGTTCATTTATTTAACAGAATAGTTCCACATATTTGGCATATATATGTAACAAAATATAAATTAAAATTATCAAAAATCAAAAAGTTCTTCTAAAGTCAAATCACTTTTAAAAAAAAACATTGTCATTATAATGGACATTTTTTTTGGACTGTTTTTGATGGACTATTTTTTTTTCTTTAAAAAGCGGCAACATTGGATTTGACATATATGTCATTTTTAGTTCGTACAATGAGCAATCCGACTATAATCAATAACGAATGGCTGGGTCAAAGGCTAAACAGGCTCATTCAATCGCGAGTTTAAATTTCGGGGAACCCCCGAACGGTGTAGGTAAACAGCATTGGACACATTTTCGTTGATTTGGTCGCAGTAAAAACGTACTGATTTAAATCATTGATTTTTTTGAAAAAATCATTTGATTTTAATCGCGATTTTAATCACTGATTAAAATCAAGTGATTTAAATCATATCAACCCTGCTTGTAGGTTGTAGGTAGATTAGGTAGGTTAAGTTCTTACGAAGTCACTTGTTAAGGTTTGAATAGGTAGATTAGGTAGGTTAAGTACCTAGGTTTATTCTAAACAAATAAATTCAGAGCAAAAAGCAAAACAAAAAGCTCAGAGCTTTTCGTAGCATTGCTCTGAATTTATTTGCACATTTGCATGAAATGATGCGTTTTTTAGAAGTCAACTAAAATAAACTAAAATTACTTACCTACCTATCTTTGATAAATGGTCATCATACATCAATGCTGCATTATTGTCTCTCTTTCTATACCTACGCTATTCTTCTTGGTCCTGTGTCTGACCACGATATCGGTGTAGTCGCAATAACCCTGAATCAATAAAAAATAACAATGAGAATATTTTTCTCATTTATTTCTTTTGACTGTCCCTTTTATCGATTGACTAGTGATGCTCGTACCAAAGAAATCGCACACAACTCTTATTACTTAGACATTTTTTTTTAATTCTTATCAACAAATAAAAATTATATTTTGGATCAAAATGCCATCTCCAACTTTCCACCCTCAACATAATGTATTGAAGAAAGCGTAATCGCCTATAAAGGTGACGCGACAGAATATTTGTATTGGTCCGTATTGTGGGCAAAACCGCGGTATTTGTGTAGCGACCATTTGTATGGCACATTGTAGGGGATCATTTGGGAAAATGTAGTCTTCGAGATTGATGACGTAATTGATGAATTGCCCATGCCCATTGGCAGATGTATTGTTGGTCGTGTGAATTTATTTTTCTGGAAATAGGAATCCTACTAATATTATAAAGACGAAAGTCCGTGTGTGTGTGTGAATGTTTGTTACCACGTATCTCCATAACTACTAAACCGATTTTGATGAAATCTGCAATGTAGATAGTTTGGGTAGGTACCTACAGGAAAAACACTACTTTTTCACTCTTTCACTAGTTATTCATATTTCAAACTTAGGCCTCTTATACAGACTTTAGTCTGGACTAGAGTGGCAGATTTTGTAAGGCATTTCAATATCAATATCATTTATTTATTTCTCTCACAAACATTTCGATTTTAATTAGAATTTAAGAGGCCTGCGACAGAAATACAAAGAACACTGTTGAGTGCAATTCATCTTGAGTAGGAATAGGAACCTATGGTAGATTTTATAAAATACCTACTTGATCAAAAACTTAAATTTTGTGACTATGTTAATTTCTGAAAAATGTGGGAATGTACCAAATATGTATTTGGATATAAGTACCTCTGACTACCCTTTAGACATCTTCAAAGGATCTTAAATGTATAAACATCTGAGAGAATGTCTAGCACGCCCTGGGGGTACAGTCATGATCATATTTGATTATTTATACATTTAATGCTTGTGTTTCAAGACTTTTTGTTCCACGCTTCAACCGCTAAACCTTAGGATAAATACCTGGAATAATTTCTACCTAGATTAAAAATCTAGCGAAGCCCCTGTCGCAAACTATTGTATTTTTTTGTGATTTTTGTCTTTCGTAGCACTTAGCTACGGAATTGTAGCACTTAGCTACGAGTGCTACGAAATCATCTTGTAGCAATTAAAAATTCAAGTGGTTTGTTCCATTACAAAAGCTTTTTACCTGACTGCGTCAGAAGGGAGATTATGTTTATTATTATTATTATATTATTATTTATCTTTTTTATCTTTATCTTTATCTTTGGATTGATTGCTGAAAAAGTTAATAACACACAAGCTAATCAGTGCCGGCGGGCGGAAGTTAGTAGGAATAAAAAAATCAATCATAGTAAAAGGGGATTAATATATTATTATAAATGCGAAAGTTTGGATGTTTGGATGGATGGATGTATTGTATGTATGTTTGTTCCTATATAACTCGACAACCACAAAACCGATTTGGGTGAAATTAAAAACATAGATAGATTATGACCGGGGATAGGACAAGGGCTTTTTTTCCGGGTACCACGCGAGCGAGCTAGTACCTACTTAAATAAATAAATTAGATTAGGAGGATCACTTGTATCATTGCGGGTTCGAATCCCGTCGGAATTGAAAATTTTGGTAAGACTTTTCATTTTCAATGAAATAAATTAGAATCGTGATCCTATAACCCACCAGCAGTTTGGTTCTGTTTTACTTATATTCGTACAAAACATGTATATTTTGCCGAGCTTTTAAATTAGGGTAATAACCAATCGGCTAAAACGCAAAAACCAACACTATACGGAAAATGACTTGTGCATTTATTGTGGCTGCTGAACGGTGTCTCTCAACAAAGGACGTGATTACATCGAACCACAATAGAAGCATAAGCTTAGCCATTACTTGATTCGCAGGAAATAGGGAATGACGTACACAATGACAAGCGTACCCTGTATTGTGAATATTGAAGCACAGAAGCTTGCCACTACTACTCAAAACAAAATAGGGCTCACTTAGAAAAATATGACTTTAAAATAGTAATGAAAATTCTAAAGAAAATATAGTACCTACCTAATGAATATTCCTTTAAGCTTAATTTTTCTTGTGTACACGACCCTGCGCTTCTAATCATCTCTCTCTAGCCTCAAAGGTTTGCTGGAAGAAAACTCTTTTTAGGGTTGAGCTCGCCTTTGTACATGTCCTTTCATTGTGTAAGTTTATTGTTTTGTGTTTATTTTGTGTACAATAAAGAATAGGTAAAGAAAATTGAATTTAGGTACAATTTATTTCGATTTTGGTTTTAGGAATATGTTACCACGGAACTTATAAATTTAGAAATTTGTTTTTAGATAAAAATATAGGGCACGTTCAGACAATATGTGTTGTGCAAAATATCGAAATATTTCAAGTGGGCCCTATTTTGTTTTGAGGAGTATATTTAAAAGACTTAAAAGTTATTTATCTTTTAAGTAGGTAGGTAATACTTTTAACAATTCAATTTTCCAAGGTAGGTACAGATCCTAAAATAAGAATCAGGAATTTGAATACCCCTATTAAGGCAGAGACAAACTTCCCGTTCGAGTTGCCCGACTTATTCAAATGCCGTTGCAAATCGGATTCCTCGCTTGTTAAGCTTTATTTCTTCTTTACCTTTCTTTCTTGTTTATTTTCGGATTTGTTTGTCACGGTAAAATGTCGGGCAACTGAAGAATCCAATCAAGCTTTGTAAAGCTGGTAACAAGGTTCTACTGTAAAGGAAAAAAAATTGGTTCTACCTCGATGTTTTTTATTGTAATCACACAGACATTCTTCTTTCGAGTCGATGTATCAACTTTTAGAGCCATTTAGTTATATTAATGTGGCCACATTCACGGCATTATTTGAGCAAGTCATAAGGTCTTTAATAGTGCAGGTGGTGCGACTGGATAACAAGCTTAGTTTCATACTTACCTACCTACTAATCAATTTGAGGTTTTGAGATATTACGTCCTGCTGTTTCAACTGTTTCAACTGAGTTTCCCGCAGAAACGGAAGATTTTTGATATAAAACATAGCTAATGGCAAACATAGCACATTCAAGAATAGAAGATTTTCTAGTGGGGAAATCTGTACCCATATTATAAGTGTGTTTATTTGTTTGTTTAGGTATTTGTCCTGCTTTCACGTCAAAACAGAGCGACGGATTGACGTGATTTTTTGGTGTGGAGATAGTTGGAGGGCTGAAGAGTTTTTTACCGGGTACCACGCGAGTGAAGCCGCGGGCAGCAGCTAGTATTTTATAAAACCGGATCAGTGGTTACAGATTACAAACGTAAAACAACATTCTCCACCTCAACCCAAATTTTCAATAGTAAAGTAGAATTATATTTTTATAAAGGGTCCGATCAAAAGTACCCTTAACCGGTGAATTTAGGGTACCTACCTTTTTTACCTGTTTACTTACCTTTTTTTATCTCATACATTAATTTGATCTCATATATTTTACATACAAGCTCGCCAACTTAAAATGCAAAGAGAGGATGAGGCGTAAAATGTATGTTGAGATCGTATCAAATAGAAAGTGATCTTTGCCTAGTTGTTCCCCCCATAGGGGTAGGCAAAGTCATATTTTTACAGGGAAACTCTGTTCTATAACTTGTATCCATTGCAACATCGCTGGCCCTTTTCACCTACCTACAATATATACACGCCGGTACCAAACTATCCGACCCGCGGATGATAAATGGAGTGCGGGCCCGTCATAAGCTGATGTATAGAGGCTAAAATAAATACAACATCAAAGTAGAATAAAGGCGATTTGGCGGCAATATTCGGTGAAATTACGCGTTGTATCGATCCGCCTGGCTGTTGCATAAATGCATTAGACTGAAGATAGGCACCTCGCACTATTGTGGTTCGTGGCACAGTCGCTAGCGGATATGAGTTTTTTTTTCCTTTTCTCAACCTGTTTTGTCCCACTGCTGGGCAAAGGTCTCCCCAAAACTCTTCCAACCATCCCTATCGTAGTCCCACCATCCATCGTCGAAGGTGACATGATCGTCCCGCCAAGGTTTTCCCGACCGACCCCGACAACGCCTTTCGTCGGTCGGAATAAAAATTGAACTCCAGCAGTGCAATTCAGACCTCGGATTGTATTCCGAATTCGTAAAGTGACGTTTCTTCTTCACTTTCAAAACTTTCGTGAGTTGTACTAGACATACCGTGTGTTAAATAATGACGTTTCTTCGCTGAAAAAAACGTCAACTTTCCAAAGAAAATCATCGAATCGGATGCATTTTCGGAAGTCTGAATCGCACTGCGATCAGAATACCGCCAGTGCACCTCATAGTCAAAATAATAAAAAAAAAATCGAAGTATCAGTAGTAGGTATGCATCAAGGTCCTCAAACATTAAGGTGCTTTATCATCAAACAAACAATAATTTCTATGATCAATTTTGGCTCGTTTTAAATCGCGGTTCTCTCAAGGCACAGACCGGGCCTTGGCCTCTCCATCCTCCCTAAATTTATTCTTAATAAAGCGCTGAGAGGCCGGCCGATGTATTTTTTGATATCTCTCGTTTTGTGATGAAAGACTCGACCGGTGTTTTCATTCGTCTGGTGTTTTTGATCGAAGGATCTGTTTCGATCAAGAGTTTTGAGGGGAATTATATCGAAATATCGAATATTATGGTGCTTAATTTTTTTTTTTAGTATAATTTTATGGTATCTAGGTAATGTTAGGTGTTGCTAGTATTTGACGAAAAACAGCGTATTACTGTTTGATACCAATATCCAGATAGATTGATGACGACAATTTTTTTGAAAAAAATTGGCCATTAGAGAGTTTTTGCTAAGTTCAAATTATTTTAAAATTGTACTGACAGCAATTCCCATGTTTCGGTATTTACAGTTTGAAACTTACTAATGAAGTATTAATAAAGTGTAAAAAATGCTTTTAAAAAACACAAAAGAATATTAAACTATTCTATACTTAATATTAAATCTGTAGTTTAACTAATTACAAAAAAACTAAGGTTTTTAAAATGCATCCCAAAAATGACACTCAGTGTGTTTTTTTTTAAATAAAAACTTCATTTAGAAAGATTCAATCTCTGAGAAAGATGTATAAGCGTATAACTTTAGTAGGTACCTACCTTATTTAATTCTAAAGTTCTAACTTTTCGAAACAAAAAACAGCCGTTATTTGAAGAGTTGATTACGTATTCCGTAGACGTCAAGCGAATCGAGTAGCAAATATTGAGTATCAGAGACCGATGGCTCCCGTTTGAGCCTTTTGCTTTTTTATTGGCATGTTTAAAACAATCTTTGAAGGGGTCGGTTTTGTGAGGTGTAAGCGAGTTCTGCGAGATTGGTTCGGCGCTAAATATACCTACTCTTTATAATGTAAGTACTTATGAAATCTATACCTACCAATATATAAAGCGGTAAAGTTTTTTGTTTTGTTTTAACACAATATCTCAGGAACTAGCAGTAGGATCTGGGATTTTTTTCTGCATTTAAATAAGAAGGTAATTAAACTAAATACGTAACTGATTTATCTAATTAAAAAACATCCTCACAGAATGGGCAAGGTTATTACTACATATTTAACATTCATCATCATCATCATCTCAGCCGTTGGACGTCCACTGTTGGAGATAGGCCTCGCTGAAAAATTTCCATGTGTTGCGGTTGAAAGCGGCCTGCATCCACCGCCGACCTGCAGTTTTTACAACATTAACATTATTTAAGGTTAATTACGAGTACCTACCTACTTACAAAATGGTTTATAAGTAGATCAACTGATCCAGATCGCTGCCAGTCAGAAAAGTGCCGACGACGGTCTGGCAGTATTGTCACGTTGAATGGTTATCCATTGAGCCAAATACTCGCTTGTACAAAGATTAAGTAGGTAGACGTTTCTAAATGGATCTTGGTTGCAGTGAAATAGCATATTATTTTAGCTAATAGCATATCATTACTACGGAAGAGGGGGTTGGTATTTGCGACACAGTAATTTTACTTCTGCAAGTATCATCGTTTTTCATGTTTTAATGTACACGTACGGAGAATGCACTCTGAAAGGTGGGCATCGATCGTCACTAAGTGGGAGCCTGAAGACGGGCGGCGACGCCGAGGCAGGCCTAGAAGACGCTGGCGTGACGATTTAGATGCCTTCCAGGAAGACTGGTGGGAGGCGGCCGGTGATCGCAAGAAGTGGAAGGATATGGGGGAGACCTTTGCCCAGCAGTGGGACATTTTATAGGTTATTAAAAAAAATGTATAAACATGTTAATGTTCCAAATAAAGATTTTTGAATTTTGAATTTGAATTTGAATTTTAGATAACTGAACTCGACATAAATGCAATGCCACATAAAAAATGAATGCCATACAAACTTTTTTGTTTTATCCCAATCTGATGAATACGTAGCTTAGGAACGCATAGAAGACAAACTTACAATCATTTACTTTTAATCTAAATATTGTACTTAATTGTTTTTAAGCTCAAATAACCATTAATATATTACCTAGGCACTGATACTTCATTCTACAAATATCATCAAAATAAAATGTTTTCAGATTTAACCCTTCCAAATAAAATACATCCAAATACCTACGAAAACACTGCGCCAGCTCTTTCATTTGAAATGAATTCCACCAGATAGCAACGAAAATATATCTCCGAGATAAAAAGGAAATCTTTGAACAAGATGGCTGGGCGGGGCGTGGTGTGGGCGGGCGGCTGGGCGGAGCCTGGAAATGGTGTCAAGTATACTTTACTTGGAAAGCTCCTTGGCTGAAGAGTTTCGTAATGGATGGACCAGATATAGTTAAGTGTATATCTACGCTTCAGCGAGTAATTTGGTAAAGGTAATAAAATGAAACCTGAATTGGACGGAATTGGATTTTGTTTTTGTGATAAAAGGATTTTCTTGTTTTCTAGACAAACTTGATAGGTACTTAAGTGTAATTTGGTTTTGATCAGTAAAGCTAGGATAGTGCTATCAATGACGCACTTAGGATCTGTAATAAAATCCTGAGTAGACCTATACCTACTTAAGAAGTTAAGATTGGTAATAAACTTTTTTGAGAATTTCTTCGTCTTTTAGAAAAAATACAATCAAACTATAGTAGTAGGTACTTGTAGTTGATCTAATTGCGTTTTAGATTGTGTAAAATTCAATCTCTTTTTTTCATTATCTCCAAATCGCCCCGAATAAGCTAGTTGATGTTGCATATATAGAGTGACGAAGTACTTCGTATACTGTTTTCTCAGTTGCTGATTAGCACTAACCAGCTGTCCTAGCCAATTTACTAATCTAATATCGCTAAGGCAGTTGTCTGACCACCAGCGATGAACGAGTAACGAGTAGAACTAGAAACGAGTTGACGAACAGCGAGAAGCGAGTGTGTAGTTCCGATAGTTCTGTCGCTGGGCTATAAGCGAGTGTGCGAGTGCGGCGGGCGGTTACTCGCGCTACTCGCTCGCGGTGACAGAAATAACCACTACTTGGCCTCTCGGTGAGTTCAGCTAGCATCACTGAACGAGTATTATCATTGATAGCTTTTGTTGCCCAGCGCTAAACTAGTAAAGAGAGTCCTCGCCGGTAGTGTGAATAGTCAGTGATCAACTATTAATATTTGCATTTCTTTTGTTTATACGGAATGTATATCTTCATCTGTTTTGTCTGTTTTTTAAGCGAGAAAATAGTCGATAGTTAGTCGTTTTCTCACCGGGGAGGTCGGACAGGTCAGTAACGCTATAGATAACAGAAAATGTATGGGAATTGCAATTCAATGACGTGAAGTCACGCGGTCAGAAGTGTCGGAACAAGAGATAAGCGATGACAGAAAGAGATTCGATACGAAACGCTTGTAATTTAGTAGTTGTCATTGTAGGAGTTACTGGATGCTTCTACGGGCCGAGTTACGTTAGATAGGCAATAACTTACCAAAACTTTACTTTGAGATGATGAAAGATATCCTAACTAAAGGTAAATCGATTATATTTGAAACCAAATCACTTATTAAATAGTTCGGCAGGGCAAGTTTTAGTTACACGTTTTAATCTTTCGCTACATGAAGACATTTTTCTTCAAATCAAGTCAAGCGTGTTATGATGATGGACATTTTCAAGTAGTTATTTCACTTATTGTACCTACTTACCTATTTAAAAAAAATATTCTCATTACATTTCAGACACAACAGACAAACACACTTTAGCCCTCAATCCTATAAAGCCTCACTTCCATACATATTAAAAGAACACCTCTAAATCATCTTTCTTCATACCCCCGCAATATCTCAGGTAATTTTGTCAAAGCAATAATGCTCCCTCACGTAATTCTTTCAATTTCATCATGTTTATTTAAATGAGTTGTCGCGGTGAATGTACCGTGCCATAGAACAAGTAACAGTTTCTATGAGGCGTTGAGTTTAGTTATATTATCTTGTTTGTGTGTTTCCAAACATACACCGTGTGATATCTACTCGTTCATGGTATGGTGGTCGCATAACCGCGCGATTATTATGATCCGCGGACCGCATGGGAAAGAGATAGTAGGTATACTTAAAGCCAGAAGAATACGAAAAACCATTCAATCATTTAGTTTCATGTATTGTATTGTATCGTTTCATGATCCGCTCAACCGCGCAAATCCGCCCTTGCGCACGACAAAGACAAATATAATAAGAAAACCGCTGTGATAGAAAAGAACGGAGTTAGTTTAGTTAAAAATAAAAATAAAAAGTGAAGGTTTACTGAAGAATATTTATCACTAGTGCAGTCGAGAAAAACATCGTCATTTCATCATTAGTTCTAGGTATCAATCCTCGATTCATGTCAGTACCTCCCTTCATCATTCCATTTAGTACAAGTAAATCCACAGCACACAGTAACTATAAATAAAAAACCCAACGAAGCCACAAGTAATGCAACTTTTAACCAACTTTTAATGACTCGACAGCGACTTTTTAAAACAAAATCGTCCTCTGAAAGCGCCCCTCAGAAGCAGGCGGTACATTTTTCCAATTTCACCGCGACGTGTCTCAAGTCCCTTTTGATTTATATTTTAATTCATCTCATTTCAATTTATGAAAGCATTTGTACCTGTATGTCTGTATGCTAATGGAATTGTTTAATGTTATTAGGTTTGGAGATTGATTTATTTCACGGTGAGTTGTTTTTAGGTGAGATTTGATTGAAGTATGATATTGATGTCTGTTTTGCAGATTTGTATTTATTTTGATTTTGTTATGAGGATTTTATTTGGTTAGGGAACACTCAGTGCGAATTTTGGGTTTTCATATCATTACATGAATGTGGATACAAATCTAATACAAAGAAATGCAGTGCTGAGATTGGAAGAGAAATTAATGATGAGCGGACAAAAAAATGTTTAAGTGCCTAGCATACGCAGGCACTACAACCATACTCTTGTTCTAGGAAAACAGCAACAGATTATTTTCATCGTTTAATAGAATTTACGTAATACCAGCATTTGCATTGTGCTAGCCAATCGAGGAAATAGTTGATTTTCTATGCAGATAGATAAAATTCTGATGCCTTATAATCAGCCTGTGCAAACGTCCAAATATTAACATTTGCAGCTTTACCTAGTGATTTAATACTATTTAAAAACTTTCTCGGACTAAACTTTTCTCTAAAGATTAAATAGCGGTTATTTTAGCAATATTTCAGGGCGCGGACAGCCGCAAGATGGCGCCAGTAAGCCTCGCGAAGTAACAGATGATCTTCATTTGAATATTGCGAGGGACACTCGGGGGTATAAATAAACTGGCTGGAAAAACATACAGGGTGCGATATTTGGACTTTGTCTTTAGGATTTTTAGTAAATTTTTATGAACTAAGTAAATCAATAGATTTTTCTTTTCGATAAATGTAAGTATATGCGACACGAGCTCTAAACGGTGAAGGAAAACATCGTGAGGAAAACCCGCGGCTCAGCCAGCCTCATACGTATTGACGATGCCTTTCCAGTGGATATGGCTGGTTAAGCTGAGAGGATGGTGAAGATGCTGGGCAAGCCTACTCCATCTCAAACAATGTCCCAGGCACTACAGTGTCCAGTTGAGTATAGGCAAAAATGTTATTAGAACTTCGTCACTTGTAAAAAATATAAGGTAACTAGTGAACGCCCGCGGCTTCGCCCGTGTGGATTTTTTTTATCCCACGGGATCCTTACATTTTTGCAGAATAAAAAGTAGCCTATGTGTAATTCCAGAACCTAAATGTAGATAACATTCAAAATTTTATCAAAATCGGTATTGTAGTTATAAGATACGTGGTAATAAACATTCACACACACACACACACAGACACATGGACTTTCGCCTTTATCGATCGAGCGAGCGAAGCGAGCGAAGATCTTAGTGGCAAGTTAGGCGATTTTGCTTTGTATGTTTGTATGTTTGTATGTTTGTATGTTTCATTTTTATGTTCTCGCATAACTATCGAACCGCTTATCCAATCTGTATGAAACTTGATAGGTCAATAGGTAGTGCTATTGAAATTTGCTGTGGAGCGTATGAGCGTAATCGATGAAGGGGTTGTAAAGATATGGGGTTCCCAAGGGGGTAAATTTTTTTCAAAGTTACCCAAATATATTGAGTGGGGTGTCATACGAAAGGGCTTATTTTGTACATTCCAAAATGGTTTTTATTTTTAATCTAGGATGTATAGTTTTTTAAATACGACCAAAGAACAAAAACTACGAAACCAGAGCTGCAAGAGCTCCCGTTTCATAGAGTTTCGATGTCTTCGTAGCTCATTGACTGGTCGGTCTTAAAAAGAGAGTGGCATCGTCGCGGTTTGGTTTGCAATGATTTTAGATGCTACTTGATTTATTTTCATGATAAAAAAATTTTTGATAAAGAATGAAAATAATTGGGGTAAAAAAAGTTAAATAAACAAATATATTGAGTGGGGTGTCAAATGATAGGTCTTAATTTGTACATTCCAAAATAGTTATTATTTTGATTCTAGGACGTATACTTTTAGAAATACGACGAGAATTCATAAATATGAAATAAATGAAAAATTAGACACGACATTATGTATTGCATGCATGCTAATATTTTTTACCATGAAGAGTTAGCGCAATAGGCATACTCGGCAGTAGTAGCACTTGAAATTATAGGGGTAGTCAGAAGAAAGTCCAAATGTAAGCCATCTACGGTGCGCGAGATCTCAGTTCGGGGCGAACTACTAGTAATATTAGTAGGACATCCTTTACCTACACGACTAAACGTCCAAAATACAAAATGTCCACCTAGGATTAATGTCCAACACGATTTTTGTCCAATAATATCATAACTACGAAAAATGCTACGAACTGCTACGTGTGCTACGAAAGCTATGAACGTTTTTGTCAAATGACGGTATTTTGGGAACTTACCTTACAATTTGATTTTAAATACAAAACGAGAATAATGGCGAATGTTGAAGACAAGAGGAAATAGTTTACCTTCAAATATCGTCGGCTAAATTCAAACTACCTCGTAACTCCGTCTTTTTTTCGAAAATGATTTTTTAAGCAGTTTATCACATCATTTATTTATTAGTACATCAAAATATCATTTTTGAAAACAAGACGGAGTTACTTACGAGGTTTTCGAATTTAGCCGACGATATGTGTATTGTATAAACTTTTCAGTAAATAAATAATTTTAGCCGTGAACTTCATACATTAAACTTAGGTACTTTATGAAAGTACCGTGCTTTTATTGGTATGTCAAGAGGTAAAACCCATGATATATTTTAAAGAGACAAACGGAAACAGATTTAGGCCCCAA
The DNA here is from genome assembly GCA_958496255.1 of Camptogramma bilineatum. Lineage (NCBI taxonomy): Eukaryota > Metazoa > Arthropoda > Insecta > Lepidoptera > Geometridae > Camptogramma > Camptogramma bilineatum. The sequence continues at coordinate 17,231,920 of OY292455.1, forward strand.
TACTGAAACGCTACCTACTTATTTCATTGTAATAAAGATCACTCGCTTATCAGCATTGACGGTGTACGTGAGACTAAAATCAGCCTTACATACATGGTACCTATTAAGTATTATGTACCCATGTATTTTTTTTTTGGTGATTCTATTTGTAAAGATATCTAGGTATCTATCCTGAACATTTTCAAATCAAAAAAATAACTTTATTTGTTATCATAACTAAGCACTGATTTTTCAATACTTTGATCTGAGGAAATAAATATGCGATTTGACATAAATTGTATTGAAAATACGTCATAACGCCATATTTATTTCTCAGATAAAAGTTATTAATCGATTGAAAAATCAGCCTTAACTAAGAAGATTATGGATATCTTGTTTTAAATAAAGTTGTAAAATAAAAGGAAATAAAAAAAAAAACTTCGATATAGAAACGTGTATTGAAACTTAAACTATCAAAAATGAAAACACTTAACTAACATGCAAAATACAAAACTTCTTGGATCTTAATGACGTGATTTTATTTCCTACATTAAAGGTTTATAAAGTTTAACACAAAGAAAAAGCAAAAACAGTTAAAAGTAAAATTGGTTTCGCCCGATGGGATTGCTGACATTTCGTAGAGTAAACAAAAACAAAAAACTTATTTAGAGTCTTATAACTATTTACAATCTAAGAGATGTTGAATCTTAACCTATTATCGCTTATTCGTCTTTCTCCCACATAACGAAGAAACATGAAACAAATCGTACGTTCTAGAAACAAATTGTACATTCTAGAAACAAACCGTACATTCTAGAAACAAACTTATCGGTAAAGTAACGGAAAACTATCGTGTGAAACAACTGGACTGAGTCGATTGACATGTGCAGGTGAACGAAATACCTTGTAATAAACATTTTTCGTGTTTGTGAAGGTGCCCTTCAGCGTGAAGTTGAAATGAACTAAATAAAAGAGACATCTTTGCGTTACTGTTTGAAGTAAGTCTTGATCTGAAACAAAGAAAGATACAAGTCAGAAACATTTCGAAGATTACACTTTTTTTTTAATTAATAAAGGTCGGATCGCGTTTGAGCGTCGCTGCACTGCGCGTCAGGGCGCTGCGCGACTAAATGTTCTCTCGGAGGCAACGTGAAGCGCCGCCTTAATGCGGTATACACCGTACAAAATTACTAAAATAATGTTTTGACGCTTTGTGCCGCGCCGTGCAGTGTCGTGCAGCGCCGCTCAAATGCGGTCCGATCTTTGGATAATTGTTTGATAAAAGACTTTTATCTGTCTCATTCGACCTAAGAATGACCGTATATCGAAAATACCATAATTATAATTTTTATGACGAACAAAATCTCTGTTTAAATTAATTATTTATTACAATAATTCTCGTCAACTTGTCCTTCTACATCGACTATTCACCAAGTTTAAACTTTAAAGAATGATTGCAACATGAAGATAAAAACTTTCAGATTCGTAATTATTAGTTTTGACGATTAATAAAAAAAAAATCAGTTATCGACACAAAACTTGGGAAAAGTTTAGTACGTTGTTGGACTTCACTATTTTTACCTAAAAATTATATTAGCCGAGATCACGGCTGATAGAGGTTAGTGGAAGAAGAATAATCACATATCGATGCTACATGGAGAAGCCAGATGATAGTACTTAACAGTAACAGATGATGTACTCACATTATATGCCGTTTGTTGCGCCTGGTGCTGAGCGCGGCTCGCGCGGAGGCGCGGCAGCGGCGCGGCCAGCGGTGCGGCCGGGCGGCGTCGTGCGACGTCGGCGGCCGCGGCACCGGGCACGGCCCGCCGCCGGCATCGTCTGCAAACACAACACTGTTATACACACGAAGCTTTCGTTTAAAAAAAACTTGGGCAATTATTGAGGGAATAAACTGATTTTTGTGATTTTTGTCTGAGCACTAAGACAGTACAACGTCTGTCGGCACTTAAGAAATAAAAAACACGCATACAATTAACGATTCTTCGTCAACTGAGATGCGGATCAGTATAAGCTCAATACAAATTAAATTACCATAAACAATATGTGGAAGTTTCATGAACGACTTAAAATATTTGTTCAAACATAACTAACACTGCCAAAAACCCACGTGCTCAATATAAAAACTAGGAAAAGTGAATGATGGCTTAGATATACAAAGATTAATTAACTCACCATGCGGCGGCAGGCTATGGCGTAGCGGAACCCTGGCTCACTGCAAACAAATACAAATGGCTTAAAAAAGAAAAATACAAAAAAAAAAAAATTGGCTTTGATAAAGTTAAGACTACAACAAGAACCACGTTTCAAGAAAATGTAGCTCTGGAAGGCAATATTCTTAATATTGAGAAACTTCATAAGTATATAGGAATCTGATAAAAAAAGTTCCATTAGTTTGGCGTATATAGTTTCTCAGAAATTGATCCTTTATCCTATTATCCACACTATCGGATGGTACAATACAGAAAGTTTTTTTCTGGATTTATCTAGGCTTTGCCATTTACTCGTAGGTAGTAAACAAGAAACATTTGTCATGAACGTTTTCTTGGCTTACAAAAAATCTTGATTCATCTCAATTAATAAAAATAAGCACAAGAAAAACATATTTTCTACTGCCCTAATTTATCCACTAGGTAGATCGGATATTCTTGTGTGCACTCACGATTTTAAAATTAAAGTTTTTAAACTTTACATTGGAAAGTTTGGAAAATTGGCAATGCGGTTAACCACGTGGTCGTAATAAGTCTAATAATTCACAAAAAAACTATAAATTTGAAAAAATAATAATACGGTAGCACGTGGTCGGTCTAATAATTCACAAAAACTATTCGTTCATAATTTACACCTAAACAATAAATTAATCATGTTTTTCACATGCCACATTACTGACATCATAATAATGATGATTAATCAAAATAAAACTTTAAAACTGAAATAAATTTAAAGTTATATCATAAGAATCATGAATGAAAAATTATAATTTGTAATCAAATGCATGATTAATTTATATAAATAGGATACAAATGCATGATTAATTTATACATGTATTTAAAAAGCACATGGTATGTAAAATATATGATTAATATACATAAATAGTAATAACTTACGTCCCGCCGGTGCCCGAGTGCGAGCGGCGCGTGCGCTGGTCGGCTTATATAGCCTCGGACAAGCGGTAATTATGTAAAAGCCTCTAAGTGCCCTATGCTTAATTTCAAGTCTGAACATTTTATACAATTTTGAAACACAGGTAGACGGTGACGGTGACTATGCAACTACATCGATGCTGCATCGCGTTTTGGCGACTCAGGAAGTCGGTGCAGCATCAAAAACGCGCGATTTTGATACTGCGATCGAACGCAGATCTGATCAAGCGGTATCGGAATCGTGAGTTTTAGAGACTGCTGCAATTGCCGATCGCCGCATTTGGCGTTTTTAAGTGTGCGGTGCTAGAGCCCTTAGGCGTTCTTACTTCGGTAATCAACAAACAATGATTAGATGCGTCAAGCTGAGGACTAGGTTGCGGAGGCGCTCATTAGGGGAGGCATTTGTTCAACTGCTATAGGATGATGATGATGATGATGAACCAACGATTGTTCATATTGTCTTTAAAATGTTTTTGAATGAGTCTTAAAGTCAAGTTGGTTAGTTTCACTGAGAATTGATCAATCTACTTAAGTATAAGCTCAATATTTCTTGTTCATTATAATACGAGTTTCATTGAAAAACATAAAGTTTTGCATTTTTGAAATAAGTTGCCGATATTTTTACCTGTGTTTCATTAGTTGACAACAAAATTAAAATAAATGTTATCAAGCCATTTTACCTGACCGACACGGAAGTATGACATGTACCTAAGTACTGTATTTCTATCAAACAAAATTCAAAAATTTCCTCAGGTTTGCACTTATTGACTTATTAACGTAGCGAGTGCTGCGTCTAGCATGTTCCAATGACTTGTTTACGTAAATCAAACGTATTGGAAGAATCTACGAGAACTTTTAAATGATTTTGGATAAAGAAGGAATTGTCTTACAATTTGTCTTGTAATGTTATTATTTTTATTTATTAGCAATCATTTTTAAAGTTACAGTTCGGCCGACGGATCTAGGCGTAGGTACGTGAAGTCAGGCTCTTCGCTGCGCAGTAGAAAATTTTGTATGAAAAAGTTGCACTGCGCATCGAAACGGCCAACTTCACGTTCGCTGAGATCCGTTGGCCCTACTGTAAGAGAACGTTTCTAAGCCAGGTAAACAGTTATTAGAATGATATTATAATTATGTACCAGTGTCGATGGGCTTGCAGCTTGTCACGTATGAAATGATACTTTTGCGAAATGTGGGCATGTACCAAATACGTATTTTGACATACCTCTGCCTAAACCCTTAGACATCTTAAAACGATCTTAAATAAGTAGGTAAGTACATAAAGATCATATCTACAGACATTGAGCGTAATAACTAACCAGTTACGTCTGCCCCATTAATGGCGCAAACATAACTAATCAGTTACGTTTCCACCATTAATGGGGCAAATCAATGGCGCAAACGTAACCTCGGGTAACAGACACGTAGCGTGCCCAGACATCGACAGACATCGTCCGTCGCGGTTGCTGTCAAACAAAAAACTGAGAGAGGAGAAGCACTGCACGGTCCCGTTACGATTCCCTATTTGCATTGACCGGCAGCTAGCGTGACGTAGCCGCACAGACACGGACAGACACGTACCGCGCAGACAAAATTCTTTGCGCGAATACCTACCTACTGTGTCTATCCGTGTGTGTGTGGCTACGTTACGTTAGATATGAATACGTTCATACAAACTGTATAGAAGAGTATTATTTTGTCTGCTACGCTACGTGTCTGTTACGCTCTGCTGATAATAAACAGTCCTGTCGTGATCAATCAAACTCAATTTAGTTTTGTAAATACCTAATCAGAATGAGGTAAGTATATCAGTTTCTGTCTATTCATATACCTAATGGGTTTTGTTACCCTTTCAAATAACCTAGCAATTTTCTCATTTCACCAAAGACAGCCCACGCAAGCAAGAAAGCATTTACCCCGGGCATTTATGTACCCTCGTTCCGAGCTCGGTAAATTTAATAATCCCAGGATCTAAAGACAAATGTCCACCCACCACCCTGGAGCAGAGAGGTTACATAATATCTGGAGGAAAAAAGGGGGCGGCGTCAGGCCACGCCTCCTCTGCTGGGCGTGGCGGGCTAACTCCTCGCAACTTTGATGACAGCTCCACCATTCTCTGCGGTCCTGTACCTGCTATAAAGTGAAGTAATTTAGAACTACGGAGTAAAGTAGTGCTTTCATTAAAGTTGCCGGCATTTACATAATGAATGGTGTTTGTCTGCGCTGGACTTATGCTGGACAGATAATTAAAAGTAGAGGTTTTGATATTTTATTATTATCTTCAACAATACATTTATTTAGGGGAGCAAACTGAGTATTTTATGGTAGGTACTATAAATTTCCACAGAACAAATACTTAGATATTTTAACTGACCCAAATCACCGCTAGATGCATTAAAGAAGTTGCATGGTATTTGTATTTATAAAAGGGGTAGGTTCGTCTATTCAAAATATTATTGTACTTATAGGTTTGTTTTACGTTTCACATTATAATTTTTGGACTGAAACGTATAATAATACCATCGACAGGAACAAAAAACAAATCCAAAGAAAACAAAAATGAGGGTAGTTGTAAATTAAATATCTACAAAACTGCCGTACCTACAAAACCAATCAATTTATTTGTTTTCAGGAAACATACAATGTTGCCAAAATTAAGTTTGATGAAATGATTTGGTAACTAATCATTAAATACAGTTTGTTATCACTAAAAAAGTCAACAAACTGAAATCATTCATTGTGTTTGCGTTGTGACTTTAGTACAAAACAATTTTATTTTTTCCCCGCAGTGAAATCTTTTAAATTAGAAACCACAAAACAAATTTGTAGCTAATGGCTTTTTCTCTTAAAGGCCGTTTTAAATAAAGCCCGTAAAAGTGTTGTCAGTTTTAACTGAATTTATCAAATTGTAAAGGAGAGTTGGAAAAAAAAACTCTAAACAAATTAATAGGATCCGCGGAGTCGAGAACAAAAGTTGGGACAAAACAAATGCAAATTTTGCGCATATTTAGCGACACAACATTTTTTCCGTCGGTCGCTCGCTGAAATAATTGAATACAATCCAGTTCAAAATAGAGGATGATGGTGATCTGACAAATAAGGCGCAATTTTATTTTATTTTAAATATTAAAATTTATTTAATATTTTTGACGACCTCTGTGATGCAGGAGGTTGCGGGTTCGATCCCCGCCGCGGGACAAATGTTTGTATGATCTGCAAATATTTGTCTCGGATCTGGGTGTTTTCTATGTATAATATGTATGTATTTACAAAAAAAAAATATATATAAGTAGTATATCAGTGATGTGGTTCCTATAACACAAGCTCTGCTTAGCTTGGGGCTACAAGATGCTGTGTGAAATGTCCAGCATTATTTATTTATTTATATTAAAATCATCAAACTATTTCTATTGTATAGTTTTATAGCACCCTGTTAACGTTAGTCTGAAAGTAGTAGATAATAGTCGTAAGAATCTTTAATTGGCATTTTGTTAGTGTAAGAAAGATGTTGGATCCCCAAGCTACAAAAATATAAAAAGGCCCTTAAATATAGGTACATATTTTTCACTATCGAAAAAAAATACATATTTATTTCGGCAAAAGCCTAGTGGATAAGCGGAATTCTGACTGTACAAAACTAGGCTTTGGGTAGCAAAACTTCGACCAGCGGGGCCCTGTTTTGCAAAGCAAGTTATATAAAATACTTTTTACTGTCTTGCTTAATTTGGTTGAAAAAAAAAACTATGCGAGTATGTAGTATTCCGACTGTTTTAAACTTACGCGAATACCGCTACCGTTATTAGTAAAAATATTTCGCCACTCTCCGTCCAGCAAAATTTGTTTTGCAAAGTAAGCGAAAAGGCCGCCTAGTGGTCTTCTGATTTCGCTCTTTAGGAACTAGATTCACGGTGGATGGTATTTATTTTCGCTATGCATAATGGGTAGCAAATAATACATATACTTACCTGAACATGTCTTAAATTATGAAATCTGAAAAACGAAGTTTATTTGTTCGACTTTATGCTTTTCTCTAAAATTACCAACACCTATTCTAATAAGCGGCGATAGAATTATTAGCTACTTTTAAAATATGCCATTTAAAGGCATAGGTCTCCTAAATTATAATGTTACGATTTTCTACCTGCATAGGTAAGTAAGTACTGTCCCTCTTTCTCTTCGAATCATCTTCTTCTTCTTCTTCTTTCGTATGACCAAGTGGCCAACTCTGGTGACGGAGTTTTTAGGCCACCTAAAGGCCTCCGTCATGACTTAATACCGTAGGATACACATTTCAATCGACTACTCTATGAAAAAAGTGGAATAAGTCGAAGTTGAAAAAGAAATCATTGATATTCTAGTTTATGACCCCATTGCACAATTGCACATTCACACTCACCTACCTGGCACATAGTCACTACGTCTGACAGTCAACTAAATATTAGAAGGTACCTACAAATAAGGGTTTGAAAACGAATATAGGTACCTAACTTTCCCTATAGACCTGTAATAAATCTGCTCCAACGTATGCAGCGCTGACATAAAGGTACACCTTTTTATTGTCCTCTATTTTGTGAACTCAACAGAACCAGGAAACTGAAAACTCCGGGGAAAAGGTCCGGTCCACCCACTTCCTGTTCATTGTCTCAGATACCACATATTTTATTAGCTAAGTGGCTACTTTGAATAAAAACGCTGTTTCCCTAACCGAGACCGTTAAAAGTACAAAAACGACGTGTCTCCGCTGGATTTATTGATGTTGCGCGCAGATTGGAGAAAATAATGGTACTTTTAAAATGCTCTAAAACGGTACTACGAGACAAATAAAAGGGTCGCAAAATGGGAATTGCAAATGATTTTTAAATTCTTTTACTTTTATATTGAAACTCAGAGTTTTTTTGATTTTGTAAGTATTGTATTTGTCTTTCTCTTTTTTATTTTTATTTATTAATTTCCTTATGATATAAAACTAGATGCGTATCAGTCTTCTTTAAAATTTTAAATGTCGTTTTAGACCACAAACATTTTGATTTTTTTTAGGCGTTTAGCTGTTAATGCCACTTGCGGTCCCCCGTCCAAATTGGGACCGCTCAGAACGTTGCTTTACTTCAAAGATTTATCAAGAAAGGCCACGAGCGCTTCGAAAAAAATTAATCTGGATGGTTTAGGTGCTGGGAAAACCAACTTCATCTCAACAATGTCCTTTTCAGTGTCCGGTTAAGTGTAAAACGCTGACGCTGTATAAACCATCTAGTAAAGATGTAAGAGAGTGTGCACACGACGTTTTCTGCAGCGCGTTTTTGAGCTGCGCAGTCGCATCGCGTTTGTATCGATCGATACCTACAAACGCGCGTTCGCAGCGCGTTTATTTCCATACAAACGCTAACTGGGAGTGGGGCAGCGCGTTCGCATCGCGTTTGTAAACACACGTTGCAAAAAACACAGTGTGCCGACTCCCTAAAGGCCCAAGTTGTAAAACCAGTCTGAAATGATGATGATAAAATAACTCTAACAATGCAGAATCGTATCGGAGGCTTCTAAAACGGTGGAAGCTCACCACGGAAACGTAATTACCAGATAACACTATTCCCAGGAACTGAAGATGTAGCGGTTCTTAAAGTGGTTATGGTTATCGCACAGTGGCATCTTTTTTAGTCTATCGGGGCATTGGTATAATGTGCTACGAAGTATTTTTGTTTTGATTAAAAAAAAAAATTTAAAATAAGAAAAATTTTCCATTCAATATTTCTAAGGAAAAAAAATGGTACCTACCTACTTACCTAATTCGTGTCATCATATTTTTGTTACAATTATTTTGTTTACTTACGGTTTTTTTATTTACAAAATAATTGTGTTCTGATTTATGTAAGTAGGTACTTATGTTTTATGTAGCTGTGCTCAGTTGTTCAAATTTTTTTTTATAAGTATTTAATTAAATTTTTACAGTATTCAGTTATGTTTTAAGAACGCATAAAAAGTCATAACAAAAAAAGAATAAGTAGGTTGTTAACTTACATATTTTATAAATATTAGATCCATAACTTTTTAACGTTATTGTAACTTAAGAATACGAGTTGGGATTAGAGCTGACTCACGTTAAGAATAAAACCAAAACTCAAACTACAAATCTTACTTATCATAAAAACAAAAAAGCATCCCTTTGTCCCTTACCGAGTGTCGCTACATTATTGCCATATTTATTCAGCACTTTACATACAATAAAGCGTATTTTTGTCTACGATCGGCCACTGTGCGGCGCGTCGTGATCTACCGATCGGCGCTCGATAATCGCGGTCCAGAATACGGCGTAGTGCTGCCCACTGTGCAAACAGTCGCTGGCCTGCACGAGTTTCGCAAATAACCGACTTGAGATACAGCGTGTGCTACTTAATTTTTTTATACTTACCTACTCACTTATAAGATATTTTTTATTTACTTGAGAATCGCGATTCAAATGTGAATTACTCATTCATTAATCGCATCTGAATGCTAACTGTAAAGTATTTTTACCCGGCTGACTGTCAAGTCACAGGGTTATTTATTTTAAAGTTAATCTTTCGATAGGTGTGAAGTTTTTTTCCATAATAAGTAGCACCCAACCCATACGTGCGTCACTTTGCCCTTCTCATTATGAGAAAACAATAATTCACCATCAACTGATTTCAACTCAATCGCGACGCCTGGCTCGCTGTTAGTGCCTGGGACATAAACTGAGATGGAATAGGTACTCTTGCATAGAACATAAACCATTCCTAGGTAGGTAACCAACAGTTCAAGTCCGATTCAGACTTCCAAAAATGCATTCGATTCGATTATTTTCTTCGAAAAGTTGACGTTTTTTCAGCGAAGAAACGTTACTTTCCGAATCTATATCTACTATTTATATCTACTTCTACTATCTACTAAGTAATATAATAAAGCGGAAAAGTTTGTTTGTTTGTTTGAACGAGCTAATCTCAGGAACTAGCAGTCGGATTTGAAAAATTCTTTCTGTAGGTATTTGATAGCTAAACTCTTGTGGAAGGTTATAGGCTACTTTTCATCATCATCATATACCATCACAACGGGGGTACGCCGCGAGGGCGTTACTAGTTCGGAATATATGCTGAAAAGCTCTGAATCGCACTGCAGATTTCGACTCAGGCAGAACGCCTGATGCTTTTTAAAAGCAACATCCTCTAGACGCGGCACCGTGGGATTAGCGAGGCGTGCGCACGCTCGGACGCCGCGGGCGCGACCCAACCAGGCATTACCGCGCTATTATGATGTATCGCTACCTGTGCAAATACCATGTGAACTACCCGCACCAATCACCTAGCTTCAATTCAAACTGATTTATTGCTAGGCTAGGGTTCACGAGAGCATTGGCCGAGTGGGTGCCTAGGCTTTTGACCTGAAGATTGTAGTCTAACTAACATTAACCACGACACCACCCGAGCAAAGCCGCGGGCAGAGATAAATGTTAATATTCAAACAAACACCTCTGACGACCTCTGTGGTGCAGTGGGTGAAAGCCCGGCTGTGACTCAGGAGGTTGCGGGTTCGATCCCCGCCGCGGGACAAATGTTTGTATGATCTGCAAATATTTGTCTCGGGTTTGGGTGTTTTCTATGTATAATATGTAGGTATGTTTGTAAATATCTATTTACAAAAATATGTGAGTAGTATATCAGTCGTGTGGTTCCCATAACACGAGCTCTGCTTAGCTTGGGGCTACATGATGCAGTGTGAAAGGTCCAGCATTATTTATTATTATTAGGTAGGTACTTAAGTATCACAAAAAAATCACATCATCAATGTTCAAGATAAATGATTTGCGGCTGATGTAGGAATTTAAGTCAACCAAACCGCAAGGCAACACACTGCAAAGCGCAGCTTTGCAGTGTGTTGACAGCGAGTTAAAAGCTTAGATGATGCCACACCATGGATAGTTTTTATTAAAATCGTAAAAATATAGATAATATCTAATAACTATTCCAGTATAGGTGTAGGTATCAAATATTACTAACCAACTTTAGGAATCTTCCACAAAACTAGTTTAAGAATTATTCAGCCACATCAAACAGCGATACCTCGAAAACTAATAAAACTCCCCGATCCACGTTCAAATCACAAAATGTGGGACTTATTTTTCCGTTTCGTGCACTCGACGTGTTAATGTGACGTCACAGGTGCAGCTCTCCCGTTGACACGTCATTTTCTACCCCGCTGCATCACAAAGCTGAATTTGGATATGTCACAACGATAGGGTTAAACCACAAAAATCCTATGCACCACTCATCGATTGTAAGCCCACAGGATAAGGTTGAATTTCGAATGGTTTTTAGCTGGATAGGTATGGTTCGGATGTCAGACGATATGCCATCTCCATACGAGTGTTTGTATTGAAAAGTCGGTAATGCAGATTTGAGGTCGAAACGTATTTTAGAATGATTTTTTTTTTAAACTTTCAAATAGGTATGTAGGTACCTATATAAACATTTTCTAAGTTACTAGTAAGTATTTGATAGCCTGTGACAAACGTCTACGTATGCGTAGACCCGCTACGAAAATTTTCACTACCCTGCACCTATTTGCACAAGAGCTTAGTAAGCATACTTTGATTCCTTCTTACACTTTAAAAATAAACATTAGATCCATTAAAACGTAAGTATGTAGGTACTTATATAAACATCGATATAGGTTAGTAGGTCAATATACTACAAGGTCCTTTTGAAAGCATGAAAATAAAAAGCTTATCTAAAAGTTTAGGTACTTATAGGCGATCAAAGTGTATCTCAAATAGGAATAAACCTTATTATCTTTGCAGATTCCATGCAAAAATATTCAAAGCGCTAAGTTTGGCGGCCATAACGCGAATGTGACACGCACGCCATCTAGCGGCAAACACCGCACCATTGTAGTCTGTCCGACTGTTGTACTCACACGACGACAGCGACGCAAAGATGGCGGCCGCGGACCAACAACACTATCCAGCACTCATTTCACAACTCATTTGCATGAATAACCACTCAGAACTTTCCACAAAGACTAGCGCCATCATCCGACACAACACCACACCACAACAACTGTACAGTCACGGATAGCAAACAGGTAACCGAGGGCTGAGTACACTCGCGGTCATCAAGTAATTATCAGTAATTAGAGTGACCGATGACGGAGCTATGTCTCCACCGGCAGCGGACCGTCGAATGAAAACCTCCACCATGTTGTTACTGAATTTTATACTCCATCCCAGTGAGCAGAGCCTCCAAGTTTGCCTCCTTCAAATTCGTTATGCATACAGCACCAAGGGCTGTTGAATACCGCTAGCGTTTATTTATGAACAGGCAAACTTCTGGTGGTTGGTGGGACGCACGAAATACGTTATAGGCGCGAGCCTCCCCGCGCGGTGGCGATGCATGCCACCGAAAAGGGCTTTTTATACATTCAACTTCAGAACTCTGAACCTCATCTGCAAGTCGTATTATGGAGCTAATTACCAAGTTGATATGGACGAGCCGCGTCTGCGCACAGCCGCCGATTTGAATGCTCGGATGCAATCGCTCGCAGGGTCGCCGAGCAGCCGGGCCGAGCGATGCGTCGCTGGCCGCCGGAATAAGGAGCGCTCACAAATTCCGCCCCACCCGACACCCCCATCACAAAGTATAATGATATCGTCGCCGTCGTTATTATGGGAGTCGTCATAAATATTTCATAGGAGGGCAGTAATGACCGAGTGACCGGAGATCCCAGCGCCATCTCGCGACCGTCGATACTGAGCCATTACGCACCCCAATACATACTTTGCGGGGATTGTGGTCATTATGGTCGTGATTGTTTGGTATCACCAGTCATCGACCATTCATTATAAGTTTTGTCCCTCGTTACATGTTTCTAATACAACAGGACTTTAATATTTTCCATAAACATAAAGTCCGAATAAAATATCATTTCAATGTTTAAAATTCAAATACTTAATCATATAATCAATAGCACTTAGGGATCACTTTGAATCGTCTCAAGAGCTAGATTCTACTCCTGTTCTTTCGCGACAATTACCTACCTTACCCTGAACTGGTGAAATATTACAGAAACAAAAATAAGTGTAATACTTCTTATTTATTTTGTGAACGCATCAACATCGCTTTTATTTCAGCCCATTGAAATTCCCTCTTCCCGAGCCTTCAGAGAAGCAAAGGGGTGCGTAATCCAACAAGCGGATTCTAAGTAGATCCTAGTCAGAGGTAAACTCACCTGCTCGTAGGGCATGTATCTTTGAAAGAGTATTTTTATGAAGTAACTTCACTATACTCTTTGGTTGAATACAATCGTTTTTCATTATTTATACTTCCTCCTACAAAAAGGTTCTATTAGGTTCTTACGTTTTAAGACTTTGATTACAAATATGTGTAACTTAACAGACAATCCTGCAGTGCGATCCAAACCTTCTCGGAATGTATTCCGAATTCGCAATTTGGAAAGTGACATTTCTTCGCTGAAAGAATGTCATTTTTTCGAAGAAAATCATCGAATCGGATGCATTTCCGGAAGAATCTCACTGCTGTTCTTGTGTAAAAGTCTCTATCAACTGTGAAGATAGCACAGCCTTAGATGAATAAAAACCGGTCAAGTGCGAGTCGAACTCGTACGCCGAGGGTTCCGTACATAGCCATGGTGCCAATTAAGCTAGTCCGCTTAATTGTATGAGCGCCCATACAACTCGGAGGACAATTTTAATTGGCGTCAACTATGTATGGGAACACCCTTTAATTTTCAATTTTTTTAACTTTTTGGAATTTTTCCTTTATTTGTGCTATAATACCTTGCTTTTTCCCAAATTTCGTTATTCTAGGTCAACGGGAACTACCATTTAGGTTTTCGACCCAAAACCTCTAGGGTACTTCCGGTTGACCTAGAATTGTCAATTTTGGTTACAAGCAAGGTCTTCCAGCACAAGTAAAGGAAAAATTCCGAAAAATAAAAAAAGTTGATAATTAAGGTAAGTTTTGGTACTAACAAGTTTTCACGAAAACCTAAATTTGCCTATATCTTTTTATAGTGTTGACTCAGGACCTTGATTTTTATACTCACAATAGGGACTATAGAGCTTAGTATATGGTATAAATTTCAACTTGCTAGCTCTACCCGTTCCTGAGATAATCGATGGTGACACACGAACGGACAGACGGACAGACGGACAGACGGACAGACGGACAGACGGACAGACGGACAGACGGACAGATGGACAGACGGACAGACGGACAGACGGACAGACGGACAAGCAAGTGATCCTATAAGGGTTCCTTTTTTTACCTTTTAAGGTACGGAACCCTAAAAACCGGTCAAGTGCGAGTCGAACTCGTACGCCGAGGGTTCCGTACCTAGCCATGGTGCCAATTAAGCTAGTCCGCTTAATTGTATGAGCGCTCATACAACTCGGAGGACAATTTTAATTGGCGCCAACTATGTATGTATGGGAATACCCTTCAATTTTCAACTTTTTTAACTTTTTGTAATTTTTCCTTTATTTGTGCTATAAGACCTTGCTTTTTGCCAAATTTCGTTATTCTAGGTCAACGGGAACTACCATTTAGGTTTTCGACCCAAAACCTCTAGGGTACTTCCGGTTGACCTAGAATTGTCAATTTTGGTTACAAGCAAGGTCTTACAGCACAATTAAAGGAAAAATTCCGAAAAATAAAAAAAATTGATAATTAAGGTAAGTTTTGGTACTTACAAGTTTTCACGAAAACCTAAATTTGCCTATATCTTTTTATAGTGTTGACTCAGGACCTTGATTTTTATACTCACAATAGGGACTATAGACCTTAGTATATGGTATAAATTTCAACTTGCTAGCTCTACCCGTTCTTGAGATAATCGATGGTTACACACGGACAGACAGACAGACGGACAGACAGACAGACAGACAGACAGACAGGCAGACAGACGGACAAGAAAGTGATCTTATAAGGGTTTTTTTTTTTTACCTTTTAAGGTACGGAACCCTAAAAATGACTGAACCGCTCGCTACAGTATTCCGTAGGTTCTGGTTGCCTCATCATGTATAGGTAGATTATGATGATTATCTTATTCTGTATAGTTTAGATCGTCTGAAACGACTTTGCATTGAAAACATCTGTTTGTCACGGTGTTCTAGTAAACAAGAGGATGGCACAAAGTTGGGCACGTGCCGTCCCAGACGGGCGCGAAGGAGCTAATTACACCGGACACTGCGGCGTCCTTTGACGACGCCGCTTTGATCAGACGCCGACGGATGAAGACATGGGAGCTGAGCGGACTTATCTACGTGAGCTAAGGCTCGTATTACATATTTTACAGTCGTAACTCTAAACAGCCCCCTGATTGTCCTGAGAGCGACCAAAATCGGTCTCAAACTCTCAAATATGACAGTTCAGTGACCACGCAAGTAGCTCTGTCACTCTTTCCTCAACAAGACAGACCGCGACAAAAGACACCTACGCGATAATTTTGACAGTTTGAGACCAATTTGAGATTTGAGACAAGTTAGACAATCAGCCTGCTGATGAACTCTGATCAGTTGTTGTTGGATTTGGATACTCGAGAAACGTTCCAAAAAAATCATTTTTAAATCATCAGCAGCATCAATTTGGTAGATCTGATAAGGTTTTTTTGTATAAAGTGTACTAAATCTTGTTCCGCTGTAATAATAGAAAATGTGATATAAATAAAACATCTTTCGGATCTTCGGATCTCCGAAGGTCCGCTCCTCGCTCGAGCGCGCGGCAAGCGCCGATTTCCTTTGACTGAAAACTTGTTAGAGGTCCATATTAAAATTCAAAAACGACGCACGGAACTCTGTCTCGATTCCTGAAAACATTATTCAGAGGATTTGAATAATGATTTTGTTTTAGTCCCTGCTCACCTTGCTTAATGTATGCGTGAAGATTGGAGCGAGCGGGACCAACTTTGTAACGTGATTTTTGGACTTAAATGCTTTCGGAACTTCATTTTGGTGCTTTTTGGCGGTGAAGCTGTTTATGCAAGTGGAATCCCTTTGTGCATAATTTCCTGGTCTCCTGGACTAAACTTAATTTACCCAACATTAGCGCATAATTCACGAACAAGATTGTGGACGGGGTTTCTCTTCAATGTATTTTTGTACTAAATTCCTTGTCAATGTAAACGTTAAAACGAATTTTTTGGGTCTCTATTTTTACTGGTATGAGTTAACTTTAGCTGTTTGTTTTCCATAAAATTTATTCATTTGAATTTCATAAGTCACAAAGTCAATGTCAAAACTCATTTATTTAGTACCTATGTCCTCTTGGATCACATTGAAACGTTTTAAGAGTTTAGCGATTCTAACCAATACCCTAACTAAGTAAGTAAGTAACTTACTTACTTACCAATACCCTGAAGAATCAGGGCAATAAACACGGTTTGATCTAGCTTTCTTTTCGGCGATTTAATGTATTCACCAAAGCATTGAAATAAATAAATTGAATACCCTAATAAGTTCCTAGTAAGATAAACATTGTCTAGTTTGTTTGCTTAGCACTGTGTGTGTGTCACACCAATATTAAAAAAAAACTTCAATAACAAGAGAAAAAAGATTCTGTTCTATATAGGAATGAGAAATTCCACTTACAGCATTAATTTGAATAAAATGGATTAGATGTTGATGGTTTAAACAAGCGCGAATTTATCACACAACAACACAAGCAGTCAAAGACATTAAGGCGGCGACTCGTTACGACAACTGCAGACACAACATTTAAACCATTTCTTAGATTACTCTACGTCTCTCTCTACAATCTTAACAAAACCAGGTAAAGAACAAAGCTAACGCAAAACAAACCTTATGCCAAACCAATAAGATACAGGAGATTTTAAGATAAAATGACGTAACTTTGTAATGTTGTAGTAAGTGAAATCTCTCAGTTTAGTCATAAAAATGTTAATGTAGCAAAAACAAACAGTGCCTAATGTATGCGCGAGGGTGAATTAATCGGGAGTTTTATTTTGTACGTCGGTACAAAGATACGGCAAATTGAATTGCTTTGATGAATTGATTCCAAGTGGTGCTTAGGTTATAAAAGCTATTTGTGTTGTGTGTCACATTATAGGACTGTTTAGAGTGTAAAAGAGACAAGCGAACATACAAAATATAAGGAAAGATATTTATTTACGATTTGCTTTTCACGATATAGTAAAAAATAAAATATTCTATACTTACTGACATATATTTTACCTAGAAATATTGAACCTTCAGTGGTAAATTTCAGGCTTTGATATAAATAAATGTGATTAAAATCACCTAAAGCGCAATATCTTTACTCAAGTTTCTTCATCTCGATTAACGAATTACAAACGAAAGTTTCTGTTTTAATTCACGTTTAAGAAATTTATGGATCTTTGCATAAATTTTTAATAATTTTTAACTAATTTTTCTAAAAGTTTCTGTTTTATAGGCAAAGGTTAAAAAATTGGGCTCTCAATCCAGATTCACATAGTAAAAAGAGCTTGTATTATGGGAACCACACATGACTGATATACCTACTTACAATTTTTTTTGTAAATAGGTACCTACATAAATATAAGGTAAGTACATAGAAAACACCCAGACCCGAGACAAATATTTGTAGATCACACAAACATTTATCCCGCGGCGGGGACCGAACCCGCAACCTCATGAGTTTTAGGCGTTCACCCACAGAGGTCGTCAAATTTTTATTTATTTATATATTTATCATCTAAAAAGTTAACAAAAACATTAGGTAAACTAACATAGCACTTAAAAAAACCACGAGGTTTGTAGGGTAATGTTATGGGGTAAAAAATGTATCAGTAAATGTTATAACTTTTTAATGCCACACAACATAAGTTAATATAACAAGTAAATAAAACGAAGTATGCTACCATCTGATACCATAATAATATCAAGATCCACATTCCTTCACAGGCCTTCACGACGATGATGGATGGATCAGGAAAATGTGGCGGTTTATCCGCGTACCAACTAAATACTGTTTCAAGGTATTGTATAAACTTACTGCTAAATGATATAAGTAGAGCTTTTTAATTAAATATTTAATATTAATAAAATAAAATACAAAATTAAGCTTAAACCTTAATATCCTATTCTATTAAACGAGCAATATTTGTTTGTTTGTTTGTTTGTACTCACGTCCTCGAAAACGGTGACTTCGATTTCGATGAAATTTGTGGTACGGGGGTTTACGGGGGCCAAAGATCAATCTAGCTAGGTCTCATATCTGGAAAAAATTGTTTTCATTCCATCTATTCGAAAAGGACAACTTTGTTCGCCTTTAAGTGCGCCCAAAGTAGATGATTCCTCTTCAAGGAACTTTTAGCGGGCAGTAATGAGTTTTTAATCCTCTTTATAAGTTTAGCGGGCAGTAATGAGTTTTTAATCCCCTTTAAGTGCGCCGGAATTATCTTTTCATTTCTCATACGCGGAAAGTACGCTTGAACTTACCTGAACAGAGGGATGAAAGTAGTACTTTTCCGCCCTGGGAAGCAATTTTCCCTGCTGTCAAATTAAAAAAAAATCATTCTATTTTGACATTTCTATTGAGTCATGTTGAAACTTTTTACACAGCAAAAGTAATATTTGACATTTCTATTTTACCTTTTTATTGAGAATTGCTGTAAAAAATATTTTCAACAATTTATTATATGAGTATTGTTAGTAATAATTACTTTTCACTAAATTATTATTATTTCAACAAGATTTTGAGCTTGAAATATTTACCATCTTCAATGACAAAAAATACTGGCTGAAAAAAAAAAGGTGGGCGCCTTTTTTGTTTTTTTCTTTCAGTGGTAAGCTACCAGCCAGTATTTTTTTTAAAGCACCAATTCGATTTTTATCTGTTTTGTCGATCGAGAGCAGAGATTTTTATAAAATGAGCTAATCAGGTTTTTATTTACTTTCCTATTATTCGAAATGAAAAGCAGAGTGTTTACCTCGGGTGAAATACCTATTACGGCACTCGAACTATTAGCGCCCTCGCTACGCTCAGGCGCCAAACCATCTCGTGCCGCAATAGGTAAGGGAGTGTCCACATTGCGTTTTCTGCAGTGCGTTTTTGAGCTGCGCGTTTGTATCGATACAAACGCGCGTTCGCAACGCGTATTTTTCCATACAAAAGCGAACCGGGAGGGGCTGCGCGGGGGGCTGCGCGTTCGCATCGCGTTCGAATCGCGTTTGTATCGATACAAACGCGCTGCAAAAAACGCAATGTGGACACTCCCTTACTTTCAACCCTCGTGCAACAATCTACTATTGCCGCGCACCTATGAGGTACAACTACTTTGCACTGCAAAGTAGTTGTACCTCATAGGTGCAAAGATTCCACATTCAAGTCTAGCTCGATGAATGAGGACTCTTCCAAAAACACCACAATTGTAATCACATTAGAGATGTATTACTCTGCGGTTTTAGCATAGCCATAGATAGCTAGCTAACCATACAAAAATTGTAAGTCCAACCTCATAAAATCCTGTGCGTTTTCGTCAGCGCGATCTAGAAAACGGTCTTTTTTACTACCGCCATCTAGTTTGTTTTCGTGGAACTATTGATGGCTGTTCTAGAGTTTTTTTGTTCGAACTCAGGAATCTCAGGAACTACCAGTCCGATTTGAAAAATTATTTATGTATTTGATAGCTAAACTCTTGAGGAAGGTTATAGGCTACTTTTCATCATCATCACCATAAACCATCAGATAAACATACCGCCCACCATTCAGCCGGCGCGCGGCCGCTGTCTGAATTAAAAAAAAATAATCCCCGATTACTCATCTCAAGTGGAACTTCGACGATTTAACACATTCTTTTCTCTTCCCTTTTATTTTCTCATAGATTGTAATGAAAAGTAGAGTGTATCACTCGGGCGCAAAATATATTTTTGGCTCGGGCGACGTACTTTAAATCCCTCGCTACGTTCAGGATTCTACCAAAGAATCCCTCGCTACGCTCGGGATTCTACTCTAGAATCCTTCACTTCGCTCTGGATTCAAAAAAGCGCCCTCGCCGTCAAAATATTATTTTGCCCCCTTATAATACAATCTACTATTTCTTGGCATTTTCACGCAAAAAGATTTACCAGTGCAATGTAGTTCGAAATTTCACGCAATTTGTTGAAACTAAAGTGGCTGATTAGATAGGGTGTCCAACCTTCCTCGCTTCAAGTTCGAATCTCAGCCACTGAAAGTTTTTTTTTTCTTTTTTAATTTTACTCTATTTGCACTCGAGCAGAGCTCGGTTGCCCAGATATTGTATATTATACTCTAAGCCTTCTTCACTTTTATATTTTTCTGTATATATTTCACGCGAAGCAGGTGAGCCATCTATCTTCATTTATTCATTTTTAAATGAAATCTCGGAGCAAAAAATACGAGCAGTATTTTTATTCTTCGAAAGAATAACAAGCATTCCAGCTCTCAACTAATGAAGCGAGCTGCGGGTGCTCGATAGGAAATGATGGATATCCGCGGAGGAGAATTATTCAAATTAATTCGTATCGTCCACTGCTTTGTTCCCTGTTTCTCCAAAAATACGGTGCAGGGGAAATGTTTGTGTACCTACAGTTTAAGCAGCTGCTCCAATAAAAGAAAATAGTGCTCACAGTTTCTTGCTTAGAGTAAAACCTACTTTACCAGAAGACTCTTACCCTGATGAAGATTTTCCAGATAGATTTAGATAAAGTGAGTTCCATAAAGTTTGTATGACCAACTCTGGTGATGGAGTTATGAAAATGATGATAATGATATTCATAATTTAGAAATCAATTTATATAGCGGGCAACCATCAATTAGGGGTATAACGATATCTAAATTTTACTAGTGAGTTTGGTTAGTTTATTGACGTCATCAATATTTTGATGATTACGATTACGATCGATTTAATTGAGAGAAAAGGAATTCAAAACATTATAATCTAGGCTATATTAGGCTATCTCTGAAAATAATGCATTCATGAGTCTTCAAAGCCATTCATGACATACAATCATAGCCACAGAATTCCTAAGCGATGCCTCCAAAGGAGTTGATCACCAATTCTGTTTCAAAGACTAATTGTCCTCAACATAGAATGTATACTACGAATACCACCTTCATAAATAAGAAACTACACTCAAATATCACATAAAATCATTTCAGTCCTAGTGCATCATTAAGCGGCGGGGTGCGCCAAGGTACACACCCGGGCCCGTCGATTTACATACGACAGAACTTGCAACGGGAATAAAAAGTTTCTGACTTCTCCCGTTGGGGGCCCGTACGATTCGGAAATTGAAAAGTTTATTGAAAATGTTTTAAACTGTCAGCATCGGCTACTGTTTTTGGTAGATATCTAAATAGGTTCATTCACTTCTTGGTTGTGTCGATGGATAATCACATCATAGTAATTATGAGAATAAGTACATAAGCAAAATGCAGTAAATGCGAAAGCATAATGTACAGCGAAGAACTTCTGTTGGCTTATGAAAAAGATGATGAAGTTTTCAATGTGAGAGAATTTAATGGAAATTCATGAAGCTTAGACCCTTTTATCTTATAAATGTTGGTTAATTCGTCTATGGTTATTGTGAATAATTATAGTATCTCAACTTTAAAGTAATATAAACAGGCTGACGACTATATTCCTAGGTATGATAAGCTATATATAAGATGTCTGAGGGAAGGAAAGGCAAGTATCAACAAACACTGCTATGGTCTGGAACTCGCTGCCGGCTTCTGTTTTCCCCGAAAACTATAACCTCGGTCTCTTCAAGTCAAGAGCGAATAAGAGTCTTCGAGACCTTTGTGATCCATCGTCAGCCACATCGTCGCTTACCATCAGGTGAGATTGTGGCTGAACAAAGGTCTATCTAGATTTAAAAAAAAGTTTGGGACCTGCTTACAGCAAGATGAAGTCAAAAGCTCCAAAATAAAAAATACTAAAGCATCTGCGGCACAGTTTCACTTCATTTAGCGACGAAATGTAGATAAAAAGTTAAGGCTCCCTCTCCAAGTGTTCTTAAGACTTATTTTGAATAAAAGCTGCCCATTCATGGTCCGATTAACTTTGTAAGGATAGATGAAGGATGCGTGGGTTCTCTACATTATTATGTTGTTGCAAGAGGAGAGCACAAATACATATAAACTTCAATTTCCGGATACTGATTTAATTCCACATTATAAAATAATGTATGTACGGACCTAATGATCGGAGAGGATCGACTGACGACGCGCCATGCAAAAATTACGCGTCACCACAATTTGCTACCTGTAGCCAGCTACAACTTCTACAAAAATAATACTGTAAAACAGTAGAGTTACCATAAGCACGAATGTAAGTCTGGTAGTATTCTGCCTGGTCAGGTAGTAATCTGAAAATTATATGTTGCATTGCACAATGTCTTACTTGTAAAATAAATCTTTAATTCTCAGTCGCAGATTTCATAATCTATTAGGTATGTAAGGTTCTAATGATTATTAGTTGATCTAGTAGATTTGATCTTATTTATTTATTTATTTAAAGTTCACAAAGCAGATTACAATCGTTATAGCACTTATATTTATGGATTCAAATCGAATTGTTCTTATGAAAGTTAATCTAATGATTTTTGACCTCTGGGTATAGGCCTCCTCTCTACTTCGCCATTTTCTGCGATCCCTTGCCAGTCTCATCCATTGCTGCCCAGCCACGTTCACGATGTCATCGGACCAACGAGCGGGCGGTCTGCCTCGCGCTCGTCAAGCTTTAGCCGACAGATATCGTGTCGTGAATAGCGGGCTTTCCGCGAAGCTTTTTTTGAATAATGCGAGTGTTATGCTCCGAAATATGGTTCATTTGGTACGGAGCCGGGAACTTGTCCAAAGTGCGTGGAAATCGTATTCATATTTTTCCGCTTCAACTGCTCTCAAATTTGAATAAAGTACTTATGTTTGAATACATTTTTCTTCTAAATTACTTTCATGTTACTGTCTGGAGCTTCCGCGTGGTGATACGATTATTAAAGTCGAGAGGACTATGTAGGCACTTTGTTGAGATCAGATCTGAGGGTTTGGACGTGTGTTTTGATAGGGGAGCCCTTGATACTGATTCGACAGTTTTGTAAGCTTAGGTTAGGTACCTAAGCTTAGCTGACAATAATGAAGTAACACGAAGTAGATTAGTCACCGAAATTATATTATCAACTAGCAGCGCCCTCGCGACGTTGCCCCCGTACCTAGTGATGGTTATGATGATGAAAAGTAGCCTAAAGTTCCTCAAGAGTTAAGCTATCTCATGCAGAAATAATTTTTCAAACCCTACAAGTGCCTACTTTCTGAGATTAGCGCGTTTAAACAAACAAACAAACAAACTCTTATCTTATAAACCGCTGTATTATATTATAAGTATAGATTATAACATGATTACCTAATAATTATACAAGTGGAAAAAGAAAACAGTCTCCAGGTTATAATAAGTTACTGTTTTTCAACAACAAACCGCTCTTCAAAGTAGGTATAAACTTCCCAACCCTTTTCCGAAATAGCTCACAAAATTTTGCACTAAAATTGAGCGTCGCATATTTTGTGTAAAATCGCGGGACGAGCAGTATTTCCACAAACTTAATACCGCCCGCGCGGCCGCAAAGAAAACTTACCTTAAAATTAATATTTCTTTCATTAAAATCTTGTAATATTTTCGCTGCTGCATGCATAAGTAATGTCCATGAATAAGTAACGTGCAAAAATTTCGAACCCTGATTGAACGCAGATATTGTTTCAGTCTCCGCTTTTTCGTTTGTTTGTGTTTGAGCCTGTCTAATTGTAATCGGTTCGGCAAATATTGACGTTTGAGTGGAAGTCGGCCTCCCCGGGGTCATCCGGGAAAGTTGCCTTTCGATTGCGATTTTACATTTTACTGATTATTTGTTCTTGGGAAAAAGTTATGTATCTTGTAACAAAGAATTTGCATATTATTATGTTCGTGTAAGTAACTAACTCTGGTCATCGCTGGTGAAAAAATTTTTAGGCCGCCTAAAGGCCTCCGTTATGGCTTAGAATCTAAAAGCTGGGATCGACAATTTTACGTTAAAAAAAAAACAATGTACCTTTGATCCTTTGTTGGTCGAAATAAAACATATTTTATTTATTAAATGATAATGACAAAAATAATTGGTTTAATTTACATGAGATTTTCTAACAATCAAAATGTCTCAAGCGCTTTGAAATTTAACTCGATCGACTTTAGGAACGAAAATTTATGTTTTTGACGTGTTAACGTCTTATGAATCCATAAACGCTGGCTGCACGCACGAAAAAGTGTCACGTTCCGCCTGAGCCGAACGTGCAAACGAGAGCGCGGAACAAACGATAGAGAGGCACGATCGGCCTAAGCGTTCGGCAATTCTTAAAAGTACCTATACAATTTTTCATCAATGTTATGACAACACGTAAAATTATCGTCCGTAAACCAACTTTACAGACAACCAGTTTTACATCATAACTTTGTGTGAATGTCAGCATCTGTGTGTGATAAACTAGATTTTCTTTTCAAATAACCTCGTGGAGAGGTTCGTCATATTCCCGGCATGACTGAGTGCGGTGTAAGCTATGTGCATAAATTGTGTGGAGTGTTGTGCAGCGCCACCTTTGTGCGACAAGGGCCCTCGTGTGAGGCGGCGCGACACTGATTTGTGTGCTTTTCTATTATAAAGAACCTTATGATTATACCCTATAATTATACAATAATCAGCCCAAAAGCCGCATTGATTGAGGCTAGATTTTTGATCCGAAAGTTGTGACTTTGAATTCCGGCCGAGCATCAGTGGATTTTATGTGTACTTTAACATTAGTTTAAACGGTGAAGGAAAACATCTTGAGGAAAACCGTGGCTTAATGTGCCCCACACGTATTGACATGTATTTTCTGTTGATAACTTACTTAACTGGGGTGTCTAGCACTTAAACCATCCTTCCAGTCAACCATCCCAACACTGTTCCAGGCACTACAGTGTCCCATTAAGGCATAGATTGCCTCCTGATGCTGTTATAATCATCTAGATTAAAAGGCCTAAAGATTTAAAGGCCTAATCAGCCCAAATACATTCATTAAGAATAAGGTTCCTTATTCGCATGCCCTTCTTTTTGAACCAGAGTCAGTCGTATGATTTTCGTCGCCTTTACGATGTTTTCTGATCTTCTGGCTTAGGATATTTTAATATAATATTTATTTATGATCAAGCACATGCATTACTTGGAAGCTGCTTTTATGCATTTTTCTTGCCAAGTCAAGTCATAATTTTTATGTGACTTAAAAATATATCTTTGAACTTGATTACCCGATGGAAAAGGGCATTGTGACTGAGAATGCAGACTGGGTGGCGACTCGGTAGTAAAAATTGAAATGGTGAAACTTGAACAGTTTTCACCACGGGCTCCATCCTGATCTCCAGTAGGTAATTTATTTTCATCAAAATGTCATTGTGTCCCACTTGACTCTACATTTAATCATGTCTTTAAATATCTTCGTCGCTTCAATTGTTTTTGCGAGACGAAATGCTTTAAATTCAGCCAGCATTCGTTAGAATTTTCAACTTTTTATCTCAGTTTGAAATCGGAACATCGATCGGAGTTGCAAGGACGCGTCGAATGCGTCGAACATTCTCAATTCAACTTGATTGAAAGCTGTTCGAAATCCGAATGGTAAAAAAATAAACGTCTGTCACATTTTGGCCAGCATTCTTCGTAAATATGGTTGCGAGCTAAAGAGGTTTTATATCACCTTGCATCATGCGCCTTATAAGGAGGTAGTGATGTGAAAAATTGAGATCAAGAAGCCATTCAGGTTTATAGATTTTTCCAAACTGGCTAACATGTGATTATTTTTAAAACTCTGTGCCGATGATCAGTCAGATCATCAAAATACATAAGTATAGTGGTCGAAATTAAGTTGTAAAGTACCTACGCATTATGTAACTAGACATTCGTGAAGTTAGCTGTTTCGATGCGCAGTAGAAAATTTAGTATGAAAAAGCTGCACTGCGCATCGAAACGGCTAACTTCACGAACGCTTAGTTAGATTATGTATACTATATCTAGGTAGTAATAGTAATAGCTTAGAATGTCAACATAGTTTTTTCCGGAGTAAGTCAGTTTCATCCGAACCTGAATTTCCCATCCCTGTTCACATCAGAACCACATGAACGAGCTCGAAGCATATAAAATTAAACTTTTTGGTACTTTTAAAGCGTGAGAAAAAACCGCAGGTGAACCGAGGCCGATATTAAAATGTTTCATGTAAATTTCAGTCGTTCAGGTGGCTATATTTCTGCTTTTCGTCTGTCTGTCTGTATTTGGTATTCATAGACGGCCTTTAGTTTAATATTGGGGTGAAGGAGCGCTTCTTAACGGGTTATTCTTTCTTTTTGCGGGTATTTTTAAAGAAATAAGGCTTTGTGAGGTTTCCGTTTTTTGGGAAGTGAATTGAATGAGTCCATTTTTACGTACGGTATTTTTTGTTTGAATTTGGAACCATTTCACGACTTAGTAATAATTTTATAATATTTTGGTGTAGATACAATCATCGTCTCATCGTGTAAAATCGTTTAATAATAAATTCGAGAGTAGAATAGCAAGTATTTTATAACATGGATGTATATTATGAGCTTGTTATTTAAAAAAAAAAAGAAAATAAGTAGTAATGTGACTACAACACAAGCTCAGCCGCTCTGCTTAATTTGGGGCTACATGATGCTGTGTGAAATGTACAGCATTATTTATTTAAATAGTATACTTACTTACATATAATTTAACTAGGTACGTGCTGTATCGACATTTTTTAAATTTATTTTTAAATTTTTATTTTCGGTTTTTAAACTGCAATAGGTAAGTATAGATATGGAAACCATAAGAAAACTAAACAATTAATAATTTATCTAATTTCTGTATATTTTTTATCGGTCTTAAAATAGACATAGGAGGAACTTTGTTCGTTTTGTACAAAGTTTAGCATACCATTGATAGTCCACCAGTCAAATCCTAAGAGTTTTATATTATTAGGTATCGTTCAGTTTTCTACCATTGCCTTTTTCACACCTGCTGATAGCATAACTTTTTTCTTCAACTTTTAGTTTTTTTTGATGACAGACTAATTATTTTTAAAAATCTAAGCTTATTAAACGTTTTGGTGTAGGTATACTGTAAGCTTCTATTGTTCTGAATTAAATAAGTAATTCTAATTCTAATTTAGTTTTCTAAGATTACAAAAAATATATTTATAAGATACGGCGCAGACATCTTAATTAACAGGAGCCAAAGAAAAGCAAGTTTAAAATTAAAATGAGTTTACAGTGGAGATTAATAGGTGAGGTTTTATTAAAATTCAGCGGTTGATGAAGAACTTGAGGGTCTACGGGTCGGCAGGGATGAACTCAGGATTTTTCATTAAATTAATATTTTGCTCTAAAATTCCAACTTTAAATCCTAGTTCACAAATTCAAGATATTATTTTAACTAATTAGATTAAAACTAGATGGCGCTACTTTTGAAATCGACAAAAGTGTAACTCGCTGCCGAAAACGCGCGGGCGCCAGTGGCAATCAGCCAACGATTGTAATTTCTTTCGAACTCAATATACATGTATACCTACTGTATTGTTGTGTTTCAATGGATCGACCTTAATCTGGTCACCCACCATGCTGCTCAGGCTATCTGTACCTACGGTGTACAATCAGCCTAAGGCGCGGGACATACAGAAATACGCGTCCTCGTCTTACGTCTTAGGGAGTGTACACATTGCGTTTTCTGCAGCGCGTTTTTGAGCTGCGCGTTTAAAAAACGCGCGTTCGCAACGCGTTTTTTTCCATACAAAAGCGAACCGGGAGGGGGGCTGCGCGTTCGCATCGCGTTCGAATCGCGTTTGTATCGATACAAACGCGCTGCAAAAAACGCAATGTGTACACTCCCTTATGTCTCTTCCGCGTCTCATAGAATGTATAGAAGCGTCGCGCCGCAAAACATACAGAAGAGACGTCCGTCACATTTTGTGTGAAAGGGACGCGGAAGAGACAAATGTCTGCGCCCCGTCTCTTCTATCTGGCCTGCGCCTTAGCGTTCGTTTCTTTATTAAAATTATCGTTCGTAAACCGATTTTACAGACAACCATTTTTTTTAAATTAAGTAGGTACTGAAAAACATCTTTTGATGTTGAATTCCTATAGGGATGCCCTTTACCCTTTACCGAGGGTACCATCCCTGTATAAGCCGCTGTTTGTTTTGATTGTATTAATCAAAACTCGAATCCCTCAAAGTGGTATTAAGATTAACACCTCTTCTTTTCTTTCATTAAGAGAACTCCATATTCATGCACCGGGGAGGCTGTTTACAGCGGCATGTCCCCTTGTTCATTAAAACAGGTAAATACTGGCAACACAAAAGTTTTACCTATAAGAGTCATTTTTAAAGTTTACTAAGTACATATTTTCCCAACCACATTTTCCTAGTTCAGGGTGGCAATTCTACTAGATGACAACGTCAATCATTCCGCTGCGTTTTGTTTCGATGAATGTGAATAGTAGAATGGCTTTTCAAAAATTTGTTCTGCCAAAGTTCAAACCTTAGCTAAAACGTCACCACAACTGAGTCGTTTGTCATTACTAGAATAGGAAAAAGTCGAAAATCTAAGGTTTAGTTGAGGTTTTGCTTGAGGTTGATAAAAAGTTGTACCTACTAGAATTGACACCCTTGTCTCTAGCCACAAATTGGTCTCAAACTGTCAAAACGATCGCGTGGGTATCTTTTGTTGCATTCGGTCTTGTTGAGATGAGAGTGACAGAGCTACTGGCGTGATCACTGAGCTGTCATATTTGAGGGTTTGAAACCAATTTTGGTCGCTATCAAAGATAGACAATCAAGACATCAAGAGGCTGAAAACAAGATTTGCAGCTTGAGTTTTCGGCAGTATTCTCATCACACAGAAAGTACAAAAACAATAAAACACATAGAGCTCAACCCAATATTCTCAATAGCGGTCATTTCATTATTCGGACATTGTTTTCCACTTTCCTCCTATTTCCATACATTTGGCGAAATATTCCTCTCGTATTCTATTCACTTCGCTTACCCCGTGGATGAAGGCATAACCCATGCCATAAACTCTTATTACCCACATCTTTTGTATCCAATTAAATTGAATACTGTGGTTAGGAAGGGATGGGAATAACTTTGTGAATATTTTTGTGGATTGTGGATTGTATTCGGTTTGTGATTATGTACCATTTTCGATCATAACTGTGTTTTGAAGTTATAACGTATCTCAAACAGTTGCTATGCATTTGAAAATGAAAATCAATCTCTTCTGATCAATCAAATCTTAAGAAATTATTTTTTTATTTTCAAATGTACCTTATGTGTTGTTTAGCACTATAAAAAAAAAAAAAAAAATAGTTACTATGCAGTTGAGCAGTGCGATTCACACTTCTTGGAATGCATCCGATTCGTAGATTTTTATCGGTAATTTGACGTTTTTTCAAAGAAACGTCACTTACCGAATTCGGAATACATTCCGAGAAGTGTTGAATCGCAGTGCAGAAACAGAAACTTTGTGAAGATCTTACCTGTATAAGAACGTATAGGGTTCAAAACATGAAAGAGGCATAATAATAGTCAAGTATAATTTTTTTTTTAAATGATTCCCCAAGGTGCGGTAGATATTCTCTTAGATCTTTTTTTTAGGCATTTCAAGATCTTTTGAATATGTCTAAGGCGGTAGTCAGAGGTATGTCCAAATACATATTTGGTACATGCCTACATTTTGCAGAAGTTGAAATCTTTTTATTTTGTAAAATTTACTTCCGTATTGATTATAAATAAGGTGATTCTCCATATGAACCAAAACTAAATCGACGATATTTTTGAGTGAGTTTTTGCCGTGTGTTATAAAGTTTAACCACAGTTGGTTGATTTATTAATTTAAGTCATCTTGATTTGGAGCACATCACTAGCAGGCACGAGCTCGCACTATGTAAATGCCCCATACTTTGCCCGCTGCGAGTTATTGGCCGTGCACCCAACGTGTGAATTACAATAACATTGGACAACCTCTTGAATTATGGATTATCTATTCTAGTTCGGATATTGACCGTGGAATTCGAGATTATTTGCTAAAATACGGTGACTGCGACTGTTCAAATTAAATGGTATTTTCTTCTAACACCTATTTTAGTCGATTCTCGATCGATAAATCCTTCCTTCCGAGAAGCAAGCCGCAAGCCGCGTTGGTACGATGACATCAAAAGAACATCTGGAGTGAAATGGATGGAAACCCCACAAAACCGAGAGAAATTGCATAATACGAAAGAGGCCTACACTGATAGGGTTGAATGTGGCTTATAAGAAGAGAAGAGATATCTTTCCTATTGCTCAAACGGCAACTAAGGCTGAGCGCAGACCTATCCGTGCCTAATTCTCTATGTACTACCAGATTCAGTCGAATCGGACGATTCGACGCGGGCAGGTGTGCGAGGTTTAATACGATTTCATATAAAGAATTCTAAAATTCATTTCGGCCAATTCGTTCGGCGCGGATAGGTGTGCGGCCAACTTTAAAGTGATGTCTTTTGACTTCATTGTAGAGTGACAAGAATTACAACATTTCCTAAACGTTTTTTATATTGATAGGTTTTTTATAAGACGGACCATTAGTATTGTATTAAATTGCATCATTCAACTGAAATATAAGTCATGGAAAAATCTCCACAGTTTTCCATGCTAGATTACAACCATTATAGATGTCGGTATACGTTTCTTAAGAAGAGGTACAGAGCTGAATTGAATAACGTCGTTTTGTTCTGTATTTGGTGTGGGTTGTGGAAGATGAATTTGTTTAGTTTCAATAGCTCTATTTTATCAAGTAAATACTGAAATATACTGTGGAGTCTAAAATCTAGGTTGTTAAGTCTAAAATTTAGGTACTTACTAGGTATTCTAGTCTGATAAAAACTATCTTCCACCTTTTGTACTTCAGCTTTTGCTCACTTGCTACTAATATTGTAATAGCTATCTGTAGATAGTTTGCAACGATCCTTAGCCTCAACTAGTTCTATTGGTTTTTGTAAAGTCATATAAAGTTGTAAGTTAGGATTTTAAACTATGATTTAACAAAATGTTCGGTGTAAGTATGTGTCGCAATTACTAAACGTAACTAAGTACCTATTTTTTTAACTTCTTCTGAATTTATTTTCCGGTTATTACTTAATCAATAAATATGCTATTAATTTTTTTTATCAAAAATACTTCAGTATATTTTTTTTACCTTCAACGAAATATGAACTATGCTTCTAATGTATTTGGACGTACCGTACCTTACCATCTTGGCTCACTACCTCCAGATCTTAGATCAAAGGATCTTAGCTTTCTCATTAAGATCTGAGTGAATGTCCACCACATTTTGGAGGATATAGTTATTGTGATGCTGTTTTTAGATTACTTGTCTCTTACATAAAAAATGTCGAACTAAAAAAATAATGTAAAGGTTGCTATGTGTGGACGTTCCCACACAATATTCGCTTGTCCAAACATCAGGCCAAAAAACGTATCTAATTTATACAACAAACGGTCACGAGGTCGGATCCTCGCGTCTTGTTCCGAAAACGTCCGCTTTATTTTACTGCCTCCGACAGTAACAAAAAGGAACACTTAAGACCAAAGGGAATATCACTCAGTGGTATATTTTTCAAAGCTTTCTGCTCGCGTTCCGTTTTTATCCTACTTGACTCTTAATGTGGTGAATTCATACATGAACAATTGGGATCTGGAGTGTTCGGGGGGCTAGGGGGCATGAGGCGGGGGAGGGGCGTATTTTCTTTTACAACATTCGAATCTTTGGGGTGTCTGTGTTTTCTTAAGGCGCGGTCATTTTTGGTTACTTTTATGGCGGTAGTTACGGTGTTGCAGTTTTTTTATTGTTTTTCTATGGGCTGTGAATGAACTGTGACACCATTCTTACATTTTATTGAGATACAAAGGCAGATATCACTAAGCTTTTCACTTGAGGAATTCTTTTGTGTTATTTTATCATAAAAAAGATTTATACATTTTATAAAATACCTATACTTACGTAGTACTATTATTCTGTGCTTAAAGCGCAGAATATAAAATGAACTATCGAATTACTTAGCTTATTTACTTACTTTTAGCTTTTTACTCATTTTTGGGATTTTTATCAAATCTTTGGAAGTCCTAGCCTTGATGGAGCCCTAAAGGCAGCCTAGAAACTCTCTCCAGAATAGTCTAACTTATACAAACAAAAAAATCCTGAATTATATAAGTAAGTACTTACAAATTACTGATTTAATAACATAAAATATAGCGCTGTCTAGGTTCTTTGGTCAACAACCCTTGAAAATACAGACAAGAAAAGTCGAATATTTTCTTTCGTGAAAATCTTTACCTCCCCGAACGAGTGGGGAGTGCCTTCGGAGCTCGCCCACTCAATGAGGATACATTATATACTGGCGTGTATATAGTATATAGCTTAGATAAGGAAATGGCTGACTGTTTTGTTTTGGAGAGAATAGAACGGTAGAGAGATAGATACTCGTATGTGGATATGTTTGTTAGTGATCGATCTTATCTTGAAGATTAGGTGTAATATGGAAGAGATTAAGAACGAAATGCAAATGCATAATGTCAAGCATTTAATTAAGTATTATTTGGACAATTTTCTAAAATTGTAGGTTTTTTTAGAATTTTCCAAATAATCTCGTTCTTAGATTTGTAATTATCACGCATCTTCCGTAAATTCTATAATTTTAAAGTGTAATGTAGAGCCTATTTTGATCCTAACAGTTATTTCGACCATGTAGTTTATAAATGCTGAAATAATGCTTTGACAATGGAGCCAGTCAATATCTTGAATGGTGATAAAAAATCAAATACCTAAGTTGTGCTTAATACTATTAGCTTTTACCCCTTGGCACTATAGTGAAAAAAACACGTGGTTGCAAAACTACTGCAAGTATATATTAAAGTTTATTTCATTATACAACAAGTTTATAAAAGAAATAAAGAAAATCCAATATACTTACATCCCAAGATAACAATCCGCTCAAAATAAAAGCAAGACGATAAATCCCAGACAAGTCGCACAATTAACAAGCAGGGTGGGTTTTGCCCACTTGTGCCCACTTGTGCCCACTTGAGGCACAATCACATTAGCTGTGGACTTGGATGGTAATGTGCGGCCGGCAGGTCACCGCGAGATGAGCTCGCTGGCGATACATTAGGAATGAGGTATGTGACAACACGAAGCTTTATGAACAATACACTCCATAGACTTTGACATTGACTGGCCTATTAGCTCAGTTGGTAGTAGCTCTACCTTCTGCGCTGTAGGTCGTGGGTTCGATTCCCATCCAGGACAAACATTTGTGTGATGAACATAGATGTTTGTTCTGTGTCTGTGTTATAAAGTATTAGTACTTATGTATTTACTAATATATAAGTATTCTATCAGTTATCTGGTTCCCATAGTACAAGCTTGCTTAGTTTGGAGCTAGATGGCAGATGGCGCTGTGTGAAATGTCCAGCAATCGTTATTTATTTATTTATCATAGAAAAAGAAGAAAAAATCTTGATCACGACTCTCTTGATCCCAAAGTGCGTACGTATGTACGTATGTATGTACCTATGTATAGCGGCTCCTTTTCCGCATTTAGACTCAAAGGTGGTCCTTTATGGATGGGGATGACATGCCTCACTAGTTATGAAGCCAGCCTAAGCTCCTCTCAGAAGCACAGAAGTTTCCTGGGTCTTCGCAGGCTTCGAGTAGTGACCTCGGGTTGTTGAGGATTTGCTGCCGTTGTGCTGCTACGCCCACGAATTTCAAGACTACGTACGGTATCAAAGTGCGGTAAATGCAGAATGCAGAAAATATCTTCTTTAAAACTTTCCTAAATTCGAATGAAAACAAAGAGTTAAAATCACATAATACGCCATTCCAATCCAACTCAGTCGCAGTAAAAACCTCAGCGCGGGTACATGAATAGTCATGACACCGAGCTTTCATTAGACGTCACTCCGCACTCACCTCACTGTTTACGACTGTACTTCTGAGCTTAGCATTACGTGCCTGAGTGTACCAGTCATTCGCTAAGTAGATCTTGGTATATTAATTTAATATTATAGTTATTCAGTTTTATGTTTAGGGAACCAAGTGAGTCTTTAGGTATTCATTCGCTTCGATTCTTCGGGAAAATTGTGAAAAAAAAACAACATTAGGTAATTTGACTTTTTTTAGACTCTCATTCTCTACTCTTACCTCATTGTTAATGAATATACTTTAGAGCTTTAGCATTACGTGCCTGAGTGTACGTACATACATTCGCTAAGTAAATAATGTTGAAAACTTGAAATTAATGTAGAAAAGTGGAAGTAATTTTATCTTCAGGGAGTGCGAATTTATCATCTATCGGGTTTGTTGATAAAACTACTTACGTCATTTATAAAAACGCTGAAAATAAATTGAAAGCTTTAGAAAATATTAGCAAAATTCGTTCTTGCCCGTAGCTCCGCCAACATCTACCAATATTATGAGAGTGATAAATGATAATGCAGTTTCCAAAACCGGGAAGAATTTATAAAATCGTTTCAATAGTTACGGAGATTATCATAAAGTCACAATAAAATTTTGCTTAGACAAAACGCATGTTGAATTAAGCAAGAAATGTAGACATAGACCAATCACTTTGCATGCTCTGTTATCAAAATTATATGTTTGTAACTGTACCTACGTTTTATTGCGTTCTTTAATTAAATGTCTTCAGATTAAAAAAGTTTTAATAAAAAAGTTTCAGCAACTTTCATCACGTTGTCACCTAAATCAGTCAACCTCTTTGTAATTCAGCGAAAACTGAGGCAAACTAGCCGGGTCGAGTTGACAACCTCGTGGGGTCGCGGGCAACTGTGTCTAAACACCTCCGGTATTCAAATGGGCGGAACGGCGGAAAGTAGGCAAAAACCTTTTGGACCCTCTGCTCATTAGCATAGTCTGTGCCGAGTTACTTCCGAGCGAGAGATGAGGCGGATTTGTAGATGTGGCATTTTAGAGTTCTTATAATTATTGCTTAACTAGCAGCCGCCTTCGCAGGCGGAATGAAATCCCCCGACACTATCATAAACTAGAAAAGAGCTGATGATTTTGAAACTGAACCGATTTTGATAAAACATGTGTAGGAACTATCGCTAAAAAACCTGCTTTCAAAAAAACCGCATTCAAATCGGTTCACCCGTTGAAGAGCTACAGTGCCACAGACAGACCCACACACAACAGCGGTCAAAATTATAATATCCCTCTTTTTACCCGGTTGCGCAAAGCAAAGGAAGAGTAAGTGTTTACCGATCAGTCTATGTTTGTTGTGTCGTCGAAAATCTCAAACAAAGGTTTGCGATTTTCTTTTTTTCTTTTCAGGTTTTCCAAGATACAAGCCTGTAAATGTAAACAGTGAAAATCTTATCCAATATTTACCAAATCCCCCAGAAAACGGACTTAGGTGCGCACTAAAAAGCATCCTGACTGAGACAGGCCACTTGTCATAAAGTTGCCGTGATAAATCGACTAGCGACATCTTTCGCCTCTGTTAGTTATCGTCCCCTTATGTACAGTTGCGCAATTTTCCCCACGCTACTCTTTTCCGAAACACAAGTCGAATATCAACCTTATTTTCACCTAATTAAGGTTGTTGGTATTTAGATACATGGTAACTTTAGTGGTAAGTAAGAGACCTTTAAGGGAATTACAGAGCAAGTATCAAATGGTAGTTGGCGGTATGATGTATACGGTGCTTAATTATCTTTATTACCGGAATAATGTTATGTGATTGTATTGGATGTTGTCATTTCTGCCTGGATTTTGGACCATAGTTAGGTACAACATTAATTCTAATACCATTTTACATTTCTTTCAGGAAATCAAAAATTATCTAAAGGTTAAAAAAAAAATACAATAAGTAAGTACCTACCTACCAAGTATAGGCAAAAGCAATATTTTTACCTTCTTTTAGAAAAGGATATTAGGTAGGTACCTACTTTCAAAATTCTTAAAAGATAGAAGTAGGTAAGTATAAGGTAGGGGAACCTGTTGAACCTCGGCCACACGATCTTATTTAATTTTTTTTTGTCTATAAAGATTGGAATTAGGTTTACCAAATATGGACACATGTAAAGATACACTATTTGACTACATATTTATGAAATAAATTTTGTATTTTTAATGATACTTTAGAAGATAAAGAGGTTTGAACAAAAAATGGGATTTTGTCGAAGGTACAACACACCAGATATACCTTGGTCACTGCAAGATGTACCTTGACCTTACCAGTCTTTTTTCATGAAAATATCATGTTATCGAATCAATTATCACTTTATTTTTAAATTAATGGAAAGAACATTTATAAGGTATATACTTTAGATAAAAAATAATAATAATTTACATTTTTATCATAAGTTATGCTAAGATAATAAAAATAACAATAAGTTCTAAAAAATTCTGTGATATTAAGATCATTATCGCGTCCTATTATAATAATTTATCAACAAAAATCCAAATACTTAACAGCTTTTAGGACAAGATAGACTTCTCTCTTTATATGAACCTTCTTCGGTGTTTTTTTTTTCTGTTTGATATCTTGATACAAATTTGTACGTGAGCCCCTGTCCAAAGTACAAAGCAAATATGGTGGCAAAGGTACAACATTGCCTCATTTTAAATTAACGAATTTTTAAAATGCACTTTGAGTTCGATTTGGGTCGATATTTCTATGCCTATCTAAAGTCCATTTCACCTATATTTGATTGCATGAAATGGTTATCTTGTAAGTATGTACTGTTATATATAAATTAACTTAAAGTAAAGTTAAAAATACCCTCTTTTTGAGCACTTTTTTATATTTTTAATTCTCACGCCTCACTCACTCCACGCTGGTTTTTCGATTCTAGCTTCATGTTGGTGTTGACCAATGACGATTATAATGCCACAGACAAAAACAAAAAAACTCGCACAGATTACGAGATAAGCCTTGGTGGCCGAGGGATATCAATGGACGAGGTTCAACAGGTTCCCCTACTTATTTACCGCATTTGAATGTAATAAATCAGCTTTTGCTTGATATTATGACTGCGACAGCTTGATATTGTTTCTATTGTTGGTTTTTCAAAAATATTGTTTTTTATTTGGCATAAAGCTCTCAAAACTCTCAAAGCCATTCATCTCCATCCATCGCCCATAATTCAGTTCAGCCGCTCGCCGCTAGATGGCGCGCTCCTCATTTATTATGCATACTGATGACCCACGCCAAATGAGCGAACCGCCGTTTATTTTCGTGAATTTTCTTAGGAAATTTGGCAACAGTTCCCGAGATTACAGGATGGCTTGATAAAACGGCGAAGATGCTCTCCAGTAATTAAGGGGTTGGTTTTTACGGCATCTCTACGAATTTACATAAAGATCTTTGGATCTCGTGGAAGATTACTTGCGTTGTATAAGTATTTATGTTAAAATGAACTGCTACTGCTTGTTTACCTACTTACTTCTATACTTTAACCTGTTCAAACATACCATTGACTACCCCTGCGTATCACTTCAATTGGTATAAAATGGCTGCCGTGACTTTATTTGTTATAAATTCTACTAGTGTCCGTTTTATGCTAACTTCCTCAACATTGATAGAGATAGTATAACAATACCTAAGAATAGATAACTGGTACATAATTAAGGAGAGATTCCGGCCTTAGTAAATCAAAGAAGACCTTCAAGTGTCATAATATTAATATAATTATGTACCTACTAAGTATATACCTAGTCATTAAAGTTTTGGGTCTATATCTTAACCCATAAACAAGGTCATCAGAGCATCGAATGTTAGATATGTTATAAAAAAAGCATGTTCCCATATAATTCCTTTGACAAATAGAACAGAAACATATTGAGGACGAGGGATGGGGTACAGAGGGTGAGGAGGGGAAGGTAGGAGGTAGTAAATAAATATATAGCATGCCATTGATCGGCTGAGTGGTCAAACGGTTGTAGAACTTCAAAGCACTATTTGGTAATGCTGTTGAAAACGGTCTTTTTTGTTTGTTTAGAAACTGCAGGGGTTTTCCACATTTTCTGTTTATTTATTGTGAAATATTATCAGTTTCTTTATGTTTGATGATTTGACCAACAGACCATAAACAGACAATTTTTTTTGTTGAAGACCTATGTAGGTATAGAAAAAGATTCTCATCTAATGATGATGATTAATAATGATAGTCTGAGTATTTGTCATTAACTAGTGAATAAAAAAAGTAACTTCTAATACTAAACAGAAACGCTAGATATAGGTACCTATTACCTACATACAAATACTTAATGTAAACTGTATATTATATAAATAATATAATAATAAGTAATATGTATATCTACCGATATACGAACTCCTCAATTCCAACATCACCTTTCCCAGTAGGTTAACCAACAATAAACAAACCCAACAGTCGATACGTGATAAATTACATAGGAGTCTAATCCATCTTATTTCCAAATTAAGGAAACCTGCTTATTATGCACCCTGTACTGGGCACGGGACCAACGGGAATTTATAGCCCCTACTGACCGTTACACTATATTGGTATAGCCTTTTATTTTATCAATGCGTTTTTATTGATAATACTCTCCGGAGATAGTTTAGGGGTTGTGGCCAGTCTAATTCAATTTAGTGGAGTGCCTCTGAAATATACGAAAGAAGCCGTTTCAGGAATATTTTACTAATAATAATTTGTGGGATTATGATATTCTATCTGGTTATAAAATCGGTTTGAAGTGAAGGGGGAAATTTAATCTACTCAAAATAATTATGCATCGAAATAATAATAAAAATTGTGGATAACAATTTCTTATTTTATTTTTGTAACATTTTGATTTAAAAATGAGATGATGCAATCCCAAATATCACTATCATCTCTAAATTTTATAAAAATCTATTCAGACGTGATTAAGTTACAAGCCAAAAGTACATATTCAAAAGTCAAAACGAACCAAAAATCTTTATATAATAGCAAACATCAAATATACTCGTATTTACCATTGGGATTTCGATACGCTGCCCGAGTGGAGATCCGAATGGTACCTTTAAGCGAAGCAATACTCTTTTTGAATTTATTTCCTAGCTTTATTCTTATCCCAGACTAGCACCTCATTCAACCCCAAAAGAAGCTCAAAGGTGACGAGACCGACTAATTACCGTATTACCATACCGATGCCTTAATCCCTGCGTTATCTACTCGCTAATGTCTTGACATTTGCATTTGGTGCAAAAAGACGCGAAAGATCTCTGCTCGCGTACTCGATTTATGTTTCACATTTACACAGATGTGAAACAAGAATGGCTTAGGTCTTAAGCATTTACTTACATGATACGATTCTCAAAAGCAAATGTCAAAATTGACTAAACATATCAGCAGTATTTTTATGTGTTTCCGAATTTCATCATGATTGCTGACATGACTTTTGCTGATTTGTAGAGGCAACACCAGAATGACCTGTTAAATTTTATTTCCTGAAGGATACTTTTTGGATTCTATATACTTTATACCTACATTGTTTGTTTATTGAGCACCTTAAATAACAAAAGTGTAACATTATAGAAATACCTAGGTATACATAATTTCTTAGCGTAAGGAAGTTACAGGTTCACAATGTGATACAACTGATACCTAAACTAAGATAAAAATAATCCTGTGTGATAGGTATCAGCGCCCACCCTCAATATAGGTGTATTTCAATTTCAAGCTAGAAAATTTAAGTAGGTACATAACAGAAAGGTCATTGACTTAATAATATTAATAAGCACTCTTAGATACGGTTTAAAGGAGTTAGTATGAATCGCTTAAAAAAACTAATCAAAAAGAGACAAGACAACAATTCTATATACTTACCTTGTAAAACAAAAAAAAACCGCATTACGAGCCCTCTTGTTTAGATATAAAAAATGATAAACTGGCTTCAAAGTGCGCTTTCAAATAAATCAGTTTTTAAATAAATAACTTAAATAGACAATTTATTCATCAAGAATGAACTGCAATGCAGAGGAATGCTGTAATGTTTGGGAAACATTTTGGATGACTTAGTGGTTATTCTATAAATCTAATGTTTATTGATACAAAAGAGGAGGATAATACTTCATGGAGTTGCTCAGGAAATTTACAAGTAAAAAATATGTCCTAGACCTCACAATTGAAGCAATATGTTAGTGTCACTTACAGTGTTGTGAGGTAGCCCCATCACCCTTAGAATTACTTTTATTTAATAAGGTTTTAGAAGAGAATTCAATAAAGGTAACAAAATACTAGTTTCATCTAAACAACTAATTTCATGGAACATTATCAAAATCAACGTCTAAGTACGTACCTAAGTACTTATATGAAATGTATCTCAGTCTGTTTTCAATCACAAACTTATTTTCATATTAAACACCTACTTATATTCTCAAAAAGTTTCTGTTTGTCATCCCTCAGGTTTTTTTTTAATTTTCCATTTATTAATTTCTTTTAATATATTCGGGATTCAAATTGAAAAGTTTCCGGGACACCGATACGTTGATTTAAATAATGGAAAATAATGGGACGGCTCCATTTCGTTTCAGGTATGTCAGGATTTCAGAATAACTTTGCCGGATATTGTGGAGTCTTATTTTGGCTGGATATTTACAATTTAAATCACTTTATTGTTAATGTTTAAATATGCTTTTTGTTTTCAGGAAATAATATCACAAACAGTAAAATAAATGTCCCGTCTTTCTGGCTACTATATGATAATGTAGGTATTGGAATGTCTATAAATGCTCATACCAATATTATAGCAGATATTTGATATATCAAGGAATTCTAGGCGTTCCAATGAATCTTACACCATCTCATCAATATCATAGGTTCTATCGAAAGTGTAGTGGGCTGCCTAAAGGCTGTATATCATCCGGAATTCTCAGAGTAAAACAGGCCTAGAATAATCCAGTCTATTCGATGTAATCAGATTACAACCAGTTGGGTAAAGGCTCCTATTTGTCTCTCCATTTCCATTAGCACTAAAAGTTAAACAATTTATCGGGAGAGCAGTAAACTGCGGTAAGCACTCGGTTAATCTTTGATTATGTCCGTGGATGTAGGTGAGCACACACGCACTGCATATTAATTGTACTGGACGGACTCACGGAGGGAAAGGGGCAGAACTTGTAGCCTTAGAGTTCTATACTAACTGGATACATAGGAGTCTGGAAGAATATAGATAGAGAGATATAGGTATAGGATACCTTTGACCCTTACATCTTTACTAGCGTGGGTAAAATTTTTTTTTTTTTGATTTTCAACTTCTAATAGCGATAAAAAGTGGCTAAATATGGTTGAAATGAGACGTGCAAAATATGGTTGCTTTATAATAATGTTAACTGCCTCCGAATTTAATTTGAAAATTCAAAAAATCTTGAAATTGGTGTTGAATTCATGAACTGATAAAAGTACTATGCAGGTAGTTTTTGGTTACAGTTTTGCCTTGAAACATAAGATAGTATTATATATTTACTTATTAATTAACATTATTTACCATTTTCTTAGAAAAAGTGAGATTTTGAGAGTTTGCAATCTCGAGCTTTTGTCGCAAAAGTGACGTGGTACGTTTGAAGTTCGAAGATTACTTTTTAACAATGGAAATGTCTAAAAAGTGTTTTAAGCATTCTTTAATTGATGATAATAGCGATAATAAAGATAATTTACTACCAAGTAACAACGGTATTCTTAAACATTATGAAGAATTGAGGTGCCAATGGGAATTCAAAAATGACTTACAAAAAGAACCAACTTGCATTGAGATATTGCATAATTTTTATTGATTGAATTAAAATAATGGACAAAAGGACTTATTATTATAAATTCAGATAAAAGGGTGTTACAAATGCTTAAAGTACATCATTTGAAGTCTAAAACCCTACTAAAGTCCTTGCCTAAAACTTCACCAAAACATTACAGATTTCAAGAATAGCAGAAAAGCTCTTTTCGACATTTCTAGCTGAAAAAGCATAGATTTGAATGAGGGCAGGAGGCCTGACGATCTCAATGTACCTAAAAATTAACACCATTGATGAAATATCAATTCAAAAAATGATAAAAGGAACATCCATGATGCTACCACCAAAATACAATAGAAATACTTCTTGCCTGTATTTCAATGGAGTTTTTCGTGATTTTCACCATGTAAAATGCCTCATGCTCGTTGGTTCACACAAACAAGTTGCATTTTTTTAATTTATTCATCCACAGAAGCTCCTTCAATAAATCTGGTGATTCTAGCAACGAAAGATTTAAAAGTTTTGGTTCACTATTAAGATCCACGCTACCTGCAATGAAAGACCGCAATAAATGCAAAAGATAATTGCCACATCAAGATAATAATCAATAGAATTCAAAGGAATAAAATATTTTGTCATATTTAGCCTGTATTTTGCTCATCCTGATAACTTTTTGCTAGCAATGTTGTCTAATCTACAAAAAAACATTAGAAAGTTTACCGCTCGTCGAATTCTGAAAGAATGTTTCATTTCTCGCACAAAACTAAGATTTCTCAAGTTCCTGAACAATTTTAAATGCATATTCTTATGTTGATCTGATTTATTAGTGACTAAATGCTACCGAACTATCGATTCAAAGGTGCAAAATGACGAAAACTTACAAACTTTTGTTGTACAAGTGGGCGAAGGCGAACTGCCTCTGCTTCGCATGCCATGTCATTGTAAGGTGTGGAAAGAGCTATTACTACTTTGGTGGAAGCATCCAACACTTTAAACACCAAAGGAGACTGTTTTTTTTTATATGGGGAGTGGTCTATGAACCAATAGCGATACTGTAGTGGTATTTCTGTGGGGATACCTCAACTACATCCTTGTGCAAGGGGGCATCAAAATCCAACCCGGCAGTTTTGAGAAAAATAATACTTTAGAATTCACATTTCTTGCAAAAATGTTTTTATTTTAGAAACGGTTTGAACGGTTATTGTGGTTAGTGTCTGTAAAGTTCGGACTACAATGTAATAATATGGTGA
Source organism: Camptogramma bilineatum (assembly GCA_958496255.1). Classification (NCBI taxonomy): domain Eukaryota; kingdom Metazoa; phylum Arthropoda; class Insecta; order Lepidoptera; family Geometridae; genus Camptogramma; species Camptogramma bilineatum. Next base: position 17,275,145 of record OY292455.1, read on the forward strand.
CAGCGACATGATCTGATGATGGAGTCAGGAGCTATTCAACAGAACTCCTCAATAAATAAGCCGATTGAGTTGAAACTTGGCATGTCTATCAAGTTTCAACTACAATGTAATAATATGGTGACAACGAGCTAATCTGATGATGACGTCAGGAGCTGTTCAACAGAACTCCTCAATAAATAAGCCGATTGAGTTGAAACTCGGCATGTCTGTCAAGTTTCAACTACAATGTAATAATATGGTAACAACGAGCTGATCTGATGATGGAGTCAGGAGCTTTTCAACAGAACTCCTCAATAAATAAGCCGTTTGAGTTGAAACTCGGCATGTCTGTCAAGTTTCAACTACAATGTAATAATATGGTGACAACGAGCTGATCTGATAATGGAGTCAGGAGATGTTCAACAGAACTCCTCAATAAATAAGCCGATTGAGTTGAAACTCAGCATGTCTGTCAAGTTTTAACTACAATGTAATAATATGGTGACAACAAGCTGATCTGATGATGGAGTCAGGAACTGTTCAACAGAACTCCTCAATAAATAAGCCGATTGAGTTGAAACTCGGCATGTCTGTCAAGTTGCGACTACAATTTACATTGTGTCACCTGTCCGTTTATTTTTTTTAACACTACACCGCGCGGCGCAGTTTGTTTATTTCCATAAGTGAAAGTATAGGCTTTTATAAAAGTCAATGTTAGACGGCTGTTTTTCTGTAGTTATCTATTAGGTAGTACGGACGAGAAACGACCAACAACTGTGCCCATATGTATGGATGTATGTATGTGGACTCCCTTTTCCGCATTTAGACTCAAAGGTGGTCCTTAATGCGTGGGGATGACCTGGCTCATTAAAACTGAAACCCGCCTAGCTCCTCCCAGAAACACAGAAGTTTCCTGGGGGCTTCACAGACTAATTATAGTGTTGAGTTCTGTTCTGTTCCACCAGACAATAGCAACGTTTGTCAGTGTTGGTCTTATTACGGCTGTATAAAGCCATTATGGTTATTTTTGGTGTTAAGCCCTATAGGAGACTGTTTTTTTTTTATGGGAAGTGGTTTTTGAACCAATAGCGATACTGTAGTGATATATTTGTGAGGATACCTCAACTACATCTTTGTGCAAAGGGGCATCAAAATCTAGCCCGGCAGTTTTGAGAAAAATAATACTTTAGAATTCACATTTCTTGCTATATTTTATAGTTTAGAAACGTTTTGAGCGGTTATTTCTAACTGTATAAGTACTTTATCAATGTGTTTCTCTACTACTCACTTGCCACCTCAACATTTTTTTTAGTGACGATGTCTAGTTTTTTTTGTACTATTTTAAGGTGACGATTAAAAACAAAAAAAGTGGGTACTCCAAATTACAAAAAATAAGAAGGAACTCTATAAGTACAGTTCCTTCTTATTTTTTGTAATTTGATATAAGTAGCAGCAGAGAATATATTTTTATGCACAGAATGCACAGAATATATTTTTATTTCAAAATTCATCTAACATTATATACAGTATAAAACAAAGAATAATTATTAGTATTATTTAATTAATAATTATTTAATTATTAATAATTATTTAATTGTAATCGTTGTCATCAAATAATTGCTGTAGTTTTTCCCACAATTCTTTCGCAGTTGTTACATTTTTTACATGCATGTACAATGACTGATCACTATCAATTGTCATTATCAATTTTGCTCTCGTTTTCTGATCATCATAAAAGTTAGGCTGTTATAAAAGTCTATGTTAGACGACTGTTTCTCTGTAGTTGTCTACTCATTTAAGTACACTAGCATTATTATTTTTATAGTTTTCGAGTTTGCAGTCCCTATTAGTTGCAGTTTCGCGTTGTCACCATATTATTGCATTGTAGTTGAAACTTGACAGGCATGCCGAGTTTCAACTCAATCGGCTTATTTATTGAGGAGTTCTGTTGAACAGCTCCTGACTCCATCATCAGATCAGCTCGTTGTCACCATATTATTACATTGTAGTTGAAACTTGACAGGCATGCCGAGTTTCAACTCAATCGGCTTATTTATTGAGGAGTTCTGTTGAACAGCTCCTGACTCCATGATCAGATCAGCTCGTTGTCACCATATTATTACATTGTAGTTGAAACTTAACATGCAAGCCGAGTTTCAACTCAATCGGCTTATTTATTGAGGAGTTCTGTTGAACAGCTCCTGACTCCATCATCAGATCAGGTCGCTGTCACCATATTATTACATTGTAGTCTGAACTTTACAGACACTAACCACAATAACCGTTCAAAACGTTTCTAAAATAAAAACATTTTTGCAAGAAATGTGAATTCTAAAGTATTATTTTTCTCAAAACTGCCGGGTTGGATTTTGATGCCCCCTTGCACAAGGATGTAGTTGAGGTATCCCCACAGAAATACCATAGCAGTATGGCTATTGGTTCATAGACCACTTAAAAACAGTCTCCTTTGAGAGAAAAGGACTTATAATCGGTTCAGCTAAAGTCACGCAAACATTATGCGCACATTTTACAGTAAAGAAGGATTTTGCTATTCTTTGAAGACCTAACCTGCATTTTTTAGATAAGTAACTGAGTAATCGATCGAGCGAGCGAAGCGAGCGAAGATCTTAGTGGTAAGTTGGGCGATTTTGCTTTGTATGTTTGTATGTTTGTATGTTTGTATGTTTGTATGTTTCACGAATTGTTGTTCGCGCATAACTGTCGAACCGTTCATCCAATCTGCATAAAACTTGGTAGGTCAATAGGTTGTGGTAAGGAAATTTACGGGGGAGCATATGAGCTTAATCGATGAAGGGGTTGTGAAGATATTGGGTTCCCAAGGGGGTAAAAAATTATGAAAGTTACACAAATAAATTGAGTGGGGTGTCATACGAAAGGGCTTATTTTGTACATTCCAAAATGGTTTTTATTTTTAATCTAGGATGTATAGTTTTTGAAATACGACCAAAGACCAAAAACTACGAAACCAGAGCTGCAAGAGCTCCCGTTGCATAGAGTTTCGATGACTTCGTAGCTCATTGACTGGTCGGTCTTAAAAAGAGAGTGGCATCGTTGCGGTTTGGTTTGCAATGATTTTAGATGCTACTTGATTTATTTTCATGATAAAAAAAATTTTGATAAAGAATGAAAATAATTGGGGTAAAAAAAGTTAAGTAAACAAATATATTGAGTGGGCTGTCAAATGAAAGGTCTTTATTTGTACATTCCAAAATAGTTATTATTTTTATTCTAGGACGTACCTATACTTTTAGTACGACGAGAATTCATAAATATGAAATACCTAAATGAAAAATTAGACACGACATTATGTATTGCATGCATGCCAGTATTTTTTACCATGAAGAGCTAGCGCAATAGGCATACTCGGCAGTATCAGTAGTAGCACTTCAAATTATAGGGGTAGTCAGAAGAAAGTCCAAATGTAAGCCATCTACGGTGCGCGAGATCTCAGTTCGGGGCGAACTACTAGTTTATAATTAAGTATACAAATATGACTTCTTGTATCGTGGTTTGTTCCAAAACAAACCATACACAAGTATATTTTCATAGTTTTCAGCAGGATTTTCCAAAGACCTCTTTTTGTAATTTTTTAAAAGTTTAACTTCGATTCGGAGGCAGAAGATGATTTTCAATCCGTGTCATATTTTGCAGGTGGATTATTGACGTAATATGGCACCTTTTTATCACTATTAGAAACTGAAAAAAAAATATTTTTTTTTCTCCATACAAGAGTGACCCACCCTAATCTTTACCCTCATCTTTTAATTTATCTATTTAACAAACACTATATCACATTCAGAGATATAGTGTAAAAACATGAGATTTTTAAATAATTTTATTAAGTTTAAGTTAAGTATTACCTATATATTAAGTAATTTATGTAAATGTTCCCGAATCTGTTTCTTTCTTCAACGAGTATCTTTTGTGATTCTTCTGACTTTTATTTGTGACATGCTCAGTCGTTTTTGATATGGACCCCGATATCTTGGACCCTTGTCGGTTTCTTTCTACATGCAGTATTTTTGTGTTTTTCAGACTTGTTCAGTAGTTAACATTTTTAAAACTATCATTGTAGGATAGGCAGCGTGGGCGGTTTAAGAAAAACGATCGAAGAACTTGAATGGCTATATATTAATTACTTTAGGAGAAATGAAAAATAAATTGTAAAAATAGTGTCGTGTCGTCGATGGACGCGTATGCAAAAGGAAGATGGCTGGCCGGCGCGGCGGAGGGGCGCGAGGCTGCGCAAGCGGCGCGTCAGTCGGCGCGAGCTGTCAGTGTCAAAATAGTGTCAAGCTGAGTGCGTTGACAGGCTGCCGGCCTTGGAACATTCTGTTCCAATGTTGGAATAGGACAGAGCCGGTTGAAGGCTCTTCTCAGGGTTCCTGAAGTAGTATGAACATCGGCGACTCGGTTGACGCCGTCGGAGCCTGGGTAGACGGTGGTGATCCTTCCAAGAAGCCATCGATTGGGGGGAAGCCGGTCGTCTTTTACCAGCACCATGTCTCCGGTCTGTGGCTGTCCCTGGTTCTTGCGCCATTTGCTTCTGATCTGTAATTCTGAAACGTACTCTTTGTAAAAACGTTTCCAGAAATGGGCCTTTAGAGCCTGGATTCTCATGTATCTGGGAAGTGATGTGATGGACGAGTCTTCTACTACCTGAGGAGAAGGCAACATCGTGAGGGAACGTCCAATCAGGAAATGCGCAGGAGTTAATGGGACTAGATCTGAAGGATCTGATGAAAGAGGTGTGAGAGGTCTACTATTAAGAATTGCCTCAATCTGTATTAAAACTGTATTTAATTCTTCATAGACTAAATGTGTCATTCCTAACACCCGTTTTAAATGAAATTTGATTGATTTTACTGATGCCTCTGCTAACCCATTGAAATGTGGACTATAGGCTGGACTAAACTTGAAGTTAATTTCATTTTCATGCGAGTAAGATATTATATCATTTGAGTTTGATTTTATGAATTTATTGATTTCATTACACGCTCCCACAAAATTTGTTCCGTTGTCGGAATAAATATTTACTGGCTTACCTCTGCGGGCAATGAACCTACTCAGAGCTGTTATGAAACATTGTGATGTCAGTTCAGTGACAAGTTCTATGTGTATTGCTCGCACTGCCATACAAACAAACACACAGATGTATGCTTTTTGAAGTTTACAGCCCCTACCTTTTCTATCTGCTATCAGTATTGGTCCGCAGTAATCTACACATGAATTTAGAAAAGGAAATTCGCCTTGTAATCGCGGTTCTGGTAAGTTACCCATTATGGGTTGGTAAGTTTTGCCTGAGAACCTGCAACATGTAATGCAATTGTGTGTTGTTTTTCTAACAAGATTACGGCCATTGATTATCCAAAATTTATTGCGCAAAGTAGCCAACAATAACTGTGGCCCTGCATGCAGTAGGCATTTGTGATAGCTTTCTACTAGTAATTTTGTAATGTGGTGTGATGCGTGTAAGAGAATGGGATGTTTAGTGTTGTAATTTAAATTAGAATTTGATATTCTTCCTCCCACTCTTATTAGTTTAGTTGATGTTTCAAAAAATGGATTTAAATATATTAGTTTGTCCTTAGATGACAGTATGTGATTGGTTTGTAATTGTGTATATTGTTTATAGAATACCTGTCTTTGTGCTATTAGGCATAGTGTTTGTGTACTAGATTCTAACTCTGATGATGTTAGTGTACCTATTAGTTTGTTGTTTGGATTTTTACAGTTGTGTGCAAAACGCTTTATGTGTGCAACTACATGTTGTAGTTTGCTGTATTGAGAATAGTTGTATATGAAGTCAGGCTCCTGTAATTCACTTGATGTGAAATGACATTGAACCTTAGTTTCTGGTAATTCGTCAGTTAGTAATGTTTGTGGTTGTTTAGGCCAGTCGATCTCACGTGTGTGTAGGAAGTGAGGTCCTTCCCACCACAGCGCTGCAGACTTCAACTGGGTAGCATTTAGTCCCCGGGATCCTATGTCAGCAGGATTCAAATGTGTTGGAACATAATGCCATGTGTAAGGTTTTGTAATCTGTGTAATGTCATTGACCCTATTGTAGACGAATTGTTTAAGTGTGGTTTTACATGTCTTTATCCAGCTGAGTACTATTGTTGAGTCACACCAATAGAATTGTGAATGTATTTTTATACTTAATGAGGTTTTTACCTTTTCTGCCAATTTTGAAGCTAGAAGAGCGCCACAAAGTTCTAGTCTAGGTATGGTTAACTTCTGTTTCAGTGGGGAAACCCTACTTTTAGCTAACAATAAGCGTACCTCTACGTTTCCACAACTGGACACTGAACGTAGATAAATGCAACCTGAATATGCCTTTATAGATGCGTCACTAAACGCATGTAGCTCAACCCTGACATGATTGTCACAAAGAACTCGGCGTGGGATACGAATGTCCTTTAGGTTAGGTAAGTTCGTTATGAAGCTTTGCCACTGTGATTTTATTTCTGACGGTAACTCACTGTCCCACGCGATGTTCTTTGCCCAAACAGACTGTAGAATGATTTTAGCTTGTAACATACATGGGTTGATTAACCCGAGTGGATCAAAGACTTGTGCTATGGTGGACAAAATCGTGCGTTTGTTTAGTTTATATTTGTGTGAATCTATACTTGTTGATGAGAACAGTAAATCATCTTGATTACATGCCCAGAGGAGGCCAAGAGTTTTTGCATACTCATCCTTACTAAGATTAAGTAATTCATCATTACTGTTTTCATCAACAATTTGTGACAATAGGGATGACATATTTGAACGCCATTTTCGTAGGTAGAAATGAGCGCTATTTAATGTGTGAATGATGCCTTTACATGTGGCTATGAGTTCAACCTCTGAGTCACTGCCTGTTATTAAATCGTCGACATACAAATTAATCTAACCGTGTGGCATCGACACGATAAGAAGAAGAAGTCGACATACATGTCGGAAAGGATTGCCCGACGAATTTTTTCGTCAGTGCAATCATAGCCTAGTTGTACAAGACACCTGATGGCTAGATAGGGGGCTGACGTCATGCCATATGTGACTGTGTTCAATGTATATTGCTTGATATCTTGATTGGGATCTGATCGCCAATAGATTTGTTGAAGGTTTCGAAAACCCTTGTCTATCAATATTTGTCTGTACATTTTTTCTATGTCTGCTGTGATGACAAATTTATGTTGACGAAATCTAATCAAAATGCTGATTATATCGTTTTGTATTGTGGGACCTACGTGTTGTATATGATTGAGTGATTTGCCTGAAGTTGTGACAGCTGATGCATCGAACACGGTCCTTAATTTTGTGCTGAGACTATTCTCTCGTAAAACACCATGATGTGGTAAATAATAGAATGTCTCATCTGTTTGTATGTCTGTGTTTTCAGTCATGTGACCTAAAGTTATGTATTCGGTCATGAAGTTTGTGTAAAGTGTTTTGAATGTTTGATTGCGTTTGAACTTGCGTTCCAATGATTGGAATCGAATGAGTGCTTGTTGTGAAGAATCACCCAAATTGGATGGGGATTCCTTGAGTGGAATGTGAACCACGAACCTGCCATCTGCTTGACGGACAGTTGTTTGCATGAAAATCCTTTCACAATCACTCTCACCCTTGGTGGGAAATTGTTGAGTGTCTGGAATGGATTCAAGTTCAAAGAACCTGTTGAGTTTCTCTTCAAGCTCAATGTTTTGTGTGAAATGACAATGGACTGTATAGGTCTGCTTTGTTGAATGTGTGACTGGCACTGAACCAGACACAAGCCACCCTAGTTTTGTTTCAACTAAGGTTGGCTTGCCTTTGCCTAGTGACAAAGTGTTGTGAGTGAGAACCTCCCAGAATAGGTCGGCCCCAAGTAAAAGTTGAACCTCTGACGGAGCATGAAATGTAGGGTCCGCGAGATGAATGTTTGATGGAATTGTAAAGAGTTTACAATTCACTCGTGTTGCTGGTATGATTTGTGTTATTTGTGGTACAATAAAACAATTGACGTCTGAATTGTACCTACTGTGTGTGAGTGACGATATTGTGATATCGCATTGCTTTGTGATGTGTGAAGCTTGATTGTTGAGTCCTAGGACCGTAGTGGATGTAGTATAACTGGGTATACCTAATTGTTTTTGTAAGCCTTCAGTGATGAAACTTGATGTGCTGCCGTTGTCAAGGAGCACCCTGACCTTGTGCAGCTGACCGTTGTGGTCTGCAATGTTTACGATAGCGGTAGAAAGTAGTACCTGACTATCGTGTATAGAAGATAGTGTGATATTGTTTTGAATTGAATGTGATTCTGCCATCGGCTGTTCGTATAGAGAAGGCAATGCTACACACTTGCTATCAGAGCCAGTGCTTGCACCGGTCTCTGTGTTTTTGTTTTGAATGTGTAATAAAGTATTGTGTTTTTGTGAGCATATTTTGCAAGGACCTAACCTGCAGTGCTGTTCATTGTGTCCCTGACGTAAACAGTTTTTACAAAGGTTCAATTGTTTGACCCTTTCAATGCGTTTTTCAATTGAAAGTGACTTGAATTTAGTACAGTGATAAATTGCATGATGGTTTTTACATACAGGGCACGTGAATGAATTGCGTTGTGTTGGTGTCACATGTGTTTGATTGTGATTTGTGACTAATGCTTTAGGTCTGTTGTGTGTGATGTCGCTGTGTCTTCGTGATAGTTTGTTGAATGTATCTTCCATTGTTTCTAACAAATCTGCCCGATTTTTTAAGAATGAATTGAAGTCATCTAAAGATGGAAGATCTTTCAAATCATTTCGCTGAATCTCCCATTCGCGAATTGTTGTTTTGTCTAATTTGCTTGACACAATATGGATTATGAGAATGTCCCAGTGTTCAGTAGGTAAATTAAGTGTTTTTAGTGCTCTGAGAACTTTATTGACTGTGTCCATAGTGTCTCGCAAGGATTTGGAAGATTCCTTATCAATCCTTTCAATGTTGAACAAAATATTGATTTGATTGTTGACTAAAAGTCTTTTGTTATTGTATCTATCACATAAAATACTCCAAGCGACATCATAATTGTCAGCTGAGAAATCTAACGACTGAATAACTACAGCTGCACCTTCCTTAAGGGAAGCGCGCAAGTAATGAAACTTGTTAATCTTTGGAATGGTTGTGTTTGTGTGTATGAGTGAGTTGAAAGTGTCATGATATTCCAACCAGTCCTGATAGCGTCCAGAGAAGGTAGGTAGATTTATGATTGGAAGTTTAAAGTTTGGCCCACCTGAATGTGCAGCTACACCACTAGAACCTGTCACCTGGTCGTCGTGCACCGCAGAGGCAGCCTGGTTGCGTGCTAGCAGCTCCTGGGCAGATGCTACTACACCAAAGTAGCTGCTCTCGAACACCTCCCTCTCTTTGAACTCGTCATCTGGAATTTCAGACATGTTCTCGATTTCAGTTTGATTGCTATCGTAGTCATTGTACAATTCTTGGATTTTATTGAAACGAATTGTTAATTCGCATGCCTGTAAGGCAGTAAGCTCCTTGCTGGGCAAAAGTGGTTGCAAGTAAGCTTTAAAAATAGTGAGTTTAGACTTTAATGAGCTCCTATTCTTTTTAAGAGATTTGAGATCCATGATTAAATTAAGTTTGAAATGAAAATGAAACTAAGTTAAAGAAGTCAAGCCTGAAATAAAGTTGTTAATTATTTTTAACAAAAGTGCAGTGAAAAGTGAATCAATGGGTTACTTAAATGTGCATTGATGCAAGCGAAGCAGAAGACTGCAGTAAAACCAATCGTGCGAAGCTTCCAGAAGCACGCCACGTGCATCCGCTCCCTTTGTCAGGCAAAGAAAGCACGCGGTCGCAAATTCGCACGCACCCGGCACCAAATGTTCTGGAATGTTGAAATAAACTTCACTTTACACACTAGAAATGACACTGTTAGGCGTATATCGCCTCATGTGAGCTGAAATGAATACAGTTTGAACAGACTTGGCTACTCGAAAATGACTAGACCTCTGAAATAGTACTTTATAATGTTTGATTATCTTTGTATTGCCCATACAAAGGCTAACAATATTGTAATTGTTGGATACTTTTGATAAAACCAAGAAAAATTACTCGACTGTTTGTTGTAAGTTGCCCTAGCATGAACTTGTGAATAAATGTTTGATTGTAAGGAAAGACAAAGGCATTGACGTAACCAAAAAATTGAGAAATTGAATCAATCAGTCGAAAAATTGAAGAAAATTGTTTGAAATATATTGCGCAATTGAATTTTCCTATCGATTGGAACGAACTCACTGTTTTACCCTCCCTGTAGGTAGGTTCTCGGTACTCGGGAAGCTCGGGAAGTATGCGCTTGCGTGGCGTGGCTTGTGGCGCGCACGCCTGTTGAGGTTATAATTGCGATTTTCTTTCTTCAAATTGGCTTGAAATGTTTCGATGGCTTGATTGATGTAGTAAATTGGCACGGCCTTATCTTCTCCTTGTTCTTCAATCTTCCACGTGGATGGTAGTTGGACCCGTTGGACCCACGCTGCTCCCGTTCGAAATGTCCGTTTCTTTGTTCTTCGTAAATATCTTCGTACTGGACATCCGGCTCGAATCTTGTAGGATAGGCAGCGTGGGCGGTTTAAGAAAAACGATCGAAGAACTTGAATGGCTATATATTAATTACTTTAGGAGAAATGAAAAATAAATTGTAAAAATAGTGTCGTGTCGTCGATGGACGCGTATGCAAAAGGAAGATGGCTGGCCGGCGCGGCGGAGGGGCGCGAGGCTGCGCAAGCGGCGCGTCAGTCGGCGCGAGCTGTCAGTGTCAAAATAGTGTCAAGCTGAGTGCGTTGACAATCATCAAATATCAAATCAAAATCAAATATTTCTTATTTCAGTTTCTTACTTAATCTATTTTCAGTTAAATGGTTTAAGGCCTCCTTTTAAGTACTGTGATACCTGTATTAGGAGAATCATGGTTATGAACAGACTTTTTTAAACTTTCACGATCACTATTCATTGAAAATATATGGATCATGGCTGTTGTAACATAGCCAAAACGTCGGGATATATAAATAGGTAACGTAAAAATCCCGTGTCCATATATTTTCAATATGGTTATGACCAATTGTTCAGTATTTCTTTCGAAGTGGACCCCATTGTCCTGGATACGTGCACGTTAATCAGGAGGATTGTTTTGGAGCGTGATAGCGAGTTCGCCCATTCGTACCGTTACCGCTTCGTACGCTGTGTGACAATCGACTGACTGCTTCCAAAGGACTTCGTTCTACATTCTTGGAGATGCTAAGATAAGATGGAGAGAGCAAATACTTGACTTAATCTGATTGAGTTTGAAGATGAGGTCAATAGATTTGTACATTTTCCCCTTTAGCTGACCAGTCACCGCCCGCACCGCATCGCCTTTTCGGCGTTCACAATGTTTCTTCACTTTTGGATGCGGTGATCAGGCGGCGTTACGGAGTTGATGTAGTGAGCGTTGCTTCATAGAGTTCTCTGGTGTCGCAGGCGTCCATAGGCTACGGTAACCGCTTACCTTGAGTTGGGCTTATGCTTGTCTGCTACCTTAGTACCTAGTATAAAAAAAATCTTCAAGTCTTCAAAAGTCAATCAAGTCTCCATGGTTGGTGTAATCCAGTCTTACCACGTCAGTCTTGCACCATCCATCTGTTTAAAATAAAGGTAATATACGTATACCCGGCTACATACGTATTTATAACTCACAATATTTTTCTGTTGCTTTTTAAATACGAAAATAGCAGGTTAGCCCGTAGGTGTACTATCGTCCCACATCGACAGATCGGGGAAGCGCATAACTTTGCATACATTTCATAACCACTGAGCACGGATGGAATTAGACACATGCGTAAACCAACGTATTTTTAACGGTTCTGTGGGACATGTTTTGATCTAAAATATAAATATTTTCAACCAAAAATCGAAGTGAAAACTGGTTTTTCGAGTTATACGAGATACTGATGATAAGACTACTGATTCACCTGTTCTATTATTTGAACTGAAGATTGAAAATAAACCACAGATATACCTATTACAATTTAAAAAAAGTATCAAAATCGGCAAAGTTTTAAAAAATTGGCTCAAACATGATGAACTTTGTAATGGTAATTTATAGTTCCACTATTCGACGGCAGATGGCGCTAGCTAATTATTAAATTAACATTCCAGTTGGTTTTTGTGGTTTTGTTCTGGAAAAGGTTTAGTATTACTTCGTAAGCAAAAATTAATGAAATATGAGATTGTGTATAATATTTTATCATGTTCACAGTAGAATTTATGGGTTCTGGGCCTAGCCTACCTCAAAGAATTTAATACAGATTCATTGTTTTCGTGTCTCATTCATTCAATCAGTTATCTATGAAACAAATTCAAAAGTCCTTACTTAGACTGATTTGCAGATATCTTTCTTAAGATCCGCGATGTTCAGTTTATTGGTTACTTGGTTGGTTGGTATTGGTACAAGGCATCGACCATCCAGTTTATTCAGTACATTGCGTCACAACAGTTGAGCAAGTGGCTCATACGAGCTTACTTTCCTTAGAACACTACGTTATTCTAGGAAAATTTTAAAAGCCTGCTAAACATTATAGCCAGTGGTCGAATTCCCAGCGAAGAAACGAAGTCATGACACCGACATCCGTCGCCATGTGGTTATTCCGTTCCTCATGCATATTTATAGCGTGACCCTCGCAACGAGCGGACAAATGAACAAACCTACACGTTTTGTTACTGATACTCGCTATCGGGGATCTGTGATTGGGACAGGGAGTTGCTGTTTCGACTTTTGACGGCATTTCTAGGATCGATAACTCTGTTTTGATTTCAGTATTCGGATTAGCAATTCGAATTTCTACCACTGATTTGATGATTCTACCTTTATTATCGAGAAATGCTTCTATTCGACTTTTGACGGCATTTCTAGGAATGACAACTCTGTTTTGATTTCAGTATTCGGATTAGCAATTCGAATTTGTACCACTGATTTGATGATTCTACCTTCATCATCATCATCATCATTTCAGCCCATCTCCACCCACTGTTGGGTATAGGCATCCTTTTTATCACGCCATTCTTTCCTATCCCTCGCGAGTCTCGAGATTCTACCTTTATTATCGAGAAATGCTTCTATGTATCTATGACTAGCTTCCGCCTCAACTCGCGTATCTACAAGCGTTCAAATTTAAACATCATTTATTCGGTAGGACCACTATGATCACTTTGAATCATCTTAGGAGCTAGGTGATCCTACTCCTGTTCTTTCGCGACTAACACCGGCACCGTGAAGAATCAGGGCAACGAACACGGTATGGGGCCTAGCTTTGCTAGTCTGTGCTATTCCAAGCCTCGATCTACCTCTATTCTAAATTTCATCCAAATCAGCACAGGCAGGTTGAAACAAATTTTCGAACATGCTCACAATCTTTCAGATTTATAATATATAACTAGCTGTGGGCAGTTTTATTAATCCACCATTTAATAAAAATATATAACCTATACTCGTACCTAACATTCCTGAAGAAATAAGCAATCGAATGCAAAAATATTTTTTCAAACTAAATCCGGTAGTTTCAGAGATTAGCGCGTTCAAACAAACAAACACTCCCATGAATCTGTATCTTTTTTATATTTAGGTATTATTTAGAAGTCTAGAACGCTTGACAAAGGTTTAACCTACTAATTTCAGAGATGCTATTGTTATTTTTTAGACTGTTTCATTTTTACTCACCGCAAAAATACTATCATTCTACGGTTTTCAAGTTCAAGAGTTGTTGGGGTATTATCATTGACACCTACGTAACAACTAAAACAATAAAGCTCAGTGAGAACGGTCGCCAAGATATTCCCAGGATTAATTATTCATACGCAATGCTGCACGACGAATAAATTTGTTGTTATAACATCAAATGCCTGCATATTAGCATCGCGTTGTATTACGTACTGTGCTTTGTAACACGCTTATTATAAGCTACTATTTGTATGGAGCTGTGTCTGGGGTCATTGTCTCTGTTTGTTTGTTGTTGTGTCTAATGGGATGAATCTAAAAGACACGACACTTACTATAATAGTCTATTAGAGTTTTTTGAATAAAATATGGGTACTCCACTGCTGGGCCACTTTGGTCATATTGGGATATTTCGGATCGAAATATACACATTCATATAAATTTTTTCGCCTTAAAGACTTTAGACTTGTAATGATTTGTGACTTGTGACCTCCTCTCATATGGATTGGTAGGTATTTATCTAAAAATTAGTCTTAAATATTGAATTTAAGACTAATTTTTCGTTCAAAGAAATTAATTCAGCGCATTCAGAATGCTTGTGTGAGATTTTGTTTCCCTATCCCGCGAAGAGCCCACATATCCCCTTATATCAATAGCCATAAACTTCTGAATATGTCATCACGCCGGACTCTTCACTTTGCTGCTCTGCTTTTCGGAGTTATCAAATACCAGCAACCAAACTATCTATATGAAAAGCTTCAACTCTCTCAGCGTCTCGTTCGCTTCGCTATTCGCCTTACCTGTCCTAGCCACAGAACGACTGCCTTTCGTGGTAGCTTTCGTTATGCCGCCACGAAATGCTGGAACAATTTACCTCCCCCAATTAGAAACTCCAAAACTGTTAAATCTTTTAAAGAATCCCTAAAAAAACATTTGTTAATTTCACAAGTCCAAATTCAAAGGTAGTCGTTCTTGGCACAATCAACCTAGCTTAAGATCATGTCTTAAAATAGTTTTAATAGGTACCATAATAATAATTTTGTCTGAAAAAATATATATTTTTTTGTATTCTAATTTGCTCACATAATATTATTTAATTACTTACATGGAGTCATACTTTTTTTCTTATTTAAATAACGATGTGTGTCTAGCAGTTGCTGCTGCAAACGAACCCAGTGGCACCACAGAAAACCAGCGCTACAGGAGCTCCATGCTACTGTAGCCCACGCTGAGTGGTGACCAATTTTGTGTGTAGTTTTAAGTTCTTTAGTTATAAGTTTTTTCGAATTTGTCTTTTAGTTATACCTACTTACACAAAATAAACGATTTTCTATTCTATTCTATTCTATTCTATTCTAATTTTTGATATAGATTTTATTGAAACCGTTTTTTGTTTTTATAACACTGAACACGGTTGTGGAAAAATCTAGCACTATTTTAGGAAAAACACAGTGAAGCTCTATCGTGAAAACTGTTGTGTCATGAACATGACAGCAAACCTCACAGCATTTTAAACATAACAGAACCGTTTCAGCCCCGTGTCCCCATGGCCGTAAATACCAAAACAATGGCAATTAGCCACCGTGACGAGCCATCGGCATGCCGCCATTACGCGGTAATGGCCGGTAATCACCACCTTTGCTGGACAAAGAAATATTTATTTTAGGTCCTGGACTATGCTTGTGTCGCTGGTTTTTCTTGATACGGATGTCAATGGCCTAGAAAAATATACCTATTGAAGATTATTGGAGTTTATTAGTTCATCTCCAAAACTCCGTCGAGCTAAGATAAAGCGCTGTCAGCAAAAACTTTGTTGATGGATCAACAGAGTTGGCCACTGGCTCATGCTAACACAAATACTTTTTTGCCAGTTTCTCAAACAATACAAAGAGAATAAAGTTCCTTTTTGTCTGATGTTGGATTTCTCTTAATAAGGTATGAAACAAACGAACACCGTAGTTTTTTTACGCTTTTGTCTACTATCCTACTATGCTTTGTCATTACAAAGGGCATGATGCTCAAACACCTTACTTACTCCTCTTCTATTTCATGATAATTATCTCCTAGGTAATACAATGTCAATCAATTTTGTCATGCTGGTCCTTAGTTTGGTAGCAGCTTTACTTTTCCACTTACATTAATAATTATGATTTGCTGATTGTGGTAGGTAGCGCCATTGTAGCGGAAAGGCGTAGACGAAACTTTACTTTTCTTCTATTTCATATTTCGCAGTTGCTCTACACCGCTCATTCGACTTGGTCAATGACCAAGTCGAATGAGCGGTGTAGAGCAATATAATGACAATGACCAATGGTCATTGTCATTATACGGCAAATAGCTCACGTAAATATCGTTGGTTTATAAACCGATAATGTTTCGTTCTATCCGGAGAAACTTCATCTGGGTAAAGGCTTTTACCCACAGCGACCGATCCGTCCCGCCGATACGATCCTAGTCTTGAAACTGATCGTTGGATCGGATCACAAGGATCTTTATACAGGTTCCGATCCGTTCTACGATACATTCATTCTACTTCAAGATTATTCGTCACCTGGAAAGCGTCCTGTTGCCACGCCGATCACGCGATCACGTCAACGGAGACAGAGATCGCATGACGGCGTGCGATCACTTGAACGCGTTGCGTTCTACCACAGTCAGTGGGAAAGCATACACGGGCAGCCATTGGTTACAGAAAACGCATGCGTTTAGATCGCATTGTCAGATCGTATCGGCGGCACGGATCGGTCGCTGTGGGTCTTTACCTGAGAGACTAACGGTACGGTCACTCCTCACACGTCCTAACGGTAGGGTCATTCCTCACACGTCCTAACGGTACGGTCACTCCTCACACGTCCTAACGGTACGGTCACTCCTCACACGTCATGTCGGTTTGGTAGCGGCTTTATTTTTTCGGCCAACATTAAAAATATGCATGATATCCTGATTGAGGTCACGCTAGCTTTGCACCCTCACTCATTACTCGCGGTAATTAACTATAGCCGTTTCAGCGCGGAGTGTTTACGATAAGACGAAGAAAGTGCTTGCGTTAATATTGAGTGACGTGTTTGGCGTGTCACGTCACTATCGGTTAATGGATGTATGTATGTTTATATTCGGAGGCCCAAATTATTATTAGAATAAGGACATAGGTGGCAGAAAAATATCATGAATTTGTAATTTTTTTTAACCAATTCGATTTTTTATCATTATTGCTTCAAGTTCACATCATTTAAAATATCGAATGCTGAATTATACGTCGCATGTATACTATATACTCGTACAACAGTTGTACCGTTTCTTTGAAGGGAGATTATTGACTGAGGGCTGAGGGCATAGCTTCTAAACTCGTTAAACAGCGTATTTATAGGTTAAGTGTCGGATCTAAGCTATGACAGGTCGTAGGAAAAACTGGCCAGTAATCGCACTGAACATTCCAGTCGCGCGAAACGGACCTGTTTGAGGGCTAGCACTAGTTTTTGACGCTATAGCAACGTTGTTGAAGACCATTTACTAAAATTATGGTTTTAGTGATGTGTTAGTTTGTTTTTTAAAGTTATCACAAATCTTCAATCAATACTAATATGGGTTTCAATACTACAAGGCAACAAGTGAAACGTGTTACTGATGATGAAACCAAGATTTAGGCAATAGAACTTTTTTAAAACAATTGATTAATTCACTCACATAAAAAAGAAAAGTTCAAGGTATAAATAAATTATAAGTTTTTACAAAATATTTAATTTGCTTTTGCTGTCATGCACCAATATTTATCTGAGAGTAACGATTTTAATCTTAGGGTCTCGTAACTTGAATGAAACATTTCAATAATTAAACATTTTTTCCCCATCCACTACCTATCGTGCATGAGTCTTTTGCTTTCGATTACACTAGGTTTACGTCAAAACATTATATATATTTGTTTGTTTGTTTGAAATATCAAATATTGAACTGGTGCTAAAAGCCATGTTACTAAACATACCCGTACAGGGCGTATCTTAGGTATTACAGTGTGGGACTTAATGGGCAAGTTAATTAAAAGACTTAAACGGAAAGCACTTAGTTTTATCTCAATTCCTAGATGATCATCTAAGCTTACTGATTGATCATAAGGTATGTCATATTTGTGTAGCTGGTTAAAATGTAGAAACTTGTATGAAACTTTACAATTGATTTGACTACCCCTTAGATATATTCAAAGAACCTTTGGTACCTTATGATCTTAGGATTTTTAAAATTGTCTAATCTAAAGTCTAGTATAAAAATGTTAAGCGACTGGATTCGACCAAACTGGATTAAGTTTAGTCTCGAGAGTCAACTACTGTTTGTTTGAATATTTTGACATTGTAAAGTTGACACCTTCCAGGATAATTTATATAGGTACACATAATAATGTTCGGTTGCGCTTTCTAAACAATTGTATTTCGAATTATGTCGGCTAGTTACTCTGGAGTAAGATGACTTTTGGTCGAATCCAGCCTTATCTGACGTGTTTGTCGCTAGCTGTCATAGATACAAAGATAAAGGTATTTTCGACTAGCCTGTTCCCCGTGAGGTGGAGCCGCCCCTGTTGCTACATAATGTATGCAAATGCATGTATCTTGCATCGTGGCTTCCTTCCGCAAGTAATTATGCGTAGCCTGTTAGCCAACTGACGAAATATAACTGCTTCGTAAAAGTTCATGTCAACTTCGAAAGGAGTATCCTATATAACTTTTGAAACTATCATGGCTACGAACATAAATATTATCAATAATCATGGTAATTATCCTGTTGATAATAATATTTTAGTATCCTAGTAGTCTTTTTAGTAGCCTTTTTTTGTCTGCCCGCGACCACGGCTGTTGTAACATAGCTTTCGGCGGGATAAATAAGGTAAATTACGCGATAAAATCCGTGTCCATATCATTTTCAATATGAATATCCTAGTCTCTTTGCCAAAGACTTTTTCTTGAACACCTTTGACTGGAACTTGAAAATGTTTTTGTAAATGCTTCGATGACACTGTGGTACTAGTGTAGTCATCAATACCTATATTGCTGTAAAAATTAACCAATAAAAGTAATCCTGTCCTACGATAATTCATGAATCTGTAAGTTTGTAGATATGTTTGGAATGATTGAATGTTTGTGTTTCAATATCGTCTTAACCAGTGAACTGATTGGCTAAAACTTGGAATAGGTGATTGCCTGGACTAATTTGTAGGCTTTACAACGCAAGCGAAATTAAAAGTAAAGAAAATTTATACTCTACGTTGCAAAGTCGAAGAAACTCCCTCGTTTTTTCTCGGCGACATCCAATTTGTAAGTTTATCCGTTAATCCCCTCCCGATGCGTAGGTATCTACTGTTTAATATACATGGAACTAATTACGGCGTGTAATAAAACTATCGTTGTCGCCATGAGAGGTAAAGATAGCATCGTAGAATTACCCGAATCCTCGGCAGAAATGTGAGTAAAATAAGCCGGAGAGTTCTTCGGCAGCATTAAACTGCATCGTCAGTTTTGGCAAGAGTTCGTCAGATTAGTCCAAACTTTAAAAAAAATATGAGAATAAAATCTTTAATTTATTTACCTCGACGTTTCGGTCACATTACAGTCATCATGGTCACGAGTAGATTGGTAAAATGGTTTATACAAACTTACCCAAATTCTTGTAAGACTAAGGCTGGATTCGACTAACTCCAGAGTAACTAGCCGACATAATTCGTAATACAATGATTTAGAAAGCGCAACCGAACATTATTATGTGCATACAAATTATGCTAGTTAATTGTGTCAACTTTACAATGTCAAAATATTCAAACAAACAGTAGTTTACTCTCGAGTAAAAACTTAATCCAGTTTGGTCGAATCCAGCCTAAATGACGGTAGTTACTCTTTTGGTCTATCTTGATTTCCTGTGATTTGTGTCATTTGAACATGCAAATTTTCAAACCCAAACCCGCATTGATACAATCGATTCCCCTCAAGCCAGAGTGCCTTAACCAACTCAGCCATGGAATCCATATCGGGTCGAATATCTTGATAAGCTCATATTTTGTCGGTTAGGTATAGCAACGATTTCAATGAAATAATACCTAAAGTGTGGGATTGACGCTATAAAAAAATTAAATATAAATATAAATATAAAAAATATAAAAAGCCTTAATTGTACTGCTCTACAAATTACTTATTAACTAATTACTTAAACTATCCACATTTTCAGCAATAGTCGCCTCCACGGCGTAGGCCTCCCCTAAATCTCTCCATTCGTCCCTCTCCCTAGCCTTCCTCGTCCACTCTGGACTACATCTTTGTAAGAATATGTCCCTCCATCTCTTTTTCGGCCTGCCCTGTTTGCGCTTGCAATCCAGTGGAATCCACTCGGTGGCCCGCTTTGCCCACCTGTCGTTCCCCAATCTAAAAAAATTAAATATGCAAAGTATAATCGTTCATGTTGCCACTGATATCTTTGTTTACTTTATGAAAAACTAGCTGCTGCCCGTGGCTTCGCTCGCGTGGCACCCGGATAAAAAGTAGCCAATGTTACCCTCAAGCCCTCCAACTATCTCCACACAAAAAAATCACGTCAATCCGTCGCTCTCTTTTGACGTAAAAGCAGGACAAATAAACAAACAAATAAACACACTTTCACATGTATAATATGGGTACGGATTAAGGATTAGCTTTCAAAAGAAATGTCATCGTTAACTCCACCCAAACGCCCCTCTACCCTCTATCTATTCACGATATTTTGACATGTTAAAACTTTTGAAACTATCTTGGAATAATTATAATTTTAACATCTTGTTGAAGTAGCGAACATTGTCATGGAGACTTCATCAATTATTTTTTTTCGATGGAAGTGATACCTAGTTGTTACCTTCATAATTATTATTACTTATTATAGAATATCTGGGCGACCAAGCTCTGCTTGGGTGCAAATCGAGAAAAAAAGAAAAAGAAAAATGAGTTAAGTATGTATTTAAAAAAAGCTAGGTCTCGATCGATCTAGCTAGGTAGAGACCTAGCTAGATCGATTCTTCGCCCCCGTAAACCGTAAACCGCAAATTTTATCGAAATCGTTAGAGCCGTTTTCGAGAACGTGAGTACAAATAAACAAACAAACAAATATTGCTCGTTTAATAGAATAAGATAATATTTCATAAGGAGATCATATACTTGTCGGGGAGAGGGTTATGGGCGTGAAGTATGGATGGTCCGATATGTTCAAAGACACGAAATAACCAATGTAACGTGTAGTCAGGGTGTCTATTTTATAATCACAATTACTTTCACAAGACTTAAACAGAGGATTGATTCGATTTTTACCGATTAGAATTACTATCACCATTTAAAAAACAAAATGGAAACGCGGTGAGTTCAACAGAAAGAGGCAAAGCGACCCACAGAACATTACTACTCTCGAGGAGCGACCACTCTGCTCCGATACCAGAAGAACCATAGTGTTATCCTGCTCGCCACCCGCCCTCAGGGAAGCGAGCCGTCCAAAACCAAACTGACTTTAGGGCCCTCTGCCTAAGGAAGTTATATAGATACCTACGTAACTATATAACTTCCTTGCCTCTGCCTTCTTTGCGTCGACCACATCCAAGTGACAATGACGGTTGTCTACTTGAAGTTTCCAACTTTGACACTAGCTAACAAACTATATTTGACTAAGAAAAAGGATTTACTAGAAGGCGCAAGAAAAGCAGACCCTGCAAAGTATCTTCATCTTTCACTAGCACTAACAAATTGTCATAGGACAGGAAGAGTCAATAATACGTTACTTTGTGTGTCTTAATTCGTAGAATGTCTCCATCTTGGCAACTTAGTACTATTATTTATTCTGTGATATACTATACAATAAACTAAGACACTATTCATTAATCTGTGAAGACACTATAGAATCTTGTTAATCAGCTGGTTAACAAACAACTAAGACATCCGCTACACGGACGGCGCGCTGATTTTTTAGCCGCACCCAAGTGGCTTTTGACCTCTCTTTTTAACATATCGCACCCTCGGAAAGACAAGGTCCGAACTAGCCAAATTTTCAAAATTGAGTTAAATATGCAGAAATGCTTTATAAACTTTGTAAAGCACTTCTGCATATTTAACTCATTTTTGAAAATTTCACTAGTTCGGACCTTGTCTTTCCGAGGGTGCGATATATGTTATATTAAGTATTTAATTATATGTATTTTATTCTTTATACCTAGATAAGTCTAATCACAAATAATTGCATG
Source organism: Camptogramma bilineatum (assembly GCA_958496255.1). Taxonomy (NCBI): domain Eukaryota; kingdom Metazoa; phylum Arthropoda; class Insecta; order Lepidoptera; family Geometridae; genus Camptogramma; species Camptogramma bilineatum. Next base: position 17,297,092 of record OY292455.1, read on the forward strand.
CTGTGTTCACTGTGTCACTGAAACTACGCCGACTTTGCTTTCTTAGGACTGTCATAATACGTTAAGTTTAGCGTAAATTACAATTTGTGAACCATAAACTTTCATAATATGACACCCCATTAAATTTATTTGTATAACTTTTATTTTTTTACCCCTTTGAGTACCTAATATCTTTACAACCCCTTCATCGATTAAGCCCATAAGCACTCGGGTCACTCGGCACTGGATATATGCACCAACCGGAGTTTAAAACACTAAATAACACGCTATAGTTACATACGAGTCGATAAAGTACAAAATTACAGTACTAAAATTAACTATGTAAATTAATTTTAGATTAAAAAATAAACTAAAAACCACGTCTTTATTTATTTATTTATTAAGAATGCGTTGTCATCGAGTTGTGAGCTACCCTGATAGTTTTAGCCAACCAGCTACACGGAAAGTGCTCGAAATTTTAGTCGCGCCAGATTTTCCACGGAACGACAGACATACAGACGAACAAGAAAGTGACTATATAGGTATAATAAGAACGTGGTAAAATAATAATGTCTTTGATCCTTGATAAGTGTGCATATTTTGATCCGACGTTTTGAAATGGATTAAAACTACGTTCTAAGATTCTGTTGACATAGATGAATACAAGTGAAGCTAAAAAAAAACGAAATTCGGGGTAATATCCCACTTGGCCAACACAGTCCTTGAACAAAAACCAAATTATATAGTTGAGGATGCGACTCCACTCCATTTTGTTCCGAATGACATTCGATTTCGACTAGTCCTATTATATAACAAATGAGAGAAGTTTGTGTGAATGTTTGTTTTACCACGTATCTCCGTAACTACTAAACTAATTTTGCCGATTTTTTGTTCTACTCGTAATCTTTAGTGATCTTCGATCTTCTGTTCTATCTAACAAGAAGGTGAAAAAAGGAGGCAAGTTTCTAAAAAATAAAATGTAATTTCTTAAATAAAAATAAAATAATAAGTACTAAGTTATGAATTTTTAAAGGGGTTGCAATAAAGTTCTATTTCAAATAAATATTTTCTGGTTTGATTCACCAGAGTAATTAAATACCTACTTTATTTTTATTTTATTCAAAATTACCCTTAGGGAGGGACTGTGCATTATTACTAAGGTCGTAAAGTTAGTATTGTTTTTCCTAATCGAAAAAAAAACTAAATACTTCATAACTTTATGACTTTTTGGTTTCATTTTCTGTTACCTGTACAAAGCCGGGGCGGGCAAATAGTTTGTCAAATGTCAAAATGTCAAAACGCGCGTGGATCCGACCTCGTGACCGCCCAGAAGCGGAATGAGCAGCGTTCGATTCTGTGCTTGTTTATATAGCAACTCGGGACTCAATAAGGTTGATTTTCGGTTGATCCGTTTAACTCTCTGTGCTCAGAAGTAAAGCTCAAAACTAATTTTGCTTATTATGAGAAAAATAAGCAGTCTAGGTAAACGATAACTTAGAAGCAAATAAAAGACTAAATTTCCTTTCTGTGAGTATTTATTTTGTATATGTAGCTGAACTAGTTTTCAAGAAAAATGCAAAAATCTTGAGAAAAGGTATCATTTTCAAAACGTAAAAGTATCATGTAAAATTCTATTAATCGTGTTTCTGCCTTTAGAACTGAATAGAAAAAAGATTAAAAAATCACATAATTGGAGTTTTAGCTTGATGAGATATTCCGTTTACTCACCATTTGCAGGCAAACAATCATCATTAAAATACCGCCTGGCCAAAAATCGACTTCAATGTTATAAGCTGAGCAATTTTCTGCACTCGAGGTTCATTTTTGTTTAAGTATAGCTCTGAAGATCGTCGACAGATCCTCAGCAAATTTTTGTGGCACCAATCGGAAAGTATACTCTTTCAAACAAAAAAAGATTTTTTTAAATCGGTCCAGGCGTCTTTGAGTAATCGGGGAACATACATAAAAAAAGAACTCCTCCATTTTTTTGAAGTTGGTTATAAAATTAAAATAGTATTTGTTAATCGTTAAAAATTGCTACGAGTATAAGCCCACTCACTACCTTCTATTTTATACCTAACATAATAAATACATCTTAAGGTTTGTCAGTATGTTTGAAAGAAAAGGAAGGAAAGAAAGAAAACATGTTTATTCAGCAAAACTTGGCACACGGACAATAACAAGACAGTTAACTAAAACTACTTAAAAGTAGTTACTTAGTACCACTAGTTGAAAAGATTTTTATGAATTAACTAAAATTTATAGACATAATTATGTAACGTTACTGATTTAAATGTATAAAAAGTGGTCTAATCGAAATCACCAAAGCATGACGTCACTACAATATTAGCCACCCTGTTTAACACGGTCAGCCAACCAATGGTAGTGCACCGGAAGTGTTTGGGGATTGAGCCAAAGGGTGCTATGTACCTACCTACTGTCTAATGTCCTTGTCACAAGTTTTGGACAACGCATATAATATGTAAGGAAATAGTGCTTTAGAACTTTAACCTAGATTTCTTTACGTCCTTTGCAAATGTTCTTGGTGAAATATGTGGACTAATATTATTGACCTTACAACTGTACTTACCATATTTCTAGTGAATAAACTATTTTATTTCATTTCATTTCATTTAGTTTTCTTACTATTTAGTTCTTCATTTGAGCGAGTAAGCAAATAACAACACGTGCTAGATTAGATCCATGTAGACATAAAATCATCATCAGCCTAATATTGTTAGTTGTTGAGTATATAAATACGTCAAAGAAACAAAGAGACTCAGGAAAAATCATAACCCTCCCTTTTGCTTCGCCGTAGTCGAGTAAAAAAATATCTCAGACAAAAAGTAAAATTAATTGCAACGAAATATTCGAAATCAACTGTAGGGTGTAATATTTCGTTACAATCTGGATATACTTAATACAGAAAATTATCTTTACATATCGTATTTGCTTCTTGTATTTGCTTAGACAGATGATTTCATGTTAGTTTTGAATGGAATGAAACTCAAACCCACACACTTAAGAATGTATGAATATTATTTAATATACGATCTATAACTAATTTAATAGAGAATTGTCAAAAAAAATTCTAGCTTCGACGAAAATGGGCCTGGAGACTTAATATCAAAACGCACGAATTAGTAGGTATATCAAGTGGTATATCAAGTAAAGATCCTTTATTTATATTTCATAAAAATTTCACTTTCAAAACTTTCGTGAGTTGTACTAGACATTATTTAACACACCGGAATTACTCACGTAAAATTATCGTCGATTTAGATACCGACAATGTCATAAAAATTGTTAAAAAACAACGCATATTTCTGTAAGTAGTATAAAATCTCTTGACGATATAATATTTGTACACCCCCTGCCATACCTTTCAATTCGTTATATCTCTTTCCATCCAAAGGTTGTCTGGAAGAGATCGCTTCTAAGCGATAAGACCGCCCATTGTACAATTACTCTTAAGGTTATTCCTTTTATATGTTATTTTTAAGTTGTGTACAATAAAGAGTTTTCAATCAATCAACGCAACTCTACTCTACCAAATACTCTTACGGGTAACTAACAACATTGGTGGTGATGTGTGAACAGAATTTCTTGGAAAATAAATACTCCTACACCGTCCACCAGTGCGGAAACACGCAAAAACAATACCGTGAACTATTATACAAGAGCAATAGTATATGATATACAAAAACAATAGTGCCCGCCGGGTCGCGCTATCTGCTCCATGTTATTTCACTTCGCCCGCGCTGCGCAAATACACGGCTACCCGCAATTATACCCGCCACAGAGCAGCGACTATAGATTACACTTATTATATTGTATTTGTCACTACTAGAGACCGGACTATATCTATGCAACATAAAAAGCTTGAAATATGCATGTTGGTAGTAGCTCTGCCTTCTACGCTGTAGATCGTGGGTTCGATTACCACCCAGGACAAACATTTGTTTGATGAACATAGTTGTTTGTCCTGTGTCTGGTTGTTATAAAGTTATTTACAAAACATGTAAGTATTCTATCAGTTAGCTGGTTCCCATAGTACTTTGCTTAGTTTGGAGCTAGATGGTGTGTGTGAAATGTCCACCAATATTTTTTTTAATTGATGCCTCAGCTGAGACTTCTCCTATAGAAAGACAGTCCCAAATAGTCCTGGCACTTGGCACATGACCTCATTTAGCCTTCTACAATTAATACTGAAGTTTGTAGGCATAGTTTTTGTCCCTACTGTTCAACATAGTAGCCCATCTACATCGGTAAATCACATGATCTTTGTGAGTAGTTGGCGCAGGTCGGGCTATGATTCGGCGGGTTTCATGCGATTACTGACGACACCTGTCACCTTTCCCAGGGAATTTATAATTCAACCCCCCTTCAACCCCCTTCCACCCCCTGGATTGAGAGGATCGCTTTAATTGTATTCACGAACACAAGGATTTATTATTATACTTTTATCTATAGGTGTGGGGTATGATTGTTTGTAGGTGGGATTAAAATAATGGCCGTTTTAAATATGTATTGATTTGAGTTGCGATAAAATGCAATCCTTCGTAGGCGTATCATAGAATTCAGTATTTAGACAGATAGGCTATTACATTACTTACTTTCAATGTCGCCTTTCTTTACTTTCAATGTTACAAAATTGTATTTTTGATAAGGACAAGTAGAAGGACGGCTCACTACCACCCATTCCTTTTAAAAAGATTTGGATCCACATTCATGGTACGGACTGCCCATGAATGGAACTCCCTGCGGTTCTCCTTGTTTCCTGAGAACTAAAATCTAGGCGTCTTCAAGAGTGAAGAGATTTCTTCTAGATCGACGTGATCCATTCTTGGCCACACCGTCACTTAACATCAAACGAGTTGGTGGTAAAACGAAGACATTCCTTTAAAAAAAACTGTAAAACAACTGCACTTATCACAATTTTCTTTTTGAGTGGGTTAGTGCCTCGAATTTCGATCCGAAGGTCGTGGATTCAAACAAGCCGTGCATCAATGGATATTTTGATGGAAAAAAATTACATGTGCTCTAAACGTTGAAGGAAAGTTAGGCAAAGATAGATTCGCGAGTTCTAGGTACAGCTCACAGAGCCACTGGTTATAAAGTATATATTCCACATTTAACCCGTGCCGTGGATCGCTAGTCATATAATAATTAACATCCACAATATGATGGGTACATGTCATATAAAAATGGATAGTCACAGTATGATGGCATGAGACAGGCGAGGTTCCCGGCTCCGTCGGCCGCGACATCATTTCACGCATCGAGCTGCTGGCAAATCGTGGGCATTGTGGCGGAGATTGAGACCAAGGAATTACGAACAACTGACTCATTGTCTGAAGCTTTAGATTAAGCTTTTGTGCAATTTAGATTTGCTGTTCATACTGTTATAAAGTTTTTGGTAGATATTGAACAATTACCGTAAAGCATAGAAGTCTTATCGTCGTATCTTAAGGCTGAAGACCTATTTAGAATAGCCCAAAACAAGGAAGAGTTTAAGAGGGTGACCGCTGACCTTCAATAACTGGAGAGGCACTACAAGAAGAAGAATAGAAGTCTTAAAAACCCTAAGGTTAAGTCTAAGTGTAGTTTAGATTAGCTGTCGGAAGTTCAAATGGTTTCGGAGTACAACTGTACTTCTTGGACTTGGATCTGGACAGAAATTGGATAAATATCCCTTGCATGAAGAATAAAAAGATGTGTCATGATCGTGGCAGGAAATATGTCTCTGTTTATCCCTATACGGGAAAAGGACTCGTTGAATTTTAACTGTTGAAGAAGATCAACAATATTTTTTAAAAAGAATTGAGATTAAATACCAACAGTAAGGTTTAAAATTGATTGACAGATATATTGTTGTTTTTAACTGAATAAAAAGAAATAAACATGGATAAGATAAAGTTACATTAACAATCAACCACTTTCTTTCTTTGGCATCAGTATTTGGTCGGCCGAAACGCATTGAATGCAAAAATGCTTACTTATAAAGCCTATAAACTTGAAATACGTAAAAAGTGTGTTATTCTGGGATGTACATAAAAATAACGCCTTTTTATTTCGAACACAAACGCTTTGTGGTCATGAAAAGAGTAGATATACTGACCTATCATGTAATAAATAACGTCACATATAGTCGGAGTCACTCACGCGTGATACTCCACAGTCCAGGTGTGTGTATGTATGTATGTGCAGTTCATTTCACGGTTCGAACACGCAAATCGATGTGAACTCTTTGTTGGCAACCACTTTGTGTGCTTATAATTTCAGTAATATAACTTCAGAATAATATAAAACAAGAAGGCGATTTAAAAATTCGTCTTTATTTTCGCGATCATAACTCATTATGTTAATTGTTACGTATACACGGCATGTAAGAGCGTTGTTTATCTTTATAAAAAGAATGGTAAGTACAAATTTCAATACATTGTCTTCTTCTTCTTCTAGTGCCTCTCCATTACTGAAGGTTAGCTGCCATCCTGCCAATTTTTTCTTTGTCTAGTGCTAGCCTAAACAGATCCTCCCCTTTCTTGATTCCTGTCCAATCTCTTATATTGCGAAGCCAAGATGTTCTCCATACATTGATGATACATTGTCTAAGAAGTAGATATTTTTAGTTTTTATCGTATTGTTTCGTTGTTATCACCTCAAAATAATAATGACTAATGAACATACTATTTCAAGTTACTTTATGTGTGAACAATATCAAGAATTTTGGTTTTTAAAAGTGACTTAAATATCAATCTCAGGATAAGTCTGAGCTATCAATCTATCATTTCCTTTTCAATTTCTCAATAAGATACCAATTTTTTTATTCTAGATCTACCATTATACTTGTGGTATAATTTGCAGTAATATTACTCGTAAAGTGGATTTTTAACATTGCACGAAACATTGTTTTCATAACATTCGACTTTTTTCACATTATTGTATGAAAAACCAATTAAACTTAAACATGCAGTGTAAACTACGATATCTAAGCAGGCGCGAGCTCTGTGAAAAAGCTGTTCAACCAAACAATGATCGCGTCTCATGTATATTTATGCCGCTTTAATGGAGCAAGGTCATTTGAATTCATTTCCTTTGCTAATAACCACACTTGCTTTCACACAACGTTACGCAATTCAAATAATTATTTATGAATTATGCATTTTTATAATTTGTAATCGAAATCTAGATACGAACCTTCGCTATTTCCAGTTCCGCTACTCGGCCAGAGATGGCGTTAGCGGTAAGCTCGTTTCAAAGCACGTTGACTCGTAGACGTTATTATAAAACTTTGTTTCGTGTTTATTTTAGACGGCGCTTGTCTGGCGTACTACGAGTTTTAAATTTAAATAATTTTTAATGTACTCTTTTTATCGTGAATGAATCGATGCTGGTTCCGCAATGTCCCTCGTTTACAAGTTTTTACAAATAGCTTGTAAAATTATCGGTGAATGAGTGTTTAATAAATCATTTCGGGCAATTTACGTTTATGTACCTACTTGTTTACTTATTCAATGCATTAGCGGATTATGCAAAGTTTATTTTACGACTTTGGTTTTTCTTATTTTGTGAACAAGACGTAAAATAAATCGCTTCATTGTTTTTGTCGAATCCTTTGATACAAATTTCAAGTTTGACGACTTTAATGAATACTTTTTACATATTTAAGATACTGCAAAGTACCTTCCTACATAAATTGGTAATCCCAGTATTATGATAACATGGGATTTTTGCTAAAGGTAGGTACTTAGTTACCTAGGTAATAATTTTTCTTGCGAATAATTAGCATTCTCATCTTTTACTTATAAGCTTACCAGATTCCAACACATAGCTCAGTTAAGTGAAATACGCTGGATTTTCCAAAGAACTTAAGACATTTTCAAAGCATCTGATCGACCGACGTCGACCCCGACCAAACATTACTACTAGAAGTCATGGTACATTACAGAGGCTACGAAATTTTTAAGAATTTTGTCTGTGCAAAAGTTCTTTAGTTTAAGGTTCTTTAGAATTGCGTAGAACCTTGAAGTTTTTACATGATTGCTGGAAATGTTTGCTAGAATTGTTATCTATTTTAGTCTGGAATCTTTACTAAAACTATGCACATTTAAACAAACACGCTGAGGCATCACTCATACATTGCTCCCGACATACTCACTCTACATTTTATACAGGCGTCCTATTTCCCGGCACGCACACTACACCATCGCTGTGTGCGTACGGTTTTCCCTACTCACATCTGTGTGGGTAAGAAAAGCGTGCGTGAGTGTGGTAGATTGTCTCTTTTCTTCATATAGGCGGGTCTCACTCGCACATGTTGCTATGCGACTGGCCGCGTCTGTATTTAGATAGGTTTGTATTGTATGTCCATTATTGTGTTTAGGCTCCGTTTTGTAAATCTTTATGGCAGTATTGATGTTTGAATTTTCATTCGAAACGAAAAGTAAGGAAAATTATTTTGTTTGTTTATGTTAATTTGATAGTATTGTAGCACGATAATATCGCATTGTTTGACTGTATATCTAATTCTAAGTAGTGGAGTTGTATACTATTTTATTGCATTAATAGTAGAATGTTTGCCCAATTTTGATGCATTCATAAATATCTTGAGTCCATTCAAACTGTACACAAACAGATTAATTCCCATACAAATATTTACTTATTCAAATGAAGACAACTTCGACGCGTTCATAATTGTATGATCATTTGCCTCATAAATACATAATCGTTACGTCCGCATAAAAAAGTTACTGTTGCTCTACAGTTTTTATTTTAACTACAAACTTAATTGTATTTATATTTTATATTTATATTTATTGATTGTTCCTTCAATCTGTTTAAACTTCAGTGCTTTTGGTCATTCTTATCATAGATAAATCTATTAGCAACAGAGTTCCATAGTTTTTTAAAACCCGATATTTTTAAAACGGACTCTAAGTAATAAAATAAAATATTTTTTTATAAATTGGTTTTACAGTCCAATTTAGTTTTATTAAAAAAAAATTAAAATTAAAATACTTAAGTATAATTTATTCAGTAGGACCGCTATGACCACTTTGAAACGTCTTAAGAGCTAGGTGATTCTACTCCTGTTCTTTCGCGACCAACACCGTGAAGAATCAGAGCAACAAACATGGTAATACGGGTAATTTTCGGGAGTCGTCGTTTTACACCCAGCATAAGGAAATGAAGCGAGTTCTATGATGTAAATAAATAACTTACATTTTCACCAATAAATCTAAAATAATGATAGATTCGTTTATATAACATTGTAAAATGTAGCTCGTAACCCTAACGGGAACTGACCTTTTATTCAAATTAGTTGTTACTCAGTTGTTAACACGTTGAAACTTATAGTAACTAACTATTACGGATCTTTAGTGTATCTATGAAAATACTATCCTATGAAAACTGTATTCGTTACCTACCCTTCTTCCTTACAACTGGGCAACTAAAGCAAGCGAAGATAGTTGTACTAGGATGTGGGCAGCACAGAGTCATGGCACAAGAATGTAATGGCCTATGCCCATTGTCCAGCATTGGGCAAAGTCGGGCTTCTGATGATGATGATAACAAGGTTGTTTCCGAAATTTTTTTTAAACCTTTGATTTAAGTTCAGAGAAGGGGGACAAATTAAAAGAGTTGATATTATTATGGTGTTAAAAGCCATTTTGGGACGTCCCTCTGTCTAACCTTAAACCTTATATTTTCTGTAGGTAAGTATCTAATACTTAATAAAAATCTAACTTTAAAGGATTGTACCTAGGTATATGACTGTTTGTTATGTCACTTAATTATTTTTGTCTATAATGTGTCAATGGTAGTAAAGAATTATTATCAAAGGAATTTTGAATATCTAAGTGAATGTCTACCATTTTTGGTGTTACAGCCGTCTGTTTACGTTTCTATAAGCTAGATAGATAACTTCAGTTCAAGTTATTTCAAACCCTTTTCTTTGCACCAACCACCAACATCCAGAATCTACTCAAAAATATATGCGCATTTGTCTAGCTCTAGACTGACTAGACGCTTGATCGTTTAAAATGTTCCCTGGAGGATCTAGTCTGTGTTTGTGTTGAAGCCGTGAACTTTGTTCTTTATTCATTAAGCTGTTTAGGCCAGGGTCAATCTTAATTAACCTAATGATGAAAGTATATCTAAACAAAAGATCGAGCTAGACGATTCATTTTGTGATAAAATGTGATAAATTGTCTTTTTTAAACTTTCGCGATTAGAACACATCACTTAAGTCTTCCTGCGACCACGGCTGGTGCAATCCAGTCGAAATGTCGAGCAATATAATAAGGTAATTTATGTGATAAATACCCGGATAGTTATTTATAATGTGGTACATTGTTAATAATTGGTGAAATATATTCTTGACGAGTCATGACTCATGACATGGTAGATTTTTCATGTGACATATTAAGTGCCAACTATTTCAATATAATGTAACTTACCTATGTATAATTTGATAGGCCAATAACTATATCAAAAGTACTAAAAACGAAGTTTGACTTTACTCAAAGTCAAAGTCAATAGGCATTATTCAATTAGACCATTGGGAAAACTTTGAATAGTCTAAGAGCTAGGTGATTCTACTCTTGATACTTGATAGATACCGTGAATACTCAAAATTAGTAGAATTTGAATAATAGGCATTTTTTGAGTTAGCAATGTAATAATCGAGCGTAAATAATTTGTCATACAATTATTTCTCTCATAAAGGAGAACAGTTGACACTGACATCCATTTCTGCGTGATGACCAATCGTACAGAATGCCGTATCGGCTAGGTCTGGTCTAGAAGGGGGGAGGGGGGAGGGTAGCGGTGGGGTGAGGGGGGGAGTAGGCGGTGCCGCGCATGCGTCCCGTTGCCAAGACGACGGCACGTAGCTATGAGCCTGTGTGAGTGTGCAGTGCGCGCTGGTTCAGCTTGCGATTGAGGACGGTTTGCATGACATTTTTAACATTTTATTCTTGATTTTAGAATCAGAATCTTTAACAACATCCTCATTCTCTTTAGTGCTTTTGAAGCACTTTTAGTTACCTTATGGCCGAAATTCGTGAGACCAGTATGGATTTTCTGGTAAAAACTTTGTCACCAGAATTTGCCGTAACTCATAAAACTTGTTATAGTTTTTCTTTACATCATAGATTTTAAGCGGAATGTATCTCTTAAGTCGATGTATTGCGATGTGCATTGACTTTAGATTTTGTAAGTAAGTTCAATATGAGATTAAATTTTAAGCACAGATCATGCCTAAAACGTGAAACAAAAGAACATGAGAACATAAGAAGAAGAAATGAGAGATAAGATGGTTTTCTGTGGATAAAGCAGTTTAGGCTGAGAAGATACTATAGTTGCTGGCATTAGCTTGTCCTCTAATAAGTACATTTTAACTTTAAATCCAAAAAAACATAAATTTTCTTTCATTGCATAAAATATATTCAGCATGACGTCATCGAGCGCCTCACGACACTTCCCTAACTATCCACTCCTGTGTACCGCATTCCACGCACACATGCACACGTGTACGGACACGCTGTCACGTCTCACCCACACGCCTACACGCCCAACATACCTCACTGTACATCATTATGTATACTTAGCACTTCGGTACTCCAGAGACTACACTTTACAAGGGCACCTTTTCTTTTGAAGCCTGTAAAATGAAAGGGTATTCCTTTGTAGTTCTTTCTCTTGGGATCATAATCGTAAGGAAAAATGGAGATCAATTTAGGTTTGTGAATGAAGGGTGTAAAATCCGATGGCGTTTTTGAGTCTTCAGTGCTTCCTTATGGCGGTCGTAAAGGTTTACGCCTTTTGTCAGGTTGGGATGTAAAGTGGTTTTAGTAGAAGCTCATTGAAGCTCTTAAAATATCAAACAAAAGAAGGTAAGTCTAGTAGTAGTTGCATATGTACCTCATGTTCAGTTTCCTTGCTCTTATTTTCAGCTTTCATGAGCTTTCACAGACTAAAATTAAAATAATCACAAATCGTTATCAAAACTGAATAACTGTTTTGAAGAACTTTAAGTTAGTCATTGTTAATGTATTTTCTAAGAAAAAAAGGTTACACGATATTTCCCATAAATTCTACTCCCTAAAATATGAAAGAAGCACTACGACATACAGAAAAGTCTAACTTTATATTATTTTTGTAAATTCTACTATAGTCGAATTGCTCATTGTACGAACTAAAAATATATGAAAAATGACATTTTGACCGTCAATTTTAGTGCGTATAATTAGAAATACGACTATAGTACCTAGTACTTACACTAAAGTATTAAGTATATACAGTACATAAAGTATATACACTATATATAACTTGAAATCCCAAATAAGTTTAAATAAAGAAACTGCAAAGTAACTAAAGTTCAGCACCGTATCAGCATTAACCTTGCAAACCATGGTAACCTGTAAGTTTCACCAAGCTGCAAGGCTGCAAGCGGTACTAGCTGCTAGAAGATTTCAGTGGATTGATCAGGTTTCCACAAGGATTGCAACTAGAAGTTCCAACCGGTAGGCTGCTTGAAGATCCCAGTATTAGAAGATCCCGGTGCTAAAAGATCCATGGTGCAGGTCCCGCGCGAGATGAACCGCTGCAGCCCATCAGCTGTATTTCCTTAAAAAAATCGATGCAGGAGCCAAATAAGAGGCATTGCGAAGGTCACGGCCCATCGATCCGCTGTAGAAAGCGAGACTGCCACTACTAACACCGTCCCGTTGGCTATGCCCGCTGAATTAATCGCGCATATATTTGAATACATTTCAAGCGACGCAGTTCGGGGCTCGGTGTCGTCGCCCCCTTAAGTTTTACCGATTTTGTTGCGACCTGCTCCTTCTCTTCCGGGGTGCTATTTGTGGGTTTGAATCCTGAGCCTGTGTAAGTTACGGCATGTCAGAAGTGTTGCGACCGCTACGAGTCTGACAGTGGAAGAATTTCTCAGTTTCAGAAATAAATTGCTGTTGGCTGAAATAGGTTTGCCTGGTAAAATAGTGTAGTAAATAGTGTCAAAGTTGTAGAAATAATTTAGTGTCACAACAAACTAATTCGAATGTTATATATCTTAAGATCTATAAGGCTCTATCTCACCAGAACACCACGATGGCGCCACAACAGTCGCGCCACCAACAAAATGTACGTAAATGACACCTGGTGTCCACTTGGTTGCGCAATCAAGCGGGACACCAGGTGTCATTTGCGTACATTTTGTTTGCGGTGGCACAACCATGGTGCCCTAGTGAGATAGGGCCCTAACTTTATGATTTTATATTCTATTCTTACTCGTATTACCTATATAGGCTGAGGCCCCATTAGTGCGTTGCGTTGCGTCGCGTCGGCAAAATTTTTCCGACGCGACGCAACGCAACGCACTAATGGGGCCTCAGCCATAGGTAGAGATGTAATGACTTAGTGGGATGTACTTGATCCGAACGTTGGGAGTTTGGGTCCTGACCAATGATTTTTTATAAAACCGGAAATTATAATGTACATTACGCAAGCTTATAGCATTTAATTTTGCGGCTCTGACTACCTACTTGCGTCGATGAGCTTACAACCTACGTATGGAATGCTAACTTCTGCAAAATGTGGGCATGTTCCAAATATGTATTTGGAAATACCTCTGACTACCCCCTTAGACATCTTCAAAGGATCTTGAAAATGGGTAGGTAGGTAGATTATTTATTGTATTTAAATTTAAATTATCTAATGTTTGTTTTTTACTTTATTCTCTTTATCTTTGACATTTTGTATTAATAATAATAACTGACTTACTTGCCATCAATTGTGAAATTTTGTGACCTCTGTAAAATGTTTGTATGGCCAACCGCCAGAATCTAGAGATCTAAATACTATTTAATCACCACTGTAACCTAGGTTCACAAACAATAAATGATTTATGATTTATGATTTATGAAAATGCCTAAAAAAGATCTGAGAGAATGTCTATCGCGCCTGGGGATACAGTCGTGATCATATTTATATTTTTCTATTTCTGGCTACTTTCTAAACATCTTCAAAAATTCTGAAATGATAATCAGAACTAATGTCTACTGTCTACCGTACCAGTCGTGAGAAACTTTAGATTTTACGTACCTTCAAGTGGTTGTATGGGACAAAACTTTAGGAGCCGAAACGGCAACTTTTCCCCACTGGTTCGTTTTTGGTTGAGTCCTGAGCGATGGCTGTCATGGGAGCCATGCTGGCGAACTTGATTTGCAATCGTGAAGAAACTTATAGAATTCTTTCACGTTCGGTGATTGATTTTTTTGAAGTTATCGGTATTGCAATTTAACGAGGTTTTGAGTTCATATTTGAAGTACTAAACCCTGATTGTAATAAATGTATGAATGAATAAAATTTTCTAATTTTATTCATTCATGGTTATTTAAATCTATTCGGATGCAGCATCTCGTATAATTATGGTAGAAATTCACTTTAGGTAAGTTCTTTTAACCATTAAGAAATGACATAGTGATATTTTTGTACAATGGGCGGTCTTATCGTTTATAAGTGACCTCTTCCAGACAACATTTGGTAACCCATGGCAACCCCATACGGTAGTCACTGGGAATATTCATTTTACAACATTGAAAATGAAAAGACTTATCATTTTCGATTCCGACGGGATTCGAATCCGCATTGATACAAACGGTCCCCGCTGGAGTGCGTTAACCAACTCTGCAACTCTTTGATAAGATTTTTCATTATCAATTACCTAATAAAATGTGGATTAAAACTATAAAATCAAAATTTATTCATTTTATTAAGTAGTTATAATTTTTTTATTTTGAATTTGTGAAGAAAATCTTCACAAATTCAAATTAAAAAAAAATATTTTTTTACTTTCTTCATCATAATTAGGCATCTATTACCTACAGATGAAGATGTACTTACTTCATTTCATTAAACTTTTTAGTTTAGTTTATTTATTAATAACAAAATAGTTAAAGGTCAATTTGGTTACAATAGTAACAATTCAACAATTTTATAAAAGAAACAGCTTAAAATAACATAAATTACTTAATAACTAATACGTTAATTAGTTGAAATAAAATTGAGTTAATAATAATAGTCTTAAAATTAAATTGCCATTGAAAATTAATTAACAAATTCATTACCTATTCAAATAATCCATCAATCCGTACCAATATTATAAATGTGAAAGTGTGTTTATTTGTTTGTTTATTTGTTCTGCTTTCACGTCAAAACAGAGCGACGGATTGACGTGATTTTTTGTGTGGAGATAGTAGGAGAGCTGGTAAGTGACATAGACTACTTTTTATCTGGGTACCACGCGAGCGAAGCCGCGGGCAGCTGCTAGTCTTAAAATAAGATTAGACCATTTCGGCCAAACAATCTTTGTTTAGGTACCTATAGTTATATTTTCATAGATCTGAAGACTTGTCTATTGTCCATTTAGTAACTAATTTCGCTGCTAGATCTAGTATTTTAGTCACGATAACTTCGTACAAACTAATAAGATCCAAAACAGTAACAAAATTACTCAGTTGTACACTGAATAAACAGTAGTTTACTTACACATAACGGCCGTTAATCAGGCACAGTATTCTAGACTAGTGAACGCCTGCGGCTTCGCCCGCGTGGTCTACTATTTTTTATCCCACGGGAACCATAAGTTTTGCGGGATAAAAATTAGCCTATGCGTTATTCCAGAAACTAAACTATCTACATTCCAAATTTCATCAAAATCGGTTTAGTAGTTATAGGGATACGTGGTAACAAACATTCACACACACACACACGGACTTTCGCCTTTATAATATTAGTAGTATAGTAGGATCATTTTCATCTGTGTCTTTTGTACTCTAGATTTTGTGCCAGATTAGCGGTCGTTGAGTGAGGTGGTTAAGTTTAAGTTATCTATTTTGTGTCAGTCTGCAGGACTTTACCAATCATCAAAATTACAATTAAGTCTAGACCAACATCCGACTACTGAAACGCTACTTTGCTTAAGTGGTGCTCATCATTGAAATTAATTGTCATTTTTGCATATGATTCTGAGGAGTAAGAACGTCTCAAATATTTAAGTAGCGTTTGAGTATCCGGGCGTAGTGGTTTAGAAAAGTATTTCTTTTCATTTGTTTCCTTTCCAATCTACTAAAGGTGGAATCAAACGGTTCACTCAAGTGAAAGATCTCTCGAATGAAAGCTGGGGTTCTCTATGACACTTTTTATCATTTTATGTTCAGACGCTCCATTCCTAGTGGAAGATGCCGAATGAAGAACAGAAATGAACGAAAAGTGAACCGCCTGATTCCACCTTTGTTAAAATTTGAAAAATGACAGTATGTTATAAAACAAGGTATAATCAAGTACTTATTTAAATTATAAGTAAGTATTATAAAAACTTTCATATTACAACCTAAGAGGTACTTGGTCAGGAAGTAGACGTGACAACATTTATTAATATGCTTATAAATTTTTACGAAAAAGCTTTCAATTTGTCAGCTGCCTCATTTTTTCATGGACCTTTACCGAATAAAAACGCACATATTTGCAATATAGCATTGCAAATGAGGTTGTGTTGTAACTAATATTCGCCAGCTGGTTCGCGCACGTCATTCTGAAACAAAAAAGGGATTTTAATAAAACCCTTGGAGACAATTGACGTCGAGTCCGTGGCCGGTGGCAGACGCGGGCTGGCCACTGTCTTATAGGAACGCGATACTATTATAGCTTTGGAATATCACGCTTAAATTGAACTATGTGACCTAAAGCCAACATTACCATATTCACTGCACTAACTGACTGGAGTTAGCCTCAGTAACAGTAGGATGCACTATACGCAATCCTTAGGCCAAAGAGCGAAACAGAGCACTAATTTATGAATAAACAAGCAGTTAGCACACTGAATTCAGCATTGTCTAATGTTAACTTTAAGGTGGTGGTTCGCGCCCGAGACCGAAACAAGAGACCGAGAGGGGGCTTTTTGGCGGGAATTTGAGAAGTCAGGTTTCATTTTTGTTTTATTTTCCAAAACTTGTGTTTCTTCGAATGTTAATGTGTAATATTGGTGGATTATTAACCGTTAAGTGTTCGTGAACGTGCATAAGTGTAGGGAAGTGAAACAAAATTGGATAACATTGCTTTTCAAGTTCTCCCAACAAGTCCGTGTTGATGTTTCAGTAAAGCCTCACATCTTTACTGAGGCACAAGGGGAGGGGTGGGATATTATATTTATGTATTGTAATATGTATTTATTTATCTTATTTGTCTTTATACTTGAAGTTTATTTAATTACTTGACACTGGCTGAATGCACAACCGTGCGAAGCCAAAATAAAGAGAAAAAAAAAGAGACCGAGAACAGAGACAGGATTTCTAGGGGCGCGTGAAAGTGAACGAGACAGAGAACCGTCAGTTTATAATGAGAACGGTCTCCAGTCTCGGACGACGACTGGTCTTCTTCCTACCGCGAGCGATAGGTAGGGGCCTCGAGCTGAGCTCTTTACCCCGGCTTCAACGCTAGAGACAACGGTCCCTGGGTCACCCGTGAGAGCGGTGCTGCGCGATGAGGCCGGTCACTCAGACGATGTCCACTTGTCCAGTCAAAAAAAAAAAAAAACTGTTGTTAAACATTCATTTAATAGTGTTACAAATAATTTTCACACCTGTTTCCCAAAAGCAGTTTCCATAGATTACGTATTTCCACTTTCAACGATCCTATTTCTATCGCTTCTCTGTTTTTTCATTTATAGTATAGCTTAAGCATAGTATAGTTTATCTCCTATATGACTCAGTAAAACCCTTCGTTCAGAATACTTAACAAGCGATGTAAAGTCGAGCGTGTCACGTCTCGTCGGTATTCGGCGCGCGTCGCCGCCAGATGTCGCGCCTGCATTGTACCACGGTCACTGTTCTCTTCTCTTCTATGAAGAACTTTGGACATTTCAGATGCTTACTGGACTGTGGCGAATGGCTTGTAGAGAGAGGCATTATGCTTAGGGGCACCTTCAATTTATGCGTTTTTTGACGGCCTGCTGCGGCCTGGCGCGGCCTAGTGCGGCAACACTGATATGCCCAGAGCATCTATAGCACAAAAAAAGTGCATCAGAGCCATAGGTGGTATACCACCATGGAAATCCTGTAGGCCATTATTTAGGAAATTCGGCCTCCTCACCCTCCCTAGCTTGTCCATATTAGAGTCGGCTCTGTTCGTTAAAAAACACAATGAGTTATTTGTAAAGGCTTTTCAATTGTATCCAAGGAACACGAGAAACCAAGACAGAATTGTGATGCCCAAAATTCCTAAGACGAAAATGTATTTAAACAGTAGCTATGTTATGTGTGGAAATATTTATAATTGCATTCCCAATGACATCAGAAATTTACCCCTACGTAGCTTTACAAAAAAATTGAAGTCCTGGTTGCTAGAAAAATGTTTCTACTCCATAAATGAACTAATACGTTGACATAAAGAATATATCTATTATAAATGTTGAATATGAATTAATTAAATTGACTTATTATTATTATTTTGTATGACATGTTTAATTGCTTATTTTTAACTTAATTTTATGTTTCATTGATTATCTTGAATTTAATTTGTGTTGCATGTTTGAATTATTTTTAAAATCCTTATACACTAAACTAAACTATTGTACACCAATCTGAGTTGGTAACATAGAGACCCCATTAAATATTAAGATCTGTATTTACACCTATGTTAAACAATAAATGAATTATGAATTATGAATTATGAATTAACAGCGCGGCGCCCGTACCGCAAACGCGCGACTCGAGCGCCGTTGCCGCACCGCTCGCTTTGTATGAAAAAAGTAAAAAACACGATCATTCGTGCGCTGCACGACTGACGCACCGCTTCGATACCGCAGCAGGCCGTCAAGAAACGCATACATTGAAGGCACCCTAACTGTATATGAAGTCGAGGAATCATCAGACGGCAAATGAGGAATGGTAGCTGAATGTTTCAAAAGGTGGGTAAGAGGTTCAGTAGTGGGTAAAATTGGGCACGGGTTGCAAATTATGATGATGACTGGTGATCAAGTAGTTTCAGATTTTATCACAAATGCAGCTCGTAGCTTATGTTCTCATGCAGATTTGCAGTCAAAGTGTTATGAGATGGTACCGTTAAAAACGTAATGGTGCTTTTATTAAGTTTTGTATAGTGGGTTTAAAATTCATCGTTCAATAAACCGCTAAGACCTGAGCGACTTATTTACGTACTTCAAAGTTGTATCTAAACTAATTTTAGGGCAAACTTTTCTGATTAGGTTATGTTTAGTTCAGCTCAAGTAATTCGCCTTTAGCCGTTCTCGCACGTTTCAAACTGTCCATCGATGCTATCGCGATATTGCCTTTAGCCTTAAGTTTACCAACACTTTAACCAGCCAGTTAACCATAGATTATCCTGGCTGACTATTTCGGTGGATTTTTTCAGAATAGTGAACTATTATGGCCGACACTGAAAAAATTGCTTAGTAACGTTTATTTCGCAGCTCATAAATAAAAGCTCAATTAATATTTAATAGTTGCTACCTGTTTGAAAATTTCAACATGAACCAATAATTTATCAGAAAAAAACCAGGGATAAAACATAGACCTTGTAAAGACGTAGATTATTACATACTGAAGACAGGTTTTTATCTTATAGATAATTAGTTTCGGTGATTACCTCATACAAAAGTAAAACAACACAATTTTATAAGTAATAAAGTACATTATTTACTGAAGATAATTCTAATATCTAGTACAATCAACAGTAAATGTTAACACCGTGGTGTTTTCTATTTATAATATGTACTACTTACAAAAAATATAATGCAATTAGTATATCAGTCATGTAGTTCCCATTACACGTCAAGCTCTGCTTACTTTGGAGCTACATGAGCTGCGTGAAATGTCCAGCATTAATTATTTTATTTTCACTTTTAATATAAAAACCAGTTATCAGCGTTCCGAGTAAAACATCGCAAATACTCTCTTTGCCTTCCATATTTTTGATGAACGCCGGTTGCACGCACGAAAAAGTGTCACGTTCCACCTGAGCCGAGCGTGCAAGCGAGAGTGCGGAACAAGCAATAGAGAGGCACGATCGGCCTCAGCGTTCGGCAATTCATAATACATAAGTACTTATGCAATTTTTCATCAATGTTTTCTTATGACTTTAACACGTTAAGTTATCGTCCGTAATCCTACTTTACAGACAACCAGTTTTTTTTTGCATACGGATAATACGGATGAAAAGTTGCAGCAGTTAAGTAAACTAAGGTAACTCGTGTTGGTGGACATTGGTGTTAGTTTCGGCAGTTAGAGGCGGGGCCTATCGCTGCCTATCGCTCTGTTCCGAAGTAAAGGAAATCAGATCTTTGGGCCCGACGTTTCTGAAGGCTTTTTCTTGGAATTACTTAGATTTTCGCCATTTCAAGTCGATTCTGGGAGACTACAGGGCACGTAAAAGAAAAACAGGAACCTTCTGTTTCTCGCGTACATTATATGCAGAACATTTTCATGCTTATGTAAAACTATAATAATATGTTTCAAATTGTACACATAGATACAATTTTGTTTACAACAAGTGGCTAAATTAAAAAAAATTAAATAAATCGACTTCAAGGTCTGTCTGCTGAGCAATTTTCTGCACTATCGAGGTGCATTTCTGTTCATAAATCGGAAGACCCTTGAGAGATCCTCATCAAGTTTCATGGCTTAACAACTTAAAAGCCGGGACCAACAATTTAACGTGCCCTCCGAAGCACGGTAGCGCTCAGCTCGTAATGCCACTTGCCATCCAAATTGCGCACATCGCTGCTTAACTTGAACGATCAATCAATAACTTAAGTTATAGTTATTGATAATTTTGTAACTTTGTTTCTGTTATGTGAAATACCTAAAACATTTTGGATCAATTTTGTGTCTGAAGTTATTGAAATTATTATTTTTATTAATATAACGTCTAAGCAAACTAAGCTACGAGCGGTTCAAATTCGTCAATCTATTTTATAGATGAGGATTAACAAAAATGTTGATGTACTTGAAAAGATTTCAACATCGCTGCGAGAGTGACCTGAAAAAAGAGGTCACGAGATCGATATCCAGAATATGGAAAAATGTCTGGTCCATTTTTTAATACTAGCCCCAGCTAAACTTATTTTATATTTCAAGTAATTAGATGATACAGTCACGTTTTGTCCATTACTACATTGTACTAAATGTCTCTACACAATTCGTTATTAAAAAATTCTCTAAAAAAGTCTTGGAACATATCTTCATAGGTATTCAGTTTACGAATATCTTATTCCAAGACTTTGAATGAAATTGAGTGCTAAATTAATGAAAAAGAATGGAAAAAGCGATGATGTGCCGATTCTGCTGATGAGAAATGCATAACGATGTTGTATGTTTGACTATAAATAAATACTTTACGTAGAATAGATAAAGAAAAGCAGGATAGCATAAAGGTTACAGCTGACCAATCGCCTCCGCACCGCATCGCCTTTTCGGCGTTCACTTTTGCATTGCGATTTGCGATGCTATCTGATGACGATACGAACTTGATTTTGTGAGCGTTGCCTAGAATTCCATACAAAGAATACCGCGGCGATGCGGTGAGGTTCGGGTGCGGGGGCAACTTAACCTTAACAGAGTAACGCAAGAACCAAATTTCCACATTTCCGAAACTGCACCTATTACCCGAACATTCATAAACTATGCGTTTATGAATGTTCGGTTCCAGTTCCAGCCTACCAGTCTGAACAAACTTTTGGCAGATAATTCTGTGTTTTCAGCGACGTTCCTGTTGTCTGAAGGTGAGAACAATGCTCCCCCGTGCCCCCGCACCGCCACCCCCTGCCCCCCTTAGGGCGATGACCTTGCTTTTGCGATTCGTAACACGCGCGGTACTTTTCTCGCTTGCAGAATAAGGTCACTTGGATCCAGGATATGGGTTAGAGGATGATGCTCTGGTCATGGCATGCTTGTGTAATGATTGCATGCTTGGCTTTGTAGGCTTTTGTAAAGAGACTGTACCTAAGTAGAATGTAGGCGTCGACTCATTCAATTCACAGTTCATTCCGTTCTTTTGAATGTCGAACTTTTTCATTTTCACAAACTGCAAATGGTTTTCGATCGGAGCTCTATATGGAAACAACAAGATTTGCATACTTTGTTCTAAGGTCATGAACTTCAGTAGACAGGAAGGTCCTGTTCCCCTAAATTTTTTCCCTGTGATTTGCTCATCGATTGGAGTTTTTCCATTTCAGTTTCATGGCCACGCTTTCGCCAAACATCTGTGCGTAGCGAGACTAGCACGAGACTCCGCGAAAGCGTATCTTATGCATTTTACATGAGGATCCCTTAGCCTTGCTCCACACAGGCGCGCGCACACACACCCACCATTGTCAACGGGAACACACACATCTAATTAGTTGTTTGTAAACACGTGTCGGAGGTGTGTGCGTGTGTAAGGTGCTGGTTGGAATGATGATTTTAAACTATTTTGTTTTGTGGAAACTTATTCTGAGGAAATCCACTTGCACGAACTACCACCTTCCTACATGGAAAATTTGCAGACAAATAGCGTAATCCTTACCGAATACAGAATTATACAGTGAGTAAGGTTGAGAATGTATTGTGGTGACTCACAATGTGTGAGAGATGCATTTATTGCACTCATAAGACTGATCCAGGATGTGGTTACCTAGGTAACCATTTCTCATCAGATGAGAGTGAGCTTTAGCATCTTTCAAAGTTATGGTTCTAGGACTCCTTGTCTTCAGCGTTCAAGAGCACAAAATGTCATTTGATGGTTACTACAACTAAACAACCTGGTTCAGTGAGCAAAATTCATCATAGATGGAACAGGCTAAACCAAATTTTCCTTGAGAAATCTTGCTTGATGAGATGAAGTTGAGAAGAGTCACTGCCTGTCTTGTTGTAACTCAACATAACAATAAGTGCGTCTTCAACCGGCAGCTGATATATCTAATTTAAGTCAGAATGTAGAAAAAGCACAACGATATACATTGTCGTAGAGCTCTAGTTAACTGGATCTACGAATGTTCATAGATGATAAAACATTCTTCAAGCAATTTCTAATTCTAATTGACAAACTTTAAAACCTAGAAGCACTCGTGGTGTAGCATGTTTAGTCGTCCTGGTAGATTATTGATTGAAATCTAAGCGTCGTTTTCAGCGGTTCAAATTTGGATGGTTGACCGCATTAACAGCTGAGTGCATCTGTGTTACAGAGGGCACATTACATTGTTAGTCCTGGCTTTTAAGAGATTAAACCATAACAGAGCCTGAAGCCTTCAGGCAGTCTAAAAACTCTTGTCACCATAAGCTCGTACAAACTTTAGTTTCAAAACGTAGAAATACTTTATCACGCCTAAACATGTTACGGTGTGAAGTCCTCATTATGCGTAAGTCCTTACCAACGGGTATTGTTTCTGGTTATAATGAAGTCTTGAAGTAGCGGTGTCAAGGGCCCGCGCTTTGCATATTTTTGTTTGGGTGCTCGACTTCTGAGCTTCATTACCATTCCGCTAATGAAAAATACGCCGGACTCTCCACTCCGGCTGGGAAGGGTTTGTTGTGAGAATTTCAGAGTGTTTTCTGCGACTCTCGGGCTCTTGTGGTCTTTACGAATAGATTAAAAGTTGTGAACGAGATATAAATGGATTCAAGTTTCTTTTTACTAAAAATAGTAATATACGAGTTGTGACTCTTGATTGTTGAGATTTCCATCAAAACTACAGCATTATTTTCCAAAAAATTTATGGAATCCGAAACCCTCATACTCGTAAAAGCCAAACACCATCGAACGGAATGCAATTTACTGGCCAAGATATTTCATAATCTAGTCATAAAGTGGTATCTAGCTCATGGGGGGTGGGTGGGGGAGGGGGAGGTTAATGAACCTGCCGGATGCAGTACCGCAGTGATATTAGTTCGGATGCTTCGGCCTCGATATTCGCTTGCTAAGGTCTGATGCTAAGCCTTGGTTTCTTAGCTGAACGCCATCGACTTATGGCATAACTGATATTTCAGTAACCTGAACGGACGCGAAAGGTATGGTATGCTAAGGTGTTTTAGACAGACGAAAGTATTATTGCATGGTGTCAAAGTGAGTGACCGTTTTGTGGCATAAAAATTTAGCGCTTCCGTTCACAAAGTAGTACATAAGATACGTATCCATTTACGAGACAAATCTTAATTTAAAACTTTTTTAAGTATGCATAGATTTATATTGTTAATGCTTGAGGAAAAACGACACAGTATTTTGTTTTGTCACTGTGTATTAAAACTAGATTGTCACATCTTGTGAAGCTTCAACTCTTTATTATCTTATCATCTATAGAATCTTTGCAAAGTAACGATACAACTCTTCATTCGTAGATCTTTCCACCAGCTTCCTATTAATTCCCAATAAAAATATAGCATCGTCCTTAAATGATGGGCAAAAATACCAATATCGTGTCCAGGTCCTATTCTTTGGCGTCTCAAAGGGCATACAATGCTGGAGAGGTGACGTTTGAATGGGGGGTTTAAATGAAATTTGTTTGGTGTGTAGTGGTGCGCGCGCGCAGCGTTTTGTCAATATTGTCGGACGGACGTACCGTTTAATCGGTTACCATTCAAGTGTACCGCCTCTGACGAGTAATTGCAGCTCGATTGAAATGTTACTGCTTTGTTTGTGTTGTAGGATTTGTTAGGCAAAGATTGTTCTAGGTTAATACGGAACTTTAGGTTTTTCAAAGATTTTTATTTAATTGGTATGTTAAATTGAATATTAAGGTATAGCTCTCTGTTTTGTTTATTTTTGTACTTTCAAGCAAATATAGAGAAATAATTTGAAGACATTTTGTTGAAAAAAAACATGTGAAATCTAATGGGATTATTATACACAATATCAGCTAAAACAATGTCGAACCAACTTGAATAGGTATGTCATAAAGTCTCCTCATCAATAAGTCTTCTTTTCTCTACTCACAACCGAAACAAGACAAGTCACAATCAAAAATTATAATGAGCTTTAAAAATACAGAAGCAGTAAAAATACCACTCGAGCGAAATACAGAAATCTTGCGAAAACGTGGAGCAATTAAATCGAGAAAATAATATCGAGAGTGCTCCGAGGAACAATAACGAAGCTAACCATTAAAAATAAGACCGGAATAATAATGGGACTGAAATTAAAAAGAAAAACCGTCGCGACGGATGCATAGAGTATGGCGGCCGCCTAGGTACGACCAATCAAAATTCCTCGTCAATTAAGTGAGTGGAGATCGCAAAAGGAAAATTGAAGGAAAAACTGAGGGTGGCTTTGGATGAGCGTAGTGATGTGATCACTGATTCATCTTACATCGACTTTTATTTGGCGAGTTTTTCAATTCAAGCACTGTTAGAATGTAGTACCGACGAAAGAATTTAAATGACAAGAAAATAAATGAAGAATGAAGTCTTCAGCTACGTTAATCACCTTGCTAAGAATGCAGACAAAGGTTGTAGATACAAATGAGTGGCATAACATTTTAAATTAAAAGGCCCGCAAAAACTATCGACAATTGGCAATATGCGTCTGATTCAAAAGCGGGTTAAATGTATTTTATTATGAACATTGTTGCTTTAGAGGTATGTGTGTGTAATTATTTTTTAATATTAAACCATTTTCGATTAGAAAATAAATTTTAAAAATTGCAAAAAATAGTAGGAATTTCAAAATACTTGAAAAGGATGTGAAAGGATGTGACGTCACGAGTTCATAAGAAAAGTCAAGGACGAGTCAGATATGACGATCCATAGATAAGTTTTTTTTTTAATTTTCACAATTCCTATACTCGAACTTATTGTTGTCACAGATTACTGTTGTACTTAGTATCAATTTGACGTCACACGTCAAAGTTCACAAATTGTTACTACAACAGTAATCTGTGACAACAATAATAATCGTTATTGGCTGTCGGTAATATATTTAAGTTTTGGTGCACTAGTTTTCTAAGAGCTGTGGATTTTGTTTAAGAAATAAATAAATAAATAAATAAATCGTGTTTCAGATGCGTGAAAATGTTGGTAAATTTCAAAAATTATTTTTGTTATAAAATTTTAGTATTTCGGCGCTGGAATTTTTATGACGGTTATTTGACGATATAACCTATCGTGTAAAACCATAAAAAAAATTGATGCATATTGCCTATTCCATCGACAAGTCGCCCCCTCACTACCCATCCCACAGCTCTCTAGATATGAAAGCTATGGAAATAAAGTTTGTTCCCGCATTGTACGCTCGCCGTAAATGGATTTTATCACTATATAAATATTCCCCTATTTCTACGTCGCATTACGTTGTACGAGCTACGTCACGTAACGGCCTCTATCTACGTCTGACGTTATTTTGATAAGCGGTGGAATGGTTGAAGGGATTTTTAAATTATGGTTTCACGGTTCCAACAAGAAACATTTTAGAATTTTGTGTATAGTCGTATTGCTCATTATACGGACTAAAATTGAAGGAAAAAATGTCATTTTTCCTTCAATTTTGATTAGTTTTGATACGTTTTATGTCAAAATTGAAGGAAAAATGACATTTTTTCCTTCACTTTTAGTCCGTATAATGAGCAATACGACTATAGTAAGAGAAATGGTTCTCAACATGCCGGAATGAATAAATCTCTGTGTCCGCCCCTAAACTGACCGGGATAGTTATTTCAAAGGGTACGGTCAATTTGTTCGGAAGGACCGCGTTGTAAAATCTTTCAGCCCTTCTCGGTCCATTTGCCGCAGTTTACAGCGCAAGTTAACGGTGAAACACATTACGGAAACATAAAGGCGATGCCGTTTATCTCCGGGTCCGGTGGCGGCCGATGGTCGCGGGGACATTCGACAAATTATGCGCAATACCCCACGGCTCATTTACTCTAAACGCACCTCAACACTCCATTGACCCTTCGGAATCTCCGGCATTAATAACGAATGAAGACGTTCTCTACCCCCGCAAGTCAACCCATCCTTGTTTATGATTCCAGCAAAGCTCCTAGAGCCCACCCCTTGAAGCTCAGAAATAAACCACCTGGCTGAAAACCTCCGTGACCTAAGCTAGTATTTAGGCTGCAGCGGTGCAAGTCTAACAACCTCATACTAAAACAGAATATCGATTACTTTCGCTACTATAATGTAATCCCCCGCCCACTTTTCATTTTTTTAGTACAGGATAATAATATAGTGGTCTCTGTCTAGCGCGGGCGTCGCGGCGGCCCCGAGGGCAGGCATCCCCCTCCCCCGCCGTATGTAAATGATCGTCTCGCGGCGCTGTGCGACCACCCTCGTCACAACGCGCGACGCCGGCCGCCAGCCGCCAGACGCAGCCCGAGGTTTACTGCCCTGACAGCTCGCTTATCATTTAAATACGAATTTGGAATTTGATGCGAATTGACATCCTGATTTTTCATATTTCAGGTAAACGTTTATTTGTGTTGTAAACAAGTATGCGATGCAGAGCAGCACAGCGCACGCCGCACGCCGCACGGCTCACGGCTCACGGCCAGCAGACATGCAAATGCTACGTCTAACCGATGACAAAGATAACAAAGCGGGGGCAGTTTGAGCGAAAACGATTTTCTCGTAAATTCCGTGAAACATGCGCCTGTTGATGCGTACGATTCCGTGTTTTGCGACTGTTGTTGTAAAGTTGAGTTTGCTCTGGGGGTTTTAATGGATGTGTGACGTTGCTGCGTGCTCTGACGTCACGTGTACGTCGAAAATGACACTTTTACGAGCAATAATTTACATTATTTCGGTGTTAAGCCTCGCGTGCGTCCCGATTGATTTTATGTCCGTAGCATCTCACATTTGCGTTCGGTTAAATCGAATCACTTGGTACACGACCGAGTTATTTTGTAATGGTAGTTTTGCGTGAGGGTTTTACATTTTTTTCGTGAATTGTTTGTTATTCGGCAGCGGGCCGCGGTGGCCACGGTGCCAGGTGACAGACGCGGGACCCATTCACAAAACGTTTCAGTTCTTTCAACTGGTTACTTATTGCTTGCGTCGTAGAAAAAGGATTGATTCGTATCTTTTCTGACTGTTGTTGTATGATAAATGTGCCTTCAGTCGAACCAACAGTTGCATGCTTATTACTGATAAATAAAGGGTAACATTTTATCTACAAGCTTTGACTAGATGTAGTACTTTTATATCTATAAATATACGGGTATGCCAATACCAAATCTGTGCTTAGAAATCCTCGTCACTAAGTTGGAGCCAGCCAAAGTTCGGGAAAGCTAAATCAACACCTGTACGAGCCCGCATTCGACAGACGAGGGAGTATAATAGTACAGCGTAGGTTGTGCCAGAGAATATGTAACACTTGGACATGCTGTAGTTTCACTCTGACAAATTAAAAAAAAAAGTTCGTAAAATTTAAGCTCAATACAATTATAATGAGTGGCTTCACCAAAGCGCTTCCGTGCTTCAGAGAGCACGTTAAATTGCAGGTCCCAATTTTGATTTATTTAAAGTCGTTAAGTCAAGACAGAAGCCTTAAATCTCCGTCACCAAAGTAAGCCACCAGCTCATACATACATCATACAGTAATATTTAGTAAATAAAAAAAAAAAATCTGCAGCTTTCGGGACAACGAAACAGGATCATGACTGAATCCCTAAGGCACGGTAGATACTACTCCCAGATCTTTTTAGGAAATTGGAGATCCTTTGAAATGTCTGAGGGGGTAGTCAGAGAAAAGTTAATTTACATTATTCGAAACATTTTCACAATTTTTGCAATCAATTTTAAAACCAAAAATCGACTCTATAAGGTTTCTATTATCTAAGAGTGATACAGTCCCGGTAGTGCAGTGTAGGTAGTATGGGCGCTAAACTTGTTCAATTCCTAGATATGAGCGAACCTGCCGAGCTCCCAGCAGTAAATCTAGTACCGTTCAGAACAAAACTTTTGAGAAATGTGACTTTAAGGACGTTACATTAACTATAACTGAAGTGAAAAGGGAAAAGAAACAAGTTTATTTTGTGACAAAGTTATTCTTAATATTTTGAAATCATAAATTATTGTTATCATCTCTCTTTTTATATCAATAAAACGCGTCCTGATCCTTGATTGTCTATCTTTAATAGCGACCAACAATCGGTCTCAAACTCTCAAATATGACACTTCTGTGACCACGCAAGTAGCTCTGTCAGTCTCATCTCAACGAGACCGAATGCGTCAAAAGATACCGACGTAATCGTTTTGACAGTTTGCGACTAATTTGAGGTTTGAGACAAGTTAGACAATCAGTATGCAGATCAGAAAGTCTAATTTTCAAAACTGATGTCGCTAATGAGAGCTTGGCTATAGGTTGGCTTGGTATGGTCATACTATGAGAAGGAAAGAATGTCAAGTAACGAGGAGGGTATTAAGGTGGCGGTTCGCACCCGAGACCAAAACTGGAGACCAGAGACCGAGACAGGAGACCGAGAGATGACATTAGTAAGAAAGGAGTGAGTAGTGAGATGATGAATGGTAGAGAAGTGGAAGAAGAATACATGTTGTGCCAACCCCACATAGGCACATAGGCAGGAAGCAGAAGAAAAGACTAATGCCATGCACTTTTGAAAGTGATTGTACCAACTACGAACGTCTGATTTATCATATTCCTACGTCTAGCGACAATTGTAATGTTAACCCAGGGCTGGATCGAGGTAAAGAACAACAAAGTGATAAGCTAACTTTTTTAAGAAATGAAGAACAGAATATTCTTAAGTCTGAAAAACGCGAAACGATGAACGAAACAAGTTCCCTACTGTATTCCCAAGGGGAGCTAGACAATCTCATAACCGACATTATCTCTTATCTAATATTCAAAATATTTTTAATGAAAAAAGGATAGTCAGAGACATGTCTAAATTATGTTTTTAATTCAAGCTAAGACTTTGCAGAAGTCAGCACACGGTACTCTGTTGCCAGCCCTAATAACAATATGCTCCTTTACTGTTCAGGGAGTGTCCACATTGCGTTTTCTGCAGCGCGTTTTTGAGCTGCGCGTTTGTATCGATACAAACGCGCGTTCGCAACGCGTATTTTTCCATACAAAAGCGAACCGGGAGGGGCTGCGCGGGGGGCTGCGCGTTCGCATCGCGTTCGAATCGCGTTTGTATCGATACAAACGCGCTGCAAAAAACGCAATGTGGACACTCCCTTAGAGCACGCGTTTTAATTTGATGATGTGACATTTTCTTACTTATAAAAAAAAATTCATGCTCGGCCTTTTGTGCACACGGGCTCTATCCAACTTAGTTAATATAGCACATGAACTCGAATATTATTGAATTCCATAATCGGACTATAAGAATTCAGGAGCATGCCATTCGGCGTAAGCCATTATGAACAAACTATATTTTTTAAAAGGAAAAAATGCTGAGAAAGATCACATTGCTCAATTATCTGAACAGGATAAAATAAAGCATTATTGGGGCATATTGACAGAGACGAGTGTCGTGAGGCACAATGTGGTCCAAGGCTGGTATCGCCAACAATGATGTGCGCGACCAGTTTCAACGCAAGCCCTTTTTTAACCAGTATCTGTTTGGTGTGATCTGAGAAAATAACGATATGGCATAATATTGTTTAGTTGGAAGATATTTGATCAGGATTGAATCGAATGGAGGAAGGGAGGTGTCTCACTGCAGTAAGACGCAAGCTGATAATATTAATACTATGATTTCAAAACTTGAAACTACTAGGTAGTGTTAACAGTAAATACCAGTAAAATAAGTTCAGAGTCAATTTAGTTTATTTGTATTTGATTAGCGCAACAATCGATAGTTTGTTTTCTATATACTTAGAAACGTAGTTGCTTATAAAATTAATTAATAATTTTCAAATTTTATAGCTCCATAACTTATCAACATCGATGTCTTCACCATCAAATACCTACTCGTATGCAAATCATCACATTAGTATTATAACAGCGTAATCGATAAATCAATCAAAACATTTACAAAAACAGTTGTGTCCAAATAAACCTTCAATTTTGGTCCTGCTCATTGTCATGCAAAACCCGGCCAATGGGAGCTTCCTCGATTCACAGCCGACTGACGAGTTACTCAGTTCATTTTCACGGTTATGCTAGATGCATTGTTTTGGCCAGTATTAGTTTTGTTAGAATCATTCAGTTTAATGTGTGCTTTGGTCACTTTTACCCTATTATTTTTGTTCACCTGACTATTTAGCGAGGTCACACTTTATTATCACTCTTTTGTCAATGAAACAAGATTGCAATATTTAGCGACTGTTCGAGCAATAGATAGATAAAATATTTAGCTGTAACCTTATTCCTTTAAAATAATTAGGGTTGCTCAGAGTTTATCATATCGTTGTTTCTTTCTCGGTGACTGTTCCTAGTTCTTTCTTTATTTGTTTTAATTTGCTCCTCCTTTATATTATTTTTATTTATTTGTTTCAGTGTTTTTCGATTAACAAGGATTTACTTTTTGTTTTCTGATAAATTAAAATGTTATAATTTATTTGTGCTTACGTTTTTATTGTTATTACGTTTACTGATAATCTATATCTATATCTATCTATACTATACTATTATAATAAAGCGGAAGAGTTTGTTTGTTTGTTTGTTTGAACGCGCTAATCTCTGAAAGTACCAGTCGGATTTGAAAAATTCTTTCGGTATTGGATAGCTAATTTATTGAGGAAGGCTATAGGCTACTTTTAATCATCATCATCATCATCACCATAAACCATCACTACGGGGGCAACGCCGCGAGGGCGCTGCTAGTAAGTCAAATGGCCGTTCTCACTGAAAAGTTTGGTTGGAGCTACAAGCTCTACTAAAGCACCACCACTCTTCAGATATCTGGCCATAAGTCTAGTGTATTTGTTGTAGATATAAGTAAGAGATGTTGCGATGCCGCATCCACACCGTTCGCTCCGTGCGCGTGCAAGACAATGAGCGCGGACCCACAGCGCGTCACTCCTTAAACCTTTTCGCCTTATTTCACTAGCCTTCCTTTTGTCTCGACTTCTTTATTTTGTTGTGCGATCTTATTATTTCGCTACCGTTGGCCGCATTGCATCGGCATATTGTTTTTGTTCGCATTGCTGTACAGTAGCTACTGGAATGAAGTAATACGGCCCAGGACTCCGTGGTATTGTGTATTTGCGAATAATATGAGTTTTTTTGTTTTATTTCTCTCAATGCCACGTCAAGTTTTTGCTGTCTGCAGTCGCGATTCTATGTGTGTTATGTAACGTGCCCGTGTGATATGATCTTTGAATGTGTATGTAATTATCGGTTAAGGGACGGGATCATTTGAGCATAAAGCTCTCAAAATTCAAGACTGAACATTTTGAAATTTTAATTTACTTATGTCTTAGGGGCTCGCATTTACTAGACTTTGAAGTCAATAATAAGTACACTAACTGGTTATGCCAACCATAAAACCACAATAGGCATGTGCCAAATAAACATTGAACATTTGACTAACCCATTAGAATTAGAATTATTTATTTCGTAATTCAAAATTAGACACATTTAGATAGTGTTGAATGTTAGTAGTATGAAGATTTGAATTTACCTATGTGTACCATCCATCCATGTTTAAATTTTTTGGAACCATTTATGTTGTTTTGTTCAGATTTTAACAGGAAATTTTCATGGGTTTGCTTGTTAGTTATTATATTATTACTGTGCACAATACACCAACTCATGTATAAATAAATGATCGTTTCATTTAATGGGGAAAATATTCCTATAGGTATCATTCTGCCTAAAAGTCTTTACCTACCTATGGAACACTACTATAATGGTGTTACCAAGTAAATAACTTTCATTATCTTTTTACAAAAAGCATTGTCCTCAAGCAAGACCAAGTTTACTCGCATCAGTCTTGTTTTGTCCCCTCCCTACTCCCGCGTTCCAATTAAACTTGGAATGATTGAAACGACGGATGTGAAAAATTAATTTGAGATCTTCCTATAACGTTTGGCTTTTTTTCCTATTTCTCATTAAAATTCGTTAACGGATGTTTCATCAGGAACTTTAGGCATTGAGACTTTTAAAATAAATTACTTTATTGTTTGAATGATTATGGAATTTATGACACTGGTTATCTCGTGGTCTGTTTATTTCATCATCAGATTCGTGTTAGGTTCAAGAACTTTAGTTAGGAAATACTTGACCTTTCAGCAACTGTTGATTGATGATGATTTTTGCCTTGAAAGATTTATATTGTTTTTTATGTTAATTACGCGCACACTTTGGCTGTGTTCATTCGCTGGAAACAGACCAAAACAAATGTAATTTAGCGATTCCTTAGTCCAGGCGAATTGTCAATTCAGGCAAGACAATTCTCTCAAGGCATGTAAACAAGAGGACACCCGGGGCTACTTAAGCCCTCTCCATTTAAGGTGTCGGCGAGTGTGAACTCGGCGTGTCGTTGCACTAATTAAGGGGCGACATGCGCGCACGCAGCATTAATCACAGGCCAGTGGCGCCCCCCCTTAAGCGAACACAGACTTGCTTTTAGTGCCGTTGTCGCCGCAATCTCGGGAATTTCAATTAATTATATTATTTTCGTTAATTAGATCTGTTGGAGCTTGGATTAGGAGTTCGCGGTATTGTTGGGTTTCTTGAAATGGGTTTGGTTCGTTTGTAGTTGTTTTGTATTTCTTTTTACAGATAAGGGACAGCACGAGTGTGAACTGGACAGTGAAGGTTCTAAGATAATTCAGTTATTGTCGACATGCCTACGTTTGTAGTTTTAAACATTAGTTTTAAACAGTGCATTTGAGAACTCTTGAAGAAGAACTTAGCTTGTCTTATCGAATCCATTATTTGTTAATTTTCAGTTTTCACTTTGGAAATTTAACCGTCCTCAAAGTTAAACTACCAACCCATAAGAACTTACGAGTAATTACATTTCGTCATCATCATCAATAATTCAAAGCCTTTCATCCACTGCTGGGAACTTACTATTATTACTTTACTTACATTTGGGTTCACATAAAACTCCACCAAACCCAGTTATACCTTTAGCAGCATTCAACTTCGTCACGAAAAACTCCGATCTAATTTAGTATGACAGTCGATAAGTCGACAAAATAAAGCAAGTCCTCCGAAACAATGTCTCCTGGTTTTTTCAATGCGAACAATCGACGGTCTGCTCGGAATTTATTGAGTCGTATTGAAAATAAATAAAATGGATGCGTTGGATGTAGGAGACACGAACCTGTCCCGGGGATTGATCTTAGACGTCAGCTGTCCGTCTGCGAGGCTCCTTCGTGCACAGGGGGATTCTGTTGCTATCTATTGACATTTCGGAAAAATGTCATTATATCACTTTTTAACCATGACGGAGGCTTTTAGGCAGCTTAAAAACTCTGTCATCAAAGTTGGCCACTTGCTCATACGAACTAACTTACTTACTTTCAATCTTTTGGAGGAAAAGATTATAATAGCTGACCACGTCAACTGCGTACCCGAATCTTGTGCGGTAAGGTATTCTTTGTACGGAATTCTTGTGGACCAACGTTCACTACACGTCAACTCTGTAGCGTCACCAGATCATTTCATCCTGCCCTGCCATACACGGTTTTATTTTGTATCTATTTAGGAACAGTGAAACATATCAATGATAGGTATATTTTGTAGTAATTTTTCAACTCAGGGCACATTTAAAATTATTTTTTCCATAGAAATTTTTCATTCCATAGTACATTCCAGAAATCCCCTGCTGGCTTTTTTGTCCAGAAACCCAAAGGGGAATTCTGGACAAAAGTTCCACAAATTCTCTTATCCATTTATTTACTTTGCAAGTGTTTAGAGCACCCTGGGGCTCGATTCCGGTACCGAACTTTTTATCAACCTCAACCAAAACCTCAACTATAGCGACTGTTTCCATGACTACTAATAACAAACGACTCAGTTGTGGTGAGGTTTTGAACTTTGGCAGTACAAATTTTTGAAAAGCTATTCTACTATTTCACCAAATGGCTGACATTTAAGAGTTCGAACCAAAACCAAAGCGGTTGTCATTTAATAGAATACAGGCCCTGTGCAAGGTGTGAGCGCACGCGAGTGCATAATGGTATCGCCGGGACGCTAACGGATAGCATCACATCGCTGCCAATTTACTAAAAAATATAGCAAACTCACTGAAACTGCTGGTAACTAAACTTAAACTAAATAGCCTGTTGGGCTGGAAACATTGTCGGTATCTAAATCGACGATATTTTTACGTGAGCAATTCCCGTATGTTAAATAAAGCATGTTGAGCATTTAAGTTGAACTTAAAAAATTGCAATTTTTACCAACAGGACCACAGAAATACTACTGAAGAAGAATAACTGCTCAATAAGTGAGGTTTTCCTATTCTCAATAATTTATTCCTATCCGGTAGGCAAATGGGGATAAAGAATGAATGAATGTATTAAAACTCTTTATTGTACACAACTTAAAATAACATTATGAAATAAATAACCCAATGAGTAATTGTACAATGGGCGGCCTTATCGCCTAGAAGTGATCTCTTCCAGACAACCTTTGGATGGAAAGTGTTCTTGATGCTGGGATGATCTCACAACCAGGTTCTTTGAAGTATGAAGCGTGTCATTTAAAGAAAAGTCTGAATGGAATAGTGGCTCGACTATTGATCCGAAGGTTGTGGGTTCGAAATCCAACCGTGGGTCACAATGGGTTTCTTATTTCCAAAGATTTATTATGATAAAAAAATATGTATGCAAAAACACAAGCTGTAAAATATGTAGGAAAACATAACTAGGAAACTATTTAGTATAGCTGAGTAGATTTCCACGGCGGCTTTTAATTTCAATTATTATTATACATTACCAATCATCACACTTGTTCTATCAACAAATCTTCCAGAAAGTTATCTAGAATGTACCTAAAATGTACACTCTCGGTCCCCGAAGTCAGCTTAAGGAGGTCAGTCGCAATCAGGGGGAGTCTCCGAGCAATCATACCGACTGATTCCAACTGTTTATCCATCGACCGTGTTGGCATAGTTGGGGGATGCCTTGACTTTCGATGTTAGGTCGTGGGTTCAATGGATTTTTCGTTTGAAAAATTGGTGTTCACATTAATACCAACTCATAACAGTGAAGGAAAGCATCGTGAGGAAACCATTAAGCTAAAAGTGCCGATGGGTTCGCAACCTGACACGTACGGAATGCTATCTTCAACAAAATGTGATCATGTCTCAAATATGTTTGGATAACCTCTGACTACTCCTTTAGACATCTTGAGGAGCATTTTAAATGCCTCTTGGAGAGTGTCTACTGCACTTTAGAGATGCAGTCGTGATGAAGTTTCGTTGTTTCGTCACCATCGACGACCACTGCTTTGAACCGTTGAATCTATGGCTGAATTGACTTTGACGAGTCTCACTTTGTTCGATTGACTCCACACTGGAATGTGACTTAAGACGTGATTTAAGGTGGCCGCACACCTGCCCGCGTCGAATCGTCCGAATCAGGTGGTACTTCGAGAATTCAGCGCGGATAAGTGTACGCTCAGCCTTAAGAGGACAGATCACCGAAAAGATGAGATACAGTAGACCTAGATAATGAAAAACTTGGTCGTTCAATTGGGTCAGAATTTACCATTTCAATTTTACAATATCCAAATCATGATGAAAATACTTAGTCTGTGGCTTCGTACATTATCAAGGAAGGCTAAAGGAATCCCTTAAATTAACATTTCCGTCCCAGACAAGGTAAATAGACCCGAAACGGCGAAGACGCACCGCAAACGTCTTTGGCACCCTATCCGAGGAACTATCCAGCAAATTGGCACTCAGCGGACTGCTGAGGCTGTACCAACCACGCGATTTAGAATCTTGTAAGATTTATTTCAGATAGATTTTACGGTCCAGACATATTCAGTATTAATATTAAATAAAAGAAAGCTTGAACAAAAAATTCGGTACATACGAGACGTAGCTACTTGGAGGAAGCTTTCGTCTATAGCTTTATGAGGGAGATGACATTTTTCCCATATTTCTGGTTTATGGGGTCCAAAAACTTAGATGTGAATTAAATCGTGAGGAAACCTGCGTTACTAGGGAATTCTACACTAATTACCATCTCGCTTCTCTGAGATGTTTAGGTGATGGGCAAGCAATTCCTTTTCAACAGAGACCTAGGCATTATAGTGTCGTGATAAGTATAAGAAGAGATTCTTTCTGATGCTATTTCTATAAGTCTCCGTTGTAGAGGTTGCTTTCTGTTACTTATTCATCTGGAATATATGCAAATACGTTCACTAGATTAAGTTTACTCCACTCTCAACTTTGGGGATTTGAAAAATAAAAACTAACTAGTTAAAAACTATCCAACTAGATCGTGTGACTGAAATCGGCTTCTCCGTAGAGCCCCAAGGTCTATGAGGCCTATGGCACGCCTCCTGGACGAAAGGTCAGCGGTAATTAACGGTCCCTCAAGCAATCACAGCCTCGCAGGGTCCTCTGATTGGTCCAATTTAGAACAAGACGGATCAAAGGAACGCTCGCACTTGTCAAATGGAATATTGGATGTTTGATGTTGGGATGCTGATGTGTTTTTAATTTTGGATGTTGTTTTATGTGGAGGGTTTATTGGACGTCCCCTGGTGTTTGTGGGTTGGAATATAAATCTGCGTATTCGTATGTAAAACTGTTTATTTATTAAGAATGGGTTCCTATGTGACGAAAATGTGAATTATAATATGAAAAATAAATGTAAAATGGTATCGACTGAAATCTTCAAAGAAAAATTTCAGTTGCTAGAAAACCACTACACTCAATAAATTGTATGTATCTTATGCATAAAAGTTACAAGCTCACTTAAACGTTGTTTGTTTTTTTGGTCTCAAAAGGAGGCCTCAAACCCATGTAACAAAATAGATTAAGAAACTGAAATAAAATATTTGAAAATATTTGAAAAATATTTTTAATTTTCATTGGAAACAACGCTTTAATGAGCTTATAACGGCGCAGTAGTTTCTATGCATAAGACACACTATAAACCTACACACTATGTGACACATGATGTGACCATATACAATGTTTTAAATATCGCTTTAGTCAAAACATCGCATAGAAAGAAAAGAAAAAGAACAGGATTAGAATCACCAAGACGTTTCAATGTGATCACACTGATCACAGAGGTCCTACTGAATAAATGAGTTTTGAATTTGACTTTGATCATTTGAGTTTCACTTTTACTTATTTGAATATTACAAGTTTCATGAAGCTATGTTGTAAAAATAGAGTCAAATATAGAGTCAAATAGAGGTAAAAAAAAAAAACTTTGGTTAAGCACCGATTAGTAAAAACGCAAAAAAAAAACTTAGGCCTTTACATCTTTATTAGATGATTTTATACAGTGTCAAGAGTCAATCTATGCCTAGGTGCTGCGCAAACCCTTTCCATCTCAACAATATCCTAGTCACTACAGTGTCCCGTTAAGTTAACAAACAAGCTGATAAAATAGCAACAATGAGCCACTTTAAAGAAAATCTACTTCGAAAGATAAAACTACAAGTTAACTGTTCTCCACAAACTTGCAAAACTGTAAAACGTTGTCCACAACACAAAATAACACTAAACTTCGGCCGCTCAACCTTTTACATAAATAAGAAAAATCGACCCGTGCCGGGGTGTAAACAACCCTTTAAAATAGTGTGCCATTATCATAGGGTCGGGGGTGAAGGGGGAGGCTAAATATCTTTTAGTATCTGCAAAACGTCTAATTTAGTAGCAAGGCTTTGATGTTGTTTCTTGGAAGTGGAGTGGGGTGGAGTAGCTTTGTTTTTAACCGAGTTGAAAAAAATATTTTATGTTCAACTAATAACCGAATACTTACTGAAACGCTACTTCAATATCAGTGCCTCCAGTCAAAAAGGGCACAACTCAAATTCGGCACTTTTCAGGAGAGCCAAAAAACCAAACTTTTAATGTTTTTTGCTATTTCGCAAGTGAAATCAAAATTTCTATTGATACAGAATTGTAGACAAAAAATAGCCCTTTCATTTAATGGTAATCACTTTCACGTTCGTTTACTATTTATATATTTTTTTCTTGTTTTACTTGGATTGTGCCTTTGTTAACGCAGATGTAAGGGAATAACGTTAACTATTCTAGTCAGTTTACTCGTACTAAAAGAAATATTACGACTTGTGCCTTTTGAATAATGGAATAACTTTATTAATACTAATCGATTTACTCCTATTCAAAGAAATACTAAGACATAATCCATTAGTAACGAATACTTATTATGACAATAACGGCTTATTTCCATCAATTACTGATGTCGAGAGCTGTAGTTATGTAAATAGAATCTAAAGTTAAACAATAATTATGATATTTTCAATATTTATTTCAAAAAAAATCAACATTATATCAAATGTTTTCAGTAAGTAAATTCTAAGTATTCCTCGGTATTTTAATTTACTTCCTCATTTTCTGGTATAAAGCACAAACCGGGGTCGTCTTCAGCTCTCTCTGATTCAGAATTCAGTAAGTTGTATAAAAATCTTGAATTATGGTAGATCCTTTATGCGTGGGGATAACCTGACTCACTAGTTATAAAGCCAACTTAGCTTCTCCCAGAAGCTCAGAAGTTTCCTGGGGTCTTCACATGCACGGATTGTTGAGGATATGCTACCGTTGTGCTGCTACGCCCAGGTATTCCAGGAATACGTGGGCTGCTGATTCTTCTTCAGTTAGACATCCCCTGCAGAGTGGGATGTCCGTGGCACTGATGTTGTAACAGCTGTTTATTGAGGGTACAGTGTCCTGTCAGCGTCCCTGTGATTATTTTGATGTCTTTTCTTTGTAGGTTCATCAGGCGACGTGTCAATCGTGGTGTGGCTGCTGTTATCACTGCTCTGGACTTTCTGTAGTCCGTCGCCCGTGTCCATCGATCGTTGTGAAGGTTTTGGGTGTGTTCTGTATCCAGGTGCGTAGCTGGAAGAACGTCAGAGGAAGGAATGGGGCTGGATATTCCACTTGTTTTTCCGAGCCCCTTCTGGCTAGTCCATCTGCAGCGACTTTTCCAGTGATCCATTGTGTCCCTTGATCCATTGTAGAGTTACCCTGTTCTTTGCGGCGATACTTTCAAAGGGAAGGTGACATTCGTATATGCGCTTGGAGTTGCATTTTTGGCTCTCCAGTGCTCTGAGGGGTGTTGTACTATCTCGGGGACTAATATGCCGTATACTATGCCGTAGTCTTATATCCCTCTCCATTTGATAGCAGTGGCAGCTGATTGGAAAATGGAACTGCGTGAGCCTAGTGTCATAGGTAAGATAAGATAAGATAAGATTGGTTTTCATGTGTTTGTATTTTGTAGTGTTTCCGGGATGTCGATTGTCTTGGAATCTTATCACAAGATATTATGGTAGAATAAATAAGTATCTCGTATCATGTGGTGGTCATCAAAACTTTTTCTAAAACTTGAAC
The DNA here is from genome assembly GCA_958496255.1 of Camptogramma bilineatum. NCBI lineage: Eukaryota > Metazoa > Arthropoda > Insecta > Lepidoptera > Geometridae > Camptogramma > Camptogramma bilineatum. Next base: position 17,337,539 of record OY292455.1, read on the forward strand.
AAAAATCATCAATTTGGTAATACTGGAAGGCAGAACGAGATCAATTACATTAAAAAACAAAAATTAAGACTTATTTACTTCATCACATTAAATCAATCAATACCAGCGATACACAGATTATTATAATACTTACTATGTAAAAGATACATTTATGTCTCATTATTATCCATGCTTTTAATCACCAAAAGCAACAAATAGAGATATTCCCTTAGAAACATGCATAACAAATGGATTAACTTCATTTATTTCTAACTCTGTTTATCTAATGCATTGGAACATCATGAGTTATGCCTTTTTGTTTCATTGTAATATTTTTTTAACTGATATTATGCCCTCATGTTCGATGATGTTTTGGGCTTACTGCTACTTATTTCCTTTTAGTTGGGAAATTTTGTCGATAACTAAAGACGTTCCCTTTCTGACAGTCGAGTTATACCCTTGATGTAGTTGAAAAAACCAGGTTAGGATGCAGCTAGAGTTATGAATTTTTGATATGTTATGTAACTGGATATGTAGATCACGATAGTGCAATAAAAACAAAAGGGCACAACTCGACTTATGTCCTTTTTGACTGGAGGCACTGATATTTGAGAATAGAAAAAAAATATATTTTCAGCACACACAGTAAACAACAATGAGATATTTGTCTCAATACGTCTCAAATCGTGTCGTGTGTGAGTCATGTCTCAGTACGTCTCAAATGAGACGTACTTAGATAAGTATACAGGGTGTGGCAAATTCTTGGTCACTGAAGGGTGTTAACAACTAATGTTTACAACTAGGCACTAATTTCATAGAAAATGTATGGGATGTGTTTTTTTGAATTATTGCAAAAACTTACGATTTGATTTGGTAAGTTACTTTGGGAGAAGTGTTCCTGATGGGAAATAGAGTCGATTAAGACCAACTTGTTTTTTTTTGACAAATGTAATTTTTTAGGCTAACTGTACTTTTTTCAAAAATCTAAAAATGCAATTATTTTTTTCTTCAAAATAAAACCGAAGTTTCCTAAAAACAAACCTCTCTAACTACAAGAGAAAAGGTAGCTACCCTTCAGTGACCAAGAATTTGCCACACCCTGTATAGATATAAATAGTAAAAAATGTTTTTCATGACTTTATCCGTGACTTTACTCATAAGATGCGTTCACACGAGCGTAGTAGCTGCACCTCAGTAACTGACTCGGTCAGCTCGCATGCCAGCTCGCACTGTGTAACCTATCCATAGGGCTAAGCGCAGACCTGAGTCATGACAGTCTTAACACAGACTTGTCTTTCTCTCTCTCTTGTGCAGTTCCTGTAGAATACCTACAGGTATTAGACAAAATTGTCTAATACCTGTAGGTATTAGACAATTTTGTCTGTGAGACGTTTTGTTTGAACATACGTCATTCTGTACATACATTTTGTACAGCAATTGTCTGTCCTAAGACTATCGTGACTCAGGTCTGCGGTAAGCCTAATAATTATTTCTTACAAAAAACGTTGATTAAATTGACATGCCAAAGCAAAAAAAAAAGAATATCAGTGGATACAACTCGATGTGATCCGTAGATAACTCAATTTGATACCAGAATTGGCATATCCATTCCGTATCCATTCCTCTTCTGTTCTGCGTGCCGTCCCTCGGGAGAGTCCTCTCTTATCCATCTTCTGATCACCATCTCAGGACCCGATATGTACCTACTGTTGCTATGTACTTTGTATATGAAATGGGGTTGGATTTGAACGACCTGTCTACACTTAAAGATATTTTAAGAGAGACACAAGATATTCTGAGGTCAAGATTTTTGGCAATAGTGCATGAATATTATAAAAGAGAAAGACTAGCTGTATGTTACCTTTTCACGCTTAAACCATTGAACCAATTTTGATGAATTTTGCTAAAGAGATAGATTACACTTTGGAGAGTTCAAAATTGTATTTATTATTCCTGTTCTTTTAAGAAGGAGAAAGACATAGGCTATTTTTCAACCCGAAAAAATTCCAATTACGTTTAATATATTAAAAAAATATCCAATTAATAAAGGGTGTTCACGTGGGCGAAGCAACGGGCGACATGTAGTAGTGCATAATTTTGAAAAATGAAAACAAATAATGATAACTACTGTATCCTTAAGACGGACAGCCTTTTTAGACCTTTAGTAATTCAAGATCATTTAAAGAAGTCAATAGGGTAGTTAGGGACACGTCCAAATACAATCTAAAATACAGTTTTATTTGAAATACGAAATGGTAATGTTAAAACTTTGATTAGGTAAATCATCGGCTTTAACTATTTTACAGACTGACTACAGTCAAATACCATAGTTCAATCTAATTTAAATAATTTTTTTGCTTTGTTTTTCTGTCTCAGAGACAACTACTTCGCAAGAGCTCTCTCAGCTTCCAGTCATTTCTTACACGATCAGCAGATAATCCTTTTAATAATGTTGTTTCATACCGAAGACGCAAGGATCACGTCCCAAAGATAAGATAGCTATGTCGTCGACAAGCACTCAGCATCCGACAAATATCTCACAAAAACAACAAAACGATATAAAAAGAACCGCGAACTTGTCATAAATATCCACCTCCGAATCCCCAACGCAATAAAAACAATAAAAACCACCGATATCCGACAAGACAAGGAAATCCTCACAATGGAACAAAATGAAAGCAAAACTTAGCGTAATTAATTTCCGAGTACGTACTCAAAGCTTTTGTAATAAATCGTTTCATCCGAGTATAAATTTTATCCGGCGAGACTTGTCTGTCCTGAACTTCAGCGGTATCTGCGTCTCGCTCGCACTCACAGCTCATTTGCATAATATCACATCACCTGTCCCTTTCGGGAATTCACAAATGATTTCCAGTTTCCCGCTTTTCGTTAATCACGTGTCTTAAATGCCTCGCGAGGTAACAATCGAAAAGTGACCTTCTGTGCATAAATTAAGGTTCGGAATCGTGTGATTGTGGTCGTGCAGGGGTGTTCAACCGTTAGGTAAAGTTTGTCGAAATAATTTCACTTAGATATCGAGTGAGAGCGAATAGCCGACGAGTTGTCGAGTCAGGCTCAGATAAGAGGCAATAATTCTTAATCTTGAAGGGAAGTTCGCGACTCGCGGTGGGCAGACATTGTTTAAGAACAACGATAACTCCACGGAGTTGAAAGAAGTTTTGGAGCTGGTGTTCGGAGACACAAATATTGTACTTGATGGAGTGAGGATGTTAACCCGCGGGCTATTATTTACTTGAAATAAGTCTATTATGAATGTAATTTTGAACAAAATAACTCCTGTGTACATTTTAACACGACAATCCAATCAACAATACAATATTTTTAAGAAATAAAAAAATTATCTAAGCGTTATCGAAATAATTTTTGTATTAAGTATTCAATTTTAAACATCTATCAAAAGTAAATTAATAATAAAACACACAACACATTTTAACAACTATCATTCTTTCAACTTTCTGAAGATCAAGACCTAACTCTGGAATTACAAAGTTGACTTTAAGCTAAAAAATCCTTCACCAAAGTTGGTTAGTTGGCGGTCAGTAATAATGATAGTGTTAGTATCAGTTGACCAACTATGGTGAAATATTGAGCAACAAAGCACTTTCCTTCACCAAAGTTGGTCGACTGAAATGATCATAATTGTCAGCTGGCAACTTTTCAGACAATCCCAAGTTCCTGTGGTTTCTTAATCAAGCAATATCATCACAAATCCAGCATCTTTAACACCATCCTGAATCACCGCTAACTGACAGATAGCACCCCTTTAACGGCAACCCACATACATCGCAAGCGTTATGTCTTAGGGAGTCTTAATTACGGAATTTACGGTATGTATCAAGTCTTTAGCCATACACACGAACAATTTTAATCGCTCTACTGATACGAATTGTTGTTGAATCGTAACGCTCAAGGGCAATATGAAGCAACTGGATTTAATATTAATATTTCAAAGTGAAATTATTGCTAATGAAATGAAAGAAAGTTCTTATTAACCAGTGGTAAATTCAGAAGACGATAGTTTTAAAGATTAATTTATTTTTTAACAACTTTACAGCTAACTAACTTAAACTAACACTAAATTAAACAATAATGTAAAAGAAAAATTCATTTTTTCAATTTAATTTTTTAAATGATATTGCTCCACAAATATTGCACAAAGTTGTTCGTATGGACACGCCTGTATTAAGGCTCAAGTGTGGTTAAAGTTATAATTGTGGTGAAATTCGCAGGTTCCATTCCCGGCTCCCAAATGTTTGTAATTGGCTACCTTTGGCGTCGCCTCGACTTTGATTATAGCTGTGGTTTAGGTTGACGAGAGTTGGCGTTTCTATACCTTCTGCGAGATATACCTTTATTATTCTGATTCTCTGTACAAGTTCAACTATATCCCTGTAAGGTGGGGCTTCAAAATATTAAAAAAAGAAATTAAATTAATGAATAATAATAGTACAGTGGATGTTCTTATCGCTTAGAGCTTTTTTCAGGGATTATTTGGATAAATGTACAAATTAAAAAAGTATCGCTTCAGTCCGAGCACGGACAATAAACTATAGTACCTACTATAGTCGTATTGCTCATTATACGGACTAAAAGTGAAGGAAAACATGTCATTTTTCCTTCAATTTTGACATAAAACGTATCAAAATTAATCAAAATTGAAGGAAAAATTACATTTTTTCCTTCAATTTTAGTCCGTATAATGAGCAATACGACTATAGTAAATGCTTTTCTTACATCAAAAAAATCAAGATTTTTAGGACAGACAATAAAAATTTTTAGAAATGAGGTATAAACCTCTATAGGTAAGATAGGGAAAAAGACAAATAGTTTTTACTTATTCATTGAAGAGACGAGATCTTAGAAATAAGTGAAAATTATAGTTTTTATTCTACTCTTAAAAAAAATGCAAACATAAACCAAAACACAAAGCATACAATTAAACCATTACCATCGGTCATTTACCTGTAAGACGATATCTGGCACGTCTTCCGGTTCCGGCATTCGGCGCCGCGAGCGCTTCCGGTCCGTGACGTCACAGCCGGCGCGTGTGACGCACTTCCGCCAACGTCCAGCCTGAGGAATTGGGTTTAGGTATATTATGTCTTAATATAAAAACAAATGTTGGTATTGTAAACACTATTAACGGGATATTTACCATGATTTTTGGATTTTAGAGTTTCCCGATATTTCGGCACAGTTGCATGCGCCATGATCACGGTAAACTGAAGTTTTTGCGAGTTTGTGGGTAATCACTGGCAGACGAAACGGTCTACCCTCTTTCTAAGTCTTTTACTACGTCGAACATCAGTACCACCGGTCTCACTTTCGAACGCAACTCGATCGCGGCACACAACACTCACAGTATCCAACTTCACATCTGGTATTGGACTTTTTCGATTTTTGCACAATCGCACCACCGGATTCCAAGCAACCGAGAGTTTAAAACCGTCTTCTCGATTGAAATTCCGGTGTTTGGTAATTTCTATGGCTTCCTGTACCAATCTTGGTATATAATGTCGCTCCGTTGAAATTACCTGTGGATTGTGCAACTCGATCCAATGGTTTGAGCCTGATTCTATGAGATGTTCCGCTATAGCCGACTTCTGCGTATCTACATTCTTTACTGCCCTAATATGTTCCTTGATCCGACAGCTTATGGTTCTTTTGGTTTGGCCTATGTAACAGCTCCCGCAACTGCAGTCGATCTTATACACACCTGGTTTTTCGAGTGGGAAGTGGTCTTTTGGTGAGCGCAGGTAGTGTGCAATCTTTTTAAAAGGTGTAAAGACTGTTTTCACACAGGATTTTTGCAGGACGTTTGCGATTTTATCCGTCACTCCTTTTATATAGGGCAGGAACGCTGGTTTACGATCTACCATACATTTCCGGGGCTTAGGCTTTGGGCAAGTTGAAAATGATCGTATCTTGTAGCCATTCCTGCGTAAAACATTTTGAACATGTGCTAGCTCACTCTTTAGGCTATACTCATCGCACAGGTCGAATGCACGATTAGTAAGCGATGTTACCACAGAGTTAAGCTGCCTTGGGTGGTGATGTGAGTCAGCGTGAAGGTACCTGTCCGTATGTGTAGGCTTTCTGTAGACTGAATGGCCCAAACTTCCGTCTGTCCGGACCTGAACCAAGACATCCAAAAATGCTAACTGGCGATCATTTTCCATCTCCCAAGTAAACCTGATCTTCTTGTGTACTCCGTTCAGATGCGCGAGAAGAAGTTTTATTTCCGGTGTTTTCCCTTTCAAAATACAAAAGACGTCATCTACATACCTCTTCCATAACTTGACCGGTAATGGGAAAGACGAGATCGCCACGTTCTCGAAATACTCCATCCAGATATTTGCTAGTACAGGGGCCACTGGACTACCCATAGCTACTCCGTCTATCTGAAGGAAATATTGTCCATTATATACAAAAAAGTTTGTGGAGAGTATATGATGCAGGAGCCTGGCGTACTCTGCCGGAATACCGTCTTGTTGTATCTTGCTCTCCACAACATTCATACAATCAGCAAGAGGGACGTTCGTGAATAAGGATTCTACGTCAAAACTAACCATTACCTCATTCTCCTCTACCTGCGTCTGCTTTAACACTTGTATGAAATGTCGCGAGTCTTTAACATAAGATGAAGTATGTCCCACGGTAGGTTGCAACACTGCTGCCACATGCTTCGCTAACTCATAAGTGGGTGAGTCAATTTGACTCACGATAGGTCTTAGCGGAGCATTCTGCTTGTGTACTTTGGGAAGACCGTATAATTTTGGAGGCTGGACAATTCTAGGTCGTAAGAGAAACTTAGAGACTTCTTCCCCTAAGGCATGTTGACACTCTTTAATTAACTTTTGGGTACTACGCTGTGTTCGAGCTGTCGGGTTGTAATTTACAGGTCTGTATGTGTCAGTGTCTTTTAGAAGATTTTGGATTTTGTTGTCATACTCATTTACATCTATCACAACCGTAGCATTCCCTTTATCTGCCTTTAGAACTAGGATGTCTTTATCTTGGCGTAGATCTTTCAAAGCGGCCAACTCCGCTTCTGTTATATTTGGCTCTGGAAGTTTGGCATGACGCAATATAACGGCAATGTCTTGTCTCAGACATTCTGCGTCACTCTTTGGTATCTTATTATACTGGATGACTTCTTCAACATTGCCAATCACCTTTTCATAGGGAATGCGTTTCGTCGTGGGAGCATAGTTCAAACCCTTCTCTAACACTTTAACAGCCGCTTCGTTCAGAACCTTATTGGACAGGTTAATGACTGTTCGAGTTTCCTTGGATTCGTTACCATAGTAAGGGACATCTCGTTTTTGTTTGTTCCATAAAGATTCAAACTTACGTTTCTGTTTTTGTGAACTAAGTTCTTTCGAACGTTGGGCTTGAGCAAATGTAATTCGATCACACACATCAAAATCCGACGGTGACAACTTATCACTACACTTCGAGTGGATTTCATATAATTCAATTTGTAACGAATGAAACCGGTGTCTATTGTTCCGTATCATTTTGCGTAGTAATTTGACACTCGCTTGTCGCAGAATACTCGCGGAGCCCGGAATGTCATCGCGAGGTTTGATTTGCACGCACACTGGTATTAGATCTGCGTCACGGCACTTCACCAAGAAGTTCAACGATTCGCGAAGACACTCACACTTTTTCCGCAAGCGTTCTAGGTCTTTTACTACCATTACGAGTTCCGGCCCGTACCGGTTCGCGATAAAACTTTTGAAACTATCATGGTTGCAAACATTGTAAACACTATTAACGGGATATTTACCATGATTTTTGGATTTTAGAGTTTCCCGATATTTCGGCACAGTTGCATGCGCCATGATCACGGTAAACTGAAGTTTTTGCGAGTTTGTGGGTAATCACTGGCAGACGAAACGGTCTACCCTCTTTCTAAGTCTTTTACTACGTCGAACATCAGTACCACCGGTCTCACTTTCGAACGCAAGTTGCGTAAACTGAAGTTTTTGCGAGTTTGTGGGTAATCACTGGCAGACGAAACGGTCTACCCTCTTTCTAAGTCTTTTACTACGTCGAACATCAGTACCACCGGTCTCACTTTCGAACGCAACTTGCGTTCGAAAGTGAGACCGGTGGTACTGATGTTCGACGTAGTAAAAGACTTAGAAAGAGGGTAGACCGTTTCGTCTGCCAGTGATTACCCACAAACTCGCAAAAACTTCAGTTTACCGTGATCATGGCGCATGCAACTGTGCCGAAATATCGGGAAACTCTAAAATCCAAAAATCATGGTAAATATCCCGTTAATAGTGTTTACAATGTTTGCAACCATGATAGTTTCAAAAGTTTTAAATGTTGGTATGTACCGAATATGTATGGACATACCTCTGACTACTCTCTTACACATCTTCAAAGGATACTAAAGATTTGAGAGAATGTCTACGACACTTTGGGGATACAATACTTTCCGTGGTTGAGTTGGTTAAGGTCCGGCTTGAGAAGGATCGTTTGAATCAACGCGGGTTCCAATGCCGTCGAAAAAGCAAACAAAAATATTCTTATTTTCAACTAAAATCACTCGTGTGAACTAAACAGCATATTTTATGTCCTGGCTCGAAAGTATTCACACAACAGTTTACTGCTCAAACAAACTGAAAACAAACGCAATAACATGCAAACTGTAGCTTCTTGTTAAAGAATAATAGCTTTTGTACCTAAAGATATTAGTTCAGTCAAGCAACCGCTAGAGGCGCTGCACTGGGTAGCGAGTAGTTTGGTGAACTCGTAATAAAAGCAAGCAGTTCTTTTGAGTATATTAAAAAAAAAGGTGTCCGCCGTCACAAATTTTTCCATAGATAGATTTCCCATAGATAGATAGATAGATAGATAACGCTCTATTGTTTACTACAAAGAAACCTCAAGTATAAATTATCTAAACATATGTAAAAACAATTGGTGGTCTTGTTGCTTAAAGTGATCTCTTCCTGGCATATTTCATTCCATACACTCAAATGAATGATTTTATGGTGCCCTTTTAACCGCGATTATTATGAATTTTATAAACGTTGTTAGAAGTAAGGTGCAGCGGGGCAATTCTGGCCGAAAAATTTTAGTCAAAATTTAAAACTTCAATGCTCTCGTTCCTTGTTGAGTTACGCTAATTCTGACAAATTGGTGTTATGTAACCTTTATCTGCCTTTTTCTTTATTGTATTTTTGTTAAAGAAAAAGCATATTTAAATGGTGAAATAACACAATTTTAACTAAAAACTGGAAAATGACAGAATAGCCCCTCAGCGGGGTAATTCCGTCAGGTGGTGATATTATTCGAACCAATGATGCTATGATACTAAATCCAAAAGCTTTACAAACTAGACAACACAATACACGCGAATTTTAACATTCTAATCTCCTACGATGGTCCAGTTTCTATAAAAAACCTGTTAAAATTTTTGTGGGGTAATTCTGGCATCACTCTTTAGTCGCCCATACATGCTAGTGTTGGGACGTTGACTATCGATAAACGGAGTATAAGTACTCAAAAATTTCGCGCAAAAATGATGTATGAAATGTAGTCTCGCGAACCGTGACTACCCCTATACATTCAAGTGCTACCACTGCCAAGTATGTCTATTGCGCTAGGTCGTCATGGTAAATAATACTGGCATGCATGCGATACATAATTTTGTGTCTAATTTTTCATGAATTCTCGTCGTATTTTAAAAAGTATACATCCTAGAATAAATATAATAACTATTTAGGAATGTATAAAAAAACTTTTCAAAATGTATAAAGACTTTTCATAAATGACACCCCACTCAATAAATTTGTTAGTTTTTTTACCCCATTGGGAACCCAATATTTTAACAACCCCTTTATCAATTAAGCTCATATGCTCTACCGTACATTTCCATAGCACAACCTATTGACCTACCAAGTTTCATGCAGATTGGATGAACGGTTCGACAATTATGCGAGAACAAGAATTCGTGAAACATACAAAGCAAAATCGCCATACTTGCCACTAAGATCTTCGTTCGCTTCGCTCGCTCGATTGAAAATTTAATGCGTGTAAACTACGGTTTAATTAAGCTCCAACAAAGCCACAAACAAATACTATACAAAGCAAAATCGCATTAGTTAACCCTGAGATCTTCACTCGCTCGATTAGTTAGTATTATTTTTATCGACGTTTACTTCAATGCTGTGGACATCACTGGTTTTTGGCAACTTAATACAAAATCGGTGGGGCAATTATGGCAACCGATTTCGATAAAATTACATAAAATCAACACTTTGTGGGGTAATTATAGCGGATGCAATAACACAGAAGAAACAATTAGTAGAAACAAACTAGTAAGATTAAAATAATCTCCAGTCTAAAATACACCTCCTTAGCTTGTTCAATTTTCAATTAAACCGCGAAAACCACTTAATTATTACAAAAACTCGAGGAGCTAATATTTTTTCACCCTTCGAAAAATAGGTGACTGTCAAAATGATGCTGTAAATCAGTCAGTTTTTGCGCTAGAAATGCCACCTATCGTTTATGAATGAACAAAACATTTCTCTACGCGTACATAGATGTCTCTTTGAGGTATAAGTCATAGAACGAGAGATAAAACCATATGCCATAATTACCCCGCTGCCAGAATTGCCCCGCTGCACCTTATAGAAAAAGACACAGGGTACCTTTCATCCAGAAAAAAGTTCTGTTTCAAAGGGATCTACACTAACGTGAGGAAAACCGCTGACAAAAGCTAGAATTTAAGTAACATCTTTATAAAAAAAAACTCAACGCTACCGGCTTCGTAGATAGCAGTAATCAACAAAAATCATTTGCTACGGCGTAGCACTTTGTAGCACACACACCAAACATTATAAAGTTTTATAAAAACCAATGACATATAAACACATATTTACATAATATTATAAAATTCAAAAAGTACCAGTTGAGCTACCTAAGGATCGTTGGAAACGATCTATAGGCAGCTCAACTGATCCAAGTCACTGCCAGACGGAAGCGTGCACAAGACACTGACAGCATTACCGCGCACCGGCAATGCAAGTTTTTGTAATAGTTTTATAAAAAGCGCTCATTTCCTGGTTTATTGTCAACAAGTCAACAAGTCCTCAAAACCACTTTACATCATAAACACAATTCATAAATCATTCCATTTACAAAGTAAAGCATTAGTTGCCGGGCTCTCAGTACAGATCGCGCATCGAGAGAAAGTATCTAAGGGGTGCATCCCATGAATATGGATGAGGGGGGCCAGGGGGGTGTTGGGGGGCGACGGGGGGAGGAGGACCGGCGTGTAAATGGAAATTTCAAATAAAAATACCTCAAATATGAACATGAGCTGGATTCGTGTGGATTCGTGTTTCCCAGGCTGCAATGGACATGGAAAAGTTCAGAGTGTATTTAGGAGTGTAATTAAACGTCATTGCGATGTGATTGTGACGTTGCGGTAGCGATGATCTAATTTTGAACCGACTTCAAAAATGGAAGTTCTTTATTCGGCTGTTTGTATGTTTTTGTTCAGGTGATTTTGGAACAACTCTTGCTGAATCGCATTAAGGTATACATTCAGATTGTTGATATTTTCATGGAGTTTATGTAACTAATTCCTAATCTAAGAGTTATCTAATAAGATTATTTTTTGATTCCTTTATTTAACTTAAAATGTGGGTGGAAAACTGAGGGAGACCCAACACTATTAGCTTATAAAAAAAATTCTTATTATACAATTAACGTTACATTATTCAAATTTCAAATTAGCACGACTTTAAATTTTTTGTCACACTTGTGTCAAAAGAAACATTAAAAAGATGGGAACAGATTTAGATCGGAGCTCTAGGAAGCTTATAAGTCCATTATGAATAACGGAGCTAGTTTACCTAAGTAAAGTGAACTTGTAGAGATTTTGTAATATTTGTGAAAAAATAGCCTTTATGCCGTACAAGGTATTACGAAATGAGGCACAATAAATACCAATGTCAAGTGTAATATTCGTATTCGTACCCATATTATAAATGTGAAAGTGTGTTTGTTTGTTTGTTTTTTTGTCCTGCTTTCACGTCAAAACAGAGCGATGGATTGACGTGATTTTTTGTGTGGAGATAGTTGGAGGGCGGAAGAGTAACATAGGCTACTTTTTATCCGGGTACCACGCGGGCGAAGCCGCGGGCAGCAGCTAGTTATACTATAATTTATTTCACGACTGTGACTGAAAAACTAAATTAAGGTCAATGCGGGGAAGTCCGTCTGCGGGGTAAGACCGTACACTGAGCTTTTTGACGAAACTATGCACCCTACGCATGTTTTACCTATATTGGCAAATCAATTATATCCATCTGGTTTCAGCTAGCTCTACTAAATGTTTCTATGTCGCAACAGTTCGCGAAAAAACGTTCACAAACTTTTCGTGTAATTTTAACTCGATTATCGAGATAGACATGTGGTGACAAAAACAAATATTTTAAATATAAAGATAGAAGTTATCGGATTTAAATATGATAAGAGTTTTTTAATAATATTGCCCCCTCCTATTTCTCTTATCGAATTTCAAAAGAACGCAATATCTTCTGAGATAATCGCATCCAAAAATATCTACCTTCCAAAAGTTCAAGTTGGAAAGTCCGTCTACTTTACGCGGGGCAAGACCGGCATATGCCGGACTTGCCTCAAATCAGAAATCGTAAACCTTTTTATTCCAAATATATTGGATATGACCTCTTGATGACCTTTTGACCTCACATGACCCCTTGACCTGTCATGACCCCTTGACCGTGTCTATTATTTCTTTAAAATTAGTAATAACTGTCCCTTATTCTTTCTATCATCTTGTATGGTTTGGCCCTGCAATAAATTATGATATAGTGGAGTAGAGGGTTGACTATCATAATAGGTGTTAAACTACATAACCAGAAAGTCATTACTTACTTATATATTTTTTTTTTCTGTTTTTAGCTATGTACCTAGTCCCTACTATTAGATAGGTATACACATAAAAATCACAAACCTATAAAATACTTTAAAATTGGCGATTGCTTCCTCTAGTAGATTGTTATTGTGCTGCTTAGATTTTTTACTAAATATTTTGTTTTTATTTACTCGGGTACCTACTCTACCTACCTACTTTAATAATTTTAATAAGTTCAAATTAGAATAGTGTGATTACCTAACACAAAAAATCATAAGTATTCATATCCCACGGGAACCGTGCATTTTTCTTACAATAATATCATTATTTTTATAGAAATACTGTTTCTTTAGAATGTTTAATAAGAAACATAATGGTTCTTAGTTTGAAAGAAAGTCCTTACCAAAGGATTGGATGCTTTGGTAGTTACTTACTTTCAAGAAAATGTTGCAAAATGTTCACCACCCCTGAATCCTAAAATGTGACGGACTTACCCCGTTTTACACATTTTTGACAATATCTTTGGATTGGGACCTTATTTCGAATCGTTGAAGACATAAAATTCATTGTTAAGATGTAATACATGCTGTGAGTTACTTTAGACTCTTCTAAACATCTCCTGTCGCCTACAATAACTCCTAGACGGTCTTCCCTCATTTAGCCGGGGAAGACCGTCTACTGCCCGAGTTTTAAAAAACCTCCGATTTTATTGTTAATTTTATATAGTTTTAAAGTTTTAATAGCTTTTTCGGATTCTTGGATAAATTTGCTAACGATGAATATCTTTAACTTTACAGAAAAATGCATAGTGACTGAGATATGATCAATCAAACTGAACTTTGAAAAAAGTATGCCGGTCTTCCCCGCATTGACCTTATTTCCCTTTTAACTGAAACCTCATTATTTTCCGCTGTGAATATCTAATTAGCGATAGTATCTAAACTACGAGTTATTTAAAGTTTTGTTACAGCTTTATTTACTTTGATTTACGTATGAATTTTTTAATGATTTTTTTTATGTACGATAAAGTGTTTTTATAAGGAAGTGATTAAATTTTCTATTTAATTTAGTTCTGCAGTGCGATTTAGACCTTCTCGGAATTTATTATGAATTCTAAAATTGACGTTTCTTTCGCTTTAACTTAGAGATGGCGCTGAGTGAAATGTCCACCAATATTTATATTTATACAAGATGCTGCCCGCAGCTTCGCTCGCATGATACCCGAATATAAAGTAGCTTCTGTTCTATTTCCAGTCATTATCTATTTATATCTTAAATTTCAGCCAAAACGGTTCAGTGGTTGTCGAGTTATAGAGGAATAAACATACATCCATCCAAACATCCAAACATTTAAACATCCAAACTTTCGCATTTTTAATATTAGTGTGATAATGTGATGTGATGATGATGTGATAGGTAGAAGATATCAAAAACTTTAATGACAAACAACATCCTTATTCAAATTCAACTCCCATCTTTTCCCTAAACCAGAGCCCATCAGTTTTGTTCCTCATATACTCTGAGTATGACACAGCATCAGTTTTTTAGCAACTCGTGTGTTTTATTACCGCGTCGGATCGAGAGCCCTGCCAGATATGGACGGTCTAGTGCCCTTATAGTTCTTTGAGGGCGTCTTGAGTTTCTTTGGCTCCGCTCTTCCGGCTGATTAATGGAGGGAATGTTGAGTAAGTATCTGTTTGTGGTAAAAATAGAGCTTCATGTAATGTAATGTAAAAATGTAATATGATCACGACTGTATTTCCAAGCCATGACGGAGGCCTTTAGGCGGCCTAAAAACTCCGTCACCAGAGTTGGCCACTTGCTCATACGAACTTACTTACTTTTAGGTGCGGTAGAGATATTCTTTTAGCTCTTTAGGCATTTTTAGATACTTTGAAGATGTCTAAAGGGGTGAGAGTTATGTCCAAATACATTTGGTACATTCCATACGTGACAGGTTGCAAGCCCATCGACGTTATTAGAAAGCTAATTGGTTTTCTCACAATGTTTTCCTGCAGCAGCGTTGGGCTCGGCAACTCTTAGGATGGGTGACCGCAAGTGGTATTATGAGCTGAGCGCTTCCGTGCTTCGGAGGGCACGTTAAATTGTCGGTCCCGGCTTTTAAGTCGTTAAGCCATGACGGAGGCCTTTAGGCGGCCTAAAAACTTCGTCACCAGAATTGGCCACTTACTCATACGAACTTACTTAAATTTTCTATAAACAGAATAAATACGACATTTCTGACTCATGCATTAGCCACCAAAGTTTTGTGTAACCTACTCTGTTTGTCTTTATCATATTTTCAAAATCTCAGTTCATATTGAGTTACGTATTAACACGGAAACTGATCGAATAATTTATGATATCCCGAATTCAAGATTGTCTGCAACAAACAAACTAAGCAGTTTGATTTTTATTTGACATTTTTTTATCAGTTTTTTTTGAAGATCTCCAAAACAGATTGAACAAAATGCAAACTGTAATTTAATACGACAGTAAAACTGTCGTTGAATATTAATCCTTCGCACCTACCCCCGCAGATAGTATCGTGGGGGTTTTAATTTTGCAATTTGTCGGGAACCCTAGAGGCCAACTCGACGGACAGATGGATAGAGATTTTGGACGTGACGATTATTTAGATCTTAGTTGCAGATAACTTTTTGTATGGCTTTTGTTTGCACGTTGAAATATTTGCAACTAAATAAAATAAATTTAAAATTTATCGTTTATTTTTCTTTAAAGAAAACGATGTTGTACCAATTTAAATAAATAAATTAAATAAATAAATAAATTTCAGTATTGGTAAATAGTTCAGGAGACAGTTGATAATAGTTCGCAAACTCGGGAAAAATAAAAATACTCGTAGGTAGATAATTTATCATACATACTTGTACGTTTGTTAGAGTCAGTTGCCAACTCTCAAAAATAATTTAGGCTGCCTGAAGGCCTCCGTTGTGGTTTACTCACTGATACGAGAGAACCATGAATGGTTCGTTCGTGTGTATGTTGAAACATACAACGAGGGGTAGAAACATTTATTCAACAGAGTAAGAACAGAAAAACAGGTCAATTTTGCAACATGCCAACAAAATGCACAAAATAAGCCATCAATATTCCTCTGTCCCTTCAAAGTTATCTTTTTATCTGCAATTAGGATTTCGTCACCTCCCCAGCGCGCATCAAAGGCCGGACTCATTATGCGACTTTATTGAGTTATCAACGAGAGGGAGATTAGTTCATACTTCCATACACAAATCCTATCACACAAGCTGACGCCTTTCACTAAAAACAAGCTTCATTTTGGTCTACCACAGAACGCGAATTCACTAAACGAAATGTACCACAGACTCTCGCACTATAATTGACATTCAACCCTATTAACACCGCGTTGGGTACTTTTTACCCCGCAGAGGTTTTTATAGTTAGAACTATGTGGAACTAGAGATATGTGTCCCCAGAACAGTGATCCGCTAACAAGGAAGTTGCCAGGGTGCTATTTGTCAATGCAAAGGATATAATTTAGTTCGTATAATTTAAAACGACCAATAATGAGATGCATATTCGATTATCTTTCTGTTTTCGTCGCAAATGGTTGTAGAATACCAATATTTTTGTAAAGCGGTGAATCACGCACAATATTCAGTAGAGTGTTTTGTGATTTACTGAATGAGTCTGTAAATAGATGTTGAATTTTTCAGTAGTCGTTATGGAAAATGGTAATATGAATTCTTTTTATGATTATTATTTATATTCATGAAATAAAGCATTTGCAGTCTACTGATTCATTGTCTTTAGTTTTAAAGTGATTTTAGTTTTTACATAGGCTTAATTTTTTTTCAGAAAGCATTTTCAAACTTTTCAATGGCAACCTGATTGCGAAATCGCGTTGACATTAAACAAAAATCAAATTACAAAACTGAAACACGAAACGAAACGTGAATCATAACTGAATGCGTCGACAAGAACGTAATTAACACTCGAACGCTCCCTCGCTACGATTGGTCGCAGGGGCCTTTCAGACCGAGACGTGCAAATTTGAAATTGGAATGCATAGCTCGCGGTAAATACACTAGGTATGAGAGTAAACAGAGAGGGACCGAATCATTCGTCAGGAGTCAGTCAAGCGTTCATTCGTGAACGCCCGACCCCGCTACATGCCTACCTGTTATGTCATAGTAAATATTTGCATAAATATCGACCTCTATTTATAGTTGAGTGTTTGTACGATTTTTGATGATCAGCGCAAGTTGGGGTAGTTCGCGTCAAAGCTAACACTCGATCGGGGAGACCCCTTGGAAATCTGATCCGCGAAATCTCTTGGTAATTAACTACCGATTTCATTTCTTGATGCATTTTTAAAAGCGCCGGACGGCTTTTTAATGGTTATTTTATGGTGACGGATCGCTTATTAAGTTTTTATGGTGGCGTGCAGTGACAGATGGGATGTAGTTTGACACCAGATTTGAGGGTTGTATGACGTGGCTGCGGGGAACTGATATTAGCAATCGCAAAATGTTTTATTTAGTATACTTACTTCATACAAGAAAAAAATTGGCAACCATTCCTAGTGTCTAAAATACCATATCATTCTTATAAGCTCGACGCTAGTTTCACTTTAAAAAACTACAAATAATAATTTCATTAGAAATATATACATAAGGATTCCGTGGCCGAATGATAAGGCACTCCGGCTTAAGGAGGATCGCTTGTACCATTGCGGGTTCGAATCCCGTCGGAATTGAAAATTTTGGTAAGATTTTTCATTTCTAATGAAATAACACCAAAGTGTGGTTTAACACTATAAAAATTAAAACTTACAAATAATAATTATCATAAATTCAATTTTTTCAAAACAAAACGTTCACAAAATGCCTCTAAATAAGGAACCTCACATTATTCATTATCATTAAAATCTTACTTTACTTTTACTTAAAACAACTGGTGCACTCCTGTCACACGTTCAATCTTAATATTTAGTTTCATTCAAAATTGAAGAGATCGCTTCTAAGCAATAAGACCGCCTACTGCACAATTAAGTTCAGAAGTTACATAATCAAGAGTTTTATTTATTCATTCATTATTTGAAACTAAAAGATCTATTCACATAATAAATCATACTCGCGAACCCACAATCTAAATGACCACTCACTCACCCCAAAGGAAAATTAAAACAGATGATCTGCGAGCAATGCCGTTTATAATTAAAAAGATAAGGAATATTTTCGTACCCCTTCGTCTACAGGGGGACTTAACCGGTTAGAGGCCTCAGGAGACCACACATAGCCGCTGCTGATTAAGTAAACGAAGATAACATTGCCAATAGCGTAACACTTAGGCTGATTTTAGTTTCACGCTCACCGTCAGCGCTGATAGGCGAGTGATCTTTATTACAATGAAATAAGGATACTGATTGTCCAGCACTGACGAGAGCAATCAGCGTAGCCATTTCTGCTAAACAATCAGTATCCTTATTTCATTGTAATAAAGATCACTCGCCTATCAGCGCTGACGGTGAGCGAGAGACTAAAATCAGCCTGAGAGTCAACAAGGGCAGCGGAACAGATAAGTTGATTTGGTGGCACAAGGGTTGAGTATCCAATAGTTGAGATTGGATTGCCGAGATGAGTCTCATTGTGACGGTGTTTGTTTGCTATCAGATCGTTTTCTTAGTCGCTTGCCTAATGGAATCAGTAGTCGTTTTGTTACCCTTTTCAGTTTTAGGAACTGAATAAGAGCAAACAAGGACCTTACGTAAGCTTACATTGATTTTGTTAATGCCTTATCTGAATTTATCCTTTATATTATATATCTATTTTACATATATATTACATATAAATACATATCTATCTTTTTGTTAATCCTTATGCTCTTATATAAATCTGATTATTTGTCTGTCTTTTCAAAAGGCTCATAGCTCCCGCATTGTTTATGCATAAACATAATAATAATATAGGATCTTAAAACGTCTAAAAAGATCTGAGAGAATGTCTACCGTGCCTTGCGGATACAGTCGTGATCATATTTAATTTTCATAATATTTCTATGATTATTTACCCATCTCATTACTAATGTAAAACATAAACTTATAACTGTCCCCAAGCACAGATTTTCATTGAAGATTCATTGACAATATTTAGGTGGTAGACAGAAGCACATCAAAATATAGGTAGGTACTTTTGGTAATTCTTCTTTTCGCATATTTACAAAGTTACATTATTGGAAGCTCATAGATATAATTGATAAAAAGAAATGACTATTCACTCAAAATTGCCTTCAAAGATAAAATTCCAATCTAAATACCACATGAAGTGATTATTGATTCCCGAAATCTGCTGGTGGTAGCAACGATCCGAAATATCACAGCTACTATAGTTAGTTGCAGGAGGCAGACGCACCTGCTTAGTATTCCGAGCGAGTGCGGCCCGTATTGATTGCTAGAGGGAGGCCTTTTTCAAAACAATCCAAGGAAGTAATGATTTTTGTGTTCTGGAGTGAATGAATATTTTTGAAGCAGTGAGGATATCAAAGGATCTGATGATGTTGTGTACAACTAACTTCCACCCGTGGCTTTTCTCGCATGTTACTGACATTTGAATAGCCTGTATTCTAGACCACATCTAAACCCATTCCATGTAAGTATCCAAAATGTATATGCGCATTAAAACAGTGAAGGAAAACATCGTGAGGAAACTTGCGAATTAGTCAGCCACACGTATTAACTGACAATGTCTTTCCTGTGGATATGGCCGGTTAAGCTGAGAGGATGGTTTAGGTGTAGGGCCAGCCTACTCCATCTCAAACAATGTCCCAGGCACTAAAAAATATCGATCAAAATTTCAGAAATGAACTTTGTGATATTAGCTTAGGGCTCAGATTTGTTTAGTTCCATAAAAGATAGCTCTATCAATAAGAAATTACAATTTTCTGGTAGTAGAGCTTAAACAATGACTTACAACATAAAACCCTGGTGTTTTTATCCCGCAGAAAAATGTCGAATTTAGCAGAAAACATGGCTTATTTAGACCCTTACCATCAGTAATAGTAGAGACGATTAACAAATTATCTGAGAAACATTACCAGTAAAACTTGAACAATCTTATGGGTCACAAGGACCTAGTAGTAACCAGTTAAGCATAGTGTGGTGTTAATGCGGTACGTGACCGTGCCGTTGCCAAATAGTTGAAGATAACGTCTTTACAACTACATACTAACTGCGCAGTAAGCTGTGGGGAATTAAACGGTAAAACTTGCCAGAAATGGATATTTTCAATTTGGAGAGCTGCATTGAATTCTAATTTATGATTAGCTTATAATTCTATGAGAACTTAAAATGTGTATTTCAATTTATGTTATGACAAATGTTTTTCCCAAAAGTATGTTAAGGAAGTGTTGGTCTAGTGAAATGTACTGTCAACTTCAATTCAATAAAATATGAATTCAATTTTTATCAATAAAATTTTTTTACTTATTTATAACAAGTGTTTAGAATTTTCAAAAACCGACTTCAAAATTATAAGCTGAGTAATTTTCTGCATTCTCGAGGTGCATTTGTGTTCATAACTCTGAAGATCCTCGACAGATCATCACTAACTTTTTACGGTAATTGGAAAGATATCTTTTCAAACAGCTCTTTACTAACTAGTGAACGCCCGCGGCTTCACCCGCGTGGACTGCTATTTTTTTATCCCACGGGAAACATACATTTTTCTGAGATAAAAAGTAGCCTATGTGTTATTCCAGAACCTAAACTATCTACATTCCAAATTTCATCAGAATTATAAATAAATATTGCTGGGCATTTCACATAACGCCATCTAGCCCCAAACTAAGCAAAGCTTGTACTATGGGAACCGGAAAACTAAAAGAATACTTATAAATACATAGGTACTTATAATACTTTATAACACCCAGACACAGAACAAACATCTATGTTCATTCATCACACAAATGTTTGTCCTGGATGGGAATCGAACCCACGACCTGTAGCGCAGAAGGCAGAGCTACTACCAACTGAGCTAACAGGCCAGTAATTGGTTTAGTAGTTATGGGGATATGTGGTAACAAACATTCACACACACACAAACTTTCGCCTTTATAATATTAGTAGGATGAAATAAATTGGAAATTAATATTGAATGAGATAATTTTGATTTACACTGAAAATCATATCTTAAAGAGGGTAAGTAGAATCTTTAGCAACAGGAACAGAAAATGCAACTTATTATTCTAGTGGGGACGTAGCCGTGACCTCATCCTGACCCCGATCTAATGCAGAGTTGTCTTTTTGGAACTTTTGTTCGTTTCACTGGTTATTTCTTGCCCATTCTGCTTACATAGTGATTCCCATTAATGTTATCTCGTGTATCACAAATAAAACTAGGTACATTTTGTAGTGAATTTTCTTCTAGTAGGAACAAGAAATTTTCGGATGTGAGTGAGAACAAAGGGAATCGTCATAGTCTTATCAGGGAGGCAGTGGTTTAATAGTAATAGAGAAATAAATAAATCAAAAATAAAAATAATAAATAAAAAAGCCTGTTTATTCCGTAATCAACAAAATTTCAAATTTCTTGATCGTAACTATTTGTATAAGTACCTAAATGATTTGTCTAAGATGACTGTTGATGACCCCTCTCGGGTAAAAGCCTCCTTCAGCTCTTTCCTTTGGTCACGGACTTTTGCCACTAATAATAGAGAAATAGTAATAGATTTGATAAAAACATGTGCCTTTCAAAAACACTGAAATCAGACAAGTGCACCAGAGCTTTAAAGGCAAGTAATGCAAGTTGTAGTTTCAAGAAGTTAGTCGGTTCGTTATGAAAAGAAGAAATAACTTTGTATCGTCATCTCCGACACCGCTTTGAATGAAAATCAAAGCGGTATCGGAGATTTGGTTCTGCACTTTGGTTTTTGCACAACAAAAACTACAGTTGCACCAAAAAATCGATATCAAAACGGGAGATTAGCGAACCTTATCCCCAATTTCATCTAAATACCAGCTATAATCCCGCGGACAATGGTGACGAAAATAATAAATAGGTCCCGCCCACGTACAGTCGTGCACAATAGTGTAATGGCACCGGGCGGCTGTGTTTCAATATTTTTGTATAGGGCTCTAATAAAGGGGCGAAAAAGCGAACCCGCTATTGATACGGCACAAACGGGTAGCGACATATTTGTGGATTTTTGTTTTGTTTGTTTTACGCTTTGTTTTTGGTTGTACATTTTACATCATGTTTTTGTACCTGTTATATACGAGTTTACTGTTATTTCGCCATCATTGCCATGTTTTAGTTTCGAACATAGCTCAAATTTTTTAAAGTACTTGCCTTTTCAAACGTCCTGGTTTCCGAGAAGCCGGTGCCGGCTACCCGGCGGCATTTGTATGCAAATTACGCCGGTACGTGTGAAAGCTTCCGTATAGCCCATACAGACCGGCTACCCGGCAAGCAGGACGTATGAAAAGGCACTACCCATACCAGAAATAGATGCGTATGTATGTGCAATGTAGAGTATGCACACACATTACAACCATTTTTATGTAAAAGTCTAAACCTTGCCCAGAATGCCCAGCCCCAGAACCATCTTCGATATTCTGCCATACCAATAGATAACCTAAATATTATGAATCATTTGTTTATATGAAAACAATACTAAAAAAACCGACGCTTAATTTTTGATATTAAAATTGTCCAACGTCCAACCATTGTCATTGAAAGCCGTGTCGCACACCGAGTACCAACAAAACGGGTCACACCTCCCTCACGCCTAATCTCCTAACAAAGCGATGTTGGAACATTTCGGCGCGAAAATAATGAAGTACACGTGCCTACCCTGGGAGCCACGGCACCAGCCACAATGGACACGTGTCGATTACCATCAGATCAGACTAAACAAAACTGGCTGGATCAATTGAAGATATAAAACATTGGGAATAATTTCTGGTAGATGATAAATCTTTTCTGCTAATGGGTATATTTTATTGGCTCCGCTCTGTCCCTTTTCCATTCAAAGACTAAATAAAAAAAGAAAATTTTATTAGTTTATTGCAAGTCCTTTAATGTTCAGATATTGTTTTTTTTTTACAGACACTAATCTACCTATATGAATACGTATTTACGTTAACAAAATACATTAGGACCAGTTGAGTCTTCTAAGGATCGTTGCAACTAATTTTTAGACTTAGAATAAAAGAACAAAATCAAGACAGCCATACATTTTAGCAAAATAATAAGAAGAATATGTAAAACAGAAATAAGTAGGTAGGTACCATATTTATACCATATTCATAAAAATATGCTTGTAAAGATACGTGGGTAGGCAGACATCATTTAATAATCGGAAAGCTTAAAGATTGCGTTCGATAACTTTCATTCAACAGCGATGCATCCAAGTACAAATTGACACGATTATGATAATTATCTTACAACGCTTGACGTCTCGGTCCCAACAATGAATACTTAAAGACACCGCAAATAAACAACACAAAACATCGCTTATCGCTTCACTATAAGGTGTAAAATCGGTTGAAAAAAGATAAACTACAAATCAAAACTGAGAATAACGTCCTACGCATAAACAAAACAATGAGACGATGAAAAGTGAGAACGAAAGCAAAAAAGCTGGAGACGCAGCACCCAAACAACGTCCATGACTTGCGTTCGGATCGAGCAATAAAATAATAATTATACACATGTGACTTATTAGCCATACAAGTTACAAATCACGTGAAAATAAAACAGCAAACGTGATTTGCGAAACTGTCCTCACCACCCTTGTTATAAAGTTTAATATGCGAACTCATTACTCATGGGTTTATGACGTTCTGTGAATAGTTGATGAAAAGAACGAGCAAAACAACAAAAGCTTCAACAATAGAAGTGCGTTGTATCATTTGTTAAACGTCCCTTTTGACGACGACCACTATTATTTTATGAATGATGCTGGGGGAGTGAAATACGGTATTTTGCAATCTGATGAATATGACTCGGCTAAATATCCTATTACAAATCTGTATCATGCTAAAACGTTCTAGCAAGTAAGTATAGTATAAATTGAAAAAAATATAAGTAAGTATAATGTTTCTACAAAGTGCAATTACTCTACTTGTTGTAACATTTGGGGTTGTGTCAAATAATTGTTGGTACTTCAGTCTACTTAACCATACACCCTAGACATTTGTTAATAATCAAAATTAAGTTAAAAATATAAGTATTTGTCTACTAACAGAACCTTCGAATATATTGCGAGCCTATTTATAAACTTATTTCAAAATAACAATTTCAGAATAAACAATAGAGTTACTGGGTTTCAATTGTTAACTAACATATTTGTTGGTCATATAAGTTATGTTATAATACCTATGTGAAATACATTGTGTAAGAACTGTATGTATAAAACATCTGTTTTAACAAACAAATCTAAAACAATTGAAACAAAAACCAAATCAATTCAGTTTCTGAAACAATTCATAAAAAGAACAAGCTACGCAACCGACCCTATGCAGAAAGATTTTTTATTATTCTCTACAAAAATACTAACAAAAGTTGTTTCATCCGACATTGCAATAACTGCTCTATAATTTTCACCTTACAGTCGATATTTGGTAGACATTGAATAGCAAATAAGTCGTTTTTAGATAAAATGTCTTGTCATTGAAGTAACGACACCTTAATATGCAGTATTTAGTCATTGTGAGAGTGCAATGTATCGGCAAGTTTTAATTTTGGTTAATGGCTCATGCGTAATGTCCCCTTAATAAAGGGTTGTTTTGACTTTCAACGCAAGTTTTGGGTGGGAAAATAAAGATACACTTATGTTTAAGACAATATTAAAGCGAGAGAGCTTTTTAACCGACTTCAAAAAAAGTCAATTTGTCTAATTTTTTTAAATGTGTACCTGGTTACTCGAAGATGCTGGATTTTTTGTTTGAAAAGGTATACTTACTTTCCGATTGGTGCCATACTGGTGAGGATCTGTCGAGATCTTTGGAGTTATGAACAGAAATGCACCTCGAGAGTGCAAAAAATTGCTCAGCTTATAAATTAATAATTTAAATTAAATTTATTTCATAAAACATTAAGTATAACACATAGGACACAAATAGTTTAAATAAATAGGGCAAATAATTTACAAAGACCCCGCACTAGGACAAGCCCTGTATCGCGGGAGTCAGAGTAAATACCTTACAGACTAACATACATATAAAAATTATAAAATAAAACTAGTTAGGGCGCTTTCTTCGTAGGCGGTGCTTCCCTATACCGTCTGTAAACTACTCCTGCAGTCTAGAAATCCGGAGCGAGGAATACATCCGAGGATTATAACATTGAAGTGGGTTTTATAATGTTTTTAATTTGGTGAGTTGTAAGTTTTTAAATTATGTTACTCATCATCATCCATAGCCCGACTTCACCCACTGCTGGGTATAGGCCTTCTTTAGTTTGTGCCATCCACCAAGATCCTGCGCCAGTCCAATCCATCGTTCGCATAGAGAAAGTCGCGCGACTTTATCAATGTCGTCTGCCCATCTTGTTGCCGAACACCAACATTTCTGAACCCTTGTCTTGACCACCATTCTTATGTTACCAGTAAAATTACAAGTTTTCAATATTAATTTGGCTGAGATTAAAAGTCGTAGTTTAGGTTCTAATACTCTTAATTTCAAGTCAGAAGTTCAGATTACTAAGAATTCAACATTAATTTACAGAGCTTTGAAAAGTTGAAAATGAAAAATCTTATCAAAATTTACGATTCCGACGAGACTCAAACCCGCACACTTTATAAAGATTCTGTGGAAATACAAAGTCGCAGAGATCTTTCCTTAAAAGTGTATCTATTTTATGCAGATAGTGGGCTACCGGCTATCTTATCTACTCGATAAATTGTGATAATGTCGACCAATTAAGCGCGGTGCTAAGTAAAAGGTGGGTACATATTGCTGATAAGTTATTTACTGTTTGGTTTTATTTATTTATACAAAACAAAACAGAATCATGAATGTATCACGAAAGCATGATAGACATCATTATTTTTTTCGATATTTAGGTAAGTAGGTACTTAATATCTTTTGAAGGTGTCTTTTGAAATTCAAACTAAAATTAAAATCATATTTTTTTTCCTTGAGCTCTGGGATCACATTGAAACGTCTTAAGATGGTGTTTATGGTGTCGAAGAGGGTAGTCGGAGGGCCTTCTAAATAGTATTTGAAAGAACATACATTTTGATGTTCTCATTCTTATTTGACAGGTTGCAAGCCCATGGATCATGAACTAGTGTCCTCAGAATGTTTTCCTTCACTGTTTAGAGTTTGAGCAGCGAAATTTTATTTACAAAAGTTCATTGAAGCTCAGCTGGGATTTTAATTAGAAAAGTCAAAGGTAGATTACAAGGCCTTTTTTATAAATATATATAAAAAAAACCTTATAGTACCTAAGTAGGTAAGTGATGGTGTTTTTAGACCGCCTTCGTCATGGCTTAACGACTTAAAAGCCAGTACCTACAATTTAACGTGCCCTCCGAAACACGGAAGCGCTCAGCTCGTAATGCCACTTACTAAATTTGTGACCGCGCACAATGCTGCTTAACTTCAACGATCAATCAAGAACGTTGAAGCAAGCCACGCCACTTCCATTGCTTATTTTTTCCCTAATGGACATCTTTTTAGAGCTGAGAACATACAAGACCACAATGAAATTTTTAGTTGCTTGAAAACAACACAAGTCTTAATTATGTCCTTAAATATGATACACTAAAATAATCCTATTTCCTTCTAAAATTAGCTGCAAATAACGACAGCATTAACAAAGTATCGCTTTCCTCACATAGGGTGAGGTAATAATCGCGCCTTATTCATGGTTGGTGCTGCAACAGGCATATAGAAGCGAAACTCACGTAAAAGCTCTTGAAATTGAGTAGGTAAATTTGTATAAGCTGGTAGTCTGCTCTGGTGACAAAGGAAATTCTTTCTCGACAACATTGCTAATTGGATAGTAAAATGTGTATGTGTCAATGTCTATTTTTTAAAATTACTAAAGGGCTCATAATTCACTTTGCCATCTTTTCTCTAAAAACAACTCAATAAAAAAATCTTGAGTTTTGAAAATTTTAAAATTATGATCATCATCATCATCAAATAAAAAATCAAAAATAAAAATCATTTATTCAGTAGGACCGTTATGACCACTTTGAAACGTCTTAAGAGCTAGGTGATTCTACTCCTGTTCTTTCGCGACCAACACCGTGAAGAATCAGGGCAACAAACACGGTATGGGGCCTAGCTTTCTTTTCGGTGATCCATCCGCTTAAAATCTAAATAGTCAAGCTCAAGCATCATCATCAATGATAGACTGATGTCTATAGCAGTCCACTGCTGGACATAGGCCTTCCCTAATGAGTAGCGCTCTGTTTAACGCATCCAACTTGTCATGTCATCATTTGAATCTATTTACCTATTTTGTTTTTTTAACACGTGTTGTTACTGCTTAACTTATGCTTTGTTTAAAGTTGAGTGACATTTGTATTTGTACTTACAACTTACTTTTTAGTTAGGAGTTTTGTATCTACAAACCATCATCACCCTGCCCCGCCTTGACATAGCACCTCGGGGAGTCTGCGGACGCCAATAAAATGGTACAGGGAATAAAACAGGGCCCAGCACGGACCCTTGCGATGCCCCGCTGCGCATGCCTTATGGCATTAGACCGGTTAATCTAGCCTGCACCGAGAATTGCTTATGGTGAGTCCAATCACATCGGGATTAGCTTGTTTTGTTCAATGAAAAAAAACCTAAGCTGTGCTTGATAGATGTTTGTTTGAAATCTTGGTAGCATGTCAAACTTTTACTGAAGCATTGAATTTTTATTCACTAAGTTCAGAAGAACCGCATTTCATTGAAGACATACATCATGTTTAATTAATACAACAGTTGAGATTTAATGTAAAACTGTAAAAAGGATCAAAAAAAAGAAAGCTAGTTTTTAATCGTGTTTGTTGCCTGATTCATGAAAATAGTAGTAACCTCGCGAAGCATTGGCGTAGTATAGGCATTAGCACGTTTAATTCAATTATTTTGATTTGATGTGTAGTCACCAAAGCTCCACTAGTAAGTGTTGTCGTGACTGAAAGCGTCGACAGCAAGCGTCCAAAGGCTGCGGTAATTGTTTATCATCAGAATAGATTATTCTCACAATTACCTCCTTCAAGGCTTTCTATCACCATCTTCTTAGTCCAGTGACTTTCAAGCGCATTTCAGACTGCGCTATAGGTAATATTATATAATTTGTGCTATGAACTATATGCTATGTTATTATAGCGTATTCTGAAATGCGTTTGACCCAAGGGAAAGATCACGTGAGCAAACAAAAAAAAAATCAGGAACGAAGAATTCTAAGCCTCTACAAATAGCTAGCTTTCTCACACTCGTAAATGAATGCAAGTTGCATCTGCAACATCAAGTACAGTTGGTTATGTATAAGTACCTACTAGTACTCGAGTATGTACTTGATAACTGAATTTATTTGCCAATATTGAAGCCCGTTCTACTGGAAACCAGCCTCGGGCTACTGATACCACTCTTTTATTCCCATAGACCTGATTATGCGAATCATTCCGGTTGGAGTAGTGCCGAGAGCTTTCCAAACATGTTGATTTTTACGCGTTGATAGTTGCATTTTTTTATCGCTTTAAATATACATGTGCACTCTGAAATTTTAGGAATGTATCACTCTGGAAACCTATCACTATCAAAAATAACTGGAAACCACTGAGTTTCGGGAACCGATGAGATTATTAATAAAACCTACCTTTTGGAATCCATCTAAACTCTTAAGTTAATGCAGTGTTAGTATTTATTACCTATTTTCGATTTTCATTTGCAATATTCATTTATCCACCATGCCATATCCCTGTAGATAGGTACTTATCTGCAATGATTATCCTATTCCGAATTTAAATCAGTCAAGTGAAAACAGAGCAGTAGAATACGGTTTGTATTAGTATTTCGATCACAAATAGCAACCTTTATAAATACATACCTACGCTTATACGCTTATCATTTACGCTTCACAACGGAACTCTGATATAATTCCAGTCTGCCTATAACCATGAATGTTGCAACTTGTAACATAGCCGAAATATCGGGATGTAAATAAAGTAATAGCGCGATAAAATCCCATATCCATGTACTTCTAAATATGGTTTGTACTTTTGTCGAGCGCTTCACGAGCAGAGTGGCGCAGTGGAAGCGTGCTGGGCCCATAACCCAGAGGTCCGTGGATCGAAACCATGCTCTGCTAATTCTTTTTTTTAAATCCTTTTTATTTACACGTAAAATTGCTAATTGCTAATGATAATTGCTAATTTCTGTTGTGATACTATTTAGGGAAACTACGAGTATCTTATCTATGTGTGTGTAATTGAATTCGGTACGCTTGTACGATTGTTCTAATGCCATGAAAATATTTACCTGCTTATTTAATTCTTCCTGTTCAACTTTCGTGAGTATTTTCGCATGTTATTTCCTGAAGTGGAGAGGCAACTGCAAAAACAGTGGATAAACACAAACAGTTCGCTTCGCTCGCCGGCGCGCGGTCCGCTCGTTTGTTTTATCATGGGATATTGATAATTTACAACACGTGCTCGTTCGCCAATGTTTTTTTAATCGCTCGCCTGCGGCGGTCTGTTCCCTTTATTTAATGTTTTTCAGGAAAGAAAATAGTTTTGGCAACGTTTCTTTCGTTTCATGTTTGTTGATTCAGCGGTTGTGGAACAGCCATCTTATGGTTCTAAAAATGGAGGTGCAGTGGGGTTGCAAAAACCTCTGTTGTATTCCCTTTTCAGTTTTGCTTGTAAACATAATTTGGTGTAATATAAATAATTTATTCAATTTCTTGTGCATTAAAGTCTTCAACATAATTTATTTAATTGCGTTAGCTTAATCAACTCTGTCAATATTGATAATAATATTATAAAGTGTTTGCATATTTCAATAACTTTTAATAGCCTATTGAGTTTTGCCAATAAAAATTCAAATAACTCGAAGCACCATAGAGTTGGAGTCCCGACTCGTCAGCAAGTGACACATCACCCTCTCACCCCTTCATTATCATGCAAATTCCAATTTTAAACCACTTGTTATCTAGTTAGCGACGAAAAATACCTAACTGCACCCCAAATTAGCCCCCGGCCGCCAACTAAGCCGTAAATAATCGATTGCAATTGACAAACGAAGCGTTCGTCTGTCAAATTCTAGTTTTCTATGTAACAATAGATTTGCCAACCTTGACTTACACTTTGAAGATTCAAAAATCATCCCTATGTTACCGTAATAGAGACTACTGTT
This sequence comes from Camptogramma bilineatum, assembly GCA_958496255.1. NCBI lineage: Eukaryota > Metazoa > Arthropoda > Insecta > Lepidoptera > Geometridae > Camptogramma > Camptogramma bilineatum. The sequence goes on from OY292455.1 coordinate 17,367,790, forward strand.
ATTTCAGGGGTACGGTTTCAGGGTAGCCGTAGGTGCGTAATGGGGGTCTTGTTATGTTAATCGGAGCCCGAGGCGGCGGCATGTGCAAGATGGAGTGGCCACGGGCCTAACGAACGAATCGATGCTAATCGAGTGACGAGGACCTTACAATCGATGCGGGAGCTGGGAAATTAACAGAAAACTAGTCTTTAAGTACCTTGAAATAGGAAAACTTAATACCAACGGGATAAGATCATCAGCCACCGAAAAACTACAACATTCCAAAAGCCAGAACTAAGACAAGAAGAAACAACATTCCCCAAGCCGACTGGTCCTCGTGGGGAATTAGACCACCACCCTCCATCAACAAACAACATAAACAACAACAACAATCAGTATAACAAGAATAACAGTAACTATAACAACAACAAAAATAACACCAACAACAATGATAAAAACATAAACAAGAAAAACAAACTGAAAATATGCACCTACAATGTAAGGTCGTTGTCGTCAACTGAGCGATACTTACAACTGACATATGCCCTCAAAAATGTAAACTTTGATATAATAGGATTGGCAGAAGTGCGCAAAATGGGTTGCCAAATTGAAGAACACCAAGACTACATCCTGTGCTACTGTGGACAAACCAAAGGATTTTATGGAGTAGGCTTTTTAATAAAAAAATCACTAAAAGCCAACATAAAAAATTTCTCCGGAATTTCAGAAAGAGTTGCCTTACTTCAGCTAAAATTCCAGGAACTCAGCATTTCAATAATTCAAGCTTACGCACCCACAGAAAGCTCAGGCGATGATGAAATAAGCAAATTTTACAGTGACATCAATAAAGCTCATACATTAGCAGATAACACGGTACTAGTAATAGGCGACTTCAACGCAAAAATAGGACAACCAAGAGCAGAAGAAAATCTCATAATGGGTAACCATGGTTACGGTGAAAGAAATGACAGAGGCCAAAGATTAATAGAATATGCTTATGAAAACAAACTGTCAATCATGAACACCTTCTTTAAGAAAAAAGCAAGCCGAAAATGGACATGGCTCTCTCCAGACCAAAATGTTAAGAACGAAATTGATTTTATTATGACAAATAAACCTAAGCTTATAAATAACGTAGAAGTTCTAAATCAAATTCAATTTCCGTCGGATCACAGAATGGTCCGAGCAACATGTCTTATAGAAAAACCTAAGAAAAACAGAAATAACTTTAGAAATACTACAATGAAACCAAAAACAGAAGAAGAAATTAAGAGCTACATTTCCCATCTTAAATTTCACATTACTGAAAATCATAAATTCACAATACCTACAAACGCCCAGGAGTATTACAACACAATTGAAAACGCAATAAAATACAGTTTACCAACCAACAATGAAACAAGCAAAAAGAAAACATACACAATATTCAGCGAAAACACAACAGATCTTATTAAAAGACGCACAGAACTAATCAAAACTAAAAACAAAGACAAAGATATGAAAAAACAACTAAGCACACTGTACAAACAAACCAACAGAGCAATCAAAAGAGATTACAGAATGCATCGACAGAGCATCATTACAAAAAATTTAAAGACTTTTCGGAGCACAAAGAGAGCACTCAAAGAACTCAATCCACATAAAACCTGGATACAAAAACTTAACTACAAGACAACAGAAACACAAACGAGGAAAGATATCTTAGACTGCGCAACAAACTTCTACAAAGAACTTTACAAGAGAAAACAGGACGATGACAACGAAGACTTAATAGACATGAACAACAATGAAAACAACAACACCATCGAACCAATAAACGAAAAAGAAATACTCAGCCATATCAGACAACTCAAGCCAGAAAAAAGCCCTGGTCCAGATGGAATAACAAATGAAGCACTCAAAACAGGAGCTCCCATTCTTCTTGAGCCTTTAACACACCTATATAACATGGTACTAGACACGGAGACTGTACCGAAACAATGGTGTACATCAGACATCATACTTCTTTATAAAAAAGGAAACCCACTAGACATTGGCAACTATCGACCTATCAGCCTGCTTTCAAGTAGGTATATATAAACTCTTTGCATCAATACTACTGAAAAGAATTTCATATAAAATCGATGAATCTCAACAAATAGATCAAGCAGGTTTCCGCTCAGGCTTTAACACAACAGACCACATTCATGCTTTAGAACAAGTCATAAGCAAATACCAGGAGTTTAATAGACATCTGTATATAGCCTTTATCGACTATAGCAAAGCGTTTGACAGCATAAGCCATAATGCTATCTGGAAGGCCCTTAAACTCTGCGAAATCGACCAAAAGTACATAAATATAATTAAAAACATATATGACAACAGTATAAGTAACGTAAAACTAGAAACTAGAGGTGACCAGATCAGAATACAAAGAGGAGTGAGACAGGGAGACCCCATGTCACCAAAACTGTTTATAGCTGTTCTGGAAAATATATTTAGAAACTTAAACTGGAAACAAAAAGGTATAAAGATAGGAAGGTCCTCTCTCAGTCACTTTCAATTTGCTGACGATATTGTAGTCCTAGCAGAGAGACCAGATCAATTGCAGGAAATGATACACTCGCTGGCCCTAGAAAGTGCCAAAGTAGGACTGGAAATGAATGCAAACAAGACAAAGGTAATAACAAACAGCAGAGAAATACCAATACAAGTAAATGGAAACGTCATTGAATATGTAAAAAAATATATATACCTTGGTAAGCAGATCTCATTTAACAAAGCTAGTAACGATGAAGAAATAGAACGAAGAGCAGGTATAACATGGAAGAAGTTTTGGTCCCTAAAAGAAATACTTAAAGGAGACTACAGTTTAAGTATGAAAAAAACCGTATTTGATACCTGTCTCTTACCCTGCCTCTTGTATGGCTGCCAAACATGGGTTTTCTCAAACACAACAAAAAATAAGATTAGAACTACGCAAAGGGCGATGGAAAGGAGCTTAAGTACTAAAAATCAGGAAGATACAAAAAATTAAAAGCAGCATAATCAGACAAAAAACTAAGTTAACAGATGCACTCACACAAGCCCTTAGATTAAAGTGGAGATGGGCCGGTCACATATCACGGATAAAAGACAAGAGATGGACCTTCCAGACCACACAATGGACAGGACCAGCCGGTAAAAGAAATGTAGGCAGGCCATGTAGACGGTGGACTGATGATATAATAAACATAGCTGGGAAGGACTGGATGGATGCAGGAGCCGACGAAGAGTCATGGCTAAAGATGGAGGAGGCCTTTACCCAAACAGGGATCCATTTCTCTCAATAAATAAGTACTTACTAACAATTAGGAATAGAAACTAGCTTTAAGATACCACTAACAGTTTAACTTTAAAACTCATTAATGTAAATTTTATTCTAAGAGGTTTGGAAATAAAAGGCTATATTATTATTATTATTATTAATACCAACGGGCAAACCATTATGACCTTGAAAATTATTTTAATTAATATAAATCCGGTAGCCGGCGAACCTGTATGAAGAAATGAAAGTGAAGAAAATGTGGGTGTCAGAATCGTTAAAAATGAAAAATTGTGAACTCTGTTTACCCCTTTGGGAAAGTAACGTAAATGTATGCAGGTATGTACTATACCTGCAGTATGTAAAGGTAAAACAATTATTTTAAGTAGATATTATTATAGTATGTATGAAAAATGTGATGAGAGTGAATGAGGCGAAAGAGGTGTGTCAGGATCGTAGCAAGTGGAAGGCCGTGGTCTCTGCCTACCCCTGTGGGAAAGAGGCGTGATTTTATGTATGTATGTATGTATGTATTATTATAGTTAAATTGCATTGTATCTATCTCTTAGCTGTATAACTAACTTCAGTTTTCTACTTTTTTTTAGTCTAGAATTCTATCTTAAGTCTTCAGTCTTCGTTTTATAATATAGCCTTAATACTCAGCTTTACGAAAAAGGCGTCTTTATAAATGTCCTTTGCGGCCACGTTGCGAAGAATTATGTAACAAACATGTCAAAATTTTCAATAGCATCAAGACTCTTATTATGAAACTTTTACCAATCATCATCCAGGAAGCGCTCGTGGTGTTGCTTCTACGTGGTTTAAAAATGGATGGGTGACTGCTAGTAGCTATGACCAGCGTGATCTTCCGTGCTTCAGAGGGCACGTTAAATTGACAGTCTTGGTAAATAAGTTCGTATGAGCAAGTGGCCAACTCTGGTGACGGAGTTTTTAGGCCGCTTAAAGGCATCCGTCATGGCTTAACGTGCCCTCCGAAGCACGGAAGCACTCAGCTCGTAATGCCTTCAACGCAAAGTAATCAATTGTTACATAAATAAAAATAAAGCGTTCCGAACTAAATAGACCGCGGCAGTTAATTTCTCAGCGAGGATAATTTCAACCCCTCAAAGGGTGAAGGGGTGGAAATACTTAATGACCAGAATTATGTCTACTGCGGACGCATCTCTTTTTAATTAACCAGAAGTTGATGGCTTTAGTTTTACAACTTCGATATTTTGTTGAATTGAGGGTGGCAATTGGATTTTATTAGTTTGAGCCTAAGCAATGCAGACTTAGCATGATATAAAAACTTGTTGCAACAAACACGAAAAATCACACCTGGTCACCTCGAAGTAGAAATGGACACATATTTACGCTAAGCAGAAAGAAAAAAAAATTGTAGCAATAAAAAAGAGTGCTACCTACGTCAGTTAATGGTGCGTAGAGTAGACAATTGTCCATCCAAATCGGAGGAAGTTTTGGAGGTTTAAAATAACAAAATCTTAATGAAATGAAATTATTTATTTGCGATTTAAGGTCGAAACCTTAATCGTAAATCTTAAAGTCAAAAAGTCATGACTAATCTGACAACCTATATCGATGTTCCTTGTCTTCCATTGCAGTACATTTCAATTTAACTAAAAATCGTTATGAAACTTGACATAATATTTCTAAGAACTTTGCTTATTTCTAAGCGTATTCGCGCTCTTTTGCGCTTTGGGAAGTTGTCTACGAGGCTGAAAGTAGGACGAGACTTGTCACGTACGCTGCATGCCATTCGCGCGCCATGAAGTAAGGCCTACCACTGTCACAAATACCATTCCACAAATTAAATATTTCAACATTCATATCTACAAAACCGAGGCTTTTTACAAATATGAACTGAGGCCTCTACATCTTTACTAGATGATATACAGTGTCAGGAGGCAATCTTTGCTTACACTTAACGGGACACTGTAGTGCCTGGGACAGTGTTGAGATAGAGTAGGCTTGCCCAGCACCTACACCATCCTCACAGCTTAACCGGCCATATTCACAGGAAAGACGAGGTACTATACCCCTCGGCCAACACGGCTCTACAAATATGAAGGTCTTGCAAAAAAATTCAAAACATTTTACATTTTAATTATGAATAACCTGCTTATTGTTAAAGAACACAAAGACTCCAAGATAAAATCAGCAAAAACGTTATCTACAAAGCAAACATAAATCCTTCACAGCCTATCACGAATTGCAAGATTTGTTTACGTACCTACGATTACGCACGCACACGATTCTCCGTCTCGCTCTGGCGTTCCTCTCCCTCGCACTTTGACAGATCGAAAAACCACGTGACACGTCAGTCGTCACCGCTTATCGTTTTCCGTCACCGTTTCGTGCTGCACCTACTGGTTTGGTTACAATCACGCCTTTCAAAATGTCACTGTCAGAATTAGAAATTTTACTTTTTTTGCGGTTTTGCGAGGGGCGCGCAAACAGCGAGTTGGCTGAAAGACGTGGCTACACTGGCTGAATGGAGCGTACTCTCGCTCGTTCTACTAAATTTTCAATTCAAACAGGGTCTTTATAAGGGTAGTGACGCTGTACAAAATTTACATATCGACGTAATAAACCAACGCGGGTGTCTGATTTGAATTCTGTAAGCGTTCTGAATTGAGATTTTTCTGTTTTGTTCTATTTTAAGGCACAATTAGGAAGATTTATTTCGTTTATCAACAACCTCTCTGGTTGCTTTTGAACTTTGCTTTGTTGCGACACAAAAAAATTAAATTATTGTTATGATATTAAGTACTTAGGTAAATAATACCGTGATAATAAACCGACAAACTGTTACTACTCTCGTGTGTCTAGCACAAATTAGGTAGACAAGTTTTAAAAGTCACACTTTGAGAACTCTTTATTACTTAATTGGCACTTACCTGTACAACTTATCCCTTATATTAATAACATCTACAAATATTTTCATTACATTGATCTACCGTACTTGAATAAGTTATGTTTAAGTAATCATTTAGAAAAAACGTAGATAGAATTACCTCAAGCATGAAATACTTAACAATAACTATTTAAAATATTCAAGGACAATTTGTTATATTTTTAATCACCCTAATGCGCATATATGTTATTCAATAATATGACTAATTAACAAATAAAAAACATTTAAGTACCTTCATAAATAGTAAAAAAGTGAATGTGTCTGGGACGTGTTGTTTGTTATGACGCCATTTGAATTTATTTGCTTAATGATGTAGTGATTTATGTAAAGGAAATGGAAAATAAAACTTGCACACACAGGTATGCAAATAAAGCTGTTTCGATTAATTATTATTTAAAGTAGGTACTTATATGTACATGAAGTGTTAACAACAATTATGCGTGTATGCCATGTTTATATCAGTTGGTCAATGCATCATAAAGATATAAGTACAAAATCTTAGATGAAACTCTTGTTTTCTGATTTTGTACCATTTGACTGTTAGTAAGAATAAACCTAGTATCCACTGTTAGTCAAATGTGACCAAATAAAATGTGACAATATACTTAAATGAAATGATTTTACACACCGTGCTGTTAACATCATTAAAAAATGGACATCAATAGATGCTTTTATGTTTCGATGCTTAGATCAGTAAAACGAACTCAATAAATAAATTCAGTCACACATTCAAAACATCGGCCACCAGTTGTTGTTAACGCGTTTAGTGCTCATGACGAACATATAATCTGGCAGCAGGCTATTCTACGGCGCTTCCACGCAACATCATAGGTCTGGGGCAGGGATTGATAACATAATCAATATTCGGAAAAACAGTCAAGATCAATTCGAAACCAACAACATTAGACATGATTCGGGGGTCACCAATAGAATGTTCCAAAAAAACAGTGAATACAGATACAAAATTAAAAAATTTAAATTGAGACACGCATTCAAGACAAGTCGCGATGATCGAGCCCACCGTTCGTGGCCACTATCGATTTTTCCCTCCGCCCCCAACTTTGTTGACAAAGGCTGGTTCTTAAGCCAAATGAGATGCACCCCAAAGAATATTATGGGCAGACATCGCTCCACTATCGCTAGATATATTGTTGTGCGTAGATATCTGCACGAACTCATATCGGCTCCTTATTGATCTTTTAACCGTGCCTGTCTTACTCGCTTTATTAAACGCTGGTTGTAGCAGATTGTAGTTTTGATGAGTTGTTGTCGAGATGGATGGTGTTATGGATGCTGGGTTTGCGCTAGTCTATCGTGTTTTTGTTGAGATAAGTTACAGGAACGTTGTGGAGTTTATCATTTATGTTACTACTCGTAGCGATCTCGTCTTACTGCATTTGCTGACTGGGATATGAAGCACTTTGTTTGGCGAAAATTCATAAAGTAAATACTGGAAGTTTGTGGAAAAATAGACTTTATTCTATAAATAAATGTTTTTATCAATATTGAATTCGAGTCGATTGTTCGCATAATCCGCTCAATATAAGTGCGTCCATTAATCCGTTCCCACACATCCCCAAAAATACTGTCTACAATAATGTTTATCTTTATTTATTTACGGGTTGGCGAATACTCAATGCATCTCTTTGATCCATCCGCATGCAAAACAGGCGATGTCCCTTCATGCAAATTCACATACAAAAACAAGGGTGTAGTAATGCTCTTAATGCCTAAAACGCCATTAATATTTGAAAACAACTACAGATAAAAAATCCAAAGCTGCGCCTCGCGGCGATAAGCCTACTCTTGTTGGCTGATCTGGGAAAGAACTGCTTGCACATCTTTGAAACTTATTGGAGAAAGTTTAGTCAGAATCTCTCAAGATTTTAAAGAAATATCAACCATTTGCAAAATGGGGATGTCTAATCAAAGAGGACTCAGCAACCCACGTAGTCCTGGAATGCGTGGGCGTAGCAGCACAATGGCAGCAAATCCTCAACAACCCGAGGTCGCTCATCGAAGCCTGTGAAGACCCCAGGAAACTTCTGTGCTTCTGGGAGGAACTACGCTGGCTCCACAACTAGTGAGCCAGGTCATCCCCACACATAAGGATACCACCTTTGAGTCTAAATGCGAAAAAGGAAGTCCCTATACATACATACCTACTGCACATTTGTGATTGTTGGTAAGTAAAAATTTATTAAATTAAAATCAATATTCTTCAAAACTTTAGATGTGTATCTAATTTTTTTGCAAAAAAAAACAAGCTAAAAAAAGGAGTAACTTTTTGCACAATTTTCCTAATCGATCGCTAACGCTAGCTACTATTCGAATTACCTTAAACTGATTCCGAATAACACAATTACCGTAATAAGTCGCGGCGTCACTGTCCGGCCGATTAAAATCTATTAGAGCAGCAAAGGGGAGAGCGAATTAATATGCACGTCACGCACAGTCGCATGTACGTACATACGCAACGCGTAATCTTTTTATCGATGTCTGGCGGACAGAGGACTCGATGGTACAACACTAGTGAATGCGGCCGTTGTTGACCTTTGGTAAAGCCTGAATTTACAGGCAAATACTGAATTTACTAGTACGATCTGTTGTGTAAGCTGTGTGAGTCTCATACAGACAGACCTTAATTATAGCAATAGGTTGATGATAATGATGAATACGGAGGTGACAAACTGGTTTCCAATTTCGAAACAAGAAATAAAGCTTTTTAAGACAAAATGGTGTAGGTAATGGATGGTGTAATAAGCGTGTGTAATAAGCGGCATTCTGTTTTGTTACAATACTATGGAATGCAAATTACTTGTAAATAGTGCAAGAAATGTATTGTTTTATTGCCTCAGACTTAACTAATTACATAAAGAACATGCATTTCATCTCATAGCAAGCACGGTCTAACTAGGCATTCGTGATCCGTTTCGATGCGCAGTGCAGCTTTTTCATACTACATTTTCTACTGCGAAACGGCTAACTTCAGAAATGCGTAGAATCGTACTATTCCAATTTTAATCATGTACAAGAAATTATTGATGGTACTTGTTAGTACTGTCGATACTAGTCAAAAAAAGTTTCATCTCCGGATACTGTCCCGACTATTAATTACCAAAGTTACCGCATCGGTTTAGATCCGACCTTCCCTAATCCTGCCTCTCAAGTAAACACCGATATACTAGCTACGTGCTGTGTTGTGTCGGGTATTAGAACAAACTTATAGCTTACTTCTGCATAGAGCTTTTTACATCTTACGAGATAAGATGCAAAGCAATCCCTTTTGCATCTTACGAGCTTTTTAAATCTTAGGCGCAGGCCAGACAGAAGAGACGTAAGACGAGGACGCGTCGCGACAGGGCGCCAGCGAACAGTGTTGCACCCGCGCCCCGTCTCTTCTGTATGTTTTGCGTCGCGACGCTTCTATACATTTTGTATGAAAGGGACGCGGAAGAGACAAATGTCCACGCCCCGTCTGCGTCTTACGACTTTTCTGTGTGTCCCGCGCCTTACGAGATAAGATGCAAAGGGGATTGCTTTGCATCTTATTTCGTAAGATGTAAAAAGCTCTATGCAGTTACCAAATCCTGTTAGATACGGTAACAAAAAACAAATTGTCAAAAAAGACTTTGTCCGCAAGGCGCGGTAGACATAATCTCTCAGATCTTTAGAATTTATTATTAGATAAAACTTAGGTCTTTACTTAAGCTTGTAAAAAAAGTGAGTATGAAAACCATCGGTATAATGTAAAACTAGTCAAAGCTGGTTCAGCTCCAGAATAACTTAAATGCGGAAACATGATTAGTGTAGAGTCTTAAGTAGTTGCTTTTGAAGCACACTTCTTCATCTTATCAATAAATTAATATTTTTCCTAATTTTAGACGTTCTCAGTAGACCGGTGAAATCAAGCGACATTCTAAATGGTCGTAATTTGGATGGGTGGCCGTAAGTGGCTTTTATAGCTATGCGTCTCTTCATTATTCATGATAACTCTTACAATGACTCTACACTTATTTAAAGTGATCTTGATCATATTGATTACAATTTAACTTTTTTACGTAAAGTAAGTCAAAAAAGAGTTTGCTGCTGTACTTATAATGTTTGAAATCGTATAAATAACTGTAGGACAAAACGTTATCCAATTCAACATGAAGGAAGTATGTATAAGGTCAACCGCTAGGGCGGCGGGCGGTTGGGCGGCTCGAGTGGCCGGAAGCTGGTTTTCCTTCCGGCCGCAACATACTGGACAATTTATGGACATACTTTTACCTAATAAGTTAGGTTACCTTAATATAGAACCCAGATTATAGACAGGTAATATATGACGTCGATGTGATAAACATTGTGTCTTTGTTTTATTTACAAAAACATTTTATTTTGTAAATACTTTTAAGCCACAGGAAAGTCATCGTCAATACGTGTGGGGGCTGACTAAGCCGCGGGTTTCCTTAGGATGTTTTTCTTAACCGTTTAGAGCTCGTGTTAATGCGCATAAGTACTTATACATTTTTCGAAACGAAAAATCCATTAATGCCCGACCGGGATTCGAACCCACGACCTTTGGATCGAAAGTCGAGGTACCAGTACCCGTAAGGTCATAACAAGCATTCAAAGCTTCAAATCCTTTAAAGTACCTACGAGTACAAAGTGTAATGCCGCCTATAATGTTGGGTGAGCCTATAAACCAGCGAGTGAAGGCGAATTGATGAAAAGTGAGTGCTATCGCTGGGGCCGAAAAGTTCTCGAGTGGAGGCCACGGACCGGCAAGCGTAGAGTTGGACGTCCACCGACAATATGGACAGACGACCTTATAAAAACTGCAGGTCGGCGGTGGATGCAGGCCGCTTCCAACCGCAACACATGGAAATTTTTGAGGGAGGCCTATGTCCAACAGTGAACGTCCAACGGCTGAGATGATGATGATGATGATGATGAGTGCTATCGTCCAGACGTTTGGCGAGTCTATGCAAACCAATGCAAATTGGCGCTAGTATTCACTCGGCCAGCTAGGCGAGCGATGGCAAGGCAAGGCAAAAGGTGCTGTCCACACGAATTGGCGTTCACTCGGCGAGCCTGCGCCAGCGTGTAGTAGTGGCTAGAAAGTAAAAGTTCTAGAATACAGTCCTTAGCATACGTTTACGTTTTCACTCATACTCATAAATTAACTAGAATATTATACTTGCTTGAGTAACGTTTACTACTACTTTAAGTGCACAATTATGCTAATTAATTTTAATATTTAGCTAAAATCAAGATTAGTTTATGAATTATCATTAATTAATTTAATAATCTGGCAAAAAATACCAACAACAAGTAATTTTTATAAACAGTAGTTATTATTAACTAATTATTACGTTTACAGCTTTGATAAAAAATATTACCTTTATTAGATTAATCTGTTATTTGTAAATCGTGCGCCAGACTACTATAGACGTATGGATAGAATGTTGAAACTATTATTTAATATAACATCTAATACACATTTTATCAAAATTAAATGTTCGAATCCAACCAGATTTAAACCCACATTGATTGATCAAAACGATCTTCCTAAAGCCGGATTGCTTAAAGCGGGGAATTCACTAATGTAGGACCGTCGCAGCAAGTCTGCCAGACTGACGACGGCCGACGGTCCTACAGTAGCGTTTTTTTACCTAACATTGCACAGACGAGGTAACATAGTAGCGAGGTTTAGCGGACGTATCTGCAGACTTGCCCGCGGGCATGTCCGTCTAGTGAATTCCCCGCTTTACCCAACTCAGCCAAGGAACCAGCCTTAGTACGTTGGCGTCGACTCGAAAATCTTGAAAAGATCATTATTTATCTGTTGAACACCGATACCAAATCTTAGAGATGTATGTAGATGGCGCTAAATCGGCGCTCAACCGATCATATTTTCATTTTTGATAAAATGTGCTAGGTACGTTGACGTTACGGTATTTTGTGATCTATTTTGATGAAATACATAGGTACATACATACATACATACATACATAAACTCACGCCTGTATCCCATCATAGGGGTAGGCAGAGACCACGGATTGCCACTTGCTACGGTCCTGACACACTTCTTTCGCTTCATTCACTCTCATCACATTCTTCATGCAAGCTCGTCGGTTTAGGGTACTCTTGACCTGGCCTTTTTCCAATAATTCGCCAATGGGGATCAATCACTAAACGAAATATTGGGTTTCTAAGTATGAGGGCGTATACTCTTTAGCATTCTGAGCATTCTGTTTTTTAAATAATTAAAATCCATCAGTAAATGACGAAGTTATTCATGTTTTCTTTTCGGCCATTTCAAAACGCGCGCTCGGAGCTTCGCGCTGCGTCTGACGTCACCAGGCGCCCGCGGCTCGGTCTACTAGTACAAAATCGCTAGTTAATTTCAAACTAGCTTCCGCCCGCGGCTTCGCTCGCGCGGCACCTGGATAAAAAGTAGCCTATGTCCTATTTCAGGTCAAGAACTATCTATGTTTTAAATTTCAGCCAAATCAGTTCAGTGGTTGTCGAATTATAGAGGAACAAACATAAATCCAAATATCCAAACTTTTGCATTTTTAATATTAACTAGCTTCCGCCCGCGGCTTTATTCGCGTAGTACCCAGATAAAAAGTAGCCTATGTCCTATTCCTGGTCATTATCTATCTATATTTAAAATTTCAACCAAATTGGTTTAGTGGTTGTTGAGTTATAGAGGAACAAACATCATCCATCCAAACATCCAAACTTTCGCATTTATAATATTAGTGTGATTAGTGTGATAGTATGATTAGTGTGATGAGAAAGTGTGATAGTGTGATTTGAAAACCAAGTTTAGGTAGGTAGGTAATGTATGTGATTATTTTGACTCGAACATACAAATTATTAATTAGGTAGGTATTACGATTAAAAGTACGTATAAAAAAATACCTATTCACTAAAAAGTTTAAAGGCGAAAATTATTTTTAAGTAGGTACCTACATAGGTAAGTAGTAAGTAGGTAGGTACCTACTTAAAAATAATTTATGTAGGTAATAATTTAAGTAGGTAGGTAAAAATTTAGGTAGGTAAAGTTAATATTAGTGTGATTCGACTCCTGATTGTTAGTTTTGTTTGTTATTGTTTTCGGTAAGTACCGGTACTTACCTAAAATACCTTTTCAGTAAAAAGTTTAAAGTCGAAAATTATTTTTAAGTAGGTACCTACCTAGGTAAGTAGTAAGTAGGTAGGTAACTACTTAAAAATAATTTATGTAGGTAATAATTTAAGTAGGTTGGTAAAAATTTAGGTAGGTAAAGTTAACATTAGTGTGATTCGACTCCTGATTGTTAGTTTTGTTTGTTATTGTTTTCGGTAAGTACCGGTACTTACCTAAAATAACTATTCAGTAAAAAGTTTAAAGTCGAAAATTATTTTTAAGTAGGTACCTACCTAGGTAAGTAGTAAGTAGGTAGGTAGGTACCTACTTAAAAATAATTTTCGCCTTTAAACTTTTTACCTACCTAGGTAAGTAGTAAGTAGGTAGGTAGGTACCTACTTAAAAATAATTTTCGCCTTTAAACTTTTTACTGAATAGGTATTTTAGGTACTTACCGAAAACAATAACAAACAAAACTAACAATCAGGAGTCGAATCACACTAATATTAACTTTACCTACCTAAATTATTTACCTACCTACTTAAATTATTACCTACATAAATTATTTTTAAGTAGGTACCTACCTACTTACTACTTACCTAGGTAGGTACCTACTTAAAAATAATTTTCGCCTTTAAACTTTTTAGTGAATAGGTATTTTTTATACATACTTTTAATCGTAATACCTAAAATTAATAATTTGTATGTACGAGTCAAAATAATCACATACCTACCTATCTAAACTTGGTTTTCAAATCACACTATCACACTTTCACAATATTTTCCTTCACCGTTTAGAGCTCGTGTTAAAGCGCATAGTACCTACTTAGGTACCTACTTATACATTTTTCGAAACGAAAAATCCATTGATGCACGGCTGGGTTTCAACCCACAACCTTCGGATTGAAAGTCGAGGCACTAGCGCACTCGGCCAACACTGCTTCTCTACCTCTGACTACCCGCTTAGACTTTTTCAACGGATCTAAAAATTCCTAAAAGATCTGATAGAATATGTCTACTGTGCCTTGGGAATACAGTCGTAATCATATTTAAAAATAAAGATGAAATCATTTATAACTTTTTTAAATCTACAAATCTGCATAAGTACTTACTTAACAAAAAACGTGAATGACCTCGAAAGTTTGGATGTTTGGATGTATGTTTGTTCCTCTATAACTCGACAACTACTGAACCGATTTGGCTGAAATTTAAAATATAGTTAGGTAATGAGCGGGAATAGGACATAGGCTACTTTTTATCCAGGTGCCACGCGTGCGATGCCGCGGTCGGAAATTAGTTTGAAAATAACTAGGGATTTTGTACTAGTGGAGCGAGCCGCGGGCGCCTGGTGACGTCACAGCCAGTCGCGGCCTTCTCGCGAGCGTTTTTTAGATTGGTGCACTAAAATCTCTGTAACTCGGTCATTTTTGATCCGATTAAAAAACCAAAAACACAGTATTTTTGTTTTTTTTTGTATCTACAAATCTGCATACTCAACTAAAATCGTGAGTCTTCCTCATTTGGTCTAGGAATGTGCGCCTAGGTCTTCCCGTTTTGATGAAATATTAGTTTATAATACTGTATTAAAATAATTTAATGACTTCTCAGATCCATGAGTTTAGAAAACCTTGCCGCTGCGGTGAGCTCGTTACAATGATAAGGCTAATTAATATTATTTATTATTATGAGAAAACCTTTATGTTTTTGTGTGTATGTTTCGGTCCATGAATTTTGACGATTTTGCAGTAAAAGATGTAAGATTAGGAATTTTAGTACAACGGTGGTTATTGTTGAAATTAAAATAAGGTATACTTTTGTTACCCTTTTAATTTTTAGAGAGTCATAATGAGTTAGTAACGATGTAGGTATGCATAGGCAAACTGCCCTACAAACCTAACTCGATTACTCGGTAAAGTATAAATAAGTTTTATTTTTAGTCTATGAGCAATAAATTGAACTTTTAAGAACTATAGATAGATTTCTTTTGCCGTAGATTATGGCTGCTATATTTAATTGTTACGGTCTTATGCATAAAAACTTAGTGCGCCGACCAGGCTCGCTAGAGCGCTCTCTTGTGTTTGGAAACAACGCTCTAGTGAGCTTAGTCGGAGCTCTAAGTTTTATGCATAAGACCGTAATTCACAATGGCAATACTAAAGCTACCTACCCACTAGGTAAGCAACAGCATTGGCTGGATCTGGATAAACTATCTCCAATCAAATTCTCCACTAGAAAGTCAATAATGACCCCTGAATGACCTCAGAATCCAGCCCCTAAGGCTGAGGGTCCTCAAACAGCACTAAAGGATAAAAATGGCGGGCCAAGTCAGGGGGCGAGGCATGTCAGCTGATAACATCTCCTATATCCACTGCTGAGTAAACTGTTTGACTGGATGAAAGGTTTTATTAGTAGGGAGTGAATCACCTGATGATCGTGCGATTTCGTTGCTGAGTTCGATCTAATTTTATATTTTTTTTTCTTAGAGCAGCGCTAGTTTCTATGTTTAAAATAAATTGTTATATAGCTTTTTGATTAGTTCCTCAAAATTCAACGGTATTTCTTTCATTAATCGCAAGGATATAGAGTTCTATGCACTCTATGCTGACGTCACCAAAATATTCCTGCTTTAATAAGGTTACTTTAGTTTTACTTTAACCTTACCTTAACCTTACTTTAGTCTTATTTTAGTATGGAATCAAAGTAATCTTGCTTTGACGTTGCTCTAAGAGTTCATGATAAGTGGTGGAGTAGAATCACCTAGCTCTTAAGATGATTCAAAGTGATCAAAATCATAGTGGACCTACTGAATAAAATATGATTTTTGAATTTTGAAATTTTTGAATTTTGTTATCAAGTTTACGTACTTACGTTATTTATTGAAGGCAATTATCTCATTTACATATAATGTATTTTTAAATTATATGATTAAAAATAAGCTTCGTTGCGCGCGTTCGGATAGGTGTGCGGCCACCTTTACCAATAATTTTTTAGCCCTTGATTGTACCTCTAATCCTGACCACAAATACCACAGATTACTATTGTCAAGTAGTTGTCATCCACACCCTCTTGGTCGGGCTACTTGGAGATGTTATGGAGTGATAGTGTCGAGGGGACCCGGGGTCATCAAAACACCAGATTCGAAACTTCTTGAACTGTGACACGTCGTTAATTGATTGAACTGGGTTTGGTTATTACTGACTGGACTGGCCTCTTAGCTCAGTTGGTAATAGCTCTGACTTCTGCGCTGTAGGTCGTGGGTTTGATTCCCACCTAGGATAAACATTTGTGTGATGAACATAGATGTTTGTTCTTTGTCTGGGTGTTATAAAGTAGTATAAGTTTGTATTTACAAATATATAAGTAGTCTATCAGTTATCTGGTTCCCATAGTACAAGCTTTGCTTAGTTTGGAGCTAGATGGCGCTGTGTCAAATGTCCAGCAATATTTATTTATTTACCGTTGGTATTCAGTGTTAGCCTGGCATAGTAAGACTAGGCTGTGGAAAGTGGGTGTTTGGGTGGCTTTAGCGTGAACATCCTAAAGAAACTTTTTTGGTATAGATCGGCGGAGGTGTACTAGATATTTTGGAATTTAAAATAAATCTGAAGATGGACTTCCGCAAGGTCACGCCTGAATCAATATGAACTATCTTATTCAGTACTTACTTACAAATAAAAATGAGATCGTATGAGCTAGTACGCAATTGTGAAGATTTGTAGGGGGGTTTTGAGGGTTTTGTCATGGCTTAACGACTTCAAAGTTGAGACAAATTGACGTGCTCTCTGAAGTACAGAAGCGTTCCTTTGTCAATGCTACCTGCGCCTGCGGTCACCCACTTTGTGACCACGCAGAACGCATTTTTGTCGCTCTTTATGAAGTTAGCACATGTCAGTTATCAACCTAACAAACACCAATCACATGGAAACTCATCCATTGCAACCTATTATTTCCCCTTTTAGCAGAATTCATTTTGACATGTTGGAATTATTTTGTTTTTAATTTTATTTTTTCTATCACAAAAATTATAAGCAGGAAAGTTGGTGATAATTTTATTATTTGATAGATTTATAAACTGTAAGATTTATGAACTAGGTATACTTTCAGCAATAAATACACATTGATTCAGCACGCACCAGCGAACAGCTAACAAGTCAAATAGACCAAATCGCTAATCGATCAAACTGACACAAAAAGCCAACAGAATGACATTACGCAGGTAATTCTTACTAACTACACACTCGACTGAAGGCCAGTGTCTACTGAAGTATAAACACTGCTAAAGTTAAAGTGAAAATGCTTTGATTATCAGAACCTTGGAATCAGTTTACGTAAATCTTCCTAAGAGCTAAGTGATTCTATTTTTGATTTTACGCGACTTATACCTTGAAGAATCAGAGTACCTAGTTAAAATGGTTTGGGGCTTCCTTGTCAGTGATCTATTTCCTCAAAGGTAAATTATGTTATAATTCTCATGTCATTCATAACCTAAATTGTGATCGCAAAAGTCTACCTATAGCGTAGTAAGTATAATATATAGGTAAGTATTCTATCAGTTATCTGGTTCCCATAGTACAAGCTTTGCTTAGTTTGGGGCTAGATGGCGCTGTGTGAAATGTCCAGCAATATTTATTTATTTAAGTCTACTTGTAGCGTCATGAAATCTCAATTTTTTTTTACAAAATTTTTGCATGACTTTTATAAAGCAGTGATAACGCTTCGTTGTCCATTAGCCCTAACATGTGTACCACCTGTAAAGCGTACCTCCACGGTTCGCTGTCCTCAAATTGGAGGGCGTAATTACGTTTCATGGTGATAAAAAAATTTATTTAGTAATAGAGGAAGTAGCTGATGGCCCGATTGTCAATTTTTTGACCCACAGCCCGTAAAGGGGACAATTTGGGCGTTTATTAAATGCGTTGTAGTAAATTGAGTTTATTGTAACAAGTTTTTGTTAGATGATTAGATGCTTGGTTATCTGATTCTGACCGACTAAAGATTGTATCTTTTGGATATGTTTTGGTGTGGGATGTTGCAGTGTGTAAACGAAAATAACAGAGTGGATTAAATGGTTTTTTATGAAAGCCATTGTAGCCAGTTAGTGTTATGTCTCTAAAATATATGTTATTGAAAATGGTTGAAGATTGGTCATAAATCAAGGCAATGTGAGAAATTTATCATGGACGGAAAACCACCAAAATAAATGGCATCATCCTTTTGAAAACTTAAAAAAAAAATTGTCACGAAAAAGTAAATATCACATTGCCGATTTATACCAATCTCAGAAATCATCGTCAAATATCGATAGGTTACAGCCCATTTGAGTTTTTGAAAATACTGAAATTATGTAGGTATCTGAGAAAATTGAGACTGAAATCTTCTACATTATTTTTCCATCATGTTTCGTCATTGCAGTATTGTGAAAATAGCTATTAAAGTACAATCCGTTGCTAAATAACATGAAGTTGTTTCTCGGCGTGACCTCCATTGCGAATAGTTATCGCAACCACACAAGCACGCGGGATTTGAACGCGCACTGCCGGCGCAATAAAGCGAACAATCGCTCAGAGGTGCCGATGGCTTATAAAATTGCACACAAAAAGCCCCACTTTTGTTTCTCTTTAACGCGGCATATTTTGTCATTATTCGTGGCACGTGGTTGGGAATACATAATGTTTTATTACAACTTCACGCCTTTAGCGGCGAACTGCGACTGATAGTACTTTCATTTGTTCTGAGAAGCAGTTATCTCGCGCGCTGTTTATTTGTCCCCGTGTTTATGATAAGCAATGTATCTACTATTTTCTCAAATCTGGATTTAAAGATCCGCCCAAAATGACTTTTTAACAACACGATACTAAATCAAAAATGTTTCTGAATTTTCTTTTTGCTCTCCTGAAAACCTGTCATTTTCTAGATCCGACCATATGCATCTCAGATTCAGAAATATCTTCGTCAGTAAAACCGAATTTACTTTAAATCTGTTACTCAAACTGCAATAACAACATTTTATTTACAACTCTATGTCCCATTCACCAAAAGTTTGAATATCAGGTCATTTTAGTTTCCACCCACGCGTCATCCAGCTCGTTTACCACCAAGAATGAGATGATAGAACAGCATCAATAAAAATACCATAAATAAAAAGCGAATATTTCGCCAACTGTGAATTGATGGCACAATCCGAGGGTATAAAACCTGAACTCACTGCCAGTTGTTTGTTCACTATCCTATAAAAGCTGAACGCCATGGAATCGACATGAAAACCCATTGAATGTGGATAGAGTATCGGGTTGTTCGCGGTCCATCATAGTGCACGCGCCAATAGTGCTGACAGGGATACCGGCTAGAGACGCGAGGCGATGTCGATATCGATAACCAACGGAAAAAACATTCACCAAGAACAAAATATCACCAGCCCCCTGATTGTCTATTTTTAATAGTGACCAAAATCTGTCTCAAACTGTCAAATATGACGGTTCAGTGACCACGCAAGTAGTTCTGTCACTCTCAACTCAACGAAACCGAACGCGATAAAAGATACCTACGCGATCGTTTTGACAGTTTGAGACCAATTTGAGGTTTGAGACAAGTTAGACAATCAGCCTGCAGGACGGAGATTTATTTTGTCATTAGAAAATAGGTACCTGTTACAGATTGATTTTTTTTTTAATTAAGTTAGGTTTGCCAATTAGAGTTGTAAGTAAAATGACCTAAAAACGATAAAGAATCACTTAATAAAAACCGACTAAAACATTTATAAATAAATCAATATTTCGATTAATTTTACAGAATAGGATAAGTAATTTCTCAAGAAATAAATCAGCAACTCATAAGTTTACACCTAAGATATATCAACTTAAACAATTACATCGAGTATTTATAGCCTCGCTATCATGCGCCGGCTATGGCAACAGCCTACCCTGGATTTATCGAGTGTCGACACAACGGCGCAGCACTAGGGGGCCTCACGCGTCGGCCCTCGCACCACATCGCCTATGTCACTGCTAATCTTAGTCTGGCGACAGCCAGGTGAACTTTCACCACACTGGTCTTTTTACCATTTACCACTAGCTCATTTGAACACATTCTACAATTAACCACGATACTGTTGTCATGTGATTGCAATTTAGTGTTTTAAGAGCCTGAAACGGACATTTCATCACTCTGGTTAGTTTAATCGCTAAACATTGGACTCTCGGAGTATTACGACAATTTATGTAATTTAGGATTGAACTCAAATACTTTTACTGTGCTAATTAATGTAGGTATAATTACGAAATAAGAAATAAAAACAAAAGTAAGTAGCTGACCTTGCACTTCAGTTATGAAAAAAAAAATGTTTTCTCATTTCGAGGTCAATACAATTATGTAAGCCCTACCTACCAAACTAAGTTTGGCAACTTGTATCTTGGTAGCTAGTGCCTTCCCTTTTTTTCATACATTTTCTATTACCTACCTAGGTACTTTATATTTTTTTAAATCAACCGATCATCGATAATGGTTACTGGAAAATTGAATTTTGGCTTCGACTTTGAATTTTCCTGTGAAATATCAAAGTTCAAGTACCATCTACTTGCTGTAGATAAACATTTGCTACAAATCTCGCCAACACGAACATCTTATGTCCAGAAAATCTGATGATGTTCATGATAAATTCCGTCAGTTGAAATGAAACAGTATTCCATTGACTTGAAGCTCAATTCAGCTTACGCACTCTCTTATACCCAACCAATCCAGAGTGAGAGATCCCCAGCTCAACACTACTACGGCAACTGCGCATGTACCTCGTAATTTAAAATCTCTGATTTATAGTCCAACAGTAGCATTAAATTTGTAATCATATATTGATTTACAACTTCGATAAGGGTCTTCCGAGAAGCAGTGCGCTATTGCAAGTCGTTCTTGGGGAATTGCTTTTGCAGTATGTGGGCTGTGATCCTAGGACAGGAACATATTGTTTCTGATATTGTAAATCGAATTGGATCTGTGATGGCTGTAAAGTTTTATGGGTCCTGTAATTCACGAGTAGGTGCGGTAAGACCGCCCATTGTATGTATGGTTATGATTTGTAATGGAGTTTCTATCTGCCGTTTACGAACTGTTTGTGAGCTACATAATGGCAAAAAGCTAAATTTCTTTTATGTAATAAAAATTCTTATGACAATGATAAATTGTCTTACAAATCTTAATATATTGAGTAAATTAAATAACCCAAAGCCTTTTTTGAACTCGAACGGAACAAATGCGTACGCACATGAAGCTCTGAAGTGCCTTTAGTAGTCATAATACAGCGAGTAAATACCTAAAGCAGTAAAATTATCGTTTAAGATTTTAAAATTTAATCTACTAAACTGAAATCTCAAAATAATTCACACAAAACCTACAAGTAACAATAAAACAAAAAGTCATCTGCCGAAACAATAGGCGTTATCTATATCTATACATATAATAAGAATGAAGTCTAAGAACAAACTTATAAGTATTCAATTAAGTGAAGTCAGTTTTTGATCCATATAACCTTCTCACGTCCAAAAATGTCATAAGCGCGATCTAGATTGACCTTGAACGTAAACACTTCATAGTAACTGTTGGTAATCTGTGACTTTGAAATTTTCGTTTCTCTGTGTGTTTGAGCACTAAGATCTCTGAAACTACTGAACTGATTTGGATGCAGTTTTCATTGTTGTATTATGGTAAGACGGGATTAAAAGATAGGGGTTGTTTTATCAAAATCCGTTCACAAATAAAAAAGATATATCTATTTAAAGAATTCTACTGTGACTTTAGTTTCTCTGTGTGTTTATTGCTGCTAATCTCAAAAACGGCTCTACTGAATTGGATGTAATTTTGACTGTTGTATTATGGTAAGTTGGGATTAAAAAATAGGAGTTTTTTTATCAAAATCCGTTCACAAATAAAAAAGATATGTACATTTAAAGAATTCAATCTAAATTACTAAACACTTTTTTTTCTAAAGAAAAGATTACGATAAAATTTGGCATGGATATAGATTATATCCCAGGAAAGGACGTAGGCTACTTTTTTTCATATGTTATCATGGTTAAGATAAAAAAATAAGGGTTGAAAGTTTGTATGGGGAACAAAATGTTGGGATGGGTGACCGTCTGACCGCCTCTTTTTGCACTCATGGAAATTTTTAGACATTTTTTTATTACCTACCTACGAATTTCAAAATTATTGATAATTGCAACAACAGCGCCGCGCTCACGCGCAACTGAACCAAAATACAAAGTAGGCAGCTATTGCACGGAGAGTGTTTTCAAAAGACTAAGGTTTGGTCTACGTAAGATTCAATTTTAGTTGCGTGGTGCAGCCGTTGTTACAGAGATGGCGCTGTGATCAACAGTTTTAATAGATTTTTTGGGCTAGAACCATCGTGGGCGTTTTCAAAGATCACCACCAATTACATTATAAGAACGCATAGCGGCCAAACATACCTACCTACATACATTTTTATACCTATATATTATACAACCAATTTGTGTCGTTGGAATTATAAAGATCAAAATAGGTACCTACTTATCTAAGTACCTACCTGTATGAATTTCAGATGTAAGTACCTACTTACCTATTGAAAAGTAGGTAGGTAGGTAGGTACCTATTTCAATAAAGTGTTATCCTATCCTATTCTATTAAACGAGCAATATTTGTTTGTTTGTTTGTCTGTACCTACTAACGTTCTCGAAAACGGCTCTACCTAATGATTTCGATAAAATTTGCGGTACAGGGGTTTATGGGGACGAAAAATCGGTCTAGCTAGGCTAGGTCTCATATCTGGGAAAATTCGTTTTCTGGACATTTTCACGCAAAAAGGTTTACCAGTGCAATGTGCTTCGTAATTTCACAATGTATGTTGAGAATAAAGTGGCCAAGTGAAATAGGTGTCCGCCTCTCAGCCGAAGGCTTCGAATTCGAATCTCAGCCAGTAAAAGTTTACTTTTTGTAAGTTTTATTTCTTTTTCTTTTTTAATTTTTATCTATTTGCACCCGAGCATAGTTCGGGCCCAGATATTAAAGTATTAAGTAACTACCTAAAGTATTTACAAAAAAATATTGAAGTGGACTGTATGGTGTGGTGGGGTTGCACTGATCCAGGATTTTCAAGCGCTGCAGGAAATTTCAGGAATTTCAGGATTTTCAGGATTTTCAAAGACTTCTTAATTTCTTCTATTTCAGCTTTTATTTCTTTCTTCTTAAGTAGTACTGTCACCGGAACCAACTGTGTATCGCAGTACACGGCTCCCTTGCTTAACTACCTCGAGGCGTGACCGAACAGAGAGCGTCGCATTTTGCGCCTGTTCAATCACTGATTTTCTCTATCGCCTACGGGGTTTTTTGCTCATAATTCTTTATTTCTTAAACTTATCCGTTACATTTTAGTCTTAAAATAAGCGCTATCTTATTCTCTATCTTATAAAACCTGATTCATAATCCTAGGTGTCCTATTTCACAAGATATTAAAAGATACATTACAAAAAATCGCTAAACCTAACTTTTCCTAACGACTTTTATTTTATTTCTGCTAAGCTACGTAACGGATTTATTTGAAACTTGCTTAAAACGATTCTCTAACATTATTTTAACAAATTAAACTTTAAATACTAAACATAACTATACTTATGTTAATCACTTTGGTTCAAAATCACACTTAAGCTAAGACCGTTCGTCGTGTCCAGTACATCCTCCCCCCGGCGCAGCTCGCGTAGCCTCCTCCTTCACCAACACGACGAGCTTGCTGGTCGGTCGCTTGAAGACGCCAGTCTTCGTCCGCACATCCGCCACACGTACGCCTCCGTCTGGTCCTTCGTAGGTGCGCTCGACGACTCCCATCGGCCACACGTTTCGGGGTAGCGTGTGGTCCACGACGACAACTATGTCTCCTTGTTTCAGTGGTCGCCTGTTATTCATAGGCTCTCCACGGGGGTACCAATGTAGGCAGGTACTCTCGAAGCCAGCGCCGCCAGAAGTGGTCAGCAAGCGCTTGGCTCACCCTCCATGTTCGCCGATCTGTCTCGCTGCATGGCCCAGTGGTAGGTAGACCGGCGGATGACCCCAACAGGAAGTGGTTCGGGGTCAACGCCTCGGGCTCCTCGGGATTCACACTGACATGCGTGAGTGGTCTCGCGTTGATGGAGAATTCCGCTTCAGTCAAGAGGGTGTTCAGCACTTCTTCTGGTGGTTCTCTCTCCTTCAAGGTGGCGGCTAGTGCGACTTTGACTGATCGCACCAGTCGTTCCCAGGCTCCCCCCTGGTTTGGTGCTCCAGGGGGTATGAAACGCCATTCCATCCGGTGCAGCTGTCCTTCTTCTCGCAATGCTGGTGCCCATTCCGCGTAAGCAGCCTGCAGTTCCTTGTCTGCACCTCGGAAGTTCGTTGCGTTGTCTGACATCATGAGACGGGGCCAGCCTCTCCGCGCAGCCATTCTTCTCAGAGCCATGATTGCAGAGTTGATGGAGAGCGTCGGAACAACCTCTAAGTGTACGGCTCGTGTGGTGAGACACGTATAGAGGGCTCCCCATCTCTTCTCTCGGCGCCGTCCAATCTTCACGATCATGGGTCCGAAGTAGTCTGTTCCACATTGACTGAACGGGCGTTGAAATGGCTCAAGGCGGGCTCTCGGCAGGTCTCCAGTGGCTGGTGGTTGCGGTTTCATCTTCCGTACTTGGCAGAGTCTGCATTCCCTCTCGATGCCACGTACTGTCGGTCGCAGATGAATCACCCAATATTTCTGTCTCAGGTCGTTCGTCACGCGCTCCCTGTTTGCGTGACCAGCTGCGCAGTGCTCTCGCAGGACGATGAGTCTGGTGATGTGATGACGGCCATCAAGGATCACAGGCCTCTTCATCTCGATCGGTGCGTCGGCGGCTCCAATGCGTCCTCGCACTCGCAGAATGCCATTTTCTAAGATCGGGTCCAATCTGAACAGACGACTCGATTTTGTGATTGGACGAGACATTTTCATTCGCTGCATCTCGTCTGAGAAGCTCTCTCTCTGTGCTCGGCGAATAAGCGCACGCTCCGCGTCTTCAATATGTCGATGCTCCATGGTCGTGGCGCGTCGTCGACATCTCTCGATGAAGAAGAGTACTCGTGCTGTTGCTCTTACTAATGTCTCGTACTTGGAGAAGCGTGATGGGTCTGGCAGCCATTCATTCTCCGTCTTGTTTTCTTCCACTTGTGTGTGCAGAACTTCCTCTTCGTGATCGCTGTCGGATGTCTCCTTTGGCCACTCGTGTTCTGGGCGCTTAAGGAATTCCGGCCCTCGGAACCAGCGATCTTCCGAAGTTATGCGTGTGTTTGTCAGCCTTGTCGCGTCGTCTGCCGTATTCTCGCCGGTCGGTATCCACTTCCAATCTTCTTTCTGGGTAAGTTCGGATAGCTCCCCCAGACGATGCGCGACGAAGGGCGTGTATCTTTTCGCATCGTGTCGTATCCAGTGGATGACTGTCATCGAATCACTCCAGTAGATCGTTCTCTTGACTTCGACACGATGCTCCTTCTTGATTGTGTCTGCCAACTTTGCTCCGATGACTGCTGCTTGTAGCTCTAGGCGTGGGATGGTCTGTGCTTGCTTTGGAGCAACCTTGGACTTGGCAGCGATGAGGCGAACGCTGAAGCTCCCTTCTGGTGTCGTGCTTCGCCAGTAAGCCACGGTCGAGTAGGCTTGCTCGCTGGCATCACATAGCACGTGCAGCTCCAGGTCAGTATGGTTCTGAATCGCGTAGTGTCGCTCCAGCCGAAGATGAGTTAGCTCGTTCAGTTGTTCCAACCATGCGGCAAACAGTGTGTTCTCTTCCTCCGGAATCGGTTCATCCCATGACATCTTGATGCGCCATAGATTTTGCAGTATGATCTTTGCTCGTATCGTGTAGTGGCTGAGCAGTCCAAGCGGATCGTAGATTGACATCACCGCGCTGAGTGCCTCTCTCTTGGTAGGCGCGCGGACCCGCGCACGCACTTCGGCGGGAACTCTGTTCATCGAGGTGTTGAATCCGAGTTCATCTCGTTCGGCGTTCCAGAAGAGTCCCAGGATCTTGTTCTCTGACCCCTTTTCGTCGAATTGCGTGGGCGTTGTGGTTCGAAGTTCAGCCGGCACGCCTTCCAGTACAGAGTCTTCATTGCTGTTCCATCCTCGCAAAGTGAACCCAGCAACCGCATGTACTGTGCGCAGTTCTGTGACGGCTCGTCGGGCTTCTACACTGTCGTCATAACTCGCCACCAGGTCGTCCATGTAATGGCTTCTTGTAATGGCTTCGCAGGCGAGAGGGTGAGTGTGTGCGTATATCCTGGCGTTGTGGTTTCGTACGAAGTGCGCCATAAATGGTGAACTGGCGGCTCCGAAGATCATGCTCGTCATCTTGAATCTCTCGGGCGCCTTCTCTCTCTCTCTGCCTCTCCACAAGAATTGTTGCGCTGGTTGGTCTTCTTGGCGAATCTTGACT
Organism: Camptogramma bilineatum; assembly: GCA_958496255.1. Lineage (NCBI taxonomy): Eukaryota > Metazoa > Arthropoda > Insecta > Lepidoptera > Geometridae > Camptogramma > Camptogramma bilineatum. The sequence continues at coordinate 17,394,573 of OY292455.1, forward strand.
TGTAAAAACATCTCCTGAATGTCAGCCGTGATCGCGACTGGCCTCTCTCGGAATCGATACAGGATGCCTGGCAGGGACATCAAGAGGTCAGGTCCCTCCAGCAGATGGTCGTTCAGGCTGACTCCATTGCTCTTGGCTGCTGCGTCGAAGACAAGCCTTATCTTCCCGGGCTTGTTGGGGTTGCGTACTGCGAAGTGAGGCAGGTACCAGCAGACTTTGCTAGCAGCCTCCGATCCATCGCAAGGTTCCGCGTACTTCTTCTGTAGCAGATTCTCCATTTGCTTCGCATATTCTTCGGCGAATATCGAGTCAGCGTCCATCTTCTTCTCAATGCTTTGCAGCCGACGAAGTGCCATGTTATAGCTCGGAGGCAGCTTCGGGTCTTCCTGCTCCCATGGTAATCCGACTTCATATCCATGGTCAATTTTCTTGATCGTTTGTTCGACGATCTTAGTGGCACGTAGATCTCGTTCACTCGTACGTGGCTTCTGGTTTATGCCGACTGCCTCAAGGCTGAAATGTTTCTCTATCAGCTCATGCAGTTCCTGGTTCTGCCTCTCAATGGCTTCGGGTGTGTAGATGTGCAGCACACTGTCTTGGCTCGTGATGATGCTGCGTGGTATGGTTCCGTGGATGACCCATCCCAGTTGTGTTCTCGATGCGGCTGGCTGATTCACTTTTCCGACCCGTAGCTCCTGTGAGACTATGTACTCCCAATGGTCGGCTCCAATCAGGATCCCAGGATGCGATGACTCATAGCACACTTCATCCCGCCGTAAGTCTCTGAGGTGGTCTTGATCCAACAGTGTCGCAGGAATTGACTGTTGCAGCAGCTTCATGTTCTTTATAGTGCGTGCCCGAAGTGAGTGCAGCTTGTTGTTTTTGCTTCTCAGTTGCACTGTGACAAGTTGACTCTCGTTCTCTTGTTGTGTAGTGTTGACTCCACGCATCCGTAGTGGCAGTGATGGTCCCTTTGCTCCAACAGTCCGCGCCAGCTCTTCATCTATCAGGGTGACGGTTGCTCCTTCATCCAAGAGGGCGAGGGTATCGGTCTCCCCCCGTGGACCGATGACGGTAACTTGACACATCTTCAGTAGCACTGCCTTTTTGTTCGGGGCAGCTGTTGCTACGGTCAACACCGCTTCGGCTGAGCTCGTTCCATCTTCTTTCTTCTCCTGATGTAAGGTCTGATGATGCTTTCGTGGACACTGGTTGACACCACATGACTTGGATTTGCAGTTGAAGCGACGATGTTTCTTCACTACACAGTTGAAGCACAACTTGTTTTTCTTCACATGATCCCATCGCTCATCAACGGTCATTGCCTTGTAGTTGGGGCAATCCGTTATCTTGTGTGTCTTCTCACAGCATGAGCACTTCTCTTCAGCTTCAGTTTGTTCTTCAGTGGTGTTGTATACGGCGTTCGTCTTCTTCCTGAATGGTACACTTGGCTTCGGCGTACACTCCTTCTTGCTGGTTGTTATTGGTGCGTAGCTGTATCTCAGGGCTCGGTCCGCTTCACGCATCAGGAACTGTGATAGCAGCACGATCTCAGGTTCTATTGATCCTTGTTCACTTGCGTAGTCACACCAACGTGAGCGAATGTGAGGGCTCAGCTTGTCCAATGTCTCTCTGGCCAGCATCGGGTTGTATAGGTATCCTCTGTTGCCGATGTGTTTCAATACAACGACCACGTTCTGAAGCTTGACGGCGAATGAGTTCAATTCCACTGCAGATGGTCCAGGTTTCGGCAACTTCCTTAAATCTTCAAGGGCTCGGTCGACGATCACTTCCGGCCTTCCAAAGCACTGTTCCAAAGTTGCTATGATGACGTCTGGATCGCTTGCAGTATACAGGAGTGAAGCAACTAGTTCTCTTGCTTCTCCTTTCAGGCTACTTCTCAGCCTTTGAAGGTTCTCTGCCGGTGTGAGCTTGTATGTCTTGGTGGAGTCTCTGAAGGCAGCCTTGAAGGGTAGCCACTCGTTCGGTGAGCCGGAAAATGCGTGCAGGTCTTGGCACTTCATCCTTGGTCTCGCTAGCTTTTCGATGGCATCAGCTAGGGCTTCCACGTTGGCAGCACTCTTTGTTTTTGCTGGTGTGGTTTTGACTTCGAATCTGATGTTCTTCTCGGCTCTCATGGTGTCGCTTTGTTCGGCTCCGCCTCCAGTGTTCGTTTTCAGCCACTCCTTGACCCTCTCACTTTGCTCCGGTAGGTCCTCCTCTTCATCTTCCAGCGCTGCCAGATCGGCCGCTAGTCTCTTCTTTACTAGGTCGGCTTCTAGTTGCAGCTCCTTACGTTTGAGTTCAGCCAGCTTCTCTTCCGCCGCTAGTTCCGCCATCCGTGCCCTGGCTGACGTGCTCCCGTTCGATCGTAGAGAGCGCACAGTCCGGGCGGGAGATCGTTCACTCCTGTGGCGTTCCGTACTCGTTCCGGCTCGGATTTCAGTAGTAGACCCTGTGGCTGGGTCATGTCTGGTTACTCTTGTGCTGGGTGACGCAGGTGGTTCCCGTGACAGTCTGCGTCTTCGCTCGAGTATTATCGCCTCTAACTCGGCGGTTTGCCTAGCCTCTTCCTCGGCTTCGCGGCGTTCTGTCGCATCTGCCTGGCTTCTGGTCACAACCATTCTGCTCGAGCGTCTTGATTTATCCGTTTCCAATCCGTTGGGCGCAGATCCTCTTTAATCCAATCCGTCGTCGATGGACCAAGAACTGAAGTGGACTGTATGGTGTGGTGGGGTTGCACTGATCCAGGATTTTCAAGCGCTGCAGGAAATTTCAGGAATTTCAGGATTTTCAGGATTTTCAAAGACTTCTTAATTTCTTCTATTTCAGCTTTTATTTCTTTCTTCTTAAGTAGTACTGTCACCGGAACCAACTGTGTATCGCAGTACACGGCTCCCTTGCTTAACTACCTCGAGGCGTGACCGAACAGAGAGCGTCGCATTTTGCGCCTGTTCAATCACTGATTTTCTCTATCGCCTACGGGGTTTTTTGCTCATAATTCTTTATTTCTTAAACTTATCCGTTACATTTTAGTCTTAAAATAAGCGCTATCTTATTCTCTATCTTATAAAACCTGATTCATAATCCTAGGTGTCCTATTTCACAAGATATTAAAAGATACATTACAAAAAATCGCTAAACCTAACTTTTCCTAACGACTTTTATTTTATTTCTGCTAAGCTACGTAACGGATTTATTTGAAACTTGCTTAAAACGATTCTCTAACATTATTTTAACAAATTAAACTTTAAATACTAAACATAACTATACTTATGTTAATCACTTTGGTTCAAAATCACACTTAAGCTAAGACCGTTCGTCGTGTCCAGTACAAATATATAAGTAGGTACCTATTCTATCAGTTATCTGGTTCCCATAGTACAAGCTATGCGATTTTGATGAAATTTGCGGTAGGTACGGGGGCTTACGGAGGCGAAAAACCGATCTAGCTAGGTCTCTTATTTGGGAAAATTAGTTTTCTCGGCATTTTCATGCATAAAGATTTACCAGTGCAATACCTAGGTACCTAATGAGTTTTGTAATTTCACGAAACTTGCTAAGACTTGCTGAATGGCTTAGGGGCTAGGAATTGACTTAGATTAGACTAGCACCTTCCGACCAAAGGCTCCGAGTTCGATTCTCATCCAATGAGAATTTTAGTTTGTTTTGTAAGTTTTATCTATTTATTTATTTTATTTTGTAGTTCTTTTTAATTTATTAAGTTATCTCTATTTGCATCCAAGCGAGCTCGGTCGCCCAGATATTTTATTTAATATTAGATGCCTTTTCAGTAGGTAGTTTAGTAGTTTTGGCGTGAAAGAGTAACAAACATCCATCGATACATCCATCCTCACAAACTTTCACATTTCTCATATTAGTAGAATTAGCATACGCGAACGAAGTCGCGGGCACAGCTAGTAAATAATATAAAATTTGTCCAAATGTCTGTGCGTGTTTAATTCGAATCGGTCGACACTTCCTGTGCATTGTCGAGGCGTCTCCCACAACGGTGACTTGCGCAGGCGCAGCGTCATGCACAATGACGTCCAGATGAGACATAGCTTCCGATGCATTTTGGTCTTGTAACTTTTGTCGTCATTGCATGATGTCATGAACTGAGGAATTTTGATGATGGTTGAAGTCTACAGCAGCGATTACGAATGATGAAGAAAATAGCTTGTAAAACGAAGTTTTACTACTTACTCGTATTTATCGAAACAAAATAGTTTTAAAATTTGCCTCCATGAAACATATTATTATTATGTATGTAGTAGGTACATATGTAAGTACTTCTACTTTTTGTTTTATTATTATTATTTTGCATCTTGAACCTAAAGAATTGTTTCTATACCTACTTCTAATTGAAAATGTGATAACTTTCTCTATGTATGTATGGCGTGCAGACGTAGGAACTTATTCCAGAAATCCCCTGAGATGATCCCCTGCAAAGGGGATTTTTGGATTTTTTGTCCAGAAATCCCCTTCCAGTTTTCAAAGGGAAAGCAAAGGGAGATTTCGTAACAGTTTAGGACCAAGGTCTCTTTTACTATATGCTACTTTTCACAATCTCTTTCTCAATCTTCTTCATGTAAGTCAACAGTGTGAGTCAGCGCTATGGAAATTTCTCAAAAAAAAGGTAATGTACGTAAGGTTAAAGTAGGTAATTGTTATGCGATGACTTTTTCTTCTTCTTTTTCTTATTATGCCTCTCCAGTTATTGAAGGTCGGCGGTCATCCTCTTAAGCTCTTCCTTGTTTTGGGCTATTCTAAATAGGTCTTCAGCCTTTTTTATGCCTGTCTACTGCCTTATATTTCGCTGCCAGGATAGTTTTCTCCTACCAACATTTTTTGCCTTGTATCTTCCCCATCATGATAATTTGCAGTAGTTGATAACGGTCATGTCGTAGAATATGACCGAAGTAGCTAACTTTTCTCTGCTTAATGGTTCGTATAAGGTTGGTTTTTTTGATTTGCATTTGCTGTATACGCGATGACTAGTCTGTCATAATTCTTTGGCCTTTAGGGATGTGGGTGTCAGTGTGACGCGTCAGGACTATGATTTGCGCCGCTCCGCTTGTTCTCAACAAATGATTGATGCGAACTAATCTCGGCATCGAAACCGCGCGTAATGGTGAATTTCACCATTTAAACTTTAATTCTTTCCATTTTGTTGCATTGTGGGGTGATAATTGAGTTGGTGATTGCGTATTGTTGAATAACTCGGTTTGTGATTTAGTTGTTCTTTCAAAGCTTTGTCTTCAGGTTTGCTCACAATCATCATCATTGTATCTGTTGATATTTAGTACTGAGTAAAAACCTAATATTTAGTGTACCTACTATTTCTTTTGGTCCATTGCCAGCCTTACTTAATTTGATCGCTTAACGAGACACAAAGTAACTTACACCACTCTTCTTGGGTTGGGCCGGGGGTTTAAAAAATGAAGTCAAATAAAAGCTTCCAAAAAAGCTTATCAATAAATCAACAAACCAAATGACAAAATAATAATTATCAAAATGAATTGCAGTCAATTTGTTCGTGAGATTGGCAAATCAAAACATCGAAAGCTCGGTGACCGATAGCATTATGTCCCGAGGATTTCGCAAACTTGATTGGACGTCGGCGTTTCACAAATTAATAATTTGTTATTTCGAAAATGCTTTGATTGAGAATACTCGTTACAAAATAAAATATTGATCGCTGTGAAATTTTTAAATGCTTGACAGTAAATGATGTGTCTTCATTATCTTAGTGACGATTGATGGAGATTACGGAACTTGGTAGGATTTTTTGGAACTGGAAGGAAAGTCCTTATTGGTCCTTATTTATTATGAGTTTTTGGCGAGGTCGATCTTTTTTAGCACTTTTTAAAGATTAGATAGAATAGTTGTCTTTTAAGATTTCTATCTATTTAATGAACACATAGAACATGCTAGGAGAATATGAACAGCTATCCGGCTAGCTAAATAATAATGGGTTCAGTTAGGTTTATTTAATTCAAGAATTTTTGTTTTTGTTGATAATTTGTAGTAACTCAAACCAGAAAGCAATCAATAGTAATAAACAAAAAAGTTTTTCAAATTATAAGCTTGTAGGTCTAGTTCGTTTTTTTCAGCTCAGAGCTCTACCTCCTGTATCAGGGTAGAGTTTATTCAGGTTTGCATAAATCCCATACAAAGCTCTCAACCTTTCAACACAACAGCTTAAATGCCTGTCGCCGGTAATACAGGGTAAAAATGGTAACAGACAGTCTCAGTGAACATAATGGGTAAGTGGAAGCGAATTGCAGGGAGTAAATCATCCCGGAGCGCCCCGAGCGGCGACAATTTGTCCATTCCGTAGCTCCAGCCCACTTTCTGCACAAATCAATCATTACACAAATCATTGACATTTCCTCTTACCACTGATATGTTTATCGACGTGAGTTATTCCACATAATCGGTAGAAATTTAAAGGTTAAAACAAAATTAAAGTGTGATTTATGATTCCCCAATTTTCGCGTTCAGTTCGGGGGATCGGCCTCGTCATCGCAATATCGGAGCAATTTAAAATCATCGACCCCGTTGTGAGTGGGTTTTAAGTTGCCCTTTGGTCTCAATTTTTTGTTAATCGATCAGCTTCTTTAAATCCCTGAGGTGAAATCGATCGATAAATCAAAAGTCGTGTTCAACTTTCGCGTTTTAAAGGTTTGAGAGGAATTATGAGACGCTGCCTACCCAAATCTACTGTTAGGTAGATAACTAAACGCAGCGCAGCGCGAGCCGTCAGGGAACAATGCGCCGGCGCCGCGGCGAGAAGGTCCCGCAGGTTCACTATAACTACTAATGACTTGGCGAAACCGCGGAGCTTCTCAAAAATTAAACAACTAAAAAAAGCGAACAAACGATCGATCACGGCTCAAACAAAACACAGAAAACACCACGAGAGAGGATGCATGGAACAAATTAAAAGCTCAGCGTGAGCGCTGGCCGGGGCAAATATTAAACCTGTCAGTTTTGTGTAATTTGAAGGCTCGTTTTCGAGTTATAACTTATGTTATTGAATGTTCCGGGCACGCGGCGCGGGCGCGTCCATACTGACTGGCGCGCAGGCTGCGGCGGTGCGTGTGAACGCGCGTAATGAGCTCGAGCAAACACGAGAAAGTTTTATTTTAACAAGAATTTAGAAAATTGAAATTATATCGATACAATCAGTGCCGTTTACGAGCATCGATTACCGCCATAAATATAATGGTAGCGAGCGTCCGTGTCTGACGCGTGTTTGTTCAGCCCGCGCTAACTAGCCGAGCGGCGTAACGTCATAAAAATACTATCGGAACGAGCCGCCATGTTCTAAAATACCAACGTTCAGATAACAGTCGCACTTGTCGATAAAACGTCGGAAATTATTGCCGTAGCTGTGCCGTGTCCATTACTAGAGGCGGCTAATGGCGGAGACGGCCGTCACTTCGCCAAATTGGCCGCAATTATTGGACGAGTCAATTTCGAAATAGCCTCGCCGTCAGGTGGACGATGCACTTCACTTTTTCACTACAAAGGCAATATAAAAGCTCGAGTCACGCACTAAACGCCTCGCCTCTCCAAAGAAACAAACAAAAGTGCTAGAACCGCATCGTCACGCACCCACAAAATTATTTTCGCCTCGTAACACGTGTCAAGTTTCAATTTTACTAACGTCGAAATTAACAGTGGGCGTAAACAGATTATTGATATTGAAGACGATAAAAAGTAATCGATGATCGCCGCTTCAAAAAAATATCATCCTATTGTTGAGTGTTTATGGCTTGCCTTGTACATTGCAACTTGACATTTCGTGGTTTTTGCTAAATTAAACTACCAGCTTTCACATAAAAAGTATATAACGACAAAATATTCGCATTAATAATACTTTGAGTAAATTAATTATATTTTAAACAGTTAACCTTTTGTTGATAACTAACTGCAGTGTTAGGCAACAAACTAGGCTTAAATTACCGAAATCATTTATGAAATCTGAAATCATTGAAATGATTATTTTATTTTTTTTGAAAATTCCGAAATATCTATTACCCACTCCTCCGCTAATCTATACCAAAAAAGATTCGTCAAAATTTTCACGCTAAAGCCACCCAACCACCCACTTTCCACAGCCTAGCCTTACTATGTCAGGCTAGTCAGGGCAAATCCGGGAATAGCACCAGCGCGAAAACAATGAATATGGACTTCCGCAAAGTCACGCTTGAATCAATTAACTATGATTATTTAAGTCAACTACTACGGTTGGCCACGACCACAAGAAATACGTTAGATTACCATTTAAAACAACTTGTCAATTTCAATTTTTTGCTTGTGGCAACCCTGTGACAAACAGCTGTTGAAAATTGTCCCGTTCTTTATTTACGATTTTAATTATTTTTACGTGTTATTATTAGCCTATTTCTATTTCATCGCTAAATTACAAAAGTGTACAATTGATAATTATTCGTGAAAACTTATTGTTCAAGTGATTTGGCCATAAATAAACTTGCTCGTTTTCGGTTAGAAAATTTGAATGTTAACCTTGTTTTCTCGGTTTGGAAGTGTTTGCTGCCTTGTGATGTGATTTAAATACATTGGAATACAAGTTTTACTGGATAAAAGTATAGATACAATCACGTAAGTACAAACATTCCAAACTTATAACCTCAACTTGTGTTTGCAGTTCCTTGGTTGTTACTCGGGGTATTCTTCGTATTTATTTGAAGAATACACGTTTTTCTTTCACTATGATGACTCGCAGAGCCTTGTCTCGCCAGGAGGAGTGCAAGCTCCAAAGGGCCTTACAAGAATTAAAGACTTCTAAGGATCTGTGCAACCAGTTGACTTTAGAGAGAGAGGACAATGAAAAGATTTTACTAGATACATTAGACAGTAATAAGAAGTTAAAAAATGAGTTATCTATGTTATACTCTCAATTCTCTTGTGCTATTGAAGAACGGGATAGGTTACAAATAATAATTGATGGGTTCGACCAGTGTGGCACAGAGTATGAACAGGCTCTGAAGCGTACATCTGTCCTAGAGAAGGAGTTGTGTGATGCCCACCAACAAATCACACAGCTGGAAGAGGCGGCCCAATGCTCTGCCACACTGAAAACCCAAAACTTATTTGATGAGTTAATATCAGCTGATAGGGTTCATGGCCAAATCTCTGGTTCATGCTGTGCTACCCCGGCTGAAAAAATTGACTTGACAAATGATGACTCAGTAAGGGTTGCTACAGCATGCACTAGAAATACACTGAGCAAGAAAAAACTTAAAAAATATGTTAGCATAAACAAATACATAAATAAAACTAAAAAACTGTTAAAAAATCAAAAAGGTGCAGTTCACAAGATTAGAAATAAGATACAAAAACTAGAATTATTTGATAAATTAGAAGTATGTACACTGCAACTGCAAAATAGAAAATTAGAGTATGAATCTGACATTCAGCGGCTTCAGACTGAACTAGCCGGTGTTGAAGCATCATTGAGATCAATCACATCTCGCTATGAGAAGTCTCAGGAGGCTATAAAAGAGTACTCACTGGCCATGGATGAGCTACTCAAATTGTCTTATAACAACAAAGAGCGCTATGACTCTTTTGTGGCCAATCACTCATGTGATTGCCAGCGCTCTGAAACTCCAGAGCCGGTGAGTGCTACCAAGTCAGCCTCCCCGCTGAATGTCAGTGTCAGTTCACATAAATTATGTGAAAAAGTACAAAAAACATTTATGTACAGCGATGAAATAGGAATAAATATGGGCCAACTATTAAATACAAGATTGGGACACTCCGTTATAAATAATTGTTTGCCTGGATCAAACCTGCATGATATTATGCGCTTATTAACAAAATGTAAATTCAACAATAATTCAAATATAGTAATCTGGCTTGGAAATAGGGCCAATGTAAACAAATCTGAACTGATTAAATATTTTGAAACTCTTTGCACATTACAAGTAAATAAAATTGTAATGTTTACATTCCCCTACAGTAACAGCTTGTCGCAAGCAGAAAATGAAATTAGATATAAGTTAAATATGACATTGCATACAATATCATGCAATAATAATTTAATACATGTAATTGACTCTAACAATATTGTTGGTAAAAAATATTATTTGACAAAAGGTAGCTATTATCTATCGAATTTTGACAAACGACAGGTAGCTGTTTCGCTATCTTATTATTTTAGTATAACAGCCAAAAACTTGGCTACTAAAACAACTGCTTCTATTGAGCAGCAAAATGACATTCCAAACATGACTCTGGAACTTTATCCAAGTCATTTAAATTAAATTTTAAGACAACAGAGAGAAAATTCTCTAGCATTCAAATGAATGATAATAATAACAACACAAAAAACAGTCAAACTAATACAAAAATAATAAAATCAAATTTAAAATCCTCTAGCTTTCAAAAGTCAAATAATAGTGATAATACAAAAAAGAGTCAAACTAAGAAAAAAATAATAAAATCAAATGTAAATCATACTAATCTGGTGCACCAGAATTTCGAAGGTTTACGCGGTAAAGAATTACAGCTGGACTTATACATGACCTCGAATAATATAGACATTGTATGTATTACTGAACACTGGCTGCAAAGCCATGAGGTTATGTTTAACTTCAGTGGTCACCAGGTTGGTAGTGCTTTCTGCAGAGTTAATTGTATCCGAGGTGGCTCACTAATTTTAATAAACAAGAAAATTAAATTTAAAGAACGCAAAGATATTGTCCACCACTCTGTACAAAGACACATTGAAATTGCATGCGTAGAGTTGGAGCAGTTCATCGTTGTAAGCGTTTATAGCCCGCCTTCTGCCACATTTAATATTTTTGAAAAAGCTATGGAAGAAGTTTTGTATAAAATATGTAAATCTAAGAAACAAATTATAGTATGTGGCGATTTTAATGTAAATCTGTTAGAAAGAGACTCCTCAAGTACCAGATTAATTAGTTTATTTAAATCATTTAATCTAGAACCATCTTTTATGGAACCGACAAGAATCACAGCTACTACTGCCACTTGTATAGATAACATTTTTACAAATGTAAATGTAATATATAAAAGTACCATAAGTTTTGTTCAATCAGACCATCTTGGTCAGTTAATTAAAATTAAAACAAAACCAAGACAAAATGTAAGAAGAAAAATTACTTATGTACCAATGACCATTGATCGATTGGAGAAATTTAAATCAAAACTCATAAATACTTTACCAAACCTTATTTATAATAATGATAATCTAAATTCCTTATACAATACATTTTTCAATGAATTTAACAAGCAATTTAATGCAATATATACATCCAAATCGATTATGGTTACAGAAGGTTTAACTTTTTGTGAGTGGGCAACAGCAGGAATTCATAAAAGCAGACAAACTTTATATGAACTTTATGATGAAAAACAATATAATTTTAGTGAAGAGTTTAAAGATAAAGTTAAGAAATATTCAAAAGTTTTTAAAAATGTTTGCCGCACAGCAAAATCATTGTTTATAAGTAATAAAATAAAAAACAGCCAAGATAAAATAAAGGCAACTTGGAGTGTGATTAATAGTGAGACTGGAAAAGTCAAAGATCACTGTAATACATACCATCTTAAAATTGGTGATTCCATCATTAACCAAGATGATGAGGTAGCCAAAGCATTTGAAGCATTTTTCACTGACATTCCAGTCTCTACTACTAAATCCTTGAAGTCATCCCACATAATCGCGGAGTCCTTGTTAAAAGATAATTTACCAGAATGTAACATTCAATTCACTTTCGATTATGTGGATAAACAAGATATCATAAAAGCCTTTAAATTAATCAATGTCAAAAAAACCAAAGACCTCTGGGGGATTTCCGTTAGCGTTGTAAAACCATTGATTGACATCATTGCACCTGACCTAGCTTTAATATTCAACCAATGCATTGATAGTGGTATGTTTCCGGATTTAATGAAACATAGTAAAATATCACCCCTTTTCAAATCAGGTAGTCATTCTGACCCCAGCAATTTTAGACCTATATCAGTCTTACCAACGTTTAGTAAAATATTCGAAAAGCTAATCCTCATACAACTTCAAAGACATTTTGATCAAAATAACCTACTTGACAACAAACAATTTGGGTTCACAAGAGGTCGCTCAACCACTGATGCCGGTGTTGAGCTAATATCACATATTTTTAATTCTTGGGAAAAATCTCATGATGCGCTTGGTATTTTTTGTGATCTATCAAAAGCATTTGATTGCGTTCATCATGAAACATTAATAAGGAAACTCCACCACTATGGTGTTAAGGGTGTTGCTCTTAACCTTCTCACTTCTTACTTAAGTGACAGAATACAAAGAGTTGACGTAAATGGAAAATGTTCTCCGGGGTCGTTGGTAACAATGGGTGTGCCACAGGGATCAATACTAGGTCCATTTCTCTTTTTAATTTATATAAATGATTTACCTAAAATAGTTAAAAATGACCATGAGATTGTACTGTTTGCAGATGACACTTCACTTTTATTCAAGTTGAAAAGACAACAGGTTAACCTTGATGAAGTAAACAATGCTATCTCTATGGTTGTAGAATGGTTCAATGTGAACAATTTATTACTTAACGAGAAAAAAACTAAATGTATACGATTTATTTTACCAAATGTTAAAGAAGTAAAATGCAAAGTCACAATAAAAGACGAACAAATAAATCTCGTGGACACCACTACATTTTTAGGCATAACCTTAGATAATAAGCTTCAATGGGGTCCGCACATAGATGGATTGTCGAAGAGACTTAGTTCTGCAGCATACGCAGTCAAAAAAATACGTCTATACACGGACGTAGATACTGCTAGGCTAGTCTACTTCAGCTACTTTCACAGCATCATGTCTTATGGCATTCTGTTGTGGGGGAGTGCTGCAGATATTAACACCGTGTTTGTGCTGCAGAAGAGGGCTGTTCGAGCAATTTATTGTATGGGTCCCAGGGAGTCACTTAAAAATAAGTTTAAAGAAATATTTATAATGACTATGCCTTGCCAGTTTATCTATGAAAATCTAATGTATGTTCGAAAAAATATTAAACTATTTAAGAAAAAAAGTGATAATCACAATGTAAATACCAGAAACAAAGATAAACTCGCTGTTCCCACAATTAGGCTTAAGAAAGTTAGTAAATCATTTATAGGGCAATGTGTACGCTTCTACAACAAAGTCCCAGGCGAATTGCAAAACTTATCAATCAACAAATTTAAGAAATCAATTAAACGTCATCTCTATAAAAAAGCGTATTATAAAATATCAGATTACTTGGATGACAAAAACGCCTGGGACTGAATATGCTCCAACTCCGTTATTATTAAATCATAAAAATATTGTAACAAATAATAATCATAACTATCATTGACGTGTCAAAGTGATCAAGAATATGCTCCAATTCAGTTATTATTATATACATAAAGAATACTTGTAAAAATTAGATAACATTTGTAATAATTGCTTAGGTACATAAAAAAATTTATAAAAAAAAAATTACAAACAAAAAGTGTGTCACCGAAAAGAGTGTTAGGCCCCAAACCGTGTTTGTTGCCCTGGTTCTTCACGGTCTTGGTCGCGAAGGAACAGGAGTAGAATCACCTAGCTCTTAAGACGTTTCAAAGTGGTACACTTGTGATCTTATTGAATAAACGAATTTGACTTTTGACTTTTGACTTTTGACAATTTAAATTCTCCAACTGCTATTCCGTAAAACCTTCTTAGACGTCATTAAAAGCTCACTCGTCATTCCTTAAGTTAAAACGTGTAGATATAAACTTTTTGTTCGGCTGGTCCGGCCGTACGAGTTTTGACAAAAAGCATGGTTCATCAATCAGAGATGGTTTTATTGGTTCACAATGGACTTCGGTGCAATCGCCGCGTGAATCTGCTTTCTTGGAACACCTCGCTATTTCTCAAAGCTCAAATGAGGCCAATTTACAAAACTTCGGATTTGATACTATCTCTATCAAAAAAATGGTCTATTGATGTTTGATATGTTGATAATGTTATTTCAGATCTTTTTTTAAAACATACAGTAATTTTAAATAAAGTTGTTTAAGTAAGTAAATAATAATGTCACATTTTTCACCACAGTTGCAACCCTCTAATAGTTCACTAATCATAGGTTTGACACCCCTCTCTCTTTACTAACGAGTACACAAACGACCATAACTTACACCACGCGTTCTAATGCTATATTTGCAAGTGAATTCCTAATCATTGGTTGATAAAACGCGCAGTGGATTGAAAACAGAAATGATTGCGAATTGTGGTTTGAACTCTGTGTAAAGGTAAAGCTAATGCAGGATTGCGGGAAGAAAGGAGGTAATTACAGCAAATGCTACATTTGTGTTGACAATAGTGAACTGTACCTATGTATTTTTCAAGCGAAAGTTGAATAGAAATCTTCGGCTATTTAAGGAATTTTAAAGATAAATGTGATATAACTTAGGGTAAAAGCGGGTATCCCCGGTCAGGTGACAATGCCGGTCACCTCATTATCTTCCAAAATATAGCGTATATTCTCACATACGCATACATAGAGGGTGGCGTGAGTATTCCCTGCGCCAACGCCTTTGCCCCCGCTCAGTTCCGAGCACGCGTTTGGGAGTACCATACGTTAGTATGTTTCGCGAAGTATCGTTGTAACTTTTTGGTCGCGGAACATAAGAGGTGAGTATTTTGATTCTCATGTTTCATTTATTTTCAGTAGTGATTATAGCCAAGTAGCTATTTATCTACCCATGTAATCACAAGATTCGAGCACTTTGCACCAGGTTTTCGTTAAAAATGTATTTAATCTGATAAGTATACGTGCGGCTAATGCCGGTCATGCTGACCGGTATTTCCCGCAAGTTAATTTTGCAAGTATCTAGATGATATTTTTGACTTTTTTATCTTTTGTACCTAATATTATTATTACCCGACTGCACGCAGAAAGGATGGTTATATTTTTCGAGTGTACAAACAAATGTATTTAAGTAAGTATTTTCTTAGGTATGTATACATAAATGTCTATTTCTTTGTGCCGCTCTGTAGAGCGTACTGTAGGCTGTAGCCTAAACAGTTCAATTTATTTTAACGTATTGAGGTGTCATTAGATTTGGCTTCGTTGTGGGAGTGCTTTTAATAGTGTTATTTAGGTTATAAAAATACGTCAAATTTTGTTATGTTAGGTTTTTCGTTTAAATTAATAATTTTTGCTTGTTTTCTTTTACAGGATATCGTGAATTAAAGTAATACTTAAGTCTCGAAGGGGAAATGGAGCCATAAAGCACCAAAGTGTGCGATTTGTGTCGCTAAAAACCTTGACCGGCATTGCCAACCTACTGACCGGTATTACCCGCCATGTCGGGCAATGGCGGTCAAAGCCATTTTATTTTGAAAGTGTTTTTTTTTGCCAAAATTTGAATATTTCTGATCTTAATGGTTGTGATTATGTTAGAAGAATACCTAAAGCTACCTTTAATAAGAGTTTTTTTAATAAACATCAATTTTTGAATGAATAGTAGTGATTCTTGCTTAAGTGACCGGCAATACCCGTTCTTACCCTAGTAATTCTTTCCTACCTGACCAGGATTATTAATTTTTTTCTAATATAAGTATCTATATTTTGATGTACGAAATGCATATAGATTTTCATATACTTGAACGTTGTAAATTTAATAATTTATTCATGTACTTATCTGAAATACATACATGTCACTATTGTCAACACAAATGTAGCATTTGCTGCAATTACATCCTTCCTTCCCGCAATTGGTTGGAAACGAGTCAGAAAATTCAAATATTGTATCTACATAATCATTTTCTTCCATTAGTATTATCTTCTTGAGACTTGCACTGGAGTGTAAGGATTAGCATACGCGAGAAAAATATGCAATGACAATAATGCTAAAGTTTTAACCGTTCAATAATCGCCGTTCTTTCCCATATAGTGATTTCTGCCAAGCCTTTGTCAACTCATACTTTAGGTACCTGCATACTTGCAATGACTTGTACTCAAACAGCCGCACCTACCAATTAGCTGAGTTTAATTTCCCGCCCACGCCGGTGTCGCCCCCTCACAGGATGCAGCGCAAGTCGGGAGATTTGCATATAGCGGGGTGTGGCGGGAATCCATCATCGCACGCGCAGGGAAGGCAGAACCAGGCTGGAACATTGTTTTTGTCGTAGGCGATAAATCTTGAGGCTATTTTTGATTTGTATCAAAGTTAAAGATAAAAATCTTTTATTTATTAGAACTGCTGGGATCATGTAGGATAGTCATAAGAGCTAGGTGACTCTACTCACGTAGCTTCGAGACTAATTTTTTGTATTAGGCCAACCAACAGCTTTCTTTTCGGTGGTCCATCCTTATATAGCACTTAAAAAAGAATAAATTTAATACCGTCTGAAAATATAGATTGTAAGCCCAAAATGTGTAGACTGTTGGAACTTTGAATTGTTGTCTATTCATGTTGGTCTACTATACTGTCTCAGTTGCTTGGCAAAATCTCTGCTATTTAAGAAAAAAAAAACATCTCTCTTATTTTTTTCAAAACTACTAGGTAGCGATGTGATTTTTGCTAAAATATGAATTCGAAAATATAAATTGTTTATACCTAGTAAGTTTGATATCAGTTCTTCTAACATGCACAGGCTTGATCAATGAGTCTTTCATTGAATATAAACAGAATGAATGGTTACCTTCATGAATGGAACACGTGAAAGAATTGACGTACTTCATACATTATTGCACTTACTACAGCCTCGATCTATTTTATTTTGAATCTTATAGCATACATGATAAGTGCTACAAAATCTTCGATGGATCTTTACTCGGCTTAAGAAGAGTCAGTATTAGGTTAAGAGAAAACGAATCTTGTGGAAGATGATGTAAGGTTTGGTTTAGTTGTTGAATGATTCTGTCGAGTCATCAGATCTATATCGGATAATAGAGATGGTGTTCGATACAGGTACAATGGTGTAAAGGAAATCAATTTAAAGGTTTGTTCGAATACAACAAAAAGTAAGCACAAGTTATTGATTTGGATAAAAACGCTACATGGGTGATTTCTTTTTTTGGAAGATCTTTTTAGTTGCTCAAAGAGTATTATTGTAACTTATTATAAGCTCTTTTGTAGAAAAAGTCATTGTGGTCTAATGAAAACATTTTATCTTTTCAAGTTATTTTCACAAATGATAAAATAATTCTCAGAATATCACTGTAATAAAATTGTTTTTATACATAAATGTTCAAAGTTTTTTTAATAAAGAAGAAAATATTTAAATAACGGTATTTACATTATCTTGCTGATATTTGGTTTGCAATAAAATAGTTACCGTCAAAACGAATGCCGATGTTTATAAATTCTCACATTACAACACGATCACGATATTTTCTGGTATCCCTTGAAGATATTTAAGAGGTTTAGTCAAAGATACGTCGAAATACAATTTAAAACTAGTCAGAATGTAGCAATATCAAAAGACAAACATACTAAATCACAGCAAAAAAAACTTCACTCTTATCACTTAAAAACCATTATAAAGAAGGTACACGGCACGTGGGTATAACCCATTGTGCAACGCCAAGCATTACACCCATGAAAGGTAAAATTAAACATATTGAAATGGGTGTTTATTACTTAAATTAAAGGCTATTACCCATCGATTGGTCGTGCCGTCACATCTTTGTTCTTGGACAATGCGCGTCTTGTGGGGCCGACTTTTTGTCCCGGGACGATGCGAGGACAAAGACTAAAATGAAGGCTACGAACTTTTAGAGTGAGCTCTGTAGCTTACTTGAACTTGGTTTATAAACAAAATTCAAAGTGGTACACTAGTGATCTTATTAAATAAATGAATTTGACTTTTGACTTTTATTTATAAAACCGAGTCTTTCAATATACCAAAATAAATGAAATGAAATTTAAAAAAATAATGAAATAATATGATCTCGACTAGACTGTATCCCGAAAACATCTTTTTAAGATGTCTTAGGGGATAGTCAGAGGTAAGTAAATAATACTTATAAATAAGAGATGATATTTCATGGTACCAGTGGACCAATTAAAATGAAACTTGGAAAAAGTATAGATCGTGGCCTGCAAAAGTACCTATTGAGCTATTTAAAATTATTTGTACCACACGAGCTACATATTTAAATTTTACATGACAAATGACGTACCTAAAATTAAAAAATAAGTAAAAACACAGCAATTTTTTTCACTCAGACATTATTTTAAATTACGTAAATGAAAGTAATAAATTAATACACTCAGTATCATCTCCACTCATCTCGCTGTCAATATCTTCAAAAGACTTACCTACATCCTTCAATGTGATAAAGATCTTCAATTAAAATCTGTCCCTGTTCATCCAAAAGTTTGTGTCCAACATTTATGAAGATTATTATTATAAACTAGCTGCTGCCCGCGACTTCGCGCGCGTGGTACCCGGATAAAAAGTAGCCTATGTTACTCTCCAGCCCTCCAACTATCTCCACACAAAAAATCACGTCAACTCGTTGCTCTGTTTTGACGTGAAAACAGGACAAATAAACAAACAAATAAACACACTTTCACATTTATAATGTGGGTACGGATTGTATTCATTATGAAATCAAGAACTTTACAATAAAGCTAGAATAAAGTATAGATTCAGATTGAATCAATGAATAAAAAGTAATTTAAACTCCCAACTACTATTAGACTAAGAGTTTTTTTTTTGAACCTCTGGAATTACCAGTCGAAATTTATATCTTTTTTTTTGCATTAATAGCTTTTATATTTTAATTAAAAGGCGGGTGAAACCACCGGGTACAGCTAGTAATAGTAACAAAGTAAAATTGAGTATAGCTAAAAATTACTTGGTAGTTTTGTCCAATCTCGCATCACTCGTTCTGTGCCCCGCACAGGCACGAATCAACGCCCCACAGGAACGTGACGACCACAGCAGATATGATTCGGGACGTCTGCTTTCAGCTTGTTTTAGACCTTTTAGCTTACTGATAAGGTTTAGAGTTTTTAATATTTAGGTCACAATTTCGTACAAACTAGAGGTTTAACTGGTGACAGACTTTTTATGCTAACCGAAGGTAAAATATAGCTTATCAAACTTAAAAGCCGGGATCGATAATTATGCGTGGCCCTAGCGGTCACTCATCCAAATTATGATGACTCAAAGTCGCTTCACTTGAACAATCTATCAAGAACGACTTAGCACGTTACACTATGATTGCTTCTAGGTACCTATCTCAAAATGACAAACTAAAAGGCCACTTGTAGAGTTTGCAGCACAACTCAAGCATAAGATATTTGCTTACTTTTTATTGAGAACTATAAAAATAAAGCTCGATGCTTGATTTTTGAACACAATATTTTGTCATAAAAACCATAGTATATTATTGATTGATAGATTAACGGCAAGTTAAAATACTGTCGTTTTACTTACTGTAGTTAAAAGTAGGGCCACGTTAATAGATCACATTTGACACTTCATCAAAATTCAACAACGGAACCTTGTAACCGAGGGCACACAATATTATTTGATTTTTCAAAGCGAGATCTGCACAATTGTTTAACTATTTTCAGTAAAAAATCCAAATTTATTGTTATAAATACAAATACTTAAAAAAATATTTTAAAAAAACAAAAACCCGACTGCGTCAAAACTAAAAAGAAAAAAACAAGCCTGCAAACCTTTTTCTTTTTTTTTATTAATATTGTATTCTATTGTTTGTTTGCTCTGATTTAAATTTTAGCTTTGTTTTTAGTTATATAATTACACACGTCTGTTTCACCTAGCTCTACAGAATGTTTTACATAATAGAGGAAACTTTGTTGGTTTTTGTTAATCTTAGTTTACCTATATTTAAGATTTATTGTACTGTTTGTTTCCCTAACAAAATAAAATAAAATAAAATAAATAAAATAAAGAATTACTCACAGTCGGTACCCATTCATTTTATTACCAATCAAATCTTCCCAATGTTATGGGTCCCGCCCGACTGTGAGTAATTCTTTGCAGGCTTGTTTTTTTCTTTTTAGTTTTGACGCAGTCGGGTTTTTGTTTTTTTAAAATATTTTTTTATTTAACACTTTTTAGTTATGATAAAGTTGATTTTAAAATACCTATTCAACGATACCCCACTTGATATAGAGTGACGATTTTGATTCTTTTAATTTTGACAATATGGCGTCTGGTTGTAGCCCAGGTGAATTTTGATTACTGTCATATCTTTAGTGACACTTCCAAGGTTGAGACAAATCGATTGAGGTAAGAATCATCAAAATCGGTCCACGCGTTTGGCCTCTAGAGTGCCACATAGAAACATCCATAGCGAGAATAATTATTAATCAACTTTAAACCGTTATTTTTCCTAAACTATTACTTAAAATGAAAAATGGTAAAAGAAACATAAAGTTGATTTTGAAATACCTATTCAACGATACCCCACTTGACATGGTGTGACGATTTTGATTTTTTTAATTTTGACATTAAGGCATCTGGTGGTGGCACTGGTGAATTTTGATTACTTTCATGTCTTTAGTGACACTCACAAGGTTAGGACGAATCGATTGACGTTAGAATCATCAAAATCGGTCCACGCGTTTGGCCTCTAGAGTGCCACATAGAAACATCCATAGCGAGAATTATTATTAATCAACTTTAAACCGTTATTTTTCCTAAACTATTACTTAAAATGAAAAATGGTAAAAGAAACATAAAGTTGATTTTGAAATACCTATTCAACGATACCCCACTTGACATGGTGTGACGATTTTGATTTTTTTAATTTTGACATTAAGGCGTCTGGTGGTGGCACTGGTGAATTTTGATTACTGTCATGCCTTATTAACACTCCCAAGGTTCAGACGAATCGATTGACGTAAGAATCATCAAAATCGGTCCACGCGTTTGGCCTCTAGAGTGCCACATAGAAACATCCAAACATACATACATAGACTGATAAACACATTACCCTTCCTTTGCTTTGCGCAGTCGGGTAAAAAAGGCAATTTTACGATTTTTTTTGTTAGGACTGACATTGTCAAATATGATCTATTAAATTGGCCTTGCTATAGGTAAGTATTTGTTATTTTTTGAATATGATAAAAATTGTATGTCAAAACAAATAAAGAATTTTGAAATAGGACGTTTTGTTTTAATATAATTTTCTTTGTATTATAGAAACTAAGATCAATGAACCAAACAAAACCGAGCCACCCAAACCTTTCGCCGGCATGCGCAGACGCACGCCTCGTCGTCTCACGCGAACAAAGACGTTTAATTGTCGGTTATCGGCCGATAAATCCCGCAACCCCTCATTACGGACTTATCGAATATTGTTAATTGAAACTTTGCCCTTTTTGCCTTCCCGTTCCGACTGAGGACGCCGGACAAATTGAAAAAGGATAATGGTCATCGGAATTCGGACATGCCGGAAGTGAAGCAGATAATTAATTATGATTATGGGCTTTTGATTGAATTATAAAAATGTATTCGTTTTATCATTAACGAAAAACGTAGAAGGGCTTGAGCGGATATTGTCTGCATTGCAAATAAAAAAAAAAGAGTTTTAAAAAATCAAACAAAAGAAATGATCCTTCTCCTGTTCGAAAGTTAAAGTTAAGGTATACTGGGCCCCATTTCTTATAATTTACATACGTCAACCATTCGGGCATATTCCAATATATTTCGAAAACACTTTATTTATCAGTATATTGATATGATAGGATTCATCTAGAACACACCCTGCATTTAAATTGTGTAAAACCTCCATCATCAGAGCTGACCATGACCTAGCTCAAGAACTACAAAACCAGGCTCAAATGTATCTTTTAAGTGTATTGCAATAGTTTTCATAGTGATAATATAACATGAACACATCGTTTCTACTGTTTAAGTACCGTAGGTTCGCTCTTACTAAAAAGTGCATTCCCAAGTCATTGACAGTTTACCTCAAGACAATAATACCATCATAAATCCACATCAGCCGTATCAATCACAGATATCATCGGAGCAGCAGGAAAACAACGAAACTCACCCTTATTCAGTTATCACCCAAACATGGACATAATGACATCAGGAAAAACTCCTGCGAATGTTTCCTCTATATTTCTGGAGGGTGACGATTTATGACGATCTGATGATACGATCGAATCAAATAAAGCACGTATAAATCAATGTCCGATTGGAGAGGTGTTTCCGCTTCACAAGATTGTGATACTTTTGGAGTGCAATTCTTACGGACTGGCCGATGGTAATGGATCTGAAATATAATAGAGTTTCATTGTGACTCTCGAGATTGTTTATATGACTTTTAACTTTGTTTTTGTAAAACTGTTAAGTATTGAATTAACCTTTAGTCTGTCGGGATTCCAGACACAATAGAAAATTAATTGTGTCTCGACCAGATCTGTGCTCCGAAAGATAACCAGTTAAATTACTAATAAATTAATTAAGTACTTATTAAAATTATTATCCTCGATTCTACTAACAAACTTTTTCTCAGCAAAACATCAACTATTTATTTTTGTTTCATAATCTACTAATTACTAATGAGGTTAGGTTTCTCTGCTGTGATGACGTTTTCAAACAAATTACCAATGAGGTTTTGCAAATTACTGTCGTTTTGGAGAACAAAATAAAACGCTAGACAATGTTGTTTACAAACAGTTTATTCTTTGCATCAAATCTGATGCTAGCCCCCGATGTTGACTCACGCATAAAGTCCTATTATGTTGTGTAGTCCGCTGACTTTTCCAAGTGAACTTTCCTCTGACAAACTACCACCTCCCTCGTTCAGACATTTCATTTTTTAACAGCTCGCAACCGATCACTGTCAGCTCCCCCTCAATATCGGTCGAAGTGACCGGGGCCACATTTTTTCCCGTCGAAATAAATTAATACAACCGTCTCGGGGCACTTCGGTCGTACACTTGTCAAATTAATTTGTTCTTGCAAGACAATTTGTCTGTCGGGGGTCGAAAAAACTTCGCGTAGATCGCCGATTAGTTACGGCCTTAGTTTGTCAATATTGAAGTTTCGTAATGATCTTTCGGTAATAGGGTAACTTTGGTGACTAGCGCTTATTGCTACCCTTACATTCTGAGGCCACCGGATTATATTAGAAAAATTTTGGAACCAAGAATTTTTTAACCTGTTTGATAATTGTGATGAAGTTATGTAACTAAAAACATACGTTACTATTGGTACTTCTTTGTAAAATAGTAGATTAAATTATTACACAGCTTGTTTTCAACTCACATTATGACAAAAACCTATTTGCAGAAGAATGGAGCACAAAAAAATTGATGTTTGATGGTAATTTAGAAATATAGACAATTAGAGACTGAACTACCACTCAATTACAATTTTGATCAATCCTCTTGTAGAAATAGTGTTGAGTCTGCTAGTTCAACTGACTTCTGGTCCTTGACTGCTCTAGTCCATAAAACCTATGAGTTCATGAAAAAACACCAGAATTCAGTACTCCCAGATTCCATTTCACGGTTTGACCTTAGAGTTCTTATTCATTGGTAAACGAAAGCGCAGGAAGATAACTCCTTAAGCCATTAGCGCGGCTAATTGTAAAGCAGTAGAGACTGCCGAGCTTTACTACCATATCGACTAAAACCTTGTACAGACTATACAGGGTGAATTTTTGAGACGGGGCAGTGAGGGCAGCTTCCTTAACCGTTGTAGCTACAGGAAAACGTTCTAAGGAGACTATCCTTAACTTTTAAAGATATTTCGACCTGCATTCACAGATTTTGAAAAAAAAAAATTACGGCGAGAAAATGGGCAATTTACACGAAAACTTTTTTGATGCCAATCGATCCTGTTTCATAAAAGGATTAAAAGGCTCTTTTGGACCAACTGATTTTAGAGTACTAGAAAAGTCAGAAAACGCTAAAATGTATTTTTGAAACGGAGCAGTAAGGGCTACCTTGACTATGTTTCGGCTATGTTGAAACCGTAGTCACGGGCTACCACGTTTGTGTTGTATTTAAAAGTACTTATGGGTTGTGTCCGCGAGAGTTAAAGAAATAATATTATTTTAGGCATTTTGAGTAGTTCATCTTTGCGTTTTGAAAGTACTGTCTGTGCAGGTCTTCCAACCACGTATTCCGGGAGCAGCAATCGGCACGGAGCGGTTTTATCGACTGTGACCGAGGAGATTGCTGCTTTCAAAAAAGCGCACTTTAATTTTGGCCGCGGTAATGGCACCGTGGACGCCGCCGTGCGTGACGCCCGCCTATTTATTTTATTAGCTATAAAAAGTTTTTGCTTGAGTTTGCTGAGACTGAGACTGATCTGGGGTTTGGTTTAGAGGTAATTAATTTTGGTAATTGTGTAATTAGAGATTCCCTGCAACGTACAATTTTGTAGTCCCGTTCGTTGGCAACAATATAGCTTTTGTTTTGAAGGCGGAAATGAAACGAATTAAGTAATTATAGTAACCTTGGAATGACGTAAATAGTGTTTTGGGCCGTTTGTTTAATACGCTCATTCACGTTCGAAAGTACTCAAAACAAATTGCGGCTGATTCAAAGTCAAAGTCAAAGTCAGAGAGACAATATCCGTTCTCATTAAAGACATTCTGTGCTTAGATAAATAAGCTAACTAATTACTCCACTTTTGCATAACTTTAGGAACTGCCTTGTACCTTTTCTTATGTGACAACTTTATTATTTTTGTAATGTCAAACATGATAAAAAAAACTAACTAAAATCTAGTCTTCAGTAGAGTAAGTCACTAGCTCATAATGACACTGCACCTTTTATGCATCTTTCATATTGTTTTGAAAATTGTTGTTTTAAAGTAAACATAGCACTCTTCTACACACATCAGCTCAAATGTGGTGTCACTACAATGAACACCAACAGTTGCCACTGACAGACGAATCAGACCGCCATATTGCTGTGTGCTCGGCTTTCGCATTTTTAGGACGACTTTGGTATTGAAATGTTGTTTTCTATTGAATATTTTGTTTGTCATCCACAAAACAAAATATTGAAATGTGAGCCGTAGAGATATTTGTGTGGTTTTCTGGTTAGTTTACGACACTTATTTTATTTTATCGCCTTAACATTATTTATGTGCACCTCATTTCCAACATTAGGCAATAAATAATCTTCATTCATTTTCAACATTAGGCAATAATTACCTACTTGACCTAAACTTTGTAGTCATTATTCGAAAACCATTCAAACCATAATCAACACTTTCAAAATTCAGCAGAACTGTATGAATCTCCTTTCTGAATCTTATATCTACTCGTTGAATTTACGTTTGTTCTACTCAACAATATCTAAAGGGGTTGACGGTAAAGTTAATAGAAAATGTCCCCGCGACAGTTGGCCCAAAAGCCAATATCAAAATATTAAAACAGCACACAGCCGCAATCACTACCCCATACTAAACTAATTAGCCACGGGCCGAATCAAGGAAACAATAACCTTGGAAGGGTTCCGCAGCATTTGTGTCAATATTCAACCGCTGAACCCTATATTGTCAGCGGTGGAATTAGTCGGGGATATTGGCTTAGCTATTGTTTTGAGCCGCATAATGTGCCAACTGATACACGGAAAATGGAGCTCCTGAAAGGTACGATTAATAATGACAATAAGAAATACTTTTCTCTTATCGATCGAGCGAGCGAAGCGAGCGAAGATCTTAGTGGTAAGTTGGGCGATTTTGCTTTGTATGTTTGTATGTTTGTATGTTTGTATGTTTGTATGTTTCACGAATTGTTGTTCGAGCATAACTGTCGAACCGTTCATCCAATCTGCATGAAACTTGGTAGGTCAATAGGTTGTGGTAAGGAAATTTACGGTGGAGCATATGAGCTTAATCGATGAAGGGGTTGTGAAGATATTGGGTTCCCAAGGGGGTAAAAAATTATGAAAGTTACACAAATATATTGAGTGGGGTGTCATACGAAAGGGCTTATTTTGTACATTCCAAAATGGTTTTTATTTTTAATCTAGGATGTATAGTTTTTGAAATACGACCAAAGACCAAAAACTACGAAACCAGAGCTGCAAGAGCTCCCGTTTCATAGAGTTTCGATGTCTTCGTAGCTCATTGACTGGTCGGTCTTAAAAAGAGAGTGGCATCGTTGCGGTTTGGTTTGCAATGATTTAGGTTTGCTACTTGATTTATTTTCATGATAAAAAAAATTTTGATAAAAAATTAAAATAATTGGGGTAAAAAAAGTTAAGTAAACAAATATATTGAGTGCGGTGTCAAATGAAAGGTCTTTATTTGTACATTCTAAAATAGTTATTATTTTTATTCTAGGACGTATACTTTTAAAAATACGACGAGAATTCATAAATATGAAATAAATGAAAAATTAGACACGACATTATGTATTGCATGCATGCTAGTATTTTTTACCATGAAGAGCTAGCGCAATAGGCATACCCGGCAGTAGTAGCACTTGAAATTATAGGGGTACCTAGTCAGAAGAAAGTCCAAATGTTGGCCATCTACGGTGCGCGAGATCTCAGTTCGGGGCGAACTACTAGTTAATGATTGAACGACTACTAAACCAACATACTAAACTAGCCACTTTGTTTTAAATAAGCTGCTGTTGGCGGCTTTTCTTATGAAAAAATAAAGTAGGCCTTTACATCTTTAGGTACTAGATGATTTATACAATATCAGGAGGCAGTCTTTGTCTACACTTAATAGGACACTGTAGTGCCTGGGACATTGCTTGAGATGGAGTAGGCTTGCCTAGCACCTACATCATCTTCTCAGCTTAACCGGCCATATCCACAGGAAAGACTGGTCAAAACGTGTGGGGCTGACTAAGCAGCGGGAAGAACCTGTATAAGTTTAAATACCTGGATAAATAATGTAATCAATAGGGTTAATGTAGCTTTAAAGTATTAAAAACATTTTCAGAATCGAAACCGTAGTTCCACAGTTTACCAATTTCAACAAATCATATTTTACTATTCTTAAAATAAGTAGTATCCGATAATAAAGGAACCAAACCCTTTCGTTTTCCAATACAAAAACGTTAAATATGTGATTCGATGACAATACTCATAAAAAATCAAAATCTGACAGTGTGAATAATTTTAATCAGAATTCTTCCCAAGTTTATCCTGCATTCCACAATCTTTACAATTCCACTGGGCTGTGAAAATATCAAAACAAAATAAGAACAATGGCGTCACCGCAAGTGTGGAATCGAAGCGACAGCTTGTTGAAATCAAATTATAAACAAAATGGGGAGAGCTGATGACTCGTCTGACGGATGGAGGGAACGTGAGGAAATGTCCCGACTGTACTTTGAAGATGGACGTTTTTTACCCGACTGCGCAAAGCAAAGGAAGAGTAATGTGTTTATCAGTCTATGTATGTATGTTTGGATGTTTCTATGTGGCATTCTAGAGGCCAAACGCGTGGACCGATTTTGATGATTCTTACGTCAATCGATTCGTCTGAACCTTGGGAGTGTTAATAAGGCATGACAGTAATCAAAGTTCACCAGTACCACCACCAGACGCCTTAATGTCAAAATTAAAAAAATCAAAATCGTCACACCATGTCAAGTGGGGTATCGTTGAATAGGTATTTCAAAATCAACTTTATGTTTCTTTTACCATTTTTCATTTTAAGTAATAGTTTAGGAAAAATAACGGTTTAAAGTTGATTAATAATTATTCTCGCTATGGATGTTTCTATGTGGCACTCTAGAGGCCAAACGCGTGGACCGATTTTGATGATTCTTACGTCAATCGATTTGTCTCAACCTTGGGAGTGTCACTAAAGATATGACAGTAATCAAAATTCACCTGGGCTACAACCAGACGCCATATTGTCAAAATTAAAAGAATCAAAATCGTCACTCTATATCAAGTGGGGTATCGTTGAATAGGTATTTTAAAATCAACTTTATCATAACTAAAAAGTGTTAAAAAAAAAAATATTTTAAAAAAACAAAACCCGACTGCGTCAAAACTAAAAAGAAAAAAACAAGCCTGCAAAGAATTACTCACAGTCGGGACCCATAACATTGGGAAGATTTGATTGGTAATAAAATGAATGGGTACCGACTGTGAGTAATTCTTTGCAGGCTTGTTTTTTTCTTTTTAGTTTTGACGCAGTCGGGTTTTTGTTTTTTTAAAATATTTTTAATAGTTGAAATTAAATAAAAATTAAATGAAATGTGATTACGACTATATCCCCAAGGCGCGATAGACTACTCTCAGATCTTTTTAGGCATTTTAAGATCTTTTGAAGATGTCTAAGAGGGTAGTCAGAGGTACAATGTGGGCGTATTTGGTACATGCCCACATTTTGCAAAAGCTAGCACCAAAAGAACGAAACCAAGGCAAAAGTTAGGTTGCGAGCCCATCGACGCTATTAGAAAGCTCTCATGATGTTTTCCTTCACCGTTAAGAGCTCGTGTTAATGCGCATATAAATTTTTCCGGTTCGAACCTGCGACCTTCGAATCAAAGGTCGAGGCACTAAGCGGCCAACACGGCTCTTTTGCGGTTGTAATCATAATAATATACCTATTATGGATTTTGGAAAAAAGTCTCGATTATTACAGTAAAACTATTTCATTTGGTACTGATTTAAGAAGGGTCATGAAAATGAATTCAAAATTCATAAGTTACTTGCATTGTTATCATTTTTCTTTTATTACTCGCTTCAAATGTCATGTGGATGCGAATTGCAATGCGGTAAACCATTTTATAGTACAAACACCAGAATTACATTAATATAATGTAGCTACACAGTAATTGGCGAAACTTTGAGCCTCACCGCTTTACGCCCTCAACCTGTGGTTTGTAACAACGCGGCCGCAACTCATGTCTCTCATTTATTTACATGTTTTGTTGAATGATTGCTTACTTTCATCGTGGTACTTGTAATAAAAAGTAGCATCCTGCAATTTAAAAAAAAAATTGGTCATGAATGTAGAACTCTAGATAGATCTACAATTCTTTACACATTCAAGATTCTTTGAAGATGTCTAAAAGAGAGTCAGAAGCATATCCGAATACATATTTTGTAGAGTTGGCATTCTAGTAACAGGTAGCAAGCCCGTCGCCGACTATTAGAAAGCTAACTAAGCTTTCCTCACGATGTTTTCATTTAAACTACTGTTTTAGCCATTTTCCATTTGAGTTCGTGTTACGCTTTTTTTAACAAAATATCCAATAATGAATATCCAGAATTATGCCCGGGTTACACGAGGCTAGTTTTTCAAGCTAGGATAGCAAGCTAGTGTTAGTAAGCTAGCAAGCTAGTACTTCTAGCTTCGTGTAGACACAACTAGCTTCATTTCTAAGCTAGTACGCTTACTAGCTTACTAAGTAGTACGCTTACTAGCTTACTAGCTTAGAAATGAAGCTAGTTGTGTCTACACGAAGCTAGAAGTACTAGCTTGCTAGCTTACTAACACTAGCTTGCTATCCTAGCTTGAAAAACTAGCCTCGTGTAACCCGGGCATTAGAGTTTCGAATCTTTATTATGAATATTTGATGAATGGAAAAATACTATTTTCGTTTTGTGTTGTCATTTAGGTTTGTCATTGTCATTGTTAATTTTGGATGACAGGATGGCAGTTTAAATTAGCCCTTCAACATAAGTGCACTTTTAGCACTTAACAAGAGAATTAAGCTACAAACTGCCCTCAACGAGCGTAAATTAAGAATGTCCCTCTTCGTTCTGTAAAATGTGTTCGCATTATAGTTTGGATTAAAGTTAATTCACCGAATCGACTTCACGGATCACCCATATGGTGCGTAGTGCTCATATTGGCACAGTATTTGTCTCTAGCAGTAATGATGCCACACACACCCTTAGTGACCGCTTCTCTCATTTGTTAATTTAAAAATCTATTTACATTATTTTTTCAATGTAAGTCAATTTTAAGTTATCTATCTTGTAAACTGGCCTCCCGCGATACAGGCTTGCCTCGTGCGGGGACCACCAGCAAACCCTCTGTAACCTAAGTTTCTTTGGTAAGTAAATAAATAAATTTGTAGTTGTATTTGTATGATTTTGTTAACAGTCAACATGTATTTGGGCTTGCCTCTGACAAACCCTTTAGTTAGACCTTCAAAGGATCCTGAATCCTAAAAGATCTGCGATAATAATCTACCATGACGTAGGGATATCATCTAAGAATATTTTATACTTAGTTTTTTCCTCGTATATTATAGGTTGATTTTTAGAAATTATGATACGAAACTTAGAAAATGCAACTGATAAGTAATTCTGCACGCATATTTTGTAGCAGAAAAAAAAAGAGTTTTCCTCTGTTTCACACCGTTACACAAAAACTATTACGTTTACTTAGGTTTAGTAGGTTTTATTGATGTGTTTACTACTGATAAACTTAGAAAATATATTTCTTAAATTATGTATACAAAAAAAAATGTTTGTTTGTGCTCTAACAGCTCAACGTTTGAAATATATTCTTTGACTACTGTTAGCTTGTATATTGTGACCAAGCGATACCTACAGTCATAGCCCCCGTATTGGTAAGTTGTATAGAATAGGTGAGGTCTGGAATTATTGGTGGATTAATAATAAATCTGCGGCGTAGTAGGGTTGTTATTTTCGTTCGATGCCAGCGAAATTCGATTAGGAAAAAATATGGCGCATTCGCTCTGTTGCCCTCCATGATTCGTAATATCGGGATCTCTTACTTGTCTCGGTCCTCAAAGGTCAGAAACTTCGTTATTTTTGATTTGCTAGAGAAAATCTCATCAAGATCAATAATAGTCATGGTTGAAGTAGAAAAATTGGATGTTTGGAACCTAGGTACCTAAAATATTTTAGTTTTTAACTCATAGTTAAGAAGCGAAAGAGCAAGATGCTTCAAACGATACCTCATCTGTCGAATTATGAGAAGTAAGTAAGTAGGTACCCATTTTAGAAGTTATGAGGGAACAGATGAACATACATACATACACATACCGGTCAAAAACATAACCCTCCATTTTGCTTCGCTGTAGTCGGGTAAAAATATGGACTTGCAAAAAGTATTGGACGTCTCTCTGACTAATTCCCCTGAACGACAAACTAGTGGCTAAAAACTCCCTTACCAGAGATAGATACGAACGGAACGACTACATAATTATTCTTACACTTGTATACAGCTTATTTGAAAGGTAACATAAAAGGTACCTCATTCATAACTGTTATAGGGTAACCCTTAATTTCTTCCCCAGTCTACTCAATGACCCAGGCATAAGAATCATGACACAACAAGTGTGTGCAAACACTTTCTTTACAGATCCACAAGAAAGAAAGCCTTTATGGAGATAAAAATAAGGTTTCTTTTGCTTTGATTTATTGAGTTGACTTGGTTAATCTTGTATCAGCGAGTTTGAGATGTAGGTACTTGAAAATGCTGACTAGAGTTGTGACGCTTCAAAGGAAAATTGAGTGGATATCTATTTAATGGGTAAGTACCTATTACTTGAAATTGTAGCTAGAAAAAATGTTGAGCTGACAATATTATGGTACATAAGCATAGAATATATTCCTTTTGCGAGTTTGTTGTAAGAGGTATTCTCGTAGTGTAAAAAGGTATGAATTACTTTAATGGATCTTATTCTATTTAGACATTAGGTACCTATTTAAATAAGTATGATTATTTTATTATGTTATTTCATCCGATTTATCATAAAATCTATCACAATATTTGACTCTAATTTAAAATTCACCCATTTTAAAAAGTTAAAAAGGCACAATATAAAATGTAAATCTTTTTTCAGCAAACAAGGACGCATCAAATATTAGAATATACCAATTTGTTTACACTAGGCACTTACAAACCGACATTGAAATGAAAGTAAAATATAATTTTATAATCGGAAGGGGACTTCCAAACGCCACAGTGCAAATAAAACCATGCAGAACAGAACGCTAAATAATATAGAAGGGATGTTCTTATACTGTGGTGTGGGGAATTCAACGTATGGAGCCACAGGGACTATAAGGTATAGAATGATTTTACTAACATTTTCAATGGTTAAAAATGGCTAAAATTAGTTCACATCTGTTGATTTTTTTACAATTGGACTCTTCCTGTTCACAAGTACTTTTTACAATTATTTACTTCTGTAGTTTTTATGTCAGCTTTGCTATTTGATAAAAAATTTCTAATAAAATCTAGATCTAAACGTCACAGACAACCTATAGTATCTAAATTTTGTAGATAATTTATTTTTCACCTCAGCAGCTCGAAATGGCATCCTTTGCTGCGAGAAACCAGTGTGCAAAATGCGATTTTGCACACTGGTTTCAGTGAGGAAAAGTGATTTTAAATTCGAATGTCATCGATTGACACGTGATAGTGCATGGCGGTCAATCGCTAGCCTGTCTATGAAAAAAAAAAAAACAAATAACGCACCTTTTAAAAATAAAATAGCGGGAATTTGTTTCTGTTACGCTAGTTATTTGTTGAAAATTCATAAAACAATAAAGATGAGTGAAACCAGTGGCGAATACACTAATTTATCTCCAGAGAGAAGAGTTGAGACAAAAAGTGATTGTGATGAACAAAGTTCCCTTCCTGAGAAGCACGTAGGTAAGTTCTGAACAAAACAGAAACTTTTAATTTACAAAACTACAATAACTTTTATAATATGTTCTTTTAATTTCTGAAAAAATGCGTTATTTTTAAATAGATTTAAATGAATACCTAATAAGGATTAGTTGCTTCATTATGTACAAAGTTGTATCTTTTATTTGTAGGTTAATGTTCTCGCTGCTGAGGTGAAAAATTTTGTGTGCTACATGAGACCAAAGTTTTTCACATCTCGTGCCTTTGAATTCCTCGCTAGACTCGGGATTCTAACGTAGAATCACTCGCTACGCTCGTGATTCAATTCTTAGAATCCCTCGTTCGCTCGGGATTCAAAATCAGCACTCGAGGGAAACATCAACTTTGCTCTCTTGTTGCACAAATAACTATTATACCTGACATTGAGATCACAACTCATATTTAAAACCAATCCCATACACACTAAAAAGCCTAAAGTTACTGTAATTTAAATATTACAGGCGTTATTTTAAACTTATGAAATATCATCTAAAAACAAACTTTTAGCCATATTTGGCTAGAGTGAAACCTGCACTATTCTTTCATTCGGTTTCCATCCCTTACGGGGTCTCGTGTGGGATGTATCAGGGGACAACCGTGACGAAATTGTGTGCGAGGGGTAGCGTGATGCAACCCTTCCGTATTTGCCGCGATCTGCGGCCGCTGAGGGATGTTTGAGGGGTGGCAGAGGTCTTGGTACTTGGTTGCGCAAATCATTTAGCGGAACCCATTTGATGATTGTCATTGAACATCTGAAGACAAGGTTTTTTAAGTTATATTTATTGGATCTAAAATATGAGAATCAGTGTGATATTCATGCTCATTCCTTTCACACGTACTAACGTACACGTACACAAAACTTCACTTCACAGAACACGGCCACTTATTTCATTGTCAGGAAACAAAAAGGTCCTTTTTCACCTTTATCACAAAAAAAAACTGTTTTTCTATTATGTCGCTCTTGTTCAAAATAACTTTATAACAAACTTGAAATATTCAGCTTCCATTGGTGTTCTAAAGCTAGCAATAAAAATAACAGACAACGGTTACAAAAAGACACTCTTATGGTGGTAAGGCGGTTTTTTTGGTGATAGTACTTACACAAAAACTATTCCACTTTGGTTCATACTTTCAGACTGATTAAAATCAAAACTGAATTTTATTTTTTTAAATTGGTTATTTCACAAATATTAGTAGTATAAATCGATTGTGTTTATTTATGGTCCATGATATGCTTTACCAACAGCATTTCCAGAATCCCAATTCTTAAAAACCCATTTTTTCCAAATATAAAATGAACAGTCAGAATTAAATAAGTTAAATAACTAAATGCAAAATGAAATGATAATTAAAAATATAACTTAGTCAAAATGGTAATGCAAGTATCAAATGACTAAGTCACAGTACAATAAACCCTATAGCAAGCGTGAAATTCTAACAATAAATGCCTTTGTATTGCGGTGGCTTGTTGACTCCTACACCACAGTGCTGGTGATGCTGCATTGTTACTGACAAACTAACAGACAAATACTTTATTATTTTACATATTTTAAACTTTCGCAGTTTAAAAATGTACGTAGATGACATATCAGTCACCGTGGTCACGAGGAGTCTACTCTATAATATTTTAAAAAATATGCATGACAGTTATAAAATAATATCCAGGTTTTTAGACTTTTAAGATCCTATAACGATATACGGCCTTGCTTTTTTTTTTAATTTGAAACACTATAGATTTAGCGTACCGATGGACGTCCACCGACAAGATGGACATACGACCTTGTAAAAACTGCAGGTCGGCGGTGGATGCAGGCCGCTTCCAACCGCAACACATGGACATTTTTGAGGGAGGATGTCCAACAGTGGACGTCCAACGGCTGAGATGATGATGATGATGAAACACGATAGAGAGACACGATATTTAAACGATGAAAAAGAACATTGAAAAAACAATGAGTATTCAACTTAACAGTCATGTGACTTCGAGCTTGCAACGTACTGTACTTTTACAAAATTTGCGCATGTACTAAATAGATATCTTATCATAACTTTTCATAACAGAACATTAAAAAATATCTTCTACACCTTAGAAAAACGGTCAAGATCCTTGTTTCGTTGTATTTTGCATATAAGGTCAAGCGTTAAAAAATGTTAGATCCAATATTAATATAGACTGGCCTTTCCACTTCGACTTGACCGGTTTATTGACTGTGAAAGGGTCATCATTTTAATTCTTTGACAGTTTTCACATTATAAAAAAATTAAAAGTTTGAAATACACAAAATCTGTGTCAGGTCATCTAATAAAGACGACACAAAACTGCAGACAAATAAACCACGAGAAAGTGCATCTATTTAATTATAAAATTTGCTTAAACACCCATTTATATGACTTCGATCAACGATAAATTAAATAAATTGGTCATTTATTTCTCAAAAGATGTAGAAATAAAAAAGTTAACGCAGATCTAGTGAAAGATAAATCTCGTCTAAATGTTTTCGATATTATGCAAAATTAAATTTACGCTTCATTTATTAATATTCATTCATTTTGGGAAATAAAATCATATTTTAACAACTCATAAAGATATTCATAAAGAATAGAAATGTTAATAAATATTTCATAAAAAGAAAACCAAAAGTTTTAATTTATAGTTTTATATTTTTATGTCAGTCTGTTCCGGCTATAACGTCGTTAAGCCATGACGGAAGCTTTCAGCTTATACAATAAAAAAAATGAAAAGTTAAATGTCATCTCGCCTGCGTCACGAGATGTGTGAATAACGAAATTCTATTGGATGTTTAATTTTTTTAATTCATCTCCTCTCGTCTCCGCTTTGGTAGAGTCTCAGCCTTAGAAGCTGATTTCTACAAATAAATGTAAATAAGTTGTATGAGCAAGTGGCCAACTCTGGTGACGGAGTTTTTAGGCCGCCTAAAAATAATGACACTTTGTAGTGTATAATATCACAGACCGGTAATTTATTTATTTATTTATTTATTTATTTATTTATTTGGGAAACAAACAGAACAATGACACTTATACATTAAATAATATAAAGTTGAACATAATCCAATAAAGTTTCCACTATTAAATGATACATACACGTCAAGCAAATGGTGGGACGATAACACACGGGTTGAATTTAAACAAAAAATAAGCTAAACTAAACTAAACATCATCAAAACAAAAATATAAGAACTTACTTGAGAAGATAAAGTTTAAACATTGGGTAAACTACATCGACGGAGTTCCTCGCCTATGGCGAGTTTGAATTTCGATAGAGAGAGGTCAAAAATATCGAGATTAGAAAATAAATCATTATTTACGTTCATGGAACGGTTAACGAAGGTGTTAGATGCATAATTGGTGCGAATAGTAGGTGGCTGAAATAACTGGTTCTTTCTAGAACCAGCTCTAGGACATCTAAATCTAATTTTACTTAACAAATACGGACTATCAATATGGTTGTTTACTAATTTATACAAAAATACCTGATCGCGTTCAATTCTCCTATGCTTTAATGGCTTTAATTGTTCAGGCGTAGGTAAACCGCAAATTGTAGATCTATAATTAAAATGTTTATAGAATTTTCTTTGAACTTTTTCAATTTGGTCAATGTACACCTCATATTTAGGGTTCCAAACAACAGAGGCATACTCCAAAATAGACAATATATTATAATATATATTTGAAGTGCTGTAACAAATGTATTATTATATCGTTGTCAGCAAATACGATCGTGCGCTATAGATTTATACTAAGACCGCTCAATGTCACAGTAAATTTATAGATTAGCATTAGTTTTTAGTGATATTGAATGCCTAGTGAGCACGTCGTCTATTAATACTATGCAGTTTAGAAGTTGTATTGACGAATGACGGACAAGGTGGTAATTTCAGGCTGCCTACCATGAGCTTTATACGCGATCCAGTTTAGGTCCTAAACTGAACTGCTTCGCTTGACGTATGCTATGACGCTGACGAAATATCAGAACCTAAACATGACCTAAACTAAATTGTTAGATAAAGTTTCGTTCACTCAATTCTTACCATGACCGTTTAGTACCTACGCGTTGAGTTGGTTAACTTTTGTGTCAATACTGTCACTTTTAAAACAGGTCATGGTACGAATAGTTTGCGATCCAGATTAGGAACCTAAACTGGATAGCTCCTAAACTGAATTGTTTACTAAGTGGTCATGTACAGCTGCAGGTCATCGTTATTTTGATAGTTTCATCGTTCTCTCTTTTCAATGTCTAGTAAATCGTATGGAGTCGCTTATGGTCGCTGTCTATGTAAATTGGAAAATATTCGTTCGTGAGCTCAAGAATAACTTTTATGCTGGATTTTTACTCAACCAAAGGTGTCCGTAATAGCTTATCTTCCAACAAAACAAAATTTATATCGGAAGTGATGAGATACTCGTAGATGATCATTTTTTTATTTTTCTGTTAATTTTTATTTATTTTAACCATTTTTAGGCTTCCGTAGTTTTATTTCTGTTATTTCTCAGTTTGTTGTTTACTTTAATTAATTATTATTTAAATTTGATTAAGAAAATGGAACAGCAAAAATAATTTTAGACCCAAACCGTGATCGTTACTCAAATTTTTCATAGTACTGGTCGTGAAAGTACAAGTGTAGTATCAACTAGCCCATAAAATATTTCAAAGTGAAACAATGTTACTATTGAAAAAAGGATTATTGACTTGAATCAACTAGCCCATAAATTATTTCAAAGTGAAACAATATTTTCTGTTATAAAATGATTATTGACTTTGATGCATATTGACGAACTCAGTGTTAAGCTCAATGTTGACTTGTGCTAAGGGCCCAGACCAGTTTCCGCTAATAAGGAAACGTAGAAAACTCGTACAATTAATATTAATTTATTACTACGATTAGTTGGTATGCAAATGCATAGCTGGATCAAACTGGTGATTTTCCACTTATCTCATAATCTGACAAAACATTGCAACTCACGGGCTTTCCATATTGAATCATTTGGGAGCTCCAAACTGCTCATGATTATTTGATTTATCTTTGAAAACCCCACATTATGCTGTGATCGGCCAATGGATTTTTGTGTTTATTTATTTAGGTAAGTACGGTTTTTTTCGTATCGTTTTTTGTATGTAAAATGTGTAGGTAAGTAAGCTACGATGCTTCAATACTTATAGACACGCTAAAACAAAAAAGACAACAGTAACCATTAGAAAGTCAAAATGGTCAAAAACTATAATGTACTGATCCACAGGAAACAAGGGAAGGAAGCGTGGTAGACCATCCAGAAGGTGACATAAAAGCCACTGCAGGTGACATGGTCCAGATTGGCTAAAGACAGAGAACAATCGCCACAACTGGAGCAGCCTTTGTCCACAGAGGCACGCAGACAATTTCCTCACGATGTTTTCCATCGGTGTTTAAAGCTCGTGTACTGCTTGCCAGCATACCATAGATGAAGAATTCACGTGTTCAATGGAGAAACTTATTAGTATCAAACAAGAGCTCTGAGATGGCTTGTAAAGACAAGTTTAATGTCTGGATACTAACCGGCTTGTGGAATGAATATCATTTAAGTTTCAATTCAATGTAGTTAAATTATATTCAGTAATTGGTCATGGTTATTCACAACATTGATATTAATTTATAATTCAGTTGTATTAAAATATATAAAATATCACAATTCCAATGAATCGGAATCGTTTGTGAGGGCAAGGCAGCTGAGCCGGGCGGCATCGGCATCTATAATTGCGCGTATCTGCGGGTAGTTACTTATCGAGTTGATGTGACAACTCGATTGATTTTATCGATATCGGTATCGGGTGGAGTGGGCAGGTGGCGGGGTCGGCGACCTCTTCATTATTATCGTTAGGTAATTCAACCGTGGAAAAATGCCCGAGTGTCGTTCCGAAACCGGTTTGCTTCGCAATTTTTTTAAACCCTTTGTGTACATAATAAAGGAAATACGCAAGCTTTTAACGTGCGAAATAAAAAAGTTCGGTGTTTATTCACTTATTTTTACCACCAGTACTCAAAGCTAGTAACTTTTTAAAATAGTCTCGTTAAATATAATAATGGTGTATAAAATCACACCTGTTTTTCAAAGGTGTAGGTCAATCAAGGATATCCGTTTACTACGAGCCTCATAATTTGCAAAAGTCATTCTCGCAACATTTCATGGTATTTAGCTAATTTAAATGACAAAATACAATGCGAATTCTCATCGAAAATTAACATTAATGTCTCATTTAAGTCTCGAAGATTTCAAGGCTCAAGAATGTTTCCAAATAAGTCAGCGAATTTCTCCCGGCGTTCGAGGTGATTAATCAGCGTTGGCAACACTTCATCGTGCGATTATAAGCTTTTAAATATAGGCGAGGGTGCAACTCAGGTCAATATAAATTAGCTGGTGATGAAAATGCCTGGATAGTGATGTGCTTGGTCGATGACTGCAGCGATGCGCGTCATCGATGATAAATTAAAAGGGAAAAAAGTATGATGATAGATAAGAAATATATCTACGTATTTTCATTAATTACTAGT
The DNA here is from genome assembly GCA_958496255.1 of Camptogramma bilineatum. Classification (NCBI taxonomy): domain Eukaryota; kingdom Metazoa; phylum Arthropoda; class Insecta; order Lepidoptera; family Geometridae; genus Camptogramma; species Camptogramma bilineatum. The sequence continues at coordinate 17,433,729 of OY292455.1, forward strand.
TAATTCACAGTAATGTTGTTTTTCATTATAATACATTAATTAGTTGGTTTCTAAAAGTGCACACTAAACAATTACCTACTGGTATGATCTTTTCAGTTAAAACTCACTTAGACTTATTACATAATTAACACAAAATTGTGTACAATAACACATTTCGACAAGGTCTTTCTATAATATAGATATTTTCAGAGGACATCAGGATTTCGATTCTACTAACAAACTTGTTATCAACCAAAGCATAAACGTCAACGATTACCTTAGATTTCGTTTTGTTTCCTAATCTACTAATGACCAATGAGGTTAGGTTAGTCTGTTTTCATGACGTTTTCAAACAAATTGTGTAGGTACTGTCAGAATGGTGAACGAAACAAAACGCAGCGGTAATGATACCAGACGGTTGACGTTGTAAATTAGTAGTATTGGGGCCCTGGGCAGTTGTTACAATATCTTTTTTTTTTTTCTCAAAGCAAATGTTTTTTTTTATGACAGATTGCGACTAAGCACATCACTATGAACCCTTTCCCCAGCGCCGCCCGGGGCGCAGCGGAACAGTTAACTAAATTAAACCGAGTGTGAACACTGTAGGGTTAACTATTCCATTTCATTTATTGCGCACAACTCTACCCCTTTAGTTAATGAAGATATTGGACTATTAGCGTACGTCATTTTTTAAGATATATTTGCCGGGAGCTTTTTAATTTTTAAATAAAATTTTCAATTATACATAGGTACCTAGACATAGAAAGACGAGGAAGGGGAAGACTAAGAATTAATTACATGAGTCAGATTAAGAAGGTCGCTGTCATGTCGTATAAAGAAATAAAAGAAATTGCATTGAAAAGAGATAAGTACTTAGATGGAAAGAATTGCATCGTTGCACCGAAAAGAGCGGAGCTATTGAATTTAAATAATAAATCTAGACAAGATTAACGATATGACAAATTATTTAAAGAGTAAGAAAGAAGTAAAGAAAGTCAAGTAAAGAAGATGACGGTTGTTACAGAGAAATTGTAAAATAATGTACATATGTAGCTGACCTCATGTAATGGACAAAGAAAAAAAGGACGAGAAAATAAATTAAGATATTATTGAAACACTATATTTTGATGGAACGTTAATATCGTTAGGTAATTCAACCGTGGAAAAAGTTGTGTTTTTAAAACGTGATATTAAACAATTTGCTTTTATAATTGCATGTAAAAACTAAAATAAACACTTAGAAAACAATTTGCGACAGACGAAAGGTGTATTAGTTGGTATAAGCAAGGGCATTATTTAACACCCGCATATATCCATCTGCTTCCACAGGGAAATAAGTGATAAGTGACTGACTTGATAACCCATTATGTTTCTAGTGATTATCTTTTTATAGGACTTGCCACTTAAATCATTATGTTTTGGACTTTAGTGTGATTGGAATAAGAGCGGTCTAATAAGTTTATTAAGTGACCAACAGAATCAACCCGCTGGTGTACTTAGTCTTTTATATTTTTTTTAATTAACCTATACCATGCAACTACTGGCCAAAGGTCTCTCCTAATTCCCTCCAATGCTCGATAACCCGTCACTTCCCACCATCTTTTTCGAAAGGTAAAGGTTTCCTCGGCCTGCCCCTGCTGCGTCGCCAATCTGCAGGCACCCATTGTGTGACCACTTTTGCCCACCGGTCCGTACCCCATACGACTGACATACCCTGTCCAACTCCATTTCAACTTGACGGTTTTGTCTCCGACGTCTGCGATCCCTTTCTTTTCACGGTTGTTTTCTGATTGTTTGTTTCAAGTTTGTATTGCTTGCGGATTCTGTCAGACTTCTTCACCCCTAGCACGCTACGCTCCATAGCTCTTAGGCAGAACTTAAATTTGGATCTTTGAGACTCGGTTAATTATCACGTTTGCGCATGATAGGCAGAATGCACATGTAAATGAGTTTTCGCTTTAGTGACATTGGAAGGGTGCCCATCTTCATCAACTCTTTCCTGGAGAAATAGCTTCTCCAGACATTGTCGATGCGGCGATCGATCTTTTTTCCCTGCTTGTTGTCGAAAGAAGCTAGCTGGCATTGACGTAGTGCAATTCTTGCTCGGCATCCCCGATCTTACGTTTGGTGCTGTTGGATTTAATTAAATAAATTATTATAAGTGACCCCGCAAGCTAGGCGCCTAGTCGCCGCTTCTAGTAACTAAATAAGCCACGTAACGTTTGTAGCTTATTCACTGTTAACATTTATTAACCAAATACAAAAAGATAGTAGAAAGATAAAGATAGTAGCTTAATAAAATAACCCTTCAATGATTTAAGCCTGAAGCTGAATGTTTTATTAATGTTACAGAAATACCTGAACGATGCCGTCCATTATAGTGCTCATCGGAATTGGTAATGCGGCAGGCTCGCGGGTTTGCAACGTTTTTGCACATTGTGACGTTCAGTTTTCGGGAAACATGACCTGTGACGTCACATAAGCTGGGCGGTAAGCGGAGCGAGCCACGTATTCTGTGCTACTTACAAATAGTCCAAAGTCTTTCTTTATAATAGGAAAATCATTTTAAATTACGGAGATGTAAAACATAAGATTTACTAACGAAAAAAAATTAATAATAGTTTGGTTTTTTGCTGAAATTAAATGTCTGATGCTAAATTAATACTTACAGATAGACGTATATTTTGGATGTCAGCTCTGCTTTATGCGTTGTAGGCCGTGGGTTTGATTCCCTAAGACTAACATTTGTGTAATGAACTATGATGTTTATTCTGTGTCTGGTTGTTATAAAGCATATTAGGATGTATTGGCAAAATATATAAATATTGGTATCAGTTATCTGGTTCCCATAGTACAAGCTTTGCTTAGTTTGGGGCTGAACGGCACTGTGTGAAAATATATCCATGATTTTTTTATGGTCTCACCAATCATCGCTTCGCTCATCGTGTTGTTCGTGCCAGCTCTAAAAATCAAATCCTGGCCGCATCGTGAATAGCATTGACAGCTATTGACGGGCGTGCGTAAATGGCTCTGTTTTGTGATACGTCATTTTGTTTATATATTTGCATAAATACATAAAACATGTCAATAGTGCGAATGCGAATCCCACGTTTTAATTATTTGCTGTTTTGGCTACCAATTCTAATTTGGTATCGTTTTTAATTGATTGACGTAGATTGGCTATTCGAACTGAAACATCTATGTAACTTTAAATTAATGTTTGTATGTTTGTCCTCTATGCATTCATAACCCATTGAACATAATGTGATGAAACTTTAGCAGGGTCATTAGAGGCCCCCCCGAGAGTGTTTCTGGCTCAAAAATAAAAACTGAGGTGGCACGATGTTCGCCGGTCAGCTACTTAGTAGGTATTGATAAAAATCCTTGACTGAATTAAAAATAAACAAAACAAGAACATAAACCAAAGTTCAGTATTAGTACCTATTTCACTATTTGTCTAGTATCTTGTCCGCGTTCTGTCCGCAAGCTGCGTGGGACACTCCTGCGTCTGACACAATTCCTGCGCGCGAATGCAAGGAGTAGTCGTTCGAAGGTCGTCACGACCAGACGCGATCACCTTCTAGCTGATAGCTTGATTTGTAGCTGTTATTGTTTGTTTCGATCCTTGGGATTGACGAATTGTTATACCTATATTTGTTGTAATGATAATTATTATTACGGGATTTTATCGCGTACCTTTTTACTTTACCTTTACCGTACCTTTTTAAAGGTAGGTACCTACGCGATAAAATCATTATGTTAACAAATCGCGAATGTTCAACAAGTCAATTTGTTTTAATTTTTATAGTGTTAAACCACACTTTGGTATTATTTCATTAGAAATGAAAAATCTTACCAAAATTTTCAATTCCGACGGGATTCGAACCCGCAATGATATAAACGATCCTCCTTAAGCCGGAGTGCCTTACCATTCGGCCACGGAATCCTTATTACGTCAGGTTGAAAATCTTGATAAGCTCTTATTGATCGATTTAAGCATCGATTAGCGCCATCTACAGAGTAACTACTAAGTTAACTCACTGCTCATTGCCCGAAGTTACATTCAGGATCAAATGACGAGAGATGTCGCTTTTGCTAATTCTATAAGTTTTAATTTTTATAGTGTTAAACCACACTTTGGTATTATTTCATTAGAAATGAAAAATCTTACCGTGGCCGAATGGTAAGGCACTCCGGCTTAAGGAGGATCGTTTATATCATTGCGGGTTCGAATCCCGTCGGAATTGAAAATTTTGGTAAGATTTTTCATTTCTAATGAAGTCAATTTGTTGTTTGTTTATAATTTTTTTGTTATTTATAATCTGTTATAATGATTTTATTAATCGATGTTTTTCTGCTAGCATTAAGTATCGTTTTTTTTTACAAAAACTTTATTCAAATCTGATTCCAAGCACTTAAAAATTACTCCCACTTGACATTTTTTTATATTAGTTTAATTGGAATTTAACTTTTTATTGTTATAAAATAGGGTTTTATATATAGGTACTTACCTTTAATTTAATAAACATGAATTGATCTAGTTATGTAGTTAGCGTGAAAGGTTATTTTAAAAATATTACTATTAAATTGTTTAATCAAAGTATAAAACTGTTATTGTTTTAGATTGAAATCATCAGCAAAACAATTAACTTATTAAAAATATTGTTAAAAGTAACTTTAAGTCATTTAATTAATTTTAATTACATTTAAAACGCACCTGAGTTGTAAAAGGAAATAATAAGTTTGTACGGCTTAGTGGCCATCTTTGATTCCAAAGATTTTGGTCATGGCGTAACAACTGTTCAACATGCCCTCCGAAACACGAAAGCGCTCAGTTTTCTTTGTCAGTCACCCAACTATTTTGTTCAGAATATTGCTTAGGCTTGTTTCACTCTTCAGCGTGTCGCCGGTCGCATCCGCGAATTGACCATTCACAGCACAGATAAATTAATTTTGACCATCCACAGCACAGAGAAATGTGCTGTGGATGGTCACGCTGAAGAGTGAAACAAGCCTTAGCGACGATCTATCAAGTACCACTACGCAAGTACAGAACACTTCGGAGTGGTATTTATTAATTTTGTACGTAAATACGAGTACTTACATCTATTCTGCAGTAGGCTTGCTCCTTGTAATGGAAGTCATGTAACTGTCATACAAAGTGCACAGTCACATGTATATGATCACTAAGACTTTGGATGTGGCAATTGCTACAGCTTAGTTAGAACATTAACTTACTTACTTATATGACTTTATGTAAGTACAGGAAATTATAAATGAAGTGGTCAGTATTTAGGATAAATAATTACGTGTGTTTGAAAAGAGTTTTATAATAAACTACGCTTCACTGTTATCACTGAAGCGTAAAAGCGTGCTATTACTGTAACATTAACAAGCAAATTTTATTTAACACACGGGAATTACTCACGTAAAAATATCGTCGATTTAGATACCGACAATGTTTCGATTCATACGGAGAATCTTCATCTGGGTAAGGAGGGAGTTGCGGCAAGGTTACTCCTCGCGCGAGCGTCTCACACTCAGTCTCATTGTGAGACGCGACCGCGAGCATTCATTTCAGCATTCATTTCAGCATTTCATTTAGCGTGGTAACGCTGTCAGCGACTTATCTTAGGTATGCTTTTGAGAGGGTTTTTGATTAGCTATAGATCTAGTGTTTTTGTAAAGTGATAATAATATGTTGTAGTGTAAACTTATATGATTCGTTAGTGACCAAAATTACTATTTTCAACCAATCTAGATTACAAAAAAATAGAAATCTATAGAATAGAAATCTAGAAAAAAATAGAAGCTTAAAAATCTACCTTTATTTTTATTGGTCACGAGTAGTGTCTACACGTGACATCGGTGACTGCAAATGTCATTCGAAACGTCGAGGTAAATAAAAAAAATTATAACGTGATTAAGTCCTGATAATAATCAAAAACTGTTCAAGTGGCGAAAGTTTAAAATAATATAATATAATCATAATCTACCTTTATGTATTGTAGACAAGTTGCAGTCACCTGCTTCAAAACTGTTTTTTACAAATACTTACCACAATTTTTATTTTTTATAGTGTTAAACCACACTTTGGTATTATTTCATTGAAAATGAAAAATCTCATCAAAATTTTCAATTCCGACGGGATTCGAACCCGCAATGATACAAGCGATCCTCCTTAAGCCGTAATTTAGCTCCTTAGTAAGGTATTAAGCTCTTAACTCGGAATTGAAAATTTTGATAATATTTTTCATTTTCAATGAAACTTAGGTACCACATCCAAAATGAATCCAGCCCACTGCTATAACAGCTAAAGGTTAATAGAAAGTGGGTAAAACAATACGCGCACGTACTGACGGATTGTCACAAAGGCTATTGTGTCGATTGAGTCACCGGCGGCCCACGCGACGCATTTTGGAGAAAATCAATCGGTTGTTTTGCAGCAACAATTATACAAGGCGGTGAATGGAAACTGAGAATGGACAGAAATGTACATTTAAACTATAAAGTTAAAAAAAACTCTTGTCTTCTTCTTCTTCTTTTTCTTCCTGTCCTTATCCCACGGTGTGGGGTCAGCAATGTATTCGTATATTCGTAATTTTTTTTACGAGGTGATCAGAATCTGGGTACCTAAAGTAGCCACTTTTGATGAAATAAAGAAATAAAGATATTATTATTATACTAGTAGTTCGCCCCGAACTGAGATCTCGCGCACTTTTACACTTTACATTTGGACTTTCTTCTGACTACCCCTATAATTTCAAGTGCTACTACTGCCGAGTATGCCTATTGCGCTAGCTCTTCATGGTAAAAAATACTAGCATGCATGCAATACAATAATGTCGTGTCTAATTTTTCATTTAGGTACTTATTTCATATTTATGAATTCTCGTCGTATTTCTAAAGTATACGTCCTAGAATGAAAATAATAACTATTTTGGAATGTACAAATTAAGACCTTTCATTTGACACCCCACTCAATATATTTGTTTATTTAACTTTTTTTACCCCAATTATTTTCATTCTTTATCAAAAATTTTTTTATCATGAAAATAAATCAAGTAGCATCTAAAATCATTGCAAACCAAACCGCAACGATGCCACTCTCTTTTTAAGACCGACCAGTCAATGAGCTACGAAGACATCGAAACTCTATGAAACGGGAGCTCTTGCAGCTCTGGTTTCGTAGTTTTTGTTCTTTGGTCGTATTTCAAAAACTATACATCCTAGATTAAAAATAAAAACCATTTTGGAATGTACAAAATAAGCCCTTTCGTATGACACCCCACTCAATATATTTGGGTAACTTTGAAAAAAATTTACCCCCTCGGGAACCCCATATCTTTACAACCCCTTCATCGATTACGCTCATACGCTCCACAGCAAATTTCCATAGCACTACCTATTGACCTATCAAGTTTCATACAGATTGGATTAGCGGTTCGATAGTTATGCGAGAACATAAAAATGAAACATACAAACATACAAACATACAAACATACAAACATACAAACATACAAACATACAAACATACAAAGCAAAATCGCCTAACTTGCCACTAAGATCTTCGCTCGCTTCGCTCGCTCGATCGATTATTATTATTATTAATATGCTTCATCAATGCTTCAGCTATGAACCATATTTTAAAACACCTTTTTTGACAGTTCTCTATAGAATCCATCTGTCAAAAAAGGAGTTTTAAAATATGCTTCATATATGAAGCATATATGAAGCATTTATGAAACATCTGATGTTTCATCAAAAGTGGCTACTTTAGACCCCCAGATCTGAATTTTGACAGTAGCTATATACATCACTAATACTGATATATTTAGCTATAGTATATAGAATAAATACACGGTGCTTTTGTGGCCACTTTAAACCTAAAGCCTATATTTACTCTAGTTATTTACTTATATTAATCTTCTTAAAGCTTAATTGAAACTTACTCGTTTGAACTCAAATTTTAAATTAGTTTATCATCTAGCATATTTCAATTAAATTTTCTATTACATTTTTCTTTCCAGATATATCAATTCAATTGTACTGTGTACTCAAGTGCAAACACATTATCGCCATCAATCAAATACTTTTTAATCAAAGTGTATCGACCTCTATCGTGTAGTATCGGTAGCCGTCATACGTCAATCAATAAACAAAACACTCATTAAACAAAAGTAACATCTAATTTCAACCTTATTGTCTTTGCTGTAAGCTCGAAATTGTGTGTCATGGTGTTGGTCAGTAAATGATAGATATCCATCACGCTATCGCAGATTGAATCGCCATTAGAGTGATCTATGTGGTCTATTGTCTTACAACGCTCGGCTGAGCTCAGTAAATATGAAGTTTCAACTGATTTTTGCCATTTATTACATGCTTTATTTGCTTGACGAAACCATAAATTTATTAGGTTTCTAAGATACTTACCATAATATTTTACACAAATCAGAAATATGCTCTGTATATTTATTACATTATATTCACCATTCCTTATGAAGCGTTTGTGATAATTTACCTTTTTAATAAAAATACATTTGATATATTTTTATCTATTTTAACAATTTGATCAATTTAATTTATATGTAGGTACTCTCTGCGCTTATACTTTCTCAATCAATTTTTGTCATAAATTAAATAAAACACTGTAACTCCGCTATAACTCCTTTTAATACCAAAAAGCATTCAATTTCATTCTTACGTTCATAACATACCTTCAACAGACATAATTGTTTTCAACATAAGCGCTGCCCGTGCCTCATAATATTGTGCTTCATAATGTGCGCTTACGCCTGTCAGTCACGACTGTCAGACTCGACTGTCAGTTGACCGCTGGCTACTCGCTACTGTATAATAGTTTTAGATGAGTATTTGATGCTTTCATTTTGAAAGAGCTACTTTGTACACTGTAGCTATTTGTTATTAGCGCCTTTCATATAAACGAACTATTAAACACAGTTGTAACTATTTTCTAATAGAGGCTTTCATATTAAAAGAACTTGTATACTACTACATACAGTACTTCTAGATAAATAACGGGCATCGGCTAATTTTGTGTGTTCCGAATATGACCGACAGCATCTAGGCAGATTGATATAGAGAATGTGACAGAAGCACACATCTCGTTAGCTGCGCAGCTCGCACGGCTTGCAACTAAAAAATGACATTGATATTTATTTGATGGCGATAAAGTTGAATTTATGAGTAATTTTCATTTCCAAATTACTTTTGGTCGTTTTTGTAATTGAATGCGATTGTTTCCGATGTTTTCCGATACCCATTATTTATATGGAAGTAGTACATAAATACTAATAGTAGAGTTCGTTGGATTTTTATTCGTTGTGTAAAAGATCTTAAACGGTGATGGAAAACCTCGGGAGCCAGTTAATCCAGAGCGATGGATTTGCGTGGAGCCTTATTTGCAAAAGGTAGGTTTGATAGTATTAAGAGTAGATTTGTAGAGCAATCATAAAGAGAATTGAAGATATGCTTTGATATTTTTAGCATACAATCGGTGACACACATCAACAAATCTTCATACTAAAAGAAAAAAACTGTTGAATCAAATAAAATTCCAAATTCAAATAAAAGTAATAGCCAAAAGAGACAAAACAAAAGGTCCTAATTCCGAAGCACACCTCTAAACGTCCGTTTCAATGAAAAAGCAGTTTATATCCTTGTGGTAATTGTTTCCCGGCTGAGCCGCGGGATAAGGCCCACAAATCAGATCGCAGCGGACGATGTGTGACCGCGGCCTTAGGGCTAGGCTGGACACTGCGGTGGGGCCACGAACAACGATAATTACAATGTATTATTATGTCCTTGCTTTTTAATGTCTGTACCGTAATATTCTTAAAGTTGCATAATTCTATCATCTACATTTTATAATTCAAAATTTTTTCATACACCAACTGACTACGAATCGAAAAAGACTTTTGGAAATATTTGTTGAAACGAAAACTTTATTATTATTATTGTTATCAGCCATCAATATCCCACTGCTGGACAAAGGCCTCCCCCCACTCTTTCCATTCATGCCTCTCCTGTGAAACGAAAACTTAAAAATTGCAATTAAATTAGCCCTCCAAAACACGAAAGCACCTTATTTTTGCCACTACTTAGCACTTGAATTTAATGACCACGCTTTTTTAATTTTCAAAATTATCAAAAACGAATAATCCCCAGCCATCTATATGGTGTCGGTTCGCGCCCGAGACTGAGACAGGAAACCGTTGTCATATAAACTGAAGGTTCTGGGTCTTACTTATGATAGATGTTTAAAGTTGAACACTGGTTAAACAACGTCCTGTCTTTATTTGTGGATAGTGACGAATAGAGACAGGACGTTGTTTAACCAGTGTTCAACTTTAAACATCTTTCATAAGTAAGGGGTTCTCTGTCTCCTGTCACTTTCACGCGCCCCTACAAAGCCTGTCTCTGATCTCGGTCTTCTGTCTCGGTCTCGACCTGACCGCCTGCATTAGAAAGTTCATCTGTTTCTTCCCGCTCTTTTCATAGCTATTCTAAGTTCTGGGCGGACCGATATCCGTCACGCGGAGCCGGACACGAGGGGCGGTCGGACGCCGGACAGCGATTAGCGCTCAATGAAGACACAATGTCCCGTCCCTAACATTCGTCTTCTAACTCTGAGACGACGTTTGACGTATGTTAAAGTGATATTGATTTTGAAAGTTCATTTCTTTTGTATAAAGCTTTCACATCACCTGACCTGCATTGCCAATCAAACTCAGTTCTGAATTCAGAAAGTGACGTTTCTTTGCTGAAAAAATATCAACTTTCTGAAGAAAATCATCGAATCGGATGCATTTTGGGCAGTCTGAATTGCTCTGCTGACCCTATTTTGGTTGCTATTTTCTGCATTTGTTTTGTTATAGCATCTTTAAGTTATTTGTAAAGGTAGAAATTTCTTCGTTTTTGGTTCAGCAGAGCTGCGTTAAGGTCTTGCTTGTTGTAGCAATTGTATTTTGCCCTAATGATGTTTTTTTAAGAGACATTGTAGAGTTTCAATATTGTTATTATAAAATGAAATTTCCCGGCAATACAGAAATCTTGAAGCTTCGATTTATGCAGAAGACAAGCGATGTGAGTACACAAATCAGGCTGGCGGCGATAAACAGTGCGACTGGGCGGGCGGCTGATTGCGGACGCAAATATTACGCCGACTACGCCGAGTCAACAGACTCGCCGGAGATGCTGCGAAATATTGTCCAGGGAGTTTGGTAACATTTTAAATAATACAATATTGTAACGTGAGTTACTGAAAATCACAGATCTATAAAATTTTTTTTTATAGTGTTAAACCATACTTATCACACTCTACCACACAGAAAACCCAAATACGTTACATAATACGTAAAATACGTAACAATAACACACAAACCACACTCATCATGAAAATAAAAATCTTATTAAAATTTTCAATCCCGTCGGAATTGAAAATTTTGATAAGATTTTTCATTTTCGAAATTACAGATCTACCGTATTTGGGGACACGATCGTAAATATATTTATGTTTTTAATAGGTTTAATTATACTCGTAATGCCTGGCCTGTTTAGTTATACTCGTAATAGGGACCTATTCCAACTATCCCTACTGGTAGGAATAGTTGACATTTTTTCCAAGTATCCCTGTACCTAGGTATAGTCCTGTCAATTATAGTAACTTACAGTAGGGCCAACGGATCTCGGCGTACGTGAAGTTGGCCGTTTCGATGCGCAGTGCAACTTTTTCATACAAAATTTTCTACTGCGCAGCGAAGAGCCTAACTTCACGTACGCCTAGATCCGTCGGCCGAACTGTAACTTACAATTAACCTAACTTAGTAAGAACCACTGATGATTCTATAAAACATTTTTACAACAAAGTAATTTAAAATTGCATTTTAACATGGCATTAGTTACAAAAGTCACATCCTGTAACTAACCACAAACAAGACAAACAAGTTGATGACCAGAGACACGTCGCGTGGTGACCGCAGACCACAGACAAGAACTTAAGGTAGAGTCGTAAAAAAAGCTCTCGAATAGTGAAGCCTATCCATCAAATTCAAAGTGCGAACTGCTTATTTACCTACACTTATTATGAGGTACCTCCTTAAGTAAGTTTGTTAGATTGAATGTATCGGGTAATCTCCGAAACAACTCCGATTTCACTTTCATTTTGAATAAATATCAAAAATACCAACTTATAAAGCGGAAGAGTTTTGTTTGTTTGTTTGTGGGATTTGAAAAATTATTTCTGCATTTGATAGCTAAACTCTTGAGGAAGGTTATAGGCTACTTTTCATCATCATCATCATTACCATCAATTATACCATTATAACATCAATACGGGGGCAACGCAGTGAGGGCACTGATAATCGTAGATAACAGAGATCATACGAACCTACTCATTTGTTTTGGAAGGTGCGTTGAGACTGCTTCACAGTTTACAACTTTTGCAGTTTCATTTGTTTTATTGTTCACTTTTATTCTTTTGTTTCGAATAAATATTTTTTTTAATAAATTAATTAGTTACTTAAATTGAACTAGGCACTATCAGTCAATACTCCTCAAAGTCGTCAATATTGCCGAACCAGACTTGACTAAGACCATTTAACTATTGACAACATTAGACTATTAAAAATATTCTCCTTGGCCATATCCGTAATTTAGCAGTTGCAGTATTTCGAGAGCAGAATCCTCCAGGCCACAGTCAAACGGGTCGTACGGCCACAAACGACCACAAATGGCCACAAATGGCCGGCAATGAGCGGAATTAGCGGGACATTAGCGGCCAAACCCCACGTTTTTGTACCGACGCGTGCTGTAATTGATTCATTTGTTTTGTGCTGACTCCTGCTAAGCGGTGCGGTTTTGTGGTTTTAAACTGTTTTTTTGCGCTGAACAAAAAGTTGCGACGGATGTGTTAGTAGAAAAGGGTTGTTTTTCACGTGAAATATTCTTAAATAAGGATTTCCGTTCGATCCTAGATCATTTTTGATTGATTTCTGTCATTCTTTAAAGGTGTCATGGAGTAGACTATCTATTCTTCCGGGTACTCTTATGTTGAGTACCTATCGATGATATGAATTTTGAGGATACTTTTACAATAGGAACTAAACTTTATGACCAAAGTTCTGAAGACACTATAAAAAAACGAAATAATAAAACCGAAACTATTCCAATTTCTCCATTACATTTCTCCGCCATCACCCTTTCTTCACCTATGCGTGGATTTCAATCAATCAATCCTACACGCGTATTAGGCATGTTACTACCCCTTCGCATTCCTTCGCGACGTTCCTAAGATGTTTTCCCGAATTTTTGCAAGACAAATGGCGGGAGCTTGACCGGGATGACATATTGCGTGGGCAGCTCATACACTCCCGCGTCGGAGTCGGTATGCCCGGATTCCCACTCACTTTGTTATACTGATAGCTGGTTATCGGTGTCTATCTTGTCTAGCCTTTGTAGGTTCTTGACCTTTGCTTCAGATTTTCTACTTGTGGAGATTGTCTACTTTGTGTGGCATTCAATTTTTAGAATTGTTTCTTGTGAAGATAGAGTATTGAGACAAAAGAAAGATCGCCTGTAAGACAGTGGTTGTTTCAGATCTAGAAATATAAATATGGTTTTTTAGTTCAGATAATAGCATTATTTTTTAGAAGTTTCATGTTGTTATTATTATACCTTGTGTTCCCTTTTGAGGATCGCTTTCTCTCCTCTCTTGCATAGGTAAAGTTAAGGATGTAGTTGTGCGGTTTTCTTTCGTTGGTTTTCTTCTTCAAGTGGCTCTCCAACTAGTGAAGGTCGGTTTCGTTTTAAAATGATTTGTTGGTAAATGTAGACAATATAGTAACCATACAACAAGATTTCGTAAATGCAAGAAAGATGCTACACTGGGATTTCAGGTCCACCAAATTACTTATCAGGCGCTTCGACCCCAAAGTGGGTATTGGTCTCTGAAACAATAGAACGCCACCGGTTTCAGTCCTGCGCCGCCTCCGTCCAGTCCGTAAACACATGAAGTGAGTGAGGGTCTATCTCCTTAACAGGAGTAGAATCACTTAGCTCTTAAGACGATTCAAAGTGGTCATAGTAGTCCTACTGAATAAATGATATTTGAATTTTGAATTCCACTTCATCCTTCCACCAGTATTTGGGTCGGCCGACTGGTCGCCATCCGATCGGCACTCCTTGGAACCACCAAATTAACTGCTTTTTAAAATGTAAGTAGGAAATCAAATTTATAAGCACCGGTGTCGGTGAAAACCAGCTTTCAGTGTGACGTCAGTCCTCATACGTGAAGCAGCCTACGGGATCTGGATAGTTGGGTTTCCTCGGGGGTCGGTGTGGGACGCATGATTTATGCGACGGCCGCACCAAAGTTTCAGCCGGTTTATGAGAGTACGTATTTATGATGCCTGTTTAAAGTTGGACTGTTGTTCAGCTTATTTATGTTTGTTTTCGCGCATTCAATTGCTGGTTTTGCTGTCGATTTTGGAGATACATTTGCTACGAGTTTACAGAGTTCTTCCACATCTACTTCTATTGGTTTGATTCATTATAAAGTAGTGTCATTATAATATATCTTGATTGATCGATGAAGTTTAGTATCATTTAGTGAGGTCACTATACGGATTGCCTCCAAGTGGTAGCAACAAAGTACTTTATGGGTCATAGAGTTAAATGATCTTTTTCAATGACATATATACAAATAAATAAATAAATGATTTCTTTCTTTCTTTCTTCAATGATACAGGTACTTTAGTTAGGAACCGTAGTATAATCACCAACACCTTCAAACTGTTCTTTAAGATACTTAGTCCTACTGAATAAAATTAAATACATTGTAACTTTGTTTTATTTGGGATAATACTGTGAACTTGGATGTAATAAAAAATAAACACCGGTCAAGTGCGAGTCGAACTCGTACGCCGAGGGTTCCGTACCTAGCCATGGTGCCAATTAAGCTAGTCCGCTTAATTGTATGAGCGCCCATACAACTCGGAGGACAATTTTAATTGGCGTCAACTATGTATGTATGGGAACACCCTTTAATTTTCAACTTTTTTAACTTTTTGGAATTTTTCCTTTATTTGTGCTGTAAGACCTTGCTTTTTGCCAAATTTCGTTATTCTAGGTCAACGGGAACTACCATTTAGGTTTTCGACCCAAAACCTCTAGGGTACTTCCGGTTGACCTAGAATTGTCAATTTTGGTTACAAGCAAGGTTTTACAGCACAAGTAAAGGAAAAATTCCGAAAAATAAAAAAAGTTGATAATTAAGGTAAGTTTTGGTACTCACAAGTTTTCACGAAAACCTAAATTTGCCTATATCTTTTTATAGTGTTGACTCAGGACCTTGATTTTTATACTCACAATAGGGACTATAGACTTTAGTATATGGTATAAATTTCAATTTGCTAGCTTTACCCATTCCTGAGATAATCGATGGTGACACACGGACAGACGGACAGACAGACAGACAGACAGACAGACAGACAGACAGACGGACAAGAAAGTGATCTTATAAGGGTTCCTTTTTTTACCTTTTAAGGTACGGAACCCTAATGAGAATTGAATGGATAACTTCATCAGGTGAGAGCCTTCAAATGTCCAGTATATAGGTTTAAATGTAGAAAACTTAGTTCAAAGCCTGACTAACCCTTTGTGATTTCCTTGTAGCCACAGTAGTCCCTTGTAGACGTATTAACAAACACACGAGTAAGTATAGCGACCTCAAATGGAGTGGATGGAGCTGACAAATGAACCACAAACGAGGCGCTGCCGGGAACCACAAGAATGCGATTATCTGGGGAAGCCTACTGAGTACGAAGATATAGTAATAGCTATCAACCATTTATACATATTGTTGAACTTATATATTGTAAACTGTTTCAAGATTGATTAAAAGGTTGTCATTTCAAGATTTCATGCACGAAGGATGGTGGAAAGTTTTAGGCTACTAGTAATAAATTAACTCATAATTATTATTTTTTTCTTTACAGTTTTTGGAAAGAGATGCAAGTGAAGAGGAAGACCAAAAAACAAATGGACAGACATGATCAAAAATGATCTATTGGACTGTAATGTTTCCCAGGACAACGCGTTAGATAGAGCGAAGTGGAAGATGATGACGAGAAAAGCAGACCCCACCATCAGATGGGAATAATAATTCTTAGGAGAGAGAGAGAGAGAGAGAGGGAGAGAGAGTTTTCGGAAAGGGATGGTTCCTCGACTTTCAATGTGAAGGTTATGGGCTCAAATTATGCATCAATGGATTTTTCATTTTGAAAAGATTATAAAGCGTTCGCGTGGCGTAGCTTGCTTAGACGTACTTGATTGATCGTTGAAGTTAAGCAGCGTTGCGCGCGGTCACAATTTGGATGGGTGACCGCAAGTGGCTTTACGAGCTGAGCGCTTCGGTGCTTTGGAGGACACGTTAAATTGTCGGTCCCGGCTTTTAAGTTGATAAGCCATGACAGAGGCCTTCAGGCGTCCTAAAAACTTCGTCACTAGAGTTGGATACTTGCTCATGAACTTACTTATTACAAAAAAAAATAGCTTTAGACGGTAAAGGAAACCATTTTGAGTAAACCAGTTACTTTTGTAATGGGCTGCGATGGACTTGCTAAGTCACGAATTTAATACTTACTTCTGCAAAAGGCCAAGTGCTTGGGTGATTTTGATAGTGCCTCTGACTACCCCCTTAGATATCTTTAAAAGATGTTGTATTCTGAGAATCTGAAAAAATGTCTATAGTAACTTGAAGAATATGATTCATCATTATCATCGCAGCTGTATGACGTCCGCTGTTAGATATGCCTCTCAAGGATCTCCATGGTATTGTGGTTGGAAGCGGCCTGCATCCACCGCAATAATAGTCAGTATTTAATGCCATCCTAGTCGGTAGCGGGCCCGTCGGCTCAGTTAGTGGGCCGCGTCCAATCGGATCGTATTTGCGTAAGCCCTCCGCCGCCCGAGCCCGGATTATTGATGCGCAGTACAGCGCTTATTAAGATACTGTGGTTAGGGCATAGGAGAACAGCGATCTGAGTGAAAAACACTGCTAATATAAAATTCACATAAACTGTTGATATAAAAGACATATCCAAAGGATTTGTATTGCCTAATGATCAGGAATAAAGGATGACTCAGACCGTGTCGGGTCCGAGCCGAGCTTCGACCGTGGCACGGTCACAGAGCCGGCGGCGTTGTCCGTTGCTCGGCCGGCCCTCGGTATAGCGTGAGTGTGTTCATACAAAATATTGTAATAATTGGTTGATCGTGCTATGGCCGACGCTCGGCTCGGACCCGACACGGTCTAGGCAATACAGTTTAGCTAGATTATGTTTTGTTTACCTCTGCCCGCAGACTCTCTTACACTCTTATATTCCTTTCCCGACTATTTCATTTGTAATATACCTACCTAGAGCGCCAAAGTTTACATTGAATTTAATTTTGACTTGAAGCTTTCACATTTTTGCACTAAATTACTTTATGTGAATTCTATAATAGCAGATGGATCACCGAAAAGAAAACTAGGCCCCATACCATGTTTGTTGCCCTGATTCTTCACGGTGTTGGTCGCGAAAGAACAGGAGTAGAATCACCTAGCTCTTAAGACGCTTCAAAGTGGTCAAAGAGATCCTGCTGAATAAATGATATTTGAAATTTGAATTTTGAATTTTGAATTGAATAGTCTTTCGCAAACGCTGCTACCTCTTACTTGTCCCACAGGCTCAAGATGTCCAGCCAAGAAGCAAGGGTCAGGCATGTCAATTCGCGTCCTCCGCCTCCGATGTACCACTGACCCTTGTTACGAGGTATTTTAGGATTTGCCTTCCAGCATTCAAACTTTGCTTGTTTATTTTACAAAGGAAAATTCATTTAAATAGCCCCGACCTCTCGACCTAGCACTAGTTTCTGATATCAATGATGAAAACAGTGAAAGTAGCGTGATCGATTTGGATTACCGTTCCTGTGATAGTTTAGACATTATCTGTAACATGCTGAATAAAGGCTGAAGCCGACATTACACCATGCTGAATTCACTGCCCTAAATACTAGTTCATTCATAAATTAGCGCTCTGTCTCGCTCTTTGGACTAAGAATTGCGTATCATCTTACTTTTACTGAGGCTAACTGTTGATTGATTGATTGATTGAACACTTTATTGTACACAAAGAAAAGTAACATATAACAACATAGGTAATATAGTCTTAATTAGTACAATGGGCGGCCTTATCGCTGAGAGCGATTTCTTCCAGGCAACCTTTGCAACTGTTGCTAACTTCAGTCAGTTAGCCTTGGTAAAAGTAGGATGCACAATATGTAATTCTTAGGCCAAAGAGCAAGACAAAGCGCTAATTTATGAATTAATAAGCAGTTAGCACACTGAATTCAGCATGGTCTAGTATTTCTTTACAATATCACAACAATCTAATAATTAAAAGGGTTGGGTTATGTACGAGGGCCACAGTTTTTAGGAAGTGAACACTTTTTTCATAAATTTTCAGAAAAAAGTTATCGAGTGAATTAATAATTATATTATTGTTTTTAGTAAACGGCATGGTCTTCTTTTCTTTGAAAGTTGGATCGGTTTCAGATCTAAACTCCGAAGACATCAAATGTCCCTGCAAAGTGCCCTCCGTGAGGGACCCTAATGATGTACCGACTAACTCTTTCCAAGGAATGCTTAGGAGGTTATGGAGCTGGGAATACCTCCTCAGAATATATTTTTCTTTTTACTGATTTTAGTCCTCCGTACAATAATATTTGATATCTAATAATGTCACACATTATTTTTAAATTTTTTCTCTGCATATGTCTTTGTTTTTTAATTATTTTTGTCTGTGTAATGTCTATACATTAGGTAATCTACCTACTCTATACTGTGCTTCTTCTAAATTACTTACTATAACTTGTGCGTGTCAAATAAAGGTTATTCTATTCTATTCATTAATCCATCTTAACGAAATTTGACTGTTTACTTTTTATATTCAGTTGAAATTAGTCAAAAGGCTCCCACAATAATTAGTTTGTTTCTTAACTTATCTCTCACTTATGAATACAAGTGAAATTTCTCATTAGGTAACGAACTATCATAAACCCGATCAATAAATCGTCGCCGCTTTGGGCATAATGGTTTTATTGGTTTGCCCAAGATAGCCGCAATAAAAACACTTACACCTAGTAAATCTCATGTCAATGTGTCAAGGCTCTTCAAATTGGAAACAACAAAGATTAGATTACACAATTCGTCATGGATCAAATTTCTTGGCCTATTTATGGCTTGAAGAACAATGAGTATTTATAGTTTTACAATCTTACAATAAATATTACTAGTAAATTAGATAGATAGATATCTATCTATCTATCTAATTTACTAGATTATATTCCTTTTGATACTGGGACGCCCCTTGAACGTAGAAGATGTTGGCTTAACAACATTTTTAGCCTGGACTAATAAATAAGTGTGCCTTGCAAAACATAAAATCAGTCTGCTGTTAATACTAGTAGAGGTCACCAATCTATTTTGTAACCGTGCAGGTTCAATAATTAAGTACCTAAACAAGTTCGATAATTAAGAACGACTAAGCAAGTACAGATTTTTGCAACTTGATATAATAGTAGCAGGGTTGGGGTATTATCAGCTCTATGTGTATCGCCACCAAACTATTTCCAAAAAACGCTTCTTCCAGTGAGTGTGAGGGCCTGACACTTCACCCCTGGCCCTATCAGATGGCCGGGCGGCCTTATCGCCGCGTTTAGCGCTTGACTCCAGTTGTTTACTGCTTATTGCGACACTTCCGAACTTGATGGCTCTTGATAGTTCAGATAGGGTAGTTAGGTCGAGCTTCAGAATAGTAGGGCGATAGGAATGAAGCTTTATGAACATTGGCATGAACAAAGCTGTTAGTTCAACTTTTTGAACATAGAAAAGCATGATAGGTCAAAACAATATTGAAATCACTTGTTTAGTACTACGTTTAGTACTACGTAAGTTTTTTTTGTCCTACTAATTGTATAAATAAGTGATTCTGCAAATGTGCCAAGCGCTTTTATTTTTGGTGTCGGTTTCATTTACTTATTAAAAAAAGCAGGAACCTGGGTGGCCGCCCCACCCTTAGACTAATTCAT
Organism: Camptogramma bilineatum; assembly: GCA_958496255.1. Classification (NCBI taxonomy): domain Eukaryota; kingdom Metazoa; phylum Arthropoda; class Insecta; order Lepidoptera; family Geometridae; genus Camptogramma; species Camptogramma bilineatum. The sequence goes on from OY292455.1 coordinate 17,453,859, forward strand.
ACGATCTTATAACTTATACTTATATTTTTTTAACTGGTATTTGTAATTCTCTACTTTCTAAAATAATACAAATTATATTAAGTTTTCTTTCTCAGTAAAATAATATGAACTAGTTTTAATTTGTATGCCTATCGGCGATGTGTGCTCGTGACATAAATTTAGAAGTAGGTACCTACTTAAAACTTTTAATACCATGCTTCCAGCAAATAAATGATTTCATTACATTTCATAAATAGTTTTGCCAAGATCACCCTTGGCCACACCACCCAGACTCTATAACAATCTTTAGTGTCTCATGTATAGAGGTGATTATCGTGTAAATTAAAATCTTTTTTGCATCTTCGCATGCAATGGAAGCACTTATTAACGGTTGTTACGATGTCATTGTAAGATTTACGTTGTTACGTTATTCTGCAGGCATGAAATTGACTATTTTTTTAATCAGAACACTTTTATATAATTTATGCATTGATTTTTATAGCTTGCAATCCAGTGTAATTATAATTAACAAAAACTACCTAGATTTGACGCTCTAAGTATTGTTATGAGCTAGTGGTCTACTCTGCGGGGTTAAAAAGGCCGTTATAGCAGAATCCAATAGGAATTGAACTATATGCCGTCTCTTTTCATAGACTGAGAGTGACAAGAACGGCATAATTACTAAGGAAGGACCTACCCATAATAATTACTTCCAAGCGAGATTCTCCCGTCCAGAGAGATGTCTCCAGTTGACAACTCATTTTTCGAAATCGGTTAAAACTGAGTTCTTGACATGCTATTCACACTCTAAGGATTAGAAAACAAGGAATTCCTTTTTAAAAGATTTATTAACCGTCAACACGTTAATAGGCAATATGCGTCTGATTCAAAAGCGGGTTAAATGTATTTTATTATGAACATTGTTGCTTTAGAGGTATGTGTGTGTAATTATTTTTTAATATTAAACCATTTTCGATTAGAAAATAAATTTTAAAAATTGCAAAAAATAGTAGGAATTTCAAAATACTTGAAAAGGATGTGAAAGGATGTGACGTCACGAGTTCATAAGAAAAGTCAAGGACGAGTCAGATATGACGATCCATAGATAAGTTTTTTTTTTAATTTTCACAATTCCTATACTCGAACTTATTGTTGTCACAGATTACTGTTGTACTTAGTATCAATTTGACGTCACACGTCAAAGTTCACAAATTGTTACTACAACAGTAATCTGTGACAACAATAATAATCGTGTTTCAGATGCGTGAAAATGTTGGTAAATTTCAAAAATTATTTTTGTTATAAAATTTTAGTATTTCGGCGCTGGAATTTTTATGACGGTTATTTGACGATATAACCTATCGTTTAAAATCATAAAAAAAAATTGTGGGAGTTCCCTATTGTGCACATACCTTACTGCAACTTGTATGCAACATTGTATCTAAACGATTGTTTTTACTGAAACTAATCAACAGATGTATTGTAGCGGTAACAAATTACTTTTTCGTTAAGACAGTTCCTGGATATTATAATTATGAGGGAAATTATGAGGTAGGTACTTATATAAATAATTCCTTTGATTTTAGCGAACAGTCGCGTCCGCGAGTTGACCATTCACAGCACAGAGAAAAAATTGCTGTGAATGCAATCTTTGCCTACACTTATCGGGACACTGTAGTGCCTGCGACATTGTTGAGATGGAATTGGCTTGCCCAGCACCTACACCATCCTCTCAGCTTAACCGGCCATATAGGAAATACATGGTCAATACGTGTGGGGCTGACTAAGCCACGGGTTTCCTCACGATGTTTTCCTTCACCGTTCAGAGCTCGTATTAATGGGCATATACATTTTTCGAAACGAAAAATCCATTGATGCATGGCCAGGATTCGAACCCACGACCTTCGATCGAAAGTCGAGGTACCTACTATACCCCTCGGCCAACACGGCTAAAAGAAAACATTAAAACCTCCAAACTTCTTTAAGCTACCTACAGTATGAAGAGCTCGTGGCTTAGCTTGCTTAGACGTTCTTGATAGCGTGATCGTAAGTGGCATTAACAGGCTTTTAAGTCGTTAAGCCATGACGGAGGCCTTAGGCGGCCTAAAAACTCCATAACTAGAGTTGGTTACTAGTTCATACGAACTTAGTACGAAAGTAATTTTAGATGTTTTCATCTACCAAACTAGTCGTTTCATTTCCCTGTAAAGTTTAACGAGGAACAAACGACCGTTCCTAATTATCCTATACCATCTGTCTAAAACTAATACCGTGACATGTAAAAATAACCCAATTTCAGTTCACTTTCATTTTCCTTATCAAGATCTCAACGATCGTATTTGGTACCTAATTTAAAAGACAACCGTGTCCACTAATACAGAACTATAAAACTTTACTTAGCTAAATAACTTTAATCTATACGTGGGGTCCCATCTTTTCCGCTTACCCTTACTCTCTGGCGAAGGGAAACGTGCCTTGCGTCGTTAGGATTAGTCTTAATGTTGTTTGAAAGGTTGTGTGGTTGTTGTGTCTTTTTGTGTGTTGGTATAATTGATATCTTGAAATATCAGACGCAAGGTGGTGGCAAGGTGCGCGGAGACGGTTGGTGCACCTTCCCCGTTTTAATAATAGCGCAACAACACCGTGTAAACTGATTACTGATGTCACAGTTTTGACAATGACTTCATGTGTAGGGGCTACCAGTTAATCTTACGTAATATCTGATCCCAAAATATTAATTTTGTTAAAGTGGCATAATCATTAGTCAATCACACTAATTATCAATGCGAAAGTTTGGATGTTTAGATGGATGGGTGGATGGATGTAGGTATGTGTGTTTGTTCCTTGACCTTCTTTCTTTTTAACTTGACAATGCCTAAACCGATTTGGCTGAAATATAAAATTTTGATAGATAATGACCGGGAATAGGACATAGGACATAAATGAGTTCTCATGGGATACTATACCACGCGGGCGAAGTCGTGGGCGGAAGTTAGCTACATAAAATACTTTGTGTGAAAGTGAATGAAAATTTTGATAAACGACTTTAGCTTGCAATAACTTATATCACGTTGTAGGTACCTACTTAAAAAACTTACTTAAAAAAAGAAGCACTCATATTTTATTTTTTATTTTTTTGTAGCGTATTGTAAAAAATAGATTATGACATTAATTTTGCTTGGTTCTTTTTGTATAAAATTCCAGCTATTCGGGCGTGATTCATTTAATGAGTCGCAAAAGAAAACAATCACCTCCAATAGCCAATAGCTTTTAAAACAATTCAACAGTGACTTCCACTTTCACAAAACGATGTACTTTTAAATAAGACTCATCTATATATCGGATAGTGCTGGTTTTGCCTTTAACTGGTAACAGTAAACAGCTGCTTTAGAGTAGGTATAAAAGTACTTCCATATTAAGAAAGCCACAACTGCACAGAAATGTGAAAAAAATTATACTTAATTTCTTAAAAAAGTATGAAAACTAGCATTGAAAACTTGTGTTCGCGTTTCATAGGTCAATAAATCAAATATTATGATAATTTTGTCGGCGTAATAGATCCTCACTAATAGATATGTAAAAATATGACTGTTTGTAATAATTCCTAGAATTCGCCTATTTAAGTACAAGTACTGTACATACTTATCAAATTGAGCGTGTTATTACTCAGTGTAATTGGCGATTTGCGCATGCGTAAACGCATTTCACGTATTGCGCTAAACTGACTTATTGCATTGTGCTGAGCCGGTTTACACTGGTCGAGTTACTGGCTGTCACAACTGGTACAGCTTCTAGCATTGCTACAGGTATGTGTCAGCACAGGTTTTTGATAAAATCAAACAGAACAATGACTTATACCGATATAGATAAGGACGATACTGAATGCAGAAGATAAACCCAAAAACTCAAACGAGAGCTTCAGACTATGCTACCTGTTGGAGATCAACAGAAAAAAGCAAAAATGCTATTCTTTTACATATTTCTCTACAGTCAATTTGTTGAATCTAGTTTCTGAATGAAAGCTGTTTTATTTGTGTTTGTGTCCAATTCCTATTAAGTATCGTAAATTCCGTTTCTTATAAAAATGTATTCAACATGTGCAAAGAAATTAAATCCTTCCGCCACTTTATTCCATTTTTATTCACCCATTTACAAAGACAAAAAAGTGCTATTTCTTGCCTTATTGTCTGCAAGCGTTGAATAATTGGCAATATTTTGCACCTGTTTAGACTTTTTGCCCATTTGAATGCTTGTGCATTACCAGACAAGACCATCCACTCGGTCCACATGCAAATGTTTCCACTCATGCGCACGCGCATGCAAAATACATAATTCTTGCGCACTGCAATTATAGCATTAGCGGGTTGTACTATAGATACTATCTACGTATTATACGTGTATCATTTAGAACTGATTATTTGATAAGTTTTTATTTTTGTGTAAATCACAGAAAGAGAACATTATGATGTTATTATCGGCCAGTGCTTACATAAGTACCTATTTATATTAAAATTACAAACAAGAAAGGTTTTAAGCATGTAGTAATTACTACTTTTTTGTATGAATATTAGTGCTGGTTATGGTTGATGTTATCTATCCAGAGCCGTGTTGGCCAAGGCGGACAATACCTCGACTTTCGATCCGAAGGTTGTGGGTACGAATCCTGGCCGTGCATCAAAGGATTTTTCGATTCGAAAATTGATATGCCCAATAACTCGAGCTCTAAACGTTAAAGGAAAAAAATCATGGGGAAACCCGCGGCTTAGTTAGCCCAACACGTATTGAACATTTGTCTTTCCTGTGAATATGTACGGTTAAGCTGAGAGGACGGGCAAGCCAACTTCATCTCAAACAATGTCCCAGGCACTACAGTGTCCCAGCAAAGATTGCCTTCTGACACTGTATAAAAACATCTAGTACAGTAGCCGTACCATGAACTCCGAGCAATGTTAAAACAAGCTTAAAACATGACAACGAATGTCATTCCTAAAGCAGCAAGCATGTTTTAAGCTTGTTTTGACATTGCTCTGAGACTTGGTGGTAGAGTGCGCCGCAAACTTAATGGCGGCTGAAGTGCGCGGCAGATTCGACTTTGCGCAGGTACAGTCAACGCAAATGCGGGGAGGTGAAGGCGGTGAGGGGTGGGGCTAGGCGGGCTACTTTATTCTATTGCGTTGACTGTACCTGCGCAAAGTCGAATCTGCCGCGCACTTCAGCCGCCATTAAGTTCGCGGTGCACTCTACGCCCTCAGATGTTAAGGCCAAGTAAGTAGTACCTATCTATCCAGTCAAAGTCACGGGTAGAAGCTTACATCGATACTGACGACTTATAAGACTTTATTTTTGGTGTGCGTCGGTGCAATTAGTCACACATCCAGTCTCCACTCCCAGCCATTTATCGGTCACCCGGGACCAATTCTGAGCTGACGCCGCGGGCGGGACGCGTCCGTCTGCACTAATAACCTGCACTAATATACAAAAATATGATCAAGCTGTGCAAAGAATGGCGGTCGATAGTATTATACTCATAAAAAAGTCGTAAGAATCAATCTGAAAACGTTTTAGATTTGTACTTATGTCAAAGTCATACGAGTATATCTACCTCTTGGGTTCCAACCGTACCGTTGGATAAAAAAATAGTAGTCTACGCGGACGAAGCCGCGGGCGTCCGCTAATGTTTATATATAAGTAAGTATATATTTTACTTTTAAGGAATTTTCTTCATGCCGAAGCCATTATTTTAAATGAAAATAAAGAAGCGAGCTAAAGACCATGATAAGATTGCAATCTGATAAGATCGAGCAGGTGCCTTGTAATAGTGTGTATGACACGTCAACTCAACTTATACTGGTTAAATCGCTTTCCTAAAATACATACACAGACATGACTCGTATAGATGGCGGTGTGTGAAAAATGCCCACCAATATTTTAATTTATTTAAATACTAGCTGCTGCCCGCGGTTTTGCTCGCATGGTACCCGGGTAAAAAGTAGCCTATGTTACTCTCTAGCCCTCTAACTATCTCCACACAAAAAATCACGTCAATCCGTCGCTCTGTTTTGACGTGAAAGCAGGACAAATAAACAAACAAATAAACACACTTTCACATTTATAATATGGGTACGGAAATAACGTCTGGGAGGAATTGGGGGAGGCCTTTGCCCAGCAGTGGGACAAGAGTGGCTAAAAATAAATAAATAAATAACGATACGTTTAGTCGTTTACGGTTAAGACATTCAATGTTTCAGGAATGAATCTATCAGAGAGGTTAAAGCATTTAACCATCAATCATTTCTAGTAAAATTCAAATCATTTCATTTTTACATTTGATCAAATCAGAGATTTTTTTTAAACATCTATAAAACAATAACAAATTATCGTCACAAAATGCACTGTGATTGAAATGTGGCCACCACTAGTATAGCGGTCACTGCTTTACAAGAACAAGTAACATTATAACCACCATGCACCGTGATGCGCACCATAATGACAAAATTACGTTTAACACGTTATGTTACTTTGTTACAGAAATATCATTAAGCTTTTAAGTTTACAAATGTTGGTTTTTTAATAATTGCTTTTGCTCGTCCTAATAATACGCCAGGCATCACAGCATCCTGTTAATTGTAAAATGATGCCTGCAGAGTCATTCTGTAAACTCACTTCGAACGTCGAAGAGCTAAATCCGCTGAATTCAAATTCGAAATTTGAATTTCGTATTCGAAATTTAAATCTCACAATACATTTTTGTGTATTTAGTGAGCTCGGTCACTTGAGTGAGTTAAAAGTGAGTTTACAGAATGACTGCTGAATCCGCTGTGAGATTTAAAATTTCGTATTCGAAATTTGAATCTCAATACATTTTTGTGTATTTAGTGAGCTCGGTCACTTGAGTGAATTCGAAGTGAGTCGAATGCATGGGCTGGACTTCCGATCCGAAGATCGTGTGTTCAATAACGATGACGGATTGAACAATGTCCCAAACACTACAGCGCAGCGTTGTGATGAGTGTGACATGTAAAGGCCCAAGTTTATGAAACTAATTCACCATCACCAAAAAGGGCAAAAATTAAAGCAATTCATAAAGAAAAAACCAGGCCACGAGAAACGAATGAGTGTGAACTTCATTAAATTCAATCATCAACCCCACATCGGGTTCGCTGTCTGGTAAAAAGCGTTACAGAAACCACGATTCACACAACCGCTTCCCACTTAGCACTACAATTTAAAACTGGAAAGGGTTACGGTGACCATAATGGTCGGAAACCGAGCGTGTCCGGCCGTCGGTCGGGGGGTCGGGGGGTCGGGGGGTCGCTCCACCAAATGTCAATGGTCCACTGACATTTATTAACAGAAGGGTTGCTTAAGAAATTCCTAAAAGACTGTTTTCTTTTCCCAGCGGTGGGGATTATTTATTGGCTTTGAAAGTTGCAAGCTGTTGTTTCTTGTAGTTTGGGGAATCCGATTTGTCTGCTGACCAGAGGGTCATTCTTGAGATAATAAGGGTTAAGATGTCACAAAGTTGACAGCACAGCCTGCATACCTAATGTCAATGAAGTTTAGCAAGTACTTTTAAATGCAGTTTAAATTCTAATAAGAATTATAAAAAAATGTGCCACTTAAGAGCAAAATGTTGTGTTAGGTATACTATACAATAAAAATAATTTATAAGTAGTGCTCAAACGAATGTTTCAAATAATCCTACTAATATTATAAAGGCGAAAGTCCGTGTGTGTATGTATGGTGTGAATGTTTGTTACCACGTATCTCCATAACTACTAAACCGTTTTTGATGAAATTTGGATTGTAGATAGTTTAGGTTCTGGAATAACACAAAGGCTACTTTTTATCCCGGAAAAATGCGCGGTTCCCATGAGATAAAAAAAGTACCTAGTCCACGCGGGCGAAGCCGCGAACAGTACGAAAATAGTTTTTGAAACAAAAAAATGAATGCACATAATGAACTATAGCCACTAGAAAGGCACCACTTAAATACAAACCGTTGCTTGGACCATTGCAAAAGGGAAGTTTTTTAATAAATAGATCTATAATTCGTTCAAATACTAATCTAATTTAAATATCCAGCAAACCACTACTGGGAAAAGTCTTCCTTCCAATCTTCAGGTTAAGCTTCTGTTCATCTGAACGTACATTCAGTTAAAACCACTATCTCCGGTGGCCAAATACATTTAAATAGTTGTATAACTGTCAATAAAAAATAAACAGCCAACCTTGCTGTGTTGACTCCGAAGCAAGATTTCGCAAGTGATAGTTTAGTACATCAGCACCCGTTATTGCTCATCATAAAGCAGTTCCGAAGTGCTGCGGAGACGTTTGTTTTACTCACTTTCTACTAAACTCGACAAGTAAAACTGAAATGGTAATATTATTCAAAATAAAAATCTGTTATGGTCAGTAAACGGTCCGGAATGTTACTTTAACGTTTGATATAAAATGTGTAATGTTTTGCGATCTCGTAATTTGCTTTAACTGCTTTTAAGTTGACTTACAGTTTTGTAACAGTTTTTTGATGAACTATTAAATTTTACTTTCATACTAACTAAATAATAATCAATAACAAGGATTTTAATGTTCAAATAATTCTCAATAAACATGTTAGGCTTTGTATACAGAGCTATTTAAAAAAAAAGAGGTATTAAAATTGGCTTAACAGGTATCTTCTACGTACCTATTACAAACTTTGAAGGACTACTTTTACGACTTTTCAGCATCGCCTCTACCTCAGTTACTCTGGAGATTGCCTGAACAAAGTGTCAAGAACGAGGTTGTCCAAGACAGAAGCAGTAGAGAAATCAACCAAAAACATAGTCTATTTATTATTTTTTGGCATAATTTGGTTTTCATTCGCAAGTAAATCATCATTGCAGTTTGGTATTAGTAAATTTACAATCACTGGTTACAAACAATCTCTTTGGAGTATTTAAGTGTTATTTATACTTCACTTTCTAGATTTCTAGAACAATCATAATATAATTTCAATAACAGTTACGTCGGTGTTAACCCTCAATGAAGTTGTTTATCTTATAGTAATTTGTAGCAACTGATTTTTGCAAAAACAGCAGATTTCTGCCGAGCGCCGAACGCACGGTTATTATGCGTCAAAACAACATACTCGTTAACTTTTTCCAGCGTCAATTTTACGCGCAGTTTATCCCAAGGTAATGGGGGGCGTCACGATAGAAAAATGCATTATTAAACCCCTTTACCCTGGTCTTCCAATGTACGGGTAAATCCAGGGCTTTGGACCTCACCCTGAATGCAAGGGTTTCAAGACTTCAGATTTTTTGTTTTTTGCTGATAAATTGCTTTTTTTAAACGCTTTTTATTTTTTTACTATTTTTTCGCCGATTTATTCAAAACCCTACTTTAAGAACGATAGTACCCTTTCGTAAAAGTGTTGGTGTAAATGACTCGACGTCCCCCAACGCCGGACACCAGGCCACTTTGGGGTGACTTAAATCCGAAATTGGGTATTTCGAAAAATGTGCATGTGTCATTTATCACGACCCTCGCATGGAAAAAACGTAACCCTATTTAAAAAACTACCCTCCGATAATCCGCCGGCTAGACCGGAGCGGCACAAACAGTATTAAATTTTTCTACTATTAATACAATGGTGGTGGAGAATAAATATTGGATTAATGCGATGGAGTCGGTGCAGATAATCCTTATTAAGTGATGAGCGAGTGCCTACCCTTTCATGTGCTGTGTCGTGTCAGGTAATCATTATTGCATTTGTACAGCTTTTACTTCTAATTACAATCGATACGCAAGTGTTCATTAACTTTTGAGGAAACCACATTATCAAAACAACATTCTATTTTGGTATACCAGAACGAGTATTATCGTTATTCATCCATCAGCCTATTCAATTTATGACAGAACATCTACAAAGTCATGTTCCAAGCCGGTGTCTATTTGTTTTTGTAAAGGTAAACAAAAGTTCGCTTGATTGTGTCAGAACTTATTCAAAGTAACGTTGCTCAAGGAACTTTAAAATAATAAGATTGCAATCACCCGAACGAAGGGGCCGGATAATTTGATTACCATCATTCAATTTAATGGCTTAAATTAAGACAGTCGCGTGTCGCATTAAACGTCTCCCGTGGACGGCTACAGAGGAGTAGAGCTGCGGTTAAACTTTTCAATGTTTTGGTTCCGCGGCGCACGTGGCGGCTCGTGCTACCCCCTGACGCTCCAAAACGCTTTATTTTTTATTATTTTCATAATTCACATTTCACAATAACAACAGGGAAGGCGTTTCGCACGGTTAGCTTATGAAACCACTCGGCTTACCGCAAGGACCTCTTGTGGGCCCGATATTATTTATACTATACGTTTTGTGATCTACTTTATCAAGCGTGGGGTTGGAATGGCTGGGATAGTAATTTAGCCGGTTCTCGGTACTTTAGGTTATTGTGTTTTTTGGCGCGGATTAGCGAGCCGCGGGCGGGCGCTATAAAAAGCTCCTGTTCCAAACTGCGGAGGACAAACACTAAGCTGGGCCGTTCCGCCGGCTTATTGGACTCGATATTGTCTTCTTTATTAGATAAATGGTGGAGAAGATCAAAATAGCTTTGCAGCTAAGTAAAATATCCAATACTTTATCTGTTTCGTCGTACATTACACAGCATTTTGTAGTTGTTTTAATTTCCGTATACAAAATGAAGTTCAGATTATCATCTGCATTGGTGTGTAATGAAATCACGTGCTCCGGCAGGACAACAAACGCGCGCTTTCGATTAAAACGGCGAAGTTTTATGAGTTCCCGTCGAGCGCGGAGTCTACGGGGATGTGTGCATATCGAGCCTCCTTGAGCTACGAATTCATACGAAGTAGCTACCGTAGAATGACGGCCAACATATTGTAAAGTACGTCTCAGCTTAAACACTTGAGTTTTAAAGTGATCTTAAACGTAATTTCTACAAAATAGATCCATCTGGATAAAATACAGTAAAATATACATTTTCAGGTACAGTTTCATAACATATTTATTAATATTTGACATGCTTATTGGATTCTGGTCGTTAAGCTATAAAATAGCTTAGTAAGTTTTGTCTCGTCGTAATTTGCCTACGATCGTTTTCCGGTCTGTCTGTAGTAGAGCTGAGATCATGTTCACTGCTATGTTACGTCCGTATTTTAAGCAACAATAACTTAACTGGATTTTTTAGTGTTCCGCGCCAAGGGAGTCTTATCCAAATTGCCGTTACAGTAGGGTTCCGTTTGAGGGAGACTTTTTTTTTTATTTTAGAGTAATTTCCCATTACATTTTACGCGAGTCGCAATATTGTGGGGTAGAGTTTGGTGAATTCCCTCTCACAGACCGACGCTATTGTTTTTTATTACATGTTCATCGGGGGTAAGTGGAATGCAGTTTAAAGTTTAATTAAGTACATTTTTGAAGTGAGTATCCGGCATTAAAAGTTTTATTGCACTTGCGAAATGACCTTTCAAAGTGTAAGTTTCTTACCATGGGCTATAAATAGTAGGAAAGATTGTGGTGTCCTTGAAATTTTACTTTCTTAGAATAAACTTTTGGGTTTAATTTAAAACTTTAATCCTCAAAGCAATTAAGTTTTAAATTAGTTCGCTCCATGATCGTGGCATCACGCTGCAGCGGGGCGGGCAGATAAAAATAAAATTGATTGAGATACAGCCACTCCATAAAAGTAGGTCTACCTTCATAATTTAATTAGTAAAATGTTGATTGGTTACTTTTAACAGTAGCAGGCAGTTGCAGTTGTAATTATTCTTTAATTGAATGATTGGTGTTAATTATAGTCTTGAATATTTTAACGGCTGAATTTTTAACGATACAACCAATCGAACAATATTTTGCAAGTAATGTTCTGGTTCCTCAATTGATTATTTACGTAAATAGTGGATTTTTTAAGACTAGTTTCTCTTCAATGATATTATTCCCTAGATATGTTATGTTCATAGTTATCGATGTTTAAAAGGTCGCACTGGTACTTACATACCGATATAGTATACGAGTATACTATGTTGACAAGTTCCGCAAATGAATAATAAGTACATATCTACATTATTATAACACATTAGCATTTTTATTGTTTTTGTAATTCACTACACGTGACAAACACGTCTATAGTCGTATTGCTCATTATACGGACTAAAATTGAAGGAAAAAATGTCATTTTTCCTTCAATTTTGACATAAAACGTATCAAAACTAATGGAAAAATGACATTTTTTCCTTCAATTTTAGTCCGTATGATGAGCAATACGACTATAGGTCGTCGCCCTGCTTGACGCGGACTAAAGACAAGACGTCCCAATTGGGACGTTTTCATGTCTTCATTTTGCGCGTGTGAGAAAAAACCTAACTCTACCAATTCATATAGCTATACTTACAGAGTATGAGATGGTAGCAGTGTCGAGAATCGAACCCGCACCACCAGTCTAAGCAGATTAACACTTGTCCTACACATATATAATGAATTGCTTAATGATCAGGTACCTATTAGGCTGTAGAGTAAGGACTAAAAGGAAAAGTGTCGAGAATCGAACCCGCACCTCCCATCCAAGCAGATTAACTCTTGTCCTACACCTAATGAATTGCTTCATGATCAGGCACCTATTAGGCTGCAAAAAGGACTGAAGGGATAAGTGTCGAGAATCGAACCCGCACCTCCCATCCAGGCAGACAAACACTTGACCTACACCTACCTAGTAAGTTATTTAACTAAGTACCCTATTAAGTTGGAAAGTAAGGATTGAGAATTCAAATTCAACTATAAGTAGGTAGATAATAATAGACATTTATTAATAACATAAAACATTAAGACTTTCATGGGCGTTATATTCTAGAAATACAAAGCTAATCAATAGATTTAGATAGGCATGGCTTGTATTAAGAAAATCATAAGTAAGTTCTAAAAATAGACTGGTTTCGCATAAGAAAATGGAACTATTAGAAGGTAGATAAAACATGAAACAATTAAGGAATACCTGCAGCAAATATTGTTACAATCATGGAACTTTCAAAAGGATTCATAAAACAGTTTAGCAATCCAGCAAGGGCACAACAAATCAAAGAGGGTAGTGAGCGATTTGAATTACTCACAGGAATTATAAATTACGAATTACAATAAAGTTATGAAACTGTTTAGCAGCCAAGCCAAGTAACAATACAAAATAAATAGTCGGGTGACTAGCAGATTTATCTAGCAGACACAATAAATAGGTACACGAAATGATCACAAGAACATACACAGAATAAATACAAGTAGGTAGGTACAATAAAGTAATGAAACAAGTACTTAACTTTCGCTGCACTGGATATCACAAAAGTATCCAAATGAGCCTTGTCCTGCCTTTTTATACAATTCTAAAGGTAATAAAAACCACCCCTTCTGCCATCATTACTTCGACCAATCACAGAATAGTTATGAATATTTCTATACATTTATATTGTATAATGAACCTAGTGTGATACAAATATGTTAAAAACTATTTTAAGATACATTGGATTCATAGTTTTGATATTCAAGTCCCAAAACAGTATATAAAAGCAATTTACATTAGGTAATTGTTAAACAGTTTGTTCAGGAATCTAAATCTTGATCACAAAATGTTTTGTTAATAGTATTATTATTTTTAAATTAATTTGGAATAACATCTAGAAAACTGTTTGTTATTTTTATAAACATGTACATAATTAATACACAACTTTATTGACCTATGTCACTGCGTTCAGAAATCACCCTGGTTATGAAGACGCCATCTGTGATCATATCTGTAAACTAATTTGTAAAGACATATTGTGTTTCCATTCGTAAGCTAAGTAAAATAAATCCGTTGAAAATGCCATCTATGAATTTCTGTGTGAACTATTTCAAGCTTATACTGACACGGCCATTCTGATAAGTACTTCGCTCTCGAAGTACCTAGGTAAGTATTTACATTTAGATAATCTTAAAAATTTAGGTACTATTGTCATTTTATTGTCAGGTGTGTACACATCATTTTAAAGTCACTATTAGTCATGTCCCTATCCACATCCCTATCCACATCCTATCCACATAAATAATTTCATTTCATTTCATTTATCGACAGCCCTATCCACATCCCTATCCACGGCCCTATCCACGGCCCTATCCACTTTCATTTCATTTCGTTACATCTCGTTACATCTCGTTACATTTCGTTACATTTCATTACATCTCGTTACATCTCGTTACACTTCGTTACATTTCGTTACACTTCGTTACATTTCGTTACATCTCGTTACATCTCGTTACATCTCGTTACATCTCGTTACATTTCGTTACATTTCGTTACATTTCGTTACATTTCATTTCATTTATCGACAGTCACTAAGTAGGTAGTATAGGTATTAGAGAAAAGTAAATAACAATAAGAATAAAAATAGTTACAACCAAGCACTTTCGTGGTGTGTGTGTGCGTGGACGTGTGTGTGTGTGTGTGTGTGTATGTGTGTGTGTGTGTGTGTCAAGTTATATAAGACAGGAATAAGATTTCTGGATGGTTATATTAATCGAATTCTGAACTTTAAATTAACCGCTTGGCCAATCTGACTAGCAATTAGATACAGGTAGTATTTAAGCATAGATCGATTTATATGTTAACATATTGTTTTGCACTTTTTTTTTTTTATGAGATACCTATTTGTTGGATTTTATTTTTTTATCTGTAAGAAGGTAGTTTTAGATTTTAACTTCAAACGATTACAGGATTAAAACTCTTTTATAGAAACAACACAATAATTCATCATGGCCAGTCTACTTATGGAAAGCACAATGTTTAGTTGAAAACCTTAGGTGTTAACTGAACCAAGTTGACAATAGTGAAAACTAGTGCTGAGTATGACGTGACTGACGCGGCTCTTTTGTCCCGTACAAAATTCAACTTTGTGTGATCGGCTCAACTTCTAAAAATGTCATGCTTCAATTCGAATTTCATGTGACCGTACACACTATGACAAAATCAGAAAATGACGTTACTCTTTCCTCAAGCTTCATTCAATCTTCAATCACTCCTCGCTTGACAATGACAGAAAGAGAATTCCGAACTGTTCAGACAGATTGTCATATGAGAATGAGTGAGTAGTCCGCCAAAATAATGAACAGTCAATTTAAAATGACCGGCTCAAATAAACCGGCTCACGGTACCGGCTCAAAATCAAAATAAACCTACTCTGACAAAAATCAATCTAAAATCATGTCATACCCAACACTAGTGAAAACAGAACTGCTGTAAAGGGGGTAACACCATTATCAATCCCACCACAAAAAAAAATATCTATCAATGAGTAGGTATCGGTGAAAATAATCTTAACATTAAAAAGTATGTCATCTAATCTTATATCTAGCATATTCACAGTAGAATTTCAACGAATCAGGTCTATTCAAAAACTGTCTCACTAAGTTTCTCTTCTGACGGTAAGCATCAATAATATCAGTCCAAAATTTTTTTCAAGAACATTCCTCTGGGGGGATCCAAGTCTTAAACCATTATTAAAGCAGAGCCTCGAACGGCCTTACCAGCTTTCGCTGCCATTTTGATGCTGCTCCATTGCAACTCCTTGGAGAGAGTTTCGATGATAGTAGGTACACCAGCTGGTAGCTCCGTAGTCATTTTTCTCAGGGTCATACTTGTACTTGCGCTTGCGGCACCGTAATTGAAGCATTGTGGGTCGCCTTAAGGGTACCAGTGATAGTTGCAGTGTCCAGTGATAGTTGCAGTGTCCAGTGATAGTTGCAGTGTCCATTCTGAAATAAATAATAATTTTAGAAACATGTAAATAGTGGCATTCTATCCCACTTCTGATGTGAGAAAAAACCTAACTCTACCAATTCATATAGCTATACTTACAGAGTATGAGATGGTAGCAGTGTCGAGAATCGAACCCGCACCACCAGTCTAAGCAGATTAACACTTGTCCTACACATATATAATGAATTGCTTAATGATCAGGTACCTATTAGGCTGTAGAGTAAGGACTAAAAGGAAAAGTGTCGAGAATCGAACCCGCACCTCCCATCCAAGCAGATTAACTCTTGTCCTACACCTAATGAATTGCTTCATGATCAGGCACCTATTAGGCTGCAAAAAGGACTGAAGGGATAAGTGTCGAGAATCGAACCCGCACCTCCCATCCAGGCAGACAAACACTTGACCTACACCTACCTAGTAAGTTATTTAACTAAGTACCCTATTAAGTTGGAAAGTAAGGATTGAGAATTCAAATTCAACTATAAGTAGGTAGATAATAATAGACATTTATTAATAACATAAAACATTAAGACTTTCATGGGCGTTATATTCTAGAAATACAAAGCTAATCAATAGATTTAGATAGGCATGGCTTGTATTAAGAAAATCATAAGTAAGTTCTAAAAATAGACTGGTTTCGCATAAGAAAATGGAACTATTAGAAGGTAGATAAAACATGAAACAATTAAGGAATACCTGCAGCAAATATTGTTACAATCATGGAACTTTCAAAAGGATTCATAAAACAGTTTAGCAATCCAGCAAGGGCACAACAAATCAAAGAGGGTAGTGAGCGATTTGAATTACTCACAGGAATTATAAATTACGAATTACAATAAAGTTATGAAACTGTTTAGCAGCCAAGCCAAGTAACAATACAAAATAAATAGTCGGGTGACTAGCAGATTTATCTAGCAGACACAATAAATAGGTACACGAAATGATCACAAGAACATACACAGAATAAATACAAGTAGGTAGGTACAATAAAGTAATGAAACAAGTACTTAACTTTCGCTGCACTGGATATCACAAAAGTATCCAAATGAGCCTTGTCCTGCCTTTTTATACAATTCTAAAGGTAATAAAAACCACCCCTTCTGCCATCATTACTTCGACCAATCACAGAATAGTTATGAATATTTCTATACATTTATATTGTATAATGAACCTAGTGTGATACAAATATGTTAAAAACTATTTTAAGATACATTGGATTCATAGTTTTGATATTCAAGTCCCAAAACAGTATATAAAAGCAATTTACATTAGGTAATTGTTAAACAGTTTGTTCAGGAATCTAAATCTTGATCACAAAATGTTTTGTTAATAGTATTATTATTTTTAAATTAATTTGGAATAACATCTAGAAAACTGTTTGTTATTTTTATAAACATGTACATAATTAATACACAACTTTATTGACCTATGTCACTGCGTTCAGAAATCACCCTGGTTATGAAGACGCCATCTGTGATCATATCTGTAAACTAATTTGTAAAGACATATTGTGTTTCCATTCGTAAGCTAAGTAAAATAAATCCGTTGAAAATGCCATCTATGAATTTCTGTGTGAACTATTTCAAGCTTATACTGACACGCGCGCTAGAAACATACCTATTATTTTAGTAAGTATAATTGTTTCTCTTGAAGTTAAAAAAGATAAATATTAAGTATGTTTAAATTCCGGAAATTACAAACTACAAAAACAGAACAGCAAAAGAATTAAGAAAATAGCAAGTGCAGTGGGTAATTTCATTTCGTACCTTTGTACAAATTAATTTGCGGATAAATTTTCTTTTATAGGCGCTTCCATTTTCCTGAGGGTAGATTCGAGGGGTGTCTAGTTTTTTATCGGATGTATTTAAAGCGTGGGGTAGGAGCGTGGGGTTAACTTGTACCACTTTAATGCCGTCTTACACGTACGCAACATTACTTAGGGGTAGACAGGGGTAGGCTGGGGTACGGCTCGATTTAAGTTTTGGG
Organism: Camptogramma bilineatum; assembly: GCA_958496255.1. Taxonomy (NCBI): domain Eukaryota; kingdom Metazoa; phylum Arthropoda; class Insecta; order Lepidoptera; family Geometridae; genus Camptogramma; species Camptogramma bilineatum. Next base: position 17,471,606 of record OY292455.1, read on the forward strand.
ATTGCAATGGTTCGTTGGTCTAACAAATTAGTTCGCATTTGTTTCAAGTTCAATCAAGTTGGTAATCTATTGATTTTCTGCAAGATCTACTTCCTCTTATCCTATTTATATTTCTAATACAATTATGGGGTTAGGAGCTTTAAGACTACATCTCTTTTTTTTATTTCGAAGTAGTAGTAGGTAGAAGTTTTTTTTAGTTCGAAGTAAAAAAACATCTCTTATTTTTAGAACCGTCTACTTTTACCCTTGACCATTACTTTGTTCACTTGACATCTCCAGCCAATTTTTTTTTTTTCAACTTAAAAAAACTAAACGTAAAAATAAATTAAACTGGTTTGTCTACAAAAACATATTTACCTTGTGTTGAATGCGAGCGGAAATCATGAATACACATATTATAGTTGTAATGAATGCATGTGAGAAAACTGTTATTACAAAAACAGTCGTATTATCAGTAGATCAACTCTTTACTAATTTAAGGCATGCCGAGCCGTTCGGCAGATGTCCACGAATCTATATCCGCATTCCGTGATGATATCTCATTTGTGACACTGCCATATTTTACACTGTACTTTACACTCAGTCAAATATAAACAGCTGATTAACTGTCAACGATCATCATCATTTCTCTATGTTAATACCTCGTGGGGTCCAGCACGTTTTTTTATTCCACTTTACTTTCTATGAGGAACTTTCAAATTGATTTTTAACATTGTTTTCATGGTAAGTATATTTTTTTTTCTCTCTTACAAATCTTACTTTTTTTACTGTGCTGTAGCTATAAGTGTAGTGCAGTGAACGATTGCAGATGTTTTTGTGATTAGAATGATAGCAAGTTCAATCTCTCGAGAAAACACAAGTTCTATATGTTGCGGGAAACACGTATCAAATGACCTCTGAAATGTTAAATACATGTCTTTTAACTAATCCATAATAAACCACTGAAACCTAAAAAAAAATGTATTTTTGACAAATAAGTTTCTGATTCAATTCTATGACACTTATCTATTTGTTCTAACTTTGTTAGTCGCCTATGTATTTTAATGTTTCTTAGCTGTTCCCCCCAGTCTATGGTTGTGGGAACCACGTGTCGAAACCTCAGAATTTTCGCCATAAAAGTCACCTCGCTCGCTCCCGGCAGGTGATTTATCGCGCCCGGCCCGACATTAGATTTTTATGTTACGTCTCGTAGGCCGTAAATAAGAGCTCCATCCACTTGAGGTATTACTGATTTATTTATTTAAACGCAATGATGGATCGGTTCGGGTGATTGTTTATTTTGGTTTTCAGTGTTTCATTGGAGTTTTTGTGCATTTTTTCTATTCCTTAAACCTATTAATTCTAAATCCAATAGGAATTGGTCAAGATGGTGAAGGAAAATGATGAGCTTGCAAACTTTCACTCCGGCAGGATGAAAGCTTATGTTTAAACTTTTCTCTGACCTTTCCCCGTTTTCAAAGAATATAAAATGGTAAATGTCTAAAGTATCTAGGAATATGTAAGCTTATTACCTTATTTTTTATCATATTCTACTATACTAACTACTATACTAACATTAATTCTACTTTAACGTTAACTTCGGCTGATTTAATGATCATGTTTTAGATTACATTCAGGTACGTTTGTTTAAAAACTAAGTCCTAATTTAAATGCCAATAAATACAATAAAGGTTCACTATTATGGTGTCAAGGGTAAGCTTAATGTGTGTAAAGTGTTATCTCAGAATGTGACCTTTTGAGATGCATTGTAAAGTTTTGACAGCTCATAGAGATTGCCCAACCACGTGTTTATGGTGCAGTAATTGTTTCAATGAAGACGTTGACTCTATTTAATGTTGTGATTGACTCATTGAGAATGATAAATCTTATCAAAATTTATGATTGATTGAAATTGATGTTGTAATTGGTAGGGACTATGATTTTGAATTTGGTTGATTTTTATTCAACGAAGGATAATATTGTGAGGAAAGAAAGTCAACGTACGTCTCGCGGACACCGATTCCGTCATCGGCCGAACTCGTCCGATCGAATCAAACGTATGTGAAGATGTGATAGCGCGTACACTACCTGCCGACCCTATATCGTCCGATTTCTTCACATGCCTTTTTCACACGTTACGTTGTGCACAGTTCGGCCGATGACGGATTTGGCGTCTGCAAGCCGATAGCTTCAATAGTATTGTAATCTGTTATGCAAATTACTGCATTTTGTACTCTTGTACAGTACAGCACTATCACAGCTCATAGAACTTCGTCGTCAAAGTTAGCAACTAGCTAGCTCGTACAAACATACACACATGGAAACTGTCATACTCAACCTTTTAAAATGACACACACGGACTTATCAAAACGATAAGTAACTATCTTAAATTACAATCAGTCTCTACTTTCAAAACAATATCCGTCCATCGTCCAATCAACGGGATGATTTGTTTTAAGTTAATTAACGCAGATGAAATTAACATTCAGATTGTAGAGCTATAATTAATTGTGATGAACTAACGGGCCTTAAACTTGATAATTAACGATTATGTGGCGCTAATGAGGCCCATCTTAGAATACATTATTGTGGAGACTGTCATCTGATGAGATAAATATGTGTACCAAATGGACTTGATTTTCTAAAAAATGTGTTTATGACGGACGTTTTTCTTAAATACTTGGTCAAAGCTTGTACTCAGCGAGAACAGCAAATACTCAGCTTGTACTCAGCGAATATTTGCTGAGGTATTACTCCTTGTTTTTCTTTTGACAACTTTGGCAAGCCTTTGTTTGACTGGCTCCCTACTTGAGCTTGATTATTTGGATTTAAGCGGATGGATCACCGAAAAGAAAGCTAGGCCCCATACCGTGCTTGTTGCCCTGATTCTTCACGGTGTTGGTCGCGAAAGAACAGGAGTAGAATCACCTAGCTCTAGAGTCTGAATTGAATCGTCTAAGCTTTAGACGATTCAAAGTGATCCTAGTGGTCCTAATAAATAAATTCTATTTGCATTTTAAATTTTAGATAAAATATTTACGTATTCATAAAATACTTTATCGAAGCTTGCTCTCATCTGATTTAATATTTCTAAAATTACAGTATAAAAAAGTATGTTCGTATGTGTGCGTTCATTTTGGAGACTGGAGTTTTGTTTGAGGGCACCTGAATGCGATAGCATAAATGATAATGATAAAACTTTAAGACTTTATCGCTGGGGGTTAGAGTGCAAATTAAGGTGCCAGCTAAAAAACGGAATCGCTCTGTTGCTAATGCTAGTCGGCCACTCAACCTTAATGTCTGCATTTTTTTGAAGTCGTCATTTTCCAAAATTGCATATATCTTGATACTTACGTGTCCGCTACATTACATGCGCGTGCGCCGATTTTTGGGAAGTCTTTAGGAAGTCATATTTTTTAAATTTGTAGGTATGTCGACGAGGAAATTGTGAATATTAAGTTAGTGATTATGAGTAGAGTTATGGGGAACTCAATTAATGTTGACAGTCTAAATATTTCATGTGTGGTCTAAAACCCTTACAAAAAATCATTGGCACAAAGAAGTTTTGAGCTAAAAAAATATCAAATAACATAAGTACCTACCTAATAAAAATTATTGTAAGTATGTTTTATTTCATTAGGTATTTTGTGAATTATTTAATATTTTTTTTAATTTATTTTAAGGGGAGACCTTTGCCCAGCAGTGAGGCACACTACCTATATAAAAAAATATTGTGGTTTCTTATAAAAAAAAAATTAAGGATCGAACGTGTAATATACTCCTCCTCCACAATTTTTTTCAAAAAATTACCCAAAATACCCATAAAGTTAAGATAGGATCGGTGCAAATAGTTATTTTTATGTCTGTCTACGAGTATTCTTCTGAGGTAGGTTCATTTGAAATTTTATGTACATTTTCAATATTTGAGAGTAGTACATCATAGCCCTCTATCTATATCCCTTCCTCCTCCATGCATCGTTCTCTTCAGTGCTGAGGGTCGTGACTTCCTCCACGAATCACATTGTCGCGAACGATTGTTCTTCAGCCAGTCCGATATCTTGCGGCTTCTATGGCATCGTGGATCTGGATGGAGAGAGACTTCCTAACCTGATCGGACCATCGTGTTGGGCTGCGGCTCTTTCTTTTTTCTTCCCCTCTTTCCTTCTACAGAGCCAGTGACTATGAGTTTTTCTAGATTGTCTCCCGTCTTTCTAGCAATGTGTCCAAAGAACTCTAGAACTCTATCCCTTATGCCCGGGTTACACGAGGCTAGTTTTTCAAGCTAGGATAGCAAGCTAGTGTTAGTAAGCTAGCAAGCTAGTACTTCTAGCTTCGTGTAGACAAAACTAGCCTCATTTCTAAGCTAGTAAGCTAGTTTACAAGCCAGGATAGTTTTTAATAGGATAGAGTTCTATTTTTCAGGCTAGTAGCGCCCCCCACCACTGATTTTACTATCCTGGCTTGTGTACTAGCTTCATGTGGCCGGCGAAGCTAGTTTTGGGTTGGCTAGTAAGCAGTAACCACTCATTTTGTCATTCGCAAAATACTCTGATATTCGCCTAAAACTTCATTGCGAAATTCTTCCAAAGCAGTATGAATAAAATAAAGTAAAGCAGAGTGATCCACGTTCATCTCTTCTTAAAATCCACGGTCTTGTCCACACCCGGTTTTGTAATTCATCTGCTAGTTTTCTAGTGCAAATTGGCACAGTGTTCGAAGTAACTTTTTCAATAGAATAGTGTTTTTTTTTTCGCATGCAGTTCATTTTGGACGTGTGGTCACTTCAGTCACTGCAATAATACTAGCTTAAAATAAACTAGCATCATGTAAACAGAACTAGCATGTTCCAAGCCAGGTTAGCAAGCCAGGATAGTTTAGTAGAAAACTAGCTTGCTATCCTAGCTTGAAAAACTAGCCTCGTGTATCCCGGGCATTATCGGGTAAAAAATTGTGCCTAATCTCTGATTTCACCGTTTTATTTTTTGACTACATTCCACCTTTCACTGACCATTAAATAGAAATAAAAATAAATATCATGAACGTCTGTATTTATGTTTGTGAATCTGTGTCGTTCGGTACCGTTTGACCTAAAGCCTCGGAAGTAAACGATGTATGATGTGATTTACGAGGAGGGGCATAGCGAGTTCGATGATCGCCTAAATTAAAAATTCTATATTTGGCACTCATAAAAAAATGTATTTCTATTTTTATGAGTATATAATGGTTAATTTATTTAATTTATACCTATAATGATTAATTTTTCTTAATAAAGAATGAAAATCATTGTCCGGAAACCTGAAAATAAAAAATAGACAACTATATTGCACGCATGCCTGTAATCTTTACCATAGGTACTGAGCTAGCGTATTAGACATCATTGTGTAGTGAACTAAGTAGAAGTATATAGCACTTAAACGTATAGAAGTAGTCAGACAGAAACAAGTCCAAATCTAGGCTATCAACGCAAAGGTGCGCGAGATCTTAGTTCGGGGCGAACTACTAGTATTGGAAAGGATAGGATTGGATAATCATGGTATCATGGTCATCAGTAGATAAATCTATCACCAGACGTGAGCCTGGATTAAGGCTCTATACCAGTGGTTCCCAAACTTTTTTTTCTCATGGACCCCTTTCAAAATTTTACTGGTTTCGGTGGACCCGCTGCTGCTACATTTCTACCATATTCCTAAAACTCGTCAGAAAATGAGAACCAACGTGGACCCCTTTCGAGTCTCCCGTGGACCCCTGGGGGTCCACCTGGACCACTTTGGGAATCACTGCTCTATACTTTCTAAACCATTTCTAAACAGTAGAAACGTGTGGCCTCTAAATTTTTTACGATCGTCAGCGCCCACTTCGCGAGGTCAGTGTCAAATCCATAATTTCTACTTTAATTACTGTTTATCTATTAAAGTTTATAACAGACAAGTAATAAGTAAGCTGGTTCATTTCATCACGCGTCGGTGAAAGTTCATTTTGTTTTCAAAACTTTTTTAAATCAGCAGTAAGTATCATCAATTTTAGTAGTAAAGTCATTTTACAAAACTTTTTAGATTAAGTATATGCAGTATTGCAGTACAATTTTTTTTAGGAAAGACTTCATTATTTCATTTGAAAATGAAAAATCTTATCCAAATTTTCAATTTCGACGGGATTCGATTTCGAACCCGCAGTGATACAAGCGATCCTCCTTTAGCCGGAGTGCCTTTACGGGTTCGAATACCTAAGTGTGGGTTAACACTATGAACAATTTAAAAATTACTACATTCCCAAAAAAAAAAGCCAAACTTATTGGAGACTTTAAAACGTAAAGTGATTTCTTTTGTTATAAGTAAGTACCTACGTATTTTATTTGCAGTGTGTGCAGTAGAACAGCTGTTCTGTAGTAACTATGTTACAAATGAGTAAGTTATGTTATGGCCTCAATTATCGGCAGTTATTTGCTCAGATTTAACCTTATACTTTTACTATAAATAAGATAATTATTTAGATTTATGTTCCCAATGTACCGACAATACATGGATCTCAATACGACCTTGACCGAATTCTCAAGATATTATTTGATAAGAATCACAAATTAGTTTAAATTATACTAATTAAATAAAATATGTTGACAGCTAATGTTTTTTTGTAAGCGATTTGCAACAACTGTGCTGTACATACATGATTTAAATGATAATTTAATCCATTATTTATTGAATAAATTTACGTTTTTTTATTAAGTACCTATCTAAGACTTTTTGACTAATCATTTAGATTTTATCCTATAATTACTTGATAATTACTTGAAATATTATAGGTACTTATTATATTTATCTCCTTTGAAATTTCAAAAATAATTTTCACGACACTGTTTATCGTACCTAATACTTCTTAAATCAGCATTTCATATCCCTCAATTAATGTCTTTTATTAAAAACTTTAATACTTACTTAAGAAAACATCATTTTGTGTTGCAAAAAAAAAACTGTTTACTAAGAAAACTGATGACGAATTTTCATGCTTCGAAATATACTTAGAAATTCATGTTTCAATTCAACACTTTTGTCGTTACTAATCTCTCGTCCGAACGAGTCCGAAAACAATGCAAAACATAAAAAAAAAATATATTTAAAAATAGAATTATGAAATTGGCGTTCGAATATTAATATACAGAGTGTGTTTTAATCAGATTTGCTGAGCTACATTCCGGCGCGACATACCGGCTGGCACGTGGAAGTGGGTGGTACTAGTAGCTGGTACCAACATGCCTACACCACACAATGTAACTACAGCTGCTGAAGTCTTAGTGTATGGTCGATGGATGCATAAATTAATCATGAATTCGTATAGGTATTTCATTCGATTTATATGAAAGAAATAAACTATATTTTATTCAATAATTTGCTTCACGATTTTTCTTAAAAGTAATGTCCTAGTTTAAAAGTCATAAACTACACATTTGTAAATAAGTATGGGCTTCTTCATTAAAAATATTGACCTCTGGTCAAATTTCTACCACAAATATCGATGGAAGATTGTTATTAACTTCTTGTATTATACCATTAATATTTAAGAGCAGGTAAGCAGGTAATTATCTAAGCATCAAAACGTCCACTAAATCTGCGCGCCCATAAAGAACGACTATTGAAAACTGTTGCCACACACAGGTGTCAAATCATCGATAAAGCTCGTTTCAGACAGGAATTTCTCATGGTCTTTCTTAATAGCCAAATTCAATTAATTCTATTTGTTCAATATCTGACCATGAAGTACTTTTTGACGATTATTTGGGCGGCGATCTAATGCAGTTTTCTTACTATGTGATTTAATTAGTATATCACAATTTGTAAGAGCTTTTTTTGTCTTTGTGATGGATTATTTCCTTATTTAAAAAATAAGATTTGTGTCTGCTTGATTAAAAAAAAGCAAAACTCATGTGTTGCGAGCTTTACGCATCAATAAGGCAGCTGCCACATGAAGCGAGCAACCAATTTAAACATGCGTTCGACGGTCAACAAATAACATAATGCGATTTGTGTGACGGCGCTGTCAGCTCGGTGGGCGAAGATTATGACGCGTCTCGTTATAAAGGTTTATTGTTTTCAACTTGTGTACACATGCCTTAAGTTTCACTTGATTTGTGATGCGGACAAGTTATTATTGCGGGGAAATATGCAAATTATTTGACGCTTTCGCTTTGCGAGAAAGAGAATTGATTTACAGAGAAAAAAAAAAAGAAAAAATGCCTACTACAATGTATAAACCTGAGTATTGTTTTGTTACTCTAAACATTAATTCTTAACAAACGGGTAGATATTTTATAATCCTATTTGGATATAGCTTTTTTATTCACAGTGCGTTTACAAAAGTTTCAATAAACAAACTAGGCAAGTGGTCTGGATTAGGATGATAGCACACGGTCATGCGTCAAACGCGACGGGCGCTGGCGGCGCACGTAGGAGTCCGTCAACTCGCCAGGTGTGGTGGCGGCCTTATTTATTGCGACGTGGGAACCTAGATTTATAACACCCTGTGTTTAGTCTAGGAGCTACTCACTTGACATTATCAATATACTTTTTGAATTCATATTGTCAGAAAAATCAAGCGCTAGTAAATTATTTCAGTTTTCATCAATACATACTTAGTAATTTTATTAGATTCCTGTTGCGACTTGCATGTAAACTCCAGAGATCTTGAGATCCAATTATTTTTCAGATAAATACTGCTTTAGGAATAGTGTAGCTTTCGATCAGTGGTTTTAAATATTACTTCTAAAAATAAGACTGTAATAAAGTATGGGACATTTATATTTTCATTGTCCAGTGAAATTAGTAATATTTAGGTCTTGTTTCACAATCTCCGTCTCTCCAACTTTAATTCAATTCACAATTCAATTCAAAAAACATTTAATTCTTTCACTTCAAAAAACATATTGACTAAGGTGAAAAAAAAAGTTTAGATATCTTAAAATAAACTTTGGCTCCTGGTCTACATTCAAGTTGTAACAAGTCCCATTCTCATTATAAATTAGTTGTTCGTGTGTTTACAAGTCGTCAAGTCGCTTCTAGCAATCTGTGCGAGTTACTCGCTGCCTACTCGCTTCTCGATCACTTCTAGAAAGTTTTATTGAAAACGATTACTGCAAATAGTCACGTCATACTTTTATGTATAATATATAACCTAAGTATAAGTTTAGTTTTAGACATAGTTTAGCCTAAGAATGTCTTTCGTTATCACCTTACATTATGTAGGTTGACTTTGGTTCTAAAGTATTTACTCGTATTTTATATTTTGTTGTAAAATGTTTTCGTCAGGAATCTAGGTTTTTTAAATGGCTTCGATTATTTCTAACAGATGGCTGTCAAATCGCAAAATGTATTCTTAGTTTTTATTAAAAGTTACTAGACAATTACAAAATTAGACCTTAGTATGTAGATTGTATTTTTTCTGTCGTTCATGAATGTACCTACTTAAATGAATTTGTTAAAAAAAAAGAAAAATGATAGGTAGGTAGGTAATAAAAAATACTTTTAATTAAAAAAATATAATTAAATATTTTTTTACAAATACTTTTATAATAATTTTTAATTTTTATAGTGTACTTAACACTTAGTTTCCATTGAAAATGCGGGTTCGAATCCCGTCGGAATTGAAAATTTTGATAAGTAAGACTTTCCATTTTCAATGAAATACTTTTAAAATGTTTTATATCATGTGCCTTGTTGAAGTGTAAGCCCGTTTAAAGTAAGACGTTATTATGTTTTAACGGCCTACTAAAACGCACATTAACAGTCTCGCTTCATTTACAAAGATATTCCAAAACTGAATCCTTTAAAGAATGGCTTAGAACCCCTCTGGCTTAAGCCATGGCTTCTAATAATGCAGTAGCCGTCAAATGACGGTAATAATCTGACAGGCTTTTTAACTTTGACGTTTGGATCAAGCAATGAAAATAAAAAGGAAAAAAAAAATATGCCTTGCATTGTTGAACTTGTCTCAAATGACTCTTATTGATTTTTTTTTTAATTTTCTTACTGTCTTATGCATGAAAAACAGTGCTCCGACCAGGCTACCTTGAGCTTTTTTTTTTAATTTTTGGTTGTTTTTGGCTCTAGTGAGCTTGGTCGAACTAAGTTTTATGCATAACTTACATAAGAATCCACGTAGAAAAGTGGATTCTTAGAAAATGAGAAATGTATAATCAGGCCTTGAAATGCAATCGTGAACTGATGTACATTGAACTTAGTCTTATGATTAAGATACTCGTATTATCACAGACAACCACAGTCTTCATCCTCTTGCTCTTTTCAAATTTAAGCCAGAATAAGCTACACTCCATTGATAGATAATCAACATCAACCACACAGTTCCATGAGAAAGAGCGCACAGTATCTAGAGTAGCATTTACGTCCGTCACATAGCGTTTATAGCTTTTCAACATAGCCGGGTATTAAGGACCCGTTCATTAAGGAAGGGTTAAGATTGAGTCGGGGTCGCACCGACCGTGCAGCAATGCAGCGGATTATAGGGTTAGGTTATTAACTAGATGTTTTAATTCTGCTAATGTAGGTACTTACTTCAAGAAAAAAAAAACTTTATAATCCTGCGGGGCTAAAAAGGCCGATTGCCGATACGAATCACTAAAGGAATTGTAAATTTTGTGATTCCTAATACGAGAAACTTGCTGTGAATCATATTGTGAATCTGCTATGACAACCTTTTTAGCCCCGCTGATAAAAATAAAATAACAGAAAAAGCCTACTATAGTGGGAAGAAACGACGAATGTAGTGATTGTATTATTACATCATCATCATTAGCAACTGAAAGTCACCAACGGTAGCTTTGTATTTTTATAATAGTGTGATTTTCCAATAAATAGACGAGATTGTGGAAAACCATAAGACACGTAATTCTATTTAATGGAAAAACAAAGCTTCATTGGGTTTCACAAAACAGAAGCCTTTCTAAATTAACTGTTAGGGCCTTACTTATGAAAGATGTTTAAAGTTAAACACTGGTTAAACAACGTCCTGTCTTTATTTGTGGATAGTGACAAACAGAGACAGGACGTTGTTCAACCAGTGTTCAACTTTAAACATCTTTCATAAGTAAGGGGGTTAATTATTGGGTAATACCCAATGGGTAAGCTTTTAAATATTGGCTAGTGCAAACTTTCGAACCTAATCAAAGCTTACCTGATTAAGTTTCTGGGGCATATTTTATTGGAGATAATTACATAGATTTGGGGCCAGTGAAGTTTGTTCCAATCAAACTAATAAAAACTTACGACCGCACTGACAAACTATTACATCTCGTCCATGTTATTAGCGGTAATGGTAGATGAGGTACGGTAGACGGGACGCTTGTTTTACTAACTACTCTTTGGATTCCTGTTTGTCTCCGAATTTAAAATCGGGGACAGGAAGGAATTTTGATTCCTTTCTGTCTCCTTTCGGGGACAGGACGCGGTGACAAACAGGAATAACTCATTTTGGTTGATCTATTTTTTTTTTTTTTTAAGGTTGTATTTGTAAGTAGTTTCTTTATTTTATAATAATTTATTTCATTAAAACATTGATCTTGATGTCGTAGTTATTACTTTTTATTCACCAATACTTTTACTGTTTTTTTTTGGCTTGTGTAAAATGAACACAACTTTTTGTCGAGATTTTAATGGTCATATTGAAACCACCAATCGCTCCTAATAATCTTAATATTATGAAACTGTTTCTATTCGGACCTGTTATATCCTCTCCCATGCTTCCAAGCTTCTTTAATTCTCCTATAAAGTTTCTAAACGAACGACGAAGCACACCAGCTGAATTAAGCTATTGGGTATCAGGGAGGCTCAAATGGCCACTACTGCAACTCCATTTATAAATCATACTAAAGTTCGTAATTATGTTTTTTCTTGTCACACTCATGTTTATGAAAAGAGACGGCAATACAATTCATTTATGATTCAGCTAGAGGCCATTTTAGACCCGCTGTTCTTTTTTTTGAAGTGTCCGTTCTATACGTAAAGTCTATGGTCGCCGGGACGGCCCGGGGCGTATGTCCGAATGTCGACCGCGGCCGGCAAGTAATTTAATTAGACGCTGTAATTACCGGCCCATTGAGCAGGTGAGACCAGCTGAGCCAAGGCTGCTCTATACTGGACCAAAAAGTTCATTTTTATCTTCTATGCGTTGGATAAATAACAATATAATCACGATTGCAGCCCCAAGGCCAAAATGTCTAAGGGGGTAGTTAGAGGTATGCAAAAAAAAATATGATCTGTATTCCCAAGGTGTGGTAGCATATTTTTTCAGATCTTTAGGGATATTAGATCCTTTGAAGATGTCTAAGGGGTTAGTCAGATGTATGTCTAAACACATATTTGGTACATGCTTACATTTTGCGTAAGTTAACATTCCATACGTGACAGGTTGCAAGCCCATCGCCGCTATTGCCGAAGTGCCGGGGCAGGGAATGAGTTATACGCTATGCAATTTTCTCAAGATTCCAATTTAACCATTGAGAAAAGCATGGTAGTTTTTGTTTCTGTTTTAAAGTATGAGACGAATTTATGGCTGCCACTGCAGCTTCGACGGCGAACGAAGAAGGCGCTCCAACTCTACTGTTAGGTAATGATGTTGTAGAAAAGAAATATTTTGACAACCCTCACTTTGTTGTGCACCTCAATATGAAAAGATATAGTGCATGAGTAAGTTTCTTTGGTAAATAAATGTATTCGTATTAGTATGAAACGTGAAAGTTATTAACCACTTCAGTAAATTATTTACTATCGCTCATTATGTAAATAGCTGTAGGTGTTAATTTGTCCGTCGATTAAAATATTACCATAATAAAATACTTTAATATAAATATTTTGCACTGCGATGATAATAAATAAACACTGGTACTCGTAAATAAACTGCAATCCCAGTTATGTAAGACAAGCTGCATTCCTTAGGCTTGGCTTGTAGGTACAATTAACCACATAATTGTAGGAAATTATCATATTTATTAATAAAACTAAATTGTTGAGAAAAACTTATGGTAACTCCAATAATTTTAGGAATTTACAACTTGTATGTACCTATGCTTGACGACGCAAATATACATTTATCATAGCTTGTATGTATGATTCATATCTACCTCTACATCTACACTAATATCATAAAGATGAAATATTTTTTGTTTTTTTGTTTGATTGAACGAATAGGCTCCGAAACTACTGGACCGATTTCGAAAATTCGTTTGATAGCTAAACTCTTGAGGAAGGGTATAGGCTACTTTCATCATCATCATCACCACCATATACCATCACTACGGGGGCCGCGAGGGCGCTGCTAGCTAGTAATAATCGACGCATAATTTCATCGCGTTTTCAAAATTCTTTCAGGGCGTCTGATCGAAGCGACGCGTGATCCAAAGTCTGGCACTTATTTGGCTCAACAGATCAGCATTGCCATTGTAATGCTGCCAGTGTCTTCGGTACGCTTCCGACTGGCAGTGTCTTGGATCAGTTGAGCTACCTATAGATCGTTTCCAACCATTCTTCTGTGGCTGAACTGATTCTTATTGTATAAGTTATTTAATTACATGCAGTACTTTCTGTAAATAAAATTGCTTCGTAAAAATGATTGTAACTTTATTTTCTAATCTGTTACTAAGTACCTTCATCACCAAAAAGTTAAATTCCAAAGTGTTGTACCTAATTCAAAAAACTTTGTTATTTTGTAATTTGACAGAAATTTGAAATATCCAGGCTAACGTAATTCAGCATCTTAGAAGCAAATACCATATAGTTCCTCTTATAGGTTTTAAAGCTACGTATTGTGTGTGTACCTGTAGGCCTACTAATTAGCCAAGAACCTGTACTCCAGTAGTACAGATAAGCCAGTCCGCATCAATCACTTCATAGTCGGCGACTTGCCTTGCCGCGTCTTGGTCCTACTTCTCAATAAAATAGGTACAGAAGTGAGCTTGCTGCACTCATATACCACAAATTCAACTGCTTGGAATAATATGACAATTACATATAGGTACAATCTTTGTATAACTGTACCGTACTTCAAGCTATATAATGGACATCGGTTATTTTCGTGTTTTCCGAATATGTCCGACAGCAGTATGATTCCACAAAACAGAATGCGACAGAAGTGCACGTCGTTAGCAGCGCAGCTCGCACGGCTTGCAAAACTAATTTGCTTTTCTTAAAAATGACATTGGGCTGATGATGCTGATGATATTAGTCATTGCTAGTCTTTATTGATATTTTTATATTGATAGGCATGTCTTCTCTCAAAGTAGGTAAAGTGACTGTTCATAAATTATAGTTTTGCGTCGAGGTTTCCCAAATGTTGTAATGTATCAAGCTGTGTGCAATATCAGTAAATCAATAAGGGATCGCGTAAGCAAATAAATTATTATTAGCCAATGATCTAGTCGCTTTTTGGGGTCTGCGTAGACTTAAGATAATTTAGACGTGGCATTAAATTCATAATTATCTTAAGTAGGTAGTTAAGTTTTAAACAACTTTACTCATTTTTCGTGAGAACTTGACATTTTACCAATACAGAAAATAAAGTAAGTACCCATTTGAATTATTAATTATGATTTGACCAAAGAAAATCGGACACTAAACCTTAATGGCTGCTATGCAATTCCAATTCTTGACATGAATCAAATTATTTACAAAAACTTCTTACGAGGATCCAAAAAAATCATTAGGCAAAAGTAAAGCTTAGCTATGATTATCTCCATTGATATACTATACCTATGAACTTACTATAACTACCTAAAAGTGTATTTGAAAATGATTGGTCCCTGTCAGATATTTCATATGCATGAAAACATTCATAAAATCATATTTATTGAGGAACAGTTATGGTGCGTTTAAACGACGCGGGATATCACGAGCCTACGCGAGCCGAGCCGTCCGTGGAGGCGCGGCTCGGCTAGAGCCGAGCCGAGCGTAGCTATAGCTATAGCCGAGCGTATAAACGGCGCGTGGCGCGCCGAGTCACGAGCCGAGCCAGGCTCGGCTCGCGTATTGGCGCGCCGTTTAAACGCCCCATTACAGTGGCTTACAATATTAATGAAACGATGATACATGCAGAAGTTTGTAAAAACTGTGTCAAATATTATGCAAATCTGTACTATTTATTTTAAACAGTGGTATTACGAACTTAGAGCTTTCGTGCTTCAGAGAGCACGTTAAATTGTTGGCCCCAGCTTTTAAGCCGTTAAGCCATGATGACGTAGGCCTTTAGGCGGCCTAAAAACTCCGTCGTTTGAGTTGGCCACTTGCTCATACGAACTTAATTTTTAGTTTTGGGCCCCTCAACTGTCAGCTCTAGTAGTTCTCGTGGCTAGTATAAGAGTAAGTTACGGTGGACGAAGGTGTTATGGCCGCTCTAACTGCCGGATTACTATTAGTAGAATGCGCAGAATTGCCCGAATCACCGCTTATTATTATTAATAGAAGATTTGAGCTGAATTTCACAACATTTGATATTTGTATTGAGAGATATTGTCATAGACAATTGATCAATATGACAAATAAACATATTATTTCTTTCTAACAAGTAATTTAAGTAATGTGTAAATATGTATAATGTGTACCTATATTATGTTTCTAATAAGTAATGTGTGAAGTCTTAGGTCTTTGTTTTATAGAGATAAAGGTTTTGTTTACAATGTGTAAAGTATTATAGCCAAAATCAATAGGAACGTGTCTATGTCTAATCATATAATTAGTAAAATCACTGAGAATAAGTACATAGAATAGTCTTAAGAGCTAGGTTATTCTAATCCTTTGATACCAATACCCAATAAAATATTGGCTGTCAGTAAATCGTCGGCTGCCATGACATTTGGTTTACGACAAGCCAGTGATCGGAATGGCTTTGAATTACACAAAACATTCGCACAATCACCAAATTCACAAAAAGCGTCCTCCATCACATACAAATCCACAATAACAGTAACCATACAACAGATTATGCGTGGACGCGTCCGCAAAACCAGAAATCACCGGATCAAACCGGTTGTCACCAAGAAGGCCGGATGAAAAATGACCGGAAAACATTAAAAAATGCCAACCCAGTCAAATCATTTACAAGATCTCAAACTCTGTAGAAAGAGACGACTGTTTGTCTTAACTGTCTTGTAAGAATGATGGCATGGAATCGGAGAAAGAAGGTAAAATTAAATTAAGTCAAATGAAAAAGATTAGCGCATAAACAATGCATTGGAGGATAAGTCAGATTGACCAGAATATTGTCCTTTAAAAAAGCCGGATATTACAACACTAACCGGTTATCGACACACCACAATTTCACCAATAGATTTTTTCCAAGTGCATGAAATATATTAGAGTCGTAAAAAGAGGCTCGAGCCTCGTAAAAATAGATGTAACGCGGTTCCCTATCAATAATTCAAGATTTTTCGCTTTACGGATAGATTCCGCTTCTAGTATTTACTTATCTCTTCTTAGTGCTTATTTTGTTATGATCTTTTTATCTCTTGTATAAAGTGTGTAAAACATTGAGTTGCAATGACCCGATGTTTTTGTCATTTTAAAGCAGAATTTGATTATCAAAGTTTTTTAAATCTTAAAAAACTTATTCCTAAAAATTCATTCAGTATTCGCAAGAAAAAGTTCACCCAAAAATGCGTTATGAATAAAATTTACGGCGCTGCAGCTTTACCTCGGTAAGGGACAATCCCTTGCCTAATATATTTTCGTCTCAAAATAAAATGTCGTAAAATGTTAAGGGTAGGCTGTCACAAAAATAACTGTACACATTTAAAAAGATATACAGTAAGTGGAGAGAGTACGTGCGGGGGAGAGGGCTGTATTTATAGCCGGATTCATGCGAATCGAGCTGATCTAATTAAGAAAAGCTAAGGTAGTTTTGTGGATTGTGAATTTTCTTTACTTACCTACATTTGCTTACAAGGAACTTGAACGAAATTTTCGTATCGTTTTTTTAATATCAAACTTTCATCACAAGCTTCAGTCTAACTCTAAATGTATGCCAGAACGTGAATTAACCTTTCTTTTATAAAAAATAAGTGTAAGGGGATTTTATGATACTACTGAGTAAATCTCAAAATCATTTTGAGATTTACTACCTACTTAGGTATATTTTAAGACAAGTTGACCATTATTTCAACTATTCATGGTTGATATCTAAATTATAGACTAAACCAAGAAATTTAATTTAGAAGCGCAGACATCTCGTCACGCCGTAGTAAAAAGCTCACAAGGCAGATCCATTCAATTTTGCGTCTCCCACAATAAAGCGTGATTGTCACGCACGTACACATTGCATAAAGCGGCATTACAGGGGGCGCCACCACCACCCCCGGGCGGCGTTTAACGCACGAAGGGATTTTTTCAAAATAATATTTTTTCGGTTATGACGTTTTAGCTTGTAGCGGTCGTGACCAATTTTTACGGTTGCAGTGTCAATCCAATACAGTCTTTTTAGTATTATATTATATATATAGCAGTGAATCGTTCTATTATAATTTCATGCCATTAACGAGAAAAACAACTAGCAATAAAGCGTTAATTAATTGAGTAAGATCACTTAATTATCATAATTAAGACTTAAAAGTTAACTGCATCGTATCATAAAGCTGTTTAGTGATCAAATGCTACAGCTTAGCTTGTTTTAATTAAAAGCAGCTACATATAACTTCACACTTCAGCATTATAGCTAGAACTTCGTATCTAAATTGATACACAAATAATTTTGATATTTGACTTTACAAAATACACTTTATGCATACGATGACTGTAGAGCTCTTAAGATTACAACGAGATGTATTTTGATCTCCGATTTATACTTACTTATTATAATTTAATAACTTTCATCTGTTAAAAAAAAAAACTTTGAAATCTCGATATTTTAAATTACTATTAAAAAAATCTAAAGCTAATTGCATATTTTAGCACTTTGTAATAAATAATTTATTTATTTATTTATTAGACAAAATCCACAGCTCTTATTAGTAGTAAATCGACTTATTATGTTTCTTACAGCCAATGACGGATTTACATTCTTTGAGTAAGACATATATTACGACAGTTACTAAGTAGGTAGTATAGGATTTAGAGAAAAGTAAATAACAATAAGAATAAAAATAGTTACAACCAAGCACTTTCGTGGTGTGTGTGTGCAGTGTGTGTGTGTGTGTGTGTGTGCGCTTGAAAATAAAATTAGGTAAGTTTCTTTTTTGAGTCTTTAATTTTTTTGAATGTGTAATTAATTATGTTTTATCTAATTGTGCTTAATTATTTAATGTGTGTGTATTATTTTATGGGCTTTAAGTCTGAAATAAACATTTTTTATTAGTTATTTAATTTTTAAAGATCAAAGAAAGATTTGTGAATTCTTGCAACTTACATCCTTAATATTAAAGAAGTTATCAATATCGGGTGTGTTCATCTGTACACGTCAAATGCGTGCAATACATCTGCGTGCCCTTAGCACGGGTTACCTTAGCTTGTATCCAAAAATTAAACGTTCGTTAAAATTTCCTAACAAGTGAAATGTAAATTTTTACGCACGTTTTTTTATACATATTTTGAGTTTAGAGATAAGTACCTTTAAAGTTTCAACCAGACAGCTAATCGGGAAGTGCTCGTGAGTTGCAAAATTCCTGGATCGACAGACAGACAGATAGACAAACAAGAAAGTAACTTTAATAGAAACATGGTAAAAATCTCAGGCATAGATTGCATGTCTTTTTAACCGACTTCGAAAAAAGGAGGAGGTTCTCAGTTCGTCGGAATCTTTTTTTTTTTTTTTGTGCTTTTTTTTATGTATGTTCACCGATTACTCGAAGACGCCTCGACCGATTTCAAAAATTCTTTTTTTGTTTGAAAGGGTACACTTTCCAATTGGTCCTTTTGGTCATCAGGTCAGGATCTGATGATGGGATCTTGGAGAAATCAAAGTAACTCTTCAAATTTTATAGGCACACTTGAAGCGATTAGGGTATTTTTTAAAAGCTTTAAGGTTATCGGTGACAATGCAATATTATGGTAACATTGAGATAATCTGATGATGGAGTCAGGAGCTGTTCAACGGAACTCCTCAGTATATAAGCCGATTGAGTTGAAACTCGGCACGTCTGTCAAGTTCCAACTACAATGTAATAATATGGTCACGACGAGCTGATCTGATGATGGAGTCAGGAGCTGTTCAACAGAACTCCTCAGTAAATAGTCTGATTGAGTTGAAACTTGGAACTCAGCATGTCGGTCAAGTTCCGACTACAATGTAATAATATGGTGACAGCTAGCTGATCTGATGATGGAGTCAGGACCTGTCCAATGGAACTTCTCAGTGAATAACAGTGGAACATCCATGTTTGGGCTCATTTTAATTAGCTCACCCTTCGCCTTACCCAGAAACAGTTTGTATTGAAGTCGGTTTTTTTAAATTTTTAATTTAGCCACTTGTAATGAAGGCATAGACTGATTACTAAGTCAAATCAAGACATTGTCAATAATGATGTGGGGCTTATTAGTCTCACGAGGTTTTCCCTCGCCGTTTAAAGTTCGTGCCAATATTTTTGACACGAAAAATCCGTTAATGCACGGCCGGGATTCGAACCCACAATCTTCAGATCAATAGTCAATCCATTTTGCTGTAAACTCGTGCTTAAAGTGCGTGCGATACCACTCCGAGGTCCTTGAATGATAAGTTTCAGCTGAGAGCTGATAGCTTCGATCCCACATCGATCCTGATGCTGCATGAAGTCGCTGCAAGTTAAATACTTAACACACTGAAATAAAGTATGTTTTAGTTTGACTTCTTCTTCTAATGGTGCCTCTCCGACTGGCGAAGGTTGGCAGTCAGTCACTGAAATAAGGTATGTTTTAGTTTGACAAAAAAGTGTAAATAATAATCGAGGCTAAACTTACTCTGACGCAGAGTCGAAGCGACTCGTCATGTTTTGTAAACTTCAAAGTATATTCAACTCTATTTCCATTTAATAAGGTAAAAAATTGTATTATGCAAATCGCTCGATTCTAACCAAGCATCGAAGCGCGAATTCGCTCGTCGACGCGCGTTTTCAGAATTTTTATAACACAAATTTGTACCTTACACAATGGTAATAGAGTGGAATATACTAAGTTTACAAAATATGACGCGTCGCTTCGCTTTGACTCTGCGTCAGAATTCAACGTGGTTAGGGTGTTTATTCAAGATCTAAATATTGATTGGATCTCCAGTAAATTCCAACCACAAAGCTTTTTGTATCATAGATTCAGATTAACTTACTCTTTGCTCTGTTTAACTTATTACTGCCATTACAATTTTATGCGAGCTTGTATGAAAAATGTGATGAGGGTGAATGAGGCGAAAGAGGTGTGTCAGGATCGTAGCAAGTGGAAATGGTCTCTGCCTACCCTTGTGGGAAAGAGGCGTGATTGTATGTATGTATGTATGTATGTACAATTTTTTGCCATTCGTAAAGATACGATACGACTAACCTTACAAACTAAATTATCTTCACTGCCTTGAAAATATGAGAGAATTTCGACTCCTCGTTGCGGTCCATTGTGGCTAATGGCCTGTTTAGTTTTTTCTATTTTACTTAAATCGCCACATCCCTTATTTTGCACCACATCTAGTATCGTAGCGTATTAGGGTGCGGTGGTTGTTATGCGGCGCACGTACGGCGCGGAGAAATTACGCGCGGATTCGGTCAATCGATGCTCCCGCCGCCGCCTACTGCCAGCGATAGCGTCTTACGCAAACTGTAGCTGTTTATATCATTTATTAACAAAAATAGTTGGTATGCTATCATTTTAGAATATAATAATTGTCAAAAATATAAACAACTAGTGACCCGCCCCGGCTTCGCACGGATCACATTACACAGCACATTAGAAACCTCTAAAATTATCAGTGTTTCTCTTCTTTATTATGCATGTATTATACATATAAACCTTCATCTTGAATCATTCGATTAAAAAAACCGCATCATAATCCATTGCGTAGTTATAAAGATCTAAGCACCCATAAAGACAGACAGCAGAAGCGACATCCATCCAAAATGCCTTGATTATTTAACTAGTGACGGAGTTTTTAGGCCACTTAAAGGCCTTTGTCATGAAAATTTTGAAAATTCATAATTTTGAAAATTCAAAATTTAGATATCATTTATTCAGTAGGATCACTAGCGTCACTTTGAATCGTTTAAGAGCTAGGTGATTCTACTCCTGTTCTTTTCCTTCAATGGCTTAAAACGCCTTAAAAGCCTGGACCGACAATTTAACGTACAATTTAACGTGCCCTACACCACCAAAGTTCGCCACTAGCTCATACGAACTTACTTTTTAGGGTTCCGTACCTTAAAAGGTAAAAAAAAGGAACCCTTATAAGATCACTTTCTTGTCCGTCTGTCCGTCTGTCCGTCTGTCCGTCTGTCCGTCTGTCTGTCTGTCTGTCCGTGTGTCACCATCGATTATCTCAGGAACGGGTAGAGCTAGCAAGTTGAAATTTATACCATATACTAAGGTCTATAGTCCCTACTGTGACTATAAAAATCAAGGTCCTGAGTCAACACTATAAAAAGATATAGGCAAATTTAGGTTTTCGTGAAAACTTGTGAGTACCAAAACTTACCTTAATTATCAACTTTTTTTATTTTTCGGAATTTTTCCTTTACTTGTGCTGGAAGACCTTGCTTGTAACCAAATTTGACAATTCTAGGTCAACCGGAAGTACCCTAGAGGTTTTGGGTCGAAAACCTAAATGGTAGTTCCCGTTGACCTAGAATAACGAAATTTGGCAAAAAGCAAGGTCTTATAGCACAAATAAAGGAAAAATTCCAAAAAGTTAAAAAAGTTGAAAACTAAAGGGTGTTCCCATACATACATAGTTGACGCCAATTAAAATTGTCCTCCGAGTTGTATGGGCGCTCATACAATTAATACTAGCTTAATTGGCACCATGGCTAGGTACGGAACCCTCGGCGTACGAGTTCGACTCGCACTTGACCGGTTTTTTTTTTATTATTATACAAACAACTACAGTTTTGATAACTGTAGTGATATGAAAAGATGGTAGCCGTTTTCGTGATTTGTATAGGTAGGTCTCTAAAGAGGTTCCACTCTCCCCATCACTCCTTTTAAAAAATCTATCCGTCATTTCTTAGGCCTACTATAAAACGTAGGTATTCAATAAAAAGTAAGTTCGTATGAGCAAGTGACCAGCTCTGATGACGGAGTTTTTTATATTAAGTAGTTTTTTTTTATTCACTGACTATGATTGTTTCAAAATTTTGAAATATGCATACACTAATTGTGTCAGAAAGGAAAAAGTTATAACAAAATCTTAGCGATAATCAAAATCGCTTTTATCTCTAGCGTTAGCCTCGAGTTTTAATACTAATAAAATGAAACTTGAATCAACATTGAGTCAAGGACATTAAAAACAAGAGTATTTTGCGTTTTTGCTAATGCAAACACATATGTTTCTTACTTTATAGTTTTGTTTGTCGATGGCGCAGGAGTGAGGAAGTGGCCGCGGCCTTGATCACTGCGCACGCGCATCGTGCAATAACACAGTACAACAAGACACGGTATGTGAAGTGAGCTTAAAAGCAGTACCTATAGGTAGGTAAAACTTCACAAAATATTCTAGAAGTATCTTTAGTAAAGAAAAATGTTACACAAAAAACGCTTGTAAAGTAAATAAGAAAAGATTTTAAGATATCATAATAGAACGTCATTTACAATGAGGTGAATGATATTAATGTTTGAACGATTCGACAGTTATGCGAGAACAAAAATTCGTGAAACAAACAAACACTTACAGGTCCCAATGGATCTAGGCATTCGTGAAGTTATTTTCGCTGCGCAGTAGAAAATTTTGTATGAAAAAGTTGCGCTGCGCATCGAAATGACTAACTTCACGAATGCCAAGATCCGTCGGAACAAGTGTATGCCACTAGCGGTAATCCATCCATTTTTTATAAATAGGTACTACTTACATCTAGAGAAGTAGGTATTCTTGCTGCCTCTCTAGGATTTCCTGTGATAGGTACCCAAAAGGCTGAGTACCTTACCATTACCATCAAGACTTGAAATCAAGAATTAACCCACAGTTCATACAAACATTTTATCTCACAGCAAGGATTGAACTAGCACCTTTTACATCTTAGCTGAACACGTGCTACGCCAATTGCGGTTGTTTAGTTGTTCTCACCTTTACATTATACTGTGGCTACAGTAGCTACTACGCATTACCTCAGACACGTCGATATGTCCACACAAAGTATTTTAATTAAATTCTAAAATGGTATATCACACGTGATCTTAATTGTACAGATAAATCTTGTCTCTCCTGTGACTTTGGACCAGAGAGTAACACTGAGCTGATTGTAGATAGCTAACGACGCCGACAGTATGAACTTATTGTACTTTGACCCGATTGAAATACTTATATCTAAAATGTTAAAAAATGTTAAAAACACTTTTAAAACGCTTTGTTTTTCATCACTTCTTTCAGTGTGCCGCTCTTGGCTTATTAATTTATGATAAGATATCGACAAAAGTAAACAACACCCCTTGAATCGTATAAAATAACATGAACCCCCCCCCCACATATATATTTTTTTAAATAAATACTTTTTTTGTCAAAAAATTGTTGTGAAACCATAGAGATTGAGTTTTGATTAAGATTGACTTTAAACTCATTGGACATACCTGGACACTTTCTTAAATGGTCTAAGCATTTTTTTCCAAATGTATGATATTGCCTCTGGCTAGAAGTCTCTCTCTACATGATTATTTTCTAATGATTATTAATTTAATGAAAATTGGAAATTTATACACAGGTATACATTTGTTTTACGTAATTTCCTCTGTTAGGTATACATTACTCTGTGATTATGAGGCAAGTATTTGTTACATTTAGTATACTATTATATTTTTAATGTGTTATCTAAATTAAAATCACAATTATCTTGTTGATCCAACTAATATTACAAATCTAAAGTTTATGAGTATTTTGGATGTAAGTAATATTTCAATCATGTCTAGACCGTTTTGGATGAAACTTGGTATGACAGTAGATCGTTGTGTGTATAATGATACCAGTTATTAATACCAAAAAATATTAATAACTTAGAGTAGGTATTTACTATTACAACGATTTGGAAGTAACAAGTAGGTAATGATTCAAAAGTCAGGAGGTGATTCGCACCCGAGACCGAGGAGACCGAGACAAGAGACAGTAGAATCACCTAGCTCTTAAAAGGGTCCAGAATATCCAGAAGTGATAGGCAGGGAATGTGCTAACGCGATAAGATTTAGGTAGGTGAAAACTGATAAACTAATATAACTAAAACTAATAATATGGAAGAAGAAAACATGTCACATAACCTCACGTAATGTAATCAAGGGCAGGAAGATGGTGTTGATTATGATGATGACATGGCTAAATTGTAGGATTTGTAGGTATATAGAGGCCGGTAGTTTCACGGGCGCAGGTCGACTTCACATAATGTAGGTTAAAAGCAGGAAGGTGATAATGATGATGATGACTTGACTATGAAATGTAGGTCTAGTGAGGGCGGTAGCTGCGCAGGCGCAGGTCACGTTGCGCGTGATTCCCCGTGATTAACGAGCCTCCATCTCTTCCGTGTCCTATACACGACCGACTCTTTGTCTATGATTGCTCAATAAAACGATTTGGTTATCTGATTGATATATTGAGACTATACTATGATTAGGTAATATAGACGATCTTTGCAAATTCACTCTTAAATATAATTTAGAGTGATTTTTAGGGTTCCGTAGTCCTGACAAGGAACCCTTATAGTTTCTTTATGTCCGTCTATTTGTCTGTCTGTCCGAGGTTTTGCTAAGAGATATTTGGTACTTACTTACTCCATTGGCTCAGGGACCCAAAGTGAGTCTTGGCCTCTGAAACGAGAATTCGCCACTTCTTTCTGTCCATTGCTGCCTCTAGCCAGTTGTCGGCTCCGAGGTCGCGCAGGTCAGCCTCTATTCTGTCGCTCCAGCGATACTTGGGACGACAAATCGGTTGGTACTAGAAAGCTGTAATTTTTCTTCCTATAAAGTGACTAAGATAAAGTAGTTGCTTGTTGTAACGGGCTATTATGGAACCCTACGCTGCGCATGGCCCAACATGCACTTGGCCGGTTTTAATATATTTTTGCTTAGATAAAGATGAAACGGCGAAATTAAGGAAATCATGAATAATTTGCTAATTTTGAGTTGGTCAGTTGATTTTTTTTGGAGATTGATCATAATAAGTCAAGATTCAAAACAATCAATGACTGGTATTTTGGTCTGACCAGCCTAAATTAGTTTCAATTCCCAGGATAAACAAAATCTTTGTCTTTGTGGTAAAAAATATTATAATTTTGCAATAAAAAACGTAAGTATTCTATTATCTGGTTCTCATGATACGGACTTTAGTTTGACTATAGTTTAGTTGGACTATAGTTTGGGCGAAGATATTATTGTGTAAATTGTCCACCAATACTTTTGTTTCCGGTGACGAATAACTGAAGCCTACTAAGTTTTTTCTTCTCAAAAATCATGGCAAAAGGTAAAAAATGATTCCGTTAGTCACACAAATCAAAAGCTGGTCAAGTGTCAGTAGATGCATACATGCGTGCCGGCCCGGCGCCGCCCGCGGCCGCGCTTTACGAGCGCGCCGCACGCGACCCGCGCACGCGCATCAGTGGTGCTGCAGGGGCTGCAGACTGGTATGGTGAAGAACGGGATATGAGGTATGGATGGAACATAATATTGTTAAGATTGTGAGAGTCACAGAGGTTAATATGCTGTTAGTAATTTATGGATAATTATGTTTTTGGAGTGTGCAAATATTTGTATTTTTTTTAAGTGTATTAAGTACTATAATAACTAGAATTTGTTGCAAAGAGTTTGAGTGTATGAGGAATTGCAGTATTTTTTACCATGACGAGCTAGCGCAATAGACATACTCGGCAGTAGTAGCACTTGAAAGTATAGGGGTAGTCAAAAGTCCAAATGTAAGCCATCTACGATGCGGCAGATCTCAGTTCGGGGCCAACTACTACTACAAACTTCTATCATATTTGGCTTCTAATATCTTGAACCTGATTGCACCAGTAAAATTAAATACTTAATCAACTTGATTTATTTCTCTGTCAACACAATTCTCACATTTTTCCAAATTTTACCGAAATTTATAAATGTAATCTGAATATTTCAGCTACGCACGCTACGCTGATGTTATGATAAACATAAGTAGCGTTTACAAGCACTTACGAGTACATGTAATGTAAATAATTTAAGTTATAACTAATTACTTGTCGGTTTTATTGCCAATTCATTTAAATCTGAACTTTTAAGGGTATTTTTGCACGTTGATTGAAAAACGAGCGTTTTTTGCGCTGAGAACAGAATAGAGAATCATTAAACTTTGTGTCATCAACTACACTATTATAGGCTTAAATGTTTTTATTTATTAATTAATTTATTGAAAAAAAAATTAATTAACAATTTAATAATAAATAATTAAATAACTTAATTAGGTAATTAATTAAATTATTTTTTTAGTAGTAAAGTGACTAATTATTAATTTCTTTTGTGACTTTTCGTTTTCTTCTTCCATTTAAAGAGCAGAAAAGCGAGATAGAAAATCAACGAAAAAAGTTTACTAGGTACTTACAGCAAAATAGGTTCCGCCGATTCACCGTGAAAAAGTTACAAACATACAGACTTAAAAAAAATTACATTTATAATGCAAATGTAATTGATTTAACAATATTTTTTTTAGCTAGAGGCAATATTTACGTAGGCCAAGATGTAATCAACGTTTCCGCGATGTTTTCCTTCAACGTTTGAGAAGGAGCAAGCGTTAAAACTCATTAGTATGTAATATTTTCCATTCATTATGCGTAGCTAAGTGTTACATGGTTTCAAGAAATTAATTTCATCATAAATCTAACCTGGCTTTTCCGTCGCTGTGAAAAATTTGCTACTGACTATAAATTCTATAGAATCATTGAATATTTAATTGTAATTTGCTGACAAGTTACGACTCTTTAAGCTGTGTTCTTATGAAATAGTGACAGTCACAATGCCTTTTAACTAAGTGTCGCTTAAAATCTGAAAAACTACCTTAATTTGATACTAATTGATAGCTCAGGTATCTACAGGAGAAGAAGACTTCTTCTGTGGTCATTTACAAATAAACAACAGTCTGGCACTTATTTGACTCAACGGATCAGCATTTCCATCCAGCGCAATGTTGCCAGTGTCTTGGGCACGCTTCCGACTGGCAGTGGCTTGGATCAGTTGAGCTACCTATAGATCGTCTCCAACGATCCTTAGGTGGCCCAACTAGTTCTTATTGTATTTTCTAAAGTTCTGTAAATAATGGTAGTATAGTAGTTTAGCTTCTGTAAATATTAAAACCAATGTATAAGTACTAAAACAAGCATAGAAACAAGCGATATTGGTAAGCGTCCACATGTCGGTATCGTACGCATCGGACGCATCGCACGCAACGGATCGTAGTATTATTTGTATAGAAACTCATATAAGTGCGTCCACCTGTCCGCATCGTACGCATCGCATTACACAGATAATCCGCTTGATGCGTTCCGTCCGCTGCGTGCGATGCGGGCCTGTGGACGCTTACCATACCTACATTAACCCAGTGACTTGACAGTCAGCCGGGAAACAACATGTATATGAAAAAAAAGTGGCATATCTATAACTACAACTGTATTATGACGGTTGTCGTTTGTGAGAAACCCAAAGCTCTTCCGTAGAAGTGATTTACAGTGATTACTGAGTAAAATCCAGTTGCACCTGGAAACTCGGAATGAAACGACATTGTCAACAGGTTTTCCTGCTTATCCACTTTTATCTCTGTCAGCCACGTTTAGAATGTAAATAGTCAAGAATTCTTATATTATAGGTAAAATTCAATACTATAAATTAAGTTTCATCCCATACATTTACCTCCATTCACTCGACATAATTATGACCGCTTCATTAAATACTTAATAACAGGAATAACAAAATATAAGAAAACAGAAAAAACTAAAATTTTATAGTTTTTTTTTTTTTTTTTAATATTTATTTACCAAATACACAAAAAGAATACAAAATTTTACTTATTTATAATAGCACTTTAAACCACTAAGATTTGTCTCGTGCTATTGCGAGCCATTTTATACTTAACAATAGGTACGTAGTATTATTATCTATTCTATGGTAGTGGGTAGCTTATTTTAAAAGATAGTAGCTCCTCATAGTTACAACAAATATCAATTTAAAAAATATTTTTTTAGCTTGTATTTACTGTTAGCTTGTGTCAAACTGTTCCGTAAATCAAGCGGCAGGCTGTTGATAAGTCGCGGAATTATAAAAGATGTCGTTCGCTCACCGTATGCATTGTTCGCCCGCTGCGTGCATAACATAGTTAGGTACATACATAAAATCACGCCCTTTTCCCATCATAGGGGTAGGCAGAGACCACAGATCTCCACTTGCTACGATCCTGACACACTTCTTTCGTATAGTTAGGTACAGAAATAAAAAAAATGCATTGTAAAATAGTATCAAAGATTTTTCGACAAGCGTAGTCCTAATTGCAATTCGTTAGCATTCCATAATCTATGACAACAATATTGTATCTTCTATCACTTAGAGTTTAGATATTTTATATTTAAATATAAATTTCATCATTGATTATTAGTTTAGAAACCTTAAAGTTGCGTAAAAGCCTAATTAAATAGGAAAAATGTAGCCTCAAGTGTATCCAGGCCCTGCACTATAAATCACAGGACGTCACGTGGTGTGTTTTTCCGCTCGTAGTGTCTACTGCTCAAATGTTTTATACGAGCAACTTTCAAAATATTGCCCAACCAAAAGTATTGTACGAATTCGAAATACAAAAATTATAATAATTGTAAGATTTCTCTCAAACTTGTAAAACCCAACCTATTAAAACAATATTAGAATTTGTGCTAAACATCTTTAAATGTGTGGGTTCTAGACATCTTTAAAGGGTTTTGAATATCTAAGCGGAGCCGTTTTTGAAGATCATACAGTCGCGAATCCGGGTAATAAACAGATTCAAATGTAATTAAATATAATAAAAATTGGTTTATTTACTGACAGTGGGCCTTATTTATAAACGCATTTATACTTTAAACAATGTTAAAGATTCGCCCTGTCTCTATTTGACACTATCTAACAAAAAAAGGATGGCCATTGTTTAAACGGTGTTTTTAACAAAATTTTATAAGTAGAGGTAAGTTTAAAGTAATATTGACGAAAATTGTCAGAAAATTGCCCGTGTGAATCAACTATTACGAAACTATTATATTTTATTGCCGTGAGATGGCAACTAAGCGGCAGTCACACTGACTATGACTGATTTATAGACCAGTCAAGATGATAATGATTACTGGATAAAAATAAAATTAAAGATATTCGATCTACAAAAGTTCTGAGATCTTTATTAGAATCATTAATGTCAAGTACACAAAAAAATTTGGTTGCAAACAGTGACATCTTAATATGATAATAAAAAACGATAGATCATTATAAAGGACTGTAAAAAGTATTTTTCAAAAGTGTTTGCCAAATTGTGTTGCTCAACATTTGCTCATAAACAGAATACACTTTTGAAATTATTCCCTTTAAGCAGTTTTTGACCATAAAACATTGTAAGTTTCAAGTCGACATTCCAAGTAAACTTATTTTTATATTTTCAGCTACTTTTAATTATTATGTTTATCATTATCACTTCACTATCACTACACAGTATTAAACAAAGTCGCTTCCCGCTGTCTGTCCCTTTGTGTCCTTAGATCTTTAAAACTACGAAACGTATTTTGATGCGGTTTTTTTTTAATAGATAGAATGATTCAAGAGGAAGGTTTTTATGCATAATATAGTGGAGAATCACTGATCAATTTAGAGGTTTCTAATGTGATGTGTGATGTGACCCCTGCGAAGCCGGGTTGGGTCGCTAGTTATATAAAAGGTAAGATAGACTGCGTTATGTGAACACGCCTTCACTTTGATGAGGTTAACTTCTTTCGCATCTGCGAAGGCTGAGATCCACACTAATTGATTAGATATCAGTATGTCTTAATGTGACGTTTGATTAATGTTGGCGTCCAGAAACTGGTATGCCAATGTACGTACTCTGGTGTAAAACTAACATTTCTGTACTTACATACAATCCTTTTAATGTTTTCTCATTGATTACAAATACATAGGTACTTTTGATAAATGATGTGTCTATGTCTATGTCCACTTTTATTTTTCTGTATCTCAAAAGTTTAAAATTATTTTTGCAACTTTAAATAAAAGGGACTTAAGAGGCCTGCGACAGGCGAATTTCCATAAAAACGTAATACTGAAATCATTTAAAATTTAAACATATTTTTATCAGTTTATGTTGTTAGATTAAGAGAGTAGGTATTTATCTAGGTTCCTGTTACACTTTTATTCCGAAAAACTTACCTAAAAAGAAATGTAAGCAAATTGAATTGAAATCTTTGTAGGTACACCAAAAATGGCATTTTTTCTTTTAATTTGTTCTATAGTAAGTTTTTTGGAACAAAAGTGTAACAGGAACCTAGATGAATACTGCCTTTATCCAAATAATAACATAAAGTGTTAAAAATATGCTAAAATTTTAAATTATTTTGGTATTACGTTCCTAGGTACGTAGGTACGTTCGCCGGTCCCTTAACTCAAGATATGTTCTCCAGTTTTCGTATATTACGTCTGAATTATAAAGAGTGTGTTTTAATAACTACTTACTTACACCGTAACTGAGTCAATTTAAAACTTTTAATGACTAGTTTGTGACCTTCATAAATTAAGTTAAGTGCTGTGATTCTTGATTCTTGATTCATCAAAAAAGTTCAAATCTTCATCAAAACTTTGGCCTCACTCACACTCATAACGCACTCATCTATTTAAGTTTTCATAGATCTCACAAAAACAAAACAACTAACTAGTAGTTCGCCCCGAACTGAGATCTCGCGCACCGTAGATGGCTTACATTTGGACTTTCTTCTGACTACCCCTATAATTTAAAGTGCTACTACCGCCGAGTATGCCTATTGCGCTAGCTCTTCATGGTAAAAAATACTAGCATGCATGCAATACATAATGTCGTGTCTAATTTTTCATTTATTTCATATTTATGAATTCTCGTCGTATTTCTAAAAGTATACGTCCTAGAATCAAAATAATAACTATTTGGGAATGTACAAATTAAGACCTTTCATTTGACACCCCACTCAATATATTTGTTTATTTAACTTTTTTTACCCCAATTATTTTCATTCTTTATCAAAAAATTTTTTATCATGAAAATAAATCAAGTAGCATCTAAAATCATTGCAAACCAAACCGCAACGATGCCACTCTCTTTTTAAGACCGACCAGTCAATGAGCTATGAAGACATCGAAACTCTATGAAACGGGAGCTCTTGCAGCTCTGGTTTCGTAGTTTTTGTTCTTTGGTCGTATTTCAAAAACTATACATCCTAGATTAAAAATAAAAACCATTTTGGAATGTACGAAATAAGCCCTTTCGTATGACACCCCACTCAATATATTTGGGTAACTTTAAAAAAAAATTAACCCCCTTGGGAACCCCATATCTTTACAACCCCTTCATCGATTACGCTCATACGATCCACAGCAAATTTCCATAGCACAACCTATTGACCTATCAAGTTTCATACAGATTGGATAAGCGGTTCGATAGTTATGCGAGAACATAAAAATGAAACATACAAACATACAAACATACAAAGCAAAATCGCCTAACTTGCCACTAAGATCTTCGCTCGCTTCGCTCGCTCGATCGAAAATAGTTTTTATCTAGATGTTATTATGAAGCTAAAAATAACTAGACCCTGGGATAAGAACTTTTTGTAAGCAATCAAGAGCAAAACAAAATGCCATTAACCTATTTCGAGTCAATTACATTCGATTACGATTCGATTCAGCGAATCGATACAGCCATTAACTGGAGGTATGCCTTTCGTGCGCGAATCCTAAAATTATTAGGTCCTCTGTTATTGCTTTGCAACATGCAGCCTGGTGGAAGCCTGTATGGAATCCCGAGGAGTGGCGTCAAAAAAGACCCGATGAGCCATGTGTCTTTTGTCTTTTTTAAACTTTCGCGATCAGAACACAGTCTTCCCGTGACCACGGCTAGTGCAATCCAGTCGAAACGTGTCGGGCTAAATATAAAGGTAAATTACGTGATATACCCGGATACATTCATATAAATTTAATAATTGTCGCCTAATAACATGTGTCTCGTATTTCGATCAGAAAGTAAAGTAAAACGTAAGCATGCTTTCGACTGTAGCCCGATTGACATGTGTGTTCATCACTTTAAATTAAAGTGTTGTGAATAGAATATATCAGGTGGTAAGAGCGTCCCACAAACGCTGTATCCTGATTTTGGACTAATCGTCCAAGCTCTTGTCGCTTTATAAAAATATAATTTAGTGCAAATACTTAAATACCTAATATACAACGTCATCCAAACAATACACTGCGCGGTATCTCATTTGGAAGAAGATACACCAAGAAAGTAGAAGCTAAGAAAAAAAAGAGTGAATGCTGAGATGATGGGTGATAGAAGATAATAGAGAAAGAATTAAGCAGGGAAATAACGATGACAAGAGCATGCTATAAAGTCACCAATGCTTTTACATCACTTCCAATATCTATAACATTGAGTAGGTAATATATCTCCGAGATTCGATAGCGAGTGCGAAGCGTGAAACAGCAAAAGTTCGCAGGTGCTACTGAATATTCATGAAGAATGCGACCGGCCCGCTTTCGTTCTCTACAACATACACCAAACAGTATGGTATAACTGCTGAAAGCCTCTAAATTGGTGTGTGGTGGGCATCTCAGACATAAGAAGAACTGAGTTTTCCGATAATATTTGATGACCTTTGTGGCGCAGTGGGTGAAGGTCCGCCTGAGAGCATGAGTTTGCGGGTTCGATCCTTACCACGGGACAAATGTTTGTATGATCTCCAAATATTTGTCTCGGGACTGGGTTTTTTTCTGTATAAATCGTATGTATTTAAAAAAATATGTAAGTAATAGATGCCTATATCAGTCATGTGGTTCCCATAATACAAACTCTGCTTACTTTGGGGCTACATGATGCTGTGTGAAATGTCCAGCATTATTTATTTATTTAAATTCATGATGAATGGGGTCAGCTCGCTTTTACTTATCTTATTGTTGCTGTTTGCTAAGACTCTCAATATTCTTATGTATTTCAAATTGTATTGCCATCATGGGCAATATTCCTGGACTCGAAGGCAGTTGCCTCTAGTGTTGAAGCTACGGCAAAGAATTAATTCGAGGCCCTTACCTGGCTATCTCTCTGGGTACGAAGGAGACTGTGTTGTTATGGGAATCTCAACACTATCTTAGCCCCATAGGACTTAATATATTTTTTTTGGCCTTTACGCGGCCTAAAAACTCCGTCACCTAAGTTGGCCACTTGCTTATACGAACTCACTTACTTTTTAAGACTAAATTGTATAAATTTGCATCTTCTAATTATTTCGCAAAACTAAATAAATAGGTAATATTCAATAGGAAAGTAACTCTAGACTATTGAAAAGTATAG
Source organism: Camptogramma bilineatum (assembly GCA_958496255.1). Lineage (NCBI taxonomy): Eukaryota > Metazoa > Arthropoda > Insecta > Lepidoptera > Geometridae > Camptogramma > Camptogramma bilineatum. The sequence continues at coordinate 17,505,263 of OY292455.1, forward strand.
ATAAGAAAAAGAAATAAAATAAAACTGTTATTGACTCTAGTTAAATACCAGTCGTAAACTTGAAATAAAAACACATTGTTAATAACCGTGAAATTAACGTGTTCTTTAACTATTATTTCCAATATTTAAATTGGTAAAAGTTTGTAGTAAAAGCACAAAAAGTTATACAAATAGTTATTTTTTTTTATTTCTAGTAGGAAAACCGATTATGATGAAACTTAGAGTAGGTATAGATTGTAGCCTAGAATACGTGGTAATGATGAGTGGAAGCTAGACATCTAGTGTTTGTGTTTTTTCTAAGATAAGTAAGTATACCTAACTATCCTAAGACACAGAACATTCCCCTCCTCACTTATGAAAGATGTTTAAAGTTGAACACTGGTTAAACAACGTCCTGTCTCTATTCGTCACAAATAAAGACAGGCCGTTGTTTAACCAGTGTTTAACTTTAAACATCTTTCATAAGTAGGTACTGGCCCTCTATGTTTATGTCCATCTCCGCTTTGTTTTTTTCTGTACTTCCGCTTTGTTTTTTTCTTTTCTGTACTGTTTTTTGTTTCTATTATTTGTGTGTGAGCTAAACAAATGTTTCTATGTCTATGTCCATACAATTATCATCCAGGTTAACGGATGAGGAAGTACAATTGCACTCACTGCGAGTTTACATTCACATCCCTATGAGTAGTGAATGCGCCGGCCAACAATTCGGTAGTATACGTAACGGGTACGCTAGATACCGGATACCGGGTACTTTATGGGGCAATAAAACCTGCGGCCTGTGTCCCGCACGGCAGCGGTACGGACAGCAGAACGGCTACGGAAGACCTTTGCAGAACACACCAAAAATATGATACCAATAAAAATGAAGATTGGTTGCTGTTTTGCTGATGTTCGTGGAAAGTGAAAAGCATAGTAACTCTTTTTATTTGGTTTCAAATATTTAGTTTTATATACGTTGTGTTTCTTTCTACATTTGTTTTCACACGTGCAACAATTCATAAAATCTTCATAGAATGTTTTTTTTCCAAAATGGTAAGGAAACTGTTTGTTTTACAACAAAATCGTAATGTTTTATGATATTTGCAAATAATTTTTGAGAAATAAAGGTCTGCTGTATGTAAAAACTGTCAAAGAATTACTTGTATAGTGAAGATTAAAATATCTTAGCACAAAAACCTACAATCAAAACAATATAAGCAATCTAAAACCGGTTGTGAAACTAATTAGAATTGAATAGGAATTTGTCGTGACATCGGTACCGCATATTTCGTGAAGAGAACCATAAATTCAAGGTTATTTCGTTATTACAGAGATTGTACTACATTTGTGGGTGATAAAACCTTATCAGGAGCACTAACTCATTCTACAATAACTCCGAGTTTCACACATACCTCATGTAAATGTCGCTTTATGACGGAAGTTAGCGGAATGGCTATACTTTCAAATTCAATTTTATAATCATAATAATGTAAAGTGAAATTTATTCTAAAGTACAATATAAAATTAGTAAAATACAGAATTGTATTGAAAATGAAAAGTGTTATCAAAATTTTCAATTCCGACTGGATTCGAAATAATGCCTAATAAGTGTGGTTTAACACTATAAAAATTCAAAATTTAAAAATTGTATTTACATAAAGTCACGCCTCTTGTCCATTGGAGAATATTGAGACCACGCATTTCCACTTGCATTCATTTTTCACCATATACTTACACGAAAATTTGTGTGTAGTAATAATTCAATGATATAGGTACCAAGCCAAATACTTGCCCTCTGTTAGATCGTAGGTAAATAAAAAATACATAAAATACATCACCAAGAAGATTTGTAAAATAAAAAATGCAAAGTGTAGAAAATGGAATGCAAAATAGAGGCACTGTACGATAATGAATTCCTAAAGGATAACAAATAATTAGGGACAGAATTTTACAAATCTTTTCTAGCCAAAACCATTTCAGATAGGTAGGTACTTACATAAAATAATGTATTAAAATATTTAAACTATATTATGACTGCGGTTCCTCAGTGCAGTTCATTTGTCGTGAAGGCACAATGAAGTGTTAAACAAGGAAGGTACTTGACATTGCCCTCATTTGCACCCAAAAACAAATTTTATGCAATCATAAATAACTTCACATCTAAACGATCCATAAAAAGTAACAATATTCCATCAATCTGTAGCACCATAAATACGTCTTCATGTTCTAATCGTATTAATTATTCATTAAAAATATATTTACATGATCATTTCTATCCCTTTAGCAGCTGATCAACCAATTTGATCAACGATTCGAGACCACTATACTCGGCTGACTCATTATTACGAGATCCATCTAATTATGTATTGTTCGCGTCATGTAAAAAGAACGCTGAAAGAAGGTGGAGGGGTGTGATTTGTTTCATGTTTGCGAATAGGTGACCCATGCGCAAACCTGAGAAAAAACAAATCCCCTCCCCGGTTTTCCAGCGTTATTTTTTCGTGACGCGACATGTATCTGGGTATTTGTCACGTAAATTACCTTTTTATTTAGCCCGACGCAACACTTCGATTAGATTGCACCACCCGTGGTCGCGGGAAGACTGAAGTGTTGGAGGCACTGCAGCAAATCGAAGCTTATTCATAAATAGCATTATACATATTAGCATTATTATAGCATTAGAGCATATACAGCATTATTCATATATAGAAGTAAAATTATAATAACTAGTAGTTCGCCCCGAACTGAGATCTCGCGCACCGTAGATGGCCAACATTTGGACTTTCTTCTGACTACCCCTATAATTTTAAGTGCTACTACTGCCGGGTATGCCTATTGCGCTAGCTCTTCATGGTAAAAAATACTAGCATGCATGCAATACATAATGTCGTGTCTAATTTTTCATTTATTTCATATTTATGAATTCTCGTCGTATTTTTAAAAGTATACGTCCTAGAATAAAAATAATAACTATTTTAGAATGTACAAATAAAGACCTTTCATTTGACACCGCACTCAATATATTTGTTTACTTAACTTTTTTTAATTATTTTAATTTTTTATCAAAATTTTTTTTATTATGAAAATAAATCAAGTAGCATCTAAAATCATTGCAAACCAAACCGCAACGATGCCACTCTCTTTTTAAGACCGACCAGTCAATGAGCTACGAAGACATCGAAACTCTATGAAACGGGAGCTCTTGCAGCTCTGGTTTCGTAGTTTTTGGTCTTTGGTCGTATTTCAAAAACTATACATCCTAGATTAAAAATAAAAACCATTTTGGAATGTACAAAATAAGCCCTTTCGTATGACACCCCACTCAATATATTTGTGTAACTTTCATAATTTTTTACCCCCTTGGGAACCCAATATCTTCACAACCCCTTCATCGATTAAGCTCATATGCTCCACCGTAAATTTCCTTACCACAACCTATTGACCTACCAAGTTTCATGCAGATTGGATGAACGGTTCGACAGTTATGCTCGAACAACAATTCGTGAAACATACAAACATACAAACATACAAACATACAAAGCAAAATCGCCCAACTTACCACTAAGATCTTCGCTCGCTTCGCTCGCTCGATCGATTATTTTCTAACCTATCATCATAATATTATCATGTTGATACAGTCGAATTGGGCAGGTCCAAATCAGGCGCTTATCAAGAGTCTGCCGCGTCTGTGTCATAAACTGGGCTCATAAAGCCATGTTGGTTTATTGTACGCGATTAGTACATTAAAAATAGTAGCTTACATAATTACGGTTTTTCAAAAACCTGATTTATTTGTATCTTCTGGCATTGGCTTGGAAGATATTGAAATCGCTAGCCAGTGCTTGTCTATTAGGAATAGAAATTAGGAATATCTATTCTTAGGAATAGACAAGCACTGGCTAGCAATTTCAAAATCTTTCTAGCCGTGTTGTCCAAGTGGAATGGTGATGATTAACACGAGCTCTAAACGGTGAAGGAAAACATCGTGAGGAAATTAGTTAGCATTCTGATAGGTGAAATGGGATTAAAACCTGTCACGTATGGAATGCAAACTGCAAAATACCAAATACCAAATATGTATTTGGACATACCTCTGACTACCGCCTCAGACATCATCAAAGGATCTTAAAGATATGATAAGATCCGTCTACCGCGCCTTGGGGATAGAGTCGTGATTTTTTTATCATCAATCTAAACGCCTTCAAGTCATCTTGACTTCTATGTTTCCGTAGTCAATGATGATCTCATGGGTGCTTTCTCTAACCAGTTACATTAGTCAGGTTTAAAAGCTAAAATGTAACCTCATATAATTTTTAAAAAATAATTCTCCGTTGAGTTATCTATTAAAATTTCCAAACAGACCTCATTTTACTTCTGCTTAAGTTTGCAGGCGATGATGTCACAAAATAGTAAATTTATGACATTATAAATACTAGATTTTGTTTAAAATTACCTTAGTTTATAAACATGATAAAAAATATTATAGAGTAGGTTTAAGAAAAAAGAGTAGAAGATTTGTGCAATACTACTAAATTCTCTAAAGCTATAGTCAATTATAGCAAAGTATACGTGACTACTTGCTGCCCGCGGCTTAGCTCACGTAGTACCTGGATAAAATAACTGTTGGATGTTATTTATTTCATGAGACATCATCTTAATCTCATTTAGAAAGATACAAAGAAACAAGAATTTTGGAAAAATTGACAATTGTTATTTGGATCTAGAATACACCCGTCAAAAATAAAGAGAAACATTTTTCCATGCTGTTTGAAAACAATCCAGTTTGTAAAGTTGAAAAGTGAATCGCAGTAATGTATGTAAAAGCTATGCAGGGTGTTTACGAGTCTCGTTACGCGAGGTGCTGCCCGCCTCGGCGTCCCCAATTACATTGATTTACAAGACAAATACCGGCGTGGACGAGCTTTAGCACGGCTCTGATGGATACCAACATGCTTGTAAATGTTAAATGATCAAACTTATTCAAATCTCTTGTGAAAATATCCTTAATTGCCAATTAAAAGTAGTCGGGTATAAACAGGACCAACACTTTTCATACCATGTGATTTGCTACCTGACGTTTGTGTGTTTTTAGTGCTATTGCAAAATGCATTGCCAAATTATTATGGATCACCGAAAAGAAAGCTAGGCCCCATACCGTGTTTGTTGCCCTGATTCTTCACGGTGTTGGTCACGAAAGAACAGGAGTACTCGTAGAATCATCTAGCTCTTAAGACGTTTCAAAGTGGTCATAACGGTCCTACTGAATAAATGATTAAAAAAAAAAGTATTTAGATTAGACATCTGCAGTGCGATTCAGACTCATCGTTCAGACGAAAATGCGATTCGATTCGATGATTTTCTTCGGAAAGTTGACGTTTTTTCAGCGTAGAAACGTCACTTTCCGAATTCGGAATACATTCCGAGAATCTCTAAATCGCAATCGTCTGAATCGCACCGCTGATTACCTTCTTAGATATCAAAATATCTTGAACGCAGATGTTTTGAAGTCCTTTAGGAGATTATAGTTAAAATGTGATATTGTTAACTTCTGTGTAAAATGTAATCAAAATGAATGTAGCCAATTTATATTTGAAACGATTTTCTCAACTGAACTTGCTAGTTACTACCAAAGGCTCACTAAAGCTCTGATGACTTGTAGTTTCTGTTTCTCAACTGCTCCCGCACAGTGTATCGGCAAATATCTAGTCTATTGATCGTTTTCATTTAAAATGTGTTTGGTTAACTTGAGGTCAGAAGACATTGCAATGGAACAACTGCTCAACAGCTCTCATGGCTGCAGCAAAAATTGTTGATATTGGACCAGCCAAAGACTGAAAATCCGTACCCATATAAATGTGAAAGTGTGTTTATTTGTTTGTTTATTTGTCCTGCTTTCACATCAAAACAGAGCGACGGATTGACTCGATTTTTTGTGTGGAGATAGTTGGAGGGCTGGAGAGTAACATAGGCTACTTTTTATCTAGGTACCACGTGGGCGAAGCCACGGGCAGCAGTTAGTAAAACGTAGTACTCAAGTCGCGGTAAGCATTCTCTCATTTCTTTAAGCATTTAAGATCCTTGGAAGAATCTGAAGAAAGTTCTTGATACTTTCTTCAGACCCAAGAGTCTATTTGTGGAAGGAAGCAGTTTTACAGGAACTTGATTCTGGAGAAAGTAATTTCTGATTCTGAGGTCTGGAAAGGATTGTGATTGTGGAAAACGTGAGGGTCTGGAAATTTCTGGAAATTCTGGAAACTATTCCGGGTTTCTAAATCAATTAATCAGGGTTTATATTGTAAAAGGCGATATAACTTCTGGTGTTTAGTCCTGGCAGGTAGTTTCGCAAGTGCGTGCTCTCCGCTCTAGTCCGAGTGACCTGTCGCCGAGGAAGGTCGCCCAGTGCTGATGCTGTACCGGTATGGCAACTTATTGAAACTTGCTGCGTACACTTAGTGTGGACATTACTGATGCTACTGGTATTTATATAATTACTTATATGTTTTTTGCAGTTGTCTTTGTTTTAAATTGTGAAGTGAGTTGTAAAGGTGATATAGGTAAAACCGGTCAAGTGCGTGTCAGGCCACGCGCAGTGAAGGGTCCCGTAGTATTAGTCAACAACAAAGCAGCTACTTCATTTTAGTCACTTTAAAGGATTGTATTTGGTACAAAATTATCCAACACCCAAGTTCAACGACTATTAAATGATTTTTTCAAAAATATTACTACTAAACTAATAAAGTTATCTTAACCGCTATAATTTTTCTTATAGTTCAGGAAATGCACTACTATCATCATATTTTTTTCCTACTTGAATAAAAATTTGCAAAATAGTGTTAGCAACCCCTAAGTTATTTTAAAAGACCTATACAACGGTACCCTGCACGATGGGGTACTAAAAAAAAAATCATCCCCACTTCTCATGTAGGGGAGCTACCCTAAAAAATATTTTCCAAAATTTTATTTTACCACTTTGTTGGCGTAATTTTTATACACACCCCTACAAAATTACAGCTTTCTAGTAGGTACTAACGGTCTCTTAGCAAAACCTCGGACAGACAGACGGACATGACGAAACTATAAGGGCTCCTTGTCAGGACTACGGAACCCTAAAAAGCAGTGCTGATCAGTTTCTTGCTACTGCAAAGTAAATTAAAGCCCTATCATAGAGGTTTAGTAAATTTCAAAATCCTGAATCACTACTGAATGTAACTACATAATTATTTTAAGAATAGTTTCATTAATTTTTTAGTTTCCATAAAAAAAACCACTATCAAACACTTAAATAGTGATATGCAATGAAAAAGATTAAGCAGAATATTTTTTGTGTCAGCTAAAAAAAAAATGGATAAAAATATAAATAGATGCGAGTTAAATAGTTAATTAGTCGTATCCACACTATTCGAATCTCGGCCGCATCTCGTGCCTAGCTATCTCTATCTCAAACGTAAACAATCTGGTTCTCGTCGATTTCAACAGCCGCCCGAGGAATGTCCTCACAAACTGGTAACATTACTGTTAGTTGACACTGCCGACGCTCGCGGTTGCTTTTCGGCTCTTTGTGGCATTGCCCGAAGATTACAATCAATAACTTTAACTAATTAAAAACAAATATCATTTGCAACTTGAAAATAGTTGTAATGTCCCAGATAATAAGGTTTGTATCTGTTCTAATTGAATTTTTGTTTGTACCTACTAATACTTCTACTGGACCTGCTCTATTCGCCAATATCTCGAAAATAAAAGCTCTTCGGTACATCCATCTTTTGTGGTCTTCGCGTAAACCTTAAATAATGGCGACCACTATACTAATTTCGTCATATTTCTTTTTAATTACAGTTTATAATTATTTAATTTGTATAGTGTTAAATTAGTACTTTGGTATTATTACATTTAAAAATGAAAAATCTTATCAAAATGTTCAATTCCGACGGGAATTGAATTGCAATAACAGTTTATTTTCGGCTACTAGTCACAACACTAGCAACTCACCTAAAATATTTGTAGCCGTGTTTTGGCGCAACCTCGGGCCTTATCGTCTATAAAAATTGCTAGACTTATCCTTACATATCAGGTGTCGATTTAAAATCATTTCCAAGGCGGTATACTATTGTTTATGTTCTGTGAGGAAAGAACTGACTGCTATTTTGAAATTGTTTCGATATTATATAAATTGTTTTATAATAAATGTTCATCGAAATGATGGTTTAGCGATAGTAACAGTATCGCGAGAAGAACCTATTTATAGTCCAAGATATAGTTGCTAATGTAAATATCCCATGCAGAACCTATTCATAGTCAAATATATACTTACTTAGTCAATAATCTAAAATATTTGTATCAGTATTTTCTTGCCATGAAAATAATAAAAGAATTTCAGAATCAAAAGCATTGAAAGTGGGTAAAATCAGTCTTTCGTGGAAGATGATAAACCCCACTTTTAATAATGGTTGTGAATGTTTATGATGCAGTGTTTTTGAACGAATACTCTGTGAAGTATAATGTAAGTATAGAATAACTTTACCGTAAGTATAAAAGATACAAAAACGTTTACTGTGATTTTATAAAAACTGTCTCTCGATGAGCGGTCTAGGGTTATTTATTTGCGTATCTATCGGTCACAGACCGTAATTATTGTTGAATAATACCCCAGTCCACTTTATATGGAGATTGCCACTTATTAGTGCCACTAACTACTTAAGTGAACTGCCCAGCTTACATTTTTTCCGTCTAATCGGCCGCAATTCAAACATTCCACATACACATAACGCTATAAAAAATATACAAAATTCTCACTTCATTAAACACCAATAATCGAATAGGTGCCTAATGCTGCTGCCTTAATAGGAGTCGCTGCGTAAACCAACGATCATTTTGGTGAGATATTCTCTAATTGGGATTCGTTAGTTTTTACTTGAATGTTATTATGAAGGAAGTGTGTTTACTCTGCTATAAAACACGCAATTTGAGAACTTAACTTTACGACCATAGCGCTCTAAATCTGCCGGAGAAATCATTACGATGATGGTATTGGAACCACGCGCTCTATTTAGTACATATTTTGTTCCGTGCGAGCCCAAACGAGCATTGAACTTTTTATCTAAAATTATTTAGTTGTATGCTTTGACTCAAATGTTTCAAAACCATTCAATGAATGCCTCCGATAGTAAAAGAGCATCGTAATAGTGTTGAACGGAATAATAACTCGTCCGTCAATACGGGAACATTGTAAGCATTCATTCATCATACTTTAATCGAAAATAAGATCAAGTCCTGTTCCATCGAGATCATTGAATGAAATAGAAAGGGACGGTTGATCATCTTCTCGAGGTGTGAAAGGGATGGCTGTAAGATTACTGCACTCGATTTCCTTTCAAGATCGATACACAATAAATCTTTTGATTCTCTTTTTGGGTCGGGATAAGCGTCGGACGGACAAACAGACAGTTTCTGCTACTGGACTTGGCTCTCTTGATGTGCACTTATATTTTTTTACTTGCAATAATAAAATTGTAGGTAGGTTGTGGTCGAAAACAAGTATTACGATAATCCAAGTGTTGCAGTTTTTTATAATTTTGCTTAAAGAAAATTAAAAGGTCAACTTATCAAATATTTCAATAAAGCGGAGGCGGTAACTTTGATGTAGGTACCTACAAAATTATTCAGATCATTAATTTATTTGTCATTTTTTATGACGCCAGATTGTATGTCATAAATCATGTATTGTCATTAAGTCGGCATAAATCATAATTGTCATACATTGGTGGACTAAATAGCATTAATATTCAATTATTCATTTGTTTAGATATAAATTAATGTAAATCTGTTGGATGTTGCCCGGAGCGTCCGCCCGCGGAATCGCTGTATACCTCATTAATAGACCACACGCATATGACCACCTCAATTTGAGAAGACCACTAGGCCACATAGACCTCATTTTCCATCTTCATTCAAAGGTTGCCTGGTAGAGATCGCTTCTTAGCGATAAATCCACCCATTATTCATTGTTACTTCGTTTTGTCATTGTTGTATTTTGTTTAATCTAAGCTGTGCAATAAAGAATTTTCATTCATTCTTTTATTTTCATAGTTTTAATAAAAATAGTGTTAAGTTCGTATGAACTAGTCTCTGTTCGTACTACTGTGAACTAGTTCGTATGAACTAGTCTCTAGTTCATACGTCAGATTCAGGCGGCCTTAAATATTTGTCACTAGTTTCTAGTAAAAAATATCTAAGTCCGCCTGAAGACCTCCGTCTTGGCTTAAAGGATTTTTAAGCCAGGACCGACAATTGCACGTATAGCACCTTCCGAAACACAAATGCACTCAGTTGTGGTTGAACCATCTGACATTCATTTTACAAACGCGCAAAACTTTGAATATCGAGAAAGCTACATACTAAATGTACTCTAAAGTAGTTATGAAATCCTGTAAGAAATAGAATCTTGTAAGTTTTAAAGTATTATAAGGTAAAACCGACCTATTCGACTCCGTTTATAATCATTCTTATCATGTAGCTAGTAACAGAAAATTAGTTTGCGATTGGTAATTGGCAAGATTAACTGATCTAGGTACATCAATCAGGTGGTGTTATCTAAATTTTAAAAAAGTAGTATGTTGTAGAGGATTTCCGTTCAGAAAGAAATAAATAAAATAAGGTTTCTACCGTTTGAATGTCGTATTAAATCATTACAGAACGTAATATATTCCGCGTATGCGCAATTTGCGTAAATTTGTCTTAAGCGTGTAAACTATAGAATTTAAAATAAATTATTACTAACTTACATCTATTTTACCTTCCGTTATTTTACTAATTACCGGACATATTAAATTAAAACATTTAATTTAAAATAATTATGGTTCCTTTCCGAAGAAGTGATTATTTATTGAATGAAAAACAAAGGTGTTTATAACTATAAACGTATTAAATATTTTAAAACAATTATAGAAACAAAACGATTGTTAATTTGTATGTAATAAGAAACTTATTTATGATTATTTTAGTAAATTACAGCAACGACTACCAAGTCACATAATTGTGTGAATTTGTTTATGCTTAATGCATAGTAGCTTGAAAAAATAACAAATAAGTCTCAATAAGAATATTACGATATTTGCTTTTCAGTATTGAAGTCGAATGGCAAATATGATCAAATTATAATAAGCAAGCTTCTCACCTTTTAATCCTTACATTAATACGATATAAAATTATATAGATAGTTCTATAGTCATGATCAATGATTATAATGATAATCATAATAAAAATCTATTTATTTAATAGGCCAAGGTAATTGAGACATAGCGTAATTAGTCGATAGGTCTCTTACGAAGCACGTTCAGTTATCAAGGGTTTTGTAATTGCGAATTAATATAATCGATTTTTACAAGAACGCAAATTACTCGAGTAATCGAGTACGCCGCGGTATTTATCGATTTAATCAATCATTCGGCTCGCTTTCTTTATTTTGTAATCGATTTATACGGAAGATGATTTAGTTGTTTGTAAAGATCGTGGCATGGGATAATTCACGAATTCACAGATTAATTGAAACAAATAACGGTAAGGCATGCAAGACGAAATATTTGTTTTGTTATTAGTGTAAATCATGAAATAATTGCAAAGGTTGCACACAAAAATAAATGTAAAATTTGTTTGTGCCCTTTTTGGCAGGAGTTTTGGCAAAATTTTCAAATACTCTGATGCCACATAGCAACAATCCGACTTCCATTTAGATCCTCGCATCCGTTTGTTCAGTCTCGATCGTAAATCATCTAACAATTGGCGCGTGCGCATAATCAGGGCTTCATCACCTATTATTTAAATTTATTTTATACGTGTTTTGAATATGAAATCTAAATATTTTAATCAATGCTGTGATGAATTAATGTTTTTGGGTTATTAAAATGTTTAATAAGCTGACGATGTTTAGTGTCAGATCTTAAATTTAATGCGAATGAATAAATAAATGATGTTCTACCCATCATCATCATCCACTCACGACATCGTCTCTGTCTTTATTTAATTTACTCTGTCATTTGCTAACTTTGACTATGTTTTGTGAAACGACTTTCTTTGCAATCACGAAATGGATTGGTGACTCCCCGTAGTATTAACAGTTTCTGTACTTTATTTATCTGTCTTAGCTTTAAAGTCATTCAGTATTGGCGGAGATCTTATAGGATAAAAAACATTCACCTTTGCTTTAAGGTTCAACAACGATAATACGAATTTACGATATATTTTTTTCTAATTGAATTAAAATATTTGCAAAATGAAAATATTCTAACATTGAAGTACTTTTTGTTGTCGGTAGTTCTTAGCTCATCGACCCAAGTAATAAAGACTAATAAATGTAGTACAGACAGACAGGCTGTTATTACGCGGGGCGGGGGCGGTACCAGGAGACCAGATCACGTAGGAGCTACTGGATAAATGCCTTGAAATATTGCAGCTACACTTTTTGTAACCTAGCTTTGATTACATGCTTTGAAGATTATAATAGTATTTGAGTTGTTAGAAGGAACGATGAAGCGATGTTTTGCGAATTCATATTTTGGTTTATGTTATAAAAACAAAAGTAACAAGTTTTTTTAAGGAAGTAGGTAATAACTTCAAGACATTTTTATACTAAGTATTTATTTGTCACAAGTTACAATCTTTAAAGTAGGTAAGTAGGTATACTAAAGTAAAGTAAAGTAAGTACTTACCTACATTGTTGAATGTTGATATCTAAAATACGATCACATCTATTCAATAATAACCCGGGTGACTTGACAGTCAGCCGGGTAAAAAGAGGCAGTATTCGACTTGTAGTTAGGAGTCAAAACGATACTTCAAATCTTGAACGACATTTTGACTAAAGACTTCATAAATGTTCTCATAATTTTTGTGTTGACTGTACCTACCTAGGGGACTTAATACCACCTAAATGCTAGACTAGCATTTCGTTATCCTTATCTGTCGGTTAAAACTTCGATATCGTAAACACATTGAAATTCTATTCGAAAAAATGCACTTACACCCATTTACGTCATATTCCAAATACCAGTGCACAAAGAAACTTGAATGAAATGCATCTCTACCATTCAAGTAAATGATATAGGTAAGATGTCTTATTCTCTAGGTGTGTGATGATAGGGTTTGTAATAGCGTAGCTTGGGTATTTTATAGTTTGTCCGAGCATATCTGAATAGCACCACAAACATATAAGTGGGTAAAACAACACAGTACAGTGCACGACTACCAAGAGCGCAGCAGAGGAGCGGAGGTCGTCGGTAGCGGACCGGTCGCGTAATGACACCACTGCCTTTTAGGGACGCAGTTATGATGGTTGATCGATTTTGTGTGGATATGACAAGCAATATCATGAAGAAATAGTTGTTTATAATATTTTTTCAGAAACTCTTTAGATCTGAAATTAGAATCGAAAAAACGTCTGACTTTCCAATCAGATTTTTCATTTGGCTTGATAGTGTAAATAGCATTTTTATAAATGATACGTCTAAGAAGACTTAAAGTAACTTATTGTTTCATAAAAGTATTATAAAGCAAAACTGTCTTGTCCACACTATGTTAACGCACTGGCCCTTCGCCATCCAGTTTGTCCACTCTCATTAAGACCGCTCGGTACTTGTACTTACAGTAAGTTTTTCCATCGACACTTGACAGCGACAAAATAACATCTCCAAGCCACTTCTGCTCGCCTGGTACTTTTCTTTATCTAGGAGATGGCTATGATCGTAGATAAGCATAGTTTTTTCCATATCCATTGATTTTATGTGACAACCGGACTCTTCTAAGGAACTAGCATTTTAATGGTGTTATTGGTTTGGCAGATGCTTGTTAGTTTGCTATCTTTCGTATTTCTTATGCTATTTTATTTCTGTCACTGTTATTTATGTATTTCGTGGAATGTTCGTATTTTTATGTCTTTTGAGATATGCTAATTGTGGATTTTCCGACGCATTTCAACAGTTTGTCGCTGTCTCCGATGACCACCTCACCGACTATTTAATTTTGCAAAAGGCATCTTATTGCAAAGAGCATAAAGCTCAAAATCTTGCTCTTATCGAGTAGTAATAATTACTCCAACATACTTCGAAACATGATGTTATTAACCCTTGTAAATACATGATTACATAAATAAGAACAATAGTACACAAAAGTAACTCTGTCAGTTTAGTATCTAATAGAATTTAGTTCGTTATCTAAAATATCATCGAAAAAATCTCCCATATTACATCGAAAACATGTTTTAGAACAGATTATGTGGAAAAAAAATCCGCGGCGGACCATTTCCATAATTTTGAGAGATAAGCTATCAGTTATAATGGCACCTCCCACGGGCACCTGTTTATCTGGCGCATCTACATGTGGGTGTAGATAGGGAGTCGAACCCGCTATCTCAGCTACCGGCCGCTCAAATGCATTTCTCCTGTTAAACTTATTAAGGCCGGTGTTGGAATCTAAGCTCTGTTCATAATCTGTGGCCGTAGAATTCCTATTCGATTTATAGGAATTAAAAGTGTTTGGGAATTTACGGTTCGATTGGGAGCTAATTTTAGAAATGGGGTATTAAATTGAGATTCCGTGATCTACCGTATCGAATAACAATAAAAGTAATAGTTGAAAGTTGCCCATTAGACGCGAGAAGAGTGAATTTCGATGTTCTCTTGTTGAATGTATTCGGCCTCGTATCCAACAAGGAAATGTGTTGCTGCAACCATTAACATTTCGAAATGGGAATTTATAACCTAGCCAAATTGAACTTGCGATCTGCCACAGTGACCTCAATTTTATCGCTTTAGCTTATTGTCTGAAAAAAAAAAATCAAAAAAACAGTCGGGTTTCTCATAGAAAGACTATGTAGGGTTGACTCATGTTTTGCAAGAGCTTTTTTTTTTAATTCTTAAAAACTCAGTTAATAGTGTTTTTATGTTAGCTTATGTTAGGTTTGTATAAACACTACGTTCTCGCATATACTTAAATGTTAACTTAAAAAAAATTGAGAATAAAACACACGTTCAGTACCTAGGTACCAAAATGTAGGTAGGTTACAACAACACAACAAGCGAGAAATATGACTGCGCACAGCAAACTCTATATTTTAAGTACAAGTATAATTGCTTTCCCTAGAAAAAATATTCGCATCTTTGATTGAAATAAGCGCAATTTCTGCAGGATAGATTTTCTTACTTTCATAAAAGAATACGTAGCGTTCCCAAAGCTCGATACACTATGGTGTCAGTCAACCCTACGCGCATTCGTTTAAAGTCTAGTCGAGATTGCTCTACCGAAAACGCTATGTGTCAAACCTGCTTTATTTTTAGTTTGATCAAACTCGCTTAAGAGGGCTGCGACCGGCGAATTTCCATAAAAACGTAATACCGAAATCATTTAAAATGTAAGCATGTTTATATCAGTGTATGTTGTTAGATTAGGAGAGTAGGTATTTATCTAGGTTCCTGTTAAACTTTTGTTCCGAAAAACTTACCTAAAAAGAAATGTAAGCCAATTGAATTGAAATCTTTGTAGGTACACCAAAAATGGCATTTTTTCTTTTCATTTGTTCTATAGTAAGTTTTTTGAAACAAAAGTTTAACAGGAACCTAGATAAATACTACCTTTATCCAAATAATAACGTAAAGTGATAAAAATATGCTCAAATTTTAAATTATTTTGGTATTACGTTCCTAGGTAAGTAGATACGTTCGCCGAGCCCTTAAGATTGGTTAGGAAACGATATCCTTACACTTTTTAAGCTCGTGCTTAAAAATCACACAGTAACACAGTATCCGAGTGCTATCGGTAGATCGGGCGGCGCCTGCGCACCTCGCGCTAATTACCCGCGGAGCGAGTACGTCTCTATAGCGCTCGTGACGGTGCCGTGTCGATGCCCATCGCGGGACACCTCTCAAGGAGATTGCAGATGCACGATTTTTTGAAATAAGATGCTTCTGTGAGAAAATACCTTTATTTTGGACTTTTAGTACAAGCCCACTAGATAAAGTGTCAGCGAATTTCTCAACACTGAGATTCTCATAGGAATCAGCAGTGCAATTCAAACGGAAAGTGACGTATCTTTGCTGAAAAAACGTCTTTCCGAAGATAATCTTCGATTCAGTTGCATTACGAAAAGTGTGAATCGCACTGCTGAACTCAGAACTCTCAGAAGAACAATTTTAAGGATAAAATTAGCTTATCCCACTGAGAAAGTGTAGCTTTCAATGAGTATAAAAACTCTTAGAAAATAACCAACGGTTCCAGACTTTACCTCAAAATCCGAATCAGGCGAAAAAAAATGTCAAGATCAGGATTCTAGCAAGTGGAAATACGTGGTCCTTGCCTAAGTAAATTGATTCTCGAAATAATATCGATACGAGAAACATATTTTTGATAGGAAACATCAGATTGATACATACATACATATGAAAAGTCCGAAAACCGGAATGTCGATCCTTGAAATGCCAATGCTTGAAATAGCGAATGCTCGTAAAGCTTAATGCTTAAAATGTAGAACTTTATTAATCAAAATGCTATCGGAATATGAAATATGAATATCGGTTTTCGGACTTTTCTTATGTAGGTAGATACTTACCAGATTTATAATACGCAATTGATAACAACTTAAATCTGATCAGATTACGCAAAGCCGGCATTGTTGTAAACCCATAAACTCGTTATCTCCAATTAGAATTTCGTATTTTCCGTATTAAGCTTAGGAAATAAAGAAGATCTTCATAATGAGTTCTCACACTCCGTGAGCCGTGGTCAGTAAAACTGTCGAGATTAAGGTTTTATAAGGGCGTTTTGGAAACAGTTGTGAGGTGATTTGGTGCGACTGGTTATCGAGGTAACAATGTTTATGGTGCGTTGTGCAATGTCTAACGGCATGGGAACTTAAAATAACTGATTACAAGTGGCTAAATAATTTTTTTTAATAAACCGACTTCTTCTTCTTTCGTATGAGCAAGTGGACAACCATGTTACAACCGACTTCAATGTTACCTTAGCAATTTTTTGCTACCTCGAGATGCATTTCTGTTCATAACTCCGAAGATCCTTGACGGATCCTCACCAAATTTTTGTGATACCAATCGGAAAGTTTACCTTGTCAAACAAAAATAGAATTTTCCAAATTAATCAAAGTGTCTCTAAGTAATCAGCGAACAAACATTAAAAAAAACAATAGTGGTTGAAAATAAACCAAAGTTTCTTATTCTCAAATTCCATTGATAATTTTTTGACGTTATTTCTAATTGGGAAAAGATGAGTCAAAGATAAAAACAGACACCTACTCCAATTATCTAGAATGTGTTTGTACAATTGGCATTAGTGCTTCTTTAGCCATGTTGTATCTGGCGGGTGTATCCGGGCGTTTTATTAGTATCGTACATCGCTTGTAATTGGGCCCATAAATCTTGTCTCGTGCGTGCGATTGATCCGGCCGGTGTGGTATCGCCTTAAAACCCGGTGTGTTGCCTGCCTTATCATTCAAAAAAAGTGTGACACTTTGAAAGCAAGGTTTTTGTGATAAAATGTATACAGAAATATCGTGACTTTGTACATTTGATAAGTAAAAAAAGTAAGTTCGTATGAGTTAGTGGCCAACTCTGGTGACGGAGTTTTTGGCCCTGTAAAGGCCTCCGTCATGGCTTAACGACTTGAAAACTGGGACCGACAATTTAACGTGCCCTCCGAAGCAAATAATACAATATAAACGTTCCTTTAGCTGCTTTGATCATGATTTTTTTAGGCCGCTCAAAGGCCTCCATTAAAGCTATACACTAGAACAAATACACATAGTTAATTCCCCTATCGACCAATTAAATATGAGAACATGCTAAAACCTCCCATAATTCTACTAAAATAATAAACTTGTGGCTAAATAATAAATACTTACAAACAACCAATCTTTCAAGTAGTTTCTAGTAATCAAAGGTGCTAAATAATGGTGTTGTGAAAGCGATATCTATCGTAGAAACTGTAAGTAGCACTATTAACAGTACTTAGTGATCTGATAAAGTAGTTTTACACGGAAAAGTTTATCATCAAGCTTTTAATCAAAGTCATCAGTCAACTTTTCAGATTGGATGAAAACTTTCATTGAAAATGAAGTCTTATTAAAATTTGCGATTCTAACGGGATTCGAACCCGCACTGATACAAGTGAAATGCTTTTACCAACTCGGCCACGGAATCGGGTTGAAAATCTTGATAAGCTCATATTTTATCGATTAAAGTATCTATATAAAAAATAAAAATTATTGTATGAAAACTCTCACACACTATAAAATTAAAAATTATTGTATGAAAACTCTCAAGTAATTTGTTAAATAATTCATCTAGTTGAAGTTGTTTTAAAGAGAAAAAGTTAAGGAAATGAGCTACATCTTCGAAAGGGCCGCCATAATGAGCTAACTACTAAATAAGCATATCAAAGTCCGGTAGCTTAATTTATTCCGTGTCTCCTGTCCTCGGGAGCTGGTAAAAAAGCAAGAAATGAATCGAACGTATGAATATGCTTTAGGGGAATACACGCGATCAGGATGCTGACAAGCTTACTTATTATAGAACTATGTTTTAACTTTAAAATGTTCTGTTTATTTTAAGTTATTTCATTATTGGTTACTGTGGTTATTAATAATTATTAATAACCACAGTAACCAATAATTTGTTTAATAATGCACACTTAGCTTTTACTATTATAATAGTAAAAGCTAAGTGTGCATCCAAATTTAAAAAAAATACTATTTAACATAAAAACTATTGATCTGTAATTAATGTGATTTAAAAAATGCAACTACTTTTTTATGAGATTAATAAACATCTTATTGGATTCTAAGTCAAAGTTTTCTTACCTGTCAAATTTAAAACTTAAATCGCGCAATTCCCTACAACGTATAATAATTCAAGAATCAAGGAACATTGTTTGTTAACTTAAGTACAAGTTATTAGGTACATGTTTTTAGACTAAATGAGTTAACAAAAATGCCTCCACTCAGCATAAGCTACGGTAGATAGTCTACCATAGCGCTGGTCAACCATGGTAGCATAAAGTACACAAGCGAGCAGGTGGCTCTCGCGATCAGTTATGTTAAATATAAAACAAAAAAAATATTTTTACATCAATTTAATTCTTAATGTTCTTTCAAAAAGCGTGATACAGAATCGTCAGTTTCCATCAAGCAGCAGGATAAGTTTGACCGTGTGCAGAGCCCCTTCCCTTATCTCGGTGTGAAGTGGAGACACGCGGTATCGGGGCGGTCTCGTGATTATGTTGTTAGTCCGCAAATGTACTCCGAGAGGAATGCCAATTTAGATATAATGCATTTTTTTTATTTTTCGATAAGTATTTGTGTCCGCAAATGTCAGCTACTGAATTATTTGAATGTATGTGATAAGTATTTTAAATTATTTTTGTTATGGTAAGTATCTACATTGCATGGACGTATATAAGGGGGGGTTTTGGGGGTCCGGACCCCCCCATTAGCCCATTGAGTTCGGAGGAAACTTAGTCAATTTTTGTATTTTGGAACCCTTGGACCCCCCTCCCCACCTTAACAATGATCTTTGTATTTTTTAACCTTTGGACCCCCCCCCTTAACAAAGCTATAGCTACGCCCCTGCTACATTGAATGAGTATAAAATGAGTGTCATGATTTTTTTTTATTAATTATCTTTAAAAACTTAAAAGTCAATTCTAATAATGATTACTTTTCTAAAAGTCAAAAGTCAAAAGTCAAAAGTCAAATTCGTTTATTCAATAAGATCACAAGTGTACCACTTTGAAACGTCTTAAGAGCTAGGTGATTCTACTCCTGTTCCTTCGCGACTTCTCGTTTTTATTATACTTTAAGTTTTTAAATTAATAATTAAATAAATTTTATACTATGTCGCTTTGCTGTTATAATAGCGTAGGTATTTACAACATTATTTTTAGATATTACTTTTACTTGCAGCCTTATTCTGGGATAGGGTGCGCCGTATCGCTTCGATAACGCCGCGACCACGGATCTAATTAACCCGTTCATTAGCGCTGCCTACTTAGCTAAGTGCTAAGATAGAACGCTGCGGTAAACAAGACATTGACTGACAAAGTAAATGTAATTCGAACTATCGCGAAAACTTGCGGTTGCCTATAGTTCGTTATTATAACTGTCAAGTATTGAAAGGTTTATAATTAAATGGCATTTTAAATTAGCTCTCCGTATCAACGCAAAATTACTACTTTTGACTTTACTAGAAATAAAAATGTCACAATTAGTAGGCATCGTGCTTTTATAATTAAGAATGTAAATATTGTAGGTATAGTTTTTTTTTTTATATAATCTGTAAGTAAAACTTTTTTATAAGTACTTATACTATCTCGAATAACCCAAGTAATACATTGAAATAACACTTAGTAGGTAAGTGATAACCAGTGATCGGAATTAGGCGGGCTTAAATACCTAAAGTTCAAAGAACAGAGGCAAAAAAGGGGAGACTTCCTTACTACAAGAATTTTATTCTTGTAGTAAGTAAGAATTTTATTGAAAGTTGGCACAATTTTCACAGTGAGTAAGTACATTTAAAATTAATGTTAATAATATTGTGAACTAATTCAAATAATTTTTCTATTTGACCGACGGAAAAAAGTTTTTTATCCTTATAATTTACATTTTAGTTTTTGTTATTAACTGAGGTAAAAAAATGATTCACCTTAATGTTACATGTTCTTTATTAATGTCTCGGAAACGGAAATAATTGGGTCGAAAAATATTTAGTCCTAAGGCGTCTCCATTTGTCTCTGTTATTTTTCGAACTTTAGGTATTTTAGCCCGCCTCATTCCGATCACTGGTGATAACTTAGTACAGTTTATTAGCTTGAAATTCGGATTAGACTGGGCCCAAAATTAAGGTAATTAAAATAGCTACAGAGCTTTCTCCAAACATATAGTAGCTTAAATCTACCGCCGTTCTTTCGATTTTAAGAATTCGACCGTAACAACTCTAATTAGATAACCATCGCCACAAATATATAGCTTCCCTTCTGAATAGGGCTACCCAATAAGTTTTTTTACATGTACATTATCATTATCATCAGTATCAGTGGTTTCAAATATTAATTTATACTATAAAAACGCATAATGAAATGATAAATACCTACAAAAAACTGTACGATAAAAAAAATGTAAACTGGTTCAGTAAAAATAAAAAAGTTAAAAGGCTTTAGTTTTTTATAGTAATAACTCACGTTTAACTATTTAATTAATTTAATTCACTTTTAAAATTAACACATCAGACCAATTTACTTTTAAAAGTTTTTTAAACAGTCAATTAGAAATAAATTTTATATTAATGAAAATAAGTTTAATAGCAAAACTCTTTTTACCACTGCGAAATAACAATTTTATTTTTAAAGTTTGCTCGAACCGGCATCCGTTAATAAACGGGGTTAAATAATCACACCACCTTATAAGGTCATTTTGGGCTATAAAAACTGTGGCAGCCCTGGCCGAGCAGGTGATTGGCCTATAAGGTCAATGAGAATTTCACGGTAGGCTTTAAGGGCGCGTATACACAATCCGACTTATTATACGGTAGTAGGGACGCGCACACACGATCAAACTTATTGACGGAAGCCGATCGTTAATGAGCTACCGGCCACAACCGCTTTAAAAGCTGATATCGGTAATACCCATTCACAGGATGTTTAAATCTTCCATTTAAATAATTTAGAAAGGTTACAGATACATAAAAACTTTACCCGGAATCAATATTAAGCATGTTTACAAGATGAGATTGTCAATTCTTTTGAATTTAAATCACATCAATAATTTCAATTTTTTAGAAAGCTTTTATCAATTTTAGCAATTTGAATAAAACATTGCTATTTTCATAAGTATTTTAAGTTTTAAGTTAGTTCAAAAATAACAGATAAAGCGAAATTATGACATAATTTAATCTTTTAAGAACTTGTCTAACAAGTGTCTAACAGATCTCATTCCAGAGCCAGACCTCACGCGGCACATTAAAATGCCATTAAAGCTGACCACCCTGTATCATCTAAGGATTGAGTTAAATGGCTGCTTATCTCCGCTCCTAATGGGCCGGGAACATGTCAATTCATCACTCGCATGTCTTTTTGTGCTTCTCGCGATTGAAACATCCACTGATAGTGTGAATGTGCCTTTGATTTTATGTCGGCCGATGATAAAACGTAAATAATCACGTATTTGAATAAACAAATGACGCTGTAAACGCGTTTTTATTTGGCTGTTAAAAGATGGGTGTAAAGTTTTGGCGCTTCGCGTTGTCACGCTCAAACGTAAAAGCGGTCAACGTTATATGAACTACTAGGTCTCGCCCACGGTTTTGGATTCAAGAAAATGTGTCTTGATCACGATAAGCATATTCTAAACACACGTTTTAAATTTAAAAACACAATTTAAACATCCGCACAAAGTCTTACAATAATCAGTCAAAAGTCACAGATTATTTATTCAATAAGATCATGTAGGTTGATCACTTTGACACGTCAATTGTTTGATATAGTTTTGAAACAATATTTTATAATTTTAATATAAATAAACGGAGTTGGAGCATGTTCAGTCCCAGGCGTTTTTGTCATCCAAGTAATGTGATATATTTTATAGTACCTACGCTTTTTTATAGAGATGACGTTTAAAGTATTTAAGTAAGTAAATTGAAGATTTTCTTGATTTACGAGTATATGATGTAAACAATCACATTTTTATAAGATTTAAATAGTTTCCGCTTTAACCGTCCAAGCTACGAGCGCTTAAAAACATAATTACAAAAATGAAAGCATGCGATGACGTTGTTTAAACGATTAAAGCCATACCACTTAAGACATCATTATCTAATAAGAATTTCCTTCAAATCCTCTTCATAATCTCTTTGAAATATAAAAGTATAGCAAAGTTACGAGCTGTCCCCGACGGGCGAGGCACCTGAGCGGAAGCCCAACTCCCAGATAAGGACGCCGACAAAGGTATTATAAATCAGAAGCTATCGACAATTAAGACATCTTAGACGGTAGCAGCGAGAACACTTTAAAACTTAGGGGCAAAGTTTCTTTCAAACGCAACATGATCATGGCTGTGTCCCTAAGACACGTAGATATTCAATCTTTAAGCATTAATATGAATCTTTAGGCATTAGTAATGAAGAAGAAAAAAAAGAAGAAGAAGAAGGCATTATTGATGTCTATTTTGGATTATAAACTTTCAGTTTACCACATTAGCTATTTCTTTCAAAATTTCGGGTTACCTATTCCTGTTGGTCTCCTCATCCACCTACGAGGGGATAAACAGGAATCAAAATTCCTGCCTTTCCCCAAACTTACGTGAGTTGTTCTTTATTATTCGCATAGGAATCACGTAAGTGTTTGACCGCGAGAAGAGACCGTACCACGAGTCCTGCTTGTTCTTATGATGATTCTAAGGGTGAATCGATTCAGTATCTAAACCGACGATATTTTAATATAAGGTATTTGTGTGTTATTTTAATATATAATACTTATTATGTTACATAATATAAAGTTGTTTCCACTGTATGATCTTTCTTTCAAATATTTGATTGTATGGTTCTCAAAAAGAAGTGAAACATAATGTAATATAATGCATACCTATAAACTATTTTTTTTATTATTGTTTGGAGAGGAAGTAGCAATAAATAATGCCAAAAGTAGAAGGAAACAGTGAAGAATTGCGGTTAATATTTATAAAATTATAAGACACTATATTTCTAACAAGACGGACATAATTATTACGCGTGTTGTAGATAAAATAGCCATTATTTTCTTTTTTGTTTGATAAATTACAAAAGTTGGTAGGTAATTCTTATAAATAAAGGCAAGTAAATTATTTCAGGTATGTAGAGTCTATGTAGGTACTTACTTGCTTGTAGACAATATAAACAAGTAGAATGACCTATCAATAAAGAATTTAAATTGTTTTTGGATACAAGTCAGTGCAGACTATGGCTATTTTTACGAGACAATCAAATTTTATATTTTTGGCATCGAAATATAAAGCTTTCTAAACCTGACAAAGGCCACCATTCTCCACGTAAAACAAAAAAGGAGGCAGCAACTATTCGCCACCAAAAAAGGTCCAACAAATACCTCTCGATAACAACACGCGGGAATCGATTTCGAGAGTAACCATTTAATTATTTTATCGATAATCTCGCATCGAGTGGCCGGTAACAAAATAAAAGGAGTGCAGAGTAATCGTCGCTTAGTCCGACGCCCAGTAGCCGGCGGCGGTAACCGGCCGATTTTATCATCTTATAACAGACTCGATTTATAAGTATCGATTATACGTATCGAGACATCGATCCGCTCACGGTCATTTGGCGCGTTTTTCGCTCGGCTCGCGTTCTCGAAATAACAATTTTGTTCGATAATTAGTATGTTGTTTTTGTGGCGAGTGTACATACTCTACCTGGCTATTATACTTTTTCTATTCACATAATTGGCCAAAGAACGTTCTAGTAAGAAGTGTAATTGGAATTTCTCTAAGAAATGTAGACAGTACTTTGAAATTCTCCTAGATGGCACTTCTGGTAGTGATTACAAATCATAATTGTTCATAATAGTCATAAAAACAGAATCATGCTTTACTTAATGATACTCGTAAGCTATACAGTACCAGGAATATTGTTTCACATTTATAGGTACTATCCTCTCAGCCTAATATCCATTTATTCTATTTTTAAATAAATACAAAATGAAGTTTAAAAAAGTAAAATAATACAGTTTATTATTATGAAAAAAAAAAAAATAACACAAGTTACCTACTAAAGACATTGATAAATATAACAGAGAGGATGGAGTTTGTAGTGCATAGGGCACCAAAAAAAAGTGTCTTAAAAACGTTAACCTATAAACCAAAATATTATGTATTAAGTATACCCATATTATAAATGTGAAAGTACCTATGTTTATTTGTTTTTTTACTTGTCCTGCTTTCACGTCAAAACAGAACGACGGATTGACGTGATTTTTTGTGTGGCAATAGTTGGAGGGTTGGACATAGGCTACTTTTTATCCGGGTATCACACGAGCGAAGCCGCGGGCAGCAGCTACTTTATATATATTTCTTTATCTTATAAACCAACGTAAATGTATTTTTTATATGTTTTTTATTTATTTATTTATTAAGGAACAACAAACAGCTACATTATATGGCTTGGTTACAGGTGTTAAAGATACATTCTGAAAATGTAAGACTTAAATTATTAATAACGTAGCCCACAGCGTTATCCACATGTAGGAGTAAATACGTCTTAAATTAGATTAGAGAGTCTAGAAGTTAATCGTAATTATATATTATGTTTTAAGTAAATAACCGTCCATTTAGTGAGTGATGTATAAAGGCGTGTCTGCATTGTTCCAGTGAGTCAGTGCGTATCGGAATGCGTCGAAATGTCACGCGGATCATTATCTATAGGTATAACTACAAGTTGTATGTCTGCCAACTATTACACTGCACCATGGACCGTGGAGAATATACACAAAAAATATGAAGTGCAACAGATACTTTGAGAAATAATAAGACTGCCAGTAAAAAAAAAATAGGTAAGTTCTTTTGGTAAAATCCGACTAATATTATAAGGCGAAAGTCCGTGTGTGTCTGTGTGTGTGTGTGTGTAAATGTTTGTTACCACATATCTCCATAACAACTAAACCGATTTTAATGAAATTTAGAATGTAGATAGTTTAGATTCTGGAAAAATGTACCTAAAGTTCCCGTGGGATAAAAAAAAAGTAGTCCACGCGGTCTAAGCCGCGAGCATTCACTAGTTATTTTATAAAAATCTGAATCTATTTATTTATATTAAAAACAGGTGACCCAATGAATAAGTACTTACAAGAAATCTCCAAAATTGACCAAGTCGTTTGTGAGGAGATCAAATTAAGAAATCACGCACACTGAAGTTTTATTTAAGTATAAAGATATACCTACTCGTAGATAGAGCAATATGTAGAGGTTGCTAAAAAAATGTTTTTTGTTTTTAACATGCAAAGAAAAATATAACTTTTTTATTTATTTATTTATTTAGGTAATTACTTACTTAAAAAAATTAAGTTTTAGAATAAAAGCATTGCAAAAACCGTGTGTCGGTTTGTCCGCATGCTTGGGAGTCTCTTATAAAATTCTACTTATGGACATTAACTACATTATGGATGTATTTAGCAGAGAAACAAAATAAGTAGGTATACCAAAACCTTTAATAACATGTTTAACGTAAAATTCAATTAAAAATTGACATGTTTAAGATGACTCAGCCGCACCGACATACAAGGGCTTGTTCTACAGAGTTCCCAAAATAAAATATAAAAAAATATTATAAGTAGGTATATATTATATTTATCCTTTTTTAATCTAATAGGAAGAGTAATAACCATGACTAAAAATTAACAGTAAATTTTCATTCTAATATAATTAGGTATGATAAAATCAAACGATTTTTTTAGCCAGTTTTTAACTTATTTATGTAAGTACTTACTTAACTTTTAGGTACCTATATACTTATTTCAAATATGCTAATGTCTTCGAAGATACTATACTTACTGCCCGAATCAGATTTAATAAAGTAGGTATGATGTAAATACTCTGCCAATCAAATCAAATCAAATCATTTATTTATTTTGCCCATGTAATGTAACTATTAACCACATTTTATCTGATAGTGGTCTTATGACAGAGACCTTTAGAAAGACATACTTAGGGTTTTTTTTCAGCAGCAGAAAAACGAAAGATTTTAACTTTAAACACAACATTTATACATTTAAACGAAATAAAAAGGTATCAGAGCGCTTAAGAAGAAACTTACTGGTTCGCAGAAGCTAGTATTTGTCATCGACTGTATGTCCTCCACTTTACGGCGGCCCTTAACTGTAGTTGGTATCCATGTCTTATTTCGAAAAAATATTTATTAAAATTAATATTAAAATACTTGACTTGATGTGGCTTGATTTGAAACCCAAGTTATAGAAATAAAGATTTGTTTTAAATTAGGTATCTAATGTTCCAAAAAACGAGTGAAAATATAGTTGTTATCTGGAAGGTTATCAAAAGAGAGTGCGACGGAGATGCGAATGTTGGGGTGGGTGAGTGGAGTGACAAGAATGGATAAGATAAGGAATGAGTACATTAGAGGAAGTTTCAAAGTAGAGCCAGTGTGACAGAAAAAATGAGGAGTAATAGATTAGCGTGGTATGGACATGTTATCCGGAGGGAAAAAAGTCATATTACAAGGAAAGTGTTGGATATGAATGTGGAAGGATAAATAGGTAGAGGACGGCCAAAGAAAAGATGGATGGATTGTTTGAGAGAGGGCATGCGTGTGAAAGGAGTGACTACTGAGATGACGAGTGATAGGAGGGAATGGAAAAGGAGAATATGTTGTGCCGACCCCACCTAGTGAGAAAAGGGCAAGAAAATGATGATGATCTGGAAGGTTATCATCGTGACCACTGCATATTGGTATGTATTTCAGTTGAATGTAATGCTAATAAGTATAATATAAAGGTAATAATAGCCCGGGTAAAGTCAGTACAAGCCGTTAGTGTTACAGACATTTTTGGAATAAAACTTAAATAACAAACCAAAAATTGGTCCGGAAATATTCCTAGAACCTTTCTACGATTCGTTACGTCGAAACAATATGTTTTGATGTTTTTCAAGCCTTACAGTTATTATTGTATGTAGATGTGCCGGCCAATCGGACCCACTTTGTTTATTAACTCATTTGCATAACTCAACCCTTCAGCTGTGCGACAATACGCATTTTTATTGGAGCAAAAAATATCAAACGCATTAAAAACGCTTGCTGACGATTTCTTTACGACCCAGCGTGAAAGCCGGCCTATGGAAAATTAGAAATGTTGACAGCGTGTTCGAAATTTAAATACTTTCTGCCAAATAGCCCACGACACTGACAAATAAACAGACGGGTCACAGTAGCCATGACTTAGGTTGAAAAATAAAAAAATGAAACAGAATTTAGATGGAAACGAAACGAAAGACGAAATACGATCATGATTGTCACCCCAACCGCGATTTTGCAAATTAACTAGCTGTTTAAATTATTAAAAAAGCTAATGTTTAATTTTTTTATTATTATAAATTTAAATATTCAAGTTTAATTTATAAAATAACCATATTATCGTAATAATATAAACTTTATTTCAGGCAACTTAAGAATAGTACAGATGGTAAAAACTAATTCTAAGGCCCATAGAAATAAATACCTTAAATCTAAAAATACATATGAATAAAACTTAATCTAGGTCTGTGTGTCACGGCGCGGGGTATCACGTGACAGGCGGCCCTTGAACCGCCGAAACTTCACCCCTTTCGGCCAGAAGTCAGGGCTCATGAAGGTCTTCAATCTCTCCGTAGGGACCCTCACCATGAATGAGCTAAAGCTCACATTACGATGAGAGTCCAACTTCTCGACCCTCAATCCCAATCCGGCTTTCTTCTTGATGTACTCCACCACCTCTACGGTCTTCACGTCGAAGTGAACACGGGACACGTAGATCTGCGTGGTGGGTACTTCCGCTCGGAAGTGCTGCTCGCTGGATCTCAGCGCAGTACCACACTGGTTTCGGCTAGAGGGCTTCCGTTTCTTCCTTATCACCTCGGTAAAGCCCTCTGCGTCACAGGGTTCCTTCCGTGGAGCCCTAGCGGTTGCAGCGCTGCGAACAGGCTCACAGCTCTGCTTCTTCCCCTTTGTTTGAGGAGCTGCAGGGTTGTTGGCCGCTGCAGAAGCGTAATCACGTCGTCGGGGAGTAGCCAGCGTGACCGGTATCGGCTTCTCTGCACGGCGAGAGATGCAGTCGGTGGGGCGTGGGCACGCGTTCGGTGTAATTGCGGCAGCGGCGATCGGCGACTCAGCTGAATCGACAAATTCCGATTCGACACTCGAAACCGAAACGTTGCACTTTGCACCTCGTTGCATGTTGACCTTATTAAAAGCGGGCGATCTACTTGCTAAATTAGTGTCACGTAATAACACCAACTCAGCACGCAGTCCGGAGATGGTAACATCGGACGCCTCTAACTTAGCCTGCATTTCAGCCAGGCCTGTTTTCAGGAACGTGATGTCCTTCAACAACCTGGTGACATAACTAACATAAAATTTTAATAGCTTAGACTTGCATAACAAACTTTCAAGCCAATAAACCTTCCAAAATTATCAAAATAAAAACTTAGGTATTTTTAAAAAAAGTTCAAAATAATACATCCTGTACAAATCGCAACGTACCAATTAAACTTTACAACCTTACTTTTTGCCAACTCTTTCCTTTTGTCCGTCTGTCTGTTGCGTCATAACTGCCAAACAATAAGCTGTCGACATTGCCCACTATTTGTTTTGGTACAAAATGGACACAAAATGGTCTAAAAAAACTAGAGCAAAACGTTTCGAACTAGCCGCTTTTGGTTATTTTTTCCATAGGGCCTGTTTGTTTAGGCAAATTGCTTAGAGGTACTTTATTAATACTTACAAAATATTTTTACAAATTTTACAAATATTACATTACAATATAATTACAAATATTTTTATCATAAAGAATCCTATCCTACTATCCTATCCTATCCTACTAATATTATAAAGGCGAAAGTCTGTGTGTGTGTGTGAATGTTTGTTGCCACGTATCTCCATAACTACTAAACCGATTTTGATGAAATTTGTAATATAGATAGATAATAACGGGAAATAGGACATAGGCTACTTTTTATCCCAAAAAATTGCACGGTTCCCGTGGGATAAAAAATAGTAGTCCACGCGGGCGAAGCCGCGGGCGTTCGCTAGTTTGTTATAAAATTGTGCGATCTTGATATACCTAAGATATATAAAGTAAAAATATTTGAACAGATAGGTGACAGCCATCAACTAAAATAATATTTTATGGACTTATAAAAGACACGGTCCAGTTAAATTATATAACAAAAGAATAAAAAACCGACGACCACTAAACCCATAAAAATAATGAGCTTACACACAAAACAGTTAAAACGGGCCGAATGTCCTTCAGCAACACGTACACAGTTACTCAAACAAGTGGACAGTAGTCATTCTGCTACTTGAAAAAACTGTAACGGTCTCATTTTTTTAACGAACGTTTTTTATCAACCCTTTATCGAGAAATACCGTTACATCCATTGAAAGATGCGCCACGGTCACCAACCGATAGATTATGCAAAAAGCCAGGGTCTTCCTTTTCACTAAATCAATTCCCATGCTCCTATAAAGGATCTCAACGGCAATCGATATTCTAAGAGATGACACCTTGTTTGAATATTCACATTTCCCAGGCGTCCTACAAAGGGTTGCCTGGGGTGGATGCGTATAGGCAAATTCGATTATCTCACTGCATTCTCACGCACGGTAAAGACGACTATAAATCTTTGCATGCAGACTATAATAAAAAAATGTTATTAGAAAAGAACTATCTGTGCGCGACCCCCGACCGAATATGCATAAGAATAGAACCGTACACACCCAAATTATACGGCGATGTGACAAGTGTTGCACCCAGCAAGTACCACAATAGGCGACGTTGATCCCTTCGCAGATGAATGCGGTACTTGATGCGCGTGCGATTTTTTTTCTATAGATCCGTATACCTGTAACCCTCGCCAAAAACGTGGGGACAGTTTATTTGCATTTTTTTTTTATTATTCCCATTCAAATAGTATCTTAACCCTATTCAGTAATGTCAGGGGTTAGGTTGCACTTAATATTCAAGAAGGGCAGGTACACTCTTAATATTCTCGCATAAATTATAGTCAGGTACATTTTGGTTCTATTGTGCATCGCGAATGGGGTCCGCTTGCAAAAGGGTGTACTGCACTATCGACTACTGTGCAATTTTAGTTCGTCTTTTCAAAAGCCCATGGTTTGGTATCGTAATGATTATCGGTTGAACTTTAATTTTTTTAACCTCGATAGGAACGGATCTACGACATTTTACTTCCTGAATGGTTTAACCCGTTTCCTTTGTAGGAATTTATGCAAAAAAGTTTCTACCCATCCTATTTTTTTATTCAATAAAATTTAGGGGCTATGCACATTATGCAAATGCGCGCATAAATTTTAATGCAGCATACGAGGGTTGATATTCAATTTTGATAACAAGCGACTTTGATACAAGGGTTATTTCGGATTGATAAAGTTTGAGTTATTTTTATGGTTTGTAAGTAAGTACGCTATTTTTTTCGTTGCTGACTGTTACGGTTAGAATTTTGTTCTTGATGATTTTTTTTTCTCAGGGATGTCGAAGGAGTCCGTTATAGAGGTCGCGCTCGTATTGTGCGCGGAGTGACATATGAACCGGGACCCTGGTTTCGGATTAGAATATGTAATTACTTCCTTTACGGTTTTCGGAAACGGTGCAGCCGTTATTTAGTGTTGCCACCTTTGGGTCGCGGGTTCGCGGTCGCGCTTTGTGTTGGCGGGCTTACATGTTTTTTACTTTTTCTGAATTATGTTTGTGGGTTGACAGTCTCGGTTCTTGTTTTTGTATGCAAAGTTAACTGTGCGTACTTATGTTTGAAAAAGGATGAAGCGACGATTAATCAAAAAATCAGAATCAAGTA
Source organism: Camptogramma bilineatum (assembly GCA_958496255.1). Lineage (NCBI taxonomy): Eukaryota > Metazoa > Arthropoda > Insecta > Lepidoptera > Geometridae > Camptogramma > Camptogramma bilineatum. Next base: position 17,536,860 of record OY292455.1, read on the forward strand.
GGAAGGAGGTAGGAGGAATCAAGTAGGATAAGATTCTTTATGTTTTGTGAACCAGTGGATTTTGAAAAAAGAGATTAGCAAACCACTTTACGTAGTACTTTTTATTTCAGTCTCCAAAATGACAGTAAATTGCAAAACCTCATTTATTGGTTTGAAAACCTCATCCCAACAGAGTAGCCTAACCTCATATTTGGTCCATAGTAGATTATGAAACAAAACGAAATAGTTGACGTTTTGCTTTGGTTCAGAAAAAGTTTGTTAGTAGAATCGAGGGGGAGAGAAGCTAAGACTGTTTTGTGTAAGCATTAAATACAAATAGTAAAAGTTTTGTTTTTCGAAATATAAAAACCCATTACCAATAATATCATTGAACCGACAAAATAAACAAACCTCGGGACCGTTATTGAAAAAAATTGGAAAAGGCGGTGCTGATTGTTGTCGGGAGCGTTCGCAAAAAACACACTTTTTCTAAAAAAAGTCGTGGTCCCTTTCTGCGGCGGCCATTGTCTCCGCTCTATTGTCTTGCGATTTGAAATATTTTTATGCTTTCCGGATGACGATAATGTTTTTGACTTATTTTTCGATAACTATTATTTAGCGAATTTATTGAGATCGGGAGCGCCATTGTTTAAGGGCGGTAGTCGAAGATTTTTATCATTTTAATTAGCAATTTGTACACGGATGCCGATGGCGGGTTACCTAATTGCGGCGACAGTTTTGTAATTTTCTAATTTGATGGTTGTCTGATGGCCGATAGCGCTGTGTTTATTTATGGGCGATGCCGATACAACTCTGCATAGAGTTCGTAGTGAAATAACGATGATTACGCGCGCGATGATATATTTGCAAATTATTCAAATAGTCGTTCATTGATTGGAATCAATGAGTTTTTGTTGGATTAGCATGAAAATGGCAAAGGTGTCGGTGCGCATTATGCACGAATAGTGATATATTGTTTGTTGCTGATCGGTCGGCGCAGCTGTCTCCGCTCATTTGAATAATTTACAAAATAGGTATAAGAAATTAAAACATTCAGTTGCATCCGTGCCATTTTACCGAATTTTATGTCCAGTTACGATTCAGCTGGGACTATTAAAAACTTGAATTTCCATGAATAATTATGATGTTATGCAAAATCGTATAAACTTAATATAAAGTAACTTTGCTTGTTTACATTTTTTATTAGCAAATCATTCATTATCTGCCTACCCAAATTAAAATAATTAGGAAGATCGTTTTATCTGATTATCATTAAATGAAACTCAAATAAAAAGGTTTATTTTATTATTATTATAGTTAGGTAGATGCGGAGTCACCAGGTGCAGAATCTCACGCGCAGTTTAACCACGGTTATGTCGGTTATGCAAATTTTTTTAATCCGTAAATAACCCATTTATTCGATCAATACTTGAGAATCACTCGTTATTTATATGGTAATTGTGACCCAGGGTTAGGATATTGTCGATATATTTTGTGACATTGAAGGAATCCAGTCATTTGCATTGCAAAGTAGAACGGTTTCCTGTATGATGTATCGTTTTTGCGTTGTAACGTGGCAGATGGTTACGGGTTAAAGGCAATGAGATTTTATAAATAGAGACGTTACACTCATTAGAATAATAATAATAATTTGTTTCATTAAACATTGTTAAGATTACATACTTAGGACAAATTTTAAAATAAATTAATAAGTCAAATCATTTACAATGAACCCCGCACTGGGCAAAGCCTGTATCGCGGGCGTCCGAGTGAAACTTATATAAAGACGTCGCCGATAACTAATGATGATGATGATGATGATGATGTTTAAGAACGCTGCAAAATTGTTCTATAGTTACTTCGGTAGAATATAAGCACCTTTGTTTAATATCAATCAAGAAAACTAAAAAATAGCAGAGAGATTTAAAACCCCGTTGTCAGAAAGAGATAAATTATGTGCGTGCAGCGTGAAAATGCGAGTAACATCGAAGCAAGACAAAGTGCGACTGAGTTAATTCAAGCTAATTAGCTTGACTTTTGTTCGCCACGCAGAGCGGGGTACAACGCATCTACCTCATTTTTATAGATCATTGGTTAAAGGGTTACGCTGTTGTTATTCATAGATGTCGCTACGTGTAGGTATTTCAAGTTACCAAAACTCATGCTTACTGATAATAATGATAATTTTAAGGGTAAATTGTTTAAAAATTTATTTTGACAGGTAATAAAACACCTGCATGAAAATGCAAAAGTAAATGTTTTTCATAAAGAATGAACATGGGTCTGCTGAACAAAAACATAATTATTTAATTAGTAAAGTCAGAGTGGGATCCCCGAGAATATTTTTTAAACATACTTCTCGAAATCTTATTTAAATAAATTGTTGGGTAAATAAAGACAAAAAAGTACATTGAATGCAGTACCAGACATGTTATTTTTGTCACATTGTCATTACAAGATGGTTCCGTCCAAATTGCGCCGATGATGGCACCATGCATATTCATCGCTCGCATTGTCTCTTGTCGTATTGTCCCACCTGAGACCTGGACCAGCATACCCTGACCCCCTAGCTTACTCCCATACTTTAAACTCAGCCTCAAATTCTAGGGGTGAAGAGAGGCAGGGAAGGTTTTATTATAATGGTGTTGGGCACAAAAGAGTGTTCATAAAATGTCAAGCGAGAGCCGAGAGGACTGAGGTTTATGAGTAGTTAATTGTGTAATGCGTTAGTGGATTCAGTAAACTAAATTGTTTAAATTATTAATTAAAGTAGATATCATTTCAATTCTAGTTTTGATAGATATTGAATCTTGAGCTTGAATGTCAATAAAAAAACTTTAAAAATAAGTACGAACCAAGTCCGAACTTACAATACGACATGAAAACAAAACGTATCAATTCATTCAAACAAGTTGTCAATAAGTACAAAACTGTTGTTCATTTATCCCTATTATAATAACATCTTTGATTTGCATATCTAAACGTTTGAGGCGGCCTAAAAACTCCGTCACCAGAGTTGGCTACTTGCTCATACGAACTTACTTACTTTTATAGCTAAACGTAGAGATAAATAAAAAGATTCAAAAGAATGATCTGAATATGATGCGTCCCTTGAGACCCACAGACTGAATTGTGAAATAGGAAGCGTTATCAAAAATGTATCAAATGACCGATGTGCGAACAGGATCTTAAGAATGAGTTGCCGTCTTCAACTAGTTATGTAGTTATTTCTTTATTAAATTAAGTCTAGACATATTTAAGTCAACAAATTGATTTCTAATAGCTAGATTATTTAGTAATATAAACTGGAATAGACCATGAGATCTAGACTCATACAAATCCGTTGAACCTTCAAAAATTTTGTAAGTAATAAAATTTTAATTACTTAGGTATACAGGGTGAATTTTTGAGATGGGGCAGTAAGGGCAGCTACCTTAACCGTTGTAGTTAGAGGAAAACGTTCTTAGGAGACCATCCTTAATTTTGTAAAATATTTCGACCTGCATTCACAGATTTTGAAAAAAATGTACAGTCAGCGAGAAAATGGGCCATTTACACAAAAACTTTTTTTGATGCCAATCGATCCTGTTTCATCTAAGGATAAAAAGGCTCTTTCAGACCAACTGAGGTTAGAGTACTAGAAAAGTCAGAAATCGCTAAAATGTATTTCTGAGACAAGACAGTAAGGGCTACCTTAACCGTTGTAGCTACAGGAAAACGTTTTTAGGAGACTATCCTTAACTTTTGAAGATATTTCAACCTGCATTCACAGATTTTGAAAAAAATGTACAATCAGCGAGAAAATGGGCAATTTACACAAAAACTTTTTTTGATGCCAGTCGATCCTGTTTCATTTAAGGATTAAAAGGCTCTTTCGGATCAACTGAGGTAAGAGTACTAGAAAAGTCAGAAATTGCTAAAATGTATTTTTGAGACGGAGCAGTAAAGGCAGCTACTTTAACCGTTGTAGCTACAGGAAATCTTTCTTAGGAGACTACCCTTACTTTTGAAGATATTTCGACAAAACGATGAAAAATTATGACAAATGACAAATTGATTTCGTACGAAAGGTATAATCAAAGTTATTTGCGTTTTCTGACTTTTCTAGTACTCTTGCCTCAGTTGGTCCGATAGAGTCTTTTAATCCTTAGATGAAACAGGATCGACTGGCATCAAAAAATTTTTTTGTGTAAATTGCCCATTTTCTCGCTGATTGTAGATTTTTTTCAAAATCTGTGAATGCAGGTTGAAATATCTTCCAAAGTTAAGGATAGTCTTCTAAAAACGTTTTCCTGTAGCTACAACGGTTAAGGTAGCCCTTACTGTTTTGTCTCAGAAATACATTTTAGCGATTTCTGACTTTTCTAGTACTCTAACCTCAGTTGGTCTGAAAGAGCCTTTTTATCCTTAGATGAAACAGGATCGATTGGCATCAAAAAAAGTTTTTGTGTAAATGGCCCATTTTCTCGCTGACTGTACATTTTTTTCAAAATCTGTGAATGCAGGTCGAAATATTTTCAAAAATTAAGGATGGTCTCCTAAGAACGTTTTCCTCTAGCTACAACGGTTAAGGTAGCTGCCCTTACTGCCCCGTCTCAAAAATTCACCCTGTATATATTTCAAATCTCGCCTGACTAAAATATTTCAGGTGTAAACATTTGAAATCTAAAATAGATATCCTTAAGTATATTAACAGTAAAAAGATTTTAGAATTGCCCTAAACAGAGTCAAATCACATTGAAGAATTCGCAGAATATTGTCTTTCATATTTGACTTAAAAATTACTAAAGTTAGGCTTTTCGCTGCGCAGTAGAAAATGTTGTATGAAAAAGTTGCACTGCGCATCCAAACGGCTAACTTCACGAATGCCAAGATCCGTTGGAAGAAGTGTAATTGCAAATGCTTACGGGCGCTATTTAGCGGATTCCGCTATTCCTAGCAAGTATATCTGGTGATGCCATCATTCTGCCAATGACACAAACTATTTCAACAAAGCTGACCCACTGACATTTGCGCTATTTTATTACCATTTGAAACATTCCAAAACCGGTTTTTGTAAAATAATCTAAACAACCTTTTTGTTGAGAGGTGTAATCCTCCTAATAATATAAACGCGAAAGTTTGTGATTGTGTTTGGATATGTGGCTCACGCTGTCGTCTCAACGGATTTACTTATAATCCTGGAATAAACCTTAATACCTACTTTCATTGAAATATAGTAGCAAAAACAGAGATAATTTATTTAATGATGGACCGTGATGTTTGGAAGGATCAAGGGGAGGCTTTTGCCCAGCAGTGGGACACAATGGACTAATAATAATAAAAATATGTACAATTGTACAGTCCAATGGGTCGTATTATATTGCCAAAATTAGCATAAAACTGTTTTATACGACACAAATGTTAAAAAAATGTGGGCATTTACGTATTTGAACCTCTGACTACCCCATTAGACATACTCAAATGATTTTATTTGTTAGGTACTGATCTGAGAGAATGTCTACCTTCGGGATACAGTCCTGATCGTGGCTTTGTCTTGGTAATATCTGAAAAGATTTTACCAACTTCGCTGTCTCCTCTTTGATACCCAAAACCAAGAAGTTCGTTCTAGATAAAAATGGAGGTACCTTTAGTCCATGATTTATCAAATAGGCTTTAAATCTGAAGGAGTGAATACATAGACTCGAGCTAGTTTAGTATAATTGATAGCGGCGTGAGGTGAGCGATGGTTTCTCTGGGCAATACTATAAATGGTAGAGATAGGCTTTACAGAGGTTATTAATGTGTCCCGCACTTTTGACCTTTCGACCCATAGCACAAGTTCCACTTACCGAAAAGTCACTGTCGATTCTTATTAGATTTTTTTTTTGCATTTCTTTTTTGCAGCCGTCGTCGAATAAATATTTTTTTTTTTAATAATTTGAATTTTATATGTAAGTATTATCTAAATATGAATATATTATTATATTTTATCAAGAGAATGCGCGGCTCTGCCGGGCAAGGGCGTTATAGCAGATTAACAATTATGATTCATAGCGAGATTCTCGTATAAGAAATCACAATTTAAAATTCCTATAGTGATTCGTATAGGAATTCATTTTTGTCAGTTTATCGGTCAATCAACAGTAGGTACGGCCATTTTACGATTCTCCTCAAAATCATAATCCCATTTTAGACCAGGCAGAGTAAAAAAAAAATTTGATATACTTACTTAGCTTTTAGTTTACTTCGTTACACAAAATATCCACTGTTGTATAATAAAATATGACATAAGTAGGTACTTAATTATAATAATTTTAAAACTTAAGTGAAGTGAAACTTTTAGAAACTGTCACTTACGGTATTGACCTGTTGAACGATCGTAGAAGTTTTACAGATACGATCATCGAAATATTTTTTACCAAACTTAATAAGTTTAAGCCGGGAGTCAATGGCTCAATCATTTTATAATTTTCATTTCATTTTATAATAATTTAATAATTTTTAATAATTCAATCCAAGCATCTGTTCTGTAATGAACCAATATAAACGAAGCACTTCGATCGAAATCAACGATACCTGGTAAGTTTTAACACATTAAAAAATAAGCATAAATATTAAAAAATTATAAAATAAAGCTGTAAAATATTGAGAACCTATTAATGGGTACTAAACGGTCGTAAGATATAAAACCATAGGCTTTCAATTTTTATTATTGATTGAATTAAATATTTGTTTGTGATGGCCGTCCGTTTGTCCGCGCAATGAGCCGTCAGGGGCGCCCGATGTAGCAATTTATCTGCGTTATAGCAATTGCGCAATTCTCGTGGCGAGGAATTATAAAGATGTATTTTATTTTATGAATCAATCAATTAATAAAAAGTCGGCTTGATTGAGTGTCCGTAAGAGCATTAAGCATTAAATTGAAATGCTTTTACTGTCTAGCAAGCAGCGCTTTAGCATATCAATTGTGCAATTGTCTAGGCCTCTTTTTCGCATAAATGTAAAAGTTGTTATGGTGATACATTTTTAATTTATTTTCAAATTCCATAGATTTCAAAAAGCCAGAATAGTTGTAGATAATAACATTAACCTACACTTGCTTAAATATTTACTGGTTACAATCCCCTAGTTAGTTGTAAGCTGACCTGAAACGTTGCACCAAAACACCTGTCTCAGCTCCGAGCACGCGACGAAAAACGCCCTGCGGCCGCTGCAAAAACGCGCGGCACTGTGCCGTGACGGCGGCGTTTTTGCACAAACTGTATAGTAGTGACAGAAGAATAACTGTAACTTGGATTTTTACAGTATTTTAGTTTAGGCATAGATTTTTACCTGACTTTTTATGAAATGAAATGAAATATTATATCAATAAATTAAAATTAAATATAAGAACACGAGTGTATTCCCAAGTTGCGGTAGAGATTCTCTCAGATCTTTTTTTTTGGCATTTTTAATTTAAGAGTCAGAGGTATGTCCACATTCATATTTGGTACATGCAAACAATTTTATAAATAACTATTGAACGCCCGCGGCGTCGCGTGGACTACTATTTTTTTATCCCACAGGAATCATAAATTTTTCCGGGATAAAAAATAGCCTGTGTGTTATTCCAGAACCTAAATTATCTAATCTACATTCCAAATTTTATCAAAATCAATTTAGTAGCTAGGGTGATAAGTACGTGATAACAAACATTCTCACACACACACACACACACACATGGAATTTTGCCTTTATAATATTAGTATTTATTTATTTATTTAACACTTTCACACATAACAAATTGTGCAAGGAGGACTTAATGCTAAAGCATTATCTACCAGTCATCCTGGGCGTGCAGAAAGATGGTGTGGCGTGTCATAAAAATATTTTAATTTAATGATAGAAAAGGTCGGTTTCCAAAAATTAAATACTACATTTTAAATAATAAGTATATAAAATAATCTAAACTTACATAAACATAAACATAAATATATAAAATGAAATACTTATAAATATATATATTATTAATATACCTAACCATTTTATAACCATAAATATCATAAATGAGTATTTACCTAATATTATAATATGCAAAAAGAGGATAAGTGATAATGAGCTAAAATAGCAAAGGTGGGTAAACATAAACAATGATGAAAATGATAAAAGTAGTAGGAACTATTTTATCTTTAAATAGGTAGGTACCTACCAACCAACTAAAGATAATTCAGTTTTTTGAGATAGTGCTCACGCACTGACTTTTTAAATGACTCTTTTGAGTCGATCTTTCTGATCTCAGTTGGCAGATCATTCCATAGCTGAACAGCCACAAACGAAAACGAGTTTGACATAAACGACTTGCTAACAACTGGAGTGAAGAGGAGCAGATTGTCCGCTGACCTGAGCCGTCTATTATGTTCGTTGGTCAAGAAACGGAAGCGCTCTTTTAAATAGCAGGGTGTGTGTGGATCCTTTAGAACTGAAAAAAGTATACATAGGATTCTCAAGTTTCTACGTTCGCGGATAGGAAGCCATTTTAGCTTTTTCCTAAATTGAGTCACGTGGTCGTATTTGCGCAAGTTAAAGATAAAGCGAATGCAGGTGTTGAGCAGACGATCTAGCTTATTGAGAAGGTCCTGATTCAGATCGAGGAAAGCTGCATCGGCATAGTCTATGATCGGCACAAGGAGGGAATTAGCCAAAGCTGTTTTCGTAGGGATCGGCAGAAAGTTTTTGAGGCGTAGAATGGAGTGGAGAGTTGCATAGAACTTTCTACCGATCTCTTTCACGTGTGGTATCCAGCTGAGATTAGTGTCGAATATGACTCCTAAGTTTTTAACTGTGGATGAGAAAGGAATTTTGGATCCATCAAAAAGAAGTGGAGGAATGCTAGATTAGTAGGATGTAAGAAATGGTGAAAGCTAAGCTACTGAACTCGTGTGCCGTGTGCATGCGGGGTGGAGCACCGGCGCACCGTCTCCGTGACGCCCGCTGACCGCGTCACGCTTCGCTCGCTCGGAAAAAACTTTGGGCAACAGACCGCTATACTATACACACTCCATAGGGTTCAGTTCAGCAGATAATGTTATTGAACGGACTTACTGATACTTTATACACGTATTATTCTGTTAACAATTATGCACTATAGCGTTAAAAAAATAAAGTCCACATTTTGTTGAATAAATTATTCGACCTGAGTGTAGGTACAAGAAGTTCGGGCCCCACGTTATGGGCCTAACTTATGAATGATGTTTAAAGTTAAATACTGGTGGTTTATTTGTGGATAGTGACAAACAGAGACAGGACGTTGTTTAACCAGTGTTCAACTTTAAACATCTTTCATAAGTAAGGGGGTATATATCTACAAAGTGGGGTGCGAATGGCTATTTCTTTTTTTTTAAATCGCCATTTGGTCCCTATTTTGAATAGATCGAAGTTATTTGGGCCTCTTCTATTATCTATCTGTCAAAATTTCCCCTCCCCCCCATAAGTATGGATTCAGTCGCGTGATTCTTCCTACCGCATTACATTATTCAGGTAATTAGACGAAATAGCACTCCTCAGAAGAATTAGAACCATAACTTTAACAAGTCGTGTGAGTTGTAAATAAAATAGTAATGACTAGAATAAAAACTCAATTATAGTAATTTCATTAGACTTCGGTAATGACATCGTCTTGTACACGTCTTAATTAAGGTGATCAACGGAGCTGCTAATTAGTTAGAACAGGCATCCTCGGGTGGTTGCTTATGTTACTACTTTTATAATTGAGGTATCATCACTCATAAACTGAGCTTCCAAAGAGAACATCACAAAGAAAACAGCAGACTGGTCAAACTAAGGGAGTGGGCACACTGCGTTTCTTGCAGCGCGTTTATATGGATGCGAACGCGCTGCGAATGCGCAGCTCAAAAATGCGCTTTAGAAAACGTCGTGTGCCCACTCTAAAGGTGGCTTATGCATAGTCAAAGTTACTAATCTAGTCCCAAACTAAACAGATCACTAACTGCTTGGTAAGATCTGTCTTCTCGTCTTTCATTTCTTCAGTCTAAAGTTTAAGTTCGTCAGTTACAGGTTACATATAATATATTAAAGGTATAATCTTTTTTTTTCGATCTAAACATAAAGTCTGTTGAATCCCACTGCTGGGCAAAGGCCTTCCTCTTCTTCTGTTCCCTTGGTCTTCGGCTTTTCTGTTACTAGTTGAGTTTTAAACGGACTTCAAAAAGAAGGAAAGCAGGGGTTTCGTCGGAATCTTTTTTTTAGTAAAAGTATGTTACCCGATTAGTAGGTTTACTAGGGTTACCCGATTACAGTTATAACCGATTTGGAAAATTCTTTTATTTTTAAAGGATTAACTTTCCAATTGGTGCCATAAAAATTTTGGTCTGGGTGAGTCTGTCAAGGATCTTCGGAGTTATGCGCCTCGAGAGTGCAGAAAATTGCTCAGCTTAAACGAAGTTTTTTTTTTTTTTTTAATTTATCCACTTGTTAATATACCTTAATCCTGTCTAATTGTCCCTGTAGGTAGAGCTCACCGCTAAAATTAGCTCCTTTGTCCCGTATTGAGGACAATCGGCGGCAGCGGTCGTTCACCGCTGATTGATGCTCGCTACGTGATCCACACCTCCATTCAATGGAAAGGAAGGCATACTCAGCACTGAAAATATCTATTGGAAAATTACTACTTAACTTTTAATCTTTTCCTCACTTTAAAACATAACTTTACTCACGTCTTAAGGTAGGATCAGACGGTTAATTTTTTGTTCATTTCCGTCGTTCATTTTGCATATTTCACTAAAAGTGACACATCTAAACATAAATGAAAGAAAAGTGTCTTTAGAAAACCCCAGCATTCATTCGAGTAATCTTTCGCTTGAATCCATCTGATTCCACCTTTAGTAACTTCAAGAAAAATCTTTTACATTTTTAGGGAGTGTGCGTGTGCACACGTTTTTCGTACGCACGTTGGTATTGAAAATTTCACACTGAGAAAATACGCGCGTACGAAAACCGTAATGTGCACACTCCCCTGAAAACAAAAAAACATGATCACAGTATCCCCAACGCATGGTAGATATTTTCTCATATTTTTAGAAAATGGAGATGTTCGAGGGGGTAGTCAGAGGTATGTCCAAATAATTATCCTTAGGTAACAGCAATATGGATAATGAATGAAATGATATAGTAATGATATGGATTGACTGTTTGCTAATACTCCTGGACCACAAAGAAATAATGGACAAAACAAAATAACTGTTTTATTAGAATACAGCGTCTCTATTTTATGAATTCTACGTCACATGTAGTCATGGCTTACAATTTTCTGTAAACTTAGTGCGAAGAAAATGGGTACATATGAAAAGTCCGAAAACCGAAATGCCGATCCTTGAAATGCCGATGCTTAAAATAGCGAAATTCGATATGTAGAACGGTTGAAATGTAGAAAGCTTGAAAGATAGAAGTTTGTAAGGTCGAAAGCTAAAAGTCAGAATGCTCGAAATGCCGAAAGTTTGAATTTCCGAACGTTTACAAAGCAGAATGCTCAATAAGCATAAGTTCCAAATGCCGAATGACATCGAAAATGATCGAAATAAGTACCTACTTACATAATTTATTATATTTTTTAGTACTTACTTTAAAAAAAAAGGAGGAGGTTCTCAATTCGTCAGAATCTTTTTCTTTGTGTTTTCGTGTATGTTCACCGGTTACTCGAAGACGCCTCGACCGATTTCAAAGATTCTTTTTTTGTTTGAAAGAGTACACTTTTCCAATGTTCCTTTTGATCATCAGGTCAGGATCTGATGATGGGATCTTGGAGAAATTGAGGTAACTGTTCATATTTAAAGGCATACGCGATTCGGGTACTTATTTTTTAAAAACTTGATAGGATCAGTGACAATGCAATATGATGGTAACATTAAGCTGATCTGATGATGGAGTCAGAAGCTGTTTAACAGAACTCCTCAGTGTATATTTTTTTTTGATTTAGTGATTTTATCAAAAAATATATCAATTGACCCCAGCCTCCCCTAGCTAGCAGTGTAAATGTGCAATTTTTTAGTGTATGTAGGTTTTAATTGTACCTATTCTATCATCTCATTAGTAATGTTTAGTAATTGTGCAATTTATAGTTTAGGTAGGTAGGTAATTATTGTGTTAAGTTGGTTGGTAGGTACTTTACATTGTTTTTATTATTTTCAGTATAATATTGTTTTTTTTTGGTTTGCTGAATAATATATTAAGTTTTTAACTAATTATAACGAATTAGGTACCTGTAAGGCCTGTAATGTTATATTGGTATGAAATGTAATGAATTGAATTGAATTATTATTTAATTTTGTTTGGAAACGCCTACTTCTTTACGTGAGCAAGCGTCATGCCTGCTACTAACTGTCTGCCAAGGAAATTGTAGGTGTGTTTTTCAAATCAAATCAAATCAAAAATAACTTTATTTGTTAACATAACTTACAAGTTACTAGGTAGGTATAATACCTACATTGTTGTTATTATACTTAACTAAAGTGGCCCGCCCCGGCTTCGCTCGGGTAGACTTATGAATAAAATGAGACAAAATCTTTTCTCCGGAAGGAAAGCATAGCATTGCGTTTCATTATTTACCTACTTTACGATTTTGTGAGTGAATCGAACCACTGAGTCTATGGCACACCCCCTAGGGGTAGTTTTGCAAAATAAAATAGTGTTTCATTATTTAAGTAAGTACTTCAAAGTTTATTTATGCCAAGTTTTTTGTGAATCAAACCAGGAAATATTTTTTTCCATACAAAGTTCAGGACTCTATTGCACATCCCCTAGGGATAGTTTTGTAAAAATAAAATATATCTGTCATCATTATTTATTTTAAAGTTTATTTAAACCGAGTTTTGTGTAAATGCTACAAAATAAAAAAAAAATATGCAAACTTTAAAGCTCCCTAGCACACCCCCTAGGGATTATTTGAAAAATAATAATAGGTAATAATAATAAATAGATAGGTGGGTACCTATTTTTTTCTAAGTTAAATTGTACCGAGATTTGAGCGAATCGAACCAAGGAATGAAATTTTAGACAAACGGTTTACCACCCTTTTTCACCCCCTTAGGAGTTTATTTATGTAAAATAGTATAGCTTATGTATTATTCCGGAACCTAAGCTTTCTACATGCCAAATTTCAGCAAAATCGGTTCAGTAGTTACGGCGATACGTTTGGACAAACATACATAGGTACTGACTTCTTTAGTATTTAAAACCAGCTTCCGCCCGCGGCGTTGTCCGCGAGGTACCTACATAACATAATAGCTATGTTCAACCTGAAAGTTCATTCTAAATACAGGTGAAATAATTTTTTAAATCAGATGAGTAGTTTTTGAGATAACCTCCTACATACAAACACACTTTACCTCTTAATAATATTAGTATAGACAAAAAAAAAATTGTACATCATCATAATTATTTCGAGCATTACTGGTTTCAAGCTTTATTTCAAGCATTCTAAATTTTGAGCTTCGGCATTTTAAGCTTCGTTGTTTTAAGCTTCGGTATTTTGGCTTTCGGCATTTCGAGCATTCTGACTTTTAAGCATTCTACATTTAAAACTTCTACATTTTAAGCATTATACTTTACGAGCATTCGCTATTTCAAGCATCGGCATTTCAAGGATCGGCATTTCGGTTTTCGGACTTTTCATATGTACCCAAGAAAATACTCAGGCGTCCATAGTCCGTTCGTGCATCGATTGATGTAAATCAACATTTAAATATTTTTTATATATCTTGTCGTTCGATCGAACAGTTCCATCATCACGACTGACGGCGCACTTTCTTATATACCGCAGTTTATGCAAAAGTTAGTAAAACTAAACTGGCAAATAATAATTTCTGAACAAGTCAGTTGCTATGGGTGATAATGGTTACTATGGCTGAGGTGTAGAGTATGCAATAGTTACTATGACCGAAGAGTAGAATGTCAGTTACTACGGCTGATACCGTAGAGTATATAATAGTTACTATAGCCGAGGTATAGAGTATGTTACAGTTACTATGGCTTAGGTATAGAGCATTTAATAGTTACTATGGTCGTCTAGAATATGTAACAGTAGGTATGGTTGCAGGAGCGTGTCTCGACTCTCGATAACAATTAACGCTTCTGATATAATTACTACGTTGCCATAATATAGTAGACGTACTAATTATATCAAGTTTTTGCTTTGGAAACATAATTTTTGCCAAAGATGTTTGTCGTAATTGGCCAATTTAGGCAGGTACCCTAGTCGTGGAAAATTTGAACATTATTTTTTTTCCTGTACACATTGACCGAGCGAGCAAAGCGTCTCTGCTTCAGCTTGCACAAAAATGCTTTCGTTTGTCCGCCGGATGTCTGTTCTCCTCTACAAGTCGTATTTCTCAACCAATTCTCTTGAAATTTTGTGAGCCGGTTCGATAATTTTTATAATTTTTTTGTCATCGAGTTTTTTGGATTGGGGGTGTACTTTCTCCAAAAAACGGCAAAAAGGGGGCTACGGGATATCTCCACTTTATCCGATTTCGATGGTTCTTTTTATTTAATAGGTTGCAACTTTAAGTTGGTCTCATAAAACTTTGGTGAAGATCTGATAAGGATATTCAGCATGATGAGCAGAATACCTAACTCCTAAAATGTAGTAAATTGCTCACTTTTAGATTTTTTAAGTTATGCAAACATAGACTCGCGAGGTCTACAGCTCACAGAGCCACTAGTATATTTATCAGATAATTTATATAATTGATAGATATGGTCCTATCATGATTTTCAACTCTGGCGACTAGGTTCCGTGGCTGAATTGGTAAAGGCACTCCGGCTAAAGGAGGATCGCTTGTATCATTGCGGGTTTGAATCCCGTCGAAATAAAAAATTTTGATAAGATTTTTCATTTTCAAATTTATATATCCTTATCCTTATATATATATCCCAAAGTATGTCTACACTCACTGGTACGCTGATCTCAATAGATCGATGTAGTACTAGGGGCATTGTTGAGATACTGGCAGCCTTGCACTCAAACCACTTTTGTATTAATTAACATAATCTTACCTACCTAAGTACTAGTTTATTTAAGATATCTTGTATTTCTCTGTCAAGTGAATTGTATTCTTTGAAGAAATAAGTCTCAAACCAGAACATAATCCAATCAAGGAAGATTAAACGTCGTAATAATACCATTTTGTACCCACGATGTTTTCCTAACGATGTTTTCCTTCACCATTTTGCAGATGCAGTAGAAGTTGAATTGAGGTTGAAGAGCGAAAGTTCTAGTTTCATTTTTTTTTCTTTTAAACAATTTGGATGTTCGACAAACTGTCCTAAACATACCATATTTTATAAATTTAGCATTATTTGACTATCTATCTAGTTTTTACTCGCATAGTTACCGCCCATATATCACCACACTCGATAGTATCAGGCCTATTAAACCAATATAAATATTTATGAGCGATTTAAAACACTTCACACTTTTCTAAGACAACAATCTCAAACGAAACGCGATTTAATTAAAATACAACAATATGCTAAGTATTCGTGAGATAAATACGTTTGTTTATTGTGACGTCTTTCTCGTGACGGACACAGTAAAAAAATTAGCAGTGCGTAAAAGTTAAAAGTTTTGAAATAAAACGATCATTTTTAAATTAACTTGTAAGTACATAATGAGGAATTAATTTTATGCTATGTGGTGTTAGTCGAAGATAGCCCACTACGTGTGGTCATTTTTTACTCAACTCGATCAAATTCAAAATTCAAAACTTCAATTCAACTACGATATGATGTTTTACTCGCTAGTCGATCAGCACTAACGAGCCACGAGTAAAACCGACATTCTTTAAAACCGCGGTATAGGCTCGTACGTCGATTTGGGTGATCGACGTATAGTTTGGCAAAAACGGGTAGAAATGGCAACTAAAATTTCATTACAATGACCCTTTCTCTACTAATCTATGGTAAAGTACAGGTTTCTTGTCTATGGTAGGTACAGGTACCTAAGACGTCAGTCAAAAGTAATAATTTCCTTCTAAAAAAGAATTTATCTATTTCGCGTATTTAGCTTGCACAGTGGCATCCCCATTTATGTCTATTACTTTTTGCCAAACTATACGAGCCTATACCGCGGTTTGTTGAAGGTGCTTTAGTCAAAGATGGCTCACTGCGTGTGGATTGACTGTGTACGAGTACAGTATTCGGCGTAGTGTGACCCCGATGCTCGTCCAGTGCTCGGCCGCTGCCACCGCCAACTTTAATTACCAATGCGTTCTCTTTTTCGGTTTAACGGTGAACTATAGTTTTACTGTTTTAATAATAGACTGCAAAGATTAAAACATAAGATTATCGTGATGGTCGGTGGTCAGCGGATTGGCATTGTGCTTGTTTGTGCTATTTGATCTTTGAAAGT
Source organism: Camptogramma bilineatum (assembly GCA_958496255.1). Classification (NCBI taxonomy): domain Eukaryota; kingdom Metazoa; phylum Arthropoda; class Insecta; order Lepidoptera; family Geometridae; genus Camptogramma; species Camptogramma bilineatum. Next base: position 17,553,223 of record OY292455.1, read on the forward strand.
GGATTTGTGAGAAAACGTCGTTTGTTTTCTCTTTGAGTTGGTCTTATTGGGTCTTTAGTCGACTGGCCCCGCTCGAACTGGCTCCTCGGGTCCAGTTGACCTAATGCATGTTTTGACAATAGCGATTAAAAAGTGACCTATCATTTATATCAAACAACACCTTATTATACTTGTTTAACAAATATCATAAGCACCTGTTTTGCACAGGACTGTTGACGGAGTTTTTAGGCCACCTAGAAGCCTCCATCATGGCTTAAGGGGCCTGTGGCCTTTGTCACAAATTAATTATCCATTCAAGCATAATTTATTTATTTAATGCACTACCATAATCAGTAGGTAATCATTTAAAATTTGAGCATATTTTCATCACTGTATGCTATTACAAAGGCAGTGTTTATCTAGGTGTCTGCACTTTTGTCCAAACAACTTACATTAGAATAAATGAAAAAAAAACTTGACATTTTTGCTATAAAAATAAAAAAAAAATAAAAAAAAATCTATTTGCTTACATTTTGTTGTAGGTGATAAAATATGCTCATCACTTTGGTGATTTCCCGATCGTAAAATGGTCTATTGCACTATTCAACAACAATTGAAAATAGACTAATTCCTATTGATATCGAAACAGAAGCCTAACAACCGACTAAACAGCAATAGACAAACAAACATCAATGAAATCTAAACATTTATTGCATAATGCAATTGAGGGAATCGAACATACCACAACTATCTACAACTCACATCTGAAGCTATTTTTTCAGCTGTTACATCTCCATTGCTGGCGATATTTGAGCTGGATTACTAGATAGTAGAATAAAAGTAGTAATGTATTCAGTAAAAGAAGTTTTGCGAAAGTGTCGCGCGCGGATCGTGTCATTTGTATTCATTATGTACGGCAAGTTGTAATTATCGTATTAACTTGGTAGATACTCGCTAAGTGTTACTCAGTTGTTGGCTTTTTGTTACAGATTGTATTTACATTTGTAAGTAAATGTCATTGCTTTTTGCAAATTCATTGTTTACGCGCGAATTTGCAAACCGGAGCAAAAAGAACGTCCACGCCTTCTGCTTTTAAAATTGGTAATGCATCTTTAACGTAATTCTCTCAATAAAAAAAGTACAAAGATTATAGACAATTCCAATATTTTATTTGTTTTATACGTATAACTTATGTAGTTTGATTGCATACGCCTAGTCTGGCGACCGTTTATCAACCGTCGCTCTGCGAATGCGCATGATACTCTATGCACCATAGACCTAAAAACATGTCATGCTTGATAAAATAATATTGTTTTTTCTATCTGTCTTTGTGATTACAATATACAACGCTGTACAAACATAATAGTTTGTCTATAATAAAATAAAATGATAGTCTATGATAGCCTGTTTATTAAAAGTAGATCCATTGAATCCATCATTACCAATCCACTATCGTGTGCGTTAAGAATAACTAAGAGAATATGAAGAAAAATCTAGAAACAAAACTCATCGTCATCTTAATGATGATTTATTTGGAAATCACAGAAACTAGACTAAAACAAATTCATAAAATTCGTTGTTGCAATAAACTTCGTTGCCAAAGTTTTAAATTTATAATCAACGAATTGAATCAATTGAATTTTTGTTACCAACTTATGCTGAATTTTAAAAAACAAATGTTTAATTTTTATTTTCAAGTAAGTCATTTTACGATGGCCTAGTCTAGTAGTTCGTAGTGCTAGGGCGCCTTGTTGGCGATATTTCATCGCGCGAAGTCTCAATGCTAACTACTGCTACCGCCACAACTATACCTCACCTACTGTTAGCTAGCTTACTGTGACATTACTACCTACGTGGGTCGGAATTATTAAGATATGGCAATAAAATAAAGATGGAGAAATACTTGTTTTAGAGCGATTTACGACTAAAACAAATACAAGGAAGTTTTTGATTTTATGAACAAAACAATATTAATTATGAAACGAGTTTTTTTTTCGCATAAGTACTAGGATTTGTTTTATTTATAATAATCATGGTTAAGTATCTTGTGTTTTTTTTATAATAATAATAACTAGCTAATATATTTTTTTTACTTTTGTGTCTCAATGCTTGCTACGAAATGCTACGAGTGCTACGAAATGATTTCTCCGTAGATTAGACTTCAACGAGATGTCATCCCAAGAGAGAATTGTGTTCTTGACAAGTGTACATTGTTTTGGTCAAGAAATAGTAACGTGTTTTTATAATCGTCACGAGCGCTTGAGACAGAGTTTTTGTTACAACATACTGTACAGTACTTCCAGATAAATAATGCGCATCGGCTAATTTCGTGTTTTCCGAATATGACCGACAGCATCTAGGCAGCATTGATCTATGCCCTGTATGATTCCACAAAACAGAATGTGACGAGTCAGAAGTGCACGTCTTTAGCTGCGCAGCTCGCAAGGCTTGCAACTAATTTGCTTTTCTTAAAAATGACATTGATATTTATTTGTTTGCGATGAAGTTGAAATGATGAGCAATTTGCATTACCGAATCACTTTTTGTAATTTTATACGATTGTTTCCAATGTTTTCCGAAACGCATTATTTATCTGGTAGTACTTTTATATAGCTAGTTAAGATAGCGAACATGCGCCGGCGTCATTCCTTCATACAAACCCATAGTTCTTTGTCGTCAAGTGCGAGATCATTATCATTATAGTACGCACCACTGAATGATACACTCCATAAAAAGCTTCACGCCAAGTCCGAGTCCAACACTCACGCACCGAGGGTTCCGTCACGTAAATAATTTTAGCTAATTCTTGGCAGTTGGCAGCTTTCTTTTTAGCAATTATTATTATTATTTTAAAAACTTAAACGCGTGTCACAGTAGTTGATGCGCTTATAACTTTGTTTTTAAACCCAGAAATTTTAAATTTTTTGATGTTTCCTTTTATTTTAACCTTCTTTCCAAATTGTACACTGATTTAGTTTACTTGTTAGTGTCAATTATGATACAATAATGGGACCGCAAAAAAATCTTACACTAGCGCCTTGGCATTTGACAAAGCATTGTGTTACCACGATTTGTTTCTAGTGTGTTGTGAAGTCGCGTGCACTGTACGAAGGTGCGTTTTCTATCATGACACGACTCTGACGTCATCATATTTATTACTTGACATTTAATAACGATAGTAATATTGTCAGTTATTTATTATAAACAATTATAGTAAGTTATTTGTTAGTTTAAATATATATTTCTAAACTTATATATTATGAGTACCTACACTTAACTGCAATTTCACAATAAAAGTCATCTACTAGTAATATGTTTCATAAATTGTAAAATAATTAATTCAAATTAGCTTTATAAAACTTAGATAAATTAAGAAATAAAACTTTAATAAAGAGCTCTACATTTATAGTTTTTTTTTTTATTGCTTGAGTATAGGCGACTAGGTACAAACTGTTATTATATTGTTGTTATTATATTTTACTGTGAAATGTTGGTGGTATGTGTGAAATTTAATTCTGACGTTTTCTTGTCTACTTCTTACATGATGGATTCCTAATCGTAACTCTGTTTAGTTTTTTTTTCCTTTAATTTACTTACTTACTCCATTGGCTCAGGGACCCAAAGTGAGTCTTGGCCTCCGAAACGAGAATTCACCACTTCCTTCTGTCCATTGCTGTCTCTAGCCAGTTGTCGGCTCCGAGGTCGCGCAGGTCAGCTTCTATTCTGTCGCTCCAGCGATACTCGGGACGACCAATCGGTCGTCGGCCGTTCTGTCGTCCCAGGTATGCCCTCTTAACGCTGCGATCTTCACCCATTCGCAGTAAATGTAGTAGTACCATTCCTTTAATTCAATTCATTAATTTGCTTCAATGTGGTACAAACATAATACCTATAAGCCTTTCTAAATTTTGAGTCTCATATTCTCCAATAATAAAAATTCTCAAGAAGTTTCTCACCTACTATATATGTATTTGCAGTAGAGTAGGTGCTTTAGGCTCAGCTGTCCATTACCAAGATATTGGTGCAATCGAAGCGTAGATAACTCGGGCTACTTATCGACGGACGGACGGCTGTGACACAACATGACTTTGTTTAAGCTGCTTTGTGAATGCTGACTGCTCGGCTCATATCTATAGTCCACAACCTGCTTATTTGCTTTTGAAGATTTTATTTATTTATCACATTTATAATCTTTCTCTCTGTGCTCGGCTCTTCATGTCTGAAGATCGTGATCACTGGTTGTATTCGTGATAGTGTGCCACTTGTCACGTCTTCCAGTAAGGATAGTGCAAAATAAAGGAAGAAAGAAAAGGAAAATAGAAGTTTTACAAGGTTTATTTAGAAAAAAAAAGAAAGAAGTTAAGAGGGGTAGCGGGTCGAGCGAGCCTGGTTTACGATTAACGGCTTTTATCGAGAAATACCGCACTCTCCTGGATAGCAATCCCGTCCGCCAGCCTTCAGAACAGTGTGCAGCCGGGAAGCAGGAAGAGGTGCCGACGAAATCCAAGATCAGATATTCACCAATGCCGAGATCCGTTAGAAGAAGTGTAGTTGGTTATCTCGTACTTGTTTCTTAGTCTGGTACGTGTTTGAAGTGTAGTACTTGTTCCTTCAAGTCTGTATCTGGTTACGTGTTAGACGTGTTAGCTTGCCTCCAACGAGCTCTATTAGTGGCTAGGTGGACCACATCGTAGAACCTGGCTCTCTTCTCTTGGAGCCGGTGCGTCCATCGAGTTGTAGAGTATCATAGAATCAACAGCACTTAAACTTTAAAGAGAAGGTAATTCTACATATGGGTCTTTTTTTCGACGGTCTTTTAACAACAGCTCTTTATGTCATCTTGAACAACTCCCAAGAGTTCTTATAAGAAAGCAAGTAACTTTAAGTAACTTTCTTTTTAAGTAACTTCAGATTATTATTGGCGTAGAAATGTCAATGTCAAAATCACAACATAATTTTACCAGCTTCAAATGTCTTACTTCAAGACAACCAGGGCCCCAATTCTTTTAATTTTCAACGTCAACCTTTCCGGTATCATTCCCACTGCGTTTAGTTTCATTCACCAAAATGACAGTAATTTGAGTGTTGTTGAGTGTTTCTCTCGTATAGGACAGTTAATCAATGTAGTTACATACTTTGATTCATCTGAATGATGAATCAAAGTATGGTTGTTGTTAGTAGATTATGGAACAAAACTAGGTTATAGTTTACATTTTGCTTTGTTGATAAAAAGTTTTGCTAGTAGAATCGGCCTTCAGAACTTAAAAGAGCAATTTTTTTTTCTTTTTTTTTGTTGTTGTTTCCCGGTAGAAGAAAAGAAAAAAGGAAAAGAAAAAGAAGAAGTGCACCAGGCCATTTAAGGTGGAATTGTCTATCAGAACCAAGCAGTTTGGAAGTCGTAGGTAAAGACACAAGTACATTTGTAATCCTGTTAGTGTCCGATGGTATCTTAAGTTGCACTATGAATAGCAGCACCTTTCTAAAGGTCCAGTCGACCTTGCGGATTAGTCGCGACAGATCGCGACGATAACGCTGCGTGCCAGTTACGTCGCGCGGACGGCTGAACTGCGGGGCAGGTGCGTTATATATAAACCTGTGTATTGTATACATAATGCTGAGCGCTTGACAATGTTAGATCTATTAAGACTAACATCTTGACTACAATTTTTTTTGCAGCTTGAAATCTAGTACTTGATGTTGTGAGTGAGGCGTAACTTAGCCTGAACTTGTGGCTTATTTCAAATAAAGAGGCATAAGTAATCGAAAATAGTTCAAAGTGCTTCTTATCTGAGTTTATAGTTTATCGGCAAGGAAAATGAGAAGAATCACCTAGCTCAAAATATTGGAAGTAAGCAAGTTCGTATGAGCAAGTGGGCTACTCTGGTGACGGAGGTTTTAGGCCGCCAAATGGCCTCCGTCATGGCTTAACGACTTAAAAGCCAGGACCGACAATTTAACGTGCCCTCTGAAGCACGGAAGCGCTTTGCTCGTAATGCCACTTGCGGTCACCCGTTTATAAGATCCATTACTTTATGGTTCAGATTTTTTTTTCTTTAACATGCGTCAACGGCAAAATTTAGAAAATGTAATAAGGAATCTAGAAATTGGTATAACTCGAGCAAAACTAAGAATGAAAACTAAAATGAATAAAATTGACATTGATTTTCCTATAATACCGGGTTCCCCAATCCTCCACAGTTTATAAGCACAATCACTTATTGTTATTAAATAGATGTGTGATATATGATGAAATCGCTTCAATATCCTCATTAATCATCCTCAGACAGGCTCACCGCAGCCCCTAATATCTCAATACCACCCCCTGATCGCACAATGGATGCGCATCATCGCATTTTAATTATACCTAGAGATTTGTTGCAACGCTTTTTACTAAACATTTACATTTAATTTTAACTATTAAAAAATATTAAATTTTAACATTTTTTACTGAGCCGTGCTGGCCGAGTGGGATTTTCGATCCTTAGGCCGTGAATTCAAATCCAGCCAATGGATTTTTCGTATTAAAAAAATTATAAGCGCATAAATACGAGCTTTAATCGGTGTGAAGAAAAACTTCCTAAGGAAACCAGTTAGGATTTTAATAGCGTCGATGGGCTTGCAACCTGTCATGTATAGAATGTTAACTTCTGAAGAAAAGGGACTTCTGCCGACTCCAATCAGCGGGCTGATTGTCTAACTTGTCACAAATCTCAAATTGGTCTCAAACTGTCAAAACGATCGTGAAGGTATCCTTTGTCGCATTCGGTCTCGTTGCGATGAGAGTGACAGAGCTACTTGCGTGGTCAATGAACTGTCATATTTGGCAGTTTGAGACCGATTTCGGTCGCTATCAAAGATCAGGGGGCGGGTGGTGTACTTCATCAATAACCTCTCTACATTAAAAGTGATATTTGTTAAGTCAAGTTTTACTAGCTACCTTTAGTAATTAAGATATCAATTTAGAAGAAGAATCTTTTAAGTATCGATTGATAGAATTTTCTGTAGAATATTTCTGATGTATTGTCAATAAGCCCACTGTCTTCAAAGCCTCGGAGCCTATACATCAATGGTATACTCACCCTTTCTATAAAAGCTTGCGTTCTATCGAAATTAAATAAGGCGTTATCAGTAATCCAGGGTTGCCATCAATCGTCCGCGGCCACAATAGCATTACCCTCTTTACGGTTCTATACAATACACTATACACATGGATGAAGACATAATTTTTTTGGAGGAGGCACACACGAGCTATATAAAATATCAAATTTCTGGATTCATGTTTCTTTGAAAATTTTATTCAATGATCTACGCTATTAATACACGTATATAGTCCTTCGAAGCATAGAAGTGCCTAGTTTTGAATAGAAGTTACCCTACCCAGTGGATAACAACTGCCAAAATATAAACAAAGTTCATTTTAGCTTTTCATTGCATACAACGTATTATTTATCGATCGAGCGAGCGAAGCGAGCGAAGATCTTAGTGGTAAGTTGGGCGATTTTGCTTTGTATGTTTGTATGTTTGTATGTTTGTATGTTTGTATGTTTCACGAATTGTTGTTCGAGCATAACTGTCGAACCGTTCATCCAATCTGCATGAAACTTGGTAGGTCAATAGGTTGTGGTAAGGAAATTTACGGGGGAGCATATGAGCTTAATCGATGAAGGGGTTGTGAAGATATTGGGTTCCCAAGGGGGTAAAAAATTATGAAAGTTACACAAATAAATTGAGTGGGGTGTCATACGAAAGGGCTTATTTTGTACATTCCAAAATAGTTTTTATTTTTAATCTAGGATGTATAGTTTTTGAAATACGACCAAAGACCAAAAACTACGAAACCAGAGCTGCAAGAGCTCCCGTTGCATAGAGTTTCGATGACTTCGTAGCTCATTGACTGGTCGGTCTTAAAAAGAGAGTGGCATCGTTGCGGTTTGGTTTGCAATGATTTTAGATGCTACTTGATTTATTTTCATGATAAAAAAAATTTTGATAAAGAATGAAAATAATTGGGGTAAAAAAAGTTAAGTAAACAAATATATTGAGTGGGCTGTCAAATGAAAGGTCTTTATTTGTACATTCCAAAATAGTTATTATTTTTATTCTAGGACGTATACTTTTAGAAATACGACGAGAATTCATAAATATGAAATACCTAAATGAAAAATTAGACACGACATTATGTATTGCATGCATGCCAGTATTTTTTACCATGAAGAGCTAGCGCAATAGGCATACTCGGCAGTATCAGTAGTAGCACTTGAAATTATAGGGGTAGACAGAAGAAAGTCCAAATGTAAGCCATCTACGGTGCGCGAGATCTCAGTTCGGGGCGAACTACTAGTTTAATACTAGTACACGCCCGCGGCTTCGCCCGCGTGGACCACTTTTTATCCCACGGGAACAATACATTTTTCGATAAAAAGTAGCCTATGTGTTATTCCAGAATCTAAACTATAGGTATACTTACATTCCAAATTTCATCAAAATCGGTTCAGTATTTATGGGGATGCGTGGTAACAAACATTCACACACACACACACGGACTTTTGCCTTTATAATATTAGTAGGATAGGAAGAGAGATCAAATTTTGTGATGCTCATTTCCACAATCACTACTAACACCTATTTGAAAATATCTTTCACTACTTCAAAGGTACCTACATTATTTCAGATGGACATAGGTAGGCAATGTATCCCGAGTGAAGTCAAAGCAAATGGTTATAGTTTTTACAAAGAAACCACCATCCATAGTTTCCGACATCTCCCTTGAACAATAGGTTGTGATGTGCGGCCGCTGTCGGAACATGATCGATCAGCGCTGATGAGGCACCCTTTATTGGACCCAGGGACATAAGCACAAGGGCTTCGGTATATCCCTGTTTACATTCATCATCATCATTTCAAGCAGGCCATCGTATGATCATATACTATGATCGTTAACTCAAACATTATCTTTCATCATTCAACTTTGATTATATGATCAAAGTTCTCAGTGTATTGGAAATCTAGTGCAATTCGTAGGCATATTACTGCTGTTTACTTACCAGAGGTACAAAAAATCCATTGTTTTTTCACCAGCACGTTACAGGCCCATTATACAATAAAGACTTTCGATGAAGCATAAAAAGCGCTTCATTTATGAATAAACGCAAGTGTCATTTGGTCATTACCACAAAAACCGCAGCTTATTACCAAAACACATGCCAATGGCAAATTACCACCAACAGGTTTTCACACTGACAACATAATACGATTCAATTAGAAATTACCGCCATATTTGGATTTTTCATACGAATCCGTAAATAGCTGAAACGTTGTCACGCAAACCGCGCGTTTCGTCGACGCTGACATTTTAACTTTGTGCCACATTTTGTACTCAATTTATGACGCATTCGGTAATAATAACTGTTTAATACAAGTTATGTACTTAATCTAAACTAAATCTTAATGTATGCTCTAAACGGTGAAGGAAAACATTGTGAGGAAACCCGTGGCTTAGTTAGCCCCACACGGATTGACCATGTCTTTCCTGTGGATATGGCCGGTTAAGCTGAGAGGATGGTGTAGGTGCTGGCCAAGCTTACTCTATCTCAACATTGTCCCAGGCACTACAGTGTCCCGTCAAGTGTAGGCAAAGATTGCCTACTGACACTGTATAAATCATCTAGTAAAGATATTAAGGCCTAAGTTTTTGTACTTAATCTGACGTATTTATTGATATAGGTACTTAGTTAACACGGCCGTGTTGGCCGAGTAGGGTAGGGTAGCACCTCGACTTTGTAGCTATGGGATAAAATTCAAGCAATGCATCAATGAATTTTCGGTAAAATTAGCACTCGAATTCGAAATGGTGCAGGAAAAACACTGAGGAAACCCGCAAATAGTTACCTCTACCTACACGGTGTCATTGTCTTTCCTTGTGGATACGGCCGATTAACGGGCATTACTTCTGTAGTAAAAATGACAAATATCTAACTCCAGCAGAGTCATTCTGTAGACTCATTTCGAATTCACTCAAGTGACCGAGCTCACTAAATACACAAGAATGTCTTGTGGGATTCAAATTTCGAATATCAAATTTGAAATCTCACAGCGGATTCAATTCTTCGACGTTCGAAGTGAGTTTACAGAATGACTCTGCTGTAAGCAAAACCACAGATAGAACAAAATAGAAACCGGCCGTAAGTTTATAGTATGGTTTTGGTACTGGGCAGATCTACTACCACTCAACAATGTCCCAAGCACTAGATCATTAAGGGTAGGTAATTTCCTCTCGACAATTCCTTTTTGACACTTTTTCCATTTAGTAACAGTATAGAGCCCAAATTTTAGTTAGACGTAAGTAGGCATTGTAAATCTCAAAACGTAACCATTATTTCAAACTATTTTCAAGTAACCAGAGATTTTAGTATTACGCCATAGTATTTTGTGTTTTATCCCATAGGTCCTACGGTTTTCGAAACAAGTAATTCTTAATAGCTGTTGCTGTTTGCAACCTCGGCAATCAAACAAACCACTTAATTCGCAATTTAACGGCCACATGATTGGTTTGTTAGACTAATTGTTTGGCCGTAACATCTGGGGTCGGGTCGGAGGTCATGTATTTTGATTTCGGTTTCACAGAGAAAGTTTTGTACACAAAGTGCCATGACATACGACTTTTTCACTATTATGTAAAAACAAATAATTAAAATGGATACCTAAATGGTTCGTTATCTCATTGTAGAGAGATAATAGAATAGAATATTACTTGATTGTACACCATAAACATACAAAACTAAAATAAGCCTTAATTAAACAAAAGTGTAATAATGAGCGACCTTATCGCTGAAAGCGATCTCTTCCAGGTAACCTTTACAGAGATACAAAACAAATCAAACAATTTATTACATTTAATCACATACATACATCCATACACACGTAAGTACATAAAATCACACTTTTATATAAGTAGGCAGAGAACGCGGATTTACTTGCTACGATCCTGACACATCTCTTTTGCCCCATCCCTCTCTCATCATTTAAACTCATTGGTATTTGTGTACTTATGTTTATTTGAAGAAACTACTTCATTTTATACATAATTTTACAAAAATACGTAAAAACTATGTACTTACTTACCTAATCAATTTCCGTAAGATATTCTAATAAAGCGCAATTTAAACTTGCAGATCGAAATAATAAATGAGTCACATATATATAATTATTGTATTTAATTATAATAATTTAATAATTTATTACATAAAAACATTATATTAGTTAACATTAAGTAGGTACATTATAAGTTTTTCTTGAGATAATTTGATTTGTTTGTTTTGAAATATTATCATGTGATTAACTTATAATATAAAAGCTAAATTACACATTTGACCTACACACATCACGTTCTTGGCAAACAAAAAACTATTTTTCCACATTTTGTTATCACCGCTATCTTCACAGTGCGGTCGTCCTTGCTTACGCGTGACGCCATTCACGTCCAACGAAGACCGACCTTATACATAGAATTTAAAGTTTATTTTCGTTTGATTAAAAAAGTCACGCTGGAGAGTCCAAGGTGCTACCATACAAGTGAGTCTTAAGAAGTGTGTAATAAGGTTGACAATAGCTTGTGGATATTTGTCGTCAGTCCAAGGTGTTTCCTTATGCCCGTGCGTTCGCGCAACAAAGGAAAAATGCTGTTGTTTGATATGTGACGCTTCCGTCTGCGCCTAGTTTCAAATGGCTAGTTTTATTTTAATTAAACTAATACTTATATTTGTTTGTTCTAATTCATTAAGTTTTTGTACTGATTTAAATACACAGGAGCGTTTCTCTGTTCTGTGTTTAAATAAGCCAGTAGGTATCACACTAATATTACAAATGCGAAAGTTTGGATGTGTGGATGAATGGATGGATGTTTGTTCCTCTATAACTCGACAAGTACCTACTGAACCTTTCCAATCTTGAATCATGAAAATCATTCCACCTGGTTGTGTATTGAGGAATCGGGGACTTTTGAAGGCTGGTGATGATTTTCATTCAATTTTTTTTTTCATTTTGATATGAAGAGCTGATAGCCAAATTCCTTCAGTTCAATCAAGGCGATGCTCTGACGTAGCTGCTATCTGGCATCAGCATTGTCTTCGGTTTCCCACGTGCGGTGGTAACGACCTCAAGCCCCAGGTGATTAGATAATCGGATCTCGCATTGTCCGCCATGTGGCGCCGTGTCATGTCTGATGACCGATGGTGAAGCTTGTGTTAGTGGCAATTTTTACAGCAATAATACAGCCCCAACAACCTCGACAACTTTCGGAAAGGCTGGTGGGTGATCACGAGTATTGGAAGGAATTGGGCGAGACCTTTACCCAGCAGTGGCTTTATTGTCCCATTGGATAGCTAAAAAAATACTGCCCCTCAGTGGTGTATTTTCGTATGAGGTGGCTAACTCTGGTGACGGAGTTTTTAGGCCGCCTAAAGGCCTTCGTTAAGGCCTAACGACTTAATAGCTAGGACCGACAATTTGATGTGACCTTCGAAGCACGGAAGCGCTCAGCTGTTAATGCCACTTGCGTTCACCATTGCGACCGCTATAAAGTCGCCTAACTTCAGCGATTTATCTAGATTCTAGAACCGTCTAACCAAGCTGCAAGCAGTGCAGCAGTGGTGGGACTTAGAGCTACTGGAATAAGAGAGCTGATGGAAGATATGTAGCTCTAGAAATATATGAGAAACGTATCGGTACACAAATAGACATCAGAACTAGACACCGTCTTCTTCTTCTTTGGGTTCCCCTTCTATCGGAAATTGGACAACATCGTGGCTATCTTGATTTTGGAAACTGCGGCTCTAAGAAGAGATGTGGTACTGCAGCTAAACCAATCCCGCAGGTTTTTTAACCAGGAATGGCGTCTCCTACCAATTCCTCTTCTCCTTTCTACCTTTCCTTGGATAATCAGTTGCAGTATTTGGTATTTGTCGTTTCTCATAACGTGACCGAAGAAGTAATTCAGATTTCTGCGTTCATTTACAAAAGCTCCACTACATAGACATCGTCAAAGGATCTTAAATACTTAAAAATCTGAGAGAATGTCTACCGCGACCGAAAGATACAGGCGTGTTTATGTTTTTGTACTGTTAATAAAAGTATAGCAAAGAAAATTCACCCTCCTCCTCAATCGATTCCTCATTACTGAAGATCGTGACTCTGCTGACGTAGAACCAGTATTTTCCAGGAGTTTTGGTCGGTTGTGTATAGGTTCACCCATCTTTTAGGACTTCGAAGAAAACTACTACTGGCTCATTGCTGGACAAGAGCTTAATGGGTTGAATACACCTAACGAGTACAGTGGCGAGACAGTGTCTTCGGCCGAGTGCTCGCTTTGTATAAACACTTTAACGAGTTCTCGGCCGAGGAATAAGAGGCGAGACAGTCACTAGAATCACAATTTGTTTACTAGGCCGAGTACCTCCCTCCTCGCCCCACCTCTGTCTCGCCACTGTACTCGTTAGGTGTATTCGACCCATTAGTTTGAGTCATGTTTAAATAGGTACTTATTTTTGTTGATGGGAACTGAGTAAAGATTTAAAGTGTGATACTCAATTCATACTGATGTTGCTGGTATGATAATGTTGTTGCGGCCTTCAAAATTAATAAGCAAAACCTGAATCAGCAAAATGTAGATCTTTTGATTAGACAAACAAGGGAAACGAATCATTTTGATCATCAACATCAATCCAGTGCAACAAATGGCATAGATAAGACATAACTAACGGTCTACCAACTTATCGCGGGCTCATCTGAATGTCGCATCCAGTGACGTAAACTTTTAATTACCATAATATAAGTGAATTTATAGCATAGCGTTACAAAGGGCATTGTTTTATCTTCCCACGGTTTTGGACTTGTCTTTCGTTATATCAGATTTTGGACCCCAGGTCGTGACCTTGGAGTGGGGCGTGACCTTTTCGTTCTCACCGTGTATCTGACTTCCGAATCTGAGGTGATGGTGATACTTCCTCGAATTTATGTAATTGTTTTTTTAATCTGCGTGTACATTACAAATTGTATCTTACAAAGGTATGAATAAGTTCTTCACGTCTCACCTTATAAGTAAGGAAATGTTTGAGTTTATCCGAAATTAGAATAATTGGGTATAATCTAATGATTCTAAGTCACAAAAAACTTAGGCCTTTACATCTTTACTAGATGATTTAAACAGTGGCACGAGATAATTTTTGCCTACACTTATTGGGACACTGTAGTGCCTAGGACACAGAAATTTGAACCCACGACCTTGAAAGTCGAAGTACTATACCCCTCGGCCAGCACGGCTCATCTAAGACACAAAGATCCTCAAAAATTAAACTACAGAAGTTTTAAGAAGCATACAATTTAATATAATATTTTGTATAAGTAAAGCAAATTGATGAGCGATAGGCTTCTACTTCCACGAATAGATCAAACCAAATCATCTCACCCCGTATCGCAACATCTCCGAGTCACAAACCTCTGTATTTACGGAACAGTGTCAGCTGAGATGCGCCGATAGCCGGCATTGTCGAATCGACTTCGAGAATTATCGTACACCTAATCGGATCTCACAAACACCATTCTCTCTACAATCATGCACAGGATTTTAAACCATATTCTCTTACATCTAAATGCTATTCTTGGTGTATAAGTATGATGGTGATGTCATGTGTGACAGAAGGATTTGTCTGCAATGTTTAGAAATAAACGAAACGTTGATTGTGTTATGTAAGTCGGGTTTAGATTTCCGATTGTCATGTTCAGGATTATGTCGGTGGACAATTTTTGTTTTTGCAATCAAACGGATTAGTGTCTGTCCTCCAAAATCTACGATTGTGTTTCTAAGATTTTCCTTATGAAACTGGCTTATGTTTCGCGGAACTGTTTTAGGTAAAGGATATCAAATCGAGTAGCTGAATTTAGGCATCTTGAATCTTTCTCATCAATTGCTATCTTTGTAACCATTTTAGTTATTTTGTAGCTATGTGGGTGTAGGTATACATTTACAATTTGAGGCTAGTTCAAGTCGGTCGGTAGGTCAGTCGTGACTCTCCCAATCATTATCCGTTAAAATTCATCAATAAAACGCAACATTGATCCATAAAAATGACATCACTCATCGTATAAAGAAGCGTTATTTTTTACCCTCAGTCTACACACGTCGGCTATTCCTAATACGGCGGAGTGTAGGATAATATCCTCAGCGGCTTTGTGGGGCACGTACGCATATCCTTCCTTTTGTGATTAGTCGATTCTCGGGTGTGCACCACCCTTTACTGCGTAGGCTTACAACGGGACCGGGCGCTCTGGGAACCATCAAGATTTGACGAAGCTGAGAGCGGGCGTCACATATGAATCAAAATATATAAAAAAAATTGTATCTCTACTTTATAGGATACATAGGCGAAAATAATGAACAAAATCCAGGACATACAAAGTTAGGAGCAAGTTATAAAGATACAAGTGAAGACAAATAAAAGCTTTTAAAATAGTGTGCTATGTCACACTATTTTACGACACAACATCATCTTGTTATTAACCGACTTCAAAAAAAGGAGGAGGTTCTCAATTTGTCGGAATCTTTTTTTGAGAAAACATAACAGGCATACCTACTTTATTTATAAACTGTTTTTGCTTACGCCAGCAATCGGGAAAGTAAAGAGATAAATGAAAAATCTTTTCAAAATTTTCAATTCCGACGGGATTCGAACCCGCAATCAAAAAGTGTGGTTTAACACTATAAAAAAAACTTATTGTTTAGAATCGACAAATACATAAACACATGTAGGTACATTGTATACCTACGAATAATAAAACTTGACTAAGCGAGTTCTCAAATCAAATTGAAAACCTGGAATGACGAAGAATATATTAAATACTCAGTGTGTCATAATGAATTAGATTTGATAGCTCGGAGTCCTTCCTGATCTATCATTTAAAAGATAAAGTATTATAATTATAGATAAAAAATAACCTGTTATTCCACTTCTATTCTAAAGCCTACACGAGTGAGTAAACACATTATTCTAAACAAGGCTGTTCCTGCATTTTATTATACCTAGTAAAACACTTCTAATAGGCGATAAAAACAAATGATTCACATACATGCGTACCTATCAACTGTAGCTATAGAGTCTATAACTAAGCTACAGTTAATAGGTACGCATGTATAGTATATACTTGGATCGCACTGGCTCCTACAAAGTCATCCGTGAACAGTCAGCGTAAAAACACAATGCGGTTATGTGGATTAATTTGCAAAGTAACTAAAAACAGATAGAGATTCATTATGTTCCATTGTGGGTTAGAATTCTAAGCCTGGCCGCATACGTGCCACAAAACGCCGCCACAAAACACTGCTGCCGACCTATTTCCTATAGTTTTCATATATTTTGTATAGACGCGCCGCACACGTGTAGCCGGTGGCGGCCACTCGCTACAGCTACACTGACTCGAGTGGATCTGATTAAGCCACGAATTCCTACGTAATTTTTTATTTACTGTTACAGCTTATGATAAATTTCTGAAACCAATAAAAACAATAACCATCATGTCTGGAAAAAAGGTCCAGAGTCATCGTTAATAGACATTTCTCCAATAAACAGGACCACAAGGATCAATTTAAAACTTTTTAAGAATTAAGTGATTCTACTCCCGTATCCTTGGCGACGGAAATTGTGACATCTTGATCATGTCGTTCATAACAACAATCATTAGGTATAATCAATATCACGTGTACGATTTTCCTCTTACATTTATTTGTAGCTGATTGTACACAGTGTATGAATGTTTGGTGACGTCACAGGAAACGATGACATTTAAAGTGTTGAGCGTAGCTCACACACTCTTGTATGTGAGACACACACAAGTAGTGTGTCTACTTGTGTTAGGTATTTATGTAGTAGGTAAGTTAGTATCTATACTTATACTTATTAAACTTAATATTATGAGGTAAAGTTTGTTTGTTTGTAGGAGGTAATCTCCGAAACTATTCATCCGATTTCAAAAATTCTTTCACCAGTATTTACAATGAACTTTGAAAATTAACATAGGTTATATGTTATGTAGCTACCTCGCGGGCAACGCCGCGGGCGGAAGCTACTAAACTATATATTGGCTAACTCTGGTGACGGAGTTTTTAGACTGCCTGAAGGCCTCTGTCATGGCTTAACGACTTAAAAATCTGGGACCAGAAATTTAAAGTGCTCTTCGAAGCACGGAATAATAAGATAGCCTTCACCATCCGCACTGCTGAGGTCTGGAACTCGCTGCCGGCTTCTGTTTTCCTCGAAAACTATAACCTGGGTCTCTTCAAGTCAAGGGTGAATAAGTATCTTCTAGAACTTTGTGATCCATCGTCAGCCACATCGTCACTTACTATCAGGTGAGATTGTGGCTAAACAAAGGTCTAGATAAAAAAAAATAGATTTAATTGCCACAAGCTGCCACCCATCCAAATTCAAGAACGTCTAACTTAAGCTTCAATACGAGCGCTTCAAGTATGTAGGTACTTATGTAGTAGAATATGTATGTAGGTACGTCTCATATCCACAAGATATTGAAACCAATAAAGCTGTCAAAACTCAGACAAGATCGTTAGCAGAGATCAAAATTAAAAATTATCGTTGAAATAGAGATATCAATATTTTAATTATGCATAGAATTTATAAATATTACCTTAGAAATTACCCTTAGCATAATTTAACATTGTTCTGTCAAAGTATTGCCCACGCAGTTAAAACTTAAACTTAAAAGTAAGTGCCAGTAGCACGAGTTAGTTTTATCAACCAAGATGTTGTCTACTTTTCATAAATACATAGCATGGAATTGTACAGAGTCATCAATTTATTTTATTATATCAAAACTCGTAACGGTAAAGGAAAACATCGTGAGGAAACCCGCGGCTTAGTCAGCCCCACAAGTATTGACCATCTTTCCTGTGGATATGGCCGGTTAAGCTGAGAGGATGGTTTAGGTGCTGGGCAAGGCTACTCTATCTCAAACAATGTCCCAGGCACTACAGTGTCCCGTAAATGGTAGGCAAAGATTGCCTCCTGACACTGTATAAATCATCTAGTAAAAGATGTTAACTAAGTTTGATCAAAACTCGTGCTAAGAGCGCAAGCTATATTAAAATAAGCTATAGTTTACAATTATAAAAAGTGTAATTGATAGACTAATTGGAGGAGATCTTGATCGGTTAAGTTCACACTTGCTAACGAGTTCTATCTGCGATCTATTCAAATCGTTCCATAAATATTAATACGGTGCTTACGTATTCACGGATTTGTATAGAGACATTGTTTTGTTCAGTTACTTTTGGGTGGTGATTGACTTTTGAAATATTTTAGTAAGTATCGTTGCATAATTTTGCACTCATTTTAATATCGTAAATACAAAATAGAAACAGGGTGTTTCAAAAAAAGAGTGTTGACATTGCTTCAATGATTAAGATTAATTATTTTAATTTTGTCTTATTCTGTATTTAGTTATAAATTATTTTAGTTGAAAAACACAAGTCACATTCACATTTTAGATGATTGAATGCTGATCTTATGCCCTCATTAGTCACTGATCTTAACTTATGAAACCACAGGGTGACGTGTTTCTAAATAAATAAGTAAGTAATATCTGTCATTAAAACGTTTGCTATTTTGACATATTCTTGTACACGTTGCTTCATCAAAAATGCTTGAAGGATAATGTCGCAACGCCCGCGTCTGTGACATTGTTCTAATCTTATGTTATAGTTATTCTGAAATGTCAATAATAATAAATAGTATCACAAGGTTGTTTATAATTAATGCAATTCGCTTATCAAGAGTTCTAGCTTTTGAAATGTCATTGCCGACGAGATTTAACTCGATTCAAGGAAAAAGCTTTGAAATTAGCGATTATTATTGCCGATGAACGATCGGAATAAAATTAATAATTTAGGAATTTGCATTATGTTGTGAGAAGTTTTCATAAATGATTTCGATGAAATATGCACTATATGGGTAGTAGTAGCGAAGTAGGGTAGTAGTGGGTAGTAGTAGTAGCGAAAATCGATCCAGGTCTCATATCTGGAAAAAAAGTTTTTTCGGCATTTTCACGCAAAAAGATTTATCCGTGTAATATGTACTATGTATTTCTGCTGCAGGAACTGCGGGCTCTGTGGCTAAGTGACCTGCAACTCTCGTAGGCTGCGAGATCGAATATGACTATGACAGGTTTTTGTATTTTTGTTTTGTCAATTTTTTTGTTCTATTTTCGAGTAAGTAATTATTTTTTTTCTATTTTCACTTTAGCAGAACTCGGTCGCCCAGATATTTAATACAGGTACTTAATTGGCTTTTAGTTTTCAATTACAACGTTGTTACTACCAAACTTACCTACTTACCAAACTAACCTTACAAAAATTAGGCACTACTGTTGGGTGTCAATGACGCAACAAGAATGGTACGAGTGGTACCAGTAGTTATTGTTCGCGAGTCCAAGATACAATGTTCTGAGGTTGACGTAAGGCAAGTAGCAGTAGGGCTGCTTCGCAACATGAATTATTCATAACTTCATTTATAAATGGAGCGTCATAGAATTGGCAGATGATTATAACTTAACTTTCAATTCGAATTTCCAAATGTTTGAGAGTGGGTGGTGTTTCGTAATTGTATTAGATTGTTGCGTAATAGTATCCGAAACAGATTGGAATCGAATAGTATGGTAGCCCTGTGTACGAAGGAGGTGCGTGGGTGCAGCCTGCGCTACCCCGCTCACCTTGAACGCTCATTTAACACTAAATCCAACCGATCACAACAAAAACTCAATGTTACTGCAAAAGTATATTAAAGTAATTCCAACTCAAAATTATACAATCAGCATTAGCTTAATTTATTCAAAAATCATAAAAACAAAAATCTTAAATAAAAATCTCTTGTTATACTGTGCTTTCGTTATTTTTTTATCGTAAGCTATTGATTACTAAAGATTAACTCCCTAAAAATACCAAGAATCAAAATCTCAAGGATTCCAAAAAGAGCAGCCTGTATTACTACGCTTACGAGTATTTGTTTTAGTAATGAACATTCCGCGTTTTAAATAATAAAATTTATTCATAAGCCGGCACTTACCATATTTGAGTGTGCGAACCGCCAGCGCCACCGTCCATATGTATGAGTGGTTAAGATATTCTTATTTATGGGTCTATGTCAAGGTCGGCTTTAACTGCGGTATCATCGCTTTTGCATAATATCAAATTATTTATTCTCCGCGCTAAACCGTCGGTTGTACTCGTGCTCCCACAGAACTCAATGTAGTACAGACAAACAGATGGCTCACTCTGACGTCATTATAACAGTAACACCTTCATACTGAAACTTTACTTAGTTTAAGTGGTACTCATCATTGACATTAATTGTCATTTTTGCGTCTGATTCTGAAGAGTAAAAACGTCTCAAATAGTTAAGTACGTTTCAAATATTTAAGTAGCCTTTCGTTATTCGGACGTAAGAGCTAGTTATAAACGAATTCTCTCATTCAATTTGCAGAGATCGTTATCACACTCGGTTTTATAGTGACAACCCTGCTTATCAAAAGTCAAAGTTTCTGATATAACGAAGAAAATCTCACGTTTCTCGCCATTATAAATCTAAGTACAGATACAATAAAGTTCATTTCGCTGTGCAAGTTGACTGCAGTGATACAAGTCTTGTACTTGCACATTCAATTTGTAATTCAAATAAATTCCGAGCTGGCTCGTGGCGGGAGCTGTCATAATTGTAACGCGCGGGATTTTTTGTGGCGATCGATTAGCATGTGTCGACTCCGCCTAATTATGTAGAGTTGTTGCGATGCAATACCTGTATTCGTACAGAAAACCGGTAATTCTTTCTTAAGCTTTTGCTATCACATATTTAGTGAATAACACTGGAATTTGCGTAATGTACCTTGTTTTATGACCCGACGTTTCGGCTATGTTGTAAAGTTAGGTAAGTTGTTAAAATAATATTACGCGACGAATTCCCTGGTTATTCACTAAACGGAAAACAGGCAGGTAATATGCCAGATGCAAACATACCATCTAATTGTGGTTCCTGAATTTTAAGCGTACACAATTCATTTTTAACGTGAATAAAAATTTTGATGAACTGTACAATACTATTGGTTTTTATATCTTTACTTCATGATTTATTCAGCCTTCAGGTAAACTATGGCTACACCAAGGGAATGCTGTAGTGCCTCGGACATTGATCAATTCAAATCTAAGGATATTCTTTTACCTAACCAAAACAGGGTGCTAAAGCTAAAACTAAACGTTTAGCCTAAGTATTTGGTTGCCTATTCATAGTTTTTAGGGAATTTGACATTATTTGATCCTGCAGTGCAAGAACTGTTCTTATCGATCGCTAAATATTGACATTGACAAACGACAAAATTAAAAAATTGTACTTTTTGTTGGATTTTATCAATCTTTTTCGATTTTAAATGTCAAATTTAGCTATCGATAAGAATGGTACTTGCACTGCTGTTACGAAAGTACCCGGTAGAAATAAGAACAGACTCCCTGTTTTCGTACTGGATGTGGCCATGCTGTGGTTCTGAGAGCTCGTGCCACAGACACAGGCACAGTTAGTATGCCAGGGTGAAGGACCGAACGTTTTGTTTCCATTATTTTGCATATTCATTGATGGTGTGCGGTAGGTCGCGTTTTTCGTTTACTCTTAATTTATGGGTTGTTAATGCGAATCGCACGATCTCGCAAGTTGAATGGGCTGTGTTTGTTACGTTATTACTTATTAATGAGAGCGTTTAGAATGGGAGCCACCAATCCCTTTCATTTCTCATTGGTTCAATAATGTAAATCGCTTTAGTTAAACGATTTTTGCGCTCAAAAATTTAGTAATCAAACAAAAAAATTAGGAATAAACAAAAAAAACACAAATTTTACTCACTATAAAGATTCTGATATCGCTATACCATTACCAAACCGATGTGGCTACCACTAGCTCTTATACTATAATATTTAGTGTGAAGCGTGCGGCTTGTTGATTCAATAAACATTTTTTTAAACTAGCGATCGCCTTTGATCGACCCGCCCTCTTCAAATACGAATTATCAGAAATCAATACGATAAGATATAAAACGTACACATTTTTAATTTAAAAAAACAGAAGGTTTTAACATAAACTGATATAGTTCAAGAATTTTAAAGCAACAGGTACAAAAATTTCCATAGCTACGTGGTATTAAGCGGTTACCAAACAAGTTTGATAGCAATTCTTAGCAAATGTTGTTTTGATAGAAGCGAGTCGAAATCGTTGGAGCGTGCTTCCTTGAGCTAATTAAAACTAGTCGCCCCCGCCCGCGATCGCAGACACGGTAACTGAGGAACAGTAGTCGTGCTTCAACCTTCACCTGTAAAAAACACAAAAAAATTGTAAAAAAAACAAGAAAAATAAAAAAATAAAAAAACATATTAAAAAAAACTGTTTTATGTGTCTGTAATATACGTTTTTTATTTTTCATAACAGTACAGCTATAGATAACTTTTGCAACGAATTATAAATAATAGTTATATTCTTCGAATATGCTTTTGTTCCTTACTATTTACAATATTATAAGTACCTACACAATAAATCGATACAACTATGTTTAAAGCTTAAAAATGAAATTTAAAACAAATAAACCTAAAATAAAAAGTTGTAGTTGCAAGATATCGTGTTACTCAAAGACCGCACAAAAAGACAATGATAATAATTATTATTGTCGAAGTACTAGTTAAGCCTGAGGATATTGATCTGTAGATGTTCGTACTACTGCTCAAGTATACTGTGGCACTTTTGATAATTTGCTATTGGCTTGCAGAAACTAGCAACATAAACAATATTTAACTATACTTAATCCTTCGTTACTATCTTCATATTACATAAATTGTTAATTAAAATTGAAATAAATTCATTTCTAGGGTTATTAATACGATAAATACTCAGATATATTAATTTAAAAATAATTAATAAGTACCAGCAACATAAACAATATTTGACTATAATAATAATAATAATAATAATATATTTTATTTCGGACAACTTGGTCCATATGTTACAAAACATTTCATGCACATAATACAATACCTACATAAAACACATAATAATTAAAAATAAACAATAAATAGTATTAAGTATTAATTAATTCTATGTAGGTAGTACACCTACATAGAATCAATTAATCAAATAGACTTGTTCAGCCTTTGGGTTTATCAGGGCCGACACCCAGTGTTTCTGCAGCAGACTGTCAAACCTGCCGGCCAGCGCCCCAAGTATATTGTTGGAACTACCTAGTATTCTGCGTTTAATGGATGTTATTTTATTTCGCATTATTGCGTGGAAGTCGTTCACATGGGCGTCGGCAAACATGCCTGACGCGCTGCAGAATCTAGGTAGTCCCAACAGCACTCTGAACATATTATTATAGAGGACCCGTAGGGAGCTGAAGGTATTCTTGGTGTAGCTTGCCCACAGACCGCCTGTGTAAAAAGATTGACAGAAAGATTTAAAAAGAGTAATTTTTACTTCACCAGTACAATGCGCGAACCTGCGGGCCAGCATGTTACCACGAACCGCCAGCGCCCTACGTTCCCTCTCTATGTCACAATCATCATTTAAATCAGTAGTGATCATATGACCCAAATATTTAAACTTAGACACTCTAGCCAGTTCATTGCCATTAAGGTGGAGGGGGGGTACGTAGCTGAGGGAGCTACCACGCGCTGAAAAGACCATCATCTCACTCTTCTTGCAGTTGTATTTGAGCCCATGCGTTTTGGCGTAGTCTTCGCAAACAAGCAGCAACTTCCTCAGCGCGCATATCGACGGACTCAGCAGCACCATGTCGTCCGCGTAGCTAATATTATTGATCCTTTGACCACCCACAGAGCATCCCGCATGCATGCTGCTAAGTCTGACGATCAACTCGTTCACGTACAGGCTGAAAAGCCTCGGAGATGTTAATCCCCCCTGCCGCACTCCGCATTCCAGCCTGTACGCGTCCGATACCTCTATACTTAATCCTTCGTTACTGTCTTTATATTACATAAATTGTTAATTAAAATTGAAATAAATTCATTTCTAGTGTTTTTAATACTTCTATATATACATATTAATATAAAAAATAGTTAATATATACCTACCTGATTATATTTTTAAAACAGAGTGGCAATACTGGCAATTGTTATTAAAAAATATTGTACCAAAATGACACGGCGCATATCGAGAATTAAAATTAACTCAAAATTACACGCTAACAGGTTTACCGGGCCAGAATTACAGGCTTACCAGCTGTAGTTTTAGTAAACCAATTACTGGTATATTTTTAGAACAGGGTAAAAAAGTAAATACAAACAGTTTCATATTAATAATCGTGGGAAAACACGAAACGAGCAGCCTGTGGAAAACGTAACCCCATTATCGACACTCAATGTTACATAAATTAATGGACAAAAACTAACACTTTGACGTCAACTTGTAGTACGCTAATCATGCAATGTTGACCCTTATGTACTTGAAATAAGAGCGGTAGAAATGTTTGAAGAAGTGACGCTTCTGTGATATCAGTTCTTGTGATTGTAATGCAAACTTACAGCTTCTTTCTTTATTGTCATGAATGAGTCATGACAACGATATGAGACATTGTAAATAATGTGATCATTCATTATGTGGAGTTCTAAAAGTATATTGTTCTAAACATATAATAATTTTAATTTTCTACCGAACTGCATCAAAAAATCATTATCGTCTAAAAGACGGAGTTACGAGGTTTTTATTATATATATATTTTTTAAATACTATTGAATACAAGCATGCCTCCAACACATAGATACAAGCTATTAAATACCTATAAGAAGGTACTTATTAAAACAGGTGAAATAAAAAATGAGATAGCTAAATGAACCCAGCATAGCCTAGAAAAGATAAAAAAAAAAACAATGTAAAAAATAACGCTCAACTGTATCTCAAAGCAAGAATTCCTGGTAGTTGTGACTGGATGCCTAAGAAAAGTTACAAACTTAATATTTTTATCGCAATAATCTTCTTATGTGAATTAAAATAATTACTTACTTAAATAATCTTCAACTAGTTTTAATCCACAGAACCGAGTCCACTAAGGTGGTTATCTGGTTTGCTTAACCGATATGAGTCGATATTCTCATACATTTTCTGCGATGGCATCCAAGAATTGCGCAAGGTTGTGCAGTTTTGATCAGCTTTAGCAATTTGTGGCTGTTTTTAAAGGACATTGGCAGATCGGCCAACATTTTAGGTTTATCCTGACGTGAATAAAGATGGTGGTTCATCGGGTCCCGATATAGCGCAGTAATTACGTCCGCGGGCCAACACACGGGCGGTAAAGCGGCGGGTTTATGGAATGGTTTTTTATTTACAAAAATAGCGTAATTGAGCGATGAAAAGTATGTTTTATTGAATGATCATTCACATTTTTTATTCTTTTATATTTTAATATCAATGGTAATATCGGCAACTTTACAAAATTACAATATCGGTACTTATAGTAATGTATCTTTACAAGAGAGAGAGAGAGAATAGATTAAGAGATTAAGAGATCTTAAGATGATTCTAAATAATCCCAGTGATCTTATTGAATTAATGTTTATTTGTTAATCTTTCGCGATTTGTTAACATACTGGATTCTGAAGACGAATTGGGGGTAGTCATGGATCCTACCCTCAATTCTCGGCGGTAGCTCCAGTACTTTAGTCACCCCGAACGCTGCAACGTGAAATCCCGTAATAACAATTATCATTAATGTTTATTGACCTTGCGTTAACAAAGTATATTTGGCTATTTCTATATTTATTCTAGCGTCAAAAAGTAGCGTTTTAGTCGTTGGATTGCCCTTGTCTGCCATATCGAGTGTTCTCATATCTAGTGCGTAGGATCATCGATACAGAGACTTGTTTATGGATCTCATCTACGTATTATACAGTTATATTATATACGTATATGCGACACTGTGTAGGATAGAGTTGACTATAGCATTTGCTAATATAGATAGATAGATAGAAAACACTTTATTGTTTACCACAAAGAAACCTTAAGTATAAATTATCTAAACATAGGTAAAAACAATTGGCCTTATCGCTTAAAACGATTTCTTTCAGGCTTGTCCAAAGTAAATACACAAAGTACAAAATATTGATAATGTGATTTTATCAAAACGCTAATTAATGTTGCAAAGATACAATTAAGGTGTGTCAGGATCGTAGAAAGTGGAAATTCATGGTCTCTGCCTACCCCTGAGGGCGTGATTTTGTGTATGTATTTAGATACAAATTGTCAGAAGATGGCGTTCAGACTTTTGACCGAATGTTTTGGATTTAGGAACAGTTTACCTATTCAATATTTAAAGTTCATTTTCATCTCTATCTTATTCTACCAGAAGCAAAACATGGCCTTTTCTTCTTACTTCTATCTCATGAGTATTATTTAAAAAAAGTCGCAATGCGATTCCTTTGTATGAATTGAACTAACATTTTTTAATTTTAAAACTGCATTAAAGCTGTCACATTGCCAATATAACAAATCTAATTTTTATTGCGAATATTTTGATTTCTAAGCCCAGTATCTCCAAGTAATCTTCTAGCTCCGTGACTTAGTGCTAGGCTCTGCCCACATGAGTGTAGATATGTGAAAATTGTGAAACTCTACCAGTCTACCTTCGAACGCCTATTCTCATTACTATTCTCTATTCCTTGTCTCACCTGATACTGACTATGTATAGTTCTGTGTCTTGGCTGTACTGACTGTTTGATATTCTGTGTAGCATATCCATACAAACTGTTGTGTAGGCTGTGCCCCCGTGCTGGTGGGCTGAGGTGCCATCAGGCACGTTGTTTATGGGGCATTTGTGTTACATTTTAGAATTTCGACATGATTTTAGGTACTGTTATGGTAGAATTGGTAGGCTTAGCCCCCGTTAGCAGTAAGTTATGATATTACCGAAATTGGTTTACGAAACTCAGATAAATTGTTATAAAATTAGATAAATATTTAAATCTGGATATTGGGTTCAGAACTGCTGGTCTGGTGGTCTGCGGTAGAATGTAGCATGGAGTTGACATCATCCACACTAATGTGACAACTTGTTGTTATCTGTTTAGATACCTACACTTTTCATTTGATTTATTCGTCTCTATACAAGTTGCTAACTGAAAAATTAAAAAAAAACCGACTTCAATGTTATAAGCTGAACAGTTTTCTGCACTCTCAAGATGCATTTCTGTTGATAACTCCGAAGATCCTTGACAAATCCTCACCAATTTTTGTGGCACCAATTGGAAAGTATAGCCTTTCAAAAAAAATAATTATTTTCCAAATCGGTCTGGGCGTCTTTGAGTAATCGTTAAAATCATAAATAAAAAAAAAGATTCCGACGAATTGACAATGTACTCCTTTTTTTGATGTTTGGTTAAAAAAGATACATCGAATGGGATAGTATGACTAAAAACTTCACTAGAGTCAGCTCTAGTAAAGTTTTTAATTTGCGAGAGGACTTAGTCATGGTCTAAAGATTACCTACATAATAGCGGTATCTTAACCTATCGAAGAACAGAAATTAAAACTGCATTTTTTCTTTAACTGCACCGTAATGTTATGATAATTATTTTTTCTCAAATAAATAATTTGAAAATTTAATTATTGCATCTAGTGTAAGTTCAAAATAATATGTATTTGTAAACTGTTTCTCAGAAGATGTACTTAAAATTACAGACAAATTAAAATAAACTGACCTACGACAACTCAGTGATGGATTTGTTACAGCCTGTCACTCAGCTATTAAAGATTTAAATGAGCTATAATCACAGTAATTTGCGCATGAATGCCATTAGAAACACAGATGTGATACACATCATTACTCGATAATAGAATAATGCGTCTGAATACGATTATGATTATGATTATAATGTGAATACATATTCATGTACGGAAGCATCATCCGTCGCGTGCGATCCATCAACGCGTCTGCCTTTCAACGAATGTAAATCAACTAGAATTATACACACAAATTAAAAAGCTATTTATTATGGAAAGTCATTTTTTTGGTGCAGATCTTGTCTTTGGGGAGTAGGACATACTGCCTGCACGTGGGGATGTTTTTTGAGATAGGCAGTGTAGGTAACCTCATCATTATCCTAGCGCTTTCCCGGTTGCGTCCTTTTGGAATCCGGGGTCCGCTTTCCTACTTTTTTGCCTCCACTTCGGACAGTCTAGGTCTTCTGCATTCTGCATTAGGTATATATTTAGGTATTGGTTAGATATAAACAGAACAAACTAATATTAATTTAAAATTTTACAAATCAACATCAAGTCCAAAGAAGTAAATTTCTACTTATCTTCATCTGAATTCAGCAATCAGTTACTTTGCAGCTAATTATTAATTACTGATTACTATGCAAAAAATAAAAGTAAGTAGGTAAAATCGATTAAAACTAATCAAGTTTTAGCAACAGCAAAACTTGACAATGCCAGCATGCAACTGTAACTTTCATTATCCATATTAATAGTGGGGCCGTCAACCTTTGGGTCTGGGGTTGTCCATATACGGCGCGAAGGGTGCTGTAATTGGTGCGCTTTCCCGGCGTTTCCCAGCGGCGCAGCCGTCCGGAACACGCCGCAAAAACGCCTGCGCATCACGGTCAAATGAAGACGTGTAATTAGTTGCTTTTTACTAACCGATCGCTGTTTTTACGCGCCGTATATGGCTCGTGGACGAGACCAACGCCCGCGTCTGCGCCAGCGCAAAGGAAATTACAAGCGTGAACTTGCGCCTGCCGCACAGGGGGATCTAAACTTTTAAAAATATTTGCTCTTTAAATAATCCAATCTTTGAAAAAGCTTTAGGTAAGTATGAGATATTTTACAAATTCTGAAAAAAACAGCGAGTATGCCAAACAGAGAGTAAACTACTAGGCGACTTAATTCAAAATACAATTGTTTTTAAAGCGCAACCGAACATTATATTATAATGTGCGTACAAATTATTCTGGTCATAAGGTGTCAACTTCACAATGTCAAAATATTCAAACAAACAGCAGTTTACTCTTAAAACTTAATCCAGTTTGGCTGAATTCAGCCTTAGACCTAGATATTGTAAAAATCTTATGATATTTGAGAAGACAACACTTTCTTAGACATAATAAATCAGCGTATTCTCGAACTAAATAGCTTATTACTTACATTTTTTTTTAAATAAACTTGAACAAAAGTTCTTCAAGATGATACTTGAGGCTCACCCTGTAGACAAGTGACTCGACTGACATAAACATCGCGTTTTACTCCAACATTTCTATTATCTCGCGCGGAGTCGCTAACGAGATCCGCTTAAATACGCCGCCGATAAGCTCATAACCATCTAGCGATGCCCCGATTCATTTTACGCATAAGTAGTCGCTGGAGCAGTAAATAACGAGCATACGACTTGTTCGGTGGATTGGAGCGGGGACCATTGGACCAATACGTGAAATCTGAACAAGAAAAAACATCCTGTTTGTCATATAACTCGTGTGATACACTGGTATGACTACGAGTGGTCATGAAAATTATAACTGTGTGAATTACCTGTACCATTTCCGGCTTTTTGAGAATCTGCCTTCTTGAGGATTCTGTCTATATGAGAATCTGTTTTCTTGAGAATCTGTCTTTTTGAGAACAAAGGGAAGAACCTACCAGTGAAATTGAGAATTGAAGATTTATTCTTCCAGTTAAACGTCCAAATTGCCAATAATGTTAAGTACTTTTGGGATGTTATGTATTTCAGCTTGATTAGTCTCTAGAGTCTGACAGACTAGACTGACAAGCATCTTTTGAAGAATGGATATGGACTAAAAACTGTAAATACAATACAAATACAAATTAAT
This sequence comes from Camptogramma bilineatum, assembly GCA_958496255.1. NCBI lineage: Eukaryota > Metazoa > Arthropoda > Insecta > Lepidoptera > Geometridae > Camptogramma > Camptogramma bilineatum. The sequence goes on from OY292455.1 coordinate 17,583,125, forward strand.
TTATTTAGCAAAGAAAACACAAGTAACAGTGGATTTGCTGGCGGTCCCCGCACGAGGCAAGCCTGTATCGCGAGAGATAGTATGTAAGTCCTATTGTCCTATTTGTAATACATACTTAAACCTACCTATGTTAAAGACATAGAAATACATTAATAAGCATTCCAGCTCTCAACTATAAAATTTATTTTATATATAACATAAACATCATTACCTCAAAATACCATACAATTAGCCCAGCTTCCTTCCATCCAACTAAATGCGGTATCACAACAAAATTCCAATTTTTCTTCAAATCGCCAATAAATTATTCGCCCGCGGTGCGACCGCGTGTTAATGGCGGATGAAAAAAAAACGTATCTTAAATGAAAATGGCCAACAATTATTATATAAGCCGGTTGTAACGAAGGCTGTACCTTTAGGAAGCCCCGCGGTGCCGACGCTCTCACACAAATTATACGTAGGTCCACATCTAAATAACCACAACAGTTATTATTGACTACAAACTGTTAAACATAAAAAATAAAACAAATATGGATTATCTTTTATATTGCTTTTATAACTGCTGTGTTGGCCGAGGGGTAGGTATAGTATCTCGACTTTTGGTCCGAAGGTCGTAGGTTCGAATCCTGGCCGTGCATTTTTCGTTTCGAAAAATTAATATTCTCATTAACACGGCTCTAAACAGTGAAGGAAAACATCGTGAGGAAACCCGCCACTTAGTCAGCCCCACATGTATTGACTATGTCTTTCCTGTGGATATGGCCCGTCAAGCTGAGAGCTATCTCAAACAATGTCCCAGGTACTGTAGTATCCCGTGGAAGTATAGCAAAAGATTGCCTCCTGACACTGTATAAATCAAGCTCAAGCTGAAGACATTTAGGGAAGGCCTATGTCCAGCAGTGGACTGCTATAGGCTAATGATGATGATGATGACTGTATAAATCATCTAGTAAAGATGTAAAGGCCTAAGTTTTATAACTGAACATAGTAGAACGACGAGCGCGTTTAAATCTTTTCTATGGTATATTCAGAAGTCAGCGGATGAGGCTAGCATCTTTGCTAGCTTAGCCGGGCATCGATCGTGGCGAGAGCACAGATTACTAATTATAATCTGTGGCGAGAGCAAGGATAGGCATGTGTCTTTTCAAAATAGCTTATTCCACTTTTTTTTTAAATAAGTTTTTTTTAATGCAATTTGGTCCAAAAAAAACTCTGGCTATGATTTTCAATGATATTCGATTCTAAACAGTTTAATTCCTGTAGAAAATTCAAAAAGAGCCTTCCGATACAAAAAGTTAAAGCTAAAGCATTTTTTTCCCTTTTAATCAAATTATACCTTTAGTTTTTTTTAATTTTCTGAAAAATTTGTTAGTGATAAAATAAGCCCTTTTGAAAAGACACTCCTCTTATCGAGCAGTAGGTGAAGTTAGTGTAGACTGACCATGATTAACCCTCTGCAACTGAGGTGACTTTATTGTTAACATTTGACTGACGTGTTGTCTATCAGACGTCAGCTATACTAGCCTAAATTGGCTATATTTTGACAATTATTATACATATGCAATTTTTATATGTTGTAGTGGTTCATATACTTTCAAACTAAATAAAAATCAATATTAATAAAACAATGTTTTGACTATTATGAATCACTTTTATTGGGATCAATTTTTTTACACATTTGGTGACTATCCTTACATAATATTTTTTATTTTTAAAACTTAATGATTATTATATCAATTGAGCAAATATATGTTTTAAACATTGAAATTAAAAGCTACGAAAAAAAAATCAACAATATCCTATGATACATTTAGGCACAAATCAGTCTCAAAGTCAACCCTAGTTTTCTTAAAACTTTGAAAGATCAGTGGTTCAGTCGGTCGAGAATCGTATAGGATGTTGTGAGCAGGAGTTCTACTTGATCTGCCGATCTCAGTTTTTGACCATAGAAACCCGTTTTTGCCAATAAAATTAGATACAGCTCGTCCAGTACTAAGATATAAAATGAGCTTTAGTGGCTGCTCGTCCTCATGTTTGCTGTCGTTACCTTCGCTCTCATCACTTTCATTTGGTTCCCTTATAACATCTTCTTGAGCTTTCCTGTTTCCTTCTTTCTTAAGATTGTCTACTCTTTCGTCAGTTATAAAGTCAGGGTCTTCAACCGAGTCGTTAAAATCACTGAAATTATTTTCTTCCTCTAACTCCTCAAGCCAGTCTTCAATGTACCTAGGTATATATTCCTGGGTCTTCAATTGAAACCTTGTTTGGGGGGTCTGGGATCTAAGGTTCATGGATTTGACATGAGAAAGTAAAAAACATAATTGAGAAATAATGATAATTACTTACAAGAAATATAATAAACTGAGGTTACGTAGGAAAGACACTATGGCAGTTTATATATTTTTCTGACGGTACTACTATTGGACACTATAGAACTACAGACGTTCTTTATGAGGTAACGTCTATCAGAATCAGATCTTATTGCTGTACTTACGTCTGAGGGACACCAAATGCTTATAACACCAAACATGTAGAACGTGTGACCGCTCATGCCACACTATCCGATGCCGCGAACCAATACAGGCAGGTACTGAGCGAGACAGAGCTAAATTACGCGATATTGCGAAACGGCAACAAATTATCTGATTGACGGTGTCTGACAGACTACCACCTCAGTTGCAGAGAGTTAAGTACTTATAATGAAAACACTTTAGCTATTTTGTACAATTGGGAGCAATTTTAGTGTTTAGATTCTTGTTCCATGAAACACGAAGCAAAAACAAGATCACCAGTTGAATACTTAAGCACGATAGACGACCTCTGCAATTATAAATCTAGAGCAGAATAGTAATAAAAAATACTTTTAAGGTAGGTATTGTTTGATGAAAGTCTTGTTTTGCAAACATTTTTGAAAATAAATTACTATTATTATTACTTTGCCCGGAGGTTTGCGCGTAGTTCAGAGGGGGTGAAACTTACGGTGTTTCGAGCTTACTGTACCTCTCTGTACACGTGCAGCCTGTGGGCGAAGTATACGCGCGCAACGTACAGCGCCATCCGCATCCAGTACAATAATGCACTCAGGGCGGTGTTGGGGCTGCCCCGCTACTGCAGCGCATCGGGGATGTTTGCGGCGGCGCGGGTTGATTGTTTCCATGCTACTATGCGCAAGCGAGCCGCATCCCTGGTGCGCAGGCTGCGGGCCAGCTCCAACACCGTCCTGGCAATGATTGCGGCCAGGGTGGACTGCCCCTATACGAGGCACTGTTGCGAGCGACACCTGTCCAGCAACCCAATTAGTTTTTAAGTTACCTATGTGTTGTGTGTATTCTATGTCGTGTGCCTACCTACTGTACCTATGAGTTATGCTCGAAATAAACGTATTTTATTTATTTATTTTATTTATTACTACACTATAAGATACTCAATGTCAATTTACTTAACTTAAAAATGAATATTCATCATCATCATCATTTTCAGCTTTTGTCAGCCCACTGCTGAGTGTAGCCGTACTGTGTAAGCCGTCTCCAATCATTGCCACTCCTTCCGGTATTGGGCCGGTCGCATCCAGGTCTTATTAGTGACTTTAACGATGTCATCTACACATCTAGCAGGTGGTACCAGCACTGCGTAGATTCTCTCTGGGATGGTGGTCTAAGGCCTTTTTTTTTATTGTAGATAGACCTTTGTTTAGCCACAATCTCCTGATAGTAAGCGACGAAGTGGCTGACGATGGATCACAAAGGTCTAGAAGATACCTATTCACTCTTGACTTGAAGAGACCCAGGTTATAGTTTTGGGGGAAAGCAGAAACCGGCAGCTAGTTCCAGACCTTAGCAGTGTGGATTATGAAGGTGGGGAGAACCTTACGAGAACAGCAGGTCCTTATTAAAAAAATAAAATTAAAATAAAATACCTATACGTTTATTTCAAGCAATGTAAAAGTAGGTAGACACACGAAAACACAAAGAATACAGACTACTTAAAAACTAATTGGATTGCTGGCCAAGTGTCGCTCACAACAGTGCCTTGTATAGGGGCAGTCCACCCTGGCCGCAACCATTGCCAGGACGGTGTTGGAGCTGGCCCGCAACCTGCCGTCACCTCCAAGTAAATCTTAGGCACATCCAAACACAACGTTTTATAAAACAAGTTGCAGGTAATTACGTAACAAAATATTATGATTGCATCCACTTTAAAAGAAAATAATGAATCCCATAACTGTTCAATAAGTTAAAAAAATGTCGCATCAAAATGGATCGTAATAACTGCGATATGCAGATATGCATTACCACTTATATGGTCAATCAGAGCCACCGCGAGATGAAGTGTTATTAGCTACACTTGCCGGCAAAAGTGGCTGAACACTTTACACTAGCAATCAAGTTTTAGAACCGTCGCGTCCTGGCATGGTATTATGATTTCAAATATTCAAGTTTGCAGTGATTTATTGATACCATTTTATAAGGGTTTTTGATATTTAGGCTACCAAATACCTACTTTTTCTAGTGGCCATTTGTTTTTCAATTAGAGCGTGTAACTTTTTATAAGCCTAGATATGGTTTCAAAGATGTTTCATTCACGCTCTCTATAGAATTAAGATAGTTGCAGATCATGCAACCATTCAGGAATTAAACTTGCCATCACTGCTACCCTAAACACTGACTACGCCAATGTGTTCAAATTATGTTGCATGTAAATGATCGTATTGCTTCAAGTCTTGTACACATGGAGTCCTGTGGACACAAGTCGCAATACAATCTCTAATGATCATTGTAAACGATCTAAGATCTACTGATCACAAAACACAGCTGTTTTTTAAATCATACAATTGTGGGATGAACTCGATCAATTCTTGCCCGAGTGGGCTACTATAGCTCAGGACCGTGATGTGTGGAGGGAATGGGGGAGACCTTTGCTAGCAGTGGGACATACTGGACTCGTAATAATAATAATGTGTACCTTGTACCCCCTAGCGCACATATTTTTTTAATTGTTCATACAATTTGTGCCAAATTCATGTTGTGATACAAAAATGTGCCATATTGCATAGAATCCTAGAGCCATTATAAATTGCATGTATATTACAGTTGTCGGCGAGTGTACGGCGCATCACGACGGCGCGGATGCTTTACGAGCGATATAAATAAAATGGCCTGGAACTAAGTGGAAATTACCAGAAGCGGCTCCATTACGCACGTAACCCGGGAGCCCTGTATTAGCATAGGCCTAGGGCCGACGCCTACCATCTATTCTCGATCGACTAGTTTTATCTACATTAGTCTCACTTGTTCTATTGGCTCCCCTCGTCATGGATAGGGCGAAGTGGAGGAAGAATGTGAAGAAGGTTGACCCCATCACCATGTGGGATGAATAGCCGGGAAGAGAGAAGGAGAGAGTTATATTGACTCCCCTCTGTACTATTTTATTTAAGAGGATGGATCATCGAAAAGAAAACAAGACCCCAAACCGTGTTTGTTTCCCTGGTTCTTCACTAGTTGCTAGGTCACGAAGGAACAGAATTTAGAGGTCTATGTGATCCCAGTTGTTCTACTAATACATTACTTTTGACTTTGATAATAGTCCGGAGAAGATAACGTCACGGTAAACTAGTTTTAATGTACATCGAAAACAGAGAGTTAATCTAGTCCAAAACAGAGGGTTAATCTAGTTCAAAACAGAGGGTTAATTTAGTCCTTATACACTTTAACTGTAGTAAACTTTTATTCAATAGGAATTAAATACAACTTTAACTATGGCTTGACCGTAATTATTTTTTTTAGTACTTTTACAGACGAATTCACGTCTTCTTCTCAATATTATTATTTCTATGTATTTCATAAAAATTATAGCTGTACTGTCAGACAGACAATCCGGATAAGCAGCCGACCGGTTGTTGTACAATGTAGCGCTTGCGCAACTCTGATCGACGCACTTGATCTAGGAGCCTTGTGCAACCTGTCAAAACCTCTTTTCATGTTATTGCACATTTTTGCGAATTACTGAGATATTGGCCGACATTTCACACACTTCTATCGAACCTCATATTAATTGCTTTACTATGAGAACTAGATTGATCATATTTTTAGCCAAAGAGTCAAAGTAGTTTAGTGTACTTTTAGTCAACACAGAGTTAAAGTTTAAATGTTTAGTAACAAATTCTAAATTTTGCTAATTTTAAAACTTTCGGTCAAAGACACTAAAAGTAGGTAAGTACACTAAACTACTTTGACTTTGACCGAAAAAAACTTTCGGTTTAAAACTAAAACTCTGTGTTCACTAAAATTTTTAGTCAACACAGAGTTTTAAAACTTTCGGGAACAATAATACAAGATCATTCAATTATCATCATTTTAATTAAATTCAAGCGAATTATCCATTGCTGCGCACTATAGTATAAGTAGTTTTATTATAATACCAATTTCAATTTTGGTAATACTTAAGGCTATCTTTTATCCGTAAGTATATTTTTTTGATTAGCCTCTTAAAATGACTTTGGACTGTTCTAAGTATTTTAGTTATGCGCTTGATTTTTACTCTGCGTTATAACTATAAACATTTTATAACTGTAAAAACCACGTAATTGAAGATCCAAATGTTATTATTCAATTTAAATAATTTAGTTACTCTAAGTTGTTTTTGGTTTGAACTATGTTATAAATAAAATAATAAATAGTAAGTTAGTATTAAATGTAAATACGATGGTACGCTCCTGTTCGATCTCGATGTAAATGGTAAACTACTTCAATCTATCATAGGCCGCGTCGACACCTAGCAAATAGTTTTCTGAACAATTCTGCTTTGCTGCTAGCACTGTTTCTCAATTTGATAGCGATAGTCAATATTAAGATTTCTGCCGTGCCTCGAGGTAGCATTGAGTTAATAGTCCTTTAGTTTTCGTTTTAGGTACATTTTAAAATAAATAAAAAATAAAATAAATAAAATAAAATGACTTTATTTCAGGCACTTAGGATTGACCCATATCACACAAAAATGATGGAAATGGACATCAAAGCTTAAATAAATTGTTTTTACTAATGTGTAAAAATATAATGTTTTAATATAATTTTTTAATGTTTTAGAGAGATAGCGTACAGCTATCTCTCTTTATCTAAGTTAATTTAGACCCATGGAAAAAAAGCAAAATGTTTAGTAACAAATTCTAAATGCTAAGTAAATATTACGTGACTGGTTGCGAGATCATCACCACTTTCGGTGACGATTTCTATTCCCGCAATGATTTCTTTTACCGTTTTCAGTTCGTTTTAAATGACACCTATATTTTTATACTCGAACGGGATTCGATCCCGCTTTCGAATCAAAAGTCGATACAGTCCCGCTCTGTCAAGACAACTCTAAGGGCGTCTTGCACTCATACATTCATACATTCTTAATTGTACAGCTAACCTAAACGCATAATAATACATACAGAAATTCCGTTTAGGCTAGCTTAAATACAATTATAAATTTGGTGGAAAACGCCCTAAGAAATGTTATTAAAGTAATTTCAATCGAAATCAAATAAATGCGATAAATCTAGCCACTGAATTATTCAAAGATGTTTATGTAATGTTATTAACTAGTCTAACAAACGGACTTTGATAACTAGATAGATTTTATTGAATGGCTGCCGTAGGACTGGTTTCAAATTATAACTTTAATGGACTCATTCCATAGAGTAGACTAGTAGAGCATTAATTAAAAATAAATGATGAAACTTGTAATTGCAAGGAAAAATATTTCTATTAACCTTAGTATATCGAAGAAATAAAATGGTGCTTTAATGATTGCCATCTCAACTGTGCTAATGAAAAGCAAAATTAATTTTTTTACGCGTATACCACACGCAATGCCCCGTGGTCAAAGGGTGGTCGTTGGATGCTTTTTATCTAGGAAATAGATACCTTCTTACACGAAAAAACCATTGGACATAAAGCCTACTCATTGTCATCACATCACACTATCACTTTAATCACACATTTTATAAATGCGAAAGTTTGGATGTTTGCATGTATGTTTGTTCCTCTATAACTCGACAACCACTGAACCGATTTGGCTGAAATTTAAAATATAGATAGGTAATGACCGAGAATAGGACGAAGCCGCGGGCGGAAGTTAGTTGGACAAGTCTCATCGTCATGTGCAATTAAGGTTTTGAATTGTTCACATTAACAACTTTGTAGGTATGAGATAGCTTACTTTGTTCAAGAGCTTTTTCAATAAGGATATTTTTTGTTCTATTTTATCGGATTAAGTAATTAAAGCAGGTTTTAACTTAAATATTTAATAGTCGGTCTTGAAAGCACCTTGATCTAAAATGTCAAGTTAAGATGAAGCCAAAATTTTCCATGTTTGTCTAATGAAGTAGACCTGTTTGAGTACCGTTCGAAGGGGACCATCTCTAAGCAATGCCGTTGACACTGCACTCGAATAAGGCACTAGTTTCTGATAATTTCGGCTTAGTAACGGGCCTGATAGTAAACGGTAACGAAAAAATGTCATGCAATTTTTTATCGTATTTTATTCAGTAGGACCACTAGGATCACTTTGAAACGTCTTAAGAGCTAAGTTAATCTACTCCGATTCTTTAAAAAAAAATCCTTTTACTTTAGTATTTTTAATATTATGCCTGGAATATACAATACACATGCTACGAAGTAGCACAAAAGCACTCTATCATGACATAAGCAAGCCATTTTCAAGCAGTAGCATACAATAAGCACGTGTATACGAAAAGAGTATGCTTGCTTATGACGTAAGCAAGGTAGTAGCAAATAATAGTACGTTCTACTGTGTATTTTGTGTGTTTAGTAGCAAATAAATGATGTGTCTATGTCTATGTCTATGTCTAGCAAGCGTTTTAGCATGTGTATTCCAGACATAATTGGATGTGAAATCTTTCTATTTTGTTAATTGATAAATCTGGCAGTAATTGTAGCTTATTTTGTAACTAAGTTCTGAACGACATAAACTGAACTGTGGAAACTATACAAAAATCGTTTTCAATTTCAAAACCTAATGTTTTTTTGTATTTAAAAGTTTTATCACAATAAACAAAGTTTATATTTTACAAAATATGCCATAACTATTTATTTAACTACACAAACAAACATAAAACCGCAGATCACTTATTCAATTAAACGCAAATAAACCTCCAAATTAACATGTCATGAATATTATTCAACTTTTTCTCAATTATTATGATAAAACGTAATGCCCTAGAATTAAGAGAGAAAAAAGGCAAACGGATCTTTAGCAAGAATTACCATACATTACAATATTAATTCGTCGGAGGCGAAGAGAAAAACACCCGGAAAGGAACTTATTACCGGCGCGTGCGCACAGATTGTGAGATGACAGAGAATATTCAAATCAGCGTATTTACATTCAACAGCAGTTAATCATTTTACGACGTGAAATAAAACACTGTTTATCTTTTGGTGTGATTTATTAAAAAAACATTTTTAAATTGAATTTAATTATTCTAGTTCACTTAATCATGCTGGTTAAGTGCTTAGTGCTCTATGTTGGCATGAACGGGTTTAGCGTGTGAGTGTGTTGGTATGTGTGTGTGTGCGTTGGCACGTGTATGACGTTTCCTTGTGGGTGTGGACAGGTGATCTCCTTGGCGCGCATTCCTTAGATAACTATTGTTTTTAGCAATTATCACAGTTTGATTATATTACACCTTATATTTTAAACGTTGGGTATAAAATACTAACAAATTATTACTTGTATTTGCCATTTTACTACGACTGCGTGGAATTAAATGGAGATTACGACTATTTTAATGGTATTATTACATCGAAGGTCCTATTTACGAGCGAATAACGTTGATACCATAGTAAACACTCTTGGTATGCAAAATCTATTACTTATTTATATTGCTAGCCCACACTGTCCTGCAAAAGCCTCGAAAAGGTTCTAAATAAATAGGCATTTATTCACTAGGACCACAAGGATCACTTTGAATGCAAAAATCATTTATTCAGTAGCACTTTTATTGTCTTAAGAGCAAGGTGATTCTACTCCTGTTCTTTCGCGACCAGCACCGTGAAGAATCAGGCAACAAACACGGTATGGGGCCTAGCTTTCTTTTCGGTGATCCATATACCTTTTTCAGAAAGCAAATTCCATTGATGCATGGCCGGGTTCGAACCCACGACCTGCCGGTCGAAAGTCGAGGCACACAACCCACCAGGCCAACACAGCTACATTTCTTTTTTTGCATTGAATAACAACATACATTTATTTACAGAAACTAAACTACTACATATTTACATAACATTATAAAATACTATGAAAACCAGTTGAGCCACCTAAGGATCGTTAGAAACGATCTATAGGTAGCTCTACTGATACAAGCCACTGCCAGTCGGAAGCGTGTCCACATAATAATCTTCTTCTTCTTCTTTCATATGAGCAAGTAGCCAACTCTGGTAACGGAGTTTTAGGCCGCCTAAAGGCCTCCGTCATGGCTTAACGACTTAAAATCCGGGACCGACAATTAATGTGCCCTCCGAAGCACGGAAGCGCTCAGCTCGTAATACCACTTCCGGTCACCCATCCTAAAAGTGACCGCGCACGCGTCCAAGCAAGCTACGCCACGAGCGCTTCATTCGCATCATTATTAAATAATAATGATAAGTATCTGATAACTTCTAGTAAACAAATATTTGTTTTATAAAGCAATTAGTATGCTACGAAGTGTGAGTTGTTGGCGCCATTTCCGTGGCTCCCACAATCATTGAATCCAGCGATCATACATTATACATCCACAATCCGCATCTAAATATTTATAAGAACGTGTTGAGGCATTCTGCGTTTACTTGTAACAATAGCACTAGTGCAATTTTACGGTCTTTGTCACTAATGCCACTCTTCAATGGAAAATGAGCTTTACTTCAATATAATTAAGAATCAAACGAACTTACCTTGTGAAGTTTGATATCTAATTATACGAGTGTCTTGACCGAAGATGATTACGATTTACATGCAGCAGTACGCAGATAATGCTGTCCTATCACACTTTTAGATTTATTAATTTTTATAATTAATCTATTTATTTTATTTTTAAAATCCATAGACAGTTTCATATGACTGTCATTGCCTTGTCACTGTCAACCCCGCCGCCGCCATGTTGATTCCTGTCGACCGTCATTTTTAAGAGCACTATTTTTTCGATCGAGTTCGGGGTTTTAGTACCAACTTGGGTGGGCTTGGGAGTGTGTAATCATCTTCGGCCAAGACACTCGTATAATTAGATATCAAACTTCACAAGGTAAGTTCGTTTGATTCTTAATTATACATCGTATCTCTCCCGAAGATGATTACGATTTACATGCAGATGTTTAGAGTATCGAAAAAATACAATAAATACAATAACGATCAACGAATAACGATCAGCATGAGTTAGAAAACAATAATATTTTATGTACTTACTTATGTATTAGATAATATTTTGCGACATAAATCGCTTATCATAGAACAGTGTACCTAAGTACCTGTCATACTTGTATAATGTAACTACGATTTTATTCATCATTAATAATAGGTATTACGGTACCTACCTTGATACTTATGAGATAATTATTATAAATAATAGGAAATTTTTGCTTTGAAATAAATTTTACCCAAATTGATTTTTATCAGTTTTGCTTAAATTTTAGTTGTTAATATTTAGTTTTCATGAAAACAATAGACGATTCTTACTATCCCGCAGCTTAACAAATAACCATAAAATTAACACCTGCTCTGTAGGTTGCAGTAGTTGATGCGTGACGCGTGCTATGAGCACAACATATACCTATAAATCGATTTCGCTGTATTTAAGGATTTTAAATCCAATGAGATAAAGTCTGCGGGGTAAACTTTTTTAAACTGATAATTAATGATTCTTCGCTTAGACATAACACAGAGGTCATTTCTAGATTATGAATTGAGACAAGATGCTGGGTAAGCTTTGGGATTTCCTTTATTAGAAAGTAACACAATTAATGGTTGGGGCATTCAGTTTTGATGTTATAATTAATTTTCTTAAATGTTAATCAAAAATTTTATTTTGAATTTTAATGACCCTAAGTGTTTGCATTCTTTGATGATGCCAATGGAAGGAGTGGTATCGTTTTTTGCGATAAGTATTACAATGAAATTAAGTCATTTGTCCTATAAATATTTTAACAATTTATTTCAAAATTTGGGTCCCAAGTTGTATCGTATTTTGGAACTGGAAGGTTTTAATCGATAAACGCCTTTCAGTAATCTTTTAATAGTACTCGTATCATTACAAGTAATCTCCTGGCCAAAATAAAAGATAACGCTGTAGGATACAAATTTAAGGTAGAATACTGTAGGTAGTCTATCAGTCGTACGATGGTGTTAGAATTACCATAATATAAATAATTTGTCTTACAATAGAACCACCATGACTAACATAGTATCGTACATAATTATTGATTTAATGTAGGTATTGGCAGAGAAAAAGCCTTTACTATGGTAAAGACTAATTGAGAGTTCCATGTTTCAGTAGGGACTGTCGGATAATTTCCCTGCCATCAAGGTCAGGTACAGATGAAGAGGATGATGCTTTCTAATGTAACTTTTTTTTTTTTTTTTTTTTAACACTATCTGCCAATTTTCATTCGGTGTCGTTGTTAAATAACTGACGAGATTCTACATCTGCAACAACGTTTAATTTGGATAGGATAAACGATGTAAATATGTATGTGTAAGTTCCGTTTTTTGCACCATTATTGCCACATGTTGCAATCTCGTTTAGGTGCGAGAACTTTACTAACATAGGCAATGGCCGTGGTATTATTATAGCCGCAATAGGATGATAATATTATACCTAATAACAATTATCGTAATGCAAGGAGTTTTGAGGTATTAAAAACTGAAAGTAATTAAAGGGTTTTAATATGTAAGTAATGTTAACTGTGAATGATCCCAGTGACTATTCGCTGTTTCTTCGTTACAAGCAGCGTCTCATCTTATTTTGATGTGTCGCTAAATATTTCCAAAGAGAAATTTTTATCTTGGAAAAAAAAACTATGATTGAATACTTCTAGTATTTAATCTATACCAACATTATAAAGAGGTAAAGTTTGCTAGAGAGGATCATATTTTTATTATAATTATAACAATATGTGCTCAGAATTTTTTCCTTTCAAATAATAATTCTTATTTATATAATAGTTGACCGCGGGACACGCTGATGCTAACAAGCGAACATTCCTAGCGAACTGCCTAATCATGGATTGTTTTGTTTGCATCAATTCATGAGTGAACATTTTTACACTTTCTTTACTTTCTTCTTAACATTAGGTAGTACCTAAAGTTAGTGACATGTCAGTTAAGTCAGAGACAAAATCTAAGAAGGTACATTTTTGACTTGAGATTGTTTGACTTTTGGCTTCATTGATAAAAGAAACTTAATCGGGAAGGTGAGTCTCTGGTCACTTTTACGCTTAGACCTTCTAGGTCATCAATGCAATTCATATGTCAAAAGGGTTTCCCATATATTTTGTTATGTATAACAAATCATCTTAGTGCCTAATTAACAGGTACTACATGTCCCAGTAAACGTAGATGGTATCTATAGAATAGGCTTTAATAATTTTGTAAACACGTATGGTTAATAACAAAGCCTAAAGGTTAAAACATGAATAGGTATGCAGTAATTCATTATCAACTTTCTTAGAATTCCAAGTGAAGCGCAGGGTATCTAGATTCTGTCACATTCCGCCACTGATAATAAAAATTGGGCATCTTTTAAGTCTGAGGTCATGTAACAGTTTTTATCTATTAGTTTAAATGCGGTAGTACAATAATATTCCATTTTAACTTGGTCACCATGAATCAATCTATTCAATTCATTTAATTCAAAATAAATATAAGTAAGTACTTAATGTTTTTCAATAGGCTTCGGAACAGTAGGTGAAGATCGGATGAATTGATTTTCAAATTGAGTAGGCACAAGAGCATACTATAGCCCGACTTTATTAATTTTCTAATACAGTCGTCAATTATATCAGTTTCATCATTAGTGATGTTAGTCCATTCAGGAAGAAAATGGAATAAAATAAAATAAATACTTGAGTCAGCCGGTAATCGGTATAAGTATAAGTACCTATAAGTATTTGTAATTATCGTCAACGAGATGTCTGCTGGTAGTACCTCAGAGTGGGTCGCTGACGGTGTACGGCGAAATTCGCACGACGAGGGTGCGCGCACTGGCGCGGCGCGGCGCGACAATGACGGCGATGTGGGTCACCCCGGTAAAGTGCAGGGTACATACACTCGCGTTTTGGTGGCCAGTGCCAGAGCGCCGCGATGCCCCCCATGCGTTTAAAGCTGGATGGATTATGAGACGTTTGATTCTGCTTGAATTTATCTTAGTTCTGAAGCAGACGCCGATTTGGCTTTGTATTATTTTACATGTTCAGACATGTTGAAGCCGAACAGATGGTAATTTATCTCGGTACTTTTTATAATTTCACGTTTCTGCTTGCTGTTGCTGATTTAATTTACGATGACCAATTTTGAAAGAGATTCTATGAGGTGAGAATCTAACGCACAGTTGACGCCCTGCGGCCGCTCAGCATCTTTATAATTTTTTGTTAAATTATTATCTTTAGATTTATGTCAGCGCCAAGAAGGTGTTTAATAATCAAACCATGATAATTTTATCTCAGTCAATATGATTTTATATGAAGCAAGCAGATACGATTATTTTTGCATCAACAGATGCGGTCAACACGATTTACGTGTATTTACGTGCAGTAACAACACGTACTCTCGACATGATATTATAATACATGCATTTGTAGTTCATCGAACTTCACTCGACGCGATCTACGCGGAATGATTGAAAACGTAGGTAGTTACGGTTATTTTGTATCAACAAATACCCTCACTTGGGATTTCGTCTATAAGTAATGACGGAAAGATCAAGTAGGTAGATTATTTACCTAACTATTATGTAGGTAGGTAAGTAATATACATAGAATGCAATGAACGTCTTATAAATTTTAGACACACACGCATTGTGTGGGGGTTTGCATTAATTGTTATGAATATAGTCGTAATTTTCACATTATATTGGATAAATCGTTCAGGATATTTATGTATATTAACATCCACACATGATATAATACATTGGGATGTTTAATTTCCACACGCAACGCCGGAATATTGGATAAATCGTTCAGCATATTTATGTATATTCACATCCACACATGATATTCATCGGGATGGTTAATTTCCACACGCAAAGCCGGGATAGGTACATTTTTCACACACGATATGTCGGAATATTTGTACCTAGTTAATAAAGTCATATGAGTACATTTTAGACTTCCACATACGCATTACGTCGGGATTTGGTTTAATTATAATAAAATTAGTCGCTGTTATCCCCGTATATTGTATGAAAACGTTCATTAGACTGGGGAATATATTATTATTTTCACATCCACACACGATATAGGTACGTCGGGATGGTTAATTTCCACACGGATAAACCCGGGATTAGGTACATTTTTCACACACGATATGTCGGAATATTTGTACCTAGATATTAAGATCATATAATATATTTTTGACTTCCACTCATTGGTCTGAGGGTATAACCAATTTCAATGAAAGGGCTAGCCGTTTAATTGAATGGCTAATTCAACCAGTTGGCTGCGACATACATCCACACACGATACGTCGGGATGTTTGATTTCCACACGGATAAACCCGGGATTAGGTACATTTTTCACACACGATATGTCGGAAATTTGTACCTAGTATTAAATTCATAATAATGATTATTAGTACGAAAGAAAGTTTGAAATACTTAATAGAAAAAATGGAGGGTAATTGTTAAAGGTAAATCACTTTTTCGAGACTGACCTTGAATATCTTGCTTCCAAATCCAGATGTATACGTACGTAGGAATTTTCCTTCTCCTCTCCTCTTCCTTAGACGAATCCTCGGATGATGACGATGATTAAATTATTCTTGAATACTCACTCCACAATACCACTGATCGTTTTCTTTTCCGAATTTTGGTTGGAGGAGGCAATGTTTTTCGAACGTGTGACTCGGACAACACAAAATTGCGTAATGACGGTCGACAGGAATCAACATGGCGGCGGCGGGGTTGACAGTGACAAGGCAATGACAGTCATATGAAACTGTCTATGGATTTTAAAAATAAAATAAATAGATTAATTATAAAAATTAATAAATCTAAAAGTGTGATAGGACAGCATTATCTGCGTACTGCTGCATGTAAATCGTAATCATCTTCGGGAGAGATACGATGTATAATTACTTTTGAATTTAATGAGATTGGTTTGTTCAATAGGTTGTTGATGGTGATTTGAACTAATGCTAACATTTTGACGAGGTCTCTCAGCTCACATTTAAAAACCAAAAAGGTCTTATTCATAAAAAGTTAGTGAGCGGACCAGGCTTGCTAGAGCGCTCTTTTGTTTTCGGAAACAACGCTCTAAGTTTTATGCATAGACATAAAATATGCATGAAATACTAGGTAACACTTATCATTATCACTGAAAATAATTTAGCCAAATGTTTTACATTACCGCATTGTAAAAAACAATACTTGCTATTATGAAAGTAGTGAATATTTTAGTGTTTTACTTAAGAAACCTATGCATACCTACTTCATACAACAAAAGTAGTTTCTTAGTAGTATCATTAATTTAATTATTCGATGTTTCCTTACTAAATTATGTCACCAGAGTTGGCCACTTACTCATACGAACTTACTTACTAAATTATTGACTACCATTCTCTCTCACCTTAGAGAAATCCACCAAAACAAAAATTCCATAAAAGTAAGAGCGCACAGTAAATAAATAGGTACTTACAGCGAGATGCGTTAGAGTTCCAACTGGTTCCATCACGCCGACTCGAGCGTACACGGGTCGGTGGTCATTAAAAACATAGCCGTTACGCCAATTAACTCCTCAAAGTCAAACCTCGAGCGGTCGCTGTATTGTCTTGCTTAGAATATGAAACTGAGAAATATCTGCTAATTATAATCTCATATCAAAAAAACAGTAAACAGGCTTACATTGTATCCTAAGTTCTCGATGTCTACGGTAGTCAGAATTAGTCCCACATACACTGCCTCATTTTATAAACTTCCTACATTTGCAAGTTGCATTAGAATAATAACAGCGGGTCTAAAAGGGCCGCTTTAACTGAATCATAATATGAATTGCACTAAATGCCGTATCTTTTCATAGACATGAGAGTGACAAGACAAAAACACGAATCAATGATTCATAAAAGGAATTGCATTATAGCAAAGTCATAATCTGAATTGCACTATATGCCGTCTCTTTTCATAGACATGAGAGTGACAAGATCAAAAACATAATACGAATCATATTATGATTTTGCTATAACGGTCTCTTTAGCCCCACTGCGCTGGTCTCCTCACGACGTTTTCAATGTTGAACCATTAGAAATTCACAGACTAAACCAAGACCACGGACAACCTAAACCCACTTCAAGATAAATACGAGTATCTCAGCAGATCCAAATCTGCAAACCCAAAACTCGCCTTCTACAATGTACGACAAAACTGATCTATTGAATAAAATATTTGGCCAGCTCTTGATGTGTAATCATACTCTCTACTACAATCACAGTACAACCTCCTAATCTTTAGGCTTAGAAGTTTTAAGCCTTGGGCCGTTATTACTAAAACATATAAAAATTGTGGGATATATTTCCGGTAGATGGTTCGACACGGTGCGAAGGTTCGCAACTACAGTTGGCTCGCCCAATTAACTCGGACAACGTGCGCCGGCGGTTTCACTCGGGGTGAAGAGTTATGCTCATAATTAGTGGGTAATGCTAAGATTATACTCATCCAACACTATTTTAGGGCTCATGTTCACCAACACCAACGGTTAACATAAACGGATTACAGAAACACTCAAGGGAACTGCGGCCGTGCTACTGCTGACACAGTCCAATCAACCAACTTAACCCTTATCCAGATTGAGCAAAGTTTTACATTTTGAAAATTATGTATGGTAGATTAATAAACAATCGGATGGTCAAATATACAACCAAATTATATCATCAATCCAAGAACAAAAACTGTGTTTTTTAGTGACGTGATTATTGGCCTTTGAAAAAGTCTTCTTCGAATACCTACCACAAACCTTGATAATATTAAAAACGAGATGACTCGCAAAGTCATTGCAACTGATTGGAATAATTCCAAGAAGCTTATAGGCTTTTTATACCTAAATGAAGCTCGCAAAATGCTTGATAATTATCATTAGGTACCTCCTACATTTAACAAAATGTCACGGAAGGTTAAAGAGCCGTATAACGGTCGGTTATCGCGTTGGTGAGCTGCAGCCGCAGTATAACGCATAATTAATTCACGCCTGACGGATTTATGGGATGACCTACCGTATCATTAGGTTTCTCTAAGTTACGTAGCTTACTTGGCAGAATACTATGTTGTAACACTTCACTACTGAGACATTTAGATATTAGTGCAGTTAACCTAATCTCTAGCAAAAAAATGCGAATTATGAATTTCCGTTTAACAATCAAAAACTATGAAAAAAAAATTAACTTAAGCCGAGTTGGCACGATCAAAGTACGCTCGGACCGAGTGGACTCGGATACCTACTCGACGCAACTCGGATTGTGGCAACCCCTGATCCGAGCTAATTCGGACGACGGCGTCCGATCAGAGCGCGTTCTACACGTCCGAGTAGGTATCCGAGTCAACTCTATCCGAGCGTACTCTGATCGTGTCAACGCGGCTTTAATCCAGGTTTTCGGATATTACAGTCTTGTTTGAAATCGTATTATGTAACCACCACACCATATTATAATAGTTCGATCAATAAGATAATGCTTAAGTTAACCTATCGTGAAATCAATGTTTTCTCTCACTGATCGCTCAGGTATTGTGCCGCGGCCTCCAAAAAAGCGCCTACACACCAACGTTTATCGAATTATCGACACGAGAATACTCATTAAATACACGCAATCGCACGATGCACAATCGCTTACTGTACCTAATTTAAGAAATCAATGACATGATATTGCTTTTGAGGTATTTTTACAAAATACAGATGAACCCCAATATTCATTCATCTGTCAATTGAGCATGCTTTGGTGAATGTTTTTTCTTTCTTGTCTCTCTCAGGAAAGGAGATGCCAACAGGTTTGGTAACCGTTTGAGCTATAGGAAGCCTTTATAGGCCTTCATGAACAACGGGGTCAAAGTTGATCTTGAGAATTCAGGATCTTTCTGAGAGAAAGTTTTACTTCGAAGAATGTCTGCTGTATCTTGGCCGTGATCCTATTTTGTTTTTCTAGAATGAAATACAGAACGTTGATTTGATATAACTACTGAGATCAATGCCACCAGATTATTTCAATACAATGCGAGAATCAGGTACCTATTTATCAAATCTTGTCAATTGATTCCCATAGAATCAGCAGCCATTTGTCACCGAGTCATGACTGGCTGATCGCGTGATGATTCTAATTAATTTTGCTTCGGGCAGTATCTGTAAATAGGCGCTACCGTGCGTGGCGCGACGAGGTTTCGAATGCCTAGTTTATCACCTGACTTTAGATTACGATTTGTGGTCACAATGGGATCATGCCTTGGGATATTAATCGATCGAGCGAGCGAAGCGAGCGAAGATCTTAGTGGTAAGTTGGGTGATTTTGCTTTGTATGTTTGTATGTTTGTATGTTTGTATGTTTGTATGTTTGTATGTTTCACGAATTGTTGTTCGAGCATAACTGTCGAACCGTTCATCCAATCTGCATGAAACTTGGTAGGTCAATAGGTTGTGGTAAGGAAATTTACGGTGGAGCATATGAGCTTAATCGATGAAGGGGTTGTGAAGATATTGGGTTCCCAAGGGGGTAAAAAATTATGAAAGTTACACAAATATATTGAGTGGGGTGTCATACGAAAGGGCTTATTTTGTACATTCCAAAATGGTTTTTATTTTTAATCTAGGATGTATAGTTTTTGAAATACGACCAAAGACCAAAAACTACGAAACCAGAGCTGCAAGAGCTCCCGTTTCATAGAGTTTCGATGTCTTCGTAGCTCATTGACTGGTCGGTCTTAAAAAGAGAGTGGCATCGTTGCGGTTTGGTTTGCAATGATTTTAGATGCTACTTGATTTATTTTCATGATAAAAAAAATTTTGATAAAAAATGAAAATAATTGGGGTAAAAAAAGTTAAGTAAACAATTATATTGAGTGCGGTGTCAAATGAAAGGTCTTTATTTGTACATTCTAAAATAGTTATTATTTTTATTCTAGGACGTATACTTTTAAAAATACGACGAGAATTCATAAATATGAAATAAATGAAAAATTAGACACGACATTATGTATTGCATGCATGCTAGTATTTTTTACCATGAAGAACTAGCGCAATAGGCATACCCGGCAGTAGTAGCACTTGAAATTATAGGGGTAGTCAGAAGAAAGTCCAAATGTTGGCCATCTACGGTGCGCGAGATCTCAGTTCGGGGCGAACTACTAGTATAATTAGGTTTATTAATCGATGTTTACTTTTAGAAATAGCAAGTGCAGAAAAAATGGACAGAAAAAGCTAAGTTTCACTTGTACAGGACAAAAGCTGATGGTATAGATGTATCTACCTATACAATTTAAATACTCGTATTTAGGCGATATCATTCATAATGTAGTACTTAAATTATGCATTTTGGTAGTATGCATCAAAAGTTTAGGTTGTTAAACTCGCTGTCTACTAGTAACCAAAATGTATAAATGCAAATAAAATAGCTTATTTTGTACAAAACTGTGTTGTACGTTTTTTAGACTCAAAGAAATGAAATGAACTCACGGTGTTCTGCAAAGAACATAGAATCCATTAAAAGCAAAGCCTCCAAAAAAACGTACAACAGTTATAAAGCCTCGAGAAACATTAATGGAGCGTACATTTGGGAGGCTTCCGCGGCTGTAAAACTGTCACGGACAGATCCGACCAACAGGTACTAGTGAAGTTCTACAGCGCACTAAAGCAAGTGAAATATGAATTACTAAGTTCACCGTGAAATAATAGATGCTGGCTAGGATTTTTCATTACTTTTTTTTACTTCAAAAAGATATATGCCTCACTTGTTTGTTGCCCTGGTTCTTCACGATGATGGTCGCGAAGGTGTAGCTGTAGAATCACCTATACTGAGACTGATCCGTGATGGTCCGACTCAATAAGACTGATCATCAGTGATCGGAATTAGGCGGGCTAAAATACCTACTATTCTAAAAATAACAGAGACAAATGGAGACGCCTTAGGACTAAATATTTTTCGGCCCAATTATTTCCGTTTTCGGGACATTACTAAAGTACATCTAACATTAAGGTGAATCAATTTTTTACCTGAGTTAATAACAAAAACTAAAATGTAAGTTATAAGATAAAAAACTTTTTGCAGTCGGTTAAATAGAAAGATGATTTGAATTAGTTCACAATATTATTAACATTAACTTTAAAATGTACTTATTCACTGCGAAAATTGTTCCAATTTTCGGCCCAATTGGGCATAATAAAATACTTGTAGTAAGGAAGTCTCCCCATTTTTGCCTCTGTTCTTTGAACTTTAGGTATTTTAGCCCGCCTGATTCCGATCACTGCTGATCATAGAGACGCGCGGTAAGAGATGTGTACACTATCTGCAGTGTTTCGCAAACTTTTTGTGTTCAAGATACTTACCTTACATCTAGGAGATCAGAAAATTTTAGAGGTACCATAAATGAAAAATATTTTTTTTAATGCGAAACATGAGCTTGTGTAGTTGAGCATATGCGGTCTAGTAGCTTAACTGAGATGGGTAACCTTAGGTACTTTCCGAGGCACAACAACCAATGACCACGGTACACAAGTGTGCCGCGGCTCACCCTTTGCACACTGCACTATAGAATTTCATAGAACTGCGATGACCAGATAAGACAAGAGCCACAAATCAGATTCGCAACATTAACCGGCGCAGATGAAAGTGCACGGTGCCGGGCGTGCGTTTGGGCGTTAACGCGGACGTTAGGCAGCCAGCGGCCGTGACAGGCGAAAACTTAATTAACGGGTATCAACGTCTCCGCAGAACACTATTGTGAGATACCACTTCACTCAATTATTTAAGCTTGTACTGAATTGTTACTTTATTTGTTGTCATAAGAAAGTTAGAAGATATTTGAAAAGAAATTTTCTAAAGTTATCATATAGCCTCCGTCATGATTTAACGACTTAAAAACCGGGAGCGACAATTTAAAGTGCCCTCCGAACCAAGGAAGCGCTAGCGCCCACTAAGCATGGTTTATAGTTGCAATTTTTTAACTGACCATTTTGGTTTTATCTATTTTAACATGGCTTAAACCAGGCTTATCGTTAGTGTTCGTTTTATAATAAAGACGATATGGTTTCCATACTTATTGAGAAGTAACCGAAAAATAAGTTGTGATGTACATTGTACAATTTGTACATTACTGGTTGCAAAGGAGTCACATACGATAATCACAGAAATATATTTAAAGGAACGCAGGTGTGGGTAGGTTCTATGACCATCGAAAATGTATTGATAATATTGAAACCAATCTTCTTATTCACATTACACGTTACGACACAAGCACTGATACAAGATATTACTGGCCAATCGACAATTCGGTCTCATTTGAGCTTGGACCCCATGAGGTGGTCTGGTCCTACTAACTGGCACGTAAGCTGCGGCTCGTCGCAGTAAAATGGTTAACTTATAGACGTCGGTATCGGCGCAGATAACGGAATCGTCTTGTAGAAGAGGCGTGTGGGTTTGTGTATTACATTATTTAGTTCAAACCACTTGCGTAGATCGCATCTATATTTGTAAAGCAGCGCTTGACCACCACCATCTGATGGAGTCGTAGTAGATAAGAGCATCTCAAAAATCATAGTTTATGGCTTGTTTGTGCACAGATAAATAAAATAAAGTAAAATGAGCTTTATTTCTAAGAACACTGTAGATATAGAGAAAAGATAAAAAAGTAACTAGTAGTTCGCCCGAACTGAGATCTCGTAGATGCCTTATAATTGGACTTTCTTCTGACTACCCTTATACTTTCAAATGCTACTACTGCCGAGTATGTCTATTGCGCTAGCTCGTTATGTCATGGTAAAGAATACTGGCGTGCATGCAATGCAATCAATAATGTCGTGTCTAATTTTTTATTCAGTTTTTACAATACCAATCTATGAGATAGTATTCATGGCACACTACTAATACAATCCTTATTTATTTGAAAACGTTACGTTTCGCTCAAGTAAGGAGAAGTGTAAGTTCTTTGTGCACCACACTTCACGCAAATAAATCATTTCATTTCAACCTAACATAATATTTTTTTGGGTTCAGCTGTAAACATATCTTTGATTTGGATAAGTTATAAGTATGAAATGCCATTATCATTTTATCTTATCACGTTCTAAGATCAGACATAATTTGACATGCTTATTCAGTAGGTCGTGTCCACAGCAACACAATGCTAAGTAGCATTGCAACCACTTCATCAGAGCTTTGGGTCAATAAAAAGCATTACAAAGTCCATACGAAGTAGCGGCGGCAATTACCCAGTCATGGAATCAATGCTAATCACATTCCTCGCTGCGTTGTATATTATTCCACTTTTGCACGATATTTATAGCTTCATCGGGCATTACTTCAACACCATTCTGAATTTTTTTACAAGCTCTTCTTTCACTTGCGATGTTTGTTTGTAATTATGTATGTTTGTTCGAGTCAAATCTCGCAAGATAAATTTTACCCACTTCCCAGTGTCCGATTGAATTGAAATTGGCACACTTATAGATTTTCGGTGACTATGATGGAGGGTTTCCGGCGGCTTAAAAACTCCGACACTAGAGTTAGCCAAACGAATTTACTTGCTTTTTATCTTCTTTATGGAATTCCTGCCTACGATGACGTCATTCATCACATATTCACATCCTTGTGAATCCTTCATATTCAATACCAATTATTGACATAGTACTCGTACCATCATTGTGTAAAATTTTACAAACCGCACATTTTATAGTGATTTTATTCCTTTAAATTCTATTTTATTTCGTTTGAGTAGTGGTAGTTGGGTATGTCACGGAAAACCTGACTCAGAACTATGAATGACGTAGAAATGATTCATTATCGTTCAGTGTTTATAATTTTTGAAAACCCAGAAGGTACATCAATAAATAATAAAATTATATTACAAACAGATAAAGGCTTACGTAAACAGATGACAGGTTGCAATCCATTGCCATTTATTAGATCACAAATGGGATTACCTCACTATGTTTTCCTTCAATGAGTTTGGTGTCAGTGTACGAGTGCTGTAATTTTCCCAAATCGAAAATGTGTCTTAATTCGTAACCACATCGTACTTACAACTCATTAAGCGACACGGCTCACAATAAGTATGTATATCCTTGTTGTATTTTGTATTTAGATTTACTGTTTTATTAAAATTCTTCTTCTCTATTTACGGGGTAGTCCCTTGTCGGCATAACTGATGCTTCTCTCTCCACGAAGTTCTTTGCAGGGCAGCCTCCTTGACTTTCCTATACGACGTGACAGCAACCTTCTTTTTCACTTTGCTCATGTAGCCTATCCTCGGTCTTCCTCTTCCTCTCCTTCCTTCCACTTCTCCTTCAATGATGTTCTTAATGAAACTGTCATGTCGTATAAGATGGACAATCATCTTCCCTCTTCTATTCTCAACAACTTGCAACAACGATCTTTCCTCCTCCACTCTTTTCAAAACCTCAATGTTGGTTTATTAAAATATTCGTAAAATATTCCTAATATTATATTACCTGCAAATTACAATAATTTTATATTAAATTAAATAAATTACAACTAGTAGTTCGCCCCGAACTGAGATCTCGCGCACCATTGTGTTGATAGCCTAGATTTGGACTTGTTTCTGACTACCCCTATACCTACGTTAAGTGCTCCTTCTAGTGTTTACCACACAATGATATCTAATGCGCTACCTCAGTATGGTAAAGATTATAGGCATGCATGCAATACATTAAGTCGTGTCGTGTTTATATTCAATAGTTGACCCCGCGAACTTCGTACCGCGCCTCAGGGAAGGCCTCTTAGTTCGAGAAATTATTAAAATAGCAGTTCAATACAAAATGTATGAGAAAATCAATTCCCTCCCCTCTCCCTTCCCCTCCCTCTCCCTCCCCCTCCCTCTCCCTCCCCTCCCCCTTCCCCTCCCTCCCCCTCCCCTCCCTCCCCCCGCCCCTCCCCTCTTCCTCCCCTCCCTTCCTTTACCTTTTTATTTAGCCCGACGTTTCGACTAGATTGCACCAGCCGTGGTCGCGGGAAGACTTAAAAAGGTAATTTAGGCACGTGATAAATACTCGGATACATGTGGATTTATAATTTTTATGTGTTATATAGTTAGAGTGAGATGTTTATTTATAAGTAGCTGAGCTAGTTCCATGTAATAACTTGTTTAAAGTGTCCATCTATCTGCAATAGGCGATAAAATAAGATTAATGCCAACATTGAGGAATACCTTCACACGCAGTTTGCCATCGCTCTGAATGCTGGTGAACGGTAGATTTACGGCGTCACGGGCGCTGGACATGCCACAGCTTAGTAGACAGTTAGTACGAGAACCCTTCCTACACTCGTTATCGTTTTATAGTCGCTTTTAATTTTTGGTTCAAATGACTCTGATTTGATAAAGTTTATGACTCAGAAATTTTGAATTAAAGAGTTCTTTTACAGTTTCATCTTTGCTACGCTTGGGAATTTGCTACAACTCTAGGTATAATAATCTTGACGATTGATCACTGAAAATAAGGCTTATTCCATTACACAAAACTTTTAAGTTCATTAATACATACAAAAAGTTTTATATGATCCCACTGGGATCACGAGAGTGGGAGCATAACGGAATAAGCCGAAAATAAAGTTATGCCTCTACCTGGTTTTTCACGGTATTAATAGTTGTGAAAGAACTTATACCGTGAATAACCAACCACGTGGCAGTAGGTGTAGCAAGTTCTTAAGATATTGATCAAATTGAATAAATGCTGTTTGATTTTGATTTTGCTTTTCCTTGTTTTGTTACTGTCACTATAACATTAAAAATCATCAAGCGCGAGCACGTGTTTAAGATTAGTAACATTCACTGCAATAATGTAGGTACTCGCTCCGGACGGCGTTATTCAACCTACGTCAATAATATTAACATACCACACCGCGCCAACATGCGCTTATATGCTGGTTCATTACTGAGCAATGCCGTCCGACACTAGGCTATACATACATACATAGGCTATGACGAAACCCAATGGAATCTTGTTCCTAGTTTTATTTCAAACGTGACTTGATCTTGACATAAACACTAGGGCTTAGCTTATACTTTGATACGGCAATCGTTTATGCAGTAAGTATGTTTACTATCACAAGTTATGGACTTAAAGCTAAGCTTTAGATGTGAGTGCGGGCACTGTGGTGCTTAGCGCGCTCATCTCATCTCACGATTCTATACTGTGATCGCATTGAAGCGGGTTTTCAAATTCAAGAAAGCTGTTTCCAAGATCACATCATCATCATCATCATCCGCAGCCTGATCTCTCCCACTGCTGGGCCTATGCCTCCCTTTGTTTTCAAGATCACATATCAAAAGAAAATTGCGATTTGCTTAAAAAAGTAACATATTTTTAATTCAGTTGAAATATAATTAAAAATATATGATGATATTATTTTTCGTTTCATTGTTTCACGATTCACGCCTGAGTATGGTCGTTGAATACGACACTTATACGACAGAATGCTACTTAAGATGAAGTGCCTCAAGCGTCGATTTTTGTTAGTTCTCCGTAGAAACTGAATAACTTTCTGTCATGCCGGCCTCAATCCGTGAGTTTTAGGAATCGAATTTCTCTTTCTACATAAAATGCTCATAATCATGCTCTTTAGCTTTCTGGGTCGTTGAGTGATGAGTTTGTTTGTGTTTATTTGTCAGCATGATGATAAATACCTACTACAGTAAACATAGATCGATTTGAATAACAACTTAATGTAGTAAATCAGATTCAAACCATGACAGATATTATTAACATAAAAATAAATATGCATTACCTATGATTAGTTAATTTCGTTAATCTACAAGTAATTTCTCAGCCAACACGACTCTACAGCGTCAAATCGTAAAATTACATCATTAATTTACGATTCGAAAAAAATACGTTAGAATCAAAAACCAATAACGTAAACATATCCTAATTTTTACGACGAACATAAAACTCTACTTATTGTTTTACGATCGAAATGAAGCCATAGAGATGGTTAGAGAACGTTTTATATGTCAGTCTCGTTTGTTCCGGTATGCGTTACATCTTGGTTCTACTGTAAGTACCACCTACTGTTACCTACTCTTTGACTAATCTTACTGTTATTTTCTGCTGCCTTATGGTGAACGCAGACTTGGCCGCACCGCAGTCCCCGCAGTTTCCGCAGTCCCCACGTTCGATTTCTTTATTATGAAGTTCTATGCAACCTCGCACATCTATCCGCGCCGCAGTCGCCGCAGTCACCACACTGGATTTCTTCAGCCGCGATGCGAATGGTGACACCCGCACCGCGCCGGCCGCAGCGTCCGATGCGGGCGGGCCGGCGTTGGTGACGTCATCAACTACGGCATGGGGAGTTCGGCCGCTTCAGGTACTGCGGCGACTGCGGCGCGGGTAGGTGTGCAAGGTTGCATAGAACGAATATAAAGAAATCGAATGCGGGGACTGCGGCGACTGCGGTGCGGCCTATATCTGCGCTCACCTTTACTCTTTTAATAGTCAGTTTGTATCACATTCACCAAATATCTATCACGTCACCTTCATCTAATGTTTCGGTTCCAACCATAATCATAAACAGTTTTAACGATAAGCGAATGTCTCTAAAATGCAAAAGAAATGACAGATAAATGGTCGCAACCAAATCCATAAGTTTCGTTTTAAAGGCAGTAAAGTGGGTCCACTTGTGGCGAGGCCGTTGGCAGTCACCCACGCTGCGACAGGTGCCCGAACGAAGCTGATTTCAATACGTCAGTTATTGATGATTTTAGTTTGTCAGTAAATTGGTGTATTGTATTAACTGCGTCACACAATATTCTACTAATCTATTCAAATGAAATAATTAATGAGTTGGTCATAGGAATACGTGACTTACGAAAATACTATTGACGGATACGTCCTTGACGAGTGGAGTTCTCGACTTGTTTTTTGAACAAACTCAAAATCACGGATACCTAGAATATTAATTAACGACACTTATCGTTGTCTAAAAGCCATTTATTCGCCAAAATGCCGGTGACAAAATCGTAAAAATAATAAAATTTTATGTTCCGTGTCACGGACGAGGCTGTAACGATTTTTAACTATTTTGTGATTTATGTTATCGTCGGTTTAATGGCAGCCGAAGACGTTTATAGTAAATATTTAATTGGATGATGGCACCGGTTTTGGCGACTTCTTGGTTATACAATGTAGAAACTACCGGCTTAGCCACGAGTTAGAGATTTTACTGATCTTCGATTGCTATTTTACAATATAACATCTTCTAGATTCAACATTTGTCATCGAACCTACGCACTCCGTTTTACAATCAGCTATTTTTTGCTTTGAAAACTAACAATTTTAATGTAAATAACTCTTGAACTCGAGTTTGTTTCTCCCTGGCGACTAATGACATCGTCCCTAAATGACACGAAAAACTAAACAATACACGGAAACGGCGCATGTCCCATAACAGCCATTGTCCAAACACGAAAGGTTGTGTTTGATAGACAGACAAACCGTCCCGCCCACTCGCGCCCCGGGATAAGAAATATTGTGAGAATCATGCAGAACATGTTTCCAACTTTTTAAACATCACAAGAATTAAGTAGTAGTTTTTGGAGAGCTTAGTCAGAGGTCTTGAATTTATTTATTGAACTGTCAGCTTTTGCCTTGGAACAAGGTCAAGCCTATCCCCTTACCCCTTAAAGAAGGATCCATAGTTATCTGATCTGCTGCAGTTCCCTTTTGTCTTATCTACTTTTGCCAACTCTGCAATGTGAAAGACCAAGATTAAACGGGCATCATACTGGGATCCACTCTCGTAGTATTTTCCAATTCTATTCACCAACACAAAATTTTAATGTTACTATGGTTTGTGTTTTAAATTAAAATTTGAAAAGGTTACATAAGCCCGATCTTACCTAAAATGACAATCGTGTGTCGTCGGTATACGGAACTAAAGAAATCGAAAAAACTTAGAAACTTTTACTTAAAATTTTTCACTACTTATTCGGCGATGCCGTCTATGCACTTTAGTGCTTGGGACATTTTTGACATGTATTAAGCTTCCTCCTAACCATCCGCTTAGCTACTCGTATTAGCATGAAACTGCCACATACTTAGGACAATTATTTGCACTTGCATTTTCTACCTAGAACCAAACCCACACCTCGTCCTTATTCTGGCAGCCGCCAAGCAGTGGGAGTCACATCCGTAACATCAAATTATGCATATACTGACGGTCACTTCTTAAAAAGCTTTCAGGGTTGTTTACATAACTGTTTTATTGATTGAGTCTCAGATTAACGGCCATCTGATAGATGGTCATTTGCATAATGTGTATGTTTTCGTGAATGCTAGCCGTTCATTAGTTATATAAAACGTAGGATGCAAATAGGTCAAGATTACTTCCTATTGGCGTTCGAAGTTCCGTTTTTTGTTTTTTATAAATATCTGTTGCATCCAACGCTTTATCAACAGAAAACGATTAACATAATTTAGGAGTGTATTCTGCACGGAACACAATATCAGGGGCTCGATTCCGGTACCGAACTTTTTATCAACCTCAACCAAAACCTCAACTAAAGCGACTGTTTCCATGACTACTAATAACAAACGACTCAGTTGTGGTGAGGTTTTGAACTTTGGCAGTACAAATTTTTGAAAAGCTATTCTACTATTTCACCAAATAATGGTTCGAACTCTTAAATGTCAGCCATTTAAGAGTTCGAACCAAAACCAAAGCGGTTGTCATTTAATAGAATACAGGCCCTGGAACTTCTCTGTGTAAAAGTTGTAACTTTTACACAGAGAAAATCCATTCGAGGGATGATTTGAAAAAAAAAACGTTAAGTTATCAGAAAAAAATAAAAAAATTGTGTAAGGATTAGATTCTTACGTCAAAAACGATTGGAAAGCTAAGTTAATATTTTAGAACAGGGTTTTATCGCGTACTACCTTTTATTTTATTTTCCTGATTTATTAAGAAAGTTTTTATCATACTTACACTACTACGACTGTATACTCAGGGATACAGTAGTTTTTTTACACTACTAAGGTAGCATACGGCCCACCTGATGTTAAGCGGTTACCATAGCTTATGGACGCTTGTGATACCAGAGGAGTCACACTCGCGCTGCTGACCCTTTAAAAGAGGAATCACTGCGCCGACAACACAATGGACAAGACTGCTCCACCAGTTGTCACCGCAGCGCTTCCTCGCAGAGCTCTGGCAACCTTACCGCAGGGACACAACACCAGAGAGAAGAATGATTATAATGATGAAGTCATAGTAATGATACGTCATTGCAGACATTCTCTGCGATCTTAAAGGTAGGTATTCAAAACTCTTTATTAATGGAATTATCCCATAATTAAAGGGTCTTGAATACCTAATTGTCTTGGATGTGCTATTGACTATCATAGTCATACATTCAAATACCATATTTGGCACATGCTCACATTTTCCAGATTTTGATTATGAATTCCATAGGTACGTGATAATGTTTCAAGGCCATTGCTAACGCCATGTGAGCAAGGTTATTGAGGACTAAAAAATGTGCAAAACAGTAATTGCTAGCAAGTGACTTGCTAAGCGATAGTACATTTATAATGCCTATTAATCTATAGATAAGTTATATTATAACGTATCATGGTAGAGGTACCATACCACAGATACAACTATAGTTAGTATAGGTTTACCACAGATGATCGGATAGTTAGTACGACAGGTGGAGGGGTCGCCACAGATGATGTATCAGTTGGTGGGGTTGAAGTGTACGTCCAGTAAAATGGCGGATGTTGGTTCGTTGCACCTACAATGTGTTTGTATGGACGATGTAATGGCGCAGGCGCTACGCAGCACAGTCTAGTGGAATGGAAACAGTAGGTTAACTACTGCATAGAAACTTCAAATTGGCACATTGAACTGTACCTACTGGGTTATCGTGGTTTTATTCTCAGATCCGGTTTTTTTATCTGAATTGATAAGCTTGTGTGTCCAGTCCCACACAGTAAAGATTCGTCTAAAATAATGTAAAAAATGAACATAGCTTTAATTATCTCGTGAGCCGTTTAAGATGTTAATGGTTCTTAATTTTGAAGTCACTGCTGTCGTCATAGCCGAATGGTTAGATTAGAGTATTGGACGGCAACGCTGAAGGCTGCGGGTTCGAACCTCAGCAGATTTTTTTTTTTTTTTTTTCGATTTTTCTGTTTTAATTTTTTGTATTGAAGTACTTAGTCTCTTCTGTAAGAAATTCAATTTTCTTTATTTTCACCCGAGCAGAGCTCAGTTGCCCATTATCATATTTGTTAAGATGACCAATAAGTAAAAATATTATGACTATTTCGACATAATAGCAAAACAATGTAAAGTGTAAAGTCAGCTTACTGCATTTAAAAAATCGATAGACGTGAAAAAAGCCTACTGCCTCGTCAGTAAAATACAACACGGATGTGCGTATGCGCAAATATTGTCCCGGCGAGCGGTAGCGCCAAGGTCGGTAGTCGGCAAATAGATGGCTCTTACCGACATCGCTCATCCATCATTAACCATTCATAATGGCCATTATAACGAGAAAAAGTTGACAGAGTAGAAAGGTCTCACTGGTTCGTTTTAGGGCAATTTTGTTGTCCTTTTCTAAATACCTCGGTGAAATTAATATGAGAAGAAATACCAGCAGTGTTGTGGTATAGCCAGCCAAAAAAGGAAATGAACATTAAAAGAAATGTAATGTTGTAAAAATAAAATACTTAGGTAAGTACTTATAAATTTTAAAATTGTTGATTCACGTTTGTTGGTAACTACTGATTAGATTCGTATGTTTCATTAAAAAAAGTATGCTTTCTTTTGGAAATGACCCTAATCTGTATTTATTGTTTAGAGAACTATGGAAGTAAATCCAAATTGTGATACTAAGAAACCCTTAGGGCTCTATCTCATTAGGACTTTGGTTTTCTAGTGAGATAGGGCCCTTATTGTTAAGCATCTCTATGAAAGAAACAGAACAAAAACCTCCTTGTCATGATGTGTTGTCGTTTTGGTCGCGCTGCGGCAAGCAGCCTCCAGAAGCACTCAAGGGCTCCGTTTGGCACATATCATGCTTATTCGTGGTGCGGCCGAGTGTTTGCCGAGCAGAGTGGACTCTTCACTTCATTCATGCAGTCGATCGCTCGTAAAAAGTTTCTCGAAACCCGCCAAGAACCATTACGCAAAGTGCAAAAGGTGAGTGAATGATAAGCTAATATTATCTCAGTAAAACATAAGGCGGAGTGATTTTTGAAATCTCGAAAATGGACGAGAAATGTGTGGGTTAGAGTTACCTTGAGAGTACTGCCATTACGATTTACATACGATGTGCATAATTGATGAATTTTAAACATAAGTAATGGATGAGCTACTGAAACATTGTAGTCGACACTTACTTCTGAAGCGTAAAAAAAAAAACATAAAAGTACTAAAATATTAAATTAAAAATGCGAAAAAACACGTAGCCATGTCTCTCAGTACGCGGCGCGATGCGAGTGATACAGATTGTTTATAGCTGCGCACGCGCAGCCGCTCATCGCTCGCCCTTTATCCGATTTCATGAGTTAATCTGTACCTGACATTGGAGGCAAACTTACAGCATAACATGGATAAGACATTAATAAGTAATATCTGTAAGGTTTTTGTAAAAAAGTATACTATTTATCATAAATCTTTTGTATAATTACCGAGAAAGGTGGAAGGGGGATAGGGAGGCCTTTGCCCTGCAGTGGGACGACACAGGCTAGAAATAATAATAATAATTACCTATTATCGATCGAGCGAGCGAAGCGAGCGAAGATCTTAGTGGTAAGTTGGGCGATTTTGCTTTGTATGTTTGTATGTTTGTATGTTTGTATGTTTGTATGTTTGTATGTTTGTATGTTTCACGAATTGTTGTTCGAGCATAACTGTCGAACCGTTCATCCAATCTGCATGAAACTTGGTAGGTCAATAGGTTGTGGTAAGGAAATTTACGGGGGAGCATATGAGCTTAATCGATGAAGGGGTTGTGAAGATATTGGGTTCCCAAGGGGGTAAAAAATTATGAAAGTTACACAAATATATTGAGTGGGGTGTCATACGAAAGGGCTTATTTTGTACATTCCAAAATGGTTTTTATTTTTAATCTAGGATGTATAGTTTTTGAAATACGACCAAAGACCAAAAACTACGAAACCAGAGCTGCAAGAGCTCCCGTTTCATAGAGTTTCGATGTCTTTGTAGCTCATTGACTGGTCGGTCTTAAAAAGAGAGTGGCATCGTTGCGGTTTGGTTTGCAATGATTTTAGATGCTACTTGATTTATTTTCATGATAAAAAAAAATTTGATAAAAAATGAAAATAATTGGGGTAAAAAAAGTTAAGTAAACAAATATATTGAGTGCGGTGTCAAATGAAAGGTCTTTATTTATACATTCTAAAATAGTTATTATTTTTA
Organism: Camptogramma bilineatum; assembly: GCA_958496255.1. Taxonomy (NCBI): domain Eukaryota; kingdom Metazoa; phylum Arthropoda; class Insecta; order Lepidoptera; family Geometridae; genus Camptogramma; species Camptogramma bilineatum. The sequence continues at coordinate 17,616,962 of OY292455.1, forward strand.
TTCAAGGACGTATACTTTTAAAAATACGACGAGAATTCATAAATATGAAATAAATGAAAAATTAGACACGCCATTATGTATTGCATGCATGCTAGTATTTTTTACCATGAAGAGCTAGCGCAATAGGCATACCCGGCAGTAGTAGCACTTGAAATTATAGGGGTAGTCAGAAGAAAGTCCAAATGTTGGCCATCTACGGTGCGCGAGATCTCAGTTCGGGGCGAACTACTAGTTATTATTTGTATCATCGATGCGATGATACAAAATATTTTTTTATTTGTTGTTTAAAAAAAAAAAATACAAAAAAAATACAAAATCATTTATTCATTAAAAACAAGTTGTACATTGCATGGGTTGGGATCTCTTCATTTAAGTTTATAAAACCTGTGTTTGAAGAGTCCCCTCTTTTCTGTGGTCTCGGAGCACTTGATTTTAACAAAAATATGGAAAGCATATGTTTGTGCAAAGACGTACGTCAGACATCCCATCAGAAATAGTTTCTAAACATTCCAATTTCCAGCAGGAACCTACCCTGACTGCATTTTATTTTAGAACGTCATGTTTTAGCCGTACGTTGATTCATTGGTACCAAGTTATAATCATTATGATCATCATTAACATCCTCCTCCTCCTTAGTCGATTCCTCATCAGGATCATGACTCTTTCCCAGAATCTTGTGGATGGTTGATCTCCATTTGTAGCAATCTGTAACTTGATGCAGTGCTTTGTTCACCGGCATTTCAAGTTGCTCCGATACCTGGTCAGACCAGCGGTGCGTCCTCTCGGTCTTTTGCCAGTCACAATAAGTCTCTTGATGTTATCGGTGCTTCTGGCCAACGTGGCCAAAGTATTTCCAAATTCAGTGCAGGCAAGTGGTTGATAGATGCTTTTGGTGTTCCAGCTTCAGTTGATTTAACATATTATTAAGCTTGAAAAGGCATGTCCACATTATGTGCCCGGAGATATGATTGAAAGTAAGAAGCGATCAGATTAGGGTCGAACCCGACTCAAACACGCGCAAGCGCAGACAGACAACGCGTCGAGTTTGTTTTCACGTGTGCTAGTGTAACTGTGAATGAAATACCACAAAATTAAAGCAGGTGTTTAAATAATCCACTCATGAATTGGACCTACTTCTTGAGATACTCGTAAAATGCTTAAGCACGGATACGAATGTAATCTTAAATAATATCATACAAAGTAAATAGAAATCTAGTTGGACCAAAAGATTTACCTACATGTAGATACTTTTGACATTATTATGATTTGATGACACCTCATTTTGATAATTTACACAAAAAACGACAAATGAAATAAAAATAGCAAGGACAATAACATATCATAATGCAGGGGCCACACTGCGGGGATATGGCAAATTATTTGCCGGTATTCTGTATTGTGGCTATACGAAATTTGGCAAATAATTTGCCATATCCCCGTAGTGTGGCCCCAGCATAAGGAAAAATTCCCGTAATTATAACTTTACCTACACAGTTTAAAGATTGTGATAAGGAACTGTAAAGTTACGATATTTTTCTTGATTTGTCAGAGTTAACATCCTATTACCATCTCCATTATTTCAGTTATCATCAGTTGGGTGACATGATTAGCGCCATACCATCCTTCGGCAAACATTTGCTTCGGAGCCGATATTACGTCAGGTAACATGCTGTTGTCAGTCTGTCTGTTGACACAACATTTGGAACCTTATTACGAAGGCATTAAGAATGGTTAACAGTTATTATTTGGTAGGCAAACAGTCGAATGCGCTCGCCGCGCTCGCACCAAATATTGTACTGTCTTTGAGCTGCCGTGTTTTTGGTCATAGACTATCTAAATAGATCATCATCTAATATCATTAATTTGCTTGTAAGTTTTACCTACTGAGATATGATATTTACTACTAGAACATAATAATATATTACATTGATAGACATCATACATTTGATAGACAAAATTCAGCAAAGGGCTATAATTTATAAAATTTTATACATTAACATAGAAATTTACCTAATTTATTGCCAAAAAATAGAAAACCAATCAGCATTTTATAAAATCCATTGGAGTGTTTCTCTGAAATTGATATTTGCATTTAATTATCATAATCTTCATTAAATGGCCACGTGTCAGACGAAGGCCGGACAACGGTACACTTAAATACATTTAAATAAATTTGCTATTAATTTACTAAATATCAGTAGAGTTCATTGGTGAAATTGTATCACTAAGTTAATATTTGTGTTTATTTATGCGCAAGGCCCATTATAAATCAGATTGACATTTAAATGGCCTGGTGTTAAAATGTTTTAATAATGTTATGCAAAAATTTACACTGTTGACATTGTAACAGCTTAGCCAGTGGTGGTGCCGAAAACTGAAGGCAATAATTGTGTAAAATTAGACGATGTGTCGTCTGTCAGTCGGTAGTCTATCGGCCGCCGCTCATAGAGTATTGTCAAAGAATGTTGGATTAGCTCAGCGTCTACAGCGTGTTGACTCTCGCGCCTACCGCCTCCGTCCGCGCGCTGCTTCTTAGAACAACTACAGCACATGTCTATGGAAAACAAAGGGTTTATTGAACTCTCATATTGTTCACTAGTTCATAATTGGTTACATCTATTCTAGATGACGTCAAAAAGCATCCTATGCTAACTCTATGGGTAGTCTGGGATATTGTCAAGATGGAATAAGCTTGTTTAATACCCAAACCATCATCATCATCATCTCAGCCGTTTGACGTCCACTATTGGACATAAACCTCCCTCAAAAATGTCCATGTGTTGCGGTCGGAAGCGGCCTGTATCCACCGCTGACCTGCAGTTTTTACAAGGTCGTCTATCCATCTTGTCGGTGGACGTCCAAACCATCATCTCAGTTTAATTGTCCTTATCAACAGGAAGAGTTGACCGATATAAGCTTACTAATGATGATTTCCATCGCCTACGACCGTCAATAACAGAGTTGGTTCTTACAAACTACAAGATTTGTAATGCAACGATAGCGCATAAGTTTATTGAAACCAATGTCGTCATATGGATTGCAATACAAAGTCATATGCAATATTCAATTAAACGGGATTCAAACTAGCTGTAGCTCCAAATGACAGCAGAATGGAACACTCGGTCTGCTCTATGTTCTAGCCTGAATTAGAGCATGTATCCAGTAATAAGGTGCCAAACATTGACTTAATGCATTTCCACATGAATACGTCAGTTATAGGCCGCAATACTGCATCAGAATCATATCCAATTTCGTATTTATACAAAAGGAAAAACTCTATATACTTTTAAAAAAGTATTATGTTGTGTCAATAGCTTTGTAATTGCCATTATATAGTTGCACATGTTTTGGAAAAGCGTAGGTAGAGCTGTAATTTAGTTTAGAAATAAAAATGTTTCGAAAGTTTCACAACATGAACATGCAGGTATCGCTTTCAACGTCTCAATGGTCACTTATTTACAACTTCCTTGAGCTCCGCCGTCCACGAACATCGTAATTGAGCGATCACAACGCGCCCATAACTAAGCAAAACTATCGGATTACACACCCTATCGATGTCCATTCAGACCTCCAAATTCGCCTTTTTAAACGGTAATTCACACCTCTCTTTCCCTCATCAAGTTTTTTGAATAAGTGCAAAAGGGTGGGTTGAACTGACCAAGATATCGAGCAGGTGGAGATTGACCACTGGTCAAAAGACTATCAGATTTCTCCGATGTGAAATTTGTCGATGCAACGCATGTCGAGTAACGCCGTGGACAAGCGACCGCCAAATCGGTGGTCAACGGTCATTGTCGTGTGAATCGGATTAATTTGTAATTGTAATGTGAACAAAGCCGGGTGAAGGGCGGCCGGTCACGACTCTTCCTGGACTGAATTATTAACGTTCGTTAGTATTCTGGATTGAGTGGAAATGTACGTTAGATGGGCGTCGTGGGAATGACAGAATGTTCGCAGAACTGCACCTGCAGTTGGCCATCAATCAGACCGGCCACACAACAGTTACGGAGACATTTGCCCAGACTCGTAAGAGGGAAAAAACTAAACATTTTAAAATGATGATGAAATTCATCAGGGTATTTGAAAATATTTCAAGTAACGCACTTACCATTTACCGAAAGCGATAGAATCAGAAATTAGCAAGATTTTTTTTTAATTATTATCGGGACTTAATCGCGTAATGAAATCAAGTTTAACCAGGACAGGACAGTCATCGTGGTCACGTGATAAACTCCCGATGTAAAAAAATAGCAAGAAAGTTCATAAAGTATAGTCAATTTTGGTGGTGAAGTTTTAGTCCGCTGGAAGACTTCATTGGACCCAGGTCTTATTGGATGTATAGACAGTTCTCTGGAAAAGTAAACGTATATAGTACCAGGGCTATCAATAAATCGACAACAAAGTTCACGTCTTGAGTTATAGCGGCTAGTTAATTGAGGAGCGTGTAGCGAGCTCTCGCTGGATGTCATAAATTCCCTCCGCGTCCGTCGCAGCGTGATGCCGTATTACATTACTGCTACAATCCCAACATACTTAATTGACCACATGCTTATTTGTATTAGAACTTTTATGAGCATAGGTACGGGGTCAGGAGTTGCGACACCGGAGTCGAGGCAGGATATGATTTACTCGAGAAAGCGTGTCTTTCACAAGATGAGTAACTCAGAATCATATAGAATAACTTACTAAAATACCCAGATATCTAATAGACGAAGTTCATTTAAAATATGCGCAAATATTGACCTAGCGAGTTAGATTTCTTGCTCAAATATTAGCGAGCACAGTATAGGTACGCCCAAGAATAAGGCTGTATCTAACTGTATACAGGTTCGGAGCAATCGTGAGTATTTACATTCACAATTTATTTGCCATCGACATAATCTGATCAATCAGTTTGCTCTGCGAGATATGTTTGTCATGAATTTCTATTGAGACAAATAACAAGTGGTTTTATTATAAAGCACTGTGGTATTTTAGCGTAGAATTGGCACAAACAGAAATAGATACTGAGCTTTTGGGTTGAATGTCGCAGAAACGGTCATGTTTGCGAAACACGAGCCAAGGGGACCACTGACTGATAGTGAAATAAACTTGTATTATTGTCTCTGAGTTTGGGATAAATGGCATTTACAATTGCCTTTTCGAGAAATATGAGGTTCGGCTCGCGTTATTGCCGGGTCGGGCGCGGGCGCGGGCGCTGCGCTGGCGTCGTGAAGGCCCAGGCTAGCCGTAGCCACCGACGCTAGGACTGGAAACAATTCCAGCGAAGGGCATTACCGAGATATGCAATAAATTGACGATTAAATCTGTTTACGTCTGCGCGAGACTAAATTATGGTTAGAACGAGAACACTCCATCATGCGAGTGTGGGTCGGACTCGTAATCGACATTATTTACGCAAATCATATTCAAAACTGTGTTCTCTATCGCTTAATATTTGTCCGAATTCGTAGACACGCTCTGGGCGTACACTCCAAACGATCAATAATTTAGAATCAACAGTAGCCAAACACACCCAGTATTTTTCTAATCCGAATCGAATCGCTGGATGTATTTCAATAACCGATCGGAGTGGTTCCGTCGGAGCGTCATTTTTTTGTGTGGGAAACATTTCGTTTTTCAATCACAAGCTAACCTTTTTACGGTGCTGGGTGTACTGCGAGGCGATAAACATCGTAGCTTATGGCCGCGGCCAGCTTTGAACTGAGAGCTTTATCCCGATTGCCTCAGAGCCGAGCTCGGCTGCTCGCAACCTGCTGCTCCGTTGCTCCGGCGGCGGCGCATGGCGCATGGCGTGCCTTACAAACATGCACAGAACCACTTATGGATTTCCGAAATTGCCTCATAATCAACTTTTTCAAAATGCTAATGACTAAGTTAAGAAACATAGGAAATTGATGTCAAAATATTCATGAGATAAATTCAAAATTCAAAAATGGTGAGAGTTAATCTGAATAATGATTTTTTTTTTGTAAATGTAGATTCAGGTCTATTTACATTGATGATTTTAGAAACTAGAGTTGCAAAACCGTGCAAAGTAGGTATTTTGTAATCTTTTGGCTAATCGACTGTCACAAGGCTTAATGTTAACATTTAAAATAATGTCACCGAACACAAAACGTAAAATATTCTCGACTTCATCATTTCAATATTTAATCAATAAAGTGTGGTGGTGTTAACATTAATCTTATTTGCAAAAAGCAAACATTATACATGATTATAATAAATTTGCATCAAAGAGCATTTGAAGCAGTCAGGAAACAGATAGCTGGTGAGTCGGAAGATCTCGACCCTGGCCACATGGTGAACGGTCCGCGCGAGGAATGCGGCCAGCAGACACCGGAATGACCGCAGCTCACCATTTATCATGGTTTACTTCTCGTCGTGTTTGTGTACTGGCTTTTAAATATTTGTTGAGTGGTATATGTTTGTTTGTGAAGTTGAAATATTTTTTGCACGGCATTCTTGCGAGAGTAGATCCTCAAATACCTAGCATGCTTAAGTTATTAAGTTAGTTTGACATGACTCACTGGGTACAAACTCAGAAGTGACAGAAGTATACAAAAAACCGGAGGATTCAATATTTCCTGACTTTATTAAACTTCGATTCAAAGCGACGTTGATACAAAACCATCTATTGTCACTTTGTTAGTGCATTGTATTTTGAAGAAAGCGGGTGAATGGGGTCTACAAGTCGAAGGCCCCAAGGGTCACTGTTTCATTTGTTCCTGTTGTAGCATTTTATTTCATTGATATAAGTTATTAATGATATCGATACTTGCAAATAAACCACTACAACTAAAATAAAATTTGACAAATCTTTTAGTTTATAAAAATGTTTGCAACTGTTCTTCGCTAAAGTAAGTTCGTACGAGCAAGTGGCCAACTCTGGTGACGAAGTTTTTAGGTCACTTAAAAGGCCTCCATCATGGCTTAACGACTTAAAAGCCGGAACCGACAATTTAACGTGCCCTCGGAAGCACGCACGCGCTCAGCTCGTAATGCCTATCACTTATCCAAATTGTGACCGCGCACAACGCTACTTAACTTCAACGATCAATCAAGAACGTCTAAGCAAGCTACGCCACGAGCGCTTCTTTGCTTCTTCTTACAATTTTTAGAGCCATTTAGACCAATAGGTGGCTGCATCCACGGCATTATTCGAACCAGTCATGAGGTCGTTCTTTGCTAAAGTAGTATAAGTAGGTACTATTTCATAGTTTTCTAAAACAATACATAGCCGGACAGGTTGGCCCATAAATGAGTCAACTGGACCGCGATGCATTACCGGCGTCCGTCATCTTACATCACGCACCATCATGCATTATGGAGTTATTGAAATGTCGCCGATTGTGCGCTATCTGCAAAAACATAATAAAACTCATTTGAAATGTTGAAGTAACTTAGAAGGACGTTTTGTCGTGTGGAGAAATTATGGGAATCTTTGCGGGCACATTGTTTGTGAGTATTATAATCTGGTAAGTAAACTTATCATTTAAATAGATAAATTATTGTGTCTGTGTAGTTGACGTAAAATGATGGGCAAGGTAGCCTGATTTAAGCTAGATACTTGTTGAAAGAAGGATTTATAAGAAGGTTTATAAAAAGATACCTATTTAACAACTTGCGTGATGGAATTTTCATAGACGTCAACTTTTTCTAATGAATCTAAACTATTGGAATTTTTGCAGAAAATAAAGATTCATCAGAAAACTAACATACATTCACATTCAGATTTTTATTTAAATGTTCTACAAAAAGTCGGCAGCAGAAAATCACTGGTTTCTCAATTTTGGATAAGGCAGGTTTCATTCTGAGCACCGTAACGCCACAATGACCGTACAGCGACCACCGTCACTTGGTGACTTTTGACTTTGCTGTGAGCTTCATAATATAATTGAGCCCGAACGAAATCCGGCCGAGTATTACCATACAATGGTTGTCGGTTCCGTCGCGCCCGCCGGGTCGTCGGGGCAAAAAAACACTACCACCGATCCACGCAACAAAGACCCACGTCACACAACAATAACAACAACAGACGAATTGACACCTTATCAATTTTTACAAAGGTTTATATTAGTTTGATCGGGAGGGCTGATAGGACGATCTCCACGGCGAGAGGAGGTTGGCAGGCGTCCATCGAAGGCAGCCCATCATGAGCTCGTCGACGGTTTGACGAGTGACAAGCGTCTAAAAAACGTGAACGTAAGTTACCTACTGGCCGAGCGAGTCGATACACTCAGTTTTGAGTTATTGGTTGGGAGCGCGGTTTTTGCAGCCGTCTCGCCCGTGATGGATGCCCGCGACCTTTTGTTGCTGTTGCACTGGAATGCTCCTGGTAGCTTTGTTGTGTAATTGATTATCGTTAGCGATTTCAGATGTTTAAATTGTTGTAATGAACTCACCACGTCTGCACGATGCTGAATATTTTGAGGTTGTTAGATGAGATAGTTGTATTTCTTGTGGCGATATAGCGCGAGAGGAAGTTTCGTCTCGTGAGCTGGTTCTGTCGGAGTGGTCGCGAGAGTGTAGCATTGTTGGAATGTTTCTATTTATTTCCCATTTAGAAACCATCGCTAGCAGTTCAGTGACAATGCCCGAGTGAGACGGGCGACACTTTCTACCGGCGCACGCGCCGCATACTAACCACCTCCGCGCATCCGGGTGACTTTGGACTTTGTTTCACTTTACAAGGACTGAGGACAAAAAACGACCACACATGGTTTCTAAACTAAAACCTTCTCCAACTCAATGAATTTAAAAACACCGTTTTAAAATTGATGGTGGTCAAAACTGACATGCAATATTGTTACCTGCTGAATTAGGTATCATTGCAAACAAATCAAAATTTACATTTTTAAACTTAAGTAAGTCAATATTAAGTACCTAATTAATAAATTATCAAGTTTTGATAAAACCAAGTCTTCTAAAACCAATGGTATCTAAAATTAATTGTATTAACATTCACAAGAATGTATAAAATAACTTACCTACTCACTTATAAACATTCTAGTGAACATTCTAGTGAATGTTTATATGGACCTTTATTTGTTATGTTTCAATAATAATCTATTTTAAAGTGTTGGCAGTGAATATTTACTGTTGTAATGTCGATTTCTCACATTTAACCATAATCAGTTTTACGAGCTACCACGCTCTTGATCGTTTCATTCATAAAAGTTGTGAATGAAAAACGGCGTATTTACTTAGAGCCGTATAATTCTGGACATAAACTGCTATCTGCAAGTCCGGTAGCTAGATACGCCGGTGATTACTGCGCGGCGTACGTGCCTCGCTTGCAGATCGCGACCAAACCACTAAAATACCTATCAAACTAATTGATTGCTAGATTGAAGGTCTACTAAGCAAAGAACCGAGCAAGTGGGAACAGGGGCACGAATGTATTCCAAGTAGGTAGTCTACCTAAATGTATGCCCATTGAAGGTTTTTATAGGGGGTAAGTACCCATATCCCCCTATAAAAAGTCCGAAATAAGTTGAAGTAACTTTAAGTAGTCAGAAATAAGTCAAAACACACGGTATAGTCGTATTGCTCATTATACGGACTAAAATCGGACTAAAATTGAAGGAACAAATGTCATTTTTCATATATTTTTAGTCCGTATAATGAGCAATACAACTATAGGTGACACAGACATTATTAAAGTAAGGCTGAGCGCATACCTATCCGTGCCAAATTATCGAACTAGGTACTGCCAGATTCGGTCGAATCGGACGATTCGACAGTAGGCAGGTGTGCGAGGTTTCATACGATTTCATATAAAGACTTCTAATATTCGATGCGTTCGGCACGGATAGGTCTGCGGTCACCTTAATTAGCATTCCACGTTGTTGCAAGTTGCGTGCTCTTTTCTTACTTTAAAAACGAAATAGGTAGGTATATATTTTTTCTTCAATAAGCCTATGACCTTGTAAACACTATGACTAAACAATATTGTAAGCCTTTGACCGTTAATGCTTTGATAAATTAATAAAACTGAAGAATTCCGTGTTTCGAAGGGCATGTTGAGTGAAGACTTCCCTGAAAACCAGAAATGATCACTTAATATAAGCACTTAGTTTTAATTAAATTAATTAATTAAATACATTTCATTTCTGGACATTTCACACAGCATTATGTAGCCCCAAGCTAAGCAGAGTTTGTGTTATGGGAACCACATGACTACTCAAATACATTTTTTTTTGTAAATATCTACATATATAATATACATACCTACAACATATACATAATTAAAGTATGTAGTTCCCATATACCGATAAAATCAAACTAATGATGATGACCTTCCTACCTATTTAGGTAAATTGATTGAAATAGCGTTCAGAACGCCTTCTCCAGTGATTTATCTGTTTAGGTCAATGTGCCATTCGTGATATCAATCGTAAAGTTGAACCGTAGGGTTTATGGAATTTTATTGACCGTGTAACGGTCGCCTTAATTCTGTGTCACGACACGAAATATTGACTGACTTTGTGAAACTATGAACTGTGGATTCTATCTCTGTGAATTTTTATAGGTTTACATTTTCAAATTGAAATGTGATATCGAATTTGGATTAACAGTTTTAACGGCTATGTGAGATTTGTAAGATAAGCTTTAATTTAAGACTAAAATGTAAATTAAAAGTTTTTAATTTGTAAGATAAGTACTTACTTGAATTATTAAAATTCATCCAGCCATTATCTATTCAAATTTAATAAAGAAGAAGGGTTTCTTTGTTTTTTGTTTGTTTTAATAAATCTGTGTCGGATTTGAAAAATTTGGTATTTAATCATAAAACTAAATTAAAAGTTTAGTATTACTTTAAAAGGAAAATAGCTGTTTTGGTTTTAATATAGGTTGGAATCAAGCGGTTCTTCAAACGAATTTCTTTAAAAATCGAATTAATTTAAAAAATATTCGTCAATTTATTAAAGCTGTCATGTACTACTTTTGCTGGTCTAATGTCTAGCAGACGATATTTGTGATGTAATTTTGATTTTTTTTTATTACTTATAAAGTAGTGAGTAGTTATTTAATACTGCATGTACCTAATATATTTAAGGAAATATTTTGTTTGTTTTTGAATAATTATCGTGAATAATCAGAAATACATGCTTACATAATGCAATGTGCATTAGGTAATTACGAGTAGGTATCTGCTTTTTTAAATATTTTTTTTTTTTAAATAATTAAATTAATTAAATAATTTAAAAATGTGTTCAAGTCGTGAAAGTTCAAAAAATGAGTATCTGCTTATTTATAAATAACCAATAATTAAACAATTTGGCGCTCATTAGGCGGTCTATGTCCAGCAGTGGACTGCTATATGCTGATGATGATGATGTTCAGTGCCCGCAATGCACATATTCTACGGGAACAGACTGCACCTGCTTTAGAGAGCCAGGGCAGGGAACGTGTTAAGATGAACTAAAAAATCTACCACCAAATAAGCCTTTGTACTAAACTATACTATCTTCCTTTATCATTCGAACTAATAAGTGGTACACCATGTGATCCCATTGAATAAATGACTTTTTGACTTTTTTTTATACTCACATTTCATACAATTTAATTATCTGTTCTAATAATAATGATAACTATGGCTTCAAAATCATCGGTTCAAAATCTATTTAAGTAAGTATTTGCTATGAAATAACACTTTGTTTCCTCTTTGTCATAGTTTATGTTGTTATGCAATTATTTTATTTCCCATTATCGAATAGCTTTTAACCTACGTTCAGTTGACAAAGTACGAGCTTATCTTCAAGTTATCTGGGAATCCAAGAACCTACTCTCCACGCTCTTAACCAGAAAGGAAAATGTGCTTAACGGCCTCGCATAGCCATATGTTCAGGTGTTTATGACCGCGCTGTGATGCCTAACTGCTGCCGAATGACTAGCTCCAGTCAACACTCAGCTCTATGGTTCTGTTTGTGATAAGACGAGTACTTTCTTGTATAGTAAAGGTCAATAGAAATTGGCTTTGAGATTTTCTAATAAGAATTTCTTTCTAGCTTCACTATAGCTGTATACTAAGACGCTTTCCATTCGTAAAATGTTCATCTTCATTTTTGCACTTCATTTTTACACAAAATTTTACTAAGGTGAATCAGAATGTGTTTCTGTTTGTCCCAGGATTTCAAATTGTTATTTATTGATATCAAAATAGCAACACTGTAATTAAGTAATTGAGAATGTCAATAACCTATTTGTATATGGCCTACTTATCTATGTGTTTATGGTAATAAAAAATAAATTCACTTGTCAACCTGAATTCCCGCGTTTTATTAGGTTATGAAGCCCAGACCTAAAATTTTGGCAAGAAGTAATAGTTTTGTTGTTAGATTCGTGATTGTTGTTCGTAAAAATGACTTCCAACTACCTGGCGAACGTGCCAAAGCTCAAAGGTCGTGAAAACTTCGACGATTGGGCATTCGCCGTTGAAAACTTGCTGATACTTGAAGGCTCTGAAAAGTATCTGAAGCAAGAAGCTGGAGCAGCCGAAGCGGCGGCAGATGTAAAGGCACGCGCGAAGATGATTTTGACGATCGATCCATCGTTATTTGTACACATAAAGCACGCAAAGACCACGAAGCAATTGTGGACAACGTTGAAGACATTGTTCGACGATTCGGGATTTTCGAGGAGGATTACTTTGCTTCGTCATTTGATTTCGATCAGATTGGAAGGCTGTGAAAACATGACGAATTATGTGACACAAATAGTGGAAACCTCTCAGCGACTATCTGGGACAGGTTTCGAGATCAACGATGAATGGGTGGGATCTTTAATGTTAGCTGGATTACCAGATCGTTTCATGCCTATGATCATGGCTATCGAGCACTCAGGAATCGATATTACGGCTGATTCAATAAAAACCAAACTTTTGGATATGGAATCCGTCGACGTGAGCGAAACGGAACGCAATTCAGCATTAGTTGCAAAAAGTTGGATCAAACGCAAAATTGGCGGCAACAGTAGCAAGCATGGTCAAACTTCCCATCAGTCAACGTCAAACTCAAACAAAACGAAAACAACAATTACTTGTTATAAATGCAAAGAAACAGGCCATTATCGGAACCAGTGTCCTCTTTTACATGAAAAAGCAGAAAAGAAGAAACAGTCTAATGCTTTTAGCGTTGTTTTTCTAAGCGGAAATTTCAAGAAAAGTGATTGGTACATCGATTCCGGAGCCAGCATGCATATGACCGCCAACGAAAATTGGATGAAGAATCCGTTGTATTCACGGAATTTACCTGAAATTGTTATTGCTAATCAGACGAAAGTGCCTGTCGTATGTTCGGGAAACGTCGAGTTCACCACAAGTCGTAATTACGAAATAAACGTGAAGAATGTGTTGTGCGTGCCCAGTCTTACGACTAATCTTCTATCAGTCAGCGAATTAATAAAGAACGAAAACAGCGTCGTATTCGAGCCCAACAAATGCCTTATACGAAACAGAGCAGGCGAATTGGTTGCGGAGGCTGTACTGATTGATGGAGTTTACAAGTTGTGTCTCAAAACAACGGAGAGCTGTCTACTCACTCCGTCAGCTGTTGATGGTGACACGTGGCACAGGCGACTAGGACATATAAATAGCAATGACATGAACAAAATGAAACATGGATTGGTTGAAGGGATGGATTATCCTGACACATTTGTGACTAGCAAGTCGAACTGCGAGATTTGTTGTGAAGGAAAGCAAGCAAGGTTATCCTTTCCCACGGGTACACGAGCAACAGCTACACTTCAAATCATTCACTCTGATATATGTGGTCCCATGGAGTGCAATTCAATTGGTGGTGCCAGATATTTTCTACTGTTCATCGATGATTTTTCCAGAATGACTTTCATCTATTTTCTGAAGGCAAAGAGTGAAGCATTAAGTCATTTCAAAGAGTTCAAGTCGATGGTAGAAAATAGTCAAAATAGAAAAATCAAAATCTTGAGGACTGACAATGGGCGTGAATATTGCAACAATGATTTTGATGATTTTTTGAAGAAGGCAGGCATACTCCACCAGACGACTAATTGTTATACGCCAGAACAAAACGGTCTCAGCGAAAGGTCTAACCGAACAATTGTTGAACGGGCTAGATGTCTACTTTTCGAAGCCGAATTGGAGAAGAAGTTTTGGGCGGAAGCAGCCAATACTGCAGTTTACTTAAAAAACAGATCAGCTGCTTCAGGTATTGAGAAAACTCCATATGAGACGTGGACTGGAACAAAGCCAAATTTAAAGCACATAAGAATATTCGGCAGTCCAGTTATGGCACATGTCCCGAAAGAAAAGAGATGTAAATGGGACAGAAAATCCAAGAAACACATTCTAGTGGGATTTTCAGAAAACGTGAAAGGTTATAGGATTTATGATCCAGAAAAGAACCAAGTGACAACCAGTAGAGATGTTGTGATTCTAGAAAAGAAAAAGAATCTGAACACTGTCTCTATCCCTATAGAAAACACAGATTCAGTGGGGGAATTAATGGAGGAATCTGTGGTCAAAGGAGAAGCTCTGAACAAGTCGAGCTCAAGTGATTCAGATTATCTGGATGTTGAAGATGAGCATGTGCAGACTGAAGCAAGACAAGAGCTCCAACATTCAGAGGATATATCACAATCACAACCACAATCCGTTGAACCCAATGAAGAGAGACCAAAGCGACAGAGGAAGGAACCTCAGAGGTATGGATGGATGTGCACCAGCGATGAAGGAGACGATGGAATGACATTTGCAGAGGCGATCAATGGTCCTGAGAAACAGCAGTGGTTGCAGGCAATGGCAGAGGAACTGCAATCATTCGAAGACAACAACGTCTGGGACGTTGTTGATACTCCAGTCAACGCGAGTGTAGTGCAGTGTAAATGGGTGTTAAAAAAGAAATATAGTTGTGACAATACAGTGAGATATCGTGCGCGATTAGTAGCTAAAGGTTATACGCAGAAAGCCGGTGTGGACTATCAGGAAACTTTTTCTCCGGTCATCAGACATTCGACTTTGCGGTTATTATTAGCTCTGAGTGTGCAGGAAGATATGGACATTACCCACTTAGACGTCACAACAGCCTTTCTTAATGGTCACCTTAAAGAGAGTATTTTTATGCATTTTCCAGAAGGTTTTCCTGTCACAAGTTCAAATAAAGTATTGAAATTAAAAAAGGCTGTCTATGGCTTGAAACAGTCATCACTTGTTTGGTATCAAAAGGTAGAGGAAACATTGTGTAATTTAGGATATACTTAGAGTAAAATAGAGCCTTGTGTTTTTATAAAAAACCATAGTAATAATAAGAGAACTATTGTTGGTATCTATGTTGATGATTTTCTGATATTTTCCAATTGTAAAATGGAAACTGAAAGATTGAAATCTGTTCTGAGTTCTGAATTCAAACTGAAAGATTTAGGTCCTGTAAGATGTTACTTAGGCATGAGAATTAATGTGAACAAAGAGTGTAAGACCATAACAGTAGATCAACAGGAATATATAGAGCAATTGTTTTTAAAATATGATATGTCTAATTGCAGAACTATAGATACTCCTATTGAAAGTAAATTGAACTTAAATAAGGCTGAGAATTGTGCAGAAAATGTTCCTTATCAAAGACTGATCGGAAGCCTTATGTATTTAGCTGTCTTGACTAGGCCTGACCTATCATATTCACTTAGCTATCTAAGTCAGTTCAATAGTTGTTATGATGAGACTCATTTTAATTATGCCAAAAGAGTATTGAAATACTTACAGAAAACAAAACATTATTGTCTAAGATATAATAAGGAAAATGTAGATCTGACAGGTTTTGTTGATGCAGATTGGGCGAGCGATAGTCTGGATCGCAAGTCTTATACTGGATTCTGTTTTGTCATGAACGGTTCTGTGATTTCTTGGCAAAGCAGAAAACAGAAGACTGTCTCCTTATCTAGTACGGAGGCAGAATATGTTGCTCTTTCAGAGGCATCAAGGGAAGCTGTTTACTTGAGAAATTTGTTGTATGAAATTACTAGTAGACAATGTACTATTCAATTGAAATGTGATAATCAAAGTGCATTGAAACTTGCAACAAGTCATCAGGCACACACTAGGTCTAAACATATAGATGTTCGATTTCATTATGTTAGAGATGCAGTAAAAAATAGATTAATTAGTATTGAATACATTTCAACTCAGGAAATGCCCGCTGACTTGTTAACCAAGGGTCTTTTGTCAACTAAACATTACAAGTTTATGGAATTACTTGGTATTGTTAAGAAATAGTTTTATTATCTAAGATAAGTATGTATGAGCAGATGGCTTGTTATTTTGATATAGTGGGGGTGTTATTTATTGATATCAAAATAGCAACACTGTAATTAAGTAATTGAGAATGTCAATAACCTATTTGTATATGGCCTACTTATCTATGTGTTTATGGTAATAAAAAATAAATTCACTTGTCAACCTGAATTCCCGCGTTTTATTACAAATTATATTATTTAACTAGCTTCAGCCCGCGGCTTCGCTCGCATGGTATTCGGATGAAAAGTAGCTATGTCCTACTCCCGGTCATTATCTATCTATATTTAAAATTTAAACAAACAACAATTTACAATTTAAAAAGTGGTTGTCGAGTTATAACAAATATACATCCATCCATCCAAACTTTCGCATTATAATATTTCAAACGTTTGCCACTCAAAATAATTGTAAGGATACATTGCAGGGTTTTAAATGGTTTTAAAATGTTGAAGGATAAAGGTAGCAGCGGCCGTGACGCGTTCGTCGACCTTGCGCCGGCGGGACCGTGTCAGGAAAATGCTTTCCTCCTGCCACCAGAGTACGAGCGAATGTTGCTCTACTTTGCTAACAATGTGCAAAACTCTCTTTAATATCAGAACACGAATGTAAAATGAATTTTAGTAATAGAAATAGTAAAGACGAGAAAAAATTGTATAACCTAGAACAATTAAGGTTCTCAGAAATGGAAGCCATGGAAGAATTTCTCGGTAGGTACCTCGTTTCTTTGTTGCTTCGTTAAACAAAGCGATACATGAGTCATCAGTGTAACATCACATAAGGCTGCAGCAGCATCACGTAGATGCCAGACGTCCGGTGCCATCCTCGGAGCCACCAGTAAGGGTCCGCCAAATAGAGCAGCCTGCGTATCGCCACGCGGACCGCATACTAAACAGCGGCTGACGCGAATCGATACCGAAAGAAATCCTACGAGGCGAACAATGTTTTTGACTGTTTGTACCGAGCTATTTTGAGGGTTTTGGTCAGTATGTTGTTTAAAGAAAATATGTTTCGTGATTATATTCAGACTGGCTCGTAAAGCGCTACCGTAGTCTACAATAATCGGGTTCTAACATCTCGAGCGTCATTTCGCGGGCGTTACCCGCTTGGTGATGCTACATGGTGATGATGATGAGGATGAAAAGTATAATATACCTTTTTCAAGAACTAAGCTATCAAACGCAGAACTAGCGAACGCCCGTGGCTTCGCCTGCGTGGGCGTGGTGCAATGCATTTTTCCGGGATAAAAAGTAGCCTATATGTGTTATTCCAGACTATAATCTACCTCTGTGCCAAATTTCATCCATATCCGTTTTACCTTGATTGAGTAGCAAACATCCAACCATTCAAACATCTAAACTTTCACATTTATAATATTAGTAGGAAGTAGGATAGGATGAGCAGAAATCTAAAGATAAAACTAAAGAAAAATCTTTGATTAAGTATTTGAAAAACACATTAAATCAACTTCGAGTTAGCATTACTAGGCTATGAACAAGATATGCGGATAGCTCTCAAGCCACCACCAACCCAATTTCCTAATAAATGTAAATTATTGCAAACCAATCATTAGCTTATCATTTTGATTTTAATCTCCAATTGAGGTCAAAGCTGACAGTTGTTACCTTTACATGAGGCTGGGCGGCTGAGGCCGAACACATTAAATTGGCGGTTTGACATTAGAAGTGGCCAACAGTTGGTTACAGCCAGGGCCAGAGGCTGTAGGGACACATCACACAGGGTTTCGTTAAGAGGCCGGCGACAGACAAAATTTGTCTGTATAAAAGCGAATACGGCTACACTGTTATTCTACAATGTGATAATGAGCAGTTAACACGTTGTTGTAATACCAAAATCATTTTAAAATTAAAGCATATTTTATCACTTTATGTGATAAAATTATGCTTTAATTTTAAATGATTTTGGTATTACGTTTGTATGGACAATTCGTCTGTCGCCGGCCCCTTAAGATCTGAATATAAACTAGATCTCCTCCGTTTACAACTATGTAACACTATACTATGCTTATGACCTAATCAACTATTCTAATTTGACTAGTTTTAGTATTATTCAAAGTGTCTCGACATTCGATCCGAAGCTCGTGGGTTCGACTTGGCAGTACATCAATGGATTTCTCGTATTGAAGCTCTGAACGGTGATGGAAAACATCATGGATGAATACTATCGGTTAGTATTCTATTAGGGGGCGATAGGCTTGCAACTTGTCACTTAAGGAATGTTTGCTTCTGCAAAATGTGGATATTTCCCAATATTAGTGGTATACTAAAGATCTGAGAGAATGTCCACTAATCCGTGATTTGGTTTCATTACGTTTTTTTTTAATACATAATCGATAAAAATGATCAAAACTGTCGAAAAGGTTATCATTATTTCAATCATTGAGATGCATTTATTATTAAGCATGATTTACATTGCAAAACATAATAATAAATTGAGGTAAACAGCCATAATGTGTCATTATAATATTCGTGTTTCCTTATTTATCATTGGTATTTTCCGATAGACTTTTACATATCCAGATCGAAAATAAAAGGAAAATTTTGGCACTTAATCGAGGTTATCAAAAATGAAAACAAATAATAACTTATAAACACTAAATTTCATTCCTCAAATAATACTTATATTGTCTGTTGATCAGTTATAAATATTTCTAATGATACAAACGTCAGTTTCCCTGCGTCTTTAGCATTATAACTGTGATTACGTGGTACCTGTTCACCGTTCACGTTGTACCTCGTGAAATTACAACACCTGTAAACAACAACAACTGTTACAATTAATAAATAGTTGGTGATATTTCTTAGTGCAGTCACCAAATATTTCTTTTTCCGAAATTATGCTTAAATAATTGAATCAAACAAACAGGCTAATAAAATCTGTAAAGTGGAACTTTAAAACATAAAACCGAACAAACTACTTAAAACGAGAAACTTAGAGGTTATAGAGAATTATAAACGAAGTAGGAAAAGCACACTAGAAACTAATAGCCGCAGTAAATTAGAATATTGATGTTCGCATTCGGCTAACGAACGCACTGCGCGCCGATACCAGTATATCACAAGACGGAGCGGAGCGTCCCCCGAAACTAAATGATCATACGGAAACCCATAGAGACGAATTACTATAAAACTTTTAAGTATCTCAACACCTATTCACATCAATATCGATTAAAAATTTTGGCCTTTACATCTTTACTTTATACTTATATTTACAGTGTGAGGAGGCAATCTTTGCCTGCACTTAAAGGGACACTGTAGTGCCTGGTGCATTTTTAGGAGTAGGCTTATTGATTAACAACGATTAAAAATTGTAGTTTGCTGGTAGTAAAGTCAATATTACACAAAAAGTAGCAACTAAGCTAGTTGTACTAAAAAGTAACATGTAGAGAGGAGAGCGCACAGCTCGAGTGATATCTCGCACCATACAAGGCAATACCAAGCTTGTGCATGATATAAGTTTTTTTTTGCCTATAAAAGGAATAGTGCATAGAAATATCTATAACTGCGTACACAATCAACCGGATCGACGCGGTCCAATAGGCGCGGCCATTATTTTGTCTTGCGCGATATTTTACGATGTTCTGATCAGAGTTCTAGTTAGAGTAGACTTTACACTACACAAACACTTTTACCGTGCTTAGCGAATAATTTGAGCTAGTATTTTTCTAATCAATATCAAGAAGCTAATAGACTTCTCTGCGGTTCCATTTATTTTCATTCTCACAGACATAGATCGTAGTATCCTAGTATAAACAGTCTTATGCATAAAACTTAGTTCACCAACCAAGCTCATTAGAGCGTTGTTTCCAAAAACAAAAGAGCGGTCTAACGAACCCTAAGTAAAAACTTTATTCGGTCTTATGTATAAAGACCAAAAAATATTATTATGAAGTTAGGTATAAATGATTGTATCATCTACAAACGCTTGCTTAACGACACAGAGAGAAATAATAGTATTTCGTTGTGAATTGGTGCTAAGCTAACTCATACTTAATCTAAACAATATTTTTAAATTTAATTATATTTCTTAATTAAAATTCCGTCACCAAAGTTGATTACTAGCTTATTAGAAGACTATAACTTGTTATGTAAACAATGCAACTCTTTGCAGCAATTTTATTATAAAAAAAGTCACTCCACCGTTTGCTGTAACCCACCAAAAACAAGTTCCACTCATTATGAAACCGAAACTATGATATTGTGAGGCGAGCCGTCTTGCCGCGCCACGCAACAGATTGTCGCGTCCGCCGCAACACACATAAATATACTTTTACTGTTATCTAGAGCCAAGCGCCTCTAGACAAGTACCACTCGCCAACTCTATATCCAAAAATATCACATATCACAAGTGAACATCACATGGATACAGGGTACATCACGTTTATAGATATCATGTGATAAAAATATTGTTAAGAATTTTCTTATTAAATTAACGCTTCGATAGCTGCTTGTCTATAGGTAAGTCGACCGGTATCGAAGCGAAACTATTCTATTAGAGAGAAAAAAACGAAAACCAGTCCAAATTAACGATAAGACAGAAAATGTGGTTTTGTAGACGAGCGCGTAGGCAGTCGGGGCCGGCGCAGGGACGGGGCGAAGACGGGCCGAGGTGGGCCGCGACTCTTCACTTATAAATGCATGGCTTATCGATAGCTGTTATCTTATCGACATTTATTAGTCGCGATGCAAAAGTTTTGCTAAAAATAACAGCAAAACAAGTTTCATTAATAGCATTAGTACTTCATTTTTGTAACGGTAAACTATTTTGTTTTGCTTATAGAATACATATTCGAGCAACAAAACAAGAATAGGGTAAAACCCCCAATTATTGGCCCTCTAAGGATCTTGATGTACATAAATCATGATAACTGTCTTTGTTATGTGTGGCGAACAAAAAAAAGTTGTCAAAATGATAGAATGAAAGTTAATTGATGTTTTTAATACATAGGAAACGTACTTAAACATAGTTTTGTATTTATTTTTTTGCGGTTTATTTAAAAACATGATTTTACCAATTATGGGCATACTTTGACTAATTACTGGCATAAGTTGGACCAATTTATTGGCCCTTCTAACTGTTAAGTAAATTGAAAGAAATCGCTTAAAGAGAGCTTAAAATAGATTCGTAAAGACTTATTTATTGTTTTTCTTCATTCTTGTCATCAAACTCAGTCTAAAAATTCTCTATTTTAGCTATAGTGCAGCTGAGATGCAGTATTTTGTTTTGCTTGGTTTCATTAATTGTCTGTTATAACATTAACATAGTCACTATCATTTTCTTCTTTTCGTCTTGTTTTTCATTCAGATTACAGTCTTCTTTTTGTGAGTTAAGGTTATTTCCACAGTATCTAACTTTTTAGGTAAGTAACACAAGTTTCGTTACACTTATTTAGGTACTCTTTTGTTGTTTTCTTCCTAATTAATTAATTAATTATGAATCAAACAAGAAAAAGAGGAATTTCAACAATATCAGCCAAACAACGTTGTTTGGCTGATATTGTTGAAATTCCTCTTTTTCTTGTTTGATTCATTAGTTAGACCAATTATTAGCAGACTTATGCTCAAACATTGGCCTAGTGTCAATAATTGGTCTACTCATAGAAATCTCAGAAATACCAATTATTGTCATCAATTCCAATAAAATGGAAAAAACTAATTTTGCTGTACCAAATGTTGGCACTGCAATAAAAGAACGAAAACAATGTAATTCTTAAAAATTAGTGCTCAGGAAGCTCGAATAATATGTGTTGAAATGATTTAAAAACTATAGCAAAGTAAAACCCCCTGATAAACTTAGATTCGATAAAATTAAGAAAGCTCTTACCTTAGCAAAAACATAGTTTCTCACTGCTCAAATCGAGACATTTTATTAATGTTGTTGTACCGACGCCACTATGTTTATTTTTCGTTATTTGGTTTGTCAATATTGTAGCTAATGATTGTTTTCATCGATTTCGATAAGTTGAAGCACTGTGAGATTTGGTTGTTTCTTAATAAATAGGATAAATCAAAGGGGTGATAATAAATGGTGGGGGGCCAAAATTAGGGTCGTTTACCCTACATACATATTTTTGCAAATGAAAACATAACAGAGCTTCTGCTCGGGGATTTGTTTGCATGATCTACCTTTCATAGGTATTCAAAATTACGATCTAAGTATTTCAAATTTCATCTGTTCAGGTTTTAAGTTAAAACTCATTATCTGATACTGAGTAAGTACCTATGCTTGTGATTCAAACTTAGGTTAAAACTTTTAACCTAAGTTTGAATCACAAGCTTGAAAACACTACGCATGTAAAGAAACAGTTTCAATAGGTAATTGCAAAGTGGGTGTCAAGTAGCGATGACGTCTGCGGTGCCGAGACAATGCCAGACAGCGTGTGAAAGATCCGATCATCAGACGCAATTTGTCGATGATTTATCGTCTCGATTTGTTTATTCGATATTATTGTAAAATGATCGATACTCCGACGGCCGGTCGTTAAGGCCGACTACCTAATGCTCTCAATTACCTATTATCATATATTTTAATACTATTATGTTTTACGAGCGAAGCTGTTGAGACAAATCGTATTGTTTGTTTTGTGCCCGTGGTTTTATAACTGTTTGAACATTTGATAGAGCAGTTTTATCTTTCAAACTTTCATTTGAATGACGATTTCTGGTAGCATTATTTAGCTATCATCTACTTTCTTGAATCGCCTTCTATTAAGGTCGAACTATAGATGGGTAAGTACATATTGCTTAGGTAAAAAAATAAGTGAATTTATTATGAGACAGTATCAAATAGGGATGTCTGAAAAAAATGCAATTTTTACCTGCCTAATTTAATGTTATTGTTAGTTTTAAACAGTACAAAGACATTAGGTATATTGCATTAATATAAACACAATAATTATAAAATCAATACTTACCCAGAATTAGTTTCACTGATAAAGAATTCATCAATGAAACTAACTCGAAAAACTTAGTTTTCCGAGAACTGAACCTAAGAATATGCTAACATCCACTAATCAAATCATTATTATTTTAATGGTTCGACATTATCGCATTTAGCTGCAACCTTGTACGAACACTTATGACAAAAAATACGCAATTACAAATAATGAACAATCGAGAGTATCTCGCGGGCCTCGAATCGATTAAATGATAATCGATTAATCGATTAGAACAATTATACCGATCACGGAATGAGCTTCCCATCGCATGATACCGCCCATTAACGCTCCGAGCCTCTGCCTGGTGCCTCTCGGCCGCTCCTCTCATGTTCCTGTCAAATAACACTATGAAATGTTTGCTGAAACTAACAGTGACTTGGATCAGTTTCGCAATCTGAAGATCGTATCCTCAAATAGCTTAATAGGTTAAAGTGAATCTTGTATTCATATTCGAGCTCTATTTACCCGACTGTTTAATATTCCAATTAGACAGTGATATGATTGTATGAATTAATGAAGGAATGAATGAATGAATATAGGTACTTTAAAGAAACTTAAACTAGTAGGTAAACATTAGCAATAAATTGTATAATGGGTGGTCTTATCGCTACGAAGATTGTAATTATACTAACAGATTGTTATTGTTTTAAAATTAGGAATTTCATATTTTTATTGGTTTGACCAAACACAACTCAAAAATATTATGCAATTTTGTGGATAACCGAAAAGCAACGCCGTCCATTGATCGTAAATACAGATTAGAGTTGATACGGCTGCATCGATTTGCACGCATCAAAAATTGATCAGTCGCGCGCGCGTTACCGCCGCCTAGGGAATCATAACTCCGCGGTGGAGTCCAGGAGACAGCACCGACTTTCATACTTCATGAAAGATAAGAGAAAGGAGAGCCGTGTTGGCCGAATGGGAGTGCCTCGACTTTCGAAGGTCTTGGTTTCGAATCCCGGATTTAACGTTTGGTTTGTGGGTGATAAAAAGTTTTTTAGTAGAATCGGCACCCTGTTTGTGTCCAAAGTGTGGCATTACGAGCTGAGCGCTTTCGTGCTTCGGAGGGCACGTTAAATTGTCGGTCCCAGCTTTTAAGTCGTTAAGCCATGACGGACGTCTTTCGGCGGCCTAAAAACTCCGTCACCAGTGTTGCCCACTCGCTCATACGAACTTATTTACTTACAGAAGGTGCCGACACCGAGAAAAGTTTGGATTTTATAGCGAACTCCAGGACTACTCCGGTTATACTTTACGACGGTGCGAGGAGAAGGGGGGAAGTGTTCATAAACTATGAATTTGCCCAATCGCAGTCAGGTGCGATGGCTACAACTACGATTTATTATCGACGCCCGGATTTGCCCGCGCTCCCGTTTTATTTCGATGATGTTATTGAATTATTGAGAGGTTGTTGCGAGATATCGGCAGTTTTTGGCTTCTTTTGAAATGGGATGCTTGAAATATTCAAACATTTCGTAAAATCTACTAATGCTGTCAAAATTATACGATACACTAAATTAAATTAATTAAATTAGAGTTACTTTTACACAGAAAATTCTTCGCTGAAAATTTTATCTAAGTCTGAAACCAATTTTTCAAAATTTGCAAAATATGAATATTTGAAGCGCCTTTCTGTTTTTGTAGGATGGATTAATTTACAATGTAAGTGGCAATTAAAATATTGCACACCATAAAGTCACCTTGCACCTATTTGTAAATCAAAAACGAAAAAAAAATATTGAAATAAGAATCATCATCATTTTCCAACTGAGGGACAGCACCACTCCAAACGGTCGAATGCCTCTTTTATTCAAAAACTACAGTAACTAAAGTATATTTTAAAGTATACCTAAAATATAGTACGGTGGTGCGAGACACTTCGTAGCGAGTCCGTTTCATTGATAGATTTTTTGAAAATAAATGACTGTAGGTAACGCTATAAAGAAAATTAAAAATACAAGGTCTAAGTGAAGAATTGTCGAAAGTAGGGGTCCCTTAATAAGCACTCGTAAATTCCGTTTACGGTAGATTTCCAAACTGCGCCTGTTATGACTTTTGTTTCACTTTCCGCTTTTTCGCGTTGGTAGGAGGTAGGCAGAGGTGCGCAGAGCTCTGCACTTTTAGAAGCGCCGTCTAACAAACATACCTATGTTTAGTTGACTATGAACTATCTCGAGTACAAACAAGTTAGTTTATAATCGAGATTGACCGCGACAATCATGATAATATTGTGATACGAGTAAGTATTTAAAATTATATTCCAGTAAAATTATCACTTAACATGGATATTATGAAACAGCTATTTATAAAAAAAAACCCTTATTATTTTACCAAGCAGCTTTAAAATTAAACAGTAAGTACCTACTCTTTTTGTAACAGTATTTATGGCCAAATAAATGGTACAAGTACGAAGAGAAAATGACAATCTTTCTGCAGGGTTGTATTCAGTTCTAGCATTTTAAAAATAAGTTTAAATTGTGAAAGTTTAAAATAATATGTAGCCAGTTCTAGCCGTTCGTAGCTCTAAGAACTAACCCTTTCGCCCGCTCCGCACCAATAATGAAATCTGGGGTGTGAAATAAAAAGAAAAACTCTCTTAATTAAATTTTCTTTGGGAAAATTTAATAAACGCGGCCCACATCCGCCAACTGAGACCGGTGTTATTTATTTATGTTATTATAAGTACCACTTAACTGCCTTTCAAATATGAAAAGATTGTTTAATAACTAAAAAATGGTAAATAAAAACAGGTCCAATAAATAAGCTGCATAAGTAATTAATCATCGAAAACTAATATTCAATATAAGTTATTGAGGCTTCATTAGCTTGTCAATGTATATTCAAAAACAATATTTTGACAAATACCTATGTAACTTTTTTATAGGTATGTTTAAGATAAATGGGAAATCCGATACAAAATGTTCACAGAAATAAAAATATACAGCAGGATATATTTTTCCTTAACAATTATGTAATATCTAATTTTTGGTCAACACAACATGTTGACCTAATGGGATCCCTTTTGCTCAGAATAATGCTCGAAGGATTTGAATCCTAAACGTAGGTATTTCAATGCATTTTTCTAAGTATCTTATAAAAATCTAAGTACCTATCTTATAAAATAAGTGACCTATGAGAAATAAATTTCGTACTGACCTAAGCTGTAGACATTGAAAGAACGCTGGATCATTATTTATTGGTTGTATTGATCACAATAGAGCCGTGTTGGCCGAAGAGATTAGTACCTCGACTCTCGATCCGAAGGTCGTGGGTCTGAAACCTGGTCGTGCTTCAATGGATTTTTCGGTTCGAAAAATGTATATGCGCAATAACACGAACTCTAAACGGTAAAGGAAAACATCGTGAGGAAACCCGCGGCTTAGCCAGCCCCACACGTATTGACCATGTCTTTCCTGTGGATATGACCGCTGGGCAAGCCTACTCCATCTCAAAACAATGTCCCAGGCACTACAGTGTCCCGTTAAGTGTAGGTAAAAGATTGCCTCCTAACACTGTATAAATCATCTAGTAAAAGATGTGAAGGCCTAAGTTTTGGTCACAATTATCAAGCGTAGACTAAATCCGAAAGACAAGACGAAAAAGTGAACCTGGTTATCTTATTGAAAGTATATTTGAATTTGTGTCGTGAACCACTTTTTTAATTAAATAAGCTAAAACCGTAAAACTGGTAGAAAGCGAAATTTGAATAAACGTAGGTGCAATAGACGACAAGCACCGCTGCGCTCAAACTTCAGATTTTAGATGTCAACAAGTCCGAGTCTATTACAGAATAAACGTTCAAATGTTATTCAGTTATGTAAAAAATATAGTAACAAGTCTTTATACTTAATTCTCTCTTTAGATCCCGTTCCAAAAATCTTTAAAAAATCCAATTATTTGGTACATTTTCCACAGTTTATAAATATCCACCTGTTTCACGTAATTAATTGCAGAGCTATATAATTACGGGATGACTGCTATCAGTACTGCCTGTCCGTTACGTCACAGACCGTAAATTACAGCTAGCTCATTTCAAGACGCACAAACACTGTCTTACTGGCTGTGGCCACCGCATAGTTCGATCAATCGGACTAGGTACTTGTTTAAAAAACCTAATTCAATCATAATTATTTTTTAAACTAAAACACAAATCTCAGATTGTTCATTTTTAATAATTTAAAAACCAGTGTTCCGCATTGAATAATGATGGTAACCACAAACGTCATATTCACAGAATAATAAAGAATAATAAGGTGTATCTTCGCTTCTTTTGATTCACTGACATGTCATGCCTGACGCTACAAGTTTTACCACAACGTCACAAGGTACAACACAAAACAGTGTAAACCATGACTCAATTTTCAGCTCATTGTAACTAATTCTATTCATTTACTTAATATAGTAATAATTTAGCTTTGAATTATTTGATTTCTAACTAAATACCTACATAGCTACGTTGACGAAGTGTGGTTATTAGACAAGCTGCGGTGTCAAAAAGGCCGTTCTAACAGAATCACAATAGGAATTCAACTACCTATATGTCATCTCTTTTAACTGGTTATCTGTCGGAGCACAGATCTGGTCGAGACACAATTGATTTTCTATTGTGTCTGGAATCTCGACAGATTAAAGGTTAATAGACTGAGAGTGACAAGAACGGCATGTCCATTTGTCTAGCTTGTTATAAACTTTATAATATATGAAGGGACACCATCAGATCTCTGGATTTCAGGAGCATCAGGAGGCTTCATATTTACGTGTTGCTATGGTTACGTTGACATTAGATAGGCGTGAGTTGTCGGGCGCTCAGCACCAGCGCTCGTAGTTGTGTCAGAGTGACGTAACCTCCATGTAGTTCTTGTCACTCTAGTCAAGGAGGCTACATATATTATTATTATTAGCAGCCATCAATATCCCACTGCTGGGCACAGGCCTTCCCCATTATTTCCATTCATCCCTCTCCTGTGCTAGTAATGTCCAGTGTGCACGGAATTTGGCAAGCTCGTCTCTCCATCTCGTTCTTTATGATAAAAATATATTTTTTTAATTTTGTATGTATGTTAGTCTGCAAGGTATTTATGTAACAAGATCGAGAAGCATATCTGTCTGTGCCGGCCGAGAGCCCTAGCCGCGCTGCCCGCGCTACACCGTCACGGCCGGCTGGCAGTTCGCGCGAACTATTTGTTATCATTCTTCTAAAATTATTTCTCGTCTCATATCTTTCCGAATACCACTATTATAAAAAGGAGTCAGTAATTTTAACGAGTAATACTGCAGAAAGCATCTAGCTTTACCAACCCAATTATTCTGCATCTTCGTCGGTATGTTTGATGGCTGATAAACACTGTGTATTTGACTACCCATTTTGGTTTAAACTTCAAAGCAAAGTCAACCAGTCAATTTTTTCGTTTTTTTGTGTTCAAGTTCCAGACCGTATACTTATGAAAACGTGCTAATAAGCTACAACATCTCAGTCTTAGATTCGTTTTTATTAAAAAGAATTTATTTTATTTGACAGCTGTACACAATGAACGAACTACACGTATCATACTCTCATGAATAATGTGTGGCGCTTCAAATAATATACGATTACAGTGCGGTCGCGAAATGCACTTTCTTTGTCGCGCGTCCGAGCTACCGAACAAGCTCGAAGCTGGCCCGAAGGTGATAATGTTCTGTTCCGAAGGCAAGCTGTGGCTCGCATTTGACACAACGTATAGAACGTAGGCCTTTACAGATGTAGAGGTAGATACCACTTTACATGTTCCTACAACACGCTGAAAGTACTGAGATACCCTGTAAGTGTAATAGCTAGCTACCAAATCATTTCTGCTTAATCGGTCAAATCCACCGAAAAACATGGTCAGTAAAATTTCGAGCTAATTATGTTATGGGATTCTGGACGTTGTGTTCACCGTTTGGATATCGTGTCAATGGCCAAATAACTAGTAGTTCGCCCCGAACTGAGATCTCGCGCACCGTTGTGTTGATAGCCTAGATTTGGACTTGATTCTGACTACCCCTATACCTACGTTAAGTGCTCCTTCTAGTGTTTACCACACAATGATATCTAATGCGCAACCTCAGTATGGTAAAGATTATAGGCATGCATGCAATACATTAAGTCGTGTCGTGTTTATATTCAATAGTTGACCCCGCGAACTTCGTACCGCGCCTCAGGGAAGGCCTCTTAGTTCGAGAAATTATTAAAATAGCAGTTCAATATAAAATGTATGAGAAAATCAATTCCCTCCCCCTCCCTCTCCGCCTCCCTCCCCTCCCCTTCCCCTCCCCTACCCCTCCCCTCCCCTCCCCCTCCCCTCCCCGTCCCCTCCCCTCCCGACCCTTCCCCCTCCCCCTCCCCGTCTCTCTCCCTCCCCTCCCCCTGCCCCTCCCCTTCCCCACCCCTCCCCCTCCCCCTACCCCTCCCCGTCCCCCTCCGTCTCCCTCTATAATTTTGGTACATGCCCAGCCCACTATTTGCAGGAGTTAGCATTTGCATACGTGACAGGTTGCAAGCCCATCGCCGCTATTAGAACGTTAACTGGTTTCCTCACGATGTTTTCTTTCACCGTTTGTTTAGAGCTCGTGTTAATGCGCATTTAAATTTTTCTAATCGAAAAATCCATTGATGAGCACGGCCAGGGTTCGAACTTACGACCTATGAATCGAAAATCGAGCACTCTTCCACTCGGCCAACACGGCTTTTATTTTCAATCTCAAGAAAAAATATCAAGAAGCAACTAAAATCATTGCAAACCAAACCACAACGATGCCACACTCTTTGTCTGTTAACCAGACCTACGAATACATCGAAACTCTATGAAACGGGAGCTCTTTCCATACATCCGTTAATTGGTTTTCATCATTTTTATTTTTCTCTGTATTTCAAAAACTATTGAACCTAGAAGAAAACTAAAAACCATTTTGGAATGTATAAATTGAGTACTTTCATATGACACCCCACTCAATATATTTGGGTACCTTTGAAAAAAATTTACCCCCTTGGGAACCCCATATCTTTACAACCCCTTCATCGATTACGCTCATACGCTCCACAGCAAATTTCCATAGCACAACCTATTGACCTATCAAGTTTCATACAGATTGGATAAGCGGTTCGATAGTTATGCGAGAACATAAAAATGAAACATACAAATATACAAACATACAAACATACAAAGCAAAATCGCCTAACTTGCCACTAAGATCTTCGCTCGCTTCGCTCGCTCGATCGAATATTTCAAAAGGAAAAATATAGGGAAGACACTGGAACTGCTTGGTTGATGATGGTTAGATAAGTTTGATCGAAGGTAAGTAGATACGAGGAAAGGTAGGTAGGCAAAAGATCCTCAGCTCAGCGCACCCATTTGCGCTCGTATGTGTACCGCTTTACGACCTATTTTATACGTAAAGAGGTTCCATTCAAAATAATCATGTCGTGTGTAAAAGACATTACTTTTACACAAGAAAAGAGATCGTTTAATATGTATTAAACTAAGCTCTACTAATTAGTCATTATTGTCTTCCTCATTTCATATAACCTGTACCTGAACTGTATAAATATGCATAATATTTAGTACCATGAGTTAGTTTAGTGCAGGTCATCGAAGCGCGTACCATAAATCATAACACAATCATTTACTATTTCTTTTAAAAAAGTTTTGATACTGTCTAATCATAAGTTTCATCCAATTTATTCCAAGACTAAAAAATAACACGCTGTCACTGAACTACAAAATCAACGAGGTAAGTTGAACTAGATATTAATATGAGTTCATCCAATTATAAAAAGCGCTCGTGGTGCAGCTAGCTTGTTTTTGGTACATCGTTAAAAATAAGCAACGTTCTGAGGGGTCAAAATTTAGATGGGTGACCGCTAGTGGCATTACCAGCTGAGAACTGTCTGGCAACAGTATCCTGAACACAATCTCCCGAAAACCTGATTGTCCACTGATGTAGAAGCTCACACAGAGAACTAAATAAGTTTTTTCAATTTTGTACCCTTTTACTTTAAGCTCTTACTAACCCAATAAACTTTATGTTGTCTGTATTTATTTAATAAATAAAAATAATAGTACTTAATAAAATTAATGGGGTAAATCAATGGTGCTAACGTAACCGCGAGCCCGCGAGATAATTACTATATTGTCAAATTCTTTGCACACAATAAGCTTGAACTACCTACTTGTTTAGTTTAACATAATATACATCATCATCATCATCTCATTCATAGGACGTTCACTGTTGGACATAAATTTCCCTCAAAATATACACTTAAGTAATCAAAATTAGATAAGATATGATAAGACAAATTATGAATAAACTTGATTATTCAATTTCCAGATGCGATCTCGGGGACCGGCGACGCTCTGCTTCATTCTACTCTGCCTCCATGAGACCAGCCTCGTGCTAGGTGTAAATACCACTAGCTTCAACAAGAGTGACGAGAGAGCCTTGGAAATGGATGAAAGTGTCAAGGCCCTTATGTTTTTACTTGAGATTGCGCTCAGCCCATTTGAAACGAATAGTCTTACTGACATGGGTGCAAAGGAGACTGTTTTTTTTTATATGGGGAGTGGTCTATGAACCAATAGCGATACTGTAGTGGTATTTATGTGGGGATACCTCAACTACATCCTTGTGCAAGGGGGCATCAAAATCCAACCCGGCAGTTTTGAGAAAAATAATACTTTAGAATTCACATTTCTTGCAAAAATGTTTTATATTAGAAACGTTTTGAACGGTTATTGTGGTTAAAGTCTGTAAAGTTCGGACTACAATGTAATAATATGGTGACAGCGACATGATCTGATGATGGAGTCAGGAGCTATTCAACAGAACTCCTCAATAAATAAGCCGATTGAGTTGAAACTTGGCATGTCTATCAAGTTTCAACTACAATGTAATAATATGGTAACAACGAGCTGATCTGATGATGGAGTCAGGAGCTTTTTAACAGAACTCCTCAATAAATAAGCCGATTGAGTTGAAACTCGGCATGTCTGTCAAGTTTCAACTACAATGTTATAATATGGTGACAACGAACTGATCTGATCATGGAGTCAGGAGCTGTCCAACAGAACTCCTCAATAAATAAGCCGATTGAGTTGAAACTCGGCATGTCTGTCAAGTTTCAACTACAATGTAATAATATGGTTACAACGAGCTGATCTGATGATGGAGTCAGGAGCTGTTTAACAGAACTCCTCAATAAATAAGCCAATTGAGTTGAAACTCGGCATGTCTGTCAAGTTGCGACTACAATTTACATTGTGTCACCTGTCCGTTTATTATTTTTAACACTACACCGCGCGGCGCAGTTTGTTTATTTCCATAAGTGAAAGTGTAGGCTTTTATAAAAGTCAATGTTAGACGGCTGTTTTTCTGTAGGTAGTTATCTATTAGGTGGTACGGACGAGAAACGACCAACAACTGTGCCCATATGTATGGATGTATGTATGTGGACTCCCTTTTCCCCATTTAGACTCAAAGGATTATTATAAAGATATAATTCAGCACCCCCAATATTTCAAATAATCACAAACATCCATCTATGCAATACAATAATTCTACACAATAGTTAAATTAAATTAAATAAATAATAATAAAAATATTAATTTGTTAAATTCCATAGCAGACTTTTTCTTCTCGAAAAGCCGTTGTCATCAAAAAATTGCTGTAGTTTTTCCCACAATTCTTTCGCAGTTGTTACATTTTTTACATGCATGTACAATGACTGATCACTATCAATTGTCATTATCAATTTTGCTCTCGTTTTCTGATCATCATAAAAGTTAGGGTATTATAAAAGTCTATGTTAGACGACTGTTTCTCTGTAGTTGTCTACTCATTTAAGTACACTAGCATTATTATTTTTATAGTTTTCGAGTTTGCAGTCCCTATTAGTTGCAGTTTCGCGTTGTCACCATATTATTACATTGTAGTTGAAACTTGAGAGGCATGCCGAGTTTCAACTCAATCGGCTTATTTATTGAAGAGTTTTGTTGAACAGCTCCTGACTCCATCATCAGATCAGCTCGTTGTTACCATATTATTACATTGTAGTTGAAACTTGACAGGCATGCCGAGTTTCAACTCACTCGGCTTTTTTATTGAGGAGTTCTGTTGAACAGCTCCTGACTCCATGATCAGATCAGCTCGTTGTTACCATATTATTACATTGTAGTTGAAACTTGACAGGCATGCCGAGTTTCAACTCACTCGGCTTTTTTATTGAGGAGTTCTGTTGAACAGCTCCTGACTCCATCATCAGATCAGCTCGTTGTCACCATATTATTACATTGTAGTTAAAACTTGACAGGCATGCCGAGTTTCAACTCAATCGGCTTATTTATTGAGGAGTTCTGTTGAACAGCTCCTGACTCCATCATCAGATCAGGTCGCTGTCACCATATTATTACATTGTAGTCCGAACTTTATAGACACTAACCACAATAACCGTTCAAAACGTTTCTAAAATAAAAACATTTTTGCAAAAAATGTGAATTCTAAAGTATTATTTTTCTCAAAACTGCCGGGTTGGATTTTGATGCCCCCTTGCACAAGGATGTAGTTGAGGTATCCCCACAGAAATACCATAGCAGTATGGCTATTGGTTCATAGACCACTTAAAAACAGTCTCCTTTATTAATACCATGCCCTTCAAAAATACGCGGCAAATGTGTTAAATTAAAACCTAAAAGAGGGTGATCAATGAAGGAACCTATTTCCTTGACTGATCACCTCCGGCTCATTACATTTCCTAGTGCTTAAATTGTTTTAATTTTAATATTCAAGTGTGTAAGTACCTACAAATATGGACCTTCTTTTGCTGTCTTAAATAAAAAGATTTTATTTATTTATCTATAGTCAAGTAATTTATTTTATTGTAACCATAATAAACATAACTTTTCTCGTAAATATGCCGCGTGTTATTAATTGCACCGCGCGTCCCCGATATAACACTCTTTATTTCACCAAATCAATTCTAATAGTAGGTAGGTACCTATTTGAAATTTTGTAATGAAAAGTAAAAGTTAGGTAATAAGTTTTTTTTTTAAATTAGCTATCAAATACATAAAGAATTTCAATTCCGACTGGTAGTTCTTGAGATTAGCGCGCTCAAAAAACAAACAAACAAACTCTTCCGCTTTATATTGGTATAGATAGATTGATTAGGGTTACTCCATGGTACCGATATTGAGGCACCGTCATCGTGAGCCGACACTTGTCCTGGTCCGTGACACACTATGTACCATATTATGTAGTACATAAATACCTATGTCACGCTATTATTACATATTGATGACGAATTCGCTTCAACAGTTAAATTTTCCTGCCTACAATAACTGCTTATTTGGTTCAGTTGCCTCGCAGTGTGTGTTGTGTTGTTCAGATTTCATATTTATTTTACTGATGGTCTTTGAAATAAAAATACTCGTAATATACGCTGGCTTTGTCTTGTGCTGTTCTCAAAATATACAAGTGAAATCATTCCACGAATAAAAGTGAGTTTTTATTTATTAATTTTATTTGATACAAAGTTCATTATAGCGGGTACGCAAAAGCTATTTAGTTTAAATGTGTTAACAATCTCTTATTTAAAGTTATAATATAAAAATATTGAATGATATTTCAAACAATTTTGATTTTATAGTATGGAAACTAGTTATGTGATACATAATACAATACATAGTTTTTAAATCCTTTCTTATAACACTTATGTCCTCGAGTTCAGTCAATTATATAATATAAATAAAGATAGATATAAATGTATTTGTATTTATATCTATCTTTATGCTTTTTTCTACTTATTTGTGGAAACTTTTAACTGGCCTTCCGCATGTTATTGTGCCTTGCATGTATGATATTTATATAATTATCCAACGTTGTACATAGCTGTAAGTTTTCCTAAAACAAATAAAATAAAATAAAATAAATAAATAAATAAACATACCTACTTAGAAATGCATTTATTCAATAGGATCACATGGTGTAGGTACCACTTTGAATTGTCTTAAGAGCTAGGTGATTCTACTCCTGTTCCTTCGCGACCAAAACCGTGAAGAATCAGGGCAATAAACACGGTTTAAGACCTAACTATCTTTTAAATGTATATAAACTTTATATTTGAATTTCTAGATGCAAGCGTGGAGAGTGACACTCTGCGTCCTTTTGTTCTGGCAACAAGAGTCCAGTCTAGTTCACGGCTTTGCCAGCCTCAGTACAGAGAAAGCTGCTACGCTGCCTGGTTCCTCCGCCCCAAGTGAAAGCGCTGGACAGGCCGATTCCTCTGGGCCAGGTAACATCGTACAAGATGGTTCTAATCTGGACGATTCCACACTAGAGGAGGTTGATGAAAATGCTGAGGCTCTATTTCTTCTACTCCAGATGGTGTTTCAACCATTTCAAACTGGTTCTTTGAGTAACATGGGTGTTGTAACCTTATTCAATAGAGGATGTCTAAAAAGAATACGAGTAGGTAATAAGACGCAATGTTCTAAACTGAAGCCACGGTAATCGCTAGCTGGTTGAATGTAATAAAGTTATTCTATTTAGAATTTATTGTTTTGAATAAAATATGTGATATAAGTAATAAAGTTATTCAAACTCACTTTGCACCAGCACTGTTCGCAACAGTTGTGTTTATTTTGCTAATATTTTCATAACATATAAGTTGTATGTTTTTTTTACAAAATAATGACTTTTTTACAAAATATGTCATTTTAATGTGACGTAACTTTGTTGTCAATAACTGAAATCACCCTAATAGGGCCTCCAGACTCTCGTAGAGAACCCTAGAAGGTTTCATCCTAGTTGTTGTGATGTGCAATTATCTAGAAAACAAGTTTCCCAAAACGGCTGAACGGATTTGAATGAAATTTGGTACAGAGATAGATAAAGTCAAAAAACGTACCGCCGAAAAAATGTACGGTTATCGTGGGATATAAAACAGTCTACGAAAGCGAAGCCGCGGGCATTCGCTACTATAATAATATATTTACTAATCCCTACACAAAAAAGGGTCAGTTTATCATGGCGTAACGTTACCTACTTTGGACCGATTCGTATCGAATCGGACGAGACAACTCATTACTCTTATTTACCGCTCTCGCTACCTTGACTACTTACATTTAAGTAAAAATTCATCATATTTTCAATAATTCAAATACTCTAGGTATTTGAATTATTGCTGAATTGACAAATTATTACCTTCACTCATAAAAATTATTACCTTCACTCAATTCAGCAAGGCATTAGTTTGCATTTAAGCATTCTTTTTTTCTTGTCATTCTTAAGTTAATGAAAAGAGACAGCAGTAGATTTCGCAGTCTGAGCTCTAGGAAACCTTTATGCCCAGTAAAGTTAGTGTTAAAAGTGCAATACAAGATGTGCAGCGTCTGTCGTAGCCCGTGGCGTAGCAGGCGTAGCGGGGTGCTACGTGACGTCACCTTTTGCAATGTCAAAAATTGTTTTAGAAACTAGGCGATTCTAAACCTATTCCTTGAAGACCAATCAATTAAAAAAATCATGTAATGAAACAGAATTTGATTTTATAAACTTATGAGTAGTGTATTTGCTGTAGCCGTTGCAGCCGCCCCCTCCTTACAAGGGCATTTTTAACAGTAAAATTATTAGGAGTTTCAACTTACAACTAAAATACGGAACCCTAAAAATAAGCAGATCGCATCGATAGTGCAACGTTACGACGTCTGTGTTACCTGAACTGCGAAGTCATGTAAACTCTATCAAATGAGAGCTCACTTTAAACTGGTTCATCTTTTCCTTTATATTTCAAAAACTATACTCTTATGTGCTAGAAAAAAGGTTTCAGTATTCACAAAGCTAGAAAACTTTCCTGTGGGACTCACACTGAAGAAAATATGTATCGTGAAAGAAAATATGTAGGCAGGTATTTTGTGGGTATTAAGATTTTTATTTCAAATATATATTAGCCTCTTACTTTTTTAGATTTGAAATTATAACTACCTCATTGTGTTGTCGTCATTTCATACTTAGTAGTTTTATGCATACTTAAGGTAAAACTATGAGTTATTTAAATATTTATATAAACATTAAGTACTTTGAGTGAAGAAAGCAGAAAAAGTTCGGTCACGGGTTGTTAGCGGTTTTTTACACAGTTTATAGAAAGTGTAGAGGAGGCTTTGTCTGAGTAGGGGAAACGTGACTTCACTTGGCCCCCACCTGATGGACCGATGACAGAGTAAGGCACATAAGTAGACACTGGATGGAGACGGTACAAAATCAGTCATCCAGAAAGTATATCAATCAATCAATCATTTATTAAATGCGAAACAAGGGTAAAAAAAATAGATGACAGGTAGAAAATATATACAGCCTTGAATCTGCTTCGCAGCATGCATAAATAGAAATTAAAATAGGAGTCACTACTTAATAAATTAATAAATTATGTTATAACTATGTACAATACAACAGTATTACAATAATAAGTATTTATTTGTCATAATAATATATCTTTATGTTTATTTAAAATTCTGAAAACTTGTCTGAGAGATATTCTTTACTATGAAGTGTTTTATGTTTTACGTCCCGCAGTCGATGATGTCGATGATGATGGAAAGTGCTATACCAAAAAAAATATTTAAATTTTCAAATGTGCTACAGGTATTTATTTAAATAACTTGTTAGACCTGTTTTATAATTTGGGGTGATTTTAACCCTTTATTTATAGCGAGCGGTCAGCTTCCCTTGCATCTTGCTGTCGCACCCGGCTGTCACAGTCACCCTCATTTTATGTAGAAATCTCACAAATTCTCTATAATGTTTTTTTCAAAATAGGTATACTAATATTTGAAACAAAAATACTTACTAATACTTAGTAATTTATATAATAATAATAATAATAAATTTATTTATTTCAGATAACACAATCCATAGTAGGTACATAATTTAGAATAAGAATTTTAATTTAGGAATGTCATGCGGCAATATTATAAAATACTTACGAATATTTGAAGCAACGTTCCTAAAACGTGTTCATAGACATGTTAAATTTACCAATCATATAATTAAATTATGTATCGCCAAGAAGTTTTCAACATACCTAAGCACCTGTGTTTTATTTTGTGAAAGTATCGATCGAAATCAAACATTAAAACTTTTTCCTAAACACAGCTGAATATTTAAACTACTCTCGATGTCAATAAAAAAAATATATAAAAACTCGCATAATCAATATTAAAATTTGAGTGCCGCGATGCCGTTACTAACTTATGCAAAAATCGTCCTTGGACCGTACGCCATATTAGTGCGTGTAATTAATTTAAATGTATTCAAGGTGACTTCACTTTCATATGGTATACTCAAACTGTTTTACAAAAGCATTTGAGCGGAAATGAAACTGGACTTGCTGAAATGAGACGTGCGCACGCGTCGCAAACATCGAGCCCGACTTGTCTAATTAGCTCATGGCTTCTTCCGAACTCCTTTAAAACAGAGCATGATAACGATAGTATCCCCAAGGCAGAAGACATATTCTCTCAAATCTTAAAAATTTTAAAGTCCTCTGAAGATGTCTTACGTAGTCAGAGGCACGTCAAAATAAAAATTATAAACTTGTGAACTCCCGCGGCTTCGCCCGCGCGGACTACAGTTTTTTATCCCACGGGAACCATACATTTTTAACGGGAAAAAAATTAGCTTATGTGCTATTCCAGAACCTAAACTATCTACATTCAACATTTCATCAAAATCGGTTGAGTAGTTATAAAGATACGTGGTAACAAACATTCAAACATACACACACACAGACTTTCGCCTTTATAATATTAATAGGATTGGACCCTGTATTTTTTTTTTAATATTCCGTGACTGCTGATGACTTCGTCAGTTATTTAAATAGACAAAACACCTGCTCCACAGTCGGTTATACTTATTTTCCTCGTGTAGTGAGTAGGCAGCGACCTGCGCCCGCGCATTCAGATGCTAATCCCACGGCACCCGCACTAGCCACTCCACCCGACCGCACTTAACACATGCAAATCGTTTATTGATAAACAAATAATGCCATTATAATTTTATTACGTATTGTTGTCGGTGTCGGTGACCGCAGCGGCAGAGGTGGCGCTACTGGCCACTCCACATTTGAATTTGTAATTTTTATTTATTATCCGTTTAGTGTTGTGTTTGTGTACTTTATTGGAGTATCATTAGTGAGAGCTTTATTTGCGGTTATCTTTATCAGATTTACATGTCAAAGTAAGTGACAACACTTGACTTGAGTGCTAGCTTGATGTGTGTGGGACACTTTTTATGTGTGAATTTGTGACAATTTTCTTGTAGGTAACAATTTAAACTGAGATCTTACGAGATCGGCATCTAATTAAAATGTGTGTTAGTTAGTTAAAAATTACACGAATATAGATAAGTACATTGAGAAAGTAGGTATATGAATCTACTCCATCAGTTTTTTTTCGTATATGGGTCTTAAATGACATTTAAGACCCATTTAGATACGAGTACGTTCCTCTGATTCTTACACTGCGAATTGAAATTATAAAACTAAGAGATTTTGTTTTTCAACCAAAAAAATCGTTTTATAGAGACGTAATAGCTGAAGAATATTTATTCAGCGTCACCCTTGCGGGGCCGACGACGCGACGCTCGGATAATACTCGAGTTTACAGAAGCACAATGCCGAAAGTGGCGCAGTTGTGCAAACGTCACGCGTTGTCACAGTTGTTCTGTCAATGTCACATCAGCCGATTGACACGCCAACTTCTTACGATACGATAGATTTCATAATCATCACTCGCTTTTTACCTGTACAGAGTAATGTCTTAAGCTGGTGGTTTAAGAGCGACCGGAGATAGGAGACCGAGACCAGAGACTGGCTCTGTAGGGGCGCGTGACAGAGACAGAAGAATGAATCACACCGTGATTCCACTATAGCGACCTTTTTAGCCTCGCAGGACATAGTATCTATCTATTAATTTACGGCAGTGTTAAAGAAGCATCTGAGTCTTTTCATACTTAGGCCTTCTCAATTCATGGCTAAGTTACTATTTGAGCAAAAAGGTGCCGAAACTAGAACAGTTTACTACTGAAGTACCTATTATTATTAAATTTAAGAGCTCATAAATGTGATGAGAGTGAATGAGGCGAAAGAGGTGTGTCAGGATCGTAGCAAGTGGAAGTCCGTGGTCTCTGCCTACCCCTGTGGGAAAGAGGCGTGATTTTATGTATGTATGTATGTTAAGAGCTCAGCTCTTGTCGGTGCAACGATGCAATTCTCTCCATCTATCTCTTTCCAATGCCAGTTCTTTTGTTTCTTTATACGACATGACAGCGACCTTCTTCTTAATCTGACTCATGTAATTAATGCTTGGTCTTCCCCTTCCTCGTCTTCCTTCTACTTTTCCTTCTATGATGTTCCTTATGAAGCTGTCATATCGTATAAGACGTCCAATCATTTTCCCTCTTCTGAAGTACCTACACAGTCAAAAAAAAATCAATATACAATTTTAAGTCTGTTGAACTTTTCGAACATGTAAAGACCAAATCGGCTTGTTCCCCGGTAAACTGCGTCTCTTGGAACATTATTTAAAAAGCTTCAAAAATAAGCCTCAAATTGAGCCGTTACAAAGAATAGCTCATCAGGCGAAGTCGGCTTTAGGCAACCGAGAGCATAATGTGATTAGAGTAACACGATTTGCGTGTCGAGGGGGTGGGGGAGGTTTTTTGTGCGCTTATTGTGGCTGCATTGATTTGTCAATTTGTCACGGACACACGCGAGAGCTCTGCGTGATGCTTCTTGTTCGCGGCGAAACCGTCACCAAGCGTGTTCCTTTTTTGAAAAGTATTTTTTTTTTCTTTATAACATGAATAAATGATTGATAAGTTAATCTGCGGGTCTAAAGTGGCCACTTTTGATGAAAAATCAGATACAAGGATACAAGAATTTATTCATAAAATCGTTATTTTACAAGTCAGTAAAAAAAACGTACTTTAGATGTTTCATAGATGCTTCATATATGAAGCATAGGTATATGAAGCATTTATGAAGCATTTGATGTTTTATAGATGAAGCATCTATGAAACATCTGATTTTTCATCAAAAGTGGCCACTTCAGACCCCCTGGTATGTTTTGCCTTAAAGTAGGAATGTTATTTAATACATTTAGCGGATGCTCAAATATTAATCGTGCTGAGGCCGTCATCCACGAACGCGCACGAAACCAAGCAATTCAAATTGATGAAATAAATAAATTATTGATTGACATCTGACACAGCGCCATCTAGCCCCAAACTAAGCAAAGCTTGTACTATGGGAACCAGATAACTGATAGAATATCTACTATTTGTAAATACATACTTACAATACTTTATAACACCCAGATTGTGGAAGTCAGTCTCCCATTTGCTACGAATAACGGAACAGAAGAGTGTATTAATTATAAAGCTGTGGACAAATCAGCGACCCTTCGAACCGCAACCGCGCGTGTGCAGGGGGCCTAATTAATTGATTCGATTACTGTTGTGTTGCATCGCGCGGACTTCTTATTTGTTTTGGGGATTATTTAAATTTCAAAATATTACTGTTCAGTTTTTAAAGTTGAACTATCAATGTTATAGCAAAAATGAAATTCGAGTGACCAGAGGGCCTAGACAACCGTTGTTCGCTATGAAGCGATTCGATTTCTACAATCGCCATGGCTCAGACGATAGCGAAGTTCGATTGGTAGCCAAAGTAACCTTCGCTTCGCTATCGCCTTGTCCATTCGTCTGATCGCTAAATACCGCGTTTAGTCTATGGTTATCGAACTCAAACGTCAATGTGACATTAGAACGCTGCGCATTCGACCGGGAAGCGGACGAAAGTTTGAAGAGTTTTGTGTCGTGTTGTTAAACAGTGATTGACTTAAAATATTGAAAAGTGAGTTAATGCTTATAGGTACAAGTTGATTTATGTGTGTACTTTGTAAATAATGTGTTGGAATTATTTGAGGTACATACATTAACGGGAAGTTTAATCTTTGTGCCTATTTGAAGATACGGAATCAAGAGCACGGGCCAATGGTGAAGTTTTCAACTCTTTTGGAGTTTTGGAAAGGTAAAATACACGTAAAATATTAATTTAGTACTTACCACTTACTTACATTTCTTTGTTCTAATATAACAAGGCCAGTGTACCTACCTATACAAAAGCATAATCATTTTATCACTAAGTTTGACGCCGGGAGACAATAATGTAAACATTGACGCAATTCACAAAGAAATACTTAGAACGAGAGCTCTATAGTTTATTTATGTTATATTACAGCCACGGTGACCTTGCTAAACCCGAGCCGGGTGTGCAGGGACGTCTGAGGGCCGATTGTTTGTGGCAAGGAATGGTCAACACCTTAAATTCTGTTGGTGGTGGTGTCTATGAGACTACGGACAAGAGGGAAAAGGTAGGTAAGTACCTATTTACTTACTTAAAGCATTTTATGACTTTATTAAGTAGGAAAATCAATTACCTGGGTACCTAACTAAGTAATTTATATATAGGTGGGTACCTAAATTTGCATATTTTATTCTTTCAATGAATCAAATTAACAAAAAAATAATAAACCTGCCCTCCGCTGAACTAAAACTCTCATATAATTTTAAGGTGTGGGCAGACTGGAAGTCGAAGACGAAAAAAAATCCTAATCCATACGACGACATTCCCGTGGCACTGGTGGTGGTCCTAATACCAATGTTACCCTAACCGCTTTGGAGGCCAGGGTGATAGGGAGGCTGTGGAGTGAGAGAGAGTAGTGAAGATATTGGTACGTACTTACCATAATAAATAAATATTGCTGGACATTTCGCCATAATTATGGCGTACTTAATTATTATATAATTTTTAGGTACTACTATGCAAAAACAATACCTAGGTACCTATATACGTAGGTACCTCCTCCTTAGTAACTTACATAAATTGTTTTTCAGAAATAAGTCAATACAAAGTACCACCGCCGTAGCCTGCTCCATCACCAAAGGGCTCAACCATCACTAGAACCAGTGGCGTATACCAGTCGTCTGCGCAGGCGCGCCGGCGGCAGCTGCCAGGGCCACCGCGGCCGGCGGCGCGGTGCTCATCATCACGAGCTACCAGCCCGCTCCCGTATGTGCCTACCACCTCTCCTCCGTCGACCAGTCGGCAGCGTCTAACAGTCGCATCGCCGCACTCTAGTATTGCCACCCCCATCGTCGTCATTTGAGAATTCGCGACAATTCGCGCCGAATACGGGCGCTAACTCCATTTGACCGAGCGACCAGTGAGTTCGTGGCCATCTAGCAGAGACGCCTTTTGGGAGGAGATACGGGCACAAACTGAAGCCCGTAGGGTAGAGATGGATAAGGAGCGAAACAATTTCCTCAGCCGCTACGCAAATATTGCTGAAGCCATACCTACTTCAACAATATCTTAGTAGAGATATGGACAGCGATGTCACGGTATATGATAGAGAGTGACTTGTGACTGTGTGATAAAATTTGAGTAATTCTTGAAACTTGTGATGGACATTACTTGTGATGGAGTTTGATAGTGCTCAGACACTATTAAACTCCATCACTACAGTTAAGAGATAGTATTGTAATTTATAAAGTGCCATCTAGGTATACTTATTATTTTAGCTGGCATGTATGTATACCCACTTATTTAATTTTGGTTATTTGTATAAGTAAGTTGTCTTTTGTTTTTAATAAATGTGTTTAAATAAAGAATAAGTTTAAA
Organism: Camptogramma bilineatum; assembly: GCA_958496255.1. Taxonomy (NCBI): domain Eukaryota; kingdom Metazoa; phylum Arthropoda; class Insecta; order Lepidoptera; family Geometridae; genus Camptogramma; species Camptogramma bilineatum. The sequence continues at coordinate 17,660,939 of OY292455.1, forward strand.
TACTTAATAATTTTAGTGCGGCTTGCACAACGTTCATAATTGTATTATTTCATAAAGCTAGCCTAAACGCTTTTTCGTATGCATTAAATGCGTCTATGCTAGCTAAATACAATTAAGAATAGTTGTGAAAGCCGCCCTTAATGTTCAAAAATTCACTATCTAAGTACATAGACATAAATAATAAAAAAATATCGAATTTGTATACCCAGGTACATATATTCTGGCAAATAAATAGTTTTATTCTAACCGTTTCCTCTTCATGGTTCCAAAATACAGTCAGCATCAGAAGTTGACGATTTTTTCGTAATTTCGAAATTGTTTATTATTGTTACTATTCTCTCATAATGATAAATAAGTAATTTGGGACTTACTACACTATAATTTAGAAGTATAAACTCTAAGGTAATGTAAAACTTTAGTTATACAATGATCAATATTGAAATTCTGAATAATGATCAACTTCTGATACTGAATGCACCCAAATAGAAAAATAAACCTGGTTTAAAAATAAAACATCCTTAACTTTCAATTTATTTATTTCGTTTGTAAACCTAGGTAACAAATAGGTGTTTGAGATTAGATTAGAGCCACTAGATCCTGCTTATTAGCATACAAATAATTATTAACATTTTTATCATTAATAAGTAAGTAGGTACCTACTTACCTAAGTAGGTACCTACAGTAAATGTCACAGTTGTGAAATTTTAAATTAATACAATAAACTCTTAACTATGTAAAATAAAGTAAAATATATGTATCAGCATAAGAATAAAAATGTCAATGAAGTAAAACAATAAAATTAGAATGTCAAATGAAATAAACCAATTAAATTAAATTAAAAAGTCAAAAGAAGCTCAGAATAAACATCTAATTAATCCTTTACTTACATTGTCAATAATATTACGGTCTGTAAGAAATTCATTAATAGTGTAATAGGCTTTCTTAACTAAAATGCAATTAAGGTTAACATTAGTTACTTACCTATTTTTAAGTTGTGAACGTAGTATTATATTATCTATTCTACGGTTGTGAGGTTGCATATTTATAAAAATAAAGAGTAGATAAGTAAACTATAAAATAATTTCAATAAAAATTTGCTTCTAGACCATGTTTTATAAACTGCATTAACAAAGTGACTTTCATAGCTTCTAGCCCTTTCTTTCTTGTAAGTAAATAAACAAAAATCAGCTAAAATATGGATAGCCAATATTTACCATCTGAACATTTAGAGAGTGATAGTTCCTTTTAATTATAATAATGATGTTCATCCTCCATCGGTTTTACAATTGCACTAAGGGTGCAATCAATGCACCCTATTACCCCTGGCAAACTGTGTTTCCTTTGAAACCTGTAAAAAAAAATGGGTAGGTAAGTACACACTACACAGGTACACATTGGTAGGATACTTCATTAAACTTTTTTTTACAATGAACTAGGTGGGTAACATAGGTAAGTATAAAATATACTAATAATAACAAACAATTACTTACGTTTGTTTGTTTTGGGAACGTTCTTGTGGCGTTTGAGCGAAAACAATCCATTTTTTGATGATGCTGTTGTGGTTGAGAGCATCAACAACATCTCTGATGCAAGGACTTGTTGTCAACCCTTTGGTACGACCCTGTCGCTAAAAAGCTTAGGGCGCAAAGCACCTGAAAAAAGGAAATTAAAAATAGTGTTATTGTGTTGGTATTTAAAATAGGTACATAGATATCTAAGTATTTTATTTGCCCAACAATCAATTCACAACAAAAAAAAAATTAGACACTTAGGTACCTTTATTTCCTGTGGTATCTCTAGGGATCTTTTGAATGAGGTCGAAGCGCATAACTCACGGCAAATCTTTCTAAATAAGGCTTTGCTGAGCCTGAAGTGCTCTCTAAATAATGCTTCTGGCATTTCTTCAACATTCTCCAATTGCTGCCGAGTAAGGTTCCTTGTGTGGCGTTTAAGCCAAACATTTTCATTATGAGCTGACCACAGCAAACGCAGCGTATGCATTATTGAACACTTGCACCAAAATTCTTTTAAAATCACAAAATAAACAACGCAATAAACACACCTAACAATGACTTCTTACTACAGATGTTTATGAAATCGCCATTTTGTTTCGATATCTACAGGGTCTGAGCGTTCGCTACGTTTCCATCAAGAACTTCGACAACTCAGCGAAGTCGCTTGTCAAAAGTACCGCTTGGCTAGGCACTTGTATGGAAGCGATCGTTCGATGTTGGCGATTCGTTTGATGGAATAGAAATGTGTGTACATTGTCTACCAATAATCTATTCGTTTACAACAGATCACGTGATATATCTAAGGCTTATGTCAATCCCATACATTTTTGGACTTTTCTACTAGCGCTTTCGCTAATCGATTGTTACATTGGCTAGGCCCCCAGTAAAGATTTTCGAAAGCCGACTCAAAATCCAACGTGCCACTCGGCTATAGGCTCGTAAAGTTATATAAGTGGATATAAAATATTGGCTAGAAAGCTGCGCTATTATTTAATGTAACATTAATTTGGCTACTCATAGTTTCTAATTTTTAGGCTGAGCTCATCTTTGACATGATATGCTTTTAGTTTAGTTGAAGACGAGAAAATTTCAGAAATGGCGCACTTTGTCACTTGCTTTGTATTTATTTGGATGTATATTATATTACGAGTATGTAGTCAATTTTTTTTTATAGTGTTAAACCACACTTAGGTATTATTACATTTAAAACTGAAAAATCTTACCATTTCAATTCCGACGGGGTTCGAACCCGCAATGGTACAAGCGATCCTCCTTTAGCCGGAGTGCCTTTACCAATTCGGCCAAGGAACCCTTAGTCGTCAGGGTTGAAAATCTTGATTGAAAAAATTTAAAATTTTGATAAGATTTTTCATTTTCAAATGTACCTAGTCTATTTACTTTTTATTATTTTGCAACATAAAAATGAGCGCAATGAGCGGTATTATCGCTAAGAGCTATTTATCCCAGGCAACCTTTGGATGGCATAAAACTAAAATTAAATGTGACTTGCTGAAAAATGTAAATAAAATAATTTATGTCACAGGTAAAAATACTGATTAGTCTGATTTATCTGTTAGTAATGTATAATAATAGATTTAACTAAATTAACAGTTGCTCAATCCGTAAAATACATAAATGTATTTAATGTTTCCTTGTTCATTTTGCCGTGTTGGCCGAGTTGGTTAGTACTTCGACTTTCGATCCGAGGGTCGTGGGTTCGAATCCTGGCCGTGCATCAATGGATTTTTCGTTTCGAAAAATTTATATGCGCATTAACACGAGCACTAAACGGTGACGTAAAACATCGTGAGGAAACCCGCGGCTTAGTCCCACACGTATTGAGCATGTCTTTCCTGTGGATATGGCCGGTTAAGCTGAGAGGATGGGTTGGGTGCTGGGCAAGCCTACTCCATCTCAAACAATGTCCCAGGCATTACAGTGTCCCGTGAGTGTAGGCAAAGATTGCCTCCTGACACTGTAAAATCATCTAGTAAAGATGTGAAGGCGTACGTTTTTTTTTAAATAAGTAATTTTAAAATGAGGAGAACTTTATTGTTTTAATATTTAACAAGGATAAATGTATGTACATTTGCAAATTACGTATAGTCGGTTTGTGGTGAGGCTTTATCGACTGGAAGAATGGCTAATGTAATTACTCAATACAAAATGATATTGATAATAGCGGTTAGACAAATGTCCCGGCCACATGGCGGTTTTCCATATCCGTGCTCATTTATTTCTTTCAAAAATAATACATTAATAAATAATAAATATTGATGGACATTTTCACACAGCGCCATCTAGCCCCAAACTAAACAAAGCTTGTTCTATGGGAACCAGATAACTCATAGAATACTTATATATTTTTTGTAAATTCATATTTATTATACTTTTAAAACACCCAGACACAGAACAAACATTTATGTGCATCACACAAATGTTTTTCCTGGGTGGGAATTGAACCCACGACCTACAGCGCAGAAGGCAGAGCTACTACCAACTGAGCTAAGAGGCCAGTGTGAACATTATAATACATAATTTTTTTAGCTTCCTTTACTATAAGGAAGTTTATATATTTACCCTGTTACTCACATTGAACTTATAAACTAACAAACAGTTCCTAAGTCTGCCATCTCTTTTCAATTAAATATGTGTGACAAGAAAATTTATTTTTTTATTTTATTTAACTTTCACACAAAACAAATTGTGCAAGGAGGACTTAATGCTGGAGCATTATCTACCAGTCATCCTGGGTAAAAAGATGGTTTGGCGTGTCTTATAAAACATTTTTAATTTAATGAATAGGAGTTTAATGAATAATTAATTTAATAAATAACACTCTCCAAAGTCTGGCATGCCAATAATTAATAATGGGATTAGTTTAAAGCTTATGAGAGAAGACCTCAATGCTGTTACTGATATAACTATCGAAGTGGCTAAATAATATTCTAAGTTATTTTGATGAAGTATCGTCACAGAAGAGGAATAAAAAGGACAAATTAATGAAACTACAAAAGCAGCAGTCTAGCCGGACGGCCCGTCCATCTGCGCACATTTCATCAGCCTATGGCCATCTAGGCGACAACGCGACAGCGCGACGTTACCTAATAACATAATTTATATGATTTCATTAATAAGCCGAGATTTATCCGCTTGCCTCTTTTGGGAAATCCTCTAAAGGAATAGAATCCGCTACTTTCGAGTTTTTTGCTCGTAAAACAACCGCTTATAGCAGAAATGAATATTCATTTTAAATATAAAATTAATTGATTGATTTATTACGTGCATTTTAATTAAAATACCAAAACCGATAATTCTAGGTTCTAGAATATATGTGTGGCTTGCGCTTGTGAACCGACATTTTTATGACATTCCGACACTGTGTTATTAAATCAGTCAACATATTTATTAATCGTACAGCGTGATTTTAATTTTAGCGTGAGGGACTAGCGCGCTCCCGCGGCGCGGCTCGTCGATCACGCCGATACCATCGCCGCCGCCTGTCAATACCATCCTCGTTTAATAAGACTTTTATTAAACTCTGCCACTACAATTTCGGTTTTGTAAAACTACCCACACACCCGCGCGGGGACCTCGCGAGCTTAGACGTGTCAAACCACACGCACAACAACGTATGAGTTTGTGCCGTTGCTGTTGCAATTTCAACTTTGTACAATGGAATTTGGGTTACTAATATGGAAATAAGAGTATGTAATACGTCGGTGTACTTAGGTACGTGTCGTTGTGGAGTGTGGTAACATCTGCTTTTATTTACGTTTTGGCTGGAAGCGGTGGCACAATGGGCGCGCCGAATCGGACCGCTCTACAATAGGAGTGGTCCCGCGGCCGCGACGCGCTGCCCTCGCTTTTTATACCCTAAAATATGTGAATCAAATCTTTAGGTTTATCCTAAGTTTGAGCAGTTTTATGTTAGTATCAATACGTCGAATTAATAACATCGAAACTTCATCTCGCTGCAGTTTGGTTTCCAACTAATACAGCATCGACATGAAAAAAGTATGAATTTTTATTTTGACGTGTAATGAGCATTCGTAGTGCAAATTTTTGACGCTAATTTTCCCATAAATGTTGCGGGAGTCACCACAAATCACAGCTTTTACCCTAAAGGGTCCAAACACGCCATAATGGCACAATTAAAACGCACATGCATTCGAACTGCTCACCGATTCGCGACATATGGCGTAGTGTAGAGACTCCCTGAGGGTGACGACAAATTACCGTTTAAGAGATTGCCATCGATGAACAGTGGTGAGAGGCAAGAGGTCAGCCGAACAATTGACCACCAGTAGCAAGTGGCACCCAGCGGCCACGGCGCCTCACCTGATCGCTCATTATCGAACATTCAATCAATAAAGTCATTAAAACTCGAAGCGATATACTCATCCTACTTTCTCGATTCGTTTTATTGCGAATATTTCATCTCACTGTGTCAATCGATAGAGTATTAACTTCGGAAACACGAGAGTAATCAACACACTAATTATACATTTACAATGTCTTGAACATTTGCCAAAATCATACGAATTGACTAAAAGCTAGTTGCGAGTAGTATTATGAATAAGGATGCAGATATCCGAGACCACATAAGAACTGTTTTGCTTGTCAAAGAGAGCATTAATCACACTCTCCTAACACTAACAAAACGCGATGTCAAGCAGATAATGAATAGCTTCTTTATAAATATGAGAGCGATCGTCGGAGAGATATTGGACGATTTGTAGAAGATTACTGAAAAGTAAAACGTATTCATATGAATGCGATGAGACTTGATTTTTTTTTTGTGTCCTCTTTACTCTTTGTATAGCACAATCCGAGACGGGCCATTGTGTGCCCAAAACACGATAAGGGCCCACAATCGCAACAAACCCTTTAGCGGGCACGCCCCCGCATATCGACAAAGTGAATTAACATAATAACGCGGCGGCAGATGCGACAGCGCTCGTCTGCGCGACTTTTACTTTTCTCAAGTTCCTCAACTTTCACCTCCTCCGGTGATTTACATGTGTCGGGTGCGCACACGTGCAGCGGGCGGCGGCGCGGGGCGGTGGCGCGGCGTGGGCGCGCATTGTCTGCGCCCGCGCCCGCGACCGGCGGAGGGTGGCACTGTGACACATTTATTTTAGGCCAGTTTTTTACCTCCATTGTATTGGAAATTAGACATCGGCAGAGTTCACGAAACACGATATTATCTCGCGGCATCCTCCTTCGATCTCTCCCATTGTCCCGGACGGATACCGAGACGTAGCCCACGTAGCTCCGAACGGTCGTTATTGAAATAAAAACAGGTTAGCTTTCAATTTCTATGGGAGCTAGTGTAGAATGCGTTAGGAGCGGGTTCGGCTAGATCGGATAATTGATCAAAAACGGTCCGTTAGCCGCGAGCGCTGACCGCGCGTCAGCTGACGTCCTTTCATCTCGCGCGATGAATGGCCGCGGTCGAAGGGAGCGCGCCCCCGGCCCGGCTCCGGCCCGGCTCCGTCCCGGCTCGGCGTCGGACACAGCATCCGGTTCTGCGCATGCGGACAATGCGCTCTATGACATGTCCGTTTCATCAAACTAGTTTTGGTTTCCCTCGCGACTCTAACGTCCATCTCGAAGGTGCATACTAATCGAATTCCTTTCATCACAGCAACGATCTTATTGAACGGTTACTTTACGTAACGGCGATCAAACGTTCCCACAATCGGCTCCCATCGACCGCTGAAGGTGGATTCTCAGGAGCCGAGTTTTGACGAACACTGTAATCAAATTCAATTGAATAAATAAGTAGGCTCTTTTATATTATGGGATGTAGGTAAGTATAGGTAGACTTATCAGGCGAGATATCGCGGAAAGCGCGTCAATTTGCACGCTCTCCTGCCCCAGGTTCGGCTTGAGCTCTACTCTAGGTACCCATTCTGTGAGCAGCGCTCCCCGCCAGCACCGCCACAAGTAAACAAAGCATCGTCGATCACCGAGCTAAGTATGTGAATGTTTGTTACTGGTCAGTTGTTGCTAATGTGTTTTTTACGGCGCAATAAATTATACTTTCTATAATTTGGGAGCGATATTTTACGTTATCTGCGGGTACGGACGACGGCCGATAGACATTGGGTGTATTTTTCGACGAATCTTTCGAATGCTAACTAGGAGCTATATCATAAACCAAATCATTTACATAAACTACTAACGGATCTCACGGAAACTGGTTTCGAGAATGAATGTTTGTGATCTATTAGAAAATCGGCGAAGTGGCGTACACGGCTATCTCGTGTTTCTTTTTGTAACACATCTTTTTTTATTCTAATTTCTTTTCCCATTAAATGGACCATTCTTCTGCGGAACGGCTGGTAACGGATGCTCCTCTCATTTGCATACGACTCCTGGGGACGATTTGTTGGTTAGTCCTTCAACCTCAAACCTTGAAATAAACATGACAACATTCATTTGATACCTACCTACACTTCCTAGCATTTTGTAAATGTTGTAATGTGTTTTTAAATGATTTTAACTTAGTTAGTTAATTGATTCAGGCGTGACTTTGCGGAAGTCCATATTCAGATTTTTTTTTAAATTTCAAAATATCTAGTACTCCTCCGCCAATCTAAACCTACCAAAAAAGATTCGTCAACATTTTCACGCTAAAGCCACCCAACCACCCACTTTCCACAGCCTAACCTTACTATGCCAGGCTAGTCAGGGCAAATCCGGGAACAGCACCAGCGCGAAAACAAAAACAAAAACTTGATGGTCTTCGACACGAAACACGTGTCGAAGACCAAGATTTTTACTTTAAAAAATTGAAATGATAATCTGAGAAATACATACCTACTTATGTTTCATTCTTTCTCATTTTTTTTTAAACATTTCATGAAAGCTCTGTTAGATTAAGCTCACCTTTGTACATCACCTTTTTAATCTATGTATGTATATTCTATTTTTTGTGTGCAATAAAGGATTTAAAAATTAATTATTAAAACGAAAGCTAGCCTCATTTAGGACAAAGTTGAACATCATCTTCACAAATTGTGCAGCAAACATATCGCCTTACCATTGTATAGAAAAACGCATGTTTTGTGTAGTTATCTGCGCAGGCGCACAGATTCCCAGGATTCCGTTAGAGATTCACAGGGGCCGCATCCCTTTCGCGCGAGTCAAGTGATGAGCCCAGCTGCCGACCTCTGCCGACCAGGTGACACCGACCCCTCACCCTGACAAACCAAAATAACTCTTAAACTACCGACTGTATGACACATAATAATATAGCAAGTGAAGAGGATGAAAATACGCGATACACTTTTCGAGAAAAATTAATTTAAACCCAAAGATTAAGGAGTAAGGACTATAATGTAACAGAAGAGTATTTTGTGAAGATGCTCGCTGTAGATAACAATGCGCTCAGTGATCTGTAACTAGTTCGACAAATAAAAATAATGATGGACTTTAAGATGCTACACGACTTCGCGCCGAAACTTTCATAATAATCGATCGAGCGAGCGAAGCGAGCGAAGATCTTAGTGGCAAGTTAGGCGATTTTGCTTTGTATGTTTGTATGTTTGTATATTTGTATGTTTGTATGTTTGTATATTTGTATGTTTCATTTTTATGTTCTCGCATAACTATCGAACCGCTTATCCAATCTGGATGAAACTTGATAGGTCAATAGGTTGTGCTATGGAAATTTGCTGTGGAGCATATGAACGTAATCGATGAAGGGGTTGTAAAGATATGGGGTTCCCAAGGGGGTAAATGTTTTTCAAAGTTACTCAAATATATTGAGTGGGGTGTCATATGAAAGTACTCAATTTATACATTCCAAAATGGTTTTTAGTTTTCTTCTAGGTTTTATAGTTTTTGAAATACAGTGAAAAAGAAAAATGATGAAAACCAATTAACGGAAGTATGGAGAGAGCTCCCGTTTCATAGAGTTTCGATGTATTCGTAGGTCTGGTTAACCGAGAAAGAGTGTGGCATCGTTGTGGTTTGGTTTGCAATGATTTTATTTTAGTTGCTACTTGATATTTTTTCTTGATAAAGATTGAAAATAAAAGCCGTGTTGGCCGAGTGGAAGAGTGCTCGACTTTCGATTCATAGGTCGTAAGTTCGAACCCTTGCCGTGCTCATCAATGGATTTTTCGATTCGAAAAATTTAAATGCGCATTAACACGAGCTCTAAACGGTGAAAGAAAACATCGTGAAGAAACCAGTTAACTTTCCAATAGCGGCGATGGGCTTGCAACCTGTCACGTATGCAAATGCTAACTCCTGCAATAGTGGGCTAGGCATGTACCAAAATTATAGAGGGAGGGGGAGGGGAGGGGAGGGATAGGGGGAGGGGGAGGGGGAGGGGAGGGAGATGGGGAGGGAGGGGAGGGGGAGGGGAGGGGGGAGGTGGGGGGGGGGAGAGGGAATTGATTGACTAAGAGGCCTTCCCTGAGGTGCGGTACGAAGTTCGCGGGGTCAACTATTGCTAGAAGGAGCACTTAACGTAGGTATAGGAGTAGTCAGAAACAAGTCCAAATCTAGGCTATCAACGCAACGGTGCGCGAGATCTCAGTTCGGGGCGAACTACTAGTTTCATAATAAAGCGACGCTTTAACAGAGAAGGGAGTACAGGAAACCCCGTAAAGTGACAGAGATCGTAAAAGAGACCTCTGACCTCTCACCCGAGATCTTTGCGAAAATGTTAATTTATGCAAAGGGGAAGTAAAGGCAAAAAAAACTAATAAAGCTGCACCTGAGCAGGTCGCGCTAGCGCGGCGCAAGCGCAGGTATCTCTACGCTGGCATTAATTATACAAGCATTACAAACGCAAACGGCACGCGACAAAGGGACGACATTCTGCAGTTTTTTTGCCGCAATAATTTACATTTTAACTGTGATTCCCGCTCTTGCGATCGTAAAACCGTTGTTCCCGAAACAGTTCCAATTACAAATCGTGACTGGATTTTTCGGCTGACATATTGTGACCGCAATTTTTCCTCTATAATTACTGTTCATCGACACGTAAACAGCTTCCCTGTTTTGCAACTGAATGCCGATGGATTCTGCTCGAAAAATAATAAAATGTGAACAAAGGTTAATTATACTTTTATGAAAGCGACAATGCACGCTGCCTCCTATGGGGCTCGGCGGGACCGACGTGTTAATTAGCGGATTTTTCTCACCTTTTGACAAAGATTATTTTTTGTCGCCAACATTACCGGTGATGGTTCTGCGACATTTTTTTGATCAGTGTTTTTATTTCTTTTTTTGCACCCACAAAGCGCTTACAACAATATTTTTTCAAAAATGATTTTAAGTACAAGGGTAAAAATCATTTTTGAAAAAATATTGTTAGTAAAATACTATTAATGCATAAGGATGCATTTTTTGAGAGTTAAAAGATGTAGCTAGAACAAACTTCTTGGCTTGAGTGTTTTACAATTTAATAAAATGCATATTTTGTGTTTTCGTGGTTCTGGTTATGGCCGTATAGGTTTCCCACGGTAGGTTCGGAAAACCTGTTGCGTTCATCTCGTATTGGTAGGAAACTAAAATCGTTGGAATCTTTCTACTGTTATCGGTTTTATGGCCATAAAGTACGTGAGCTGTCACTTTCCTTTACTTGTATTTCAGGTAGCCTAGTGGGAGCCAAACTTTGTGGAAATTTATCAGATTCACGTGGAATATTTTGGTACACAAACCAAATGTGAACTTTACAAACGTCAGATCTACATGGTATAGAGTTTTATAGCATTGCTGAAGCTTGAAGTGAAAACAGCGTAAGAATTAACTTTCAGCGTCAATCCAGACAAAGATAAGATATTTCCAGAAATAATTATTTTCATCATAATTTTGACTCTGCTGTTTTGTTCTCTTCACCTCCTACATAAATTATACTCTTCAACTTTTGTAACATTTTTTTTTTCATAATTTGTGTGCAACTTTTGTTTCTAAACACTTTCAGAAAGCAATATCAGGATCTTGAAAAATTCAACGATTCTTTATTTTCTAACATTTATTTCTGCAAATTTCGCATCGCTTTTGGTCATACAGGTGTCACGCAGTGCCTCGACTTTCGATTCCAAGATTGTAGGTTCGAATCCAGACCGTAAATCAACTCAAGGACTTTTCCGCATAGTGAAGCTTATTTGAAAATTGACATTTGCCCTAAACGCTGAAGGAAAACATTGTGAGGAAACCAGCACCATAGTGAGACCCACATTATGTCTTACGACGTCTTATTAGTGGATAAGGCTGACTAACTTAAGATAAATATACAATGTCCTTCCTAAGTACTAGCATCCTGTTAAGTGTTGGACTAGATTGCCTCCTAACCCTGTTATTTCATCTAATAAAACGAAAAACTTTTCTGCTTTAAAGATTGTCACCAAATTGTATAAGTTTTATTTTCTCATGACCATGTGCCTGTAATAATAACAACAGCAGTTGAAATAACCTGCCAACCTAAGACCTGACCCGTGCGTTGTACAAGTAGCATGCCAAATGACACATGATTTTGTAAACTATACTAGAAAAAGACATTGATGTTCAAAATACTTTAGTGCCTAATGATTTTCATTAGGACTTCATAGCCCTTTGGTTGTACTTCCACTACACTCAGAATCAACAGCACCACTTCGTGAAACGATTTACTGAGGAACAAGTCTGGAGTGTTCTAATGATTAAAATAACACGACGATATATAAGATTGTTTTCGCTCCGAGGAAGGCAGGCTGCGACAAGGATGCGGAGAACGGAAGCCACCCAAAGCTTTTCAAGCTATTCAAATGTCGACTTGCGTTAAGTGGGATACTCAATACTCGTAGGCTCTTAGTGGCTCCAATATTGGATTGTCATTATAGCGTCCCCGAGCCCTATTGACACGTCGACAATGGTCCCCGGAGGCGCGCGGCCAACAAACCAAACAAAAATTTAAAAACCGGATTTCCAAAATCCCGTTTTGTTGCATCAGAAAGAAATTCTGTTTTCGATTTCTATTCGATTGTTTGTTTTTTCCGGCCATTGTTGAGGATGTCGCGGCAACGACACGCGTACCCATTTTTGCAAAGTCTATTCCATTGTGTTGCGATCTGAATGACATTTGACGGACGAGCGGAGCGGCTGAGTGACGGCTGCCCTGGCACCCTCGCCCCTGCCCCCGCCCCCTGCTCCCGGTGCCCCCGGCGGCTGCCGAGCTCCTCCTGAGGTCAGCTTTTGGCAGACAATCGCTAGCGACAAAAACACCGATAGCATCTCTCAGCGTCGACTCTCGATTTTATAAATTTGGATTGTGGCAGCCCCTGAGGCTACGCAACGGGATTCCTGTTATCATATTGGATACCGTCATCGGCCTAAATTACTTTTTGTGCGGCGTAAAAGGAACGAGACGTCTCGGCCATCGCTCGGAGCTACACTCGACCAATTTTTGTTTTTAAGGGTCTGATACCCCTTTTCTTACCTGCATCTTGGGATGTCTTTTGTGTTCATTTCACTATCCGCTATTATTGTTGTTTGATCTTCGTTGCATAATACAATTCATTGTAATAGATTTTTACTCTAATAAATTGCTATTGATTTTCATTTCAAATTACATAGTCACATAAAAATAATAAATTTCAAAATCTTTGCACCGATAGTGGTTATGATAATGAGATAAATGTATTTAACTGAATAAACAGTACAGACTGATTTATTTTTTCCTCAAGTACCTAGATGAAACTTCTACTTATTTTTCAATATTTTGCCGGAACTGAACAAAACTATTACAGCAAATATTGGTGCAGTTAGTACTAATAGGATTCTTCAAACGCTTCTACGAGTTTTCAAAAGCGCGATCTAGAGTCCAACGCGCCAATTATGCTCTGCGCACGCGCCGCCAAAAAAAGCGCGCCATCCACCGGGCTATCCGAACCATTTTTTAAAAGCCCCAACTTAAATAATAATGCAGTAACACGCGAGAGCATTCGCGAAATGCGATCCACGAATTTCGATTCCAAATTCCTGCAGGATTATTCAGCTTTGATCGTATTTTTTGCGTCGACTATTGTCTGTTAGATTTGTGCGCAGGACGAGCTCTTTGTCGGGTCTGGAATCCCGTTTCAAAGTTCGTCGTTGTTTTTCAAGATTCAAATTTTGATTCCGTGCGGGTTAATTGGTTCCTGTCGTACGGCGTCCGCGACTCTCGGATTGCCCGCCGCGCCGTGCCTGTCCCGCCGTCCGAGAGGAATGCGATTCGTGTGCATCAGCCTTCAGCCAGTATCCGGCTATCTCCCAACTCTACCCACTGACTGTATGTTATTCTGTGCACTTTATAATGAAGTGCCCAAAGTTTTTGTGCGCACGATTAGTGGCTCGCGGCGCTCTGAGGTCGCGCACTCGGCTCTATCATTACCCAAAACGGTCCTAATAATATAATAGTCCTGCCTGTCACATCCCTTTGACGGAAAAAGGACAATTTCAAAATAATAGGCGACGCTATTTGGCAGTTTACGAAATTTAAGTTTTCGTTTTATTTGGGTATCGTAATCGTGGGGTCACTTAATTTGAACGTTTTAAAGTTAATAGTGGAAGTGTTTTTTGCTACGTCTCTCGAATTTGATACTCGAGGTATTATGTAAGACGAAGCTATTACGACGAGTAATTGATGTCTGTTAGAAAAAAGTATCTCCTGTAACCTAAATAAATAAGTACGAGTATATAAATAAATGTCTAATGAAGCTCTAAAAACTGTGTTCTGGAAGAGCCTTTAGTTATCCTGTCAGTGTGTATCTGCGTGCAACTTTCCTGCCACACTAAATAACAGCCGAGCTATCTGCAGTAACTTGCTCACTAGCTATGACAGGGGATCAGGTTAGGTCAGCTGCTCCTTATCACCATTCACTAGTGCACTATTCTGTATGGGAGTCAGTCTGCTTGCCCATAGTTCAGTCATTCGTTAAAAAACTTGGAAACTTACTTATGAGATCAGTGTCTCTAAGTAAGTTTTTAACAACTAATCAGGCAAAAAATTTATTAGAGGATTTGAAATACTTTTGCATGCATGATAAGAATCAGTCAAAATGTGTGAATGAGTTTTTTTTATCTGTTTTGGGCAAACAATTATATAGTTAATTGAATAAAGTTTTCAATAACTGCTAATGGATTCCAGCCACCAGCATCTCTGGCTGGACCTGTTGGGGCGCTGGCGGACGGCGGACGGCGGACGGCGGACGGCGGACGGCGGCGGCCAAATGGCACATTTATATTGTTCATTACGGGCGCGAGGTGAGAGATGTTGGCGCGCACGGAGCCGCGGGGCGCCCGCCAGGGCTACGCCACGCTGACGCATCGCTAGACAAACAAACAAACTAATAGGTCTGAACCCGTCTTAAATTCACGGATGTTTTGCTCTGAATTTTGCGCGTGGAAGATGTTTTGTTTCCTTGAAACTTGTTTGAGTGCGGACTTCTGCAGAATTTACCTAGGTTTGTTCAAATGCCTATATGACTAACTACTCAAACTACAGATAAACTAAAGCATCTTCAGATCTTTAATAGCTGTAGAGCTGTGTTCAGTTATTTCTCTTGGTTTATGAATTTGGATTTACATGATAAGTCAGCTTATAACAGCATAAGATTTGGTTTCTTCCAAAGTGGTGTTGTAGGTGCAGGCAGCCCTGTTGAGCCCAGGGGGGTCCGGGGCACGTCCGCTCGCGTTGATTTGTGCGCGGTCCCCCGCCGACAGTATTTGTAGAGGCGCGCGTGGGCCGACGTCGTCGCCGCGCCGACGCGACGCGCGCGCTCCCCACCGATTAGTACGACAGCTCCGAACAAGTGTAACTCAACCAGCCTGACCGGCAACACATCTACATCTCACTTCAGAAGGCTCGATAGCTTACCAAATATTATTCTAACATCCCAGTAGACGGGCCGTCTGCCGTCCATCGTTCACCAGCGATGGAGATCGGGCAATTTAATACCGACGACATCGAAAAGGTTATCATCCATCTATACAAACAGAACATGTGTTTTAAGATTTCCAAACAGTTCCGTTACTCAGATATCGCTGAGACATCTCCAATATTTCTCCAACGTTCCCAAAACAGAGTCGAATGAAAAATCCCACAGCGATCGTCGTAAAGTGTCTAATGAACTGCTCGACAGGCGATAGATTGACGACAATGATTGGTAGGAATCTTAATGTCGCGGCGACACTCGCGGCCGCGCGCTACGTGAGTGAAACCCCGATCTCTCTGCGTTTCGGATATCTTCGACGACGTATTTTCCAATCTAAACGAGCCGAAATTAGAAGGCTAAGACAACTTCGGAACCGGTCAACATAAAATTGGAAACCAACTGTAGTGTTGAGTTGCGCAAGACAAGAGTCGAAGCCGGTCGACCAGTTTGGCGCGGGCTACGGCGCGTGGGACCCCGCGCCACACTGGTCCTCTGCCGGCCTCCCTCCTCGTCTGCCTGAGACCCACTCTTTCGCGCCCAACGGGATTATTTAGAATGACATTTTATTACTGCAGATTAAGAACCTCGTTGACATAAATTACTATGTGTTATGCTTTTAAATATAGCCAGTTACTGTTTACGAGTTGCGGCGATACTTGAGTCGACCACTTGCACTTACGCATATTTTCAACTGATTTAACTTGCGTACCTACCTACTGTGAATATTCACAGAGTTGTAATGCGATCGCCGACCAGATAATGATGATGCAGAGATATCGATACGAATTATCCTTATCGAACTTCATCAAGATCTCTATTGCTTATGATGATTTCAGATCGTTTTGTGTTGGTGTTTATTAAAAGTCTTGTTGATAGTTGAACGCGCGTAGTGTTCGCCAGCAGGCGCACACAACCCCGGGCTATGGCGTTATCTGAGCCAATTAGGGACGCGCTGTTGGAACGGGTTATACGATATTAATTTTGTAACGAACAGCAAACGCAGTCGTCAGATAATCATATTTTACACATTTTATTCGCCGCTTATGCTCTTAGAACTTAATTCCGAATCAAGTTTGAGATGACACCTATAACTGTCCAGTAAGTCAGGATTATCGCAGTTTGAGGTTTTCTCTACAACCTTTCACTCGGAGCTCGTTTTTGGGCCGCCACACGTAACTCTACATCACAAATCAAGCGCTATGCCTTTGCGTACCTGCCTCACACACACTTGATGCGAATTCCAAACTCCAAAACAGAGATATTTTATGAACCTGCCTATCTTGATCTGGTCAAAAGCAGCTCTATAAAGCGATCTATTTGATTGTCTAATAATTCTATTTGATCGTCTAATTCTTTTAGCTCCGCTTCGGAGGAGCATGTAATCGGACAACTAATAAGTGTTCCGGATCATCGTGACCACAATTACGTTTTATGTTAGACCGTGAAAGGGTGGCCAATGGCCATCTCGGTATATTGATGGCGTATATTTATCATAGACAATTTGGGAACACCTGCTGTTCGGTGCGATCGGGATCCGTCAAATTAATACGGTCTGCGGTTTGTGCTCCGAGCCTAGTGCTTTTTTGTTTGTTAGTCCGTGCCCTTCTAAAGCTTGTTTGCTCTGCAGCGGTTTGATGAATTCGAAGCATTCCGAACAGCTTTGTCTTGAGCTTTGAGAAATGGATTCCTGACACCTTAAATAGATTTTTAATATTTGGAATTTGACGAACGATTTTATATTTTTAAGCTTATTAGACATGGTAACCACCTGAACATTGTTTCAAACAAGTTATTGTCTTCTCAGCGCTATAACATGCGCTTTCAGACCCTTATCGTATCATCTAGAACAGATGTAGTATACAAATGTAGGTACTATCCCATTATTATTTTTTTGTTTCTTGGTTAGTGGTTGAGCATCAAGCCAGTCTCTATAAAACAAGGAACTGCTGTGCATTGCCGTTATCATTAACCTATAATCGATCGAGCGAGCGAAGCGAGCGAAGATCTTAGTGGCAAGTTAGGCGATTTTGCTTTGTATGTTTGTATGTTTGTATGTTTGTATGTTTGTATGTTTGTATATTTGTATGTTTGTATGTTTGTATGTTTCAATTTTATGTTCTCGCATAACTATCGAACCGCTTATCCAATCTGTATGAAACTTGATAGGTCAATAGGTTGTGCTATGGAAATTTGCTGTGAAGCGTATGAGCGTAATCGATGAAGGGGTTGTAAAGATATGGGGTTCCCAAGGGGGTAAATTTTTTTAAAAGTTACCCAAATATATTGAGTGGGGTGTCATATGAAAGTACTCAATTTATACATTCCAAAATGGTTTTTAGTTTTCTTCTAGGTTCTATAGTTTTTGAAATACAGTGAAAAACAAAAATGATGAAAACCAATTAAGGGAAGTATGGAGAGAGCTCCCGTTTCATAGTTTCGATGTATTCGTAGGTCTGGTTAACACACAAAGAGTGTGGCATCGTTGTGGTTTGGTTTGCAATGATTTTAGTTGCTACTTGATATTTTTTCTTAAGATTGAAAATAATAGCCGTGTTGGCCGAGTGGGAGAGTGCTCGATTTTCGATTCATAGGTAGTAAGTTCGAACCCTGGCCGTGCTCATCAATGGATTTTTCGATTAGAAAAATTTAAATGCGCATTAACACGAGCTCTAAGGCTTGTTTCACTCTTCAGCGTGTCGCCGGTCGCGTCCGCGAGTTGACCATTCACAGCACAGAGAAATGTGCTGTGAATGGTCAACTCGCGGACGCGACCGGCGACACGTTGAAGAGTGAAACAAGCCTAAACGGTGAAAGAAAACATCGTGTGGAAACCAGTTAACTTTCTAATAGCGGCGATGGGCTTGCAACCTGTCACGTATGCAAATGCTAACTCCTGCAAACGGCATGTACCTACCAAAATTATAGAGGGAGACGGAGGGGGAGGGGGAGGGGGAGGGGAGGGGAGGGGGCTGAGGGGGGAGGGGGAGGTGAGGGCTGGGGGGAGGGGAGGGGGAGGGGGAGGGGGAGGGAATTGATTTTCTCATACATTTTGTTTTGAACTGCTATTTTAATAATTTCTCGAACTAAGAGGCCTTCCCTGAGGCGCGGTACGAAGTTCGCGGGGTCAACTATTGAATATAAACACGACACGACTTAATGTATTGCATGCATGCCTATAATCTTTACCATACTGAGGTAGCGCATTAGATATAATTATGTGGTAAACACTAGAAGGAGTACTAACGTAGGTATAGGGGTAGTCAGAAACAAGTCCAAATCTAGGCTATCAACACAACGGTGCGCGAGATCTCAGTTCGGGGCGAACTACTAGTATTATATAAGTCCATCACAGGACTTTGGCCTCCCCAATATTCTTTTACGGTTTTGCAATGGCTTATAATAAGGTTTTGCAGCGCAGTTACCGTATCGCAGGCGCCACTGAAGCGCGCCTGATAACGAACCAGCTCGTCCGCGATGTGCGCCATAGCACACTTCCTCCTCACTACTATCGTCATGTCATTGGGTGGTAAAAATAGCCAACCACTTTAACTTTATCCGTACGCTAACACTCACTCTATTGCAGAGGTGATAAGGTCGGTTTCAGCGCGGTGAGCGAGCTCGTCAACGTGGGCTGCGCTCAGTTTTCAAGACACCTATCGCTCCCCCTTCTCGGGCAGTGCACAGTTTGGCGAGTCAATCCATCAACGTTGCCGATAAATATAGTTTGAAACTTGTGATCGCTTTCTATACTCCGCCTGATGTAGAGCAGTTTCAGAGTTTGGCTAGAGGCAATGCTTCCTTGCATAAACAGGATGCAATAAACTATTACAGTTGAGAATTACTGTTGACAATTTGTCAGCCTCCACGTTCCCACGGTTGGGACTGAGTCGAGGCAGTGGTTGTTGCAGGACGTCACCACTCAAAATAACATAGGTAGTTGTATACCTCATTCAAGAAGATAGTTCCTATCCTAGCTAACTCTAATCTACCCTAAACTGTAATTCTATCTTCGAATATCAAAGAATAAAAAAAATCTATTAAGTACTTACCAGTGTAAATATTTTACTGTAATCCCAAACTGACCCGTGCCCATATTTTCCAGCTCCTTTAAAAGGCATCCAACTCCTCCTGCCATCTCATGCTTGGTCGCCGCTCCTTCTCTCCACTCCATTTCGGGTTGTGTCTTAACTTTTATACAAATTATTTAAAATCAAGATGAACTAAGTAACCTCCTGGCGTAACACTAGCCACAAACACACATTTTCAAAGAGTAAGTAAAATTGGTTTAATAAAACAATGAGCGTCCCTCTAATCTGACCGTCGTCTAACGCACTCACCTGCGCGTGCGCAGCTGCCGCGCAGAGACAAAGGCTAATTACTACAGGTGCCATCGAATGATGTTCTCGTATGAACCTGTCCAGATTTTGTTTAAATAGGGTTACTGCTGGAGTATGAGTGAAAGTGAAGTGTTGATAGGTGGGACAGAGGATCAATGAACTATGAATAAACTTAGGATAGTCAACTGTTTAACAAATGTTGTCGTTAACTAAAATTCCACTTTTGTCGATTGCCTGCAAATCGATGTGAGATTCCATTCGAGAGGATGCTCTCAACTAACTAACACTCAGTTCTTTTTAGGCATTAAAAAAAACAGTGCAATTTCGATGAAATTCAAGCAATTTATCGATCGTCCAAATTCTGCCAATGTGTAGTTAAGTGCCCGAAATTAAACCGTGTCCACACGCGATGCGTAAACACCGGGATCGCACGCGCCAAAGGCTAGGATACACGCGCGAAATACCACCAATTTAGAATTCTACCTGCTCTTAATATCAGGATGTTTTAAATGTGGTTATGGGAGGAACATGCCAATACCATGTCGAATACAAACCAACAAACCTTTTAGTTTCTTCGCTATGTTTCACATTTCAGTCAATAATAATTCCATACAAAGTATAGGTACCTAACTGCACTAGGCGAGGTGGTGAGGTTTGGGTGCCGGGTCGATATGATCAGCTATGACCTTAAACGGTAAGGAAAACATCGTGAGAAAACTATCAACCCATGCGAATAATATTGACCATTTCGTTCTTGTGGCCGATCTGAGACGGTTGAGGTGATGGCTAAAACAGTGTCTTAACTACACAAATTAGACCACGTTTCATCATCGTTAACTTAAAAGTTATCAATGAAAACAAATGAAACCTACAGTGCGATTTAAACTTCCGAAAATGATCAACAACAACCGATTCGATTACTTCAGAGAGGTGACGTTTCTTTCAGCAAAGAAAGGTCATTTTCCGAATTTGAAACGCATTCCAATAAGGTCTGAATCGCACTGCTGATCCTCAACTAGCATTCGGTATGACTTTTGTTAGCAACAGGATGAAAAACTAATAAAAAACGTGTTCAAATAATGGTTACAGTAAGGAATGTACCTACGTAGTACAAAATACTTAAACACCGGTAGTTAGACCCGCATTTGTTTTAGAATCGCATGATCTATTATGGTTTCCTACAAGTCGACGACCGTCATATTAATGATGGACCATCAATTATAAGTAAGAATTATAATTTCTAAGAGCCACGTTGGGTCCTTCGACTTTCGATCTAGGAAACTTCGATCCCAGTATCAATAGACATTTGTTTTATAGGCAACATCTTATCTAGTCAGTTAGTCTTACTAATCTTACTAATATTAAGGTATAAAGGTCCGTGTATGTGTGTGTGTGAATGTTTGTTACCACGTATCTCCATAACTACTAAACCGATTTTGATAAAATTTGGAACGTAGATAGTTTCGGTTCTGGAATAACCATAGGCTACTTTTTATTCCGGAAAAATGCATGATTGCTTGCTTGCTACTACATCCACTAGATATCTTTAAAAAAAAAATGCCTGAAGATTAAGCACCGTTGAGAGCACGTGTCAAAGCGCATAATTCATTTTACGACATGATAAATTAATTGTTACTTTGTCGGAGTTTGAATCCATGAAAGCCACATTACTCGGCCACCATGGCTCACTGAAGCAACTAAAGTATTTTGAATGCTGTATACCTACCGATGTTGTTTTACGAGTGCAATTTTGCGGTATTTGCGTTGCGGTTAGAACGCGTGCGGTCGCGTCGCAACGTTTGGATGCTTCCTTAACCCTGTGGTTTAGTCAAGTGACATGTAAGGACTTTAAATTACCATCGTCATACATCAATGACTCAACATAGTATGTGTAGGTATTATAGGTACAGAGGTTTCTTAAAATATGTTTTTGAACTATAACGCCTAAGAATGGATCTATACTCCTACAGGACTATTAAAAATAGATAGGAGCTTCCATAAAGATGTTTAATGACAGTCAAAGAGTTAAAATGAAATAAGTATTTGATTAAAAACATTACTTTATTAAAATCAGGTTTCTGACTGTATTTATTTTAATTTCGCAATCAAAACTCATATTTAGTAATACATTGTAACAACAACGGTGGTCACAAACAAACTGCAATTTCTGTGAAACTTGTTCCTAAAATATAATAATTTTCTCAAGAACAGTGATGGACTAGGACCTGTCTTATGGAAATTCTGGAAGCCAACAGTTCTACTTGTAAATCGTAAATACTCATTTGGCGAATATGCCTTTGAGTCTGCCTAGTCAGCTTCATTTAATTTTAGCTGCCCGTAAATCTGAGTAGATGTCTATCGTAATGATACATTCATGAGTTAATTAATGTTCTTATTAAAAATAGGTTACTTACCCAAAATCTTACCATCTAAGGCTACATCCACATGTGCTACTGCAGTGGACTCCAGTCGGTGGTGACTGGCGCAGCAGATGCGACGCGACGGCCGCGCGACTGCCGCGCCGCGTCGCCAACTGTCGCCGGAAGGTACTCGTTGACATTGTGTTCCGACTCGCCTTATTTATAGCGATTAGCTTTACGACTCGCTTACTACTTCCGCCGGCTACAACTTGTTGAAATTTTTATTTATTTACCTGCTGGGCTTAGGTACTTCCTCTAAGATTTTTTATCTCAACTCGTGGTTGATCTTGTCCGTAAAATACTAGTTTTTTGGATAACATCGTTAAATTCCAAGTGCGTTGAATTTAAATTCTCATAGCTATTTTTGTAACGCTATCGCACTTTGGCATTAATAGTTTCTAAAGTACCCTGGGGAGAACGAAACAGGTTTTTATTTCCAAAAAATACCTTTACGTTTTTAATTTTAAGCTAAATTGCCGAAACATTTCTTATCTATTACAAGCGCTGTTCTTGTGTGGAATTAAGCGACATGCACATCGCTCGTAAAACAAAACTGTCACAGTCGTAAAGGACATGCGTATGATGTCAAATTAAGGGCCGTGAAGGAAGCGCGTTATCGCGTCTAGGTATTGACGGACGTCACGCGCGGTGTGCACCTGCCCTTACGCGGCCGCTGACGCTGCGTGTAATATATCATTATTTTTTACGTCAACTTTTGACGTGTAATTGATTTAAGAGCCGCAACGACTCGCCTCCCTAACCCGCACATTACCCGTCGTTTGTAAATAAGCCAGCGCCAGTTTTTGCGAGTGTCCTGTGGCCGCGATGCAGAACGGTTATTATGAAGCTTCGTAAGGCTCGGGTATCATTATCAGTTTGTCAATGCTACCCTTCTGTAATCGATCGAGCGAGCGAAGCGAGCGAAGATCTTAGTGGTAAGTTGGGCGATTTTGCTTTGTATGTTTGTATGTTTGTATGTTTGTATGTTTCACGAATTGTTGTTCGCGCATAACTGTCGAACCGTTCATCCAATCTGCATGAAACTTGGTAGGTCAATAGGTTGTGGTAAGGAAATTTACGGGGGAGCATGTGAGCTTAATCGATGAAGGGGTTGTGAAGATATTGGGTTCCCAAGGGGGTAAAAAATTATGAAAGTTACACAAATAAATTGAGTGGGGTGTCATACGAAAGGGCTTATTTTGTACATTCCAAAATGGTTTTTATTTTTAATCTAGGATGTATAGTTTTTGAAATACGACCAAAGACCAAAAACTACGAAACCAGAGCTGCAAGAGCTCCCGTTGCATAGAGTTTCGATGACTTCGTAGCTCATTGACTGGTCGGTCTTAAAAAGAGAGTGGCATCGTTGCGGTTTGGTTTGCAATGATTTTAGATGCTACTTGATTTATTTTCATGATAAAAAAATTTTGATAAAGAATGAAAATAATTGGGGTAAAAAAAGTTAAGTAAACAAATATATTGAGTGGGCTGTCAAATGAAAGGTCTTTATTTGTACATTCCAAAATAGTTATTATTTTTATTCTAGGACGTATACTTTTAGAAATACGACGAGAATTCATAAATATGAAATACCTAAATGAAAAATTAGACACGACATTATGTATTGCATGCATGCCAGTATTTTTTACCATGAAGAGCTAGCGCAATAGGCATACTCGGCAGTATCAGTAGTAGCACTTGAAATTATAGGGGTAGTCAGAAGAAAGTCCAAATGTAAGCCATCTACGGTGCGCGAGATCTCAGTTCGGGGCGAACTACTAGTAATAATTACTTGAATTGCTGTACCATCTAACCAAAATATAAATAGCTCAGTGAGCCTTAGCGAGGTCGTAGCAAATGATGGCATTAAATATAGCGAAAATTTTATTCAAACAAATAGTTATTACTAGTATAACATGTAATAGGCGCATTAAAACTTTCTTGGGCGACCTCTAAGCGGGTGATAAATCAAGGCGGCGCGTTTCTTACAGTGCGGCACTCGCCTAATGAGGGCGTTTAGTTACGCCGATCTACTGGGCCCAACTTAACTGTCTTAGCTTAGTGGGTGAGCTCAACCTAGAGGTTATTAGTTTTGTTCTCATAACCAAACTATAATAAAACAACTTGCTTTTACACCATTTAGACAAAATAACTTTATTCAAATAAGTTCATTCATACTTCAAATAAAGGTTCATACATACTAGCGTAGTACTCTAGTAAAGTCTGTGCACACTGGATTATTTTGTTATTCATAAATAACACTAGCTTCGTTATTGTTAACTTTAAATAGCAAGCTTTTAAATATAGTGTTTTTGTTGTCACGCTCATGTCAGTGACAGTAATGGTAATAGCTGTAGACATTTTAGGAAGCCTGCTAGGCATTCATGTCTTAACACTCCTTAGCTGTGGTTGTAGCCAGTAAGAAGTCG
Organism: Camptogramma bilineatum; assembly: GCA_958496255.1. NCBI lineage: Eukaryota > Metazoa > Arthropoda > Insecta > Lepidoptera > Geometridae > Camptogramma > Camptogramma bilineatum. The sequence continues at coordinate 17,685,558 of OY292455.1, forward strand.
TTATTTTTAACCAACTTAACTAAGTCGTTCTTTTAACCAACTTATGGCCGAATACTGAAGCGCTACATAGTTTAAGTGGTGCTAATAATTGACATTAACTGTCACTAACTGTCATTGTATACGATTCTAATAGGGCCTCCAGACTCTCGAGAGAAGGCTCGGCGAGAAGTCTCGCCCGAGACTTCGCGAAGAACAAACAAGCTATCCACACTCTCAATTGTTCTCAGTCGTGATCTGTTGCTTATCCGGTATGGACGTCGATTTTGAAACTGCACCCGGTTTGGCTCTGTGTGCCATTGCATACTGTAACTTTGTGAATGTTGTAACTAAAAATAATGTTAAAAAAAATAAAAATACTTAATGTAAAAAACTTTTATCTTAGTAGTTTCGATATTTAGCATCCCATAAAATAGGCTCAGATTGAAAAAAATCGATAAATTTCAACTCTATTTATTATTCCACATTTTTACGAAAGAAAATTCTCGAAAAAAACAAACAATATGGATGTCTGCCCACCGCCGCTCATTAATTTGCAATGAGACAAAACGTGAGTGTAGGACCCTTCTCTTTTCTCGCCCGAGAAATCCTTTGGCTCGGTCAAAAATACCGACACCGATCGGAGAACAGGCGAGCCAGAGAACGAGAAGGCGAGAAGCTCTTCACACTCACGCTTCTCGGGTGTTCTCGGGGGTTCTCTACGAGAGTCTGGAGGCCCTTTAAGAGTAAAAACGTTGAAGTAGAAAAGTACGTCTTATAGGGCCTCCAGACTCTCGAGAGAAGGCTCGGCGAGAAGTCTCGCCCGAGACTTCGCGAAGAACAAACAAGCTATCCACACTCTCAATTGTTCTCAGTCGTGATCTGTTGCTTATCCGGTATGGACGTCGATTTTAAAACTGCACCCGGTTTGGCTCTGTGTGCCATTGCATACTGTAACTTTGTGAATGTTGTAACTAAAAATAATGTTAAAAAAAAAAAATACTTAATGTAAACAACTTTTATCTTAGTAGTTTCGATATTTAGCATCCCATAAAATAGGCTCAGATTGAAAAAAATCGATAAATTTCAACTCTATTTATTATTCCACATTTTTACGAAAGAAAATTCTCGAAAAAAACAAACAATATGGATGTCTGCCCACCGCCGCTCATTAATCTGCAATGAGACAAAACGTGAGTGTAGGACCCTTCTCTTTTCTCGCCCGAGAAATCCTTTGGCTCGGCCAAAAATACCGACACCGATCGGAGAACAGGCGAGCCAGAGAACGAGAAGGCGAGAAGCTCTTCACACTCACGCTTCTCGGGTGTTCTCGGGGGTTCTCTACGAGAGTCTGGAGGCCCTTTCAAAGATTTAAGTAGCATTTCAGTACATATTTGAGATGAGCATACCAATAGCTGTTACGGTTAAGACTTGGAGCTATTCAAAGTTCGGCAAGCGGTTACAAATAGCAGCTCGACATGATTTGACCGCGGAGGCACTAAGCCTTATGCCTAATCCGACGGCGACCCACACTAAACCTACAAATCGTACGACATTTATTATGATGTATTTCGAAAGAGCTGTTATTGCTCTCTAGATTGGTGCACTTCATCTTCTCGTTTGATTTTCAATGATTGTTTGGATAAAGCTGAATTGATATAATAATAGTAATATTATTATCTCTACCACAGTGAGATCAAAAATGCCCAGTTAGCGCCTTTATTATCAAAGGCCCTGGACTCCATAGTATCTATAATGTTATTCATTGTAATAAACAACAATATACTAACTTACAAGTACAGTGTACAAAAACAGTGTACACCAATTCTTGTTGTTTTTTTTTAAGTTGTAAGAGTAGTCTAAATTACATAAAAGAAAAATAAAGACGACAAAAACCTAAATCAAAATCCTGGCTTCAGAGTAACAAATAACTAAATTGTAACTTGTATAGTGTTTCTATATGAATACAAAACAAAAATTCAGGAAATCATCGATGTCCTTATAACTGCCTCGTGACCGATATCTCAATATCCTCGAACTTCGATGTGCTTGAAGGATAGCAGGAAGCGGAAGCTAGTAGTTTTGATAATAATTAAAATAGTAGTCTCCAAGCTTTGTAATGTATTTATACGTTATACTATACCTATCTATCTATCTAAGCAGCCTATAACACCCGAAGCTGTGTAAAGGCCTCTTCTCCATCACGCCACTCCTGGCGGTTTTGTGCCAGCTGGATCTATTGCTCTCCTACCTATAGACAATATACTATACCACAATTAACAACTTAATGTTAAAGGTATTGGACAACTGAGTTTGCGCTTCGAAGAGCACGTTCTATTGTTGGTTCAGTGTCTCTCATTCAGATGTAGAGGCAAGCGGCTTAGAAACTCCGTCATCTCATACGAGATTACTAATTCGACCAATGTGAGGTCCTTCTGATAAGCGGTTGCAACCTACAGACGCTTATAACTAGCGCTATCTTTCTTTTTGAATCATCATCATCATCATCTGCAGCTTGATTTCTCCCACTGCTGGGTATAGGCCTCCCTTTGCTCTTGCCATTTTTCCTGGTCATGTGCTTGCCTGATCCACTGCCGGCCCATTATACAATATCGTCAACCCAGCGTGCTATCTTTTTGAATACCTCGTTTCGTTGTTAGTTTGGGTTAGCGATATGGCAAATTATTTGCCGGATTTCTTATAGCCACAATACAGAAATCCGGCAAGTAATTTGCCATCCCCGTAGTGTGGCCCCTGCATAGAGTAAGGTGGTGCGGCAGGCAATTGTTCGGCTAAGACACAAGAAGTGCGAGTTCGATTCTCGGCGGGGCAAATATTTGCATGATCTGCATATGTGTTTCAAGTTCAGCTTGGTTGTTTATGTAAATCTGTCTGTTGTAATACAATTTCAAAAACCACGATAACACAGGGTAGTGCTGTGTAGGGCTATATTATGTGACTCTTGTAATAATGTAATACCTACCTCTAGTTTTTTTATTAGAGTTCACTCACTACCATTCGCGTAGATAATGACATACTTGTATAAGTAGTTGTCTTTTTAATTTATTGACATAAAATTCAGTAATAAATACAATTTAAAACAGACAAGCGGAAATGGGACCGTGCTGGGTTTCTACAGCAATCAAATAAAATACAATACAGGAATCGAACCTGCAGTTTGGCCTTTAACAATTAGCAGTTTAAAACTAGTTTACTACTAGCTTTATTCGCTCAACATAGATAAAATACATATTTGATGCCAGGCATTTTATTTTGACTGACAATATGATTCAAGAATACTGAGCGACTGCAAAAATGATAGGTTGTATAGGTAAACTTGTAATATAGGTACATATTTGATAGAATAGCATACTTACAATACTTACCTATAACCTCAATCTCAGCTTCAACTGGTCCTCGTCTTTGGGTCTCTACAAATCGATAAATCAGGCAATTATCGTGGCTCAACTTATGATGGTGAAAACCGCACTCTTTACGCATCACCAACTTAGGCTGAACCATAAAAGTTGGCATGAGATAATCACTTACCCCCTTACTTATGAAAAATGTTTAAAGTTGAACACTGGTTAAACAACGTCCTGACTTTATATATTCATCACTATCCACAAATAAAGACAGGACGTTGTTTAACCAGTGTTCAACTTTAAACATGTTTCATAAGTAAGACCCTTTAAGTTTAACACGTAGTGGCACTGACACACATGTAATGCACATGCAGGACGGTGCTGCAGCCTCCTGCTTCGAAAGGTACTGCAGAAACAGAGCAGTGAACGCGTTAAAAAGCCTGATCGTGTCGTCTCCTTTATCGCGCCCTCTAAAGGTCCTACTAGTAACTGCTTCTAATACCTACATGTCCCTAGCACTACATTTGAAGTTATTTACGTTAGCTTATTTCTATGCGACTAATATTTATTTCGTAACATTTGACCCATTTGCTAATTTCCTCGGCCTTGCTTACCGTTTATTTGTATTTTATTGCTGGTTTATGAGCTAACTAGCTTCCGCCCGTGGCGTTGCCCGCGAGGTACCTACATAACATAGCCTATGTTCACCCTGAAAGTTTATTCTAAATACTGGTGAAAGAATTTTTGAAATCGCATAAGTACCTAGTTTCGGAGATTACCTCCTACATACAAATAAACTTTACCTCTATAAAATATTAAGTACCTATAGATAAGTTTAGATGTTATTATGAAAGGATGAATATTTTTTTTTTTTTTGTTTTTAGATTAGACTTCCTCATTGTATATTAATGTTTTTATTTTATTCTAAACCAAAACGTACATAATCCCATAGAAAATGTAGAGTTTTGGGCATAGGGCTCCCTTATTTCTGATTATGGAGGCTTCAGGCCTCCATAATCAATCATATTCTGAGAAAAGGAGTTTCATCGTTCCATCAAATGGGAGGCCATCGTTGCATCGTCTACTAGGATCTTTACTGGTTATTGCTGTGAGTAGGTCGTGTGAGATAGGTCTATAACTTTATTAAATAGGTACCTACTAAAATGACTTATTAAATATTTAATATTCAAATGCAGTTCACATTGAGCCTCAAATTTTAATAATTATGATTTATTTGAGTAATTATAATTTGAGTAGGTATTAATTATAGTACTCTGTAATTAATTCGCGTGGGCTGTCAGGCGATAATCTCAATTTTACTGCACATACAATCATGTAAAAAAGGTACTTTCCTGGAACTTGAACTAACTTATTATTTTAATGTAAACATTGCTCTGAAAGGCATAAATATACAAATTGGGCATTTATCCTCAGGAAACACATACGAATTAAGAAAAATACCAGCAAGTGGCTGAATCACCTTTTGACTTTGACTGTACCTTTCAACGCAAAATAAACAAAACTTATAGTTATATGGTTTAAAAATATCAATGAAATCTACCAAGGAAGTTATAATTTAAACTAATACATAAAAAAATCATTTTGAATATAAATAATTACTTCACTCATGACTATGTATACATACTTGTATTTTTTGTTGGACACTTCAACTGATTGATAGATCACCTAATTAACGTAGGCCTAGGCATATATTAGCATAGTCATGAATTTTATGTAGATTTATACTTGCGAGAGGCAACAAAATCATATTTCATATTTATTGGAGCTGCAAATATTGGACAAACAGAAATCTGTTGTGCTTAGGACTTAAAAAATCGATTTATTTTAAAATGATTTATTGAATATCAGATAATTTCATGATTTATTATAAACTGCAATGATTGTCTTGCAATCATATAGAATATAATGCTATCTTATAAAATCTGAGAGCGTTTGGTAAACAGTCGTGATACTCGTAGGCCTCTATTAATAAACTCCGCTCAACTTCTGTCAAAGTTGCACCACGGATTTAACTATTGCCATCCTTTTTTGTTACCCCGCATCCACACGTTGGGGCCAACGTTGGGGCCAATGCCTCTCACCAACGTGTGGAGCTGAACAAAATAGCTTGGCCCCAACGTTGGGGCCAACGTTGGGAGTTGGCCGTGCCGTGTCGGTTTTATCAAAGGAAGTTGGCGCGCCAACGTTGGGGATCCGTCCACACGTTGGCGCTATGCTCAGTCCCGTTTCGACGCGCATCGTGAGCGCACGTGTCGACTGACGAGCGAGAATGTCATCGTATTCCTTATTTATTGTGTTTGTAGAACTATCGGGCTGAAATTTTGCACACTTATAGATTCTCAGTGACAATGAAATATTATGGTATCAACAAGCTGATCTGATGATGGAGTCAAGAGCTGTTCAACAGAACTCCTCAGTAAATAAACCGATTGAGTTGAAACTCGGCATATTTGTCAAATTCTGACTATAATTTAATAATATGGTGACAGCGAGCTGATCTGATGATGGAGTCTACTATTTTTTTTTTTGTTACGGGAACCGTGCAATTTTTTGGGATAAAAAGTAGCCTATGTCCTATTTCCGGTTATTATCTATCTATATTTTAAATTTCACCCATATCGGCTAAGTGGTTGTCGTGTTATAGAGGAACAAACATACATCCAAACATCTAAACTTTCGCATTTATAATATAGTGTGTTGTGTGAAGTGTGATAGTGACATGATGTGATGTGATTGTGATAAAATTGGTATTCAGTAATATAAAATCACTTAGAGAAATTTCAATTTCTGTATCGGACGCGCAGACATCGGACGTCTGCACGTTGGCTCTGACGGAACAAGACTGGTGTATCGCCAACGTGTGGATGGTTCACGAAATCTTGGCGCCAACGTTGGGACCAACGTTGGCCCCAACGTATGGAGCCGGCGTTAGACAGTGACAAATAAGGATGGCAATAGTTAAATCCGTGGTGCAACTTAGACACAAGTTGAGCGGAGTTTATTAACAGAGGCCGTACTGTTTCGTTGTTTCTTCTTTCTCATTAAACAAAAATGTAGAGCTTTATTTTAGAGTATGAGTTACAAGCCTTGGCTTGTGCTTCTAGGTGTTTTTTATTAAGCTGTTTTAACAAAAATTGACACAAAATGCAGCCAGTACTTATATGAACTTGTCAATCAACCGTCGCTCAACTCTAGCGCTCTCTCGTAGCGCTCGTGGCGTAGCTTGCTTAGATGTTCTTGATTGATCGTTGAAGTTAAGCAAAGTTGCGTGCGGTCACAATCTGAATGGGTGACTGCAAGTGGTATTACGCGCTGAGCGCTTTCGTGCTTCGGAGAGCACGTTAAATTGTCCGTCGTTAAGCCATGACGGAGGCCTTTAGGCGGCCTAAAACTCCGTCACCAGAGTTGGCCACTTGCTCATACGAACTTACTTACTCAACTCTCATGCACGCTTATTCAATTTCGTATCGTGGTCTTACTTTACAAATATTGACACTCATTAAAAAAATCAGACCATTCAAAAATTAGAAAGTAGTATAATAGAACTTTACAATTTACCAATCATAAGATTAAGAAGGTATTAGTTATGTTGCCTTTTCGTGGGCTTGAACCTCATAGGCAAGTACCTAGACCACCTGTTTATCATCACATCACGTCCACCCCACATAACATCAAAACCAACAATGACAAGTGGTGATATTATCCAATAATTTATCAAATCATACATATTAAATTGATTTATAACATTTATTCTGTGTGTGAGCTTGAATTTATGAATGTAATTATGTTTTTATACGCTCGCTAATGTATCAAAATTCAGACTTATAATAAAATTATGACGTTGTGCAAGTATTTGATTTGAAATTGATTTTATTGGTTTATTCAAATGAGATTTACATTTTGGCGTAAACTTTGTATTCCTGTTAGTAAATAATGACATGTTATTTATTTAAAAAGATGAACTTAATACCCATATATCCACAACAGTACCTATGTACATTTATTTAAAAGCTACATATTAATAAACTTTTCTAAACTTTTTACAATAACTTTCGATGTAAAAAAACAATTAAGTATATCGATTCCTTCCACTTATCAGAAAAACTAAATTTTCTAATAAACTTTATTAAAACAAAAATTTGGTAAGACTAATATGTGATGATTTTAAGTATGAGTCAATGGGTCTCCATCGGTCGGCCTGCTTCAAGCAATCTTAAAACAAGTTCATAAAAGTATCGATAATTAACCCACTCAAGTGTTCTATACGATATCACTTTCACTATGTATGTTTTCCATATTCACCTTTTTAACCAACTTTAAAAAAGGAGGAGGTTCTATGTTCGGCTGTGTTTATTTTTATGTATGTTCACGGATTTCTCCTTCAATAATGGTTCTTTTTTGTTTGAAAGGGTATTAATACCCCAAAATATGTGGTCCCATAAATATTTGGTGAGGATCTGATGAGGATATTTGGAAATATGAACAGAAATGCACCTCGAGAGTGCAGCCTCAGCTTAAAATATTGAAGTCCTTTTTTAACTTACTGTGAGCCACCAAAAAGGATGATGATCTTAAAAGTATAGAAATAATAAACCTTTCTTGTCAGATACGTGTAAGTTGAGTTGGGAAATCAATTTAAAATAAAACTTTTTTCAATTCTATTCTATTTCTATTCTATTTTAATTACATGTGACTCTAATCAAAAAAAAATGTGAAGTGTAAAATCATGAGCCCTGCCTCAATGCGGGTGGCGGGCGTTGGGAGAGACGGGTCGCAAGTCGCGGGTCGGTGGTCGCGGGTCGCGGGTCGCGGCGCTCTGTAAGGAAGGAAGTCCGTCTAGCGGCGAGACTCGTTTATTTGCATCCGCTAACAATGTCATTATGTAAATCCAACTCCATCGGCGAGATCGAGAGTGGATCGGGATCGACGTATGATCGGTTAATTATTCCAACAACTCCACTGACTGCTTGTGAAGCTGTGAGCCTCTCGTACAAACTGCTGCAAGATCTGTGGGAAACTCTTACAAACTGCTGGTGCATCTGTGTCACTTTGTATTCGATCGGCTCGCGGCGGTAATCGATTTCGTTTCTGTTGAATATTAAAATAATTACTGGTTATTATATTAATGAATAGAACGGTAGCTGTTTGTATGGTAATGCCGATGCCTCGTTACATTAGACGGTATTGTGAGACGCGATTGTTTTGTTTACTTTATGCGAATTTACATAAACGATCTTTATTTTTGCCCAATTTAGGTAATTAATTTTGAGCAAGTTTGATTTGTGTGCTTAAAAACCCATATAAAACCCGCTCGCTGCGTCTCCAACTGTTCACTGCTAAGGAAGTGTTCCACATTGTTACTGCTCGAATACCACCAAAGGTATCCAAAGATATTTACGGCATATCAGTTAAACTGCTCCGATCAGCTATTCCCGCGCTCGCTCCGATCCTAGCGTGCGCTTTTAACCGCTGTATCAGAGAAGGAACTTATCCAACGCCAATGAAAATAAGTAAAGTTTCACCCCTGTTTAAAGGGAAAGGTAAGCGGAGTAGTATGGACGGTTATCGGCCCGTCTCGATAATACCGGCAGTCGCAAAAGTATTCGAAAACGGAATAAGTTCTCGCTTAACCGATTACCTATCGTCAATAGAAGCCCTCTCTGATCGGCAATATGCGTATCGCGAGGGTCGCTCGACAAGTTCGCTGACGCGGAGGGTGGTCGGTTCAATCGTCGCTGCGCGGGAGAGGAAGCAGCACGTCGCTGTGATATGCTGTGACCTGTCGAAGGCGTTCGACGTGGCGGACCACGACGTTCTGGCAGTCAAGCTGAGATACTACGGTATCGATGGCCGAGCGTATGCCCTTCTTACTGACATGTTGAACTGTCGTTCTCAGGTGGTTCAAGGAAGTGGTATCACATCTGATCCACTACAGTCAGGAATGGGGGTGGCACAGGGCTCTTCTGTCTCGAACATACTTTTCTCGATTCTTCTAAACGACCTACCGGAAGCAGTCCCAAGTGCTGAGGTCCACATGTACGCCGATGACGTGGCGGCAATGGTCACCGCGCCCTCAGTAGACGAGTTGGAACGAAAGCTGAATTGTACGGCGGCGCAGCTTGCAGAATGGTTTGGGATGAACGGTCTCGCTCTTAATTTGAGCAAGACGCACTTCATTCATTTCTGCTTGTCGGGCCACGCAGTGCGTCCACTATCAGTGACCATAGCCGGTAAGACAATAGAACAGGTTGAATGCACGACATTTCTCGGGTTCCAAATTGACAGAGGGTTGACATGGGCAGACCACATACATAAGTTGTGTGGTAAGCTGGGCAGTGCGTGCTATGCGCTGCGGCGCGTGGCGTGCGTGGTGTCCGGTGACATGGTCCGTGCGTGTTACTTCGCCACGGTACACTCGCTGCTGCAGTACGGCGCCGAGCTGTGGGCGCGCGCCGCCGAATGGGAGCGCGTGTTCCGGATGCAAAAAAGGGCCGTACGGGCGATAGTGAAAATCCGAAGCGACGTGTCTGCGAGACCTCACTTTAGAGACCTGGGTATCCTCACGTTGCCCAGTATAGTGATATACCAAGTTGCAGTATACGTGAGAACTAACCTCGACTCGTACGTGAGGCACGTTGACCTGCACGCGCGCCACACGCGAAACAGGCACAGGCTTGTATTGTTACCACGGAAACTTACAAAGTCAGCAAAGCTAACGCATGTCATGGGCCCGGAGGTATATAATAGGCTCCCGGAGTCTATTACGATGGCTCCAAATCTAAATATCTTTAAAAATAAATTGAAGAGATGGCTTATCGAGCGAACTTTCTATACCTATGATGAATTCATGGGCAGTACCTAATAGGTACCAAATGTTGTAAGTAGGTACCCAATTGTATTTTTTGTATTTTTATTAATAATTTATTCAATGTGACTAAGTCAACCTACATATTTCATGTAGCCTGTAATTAGTTTTATTGATTTTATTTTAGTAATTTTTCCATGTTGACCTATAATGTATATTATCAATAAATGACTATTATGACTATTATGACTAAAACACCTAGACATGATATATTCACTATCACTCTTGCAAACAAACTTTTTCTAGTATTTTAAAACACTTCTCAGATAACTCGCCACTAATGGTGTACGCGTATGTTCGCTAAGGATAGGTAATAATGGAACCTAGATAGTGTTGTTACATTTCAATGCCCACATACCTACATCGCAAACGAGTACTCGTAGCAAAAGGTATTCTCTGAACTAATAACTGATAACGGTGAAGGAAAACATCATGAGGAAACCTGCGGCTTGTCAGCTTGTGCGGCTATTCAGCCCCACACGTATTGACCATGTCTTTCCTGTGGATATGGCCGGTTAAGCTGAGAGGATGGTTTAGGCGCTGGACAAGCCTACTCCATCTCAAACAATGTCCCAGGCACTACAGTGTCCTGTTAGATGTAGGCAAAGATTGCCTCCTGACACTGTATAAATCATCTAGTAAAGATGTAAAGGCCTAAGTTTTTTTTTTACTGATCAAAGTGCATCTAAGTGCGTGTGCTGAAGTCTCCGGCATCCAATTAGGGTGTATTTCTTGACTCGACAATGGATTGACAAGCTCATCGGCTAGTTCCGCCGTCTGCGTCTAGTCTAGACTGCAGGCAAATTGCAGGATGCCAGCCGCAGACCTATCCATCATAATAACTTAGATTAAGTAATGGTTCAGGAAATCATTGATCGGATTCATTTGATTCCTTGTAAGAATCTGATCAGTTTTGTAGATACGGATTTCGTTTTCTCAATAAAAAAATCAACGAAATCTAAAGCCACACACACAGCAGATAATATATCTTATGAAATATAAATCTTGAGATCGCGCGCATACAAATTCTATGGAGGACCACACACACCGAATATAAATTACAAAACATACTTAGGTATTTGGTGCGATCTGTCAAGATTTATATTTCATAAAATAATATCTGCTGAGTGTATGATGCCCTTAAGTGTCAATTTCATCAACGAAACTGATCGCGATTAGCACACCTAAACCGTGTGAGCTGTCAGCTGTCAGTGTCATAATTGCTACGAAAAGTTGACACTAAATTAATTAATTGCAATCAGTTTAGTTGGTGAAATTGGTACTCAAGGTCTCGGAAACAATTGCATTCATGTTCTATTACCCTTCTGTCGACCGACCATACAAATCAGACAAATAACATAGGGTCTTATTTATGAAAGATGTTTAAAGTTAAAACACTGGTTAAACAACGTCCTGCCTTTATTTGTGGATAGTGACGAATAGAGACAGGACGTTGTTTAACCAGTGTTTTTACCAGTGTTCAACTCTAAATTGTTACCAAAATAGCACTTTTACGGAATAGCGAATAAGTGGTATTGTATTCCTGCAGTCAGTAGAGTTCCACGAATATCCCTGGATTGATAGTGATGCATCTAATAAAACCGTAAATAGGCTCACGACTACATTGCCAGATAAGGCAGACATCTGCTCAGCATTTAGATTATTCGGAAATGTCTAGAGGGGTAGTCCTAGGCAAGGACAAATACACTACCTCAATTTTGGACAACAATGCAAAGGAAACAAAAAAAATTATGAAAATATTCCATCAAACAATTTGACACAACACAAAAAATGTTCACACATTAAAACTTTTTGCAAATCAGGTGCTCGAGCAAAATATAATGGTTGAGCTTACATGTCTATTTTTTCTAGTGGTATTTAATGAGGTCCTTTTTGCGACACTAATTCTAAGCTCGTTTAAATCTATCAAAGATTTCAATAAAAACTAAACCAAACGTTTCCAAGCTATGCGCGTTAGACAACATTCTTCACTATAAAAAGTGCTCTAGGTTTTAAATGGCAAAAAAATACGAATTTAAATAAAAATGTCTTTCCGTGGCAGTTGTTGCCAACAACATAGGTTTGCGTCTATCGGCTAGGATAGATTTATAGCCTAGATACTAGCGAAAACCCGTGGTTTTAATCGTGTAGATTTACATACACTTATTTTGGAAATAGAACTCGACATATTTTTTTAATTAGGTCTTTAAAAACCATTCTGTTAGGGTTGAAAAAAGGTACTTACCTACTTATTGAAAAAAAAAACATAAAAAAAAATAATTAATTGGTGTTTCTTCACATAATAAACTCTGTAAAATACCAATCTATTAGAAATAATTAGAGAAATTTCTAAAACAAGTTCGACTAATAATTATTATACTTACTTAGCTTTTAATTAGCTAGCCTAAGAGACAGTTCAACGCAATTATTCAGATAAGCGTGAAGGATCGAGTGAAACCTGTAACGATAGTAAAAGTAGACTTTATCTGTGAAACGAGCGTCGCCTGAAGGCAGACTAGTTTCCTAAAACATTTAAACTGTAGCGCAAAAAAACGTTACATAACCCACGTGAAATTCCATTGGACACGCTCCGGCAACATTTCTGGCAAGTATGATAACGACTAGTTTTTTGTCTCAATAAATGCTACAATTGACAATGTTAGATTTTACTTTTTTATCGATTCACAAAAATGTTTCGTTCCATCATTCAATAAGAATTTCCTGTCTGGGAGGACATGAACAAACATTATACAACAGGAAGGAGACATTATACTTACAACTCACTCCCATAATCTTCAAAAACTAACGAGAAAATAGCTGATACGTCCAAAATATCCATCAATGGCGTAGCGTGGTGGGTATTAACGGCGACCCACCCACCGGCAGTAAACATACCGTTTCAGTATTTTCAGCCATTCGCGGCGCGACCGGCGGCGACATCTAGCGGCGCCGCGGCGCAACACACGCGCCATGCCGTGGCAGGATTAGCTATGAGTTTGTATGAATATGTTATTTTGTATGGTGCTAAGACACTATTTTGTTAGAATCCTTTAGTTTTTTCTTTGCTACTTTCCTATAAAGCTATATTTTCGACTTGTATCAATAATAATTTAACTAATGAAACGTCCGATAAAAGTAAATCATCACTATAGTTTTTAAAAGACTTCTTTAATACCTATAACCTAACAGCAATATACAGAAAGTTTTTTTAAAACAGAAAGTTTTTATTGTAAGCATCAATTTCCGATTATTTTCATAACTTTTCTAAGAAATTATCATTTTATAAAACAGAGATCAAAACTCAAAACTTAAAGATTTATTTATTTAATAAGATCATGTAGGTTGATCACTTTGACACGTCAATTGTTTGATTGAGGCAGATGCTGAGTTTACTTTTTTAAAACCTTTTTTAAACCCCATTCAATAACTGACAGGAAAAGCAGAGACTAGCACGCAGAGAATATCGGCAGGGTCTCGGCGCGGCGGTCCCACGCCGGTCAAGGCTGGCGATAGATTCTGCACAATTACACAACACGAAACCACAGAGTACATACTACGTGCTACTCTATACGAATACTGCAAAACTAACAGCTATGGAACATACGTGTAAAATATTTCTACAAAGAATCCTACTAATTTTATAGAGGCGAAAGTCCGTGTGTGTGAATGTTTGTTACCACGTATCCCCTTAACAACTGAACCGATTTTAATGAAATTTGGAATGTAGATAGTTGAGGTTCTGGAATAACACATACGCTAATTTTCATCCCAGAAAAATGTATGGTTCCCGTGGGATAAAAAAATAGTAGTCCACGCGGGCGGAGCCGCTAGTCTTAAATATCTAAAAAAAATATCTATCGCATCTCGGAGGTCACATCTTACAAATATTTAAGAAATACTAAAGCAATATTTAAAATATTTATAGAACAACTTCCGTGCCCTTCGGTTTTGACCAAGTTTACTTTTCTAATAAAAAGCTTCATGTCGCGGTCGCTGTCATGCATTAAAAACTTTATGCAGTCATGCATTTAAGGGCTCGGCGAACGTATCTACTTACCTAGGAACGTAATACCAAAATAATTTAAAATTTGAGCATATTTTTATCACTTTACGTTATTATTTGGATAAAGGTAGTATTTGTCTAGGTTCCTGTTAAACTTTTGTTTCAAAAAACTTACTATAGAACAAATGAAAAGAAAAAATGCCATTTTTGGTGTACCTACAAAGATTTCAATTCAATTGGCTTACATTTCTTTTTAGTAAGTTTTTCGGAACAAAAGTTTAACAGGAACCTTGATAAATACCTACTCTCTTAATCTAACAACATAAACTGATATAAACATGCTTACATTTTAAATGATTTCGGTATTACGTTTTTATGGAAATTCGCCGGTCGCAGCCCTCTTAAGTCACAGTCAGAGTTTATGTGGTTATTTATAATTATAGATCAATTAGTTAGTTAAAACACATAGGTACTTAAGTATTTAAATCGTGAGTGCATCCCTAAGGCAAGGTAAACTTTTTCACAGTTATTTAGGAGATTTCGAATCCTTTGAACAGTAGGTAGGTACCTATACCTAAAGGGTAATCAGAGGCACGTCCAACTACATATTTGTCATATGCCTATAATCACAAGATAATAAATAATATTTTTCATTCCAACGGCATGTTAGTATCATAGTTTATTTTTAGGCAGTCGTTTTGATTTATTTTTGATGGAATATCATAATGACGAAATGTGTATAAACATCAAACATTGTCTAACATTATCTGCAGCCTACAGCTAAGTGTTACCTCATAAATACCGTTCTCACAGTCAATAATTGCGGTAATTCACTGATAAGTCCGCTGATGATGATGACTCCTCATTTAATTGAGACCATTGACGCGGTGATCGACAAGCCATTGTCTTATAAACGCTTCGGCTTATGGTAATGTCGATGCGGTCACGAATGCTCTTAGAAATATTTTCAGGACACATTGACGTCACTAACAAAATAATCGCGAAATGGCCTAATTGATCATTTATTTTACAGGTCCTCAGGTTAAAAAAAAAACAAAAGCCCTGCTCAGTAAGTAATACTGATCAGGAACAGCAGGGCAATTCACATTTCTTGGAATGTATTCTAAATTCGGAAAGTACGTTTCTTCGCTGAAAAATCGTCAATTTTCCGAAGAAAATCATTGAATCGGAAGCATTCCGAAAAATGTGAATTGAAAGTAATGTCAAAAGTATTTGTATA
Organism: Camptogramma bilineatum; assembly: GCA_958496255.1. Lineage (NCBI taxonomy): Eukaryota > Metazoa > Arthropoda > Insecta > Lepidoptera > Geometridae > Camptogramma > Camptogramma bilineatum. The sequence goes on from OY292455.1 coordinate 17,701,028, forward strand.
ATTTTATATCACGAGCGAAGTGCTCGTGGCGTAGCTTGCTTAGACGTTCTTGATTGATCGTTGAAGTTAAGCAGCATTGGGCGCGGTCACTCTTAGGATGGGTGACCGCAAGTGGTATTACGAGCTGAGCGCTTCCGTGCTTCGGAGGGCACGTTAAATTGTCGGTGTCTTTAAGCCATGACGGAGCCCTTTAGGCGGCCTAAAAACTCCGTCACCAGAGTTGGCCACTTGCTCATATGAACTTACTTACGAGCGACAACATTGAGAGCGGTTTGCACAACTATTCCTATGTATTTAGCTAGCTAAAACGCATTAAACCTAATGCAAAAAAGCGTTTTGGCTAGCTTAAATACACAGGAACGTTGTGGAAGCCGCACTAAATTACTTATGCTAATTCCTATTAAAAGTTCGCTACCTATCATCGTTATAAAATAAAAAGATAGATTTTGTTTATTTGTGAATGCAGGCGCTTACCTACATTAGTTCTAAGTTCTCGTTGATCATCATTGATATAAAAAACAACCACAAAGATACCAAATTCAAGTCGTTTCATTGATATTTATTATTTAATCGTATGACAAAATTGTAATAGGCGAAAAAATTAAAAGAAAATAACAAAATTAAAAATCGATATTAAAAATTGATTATTATAAAAAACAATCACAAAGATACCAAATGCAAGTCGTTATCCTAAATCATAACTAAAACTTTTTATAAACTTTCTAAACACATAAAACGTAGGATTGTTTTGTATTTTTTAGCAGTAGCTCGTGCACTAGCCGGGCTAGGCTAGACCACCGTCCACTTCTTAATTAGTAAATTATTAGCCCGACGCACTGCTTGCTTTAATTTAAAACACTGATTTCAGGTTTTGAACGAGAATTTTATTTAAATTTTTAGAAATTTATTTAATAAACCTCTAACGGCACAGTTCGTGTATTTAATTTATATTAATTTGATTCACTTGCATTTTGTTTATTGATGTTGCGTTTTAAATTTTGATTCGAATTATAGTATTTAGTAGAGTTAAATATGCACAATAACTTTAACTAGCTATTCGCATTCGTTTGCATAAATATATCAGAGTGGAGTTACCTACTTAGAGATGTTTAGAGTTCCGTTATTTTTTGAACTTTTATACCACCTGTGTGTATTACATAATTTTATTGGCAAATTTGGCTATGCTTACCGATTTTTATATTATGATCGGTACCATCTTAAACTAAAAAGTTTTAATAATGTTTGTTTAAATAAATCTCATGTTATGCATTTTATTCAACTTATTCCAAAAATTTTTTTTTCTTTGTTTTATTGGGAAAAACAAAGGGTAACACATTCTTATCAACTAAAAGGTATTAACTAAAAAGCATGCGTAAATAAACTAAAGTCAACGTACGAGTATAATCAACAACATTATCCACAACTTGCAAAAAAAATTAAAGAAAAAGAGACCTCGCTACATAGCTAGGTAACATGCTCCTAAACCTATCCAAAAGAAATGAGTCCAAATCAGTGTGTTTGTCCCCGTGGCCCTGACTGTGACCCGCCGCTACAATTAGCCCTCATTGACTCCGCTCGCCTCTCAATGGGAATCACATCGAGGGCACACTTCACAGGATAAGGCACACTATTAATTCTCACACTGTAATATAGTTCAATAGTTTATAACATCTGATTTCATTATCATTTCATAAAAACGTCTTACATAGAAGATTAGTATAAGTATTCTTATAATGTAAGGTGGTCTAGTAAGGTAATGGGTTTGCAAGTTGTCTGGGCTGTGTGTTGTATTTATGCCTGAATATCCGAGAGAATACAATAATTATTCTAATTATTTTTACCACGGAGATAAGATACCTAATTTGAGTAACAATATTTTAGCAACATAACTCAGCTTGAGCGCAGATAACGTGACAACGTAACAACTGCCTTCATTGATTTAAGTGATCTGTATTCAATAATTGATGATGCATTAAAATTTTCATAAATAATGTTTAAATAATTTCTTATTATCATAGACTGTGTAAACAGATAATACATAATGAATCAATTAATACATTCTGCGGTGGTAATTGTAATGATTAATCACTGTAAGTTTGAACGATTTTACCGTGAATGTTTATCACTTGGTTAAATGCAACCGATTGAATAGTGCTAAGTATGGGATATAAACTAGGTTAATACTTAGTAGGTACCTATAGGGTTACTCCATCACGATACTGATGGAGTAACCCTATACTGAGTATTAAACGAGTAATATTTATTCACGTAAATAATAACGTTCTCGAAAACGGCTCTATCGATTTCAATGAAATTTGCAATTTAGGGGTTTAGGTACGGGGCGAAAAATTTATCTGGCTAGGTCTCATCTAGGAAAAAAAATTTTACTACACAAAATAAAATTTCACGCACAAAGTTTTACCCGCGCAATACCTATGTCTGAATAGCCTTATTTCGAACCTCAGCTATGGATAAATCTTTTATTCTGTTTTTTTAATAGAAATATGAAAAATGTATATTTTCTGGGAAAATTCGTTTTCTCTATTTTCGTCTGAGCAGAGCTCGTTCGCCTAGGTACTAATAGTTATACCAACATAAATGAGACGAATGTTCTAGCAGCCATAATTATGAAACTAATTCTTATTAAAATTGTGGATTAAACAGATTATAAATGTCCCTACCGAATTTATAATGCATGAAGGACGTTCATAATTATACTTACAACAGAAACTACACGAACTCTACCAATGGTTGCCTCAAAATTATATTTGGTTGAGTGTAGGTAGGTTTTTTATAGTTTAGAGATACAATTTATAGCCCTTTTGTCCTCGTGGTGTGGTGTTGTGTGCGCCGTCTTCACAGGCCGATGGTTCGCTTTATCAATTTTCTTTATTTGTATGTTTCCTGCCCGCACCACGCCAAGGCCTCTACTTTGATATACCTACACTGCGGGCTACTCTACTTATTTTAAAACAACACAACAGTTAGTAAATTAATTATAAACGTACTGCACTTAGTTGACCGTACACGAGAAGTTTGAATTATTTTCATTAAAATTAAATTAAAAGAGGACAGTAGGGTCAAGACTACTCTCGAATCATTAAATTTCAAAGACATTAAGAGTGAAAAGTATTTTTGGTATTAAATAATTGAACAGTGTGATCATATCTGGTGCTTGTTACAGTGTAACCTCACGGTTGTCAGTTGAATAAGTGAGTGCGGCCGTTTGGAGTGTTTATGCGATAATTCGCAGTAAACCACTGATAAAGGTTTATTGTTGTCGAAAATAATGTGCCTTCCAACTTTATTGCATTGCTGCGATCGGAGACAACAGTTTATGTGCTGCACCAGTTTGTATTATATTTTAGATAGCACATTAAAAACTTTTGGCGTTTTTTAGAGTAGTTAAGTTGTCACAGACATAAATATAGATAAAAAATAGTTAACTTCAAAAATGTTGTTCTATGCGTTCAAGCCAAGTGTTAATTAAATTCTAAAGGTATCGACCCGCGTCCACACTTCACGGCGCGGCACAAAAAGAATGCGACAACGCGCTGCAAGGGCAAGACGCGGACCGCTCGCCGCGCTACCAAAACCGTACAACCTATAAATTTGATACAACATGCCCGCTGATAAAGCTGGCTGTACGCCGCACCTGCCGAGGCAGTTTTTTAAAAACATATTTTACGACAAACGCAGAAAAACTGACAGGTAGGTTGGCGCGACAATGTCGCCTGCTCTACCCTACCCTCCCCTCCCTGCTCATCGACCGATACTTCTTAGTTTTTACGAGTCCACAAGGCGACTGTACAACTGTAAGTATCACGGTAATCATCAAAGAACATTAAAAGTTTTAAAGAAATATTGGAATGTAGGAAGAGTAATATAAAATACGCCAAATTATTATACCTACTCAAATATTTTGCACGTACTGCACTCAAAATTTCAGGTATTTACCAGATATAATCTGGTTTGAAATCACTTTATGTAATCATGTCATAGATATTAACATAAGTAGTTTAGTTCGACATTATAATTAATATTAGTGATAGTCAAAACCTAAGTTTTCATAAATATTAATGGATTGGAGCTAGTAAAAGTATTTTAGCGGGTAGGTAGGCCTAAGCCAGTTGTCAACCGAGCGGCGCGGCGACGCGCCATCAATCAACTCGCACTTTCATTAGTTTCATTAGTTTTGTTTTATATTCTCATAAATGTACTATTATAGAGTAATCAAGCAATACGTTACTTATAGCGAGTTAGTAACTAAGTAGAGTTTATATCTGCCATACATAATACAATTAGAGTGCAGATAAAACAAAACAAATACGTCACGTGTACTAAGTCAACACAGATTTATGTAATACTCATAATCAGGCAATTTTCTACAACATGATAGCATTTGATAATATTGGTAACGGATTAGCTGATAGCAAGCAAATTATCTAGATTTAAAGTGCAGAGTTCGTAATTAGGTACCTACCTATGTTCTTTATCTAATAAAATCTTGAATAAGATCTGCTACTGTGTAAGTATATGAATTTAGCTGATTAATAACATTACATTAATCATTATTTCAAAACCGATATTGGCCATGATTTATTCATAATTAAATCAGAACATGTTATTTTTTCATCTGTTTATGTGCGAGCTGGTGTCAACACCTCCGAACAAACAAAAATATTATCAAGATTGATTATCTACTAAATATCGATCCAGATTGTCGTCATTCATCTGATTAGTACAATTACGTGGAGCGCACCGCACAGCGTCGACTTGCAATAAAATCCGTTTTAAATTTTGTGTGATCTTAAAACATTTGATGCTGCGTTTTATTCTACCGATAATAGAATAATCGCTTTATTTCATTTTATGGCCAAGAAATAAATATAACGCTTCATTCGATCGCGTAGCACCTGTTTATTTATTTTAAAATTGAATTATAATTCACAACTCTTTTAGTCAACATTTTTCGATAGCACAAAAGTACAATCAAAGTTAGCTGTATGCTAGCCGTATTTAGGTTAATGCACATAGCTTGTTAGTTTCAGCAAGCATGTTGCAGTAGGTACAGCATGGGTTCGTGCTAAGTGTGTGACGGCGGCGCGCGGCGTCGTCCGACGGCCGAAGGTCGGCCGCCTAGCCTACTGATAGCTGCGACCTTGGAGGCTTGCTGTCGCATTGTCAGTGGTTTCTTCACTTTAGTCACGCTAGAACAACCTCTTACATTCCTATTGACACAAGCAAATATTCTAACTTAAAATTTTTAGTTTAGGTTGCAATCAAAGAACGGAAAAGGGTAATAAAATGTGTCGATTGACGGTTTTATTGCTCCAAATGTAACGCCTACAGTCGGGACCGCGCGCAGAGTCACCTGCGCCGGCCGCGACGCTCACTGTGGTTGCATTCACTCTAACTATTGCAATATCTACGACTTTACGGCAATTTCTTTTAGAATGTATATCAACTTCACCTGGAAAAAGTTTATTGTTTTTCCTTAATTGTAAAACTTTTTAATTGTTTAACACTTTAAACATGATAAAGGAAGAGTGATATAACAAAGACATCTAACATGCTCGAGAATGCTCATTATTTCTTGTTTAAATTATTTTTTGTCCAAACAAAAGCTGTGTAAATATTTAACAAATGTGTGTAATATTGCGCGCAGGGTCAGTGCGCAAAAGGTAAGTATAAGGTAGCAAAAAATATGTGTCAAAATATTTTTGTGTTGTCTACTTATAAAACATGTCCAACCCCTTTCTATTCAAATTGTTTGTCTTTTGTTAAACTTTATTGTTGTGTGAATTGACTTAGTGTCAACCACTCGATAAAAGTATAATATCGTTAATGTATGCAATAGAATATGCAAAAATAATTAATTATTATTTAATAGTGTTTATTTTTATAGATATCTAGGTACCTATGTTTTTATTTTGCACCCTTTGCGTTGCTGTCAAATGGATTCAAGTTTTACAGTTAAATATTAACAGAACAATATTAATAATAATATTTTATGATCAAACGAACTTGCAAAGTTAAGTTCGATCGATATTATATGAGTACGCTGCATTCAATAAATTGTTGTCAATTTACTGTAATTCTTAAATATATAAATAACATCCAACTGTATTAACAAATCTAATTCAAAGTTAAAAATAAAAGTGTTTGTGGCCAATACAAGAATTTTATCTTTAGTTTTAAATATTTTTGATACCTATACCTATTTCAGCAAACGGAAAATGACAATCAGGCGTAAAGCGATTAATATATTCCTGATTTCATCAATATACTTGATAAATGTTTTTTTGAAAATTTTAAATTGTAATACACAAATCAAAGTGTTTTTAAAGTATTAAATATTTAGGTACTGGGTTAAATTTTGCTTAATTATGTATTGTATAATGTATAATTTAAAAACATACTTGTTGGTAGTTTGAATTGGTTTTAGATTTTAATTATTATAAAATTTATTTAGTCAATTTAAAAATGTTACTTAGGTATGTACTTATTTTATTTTTGCATACTGGGTATCCTAGCGAGGCATGTGGATCTAATTCAGATAATTAGATATTAAAGTTCTTTGTGCACCACACTTCACGCAAATAAATTATTTGACTTCGTTTGTCACGAGTAGGTACAGTGTTGATAAATTAAACTGCTAATAGGAGCAAATGATTGGTTTAAGTTCCTGAAATACAAATGAGTGCAACAGCTAGTGTCAGTTTTTGTGGGCGTCGCTGGTCGGGGGTTTCACTCGAGCGCGCTTCATTAGTCGCGCGGAATGCCATTTGGTCTAGGAGCCGCGCCGGCCACTCTGCCGTCCACACTCGCCAACACGTAAACTTTTTGCTCCGGACGCCAAGTACGCGATTCCCAACGGTTGAGCTCCTTTAACATTTTTTGTGATTGTTAATATTGACAGGAGAAAGCTATCGAATCGGTTCTTATCGAGTATTTAATTTTTATTCGCCATCGGCAAGACGCCGATGCCGCAATAGTTTTAGCTGTAAACTCGCTTCATTGAAAACCTGTCTGCTGCCAATTAATCGGATTTAGGATTAATTAAATCATTATTATATATAGCTACGGGAGATATTTTGTTTTTGTAGATGAACGAAACTCAAAAACCAGCGAAGTCCTAAAATAGTTATTACTGGTGCCTAGCCAAAGAAATATTATGAAATGTTTTGGGACCTGAGAATATTATATTATAAAGCATTATAAATTATAAAAATAAGATATTCGAGCACACCCACCTTTTATAATTTACATTGCAAACACAAGTTTACTTGAGTTATGTGGACATTTTGATGCCTCCGTTAAATTGTATTTTTTAAACATTTATAAATTTTGATAAAATATGTAGACACGATAGCATCATTAAATTATGGCACTAATAAAAAAGTAGGCACCTATAAAGTTTTCATAGACAATATTCAATAAAATATTGGTAAAAACCGACAGCCTGCGATTTAATGTAACTTGGATACAAATCATGGTGCCAAATCCATTAAATTATTGGGTAGGTAAGTTATATTAAGCTACAGAGGAGATTGGCATATTATTAGATTGCCTATGTAGGTATCTACGAATGCAACAGACCGACATCTTTATACTTAGTTGTTTATATTAACCATAGACAGTTTAATTGAAACAACATTTCCCCCAACAACACAGACTATTAATTAAATAATTCCTCAATTTCGACTTTGTGTAATAAACAATCAGAAAATCTGAGAGACAGTTCGCTTTTAAATAAAAAACGTCAGGTAAGTTAATGAAATGTTCGCCACAGACATTATTATATTGTATTGTATAGGTGTAGTTTGTCAAATGTTTTTTTAGTCAGAGCGGAGCGGCCTACCTGCCGGCGGCCGCGCTGCGCCCATAAATAAACAAATATCACCGGGACCCGCTTTTTTCTCATTTCTAATTAATAAGATTCTGACCGGGTGTTATCAATAAATACTCTCATGTTAAAATATTAACTCTGATTTATTTTAAATACTTAGGTAATAATATAAAACATTATAGACTAAGTAATATTAGTCGCTAAAGTTGCACACCTAGCTCCATCTATTCGTTCTTACATTATTGAAATCACTTCAACACTGACGGTGTCCGTTCCTAGAACTCTACGCATCGTCCCGAGGCGGCGGATAGGACACGTACAATACAATAAAAGTCATTTCCATATTTCAATTTCTATAAAGAACTTTTTAATATATATCATCATTATACGTCGTAGGTACATTATTTTATATAGAAAAAATACCTATTTTTACAAGTTTTAAGTACCGAGGTCGGCCACATATACATACAAACGAAAAAAACAACAAAACAAGTAAAAAAACAGGAATAAAACCATTTTGGCATCGTGTCTGCATTCTTTTAATAATATTTTAATAAATAATGTGTGGGACCTAGGCCTGAGCGGGCGCGGCGCGGTCGGCAGACAACAGCAACAGTCGCGACCGCGAGCCGCGCCGGCGACTGCGGGCTCGCGCGAGACGAGCTTCAAAACACTTAATTAAAATAAAAATTGCACCTATTGACTCACTCGTATTCCCTTGAAGCTTCGACCCGATTCACATTTTTTACTCTCCCCTCGTCTCTAATCATAAATTTACAGTAGCAACGATTTAAATGTAATCCACACCGCCCCGTCCGCCCTCGCGGGTGGGCGTGCGTGAACGTTATTTTACAATATCTATAAATAAATTCGATGAAATCGTCCTTCACAAAACCGCACAGCCGCCGGCCGAGCGACGGCGAGCGCGGGTGAGTAGCACTTACCGAGCCGCCGAGCGACGGCGAGCGCGGGTGAGTAGCACTTACCGAGCCGCCGCGCGACGCTCGGCGGGCGCCCACGACGCCGGGAACCACCTCCGATCTAAGCTCTCATTTATCAATTAGACTATCTAGCTAAACGTCATCGGCGATCACTCGGAACCTCGGCGTCGCGACAGATGAGATACAAACGATTACTGGCTTCGATCCTAACTTACACTCGATCGATCGCGACTTCACTGAAATCATAACGAACAAGTCCGGTGTCCTTGCGGACCGGCCGGGCGGCACGCAGTGTCCTGCGCCCGGCCGCAGTTCGGCCCGCGGGTCGCTAGTGCGGCTCGGCGTGCGAGTAGTAGGGCCGCGGTGGCGCCCACGGGGCGAACTGTTAGTGCGCCTGCAGCGTGTGAGCGCCGGGCGGCAGCGCGTGCTGCGGGGACAGACCCGGCGGAGAGTGCGAGTGAGAGTGCTGCAGCGGCGAGCCGTGCGCGTGCGGGTCGTGAGCGTAGTGGGCGTGCATGCCGTCCATCAGCTCGCCGCCGAGCGTGTTGGGTGGCGTCATGCGCTTCTCCTTCTGTCGTCGGTTGCAGAACCACACCCGCACCACCTCCTTCTCGAGCTGCAGACTGTCCGCGAGCGCGGTGATCTCCTGCGCGCTCGGCTTGGGTTGCTTGTGGAAGTGCTGCTCGAGCGCGCCCTTCACGGACACCTCGATGCTGGTGCGCTTCTTGCGCTTGCGGCCCTGCGCCGCGATCTTGTCGATGCTGGTCGGGCTGCCGGTGGTCGAGTCGGCCTCCTCGAGCCACTTCTGCAGCAGCGGCTTCAGCTTGCACATGTTCTTGAAGCTGAGCTGCAGCGCCTCGAAGCGACAGATGGTCGTCTGCGAGAACACGTTCCCGTAGAGCGTGCCGAGCGCGAGGCCGACGTCCGCCTGCGTGAAGCCGAGCTTGATCCGGCGCTGCTTGAACTGCTTCGCGAAGGCCTCCAGGTCGTCGCTGGTGGGCGTGTCCTCCTCGGGCGGCTCGCGCTCCATGTGATGGTGCAGGTGAGGCGAGGGCTGGATGTCTCGCAGCATGTGCTGATGGTGCATGCCCGGCATCGGATACGAGCCGTGCAACGCGACCGGTGACCCTGCGCCGTAGTGCGGGCTGACCACCGGCGCGTGCCAGCCGTGCGAGTGCTGCAGGTGACGCGGGTCCGGAGCGTGCGGCTTCACGTCCGGCTGGTGCGCGTGATGATGATGGTGCTGGTGCATCGCCCAGGGGTCTCCGGGCGGCAGACCCGCCCACGGGTTGGTCAGCACGGGCGCGCCGGGCGAGGGACTGCCGCCCGCGTGCAGCGCGTGCTGATACTTCATGTCGGCGGGCTCGGCGGAGCGAGGCGACGCCGCGTGGTACCCGCCGATGTTGCCGAGCTCCATCTCGGTGGGCATGTACGTGGTCGCCGCCATGGCGCCGTACCTCAGATCCACGGTGGACGGCGTCTTGCCGGCTCGAAGGCTCTCGAGCCTCCAACTGGCTTACTCGGTCGCGAAAACTGCGCGGAACTCGCGCGACGCTGCGGCAGCGGCGGGGGCCACCTCACATCACCGGACTCGACAGCGAGCGACATACGCGTGCGTGCGCGACGGCAGCACGGAGCGGACTGAGGAGCACGGTGGCGCTGCGCGCGCCCGCCGCCCGGAGAGGGGACGCGGCCCCGCCCCGAGCCGCCGCCCGCTAATGACGATGTAATTACTGCGCCCCGCCCCGCCCCGCGCTCGCCCGCCCCGCGCCCCGCGCCACCCCGGCCCCCCCACTACACCTGCCCCCCCGCGCCCCCACCGGCCCGCGCGACCGACGGCCGACTCCGGCTACATGCTACCGATTGTTTCACTCAAAATGATATCGATATCGAACAACGATTTTCTACATTTTGGAAAACAAACAATGTTACCCAGGAACGGATCTAATTAAGTGTTGACTTTTATTTAGAACTATAGTTTACTTAATGTAAAATAATTAACTCTAGCTATTATGTTAATACTTATAGCTCCAAATTATTTATTTGAATATTATTAAGTACTTAATTAATATTAACAATTAACATAATAAATATCTACTTATTAACTGTTCGAATATAAGTACCTACATACCTACTATGTTTTTTCTTTTGGGGTTTTTTTTTGTAACTCAGGTATGTCATAATAAGTAATAATACCTACCTACATTTTAATATAATTATGTAGCTACCTAGGCATTGTTAAGATTTTTAAAAATTACGGTATTCTGTTATCTAATAAGATTAATACCTATTGACGGATAAGTTCTCTGGAAAATTTGTGCGAGGCCAAGGCGCTTATTGGGCTGTTTTATTAGATAGGTAAATTAATAATTAAATCAAGGATTTCTGTATCACATTCACACACTTGCACAACATCTTGATACACAAAAACAAGTTTAGAATCCTTTATTTATTGCTTCATTTAAACTTTTTAATTATTGTGACGACATAGTTTTAAGTGTTATATTATAGGAGTACCTACCTAATATTTATAAAGTACCAACATTTTTTAATTTAAAGAAAATTAAAACTAGTTTGTCGCCGCGAGTTCATTCGCGTCATGTAAAAAGAACGCTGGAAGAAAGTATTCATATTCATATTCATTTATTATATTCATATTCATATGTATTTATTCATTCATATTCATTTTTATTTATTCATATTCATTTATTAAGTGGCGGGGGTGTGTTTTGTCTCATGTTTGCGCATGGGTTACCTATTCGCAAACATGAGACAAAACACCCCTCCACCTTCTTCCATCGTTTTTTTTTTTACATGAACTATACCTACTTTTATAATTTAATGTTTTATTATAATCATTGTGGATAATCTCAATAGTGCTATCTTATCACGAATTTTTCATATAGTGAAAGTGAAGTCATAATTTTTATATTTTTTATTAAAATATAAACAACTTTTTATATTTTATTGATTGGACAAGTTTGTGTCCATTTGTCCAAATTACTAAATCACGTAGCTATTAATTAATTAAAGTAGGCAAGTAGTTGACAATATTCTAACAACAAATAAGTGGATACACACAAACTTACATGAAAGAAAAACTAGTTTTACTAACAATTGGCTAGAAAATGATTTTTTTTTTTATTTAACAGTTCAACTACAACTTATCAGTGCCCTCCACACAAGGTACAGCCTGTTTCTTGGATTCCAGATGCATTTTTAGAAAGATTTTACATTTTAAAATTTTCCTTGTGATAATGTCCAATCACAGTTAAAGATAAGTATCTAAATCTTTAAATTTCTTCAATCTTTTAAAATTAAACAAAACCTACACTTACACCTAGGTACCATGTTTGTAGATAAAGTTTCTTTTCTTTCTTTTTCTTTTTTATTACAAGCACTTTAATTGGCAATATTGAATAACAGTCACTTGTAGTAATAAATAAATACTTAAGTAATAATAATCCTAATCACACTAATATTATTAAATGCGAGAGTTTGGATTGGTTTTGGTTAGTTTGGTTGATTTTGTTCCTCTATAACTCGACAACCACTGAACCGATTTGCCTGAAATTTTATGTTTAGATAGATAATGACCGGGAATATGACATACTTATGCTTCTTTTTATTCCGAAAAAATGTACGGTTCCCGTGGAATAAAAAAATTAGTAGTCCACGCGGGCGAAGCCGCGGACGTCAGCTAGATTTTTATCTAATACTATTTATAATACTTAATAATTTCAACAATTCGTGCGATTATTCGTATAAACTCGATTGGATGTAAGTAAAGGTATAAAATAATTTATTTTATTCATAGCTCTACTTTCAAATTGTAAGCTTTTGGCGAAGAATGAACGCCCTCTCATCACGTACTGCTAGCGCCATCTGTTGCTGAGTAGAGGAACCGATCACAAATTTAAGCTTATTTCTTCCAAATAATTATTACAGAATGAAACAATCAACTGAAAATAAACTGAAAGGGCCTTACTTATGAAAGATGTATTTAGTTAAACACTGGTTAAACAACTTCCTGTTTTTATTTATGGATAGTGACAAACAGAGACAGGACGTTGTTTAACCAGTGTTCAACTTTAAACATCTTTCATGGTATGCCTAAGTGCCAATTTCACCCACAAAACTGATCGCGATTAATTAATTTAGTGTCTATTTTTCATAGCAATTACGACACCAATAGCTCTTAAATGTAATATTAGGTTAGGTTTAGATGTGAGAAAAAAAAAATTATTTTTTTTAAACATGCACCTAGCAACAAGTTTATTCTTATTACCATTTACCTTATCACCTTAAGGGTTGTGCGGTTGGCATCTCATCGTAATGTGAGCTTCAACTCATTTATGGTGAGAGTGCCGACTGCTCGTCTTTCAACCTTTATGGATGCAGCGTTTTGGCCGAAGGGTGTTTTATACAGGCGGTTCCGTGGGCGCATGCGAGACACCCCGTAAGGCCGTTTGTCCACCGCCACCGTCACCGAGACTTCAACGAGAACGAGACGACGACGGTGCCGAGGTAGCGATCATACAATTGCTATAGCCGCCTGTCCACCACAAGTCCGTCACGTCATCTTGATCTCAGTCAGAAATAATCTCGTTCTCTTTGATGTCCCGGTGACGGAGGCGGTGGACAAACGGCCTTAGTGTGTACGGATAATACATGACAATTAGTGTAGTGTTATTTATAAAATACTAGCTGCTGCTGCGGCTTCGCTCGCGTGGTACCCGGATAAAAAGTAGCCTATGTTACTCTCCAGCCCTCCAACTATCTCTCCACAAAAAATCACGTCAATCCGTTGCTCTGTTTTGACGTGAAGACAGGACAAATAAACAAACAAATAAACACACTTTCACATTTATAATATGGGTACGGATGTATGTTAGTTTTAAGGTATTTATTTCTATGGGCCGTAGACTAAGTAAAATAACAACCAAAATTTTTTTCGAGGTTTTGCTAAGAGACCGTTAGTACTAGAAAGCTGTAATTCTGTAGGGATATGTAAGTAATATATCAATTACAAACAAAGTGGTAAAATAAAATTTTGGAAAATAATTTTTTTAGGGTAACTCCCCTACATGTGAAGTGGGGTTGATTTTTTTTTTCGTTGTCTACCCCATTAGTTATTAGTTTAGCAGTAATAGTCGTTGAACTTGAGTATTGGATAATTTTTTACCAAATACAAAATCCTTAAAATAAATCCTTTTAAGTCACTGAGATGAAGTAGTTGCTTGTTGTAACGGGCTACTACGGAACCCTACACTGCGCGTGGCCCGACACGCACTTGGCCGGTTTTTTTTAAACAGATACAGATGTCTACAAATAAGTAGTAAGATTTAGTTTGACCAACAAAATACGCAAGAGGAATAAAACGCTATCTGTTGGCGGGTAGCGTCACTACACACCCCGGGGAAGTTCGACAGCGCGCTCTACCCACGGCTCTACCAGATTGCTGACTCGGCTCTACACCACTACCTTTGCTAGTGCACATAAACTTAAAAGATATTACTTTTTTTTTTATTTGACAAGAATAAAAGTAGATTACAAACTTAGTAATAAACACCTTAAAAACCTAGAAATGGTTTGCCTAAGGTGCAGACATTCTTCGTTAACAAATGAAAATCAAAAATAGTATTAATTCTGCCGTGCATGCATATTTTCATCTTTATTTTTTGACGTGTTAACGTCTTATAAACTGACGAACGCCGGCTGCACGTACGAAAAAGTGTCATGTTCCGCCTGAGCCGAGCTTGCAAGCGAGAGCGCGGAGCAAGCGATAGAGAGGCACGATCGGCCTTAGCGTTCGGCAATTCATAAAGTATGAAATTTTTCATCAATGTTTTCTTATGACGTTAACACGTAAAATTATCGTCCGTAAACCGATTTCACAGCCAACCAGTTTTTTTTTTACCTGTGGATTAGTTTGGTTTATCTGAGAGGATGGCTTAGATGCTGATGGACAAGCCTACTCCATCTCAACTATAACCCAAGCCTCAGATACATTTATTTACTGACTTTACCCCCCGCCTATGGGCCTGTGAGGGATACTGTAGCTATGCCCTAATTTTTTTTAGATTATTCTAAAAAAACGAATTATCTGAGTTTAATCGAATCTATATTTACTTGTCTACTTGTTAATGGTCTCGTAATTATTGCTACAGCAAAAAAAAGCTGCAAACCTTTCGACATTACCTAACTAAAATTATTGATAAATGTTGTAAAAAAAAATGTATATGATCACGACTGTATTCCCAAGGTACGGTAGACATATTCTTTCAGATCTTTAGACATTTTTTTAGTTCCTTTGACGATGTCTATGGGAGTAGTCAGAGGTATGTCAAAAAAATTTGGTACATCCACACATTTTGCAGAAGTTAACATTCCATACGTGACAGGTTGCAAGCCCATCGATGCATCGGCACTATTATAAAGCTAACTAGTTTCGTCACGATGTTTTCCTACACCGGCACCGTTTAGAGCTTTTTCAAAACAAAAAATCCATGATGCACGGCCGGGGTTTGAACCCACGACATTCGGATTGAAAGTCAAGGCACTAACCCACTCTACCAACACAGCTCATAAACTTTGTAGTGTATTGCTAAATTGGCAAGTCAGATAACACATAAGTTTATTTAGTTTCTAGTTATTGAGCAAGTAGCCATTCTTATCAGATTCGTATTTGATGTAGCAATCGGCTGAGAGCCGTCGGCCGCCATCATCGGCTCGTCGGCAACACCGCACAAACATGCAGGAGGGGACAGACGGACAGATAAACTCACTCGTCTTGTATAATGAAATGGGTTACAATTGGAAAGTATTACATAAGAATCTAATCCACTTAATTTCATTACTTAAAAAATATAATTTTAGTTTATTTAGTCAATCTCAGCTACAAAAAATTGCAACGACAGTAAAAAGTAATATGGCAATGTATTTGTAACTATGTATATCAATTTTAAGTGGCCATATCTATATTACTCTATTTATGGTAATTTTTCAGCTTTGGATCGTAGGTTTAAAACCCGGTCTTATACATAGATTTTTCGTTTCGGAAAATGATTTTTTTTTAATATTTGAATTTGGACGTCCGTCTGACTATGACTACCCCCTTAGGCATCTTCAAAGGATCATGAAATACAAAGGACATGATTACAATACGAGTATGTCTACTAAAAATAGACATTTGAGAAAAATATCGACTGTGCCTTCAAGTCATGATCCGGTTATTTTTTAGTAAAGGATTATTTTCTAATTAGAACGAATTTATTTCATTTACATTATAAACATGTTGTATCTTCCTTGTCCCGTTTGAAATCCCGATCCTCGTCGATATCGACACAAGTATTACATTTAAAATAATTTACCTACCATTACTTAAACGTTGTCGGTGGTTGTGTAAGATATTTTCAATTTGCGCGCCGTGACCGATCCATCGGCTATGGCCTCTCCGCTGTAGGTGCGTACACCCCGCCGCCACGCATACTCATATACTCTTTATTCTACCACATAAGAGCGTATATTGAGGGGTAGCTTGGTACTTTTGAGGTGGACTGTACAGGCATCTGCTGATAGCATCTGCGCGCCGATATGGGATGTCCACGTGAAATCGACCTGTGGCGAAATTTGGTGTTTTATAACAAAATAGTAACTTTAAATTCCTTATTATATTGTTCGGTAAAACTTGTTTATTAGCCTCGTGTGGTTTTATATTAGTTTCTCAAGCCTTTAAAAGTTCAGATTACAGTGTCTAAGAAAAATACCAGTAGGTATAGAAGAATTACTACTTAATAGGAACCCGTTTTATGTCGGTTACAATCACACAGACTAACATCAAAAGTATTGAAATACATCAAATTCATACAATCAGCTCCACGCGCATCTTCATCGATAAAAGTAAAAGACGTTGCCAAAATTCGTCTCTTAAGATTGATTGGAGCATTTACAACAAAGTGTGCCCTGGGGCATGTCCACCGCAACAAACTTTTATAATAATACTTACCCTGCACTCAAGAAAATTTATCACTAAGCTTTAATTTTGGTCTCTGTATGATATTTTTAGACTACTAAGAATGCAGCAAGCGATATCCTAGTTTGCTACTATTACATCTTAATGACTAATTAAATTTAAATGATGTCAGTGGTGCCTCGAGGCATCAATATTTGGTGCTGCCAAACAAACAAACATACCTAACATTGAGGTTAATTTTAAAACACGTACAATTACTTGCTAGAACAGATTGAAAGTTTTTATTTCATTCACCACCATTGCTTTAAGTGCCAATTCAGACGCACCACAACCACACGACACCGACAACCACACCACAACGACGCGACGTGGTCGGGTCGGGCGTATATTTGTATTGAAAATGAATTTCCAATTCACACGTACCACATTTTGTCGTTGTTATCGACCACCTGTGTAATACGACCACATCGCAACCACATCGCGACGACATGACGTCATCAACAGCGCGCGCCTAGCTGGCGCCTGCCACATCGACATTTTGTCGGTACCACAACGCAACTGCAAAAAGTCGCTGCGACACTATTCACACGTAACCACAGCTGGACCACATTTTGTCGCTGCGACGTGGTGTGGTAGTGGTACGTGTGAATTGACGCTAACACTCATGTAACAGAATACTAAGATTGATAATTCTAAACGCAAAACTAGACAGTAAGCTAACTAATACAGACTTCTGTTTAGTTGTGACCGGAAAAGTTTCAGAAAAACTAGATTTTTCTTGACCACCAGTTATACGATTAGTTCAGTTCAGTATTGTTGCGCTGGGACCTTGACTTTCAATCCGAAGGTTTGAATAGAGGTAGATACAAAAGAAGCTGATTAATTACAGTAGATACTATAATTGCCATTGACGTCAACTAATTGATATATAGCCACAGTTTACTGGGCAGATAAACACGCAATTATACTTAGAAACAATAAGCTCGGCCATAAACATAATAATGACTGCTTGGTTTCCACTCACACAACCATAGTCCTGGATTTTTAACTTGTTAACATTTATTAAACGTCGTATTAGAATTTCAAGTAACAAAATAACGTAACAGAGTAAATATTCTCCTAGATCTTAGTCTCAAAAATATTGCTAATAAAAGTAGCCAGAGAAACGTCTAGATACAAGGTGTCACAAATCCACATTATACAGTTTCAAAAGTGACCAGTAGCAAATCCATCGCCGAAAATCAGCTAAGTTGAGAGAAGATCATGAAACTACTTGCAATAAAACAACTTTATTGAGCACACGCATGCCTCAACTACGCAAGAGCTGCCTTCTTCTGTTTCGTTGTACTCTTGACAAAGTCGTGGTCGTCATGTTGGAGGGGGTTGTGACAATCTTGACAATTCTACGCCATTTGAATTCGGATTTACTTGAGACTATTTTAGTACCTAGTCCTTTGAACAATTAATGACCTCATGACTGGCTCATAATGCCGTGTATGTAGCCACCTATTGGTCTAAATGGCTCTAAAAATTGTAGATACATCGACTCAAAAGAAGAAGAAGAAGAAGTAGTCCGTTGCAGACATTATAAAGGATTTAGCATGTTCAAGAATGCAGAACGATAAATACGTAGAGTGGGCATGTCGCTGTCGTATCAGATGGGCCCGCACGCCTAAGTATTCGATATTGCAAATTGAAAGATACAATAGGTCGTAGCTGGAACAATGGGCATTATAGTTGGATGCACCGTACGAGCTCATGCTAATATTGTTTGGGTTATTACACGCGGAGTACCGGCGGCGGCCAGCTGACTGCGCGCGCCAAATTATACTGATTGGATACGCACGGGGAGCGATGACGAAACTGATAACTTAAACTTTTAAATATTTATACTGGTAATCGAATAAAATATATAGAATATGTAAACGTTTTTGGCACGATACAACGTTTTTCTTGTGTTGCATGTTTAAAGTTTTTATTACTAGTGATATGCAAACAGTACGTATGTTTATAATACTTTGAGTACCGATGCACATGGATGTCATCAGCAACGTGAAGCTGCGATCCCTTACTTCGAAGGGGCCATTGCTCAGGATATCATTGCCCGCGTTATAGCTACACAAGCTTTTTGGCACCACATAACAATCCAACTGCTATTAATTTGGGTTCTTTATCATAATATTCATGGTCTAGTAAATTCTGAGCTTATAAGAATAAAATTGTATAAAATTGCGTAGCATGCCTTGATGCGAGGATGTTGGATGAGACTCGATCGCTGATTAATTTTGGGATATTTGGGCGTCGTCGCGGCGTTATTACTGTGTAAGTGGCGGCGCTCCGGGCTACCGGCCGATGCGGCCGCTCACCACGATACACGAACACGACAGTAACTCAACTTCCACTTCAATCTATTCATGCTCAGATATCTTGTAAAATTAATTGTGAGTACGGCCACCTGAGAAATCAAATAAACTGTCAAACTACAAAAAATGATTTGGTACGCGCAAATTTATAGAAAATTACCAAAAAAAACCACGCCAAGAGAGTACTTCAATGATTTGATCGATATTGATTTTCATACAGATTATTTCATCGTTATAATAAAACGAGTCTGTTTCCACTGCTGAGTGAAGGTCTCTTCTCTAATGCGCTATTTCTCTCGGTCCTGTGATGGTCTCATCCGACCACGCTGCTGACGTCATCCGAGCAACGGATTGATAGTCTGCCCAATAGCTGAAGCCCGTCCAGCATTGCAGAATATTACTCAACAATTATTCGAATCCAAGGTAGAGCCAACTAGCCAACATATAAATGTAGATGCGCTTCTGGTTCTGCAATGAACACAGTACCGCGTGGTGCAGGCCCTTACGAAACAAGAACAAAACGCGTCCGTAATGCGATAGAAGAGCCGATGTTTGCAGATTAGCTCGAATTACAGTAATGGTGTGTCTGTATTGTTGCCGGCCACTAACGGCTAAAGTGCATCATTCCACATACATTATTACTGAAATAAGCTTTTATTTGCTGCAGGGAGGAAAGGAAATGATTGTTTTACACAATGATGTTAGTTTTACAAATAAAAAGAATGTTTCTTGAAATATGAGACTGTCCAAAAATACTAAAGTGCAACATAGTAAGTACTTATAATGGTATAAGGTAGATGTTACTTTGAATAACCTGAATCTGTCCCATTATAAGTGCATTCCAAGCTTTTTTAAGTTTTTGCTCTGGAATAATTTGTTGAAATAATGTGTATAATACTCGTATTGTGAAATTAAATAAATAATTAAATATGGTTTGTTCCTCGTTATTTGTTGGTGATCCTTGTTGAAATGCCTACAATACTATTTTTAATTCCTTATTATGTTACATTCAAACTCTTAACGGTGAACGAAAATAAATCGTAAATAAACCAGTTAATATTCTAATGGTGGCAATGAGATTACAATCGGTCATGTAGCATACCAATTACCAACTAAAAATGAGCACATGTATTTCGATGTTTCTTTGACTCCCTAGACATCTCTTCAAAGCATCTTGAAGACCTCAGATTCTACCAGTTTTGTGATACAACCATAATGTAGGTACTTATTCATATCTCTTATGGAGGTTTCGGCAGAATACCAGCGTCTTCCACTACTGCACGGCATAATGCTGAGGCCTTTTTGCTGCTGTGACGCACAATAAAACTCTCTCACTCTCTCATTTGCTTCTGTTTTTCCTTTGTGTTACTTACTTACGTGTTTTTAAAAATATTGTGTGCCAAGTAGTGAATAAACGACTGTCTATGTCTTATGAAATATTATTTCTCGATGATCTCGTCAACATGAGTCGAATGCATCATTCGAGACAGGCTCAGTTCGTATCGCAGTGACGCCGAATTAATCCTTGAAGACATGCCTATCTAAATACATTCGGGGCTGATTGGAATGATCGCCAAACTTGAAAAACCTGGGAAACCTTTGCCCAATACTGGGAGATTAGAGATAAAAAAGACACATTGTCAATGTAAGCTGGCTGGCATGCCAGCTAGCCGGCGATGGCAGCCGCGGACAGGTCCGGAGGCGGCGCGCCCCGCCCCCGGTAATTGCCGCCGCACCTCATTACCGCACACTCATGCAATTGCACATAATACACAGGAAAACACACATTTTCTTATGTACGCTTTTCTATAACGATCACATGCTTTTTGTGGTTTCTCGTTGCCGCAAAGTAGGAATACATTATCTTATAACACTTTAAAATTTTATTTGGCTTTAATATTCATTTTTTTATGATAGGTTTTAAGAGGAGGAGGTCTAGGCAAGGATGAAGTCCAAGATGGAGCGAGCTTCTCTAGAAAATTCTTATTAACTCTCTTACTAAAGGAATTCGGCGATGCCATTGCTCAACTTAATCTATCAACTTCATAGCCCAACAATTTGACAGTATTTACAATTTTATGCTAACAGACCTTCGATCTACTTCTACATCATAAAAACAGAGTCTGGAGGCCACTTACTTAATATGCAGGTACCTGAGACAATGTTGTGCTTGGGATGGAGTATACCCATCACCTTAAGCTTCCTCTTGTCTTATGCCATGCGGGTGAGGTTGCAAATATATCATAAGAATACCTACAACTAAAATCAACTTAGTGTTCTCTTTAGTTTGTTTCTATCAGATCTCGTACAAAATTACGTGGCGGCAGACTCATAAGAAGAACATGTCTCAGTCAGTGCCAGCTCTCCTAGAATTACGCAGTTTTTCTCTTCCCTGAGACTGGGTTCTTGCACCTCCGCGTCCATTCCGTCAGCATCCGGCACTTCAATGGCTATCATCTAACGTCATTAATTGCCACAATGGCGGGCATCCACTCAATTAACTCAAGAACCTATGTCCTTTTTATTACAACTATAGATTTGCTCGCAGAGTATGGATAAATTGGTCCTAGTTCTTAGATAGAGGTAACTTCACGTTTAAAAAAATGCTGCTAATGAAGTTACATAAGAGTTTTTAGAACTTGTTTAAAAGGTCTTGGGAAAATAGTCGTGAGAACTTAATTTAATGTCCGTCTTATCTTTTAATTCTAATTAGAATTTCCTTATCTTTAAAAGGGCTTATTGGATTCGATTACACAAAGGTCAGCATTCCTTCAAGCATAGAAATAATAGTACAACTGCTACAATGCTCATTGTTTTTTAATACGAGTACCTTACCTAAGTTTAGTGATTTACAATCGAAATACTTCCATGCTCTACTTGCGGTCTGAGCTCTTTAATGGAGCAGACAGTTTAGCAGGAGCTATGCGCTCGATGTCGCCAATGACGTCAATATAAGTAATAGGGTATACTCATAAGTGGTAAAAACCGCGTTCACAAGAACTTACAAGCTGTTTGCCGTTTAATTAGCTAGTTATGAGTCTAGTTTCAAATCGAGATTATATTTTTGCTGCGCATGGAGCCAGATATTTTATTTGCTTCTTTAATCACGATGCGGTCTCTTTAACACGTTGAATGTCCTCTAAATGTACCTACTCGTTGTACTTGGTGATGCGGCCCCTCTTGCGGAGGGACTGTAGAGAATGGCAGTGAACGCGTTAAGACTGTTCACGTCCCTGCTACTCATAATGGGCTTAAAGGTTTCCTGAAGCTCATATAAGTACGTGGTTGCTAAATCTTTTGTCATCTTTTTTCAGTGACATAAATGTGACAAGAAAGGAACTCTTTTGTGCTAATTTGACAGTAGAATACGAATAATGGGGTTGATCCCGCCTGCCACGCAAGTTAGCAGTCTGCCAATGGGTCTGACAGCTAGAAATTGAATTCTTCTATAAATACAGCAGACATTGTTCCCAGGGTGACAGCGACGCTTCTCGGAAGGCTGTTATAATAAGCCCCTGCGCGCTGCATGGTAATGCGCACTTCGCATGCGGCGCGCGCGGCTCCATGTAACAACTGTGGCCATCACTGTACTCTACCGAGACTGATTCCGCGTTCTTAATACTGTCTGGCTAGTATATTTTGAGCGAAATATGTTGGTGTCTGATTATGCTTTGATCACTAGAGTGGGAACTTTGAAAATATTACTTAGCGTGAAATTTATCGCGAGGGTTTTAAAAATTAGCTTGAACTTAACTGAATTAAAATGAAAGTGAGACCTTGTTATACTTAGCTCAAACTGTTGTAACTTGTTATTCATGGAAGGAATGAGAGTAGCAAGAAAAAACATTACCTCTCTAAAGTCTAGCTAAATTGAGAAGTGAGCTGGTACAGAGGACTCGTACAAGCGTATGCCAATTATCGATTGATTTGGTAATCCATACACATATATTATGAATTATCCACTCGAAGCATTTGTTTCGGCAACATGTCGCTGATGATGGCTATGCCGGCAGCATTGAAAGTGTTCCTGTCAAACTTAACTCCAATATCATTGTCAGCTCTTTATGGTGATTCTATTCATGTCCACATTATCATTTTAATTCGACGTTTCGCCTTCAGGAGACACTCCACAGAATTTGAAATAAACACCATCATTTTTGTTGAAACTACGTGGTGGGGTATATACACTATTGAATGGATGAATGCAAGTTGCATGGGTGCATTAGTAGATGTTGATTTGGAGCTTATTTTTTATAATCTTGTTTAAATTTGTTACCTATTATCTTTTTAGCTAAAAATAAAAACGTAGCTTAGAGTCATCTTCATTACAACAACTAAACGTACATGCTGCTAGAACATTTATTCGGTATCAGATTTTAGGACTAGGATAGTAGGACTATACCGACTTATGGAAAAATATCCAGTTAGCAAAACTATGCCTTTTCAAAGCTTCACTTAATTAAATCATTTCCAATAGTAAAGAACAATAGTTTGAAACCTAAGAAAACATATCCAGTAAAAGCTATTTCGCGTTCTGTTAGATTTTTGTATCGATTTCTCAGACGAGGCGATAATGCAGTACATATTGGGGCATTAATCGTACGATATTAATGGAGAGTCATTTGCAACGTCGACAAGTTAACGTGAGTTTGCGCAGCCAATTTTATCAGGAATTTATAAAGATAACTCTTTGAAATTACATTACACCCTTTTAATACATTGAGGAGAATAAGATTTATACTTAAAAAACTTCAAATTGGCTAAAATTCAAACATTTTCTTAAAAATATATTAACTAAATTATGCCATAATAAGTTGTCGATTTAGCAAGGCTTTAGATATTAATGTTTATTTTTTTCGTGTTACTCTTAAGTTAATGAAAAGAGACGGCGACAGATTTAGCAGTCATCTGAACTCTAGGAAATTTTTAAGTCCATTATTAATTACAGTATGCTATAGAAGTTTTTAAAATAAGATCTACGTGGAGGTCCTTGAAGGATATTTAACTTCATCGACGGCTTCATTGAACATCATTATATAAAATGCCCTTTGATTGGCGAGCCCAGCCCTTCTGTTGAATGGACTTCAAATTAGAACCCTTTTGCTTTTATTAGAACGCAACATTACAGGTAGCAAAATGCAACATTTTGTCGTGTACAAGATTCCACTAGGTCAGCTCAGCGCGGTAGCCGGTCTAATTATAGACATTACGAAGTACAAAGTACTCCCTCTGTACTAACTGATAGGTGCGCTGTGGTGCGGCTCCTATTACGGATGATCATCTCTGAGAGCTAACATTTCGCTTAAATTCCTGCACTGGCTACCGTAGCATCCTCAACACGCTTCCACGCACAGAACTTGCAGTTTTATGTCAATTAGATAAAGTACAGTTTCGGTTGGAGGTTGAGAGAGTTGTGACGTTTCGGTTGTGGGAGTAGGAAGTTAAATGCAGAGTTTATTTCATAAGAATATAATTAGTGGGTGGAGTTCAATCAAATAGTTGTTGTCGGGACGGCTCCCGGCGCGCGGGATAAATCGATTCTCGCTCGCGGAATCCTGCTCCCGCGCAGCGCCGGCCCCAGGTCCCATCTAGGGGGCCTAGGGGAGGTCCTAGCCCCCATCACACATCTCTTAATATTTTGAAATATTGGCATTGTTCATTGTACGTTAGGAAACTAGAACATTGTGAAATGTTCATATTTAAAAAGCTCCAAGCTCCCCCTACGTGTCCCTGGGTGCGGGTCTGGCGGCGCTTGCGCACGTTGTTGTGACGACAACTTTTGATCTTCATAAATGTTTTTGAATGACTCGTGAGGTTTATTTGCAGTCATTTGTCAGAGTCGGTCATAAAAACCAGTATGAGGAAAAGTACTTAATATATACAGGGTGTGGCAAATTCTTGGTCACTGAAGGGTAGCTACCTTTTCTCTTGTAGTTAGAAAGTTTTGTTCTTAGGAAACTTCAGTTTTATTTTAAAGAAAAAAATAATTGCATTTTTAGATTTTTGAAAAAAAGTACAGTTAGCCTAAAAAATTACATTTGTCAAAAAAAACAAGTTGGTCTTAATCGACTCTATTTCGCACCAGGAACACTTCTCCCAAAGTAACTTATCAAATCAAATCGTAAGTTTTTGCAATAATTCAAAAAAACACATCCCATACATTTTCTATGAAATTAGTAGTTGTAAACATTATAGTGCCACTTATTCGATGGTTATTAATTTAAATTCGTAACTGCTTCGGCATGCTGGGAGGCTATGGTAAAGCCTTAGGCGCCTAAGACACAGCCGCAAGAGAGAATGGTATGCATGGAGCATACCATTAGTACATCTGCAGGGAAGCACTTTGTTCTAAATTTAAATACGCGCTTTACAATAGCCTCCCAGCTTGACGGAGCAGTTATGAAATTAAATTAAGAACGATCGAATAAGTGGCACTATAATGTTTACAACTACTAATTTCATAGGTTGCGGGTTCGATCCCCGCCGCGGGACAAATGTTTGTATGATCTGCAAATATTTGTCTCGGGTCTGGGTGTTTTCTATGTATATTATGTATGTATTTACAAAAAATAAATGTATTTAAGTAGTTTATCAGTCATGTGGTTGCCATAACACAAGCTCTGCTTAGCTTGGGGCTACATGATGCTGTGTGAAATGTCCAGCAATATTTATTTATTTATTTATTTATTTATAGAAAATGTATGAAATGTGTTTTTTTAAATTATTGCAAAAACTTACGATTTGATTTGATAAGTTACTTTGGAAGAAGTGTTCCTGGTGGGAAATAGAGTCGATTAAGACCAACTTGTTTTTTTTGACAAATGTATTTTTTTAGGCTAACTGTACTTTTTTTCAAAAATCTAAAAATGCAATTATTTTTTTCTTCAAAATAAAACTGAAGTTTCCTAAGAACAAAACTTTCTAACTACAAAAGAAAAGGTAGCTACCCTTCAGTGACCAAGAATTTGCCACACCCTGTATATTTGCTGCCGTATTACACGAGTATTTTTTATAAGTCGTAGATACTATGATAAAACTATTGTTTATAATTGCCAGTATTATGGTAATATGCCTAGTTTAGTACTAAAGTATTTTTGTACAAGTAATGGAAAGCAGTAGCCATATTAGTAGTGGATAATGGTCGTCATTACACACTGATAACACGGATGTCGTGTTAAATTACCCACCGGCGTCTGCTACCGGCCTACGCGGTTTAAAGCCTTATCTATGTCCAAGATATGAGCTGTGACTGCAAGTGTAGACGAGATACTTTTCATAGAGTCTGTTTGAAATACAAAGCAAGCCTGAAAACAGTAACAAAGACAGATTAGATTGCAGGATCACAGAAACATGAACATCCAGAAAAATTTGCGCAAATCAGCTAGAAATAACTAACGAATACTTTATAAAATACAAGTTAAAAGTTTTTGAGCCTTATAAGGAAAGCAACAAGCCATGAACAGGTATAAATAGATATAGCTATAAATTACCTATATAAGAAGTACAACTACACATGGGGTAAGAATTCCCGCGTCCGGTAGGTAGACTGCCTACTTGGTATTAAAACAACATTTTTAGAATTCAGTAGGAATAGTTCAACATGTTTTGTCGATAATGCAATTATGAGATTGGAATCTATATTTTTCACCAAATCTAGCGCAGTAGCTAACACAGATAAAACTAAGTATATGAAAACCACTTCTGTCGATCGTTCCACCACTTTTTAAATACTGATTTCATTCAAGTAAACCCGGTCCCAAAGCAATTGTGCATTTATTTAGAAAATTGTCGGGAATTATCAAAATGGCGGAGCGATCAAAGCTGTTATTAGCGAAGTTACCAAAATACGCCCGCACCAAGGCCCTTCGCGCCGCACCGAGCCGGACGCGGCACGGACCGACTGTTATTTGAATAACTAGTCTCGGTCCTGACGCAAATTCAGACTTTTTACTGTTAGTTACTTGTTTACTTGTTAGTACTGAAGTTCCATTCAAATGGAGATGAATCTTCGAATGTGTCTCTAGTAGTCTTTCGCTTAATTATATAAATTTATTTTTTTAGACCCACTGGCTTAGGCGTGGTTTGTTCTTTAACTTTGGTAACAAAAAAACTGTGTTCATCTGTAATTGGAATTGCATGTAAATTTTATCATATAAGCCTGTAACTGTAAGCCTTTAAGCATGTAAGTAATTCTGTTGATGTTCCTAATTAAACTAGTAGTTCGCCCCGAACTGAGATCTCGCGCACCGTAGATGGCCAACATTTGGACTTTCTTCTGACTACCCCTATAATTTCAAGTGCTACTACTGCCGGGTATGCCTATTGCGCTAGCTCTTCATGGTAAAAAATACTAGCATGCATGCAATAATAATGTCGTGTCTAATTTTTCATTTATTTCATATTTATGAATTCTCGTCGTATTTTTAAAAGTATACGTCCTAGAATAAAAATAATAACTATTTTAGAATGTACAAATAAAGACCTTTCATTTGACACCTCACTCAATATATTTGTTTACTTAACTTTTTTTACCCCAATTATTTTCATTTTTTATCAATTTTTTTTTTATCATGAAAATAAATCAAGTAGCATCTAAAATCATTGCAAACCAAACCGCAACGATGCCACTCTCTTTTTAAGACCGACCAGTCAATGAGCTACGAAGACATCGAAACTCTATGAAACGGGAGCTCTTGCAGCTCTGGTTTCGTAGTTTTTGATCTTTGGTCGTATTTCAAAAACTATACATCCTAGATTAAAAATAAAAACAATTTTGGAATGTACAAAATAAGCCCTTTCGTATGACACCCCACTCAATATATTTGTGTAACTTTCATAATTTTTTACCCCCTTGGGAACCCAATATCTTCACAACCCCTTCATCGATTAAGCTCATATGCTCCACCGTAAATTTCCTTACCACAACCTATTGACCTACCAAGTTTCATGCAGATTGGATGAACGGTTCGACAGTTATGCTCGAACAACAATTCGTGAAACATACAAACATACAAACATACAAAGCAAAATCGCCCAACTTACCACTAAGATCTTCGCTCGCTTCGCTCGCTCGATCGATAAATAAACATTTATTTACAGAAACTAAACTACTACATATTTACATAAAAGTATAAAATACAAAAAGAACCAGTTGAGCCACCTAAGGATCGTTGGAAACGATCTATAGGTAGCTCAACTGATCCAAGCCACTGCCAGACGGAAGCGTGCCCAAGACACTGGCAGCATTACCGCGCTGGATGGTAATGCTGTATGTTGAGCCAAAAAAGTGCCAGACAGTGCCAGATAAATAAATAAATAAAAACTTCTTCGAGATTATTCAATCTTTGTCAATGATAGTCATTTCTTCAGATGGCAGTTTACTCGAACACAAACATTACAAAAAGAATAAACTGCTTCCAATTTCCTTCATACTTAGTCTACTTTTATTGGGCACTTTAAAAAATCGATCCTAGCAATTAAACTATTGCCACGACAGAAGTGGTCAAATAACGTCACCAAAGTTAGCTCGTATGAACTGACGAACTGAAGAATTTTAGGTTGTAGGAGTAGGGAAGTAAACAATGCTATGTAACACCGCACTGTACTGTCTACTTGCCGACTGCCATCAACCCCGACCCCTCCACAAACGGATCATATGATCAGATGGGAACTACCCACGGCCCCGCGTGATGTGGAGCGGCTCCGAGCGCCACCTGCCGCACTTTGCACTAAATAACCACTTTATAAATAACATCGCGGACGGAATCAGACTCGTGTTACACAGATATTACGCTTTGCATAATAACCTCAAACTGCAGGAACACACATCTTTTGTTACAACAAGGTTTAACTGCCAAGGAACAAGTTGTACTAAAGTTCAGAAAAACATAAGGATACGAGTACCTACTTACAATCTTTTGATCGTAATATGACGAAATCTGTGAATTCTATTTACCCCTACGGGAAAAAAGCGTGATTTTATGAATGTGTGTTCAAACTTTTCAACTAGCCAGCGGCCCTAGCCATATTACACTATCTATCGTCGCTGTAGAACGATCTATCGTCGCTGTAGAATAGAACACTTCAAAATGTATAGGATTTGACGTTCTGACCACGTGACTCATCTACTTGAAACGTCAAATATCATCGCTGTCGTTGCATCTATCGCGATGATAGCTCGAGATAAGTTCCTAGCCATATTACAATTTTGTGCCGATAGCTCAATCTACAGCGCCGATAGATATAGAACAGAAATTGTTTATGGTCAGCGATCTTAAACGTCAAAACGTCTTGTGAATTGTGTGAATGTGTGTGTACGCGGGAGAATCGATAGTTTTGGAATAAAAAGTATCTATGTAAGTAAATTATGGCCTTGATGATTTATATTTACATTAGAAGTCATTTTTAATTTCTACTAAGTTATTATTGTAAATCTCTCTCAATGTGTCATAATTATGTTTATTTAATTATAGTAAATTATAATTATCGTAGGTAGTGAAATTAATACTTATCGGGTTGCCGCGCTGCTATGTAAAAGCCTATGCCGGAAAGTGTTTTATTTGTTTCGATCGGCCATCAACCAAACATTAAAATATAAACTCAAAGGCCTCTATTAATAAACTCGGATTAACTTCTGTCCAAGTTGCACCACGCCTTACTTATTGCCATCCTTTTTTGTTAGACAGTGACAAATAAAGATGTCAATAGTAATCCGTGGTGCAACTTTGACAGAAGTTAATCCGAGTTTATCAATAGAGGCCTTAGGCCTTAGGCCTCTTATTAATAAACTCTGATTAACTTCTGTCAAAGTGGCACCACGGATTACTATTGACATCTTTATTTGTCACTGTCTAGGCCTCTATTAATAAACTCGGATTAACTTATGTCAAAGTTGCACCACGCATTAAACTATTGCCATCCTTTTTTGTTAGACAGTGACAAATAAGGATGGCAATAGTAATCCGTGGTGCAACTTTGACAGAAGTTAATCCGAGTTTATTAATAGAGGCCTTAGGCCATTTTTTTTTAGACAGTGACAAGTAAGGATGGCAATAGTTAAATCCGTGGCGCAACATTGACATAAGTTAATCCGAGTTTATTGATAGAGGCCTTATAGAGTTTATATTTTAATGTTTGGTTGATGCCCGCGCGAAAAAAAAGGCACCAACCTCCAAAATCGGCATGGCCATTTTTATTAAGTTATCGGTAGAATGGAAAACTGATTGATGTCAAAAAACTAAGTGAGATGGAAAAAAGTAAAAATCACACGACACATAGTCCGAGCAGCAGTAGCTGTTGCCATGGTTACAGCGCTTTCTATTGGGTTTGGCGATAGCTCGGCGAGCTATCACAACGATCGTTCCGTTCCGCGAGCGCTTGTCAAAAAGTGTAATATGGCTAGCATTTGCAGCGATCAGCGGAATAGAATCGACAGTGATCTATAAAAAGTTTCTAATTAAAGAAGTTATTATTCAACATCTGAATTCATGGAAGATGATTTAACAAATTAACTGTTAAATTCTCCTTGTAAGTGCCATTATTTATTCTAGAAGTATATTATGCGATATTATTAAGCAGTTTAGTGTAGTTTTTACCTAAAATTGTGGTAAAAATGGTCAAAACAAAATTAGTGCAGAGCACTAACCATAAACAATTTCTACTATAAATTCTCCTTGTTGT
Organism: Camptogramma bilineatum; assembly: GCA_958496255.1. Taxonomy (NCBI): domain Eukaryota; kingdom Metazoa; phylum Arthropoda; class Insecta; order Lepidoptera; family Geometridae; genus Camptogramma; species Camptogramma bilineatum. Next base: position 17,731,838 of record OY292455.1, read on the forward strand.
CAACTGAGATGTATCCAAAGATGCAACTGAGCGATTTTTACTGTAGAATAGATCGAGCGACAGCGCTGATAGAAATAGAATAGATACGGAGCGATTGTAATATGGCTAGGGGGGCAGGTTTTTCATGCTTGCCTAGTTTTACTTACAACACTTAAGTACAAATCGTGATATCAAATAAACATTTTTAATGTGAAATACTTCACATAGCTGGTTAGATTAAGAACCGAATTGGAGTCGCCCGCGGCGTTTCCTGCGCTGCCGCGCCGCGCCGCGTCCGCGTTCTAATCAACCGAATCTAGTTATTGCTGTCTGGTTCATATAATATTTGGACTTATTAGAAAGAGATAACACAGGCAGGTGTTACCTGCAACAACTAAAATATACCTACGGTTCTTTCTAAACATCTGCATTGTTCCTGAATATCGTAAACATGTGGAGAAATAAAAAAATAATAGATGCTAAATGGGAGAAAAACTGTTTGCAGAAGTTCAAATATAATATTCTTGACTTTCAAAGTTTTTCCGTCAGAGGATGGATACAGCTGTACAAAGTCACAATGTACTATGTGCTGCACCTACTTCCCTGTTGTTGAGCCAAGGATTTCCCACATCTTTGAAGACTTTGCAGGTATAAATTTAATTAGCTTTTATAATAATTGATGTCCTCTCCCCTTGCAAAGCAAACGGCGACCACACGCGCCCGCGGCTAGCCGAGCCCGCGACTTCGCTCGCAGCGCATCATTACGTTATTAAAAATATTATTTTATACTTCTCGTCCTTTTTCTCAGACGGTGCGCAAAACGTTTTTATTTATTATTTATGGTCTTAATTAACGGCTGACCGTTGCCGTGCGTACAACGCTGCCTTATTTATGGCGAGCTTGTACCTACACTCGGCTTTAACAAAGTTGACTTTCGTTTAATTAACGTTACGCCATGAAATTGAAGTGAACATTGGTTTTTTGTGTTACTTGGATACATTTGAACACATTCAATACAACAATGTCCGTCTTTGCGCATGTTTCAGTTGTTTAATATCCCTGTCAAGTTGCGCGTTGATGCCCGCAATGATACCCGCATGTGACAAGCGCGCGGACAGTTAGTGGCTAGTTAGCGGGTGATGTATGCGCGATGTGCGCCCGCGCTGCGTCTCGCTGCGTCGCGGCGCCACAAAGGAACTACGCCGATGAGGCAGCGGCCGCCGGCACACGTACTCTGACGTGATCGTCCACATTTTGCCACAAAAATGTATAAAAATCCTATTTGCATGTGCGCATGCGCGCAGCCGGCGCCGCCTGCCCCCGCGCGATCCCAGATAGCCTGCACGTGACGCGCTGCACAGGCGCACACTACGAGTACTCCAAACTAAACCCAAAGCTTCCTCCAATTAATGTAAAAATCTGAATCCTAAAACAAAGACATAGAGCCTATATCTTGTTGCTAACGTCGGCGTCGCAGTATTTGCTGCAGGTTCTACGCGTAGATTTAGTATGATTGTAGTTCTCACGTTTGTGATGCTGAAAGTCGGACAATGTAAACAGCTTAATCGCGAGACAGATTTGTTTACTACGAACAAGAAAGATACTCAAATGCAAACTAAACCTTACTAATGAGTGTCTCAAGACCACTCTTCAAATTCAAAAGCTGTGAGCTGAAACATTCTAATACTTATCGTCATTTTCTGAAAAAAAAATGCAACCAAAGAAATTTCTTCAAAACATGTACTGAACACTCGCTTATATAAAACAGTAATTTGGAAAATCGAAGAACATAATAGAACTTTATACATACTGAAGTTGGCAATTAACTTATTGAAATTTAAAGTCAATTTAGCGTGGTGTCCACGGGACTGCCTTTAAACACAAATTTTGGGTAATCAGTCACAGCGCCCTCTGCTGGGACCATTACTTCAGGCGGGAAATGTTGATTCTAGAGATTTGAGTCTAGAGATTGTAAAGAGAGAGAGTTTGTCTACTCTCTTACGTCTGCAAGATCAATCACTGGAACACTGATAAAAAAACTTAGGCCTTTACATCTTTACTAGATGATTTATATAGTGTCAGGAGGCAATCTTTGCCTACACTTAACGGGACACTGTAGTGCCTGGGACAATGTTGAGATGGAGTAGGCTTGCCCAGCGCGTACACCATCCTCTCAGCTTAACCGGCCATATCCACAGGAAAGACATGACATGGTCAATACGTGTGGGGCTGGCTAAGCCGCGGGTTTCCTCACGATGTTTTCCTTCACGTTTAGAGTTCGTGTTAATGAGCATATAAATTTTTCCAAACGAAAAATCCATTGATGTACGGCCAGGATTCGAACCCACGACCTTCGGAGCGAAACTCGAGGTACTATACCCCTCGGCCAGCACGACTCTACGCTAATAAGATTCTAACATAATCACTACTTGCAATTAAAACTATTCCTAATATTAAATAGGTAAGTACCTACTTACTAATTTTTATTTTGATAATAATTTGCTATGAGAATTTCAATGCAAGTAAAACCGAGAGGCATAACTACACTAGTTATGCCTCTCGGTTTTACTTATTATAAAGTAAAATACGGTAGATAGCAATTGCAACTTATTATAAACTGTCCATTTTGAGTAGTTACCTTAGCTGACGACGTCTAACGAGTTCTGAAGGACAGCTATTTTTATCAAAAAGGTAGAATGTTTCTCAATATGGAGACGAAATGTGCATCTAAAGTTTTTTAGTCGTCGCCTATAGCTTTATTAGATAGCCTTTCATGTTGTAGCACTGCACAAAATGTAAATACGATCTGATGAAAGATAGTATCTTGTATATCAATTCAGCTTTATTAGCTTTATGTCTTGATCACCTGCCCAAGGCAGTTCAAATACGACAAACAACTAAACAAGTATCTTACCTAAGTTGTATCAATAGCAATAAATACAAATGAAACGGAACAAGACAGATTGTAATCAATTGCAGCTAGGTTTCCACTCGGGTAAATGTATTAATTACCTACCTACTATTTCACAAAAAACTGAAAAAGATAATTATAGAAAAGTATTTCAATATCTTTTCTCATTATGATAATAATATAATAATATAATATAATATAAACTTTATTTCAGGCAACTTAAGAATAGTACAGATGGTAAAAACTAATTCTAAGGCCCATAGAAATAAATACCTTAAACCTAAAAATACATATGAATAAAACTTAATCTAGGTCTGTGTGTCACGACGCGGGGTATCACGTGACAGGCGGCCCTTGAACCGCCGAAACTTCACCCCTTTCGGCCAGAAGTCAGGGCTCATGAAGGTCTTCAATCTCTCCGTAGGGACCCTCACCATGAATGAGCTAAAGCTCACATTACGATGAGAGTCCAACTTCTCGACCCTCAATCCCAATCCGGCTTTCTTCTTGATGTACTCCACCACCTCCACGGTCTTCACGTCGAAGTGAACACGGGGCACGTAGATCTGCGTGGTGGGTACTTCCGCTCGGAAGTGCTGCTCGCTGGATCTCAGCGCAGTACCACACTGGTTTCGGCTAGAGGGCTTCCGTTTCTTCCTTATCACCTCGGTAAAGCCCTCTGCGTCACAGGGTTCCTTCCGTGGAGCCCTAGCGGTTGCAGCGCTGCGAACTGGCTCACAGCTCTGCTTCTTCCCCTTTGTTTGAGAAGCTGCAGGGTTGTTGGCCGCTGCAGAAGCGTAATCACGTTGTCGGGGAGTAGCCAGCGTGACCGGTATCGGCTTCTCTGCAAGGCGAGAGATGCAGTCGGTGGGGCGTGGGCACGCGTTCGGTGTAATTGTGGCAGCGGCGATCGGCGACTCAGCTGAATCGACAAATTCCGATTCGACACTCGAAACCGAAACGTTGCACTTTGCACCTCGTTGCATGTTGACCTTATTAAAAGCGGGCGATCTACTTGCTAAATTAGTGTCACGTAATGACACCAACTCAGCACGCAGTCCGGAGATGGTAACATCGGACGCCTCTAACTTAGCCTGCATTTCAGCCAGGCCTGTTTTCAGGAACGTGATGTCCTTCAACAACCTGGTGACGTCGACGTGGTCAAATCCCACCGGTGGGAGCTTGTGCAGCTCCTTCGCGACGAAATCGGGCACGTCGTCAGGATCAGTCTCCTTGAACAGCGTAACGATGTCCTGGAGACTTCTTTCTCCTCCATCCCTCCGGCGGGACGGCATACGGGCTTCTTTGCCGAGCGTGCGGAAAAGTAGTAGCTTGCCACTGCAGATGTCCTCCTCCTTGAAATTGGACTTGCAGATCTGCAAGATGCTGATCTCGTCCATGGTGTCGATAGCATTCTGGATGAACGCCAACAACTCGTTCACAATGATCGCCTTGTCAGCCATCACGGAATGTTATCGGGCAGAGCGGCTTGAATAGGACAAGTTTAGAGGCCTATGCCCATCAGTGACCATGGCGGATAGTGATATTCTAATCTAATGTAATCTAATGATCTAATCTCACACAACACACTTCATGCAAAAAGACGCGTAGTACAACTTTTACTGTAAATGTAACTTAATTTACTTAGTTAAGATATTAAGATAGTTAAGTTTAGATTAATCTTCGTAGTGTTAATCACTCTCAATATCAGAGCTTTGTTAAGTCAAGGAGACGGCGGCGTTGAGACTGCTACACAGTCTTTAGTACTTTTGCAGTTTTCATCGGTCTTATGTACTTCATCAGTTCTTGCGTACTTTTGTTCTGACTAATTTTTAATTTAATTTTAATCTAATCACTGGATTGCACTGCTGGGTAAAGGCCTCCCTTCCCTTTTTCCATTCACCCCAGTGCAAGTCTTCTGTCTAATGTAATATACAACACAAAGGGCATTAGGAAGCAAAGTTGGTAATTTCACAGTAAGGCTCATCTCGTATGCGCGGCCTGCGCGGGAGTTTTCTAACGCAGCTCTCAGCACGCAGCACGAGCACGAGCACGCAGCACGGAGGCACTAACGCGTCCAACAGACTGTTGTGTATGCTGCGCGCGCGCCGACTCACTACAATCACAGAGACACTCGCAACACAGATTATACATAATCCACTTGTATGTATCAGAACACTAATGATTCAAATTACTGATAAATACTTTTAACTTTCAGTATTTTTACTTTAAGTAGACTATGGATATTTTGTGAAAGAGTGTATGGATTATTTGTTTCGGAAAACGTGTCGAAAACGGAATTTGTGAAAGAAAATTTGTAGAAAATCCATTGACCATGAATTTTCTGTGGAAAAGCTGAGACGATACTCCATCTCGACAATGTCCCAGGCACTACAGTGTCCTGTCAAGTGTAGGCTAGGCTTAGCATGACTCCTATGAATCATCTAGACTAGGTATAAAGGCAATATTTAGAATAGAATAGAATAGAATAGAATATAACTTTATTGTACACCATAAAAATACAAAAGAAAATAAGCCTTAATTAAAAAGTGTATCAATGGGCGACCTTATCGCTAAAAGCGATCTCTTCCAGGTAACCTTTGGATGGACAGGATAAAAACGAACTAGTAATGGCGGTGGCATACATAAAAATATTATTGTGACTGTAAAAAATAAATGGCAAAAAAATACAAATAAGTACTAAGTATATAAAAAAAAAAAATTATAATGATACCAACAGACGGACAGAGAGGGGCGTTGACTTGGGGAAGGCAAGGTTAACTAACCTTCGCTTTGCCGACGACATCGTCCTTTTCTCGTCTTCAGCTCTTGAGCTACAGAACATGCTACAAGACCTAGCTATTGCAAGCCTTGAAGTTGGACTTCACATGAACATGAGCAAAACCAAACTTATGACAAACAGCATCAAAAAGAAAATCATGGTGGGTGGGGAGCGTATGGAATATGTCCCTGAGTATATTTACCTCGGCCAACTAGTTTCTTTTGAGGACAGGCAGGATAAGGAAGTCGCAAGACGAACCGAAAGTGCCTGGAGAAACTATTGGTCGATGAAAGAACTGTTTAAAGGAGATCTCCCTCTTTCACTAAAACGCAAGCTCATGGACGTCTGTATTCTTCCCACTTTAACCTATGGTGCCCAAACATGGTCACTTACCAATATCCAGAAGTCCAAATTCAAGGTTTGCCAGAGAGCGATGGAACGAAGCATTCTTGGAGTGAAACTAACCGATCGGATTAGAAACACAGTCATTCGTTCCAAAACTCAAGTTGCCGATGTAGCTCAAAAGGCTGCAAAACTAAAATGGAACTGGGCGGGACACGTTTGCCGTATGCCTGATGAACTGTGGGCCAAACTATCCACCGAGTGGAGCTCTGAGACAGTGAGGTGGCGCCGCGGCAGACCACGCAAGCGATGGCGAGACGAGCTGGAGAACTTTAGTGACCAGTGGAGGGAATTGGCTTTGGATCGGAAAGAGTGGAGGGCTCGGGGGGAGACCTTTGCCCAGCAGTGGGACAGTGTAGGTTAAGTACAATACAATACAATACAATGATACCAACAAATATATAACAAATACAATAGAATACAATACTAAATTATATATTATAAATGTATAATACTTACATAAACTGAAATATATTATATAATAATTAAATATCCTTACGGTTGGTTTGGACCGAATGCCAAAATGCACTGATCTGCACAATGCATTCATTCCAAAAAGAACCCTTCCCAAAATGACCGACCTTCCATAGGTCTTCATTATAAAAAGTCGGAAATGAAACTGTCAAATGTATGTACAGTCAGCATTAGTCACTCTCTTTATTTTTTAAAATAAGTAATAAAATAAAATCACATTCTATAGATGCAAACGAAATAAAAAAACATATCCTTAAACCAAGGAAGTTATATAATACATACGTAACTGGAAAACGCGGTCCGCTTGAGAGATAAAACTTGGGCGGTGTGTCTCTTTCTAAAGGGTGACCATAATTTATAAACTAAACATTCCTAGTCCATAGGGGGTCTTTTACATCATTTTCTGATTTACATGACACGTGATTTCAGGGCATGATTTTTCAATTAAAATACTGATGCAATTTTGATCCTTGATTTTGATCCTTGGTTTCGATCCTTGAATTCGATCCTTGATTTCGATCCTTGATTTCGATCCTCGGTTTCGATCCTTGATTTCGATCCTTGATTCTACCCTACCCTTGTACAACAGTTCTGCAATAAAATATTTCTGATTCTGATTCTGATTCTTGAATCTTGAATCTGAAAACTAAAGTCTTGAATATTTGAAGTGACAGCTGTCAAACTTCAAACCGCCACATCTCGGAAACCACTCGTCCCAGACTCCCCGTTCTCAGTTCAAATGAAAGCTATTGAAGAGATCCTCATTTGAAGTGACAGCTGTCAAACTTCAAACCGCCACATCTCGGAAACCACTCGTCCCAGACTCCCCGTTCCCAGTTCAAACTAAAGCTATGGGCAAGATCCTCATTCCAAGTGACAGCTGTCAAACTTCAAACAGCCATATCTCGGAAACCACTCGTCCTTTAAAGGCTTAAATAAATTTAATTTTACAAAAAACTATCTTTAATATATTTACAAAGTAGGTACTTTATACAACAGTTCATGGTGCGACTACTGTAGTCGCACCATGAACTCTTAGAGCAATGTTAAAACAAGCTTGAAACATGACAACGGATGTCATTCCTAAAGCCTGTAAGCCTGTTTTAAGGTTGTTTTGACATTGCTCTAGACTTGGTGGTACGCCCCCAGAACGCTTAGCTTACAGGACAAAACGCTGAATGTTTAATAAGTTCAATGGTGTTTTAGAATATGGCTATGTCCAGCAGTTGACTGCATTACGATGATGATGACGGCTATAATGACATACATCTGTAAGTAACTACCCATACAGTGCGGGTCATCAGTTATCCTCGCTTGCCTAGCAACTGTAGCCCCAACGTTCCCCCAGACGTAGGTAGATACCTTGTATTTTATCTTGAATAAAATATCATACTTCTTGCCTTTTTTACCGAGGCCGGTACAAAAACTGTCAATCACTTTAATAGCCTCGCAAATGTGTTAAAAACTAAGGAGCAAACATAGTTAGATATTCATGCGATTCATGGAAACATCGCGACGGTTATCCAGGCCGGATCAATCACTCCACACCTCCACCCGAACTGTTGCGTGCGATAATATGCTCTTATCGCTCCAGATAAGACTCAAATTGTGTATTTAGTGGTCTCCGATAGCGCGTCAATATTAAATAGGCCCATAGTAATGAGACAGCGGTGACGGAGGAAATCCGCATGTATTTATTCAAATTTATGAGAACTTGGATGAAAACAAACGCGTGTTCACAAACAAAAGTCCTCTGTTTCTATTCTCAGCACGCTGACTAACTTACATTATTTGATTACGATTTATCTTTTTGTCACCAAATTAACATCTCTGGGTCCCCGCGGGTCCCGGTAGCTGACACGTTTTTATGCCATTTTAACACGTGATCTTTTACTATTTTTCATAGAAAACGTTGATAGTTATCTTTCAAATAATAAACAACCTTTTCTAAATATAAAAAAGTAGTTTATTTAAAAACAAAGCTCTATTTTAAACCCGGCCTTATTGTTGTTTTGTGTTATCGACGTGCGCAGGCGCATACTTTTCAATAATTCATTAATTTGAGCCGTCATCGGCGTCCTGTTTTTATCCCAACTGTAGCAGTAGCATGCTATTTCCATAATTACCGCGCCCACCTCACCGGCTAGTGCTATATACCTATTACCTACTGCTTTGTCGTAATTGTAGCAGAGCGCAGCGTTAAGTAACTTCGGTATCATTTCGTAGCAAGAGGAGCGCGTTTATGTCTTTTGTATGTAAATTGGCCGCTACGAAGAAAAATTCAACATTCATGCGTAATTTATATTAAATCAAATTCTACACATCTATGTTTCGAAAATCAATCAGACGACAAGATTTTCATCTAAACGTTACATGTAACTTCAAAAATAGAGGAATTATAATAAATCAATAAATATTGCTGGACATTTGACACAGCGCCATCTAGCCCCAAACTAATCAAAGCTTGTAATAAGGGAACCAGATAACTGATAGAATACTTATATATTTGTAAATACATACTTATTATAGGTACTTTATAACACCCAGACACAGAACAAACATCTATGTTTATCACACAAAATGTTTGTCTTGGATGGGAATCGAACCCACAAAATAAGAATTATATCCACTTATATCTGTAGAAACGTATGTGAGTGTTTCCGGTAATGGCGTCTACTAATAGTGCGTGTAATTTACGTCCAGGTAGAAGGAAGCGAGCATCTCGACGGCGGAAGCCACGTCCGCGACGTGTCGTCTGCTCACGCGCACGCATCCACCACATAAATACGTACAAACAAACAAAGCCTGCAGCAGAAAAGAGATAAACATGAGCTTTGTTCACACGATTATATTATTGTAGCAAGACTTTAAGTTTTTGATTGGTAGGTAAGTTATGATTTTCGTTTATTTTGAGCGTCATAGTAAAATATCTGACTGCATTGGACGGTCCACTACACGAATGCACCAGAAAGGCTGTGATTCGGGATGAATGGAGTAGGATCGTCAAAGTCGCCACAACCCCTTCCGATATGACGACCACCACCACTCTGTCAAGAGTGTATCGAAAGAGAAGAAGTAAAATATCTGCTACGTTGTCAGATTGAGTACACGGTCTTACGGATGATTGCTGAAACGTGACGACGTGACGGTTTTTAATAGTTGGTGGTATGCCCCTTATCAGTTATATCTAGCACTTATTTTGTTCATCACTCATCAGCATTGCAATCCAACGCAGTTATGCTGGCAGTGTCTTGGGTACGCTTCCGACTGGGAGTAGCGTGAATCAGTTGATATACAGTACATATAGATCGTTTCCAACAATCCTTAGGTGGCTCCGCTGGTTCTTATTGTATTAGTCATGTAAATATGTAGTAGTTTAGTTTCTGCAACTTTTTTTTTATACTACTTAGGTAGCAGACAAGCATACGGCCCACCTGATGGTAAGCAGTTACCGTAGCCTATGGACTTAACATTTTTTGTTTTGTTTTATCATAACATCAAATATGAATGGAAATATTAATTATAATATCTGATTAAGTCTAAACAGGTGAGAAAAAGTTTAAAAGAACACAAGTGGATAAAGTCTGAAGTCTGAACAAATTTAAAATTAAGTAAGTATAAGCAGAGTAAATATTTTCCATAACCTGTGTATCCTTCCGGCTAATCACCATAGAGAGCATTCGCTCCTCAGAGTTTCCCAGGGCCCGCTGCAGCTCGCTCGCCGAGAGCCTTGTCCCAGCACGTCCGAGGCCATTTACAGTCAGTTGGCACCCGCCGAGCCGAGGAATGGGCCAATTGCGGTTTAAGGACATCACGACTGCCATATACCTACAAAACGTACGTACTTATAATACATGCCTACAGTACATACCTAGTACATGCAATTGCCGCCTCGTGGCTGTTTGCTCGATGATGTCATCAACAATAGATGTGTGGTTTCGGTTTAGTAACGATTGCTTATGTCTTTTATCGATGGTTTGCGTCATGTTCGACCCTGGGACAAGCTCGACCGTTGTGGCCGTCGTAGCATGCCGACTTTCCTATTATTGTACTTGTACTTGTTTTGTATTGTAGTATTGAGTACAAGGAATAAGGACAAAATAAGAAGTAAAGCTTTGGATTTGATAGCCTGATAGAGCGTTGGGTTGATAACGAGAAATCAAGGTAATTAAAATAATAATCATGTGATGAGTAGAAAGATTCGTACTGTGTAGAAGACAAGTGCATATGAACAAAGTCAGTGCATGTGAACGCAGTCGGCGCACGTCCTCGCGTCACGTCGCGCGTCCCCGCGACGGGACCGGCTCGCCCGGCCCCGCCTCGTCGGCCGGTCGCGTCTCGGAGACGCAGCGCATTTCCGGTGCCGCTGATAAGGGATGAGCGTCCTCCGCGTCGTGACTTCCTAATGCGGAGGCTTCCGACCTCTCACCCACGCCGTACAACACAAAAAATGCTCTGGTACTTGCAAGAAACGTTACCAAGATTCAAAAGTCTTTTGAATCGTTTGGAAAACCTACACTTGCCCTAGAGATTAAAAAAGTCTGAAGATGTAAAGAACAATCCTTTTCCAAAAACGATATACAGTATTATTAGAGTAAGTAGATACTTAAACGGCTAGCAAACACTACTCGGAGGGTCTTGCGCTTCCTGTTTTCAATGTTCTTAACATTAAAGTTTTATTCAAGTTGATGGGATAATAACAGTGCGTTGAAACTATAATGTTACCGGTAAATTGAGGAAGATAATTGATTAATAGTTATCGTATGCATGTCCGCGCCGAATGGGTCCGTCGTGTGACATTACGCATGCGCGAGGCGGTAATGTGGCACCTGCGAAATAACACAAAAAATGTGTGTCGAGTGAAGCTCGTAAACACCGCGCCATCGATCAGTCGCGACCCACGACACATACTGATGGCTCAATTGCTGGCCCCGCTGGTGGGAACCGCACAGAACTACAGACCGCTAAGTGTCTAGCTAGGCATTGGTCTATTCAACAAATCGCATCTTGCAAACCGTGTCTCTTATCTTAATCAACCACACAGTAATATGGCCACCCTTCATTTTGACTATGGTTTTAGTAGCAGTTCTCATTCATGGTCCATAGAAACACTAGGCAGCTTCGACGACTGCAAGAGATTTAAGATACTTATAGTTTAGAGTTTTACTCTGGCCTCTTATCGAGAAGTAAACAAGATGTCCTATTGTAAACTGTGACCGCACATTTGCATCCACTCATATTAAAACAGCACGCCGCTCCCACCGACCGACACACTAATTAGACAATTTGCGCGAGCATCGGGTCCCACTCGCGTCGTAACAGCCTTCACCTTGGCCGTGGAAATAGGAACCCTGTGCCGCGGACTCTAGAGTTAGATCGGCTCCGAACTGCGGCCCGCCTTGGAGGCTCGCTAAGACATTTGCGGAATAGCTGATTCCCATTCTAATGTATGCTAAGCTCTGCGACCGCGACAATTAGGCAGTGCGTTTGCGGTCGTGCCTGCGCCCCGTCACGCTGCATCGCGATCCGCAATTAGAGGCTCATCGCTGCATCACTCGCCGCTCATCAGCGCACGACCGCATGCATTATGCGGCGGCTGCGTGCCAAGCCGCGCACCGCGTGGGACACCGCGTGCGGCCGAGTGGGAGGCGAGAAGAGTTAGGCGAGGCGGAGCTTTCAGCCGTTTCGGCGGTCGTTGCGTTACTTCCAGAATTTCCAATTCAAACCACGTTATTAATAAGGAGAGGTCGGGCGCTCGTGATCGGCTCCTACACACGAACAAAATAGTCGAAAAAGGTAAGCGCAGTCGTGACGGGAATGTCGCTGATGTTATGTATTTCAGGTCGCACTCATTGTATTTTAAACCGCCATTGTTTCGTATTTCGCGCCTGCACAATGTACCGCGCCCGCGCTTCTCCAAAGTCCGTCAAAAGCGCCAAGCTATAAATAGCCGCAGTACCGTACCGGCGAGTGTCAGCATCGCCAGCAGCCCGGCGAACAAGCAGGCTGTCGAGGTGCTAAGGTATGCGGCACGGGCGCAGCCGACTTCACAACAAAATGTAGCTAAATGACAACACAACTTGTCACAGAGTGATTATGAAAATAAGATTTCCTATGACGAAATACAATACCTACTAAAATCAGATCGAAAAGCATATTCTAAGAAGTGTATTCATTCTGGATCGTCTGTAATCGAGCACCAGCGTAAAGCAATATACAAACTAGGATTTATTACACTAAAGTTTTTCTAAGTTGGTTACTGAAAAAGCTGCTCCCGGACACAAAGCGAGCGTCGCCGGCTGAGAGTGCGATTATCGGTGCGATTCGAAGTTCACCGCACCGCATCACATCGCACCGCACGGCACCGCACCTCACACCGCGACACACGTGAGAACACTGGACGAGTTGATATGCGGCGCGGAATGAGCGTGCGTCGCCATCTCCTATCGATTGTCATCGACGCATCGGAGACGCGACCTGGCGCCACTACACTACTGACTGACACCATGTAAATAAAACTAATACTTAATGTGAATGACTGAAGTACTGACTGAACGCATCAAATAAATACAGATGTTTCTTCCATAGCACTTAACGAAACAAACAGAAAGGCGTATTCAAATGCAATTTGCGTAGCTGAGGTATTGTTGCGGGCAATGAGGCAGATAGCTGACAGTGTTGTCGCGAGCATCGCTGCATCGCCGCGCTATCAATTGGAGCGAACGTTTTAATGCGTTTTAAGCACTGCGAGCTCTTACATGTTAGCTCTTACAGGTAGATGGCAATCTGACGTAAGCACTGCGGCCATTGCCGCTTGCACTCAACGCCGATTGACGCCGACGCACCGAAGAGAATTCGCAGTTGTTTGCATCTTTTCTCCAACAACAAGTGATTGTTTACATTGATGATTTAAATGGATTATTTTATAGATTTAGGCAGGCGTTGTTTATTTTCTAAACTTGTAAACCAAAGCTGAAGATTCAGTACGAAGAGATGCCGCGGCGATAGCGCACGCGCGCCTGGGAACCGCCTGCGCCGCCCGCTCACTGGGAACTTCCGCGCCGTGTGGAAACACCTTTATGTCCTTTTATCAGCAAAAGTTTTATGAAGGACAAAGCAACATGGTCCGTTTCTCATAATGCATCAAAAACTGAATGTTAAGTCTAAGTAGATACAACATTTCATGACGTTGTTCTTAAACGACTACAATTATGAAAACTAAAAATATTACTTACCTTTTTTATACTTTCCTCGTGCATGGATAATAATCATGTAGGTAAGAAAATTTATTGTCACCGCACAATGCCAATGCCAGATTAGCACATTTTGTCTCAGCATTGTACCACAGAGTACACAAAAGTAGGTAAGATTACGAAGTGTGAATGAAATAAAAGAAGCGTTTTTACGATGCCCCATTCATCCGCCGCGCCGCGCCGCCGCTCTCATCTCCAATTACAATCGGCTAGATCTCGCGCCCCGACAACCCGCGCGCCGCACGACAACACATCAATGAAATCTTGTTCAAGCACTCGGAGACCAACACGTCCCTGTATTCTATTTGTTTCTTTGATAGATTCAAGACTTTGTTATCCTAACAATCAGTACATAATATATTTATGAGAATCTGACTTCCACCCGCAGTTTGATAGCCTGGCACCAACATTTAATGCACCTGTATGTTATTCTAGGTCACGATCGATGTTTATTCTGAGTTGCATCTAATTCGCTTCAGTCAACGAATCGTGATTGCCGCACAAAGTTTTAAGAATTCTTACATTCCGATGTATAATATCCATGAAAAACACTACACAGACACTAGTCATTGAAGATGCTAGAATAGGCGACACCGACCTTACAAAAAAGGAAAGCCAAGAATCATGAAAGACATGAATGAGCATCGAGTGTTCATTAGCAATGTTTAGCACACGGTTTAACGTAGAATCTCGATGAAGATAAAGGGGACAGTTACCTCCCAGGTGGAGCCGCCATCGCACGCCGCATCGCGCCGCTGCCGCGTCCTTCTACGGCGACCTCGGCCGGCTATCTGGCATCGCCCACTTAACACTCCACTGGCGATCATGATGCCGAGATTATCGTCACTGTACTGTAACGCCTGATTTACAATTGTTAAGAGATTAGCGAAGTGAATGTGCAAATGGGTAAGGGAGTGGTGAAAACCGATCGGAGAGTGAAGGATACAATTACCACTGTGATAAAAGTCTAGATAAGCATTGTTCACGAAAGTCGACATTAATTTCCATCTGCTGCTTCACCTTAGCAGTACATGTTACGGATCACAATAGCCACGAGTAGTAGGCGCGTAATTCGTCACTTCAGTTTCTAAATCACTACTAAGTTGGACCTTGAAACAATAAAATAGCCTAATATTATAATCAAAGACTATTACCTGATTATAATGTAAGTAAAAAGAATAAGAATGAAAACATAATCAGTGGCTCTAGATCCTAGTGCAGCTCGTTTTCATGGTAACCGCGTCCTCTAACGGAGAGTGCTAACAGCTAGACGCTGTGGACGGTTCAAAGAGTGCGCTATCAGGGGATCTCATTACGCGCGTCATCTACATCTGTGCGTCCGGTGGTAGGCACGGCGCCGCCGACGACGTGCTGCGGCCGCTGCCGCTGCACACTGCAAACAAGTGGACTATTACTATTTGTATGTTAACACTTCAAAACTTCAAGTTCCTTTGAAGGTGATTGAAAAAGATCAAACAATTCAAACACAGCACATGCTCATATTTTGCGAGTAGTCAAAATTGCATGTGACAGGTTGCAAGCATTACATAATTGATCATCACGATGTTTTCATCTTCCAGCGTGTGTTTTAGAACAAGCCACCTGATGGATGTGACATTTGGAAAGCGCACGTGAGGGCGCGATG
Organism: Camptogramma bilineatum; assembly: GCA_958496255.1. Classification (NCBI taxonomy): domain Eukaryota; kingdom Metazoa; phylum Arthropoda; class Insecta; order Lepidoptera; family Geometridae; genus Camptogramma; species Camptogramma bilineatum. The sequence goes on from OY292455.1 coordinate 17,747,284, forward strand.
CTGAGGGAAAGCCTCGCCGCCGCCGCGTCGCGTCGCGTCGAGGCCCTCGTGAATAACGATCAGCTTTCAAAAACCTTTCTAAGTTTCATTTGTTGACTAGAAGAAGACTTTGAAAACTTCTTTTAATTCTCTCTAAAAATTTTATGATTTTCTTATCTGTTCCATCCACCTTGATCTTATCAGATCATGAACTAGTAACAAGAGTGGCGCCAAAATTCTCGACGGTGACCATAAAAGCTAACGGTCCTCGTCCACTCCCCCTCCCGCTCCCCGCCCCGCCCGCGCCGGCGCATCACGAGCCGTCACTCATGTCATGCGGAGACATGGAAATATGTCTGCGAATCGTTTCACTATTGTACATTACGAATGCACAAATGTATTTGGGTACCTTGCTGGAAACCAGACTAGAATAGTTGATTGCATTTCAAAATGTAGGTAAAATCTTGCGTGAGATCATTTCACAGCGAAAAAGAGAGCTTGGGATGATGTCTGATTGGACTGTCATAATTTAGATAAATACCTAATAATACTAGTTTATACGAGTACCTACTCATTACTAAATTCGTACGGCAATTTAGAGCAATCTCTCTTCGAGTCGCCAGTGCGTCGACTGGGCTCGATCAATGCACTCTCAGTCTCTCTATGTCTCTACTATTTTTACCTATATCAGTGTTTGGTCTTGGCGAAGCCCGGACAAGTTCCTATTGATTTCAATACACTTGTTTGAAGTGCTCTATAGGCACTAATTTGTCTCCAGCAGGGTTCATTGTCTCCACATTCCGGCCGTGACCAATCGGCCCTCCCGCGCGTGTGGTTGTGTGGGACCTTATTGTATGAGCAGTAGGAAGGCACGCACACCACGAGACTCGCCACATTCGTCACGGCGGCAGCTCCTCACTGGACATCACACCTTCTGTACGCTTCCACTAAACCAGTGTTTTTCAATCTGTGGGTCGCGACCCCTAGGGGGGTCGCGAAGCCTTACTCGAGGGGTCGCCGGCTGAAAGAAAAAGTCGAGGTTCTTACACAAAAGAAGGATGTGCTTGTTTATTTTTCAAAAGTTTATCAAATTGTGGTTCTATTTTTGAAACTTTAATAATCAAATCATTTTCTAATTGCAGTCTATTTCTCTTTTTAGTCTTAATGTCTACCATTAAAGAAAAAGTCAGTTCACACAAGTATGAAGTGGCGAATGGCCAAACGAAGTTTTGCGTGAAATGATTTTACTTTATCTTTAGCTGTTAAAATATTTTCTTCTCCTTGAAGGTTCTTGTTCAAATTGCCGCAACGACAATGCGGTGTCGCAACGTCGCCGTCGCCGATGCAGTTTGGCCCGCGTAAATCAGTACCCATATTGTAAATGTGAAAGTGTGTTTATTTGTTTATTTATTTGTCCTGCTTTCACGTCAAAACAAAGCGACGGATTGTGTGGAGATAGTTGGAGGGCTGAAGAGTAACATAGGCTACTTTTTATCCGGGTACCACACGAGCGAAGCCGCGGGCAGCAACTAGTAATAGATAAATGTATAAGAAAAACACATTGCCTAACTAACGTATGTAGCCTTTTAATTAAATTATTTCTTTGGCTGTCTATGACACAAGGGGGTCGCCAGAATATTTCAACCTGTAAAGGGGTCGCGACATCAAAAAGATTGAAAAACACTGCACTAAACAAATGATGTTTAAACGATTGTACGGCTCAGACGGAATACTCTGGTTAACGTATGAAGCTAGTAGTTCAGATCGAACATCATAAAGAGCTGTTCACACTGAAGCTGGCAGCTTCCTCATAATTTCAATAAGCGTCAAACGATCATCATCTTCATCAACATGACATGTATTCTTCTTTCATACCTTGGTATCATAAAAATATAGATCTAGTAGAGTACTGACTTACATTATACAATAGGTAGCCACGGACTAGGAAACAACGATAAAGAAGGGAAGATGGGTAGTACATATTATTGGCCAATCCTGGACCAAAAACATTATTTAAATACCAAGAGGTATTATGTCCGGCAAAGTCGTATACATACCTAATGAAACTTGACAAACAAGCCCCTGTCATGTACCTACCTCCCATTTTCTTTGAAGCTCAATATAAATTTAAGTTCTCACGTCAGCACTTAGAAGGATTAGTAACACAGTAACACACGATGGCTCTGTGACAAATCTTTAGCCGAAAACGCTTCTATTTGTCCAGAACAACGTCGCGTCGGCAGCTTTGAGGCTGCGCCGACGCCGCTCGACAAACAGCCTGACACAAGGTGTTGTGTTACAACAACGGACAGACAAACATACTAGTTCCTGGTAGCCTGGACTAACGATCAACAGCAGTAGTCCATTTTGGAATTGATCTGAATAAATTAAGCATCATAAATTACAATTAATCATGTACTTCCTGATCTTCAAGAGGAATCACAAAACAAAACCACTTATTCAATAGATTTTTTTGCAAGCAGCATGCGCAAGCTAAACCTGCGCTCGTTTAAATGCGCGAAGGTCATCGCTGCGCTGCGCCTGCGCATAAAGTCGCGTTTCTGCGGCAACCTCCAGCGCAGCTTTGGGGAGCGACGTCATCCATCAAAAACAAAAGCTGACAACGCATCGTTTAAGGACATACACATCGTGCACCTGACAGTGACTCATCTTCACAAACTTTGTAGGTAATGAGCAACCCAAGCTAACCCATACTTTTACCTGAATGCAGCTACCAACCTACTTACGTTTGTATACATTATTTAAAATACTATAGAAAACGCAAATATTTCGTGATTTTATTGTTAAGTGTAGTTTATAAACTATTGGGCCTAAAACAAAATAAATCAGATTAAATCATTTTAATTTTGGTAGGTAAGTATCAAAATCTTACAAGCTAACTACATTTTTATTTTTGTTATAATTATGTACTTAACTAAACTTAGGTAACAAAAATTAATAGGTAATATGCAATGCATTATCTTCCTAACTTCTGGCTAGCCTATGTTTCAGTTCCTTGACTTTACCCCCCTTTGCTCTTCCATTATCATTTGCAGTCGTCCATTCTTTGATTATATAAACTGACATTACTGTCAATAACAACAATCGACATTGCAACTACATTTCATCTTTTGCAGAATTGTAGTTGAAGAGTGGCAGGGAATTTAACGAAATGAAGTGTTACCGTACTGTTATATTTAGAAAATGCGATGTGTTAGCCGGTGGGTCGTACGGCTTCAATACTAATGGAACTTTTAGGGACGAATAAAATACGGTTGTATTGTCTTTTTTGCGCGTTCAGTGCGCGCGCGCCGGCGGAATAACAACGAGGCCGGCAGCAGCCGCGCCGGAATGCGCGCCGCTCGCCCGCGCCTCGCCGCGCCGCGCCGCACCGCGCCTGTCGTGCCGCACCGCGTCGTACCGTACTGCGTCGTCGCCTAGCTCCCTTCTTACTCTCTGATCTAGGTAAAGCTTTACAGCATCTTATTCAATCAGCTTCAGTCACCTGGAAAAAATCTACACATAAATTACAATGTTAATAAATTGTAATAAGATAATTTTCATAATATCTATCCCCAAATGAGCGGAGAATATGACTGGATGGATACACCGGAAGGAGCAATCAAAAATGGTGGATGGGCTATGTATCTAAATGTATGATGTGTGTGAAAAGAGTGACTACTGAGATGACGAGTGATAAAGAGAAAGATAACAAATGTGCCATCCTTAAGGGAGATGATGATGATGATCTTTTCTCAAGCTACGTCTATAGTACAAGATTTGGAAAGATAAGTTACCTAAGTATACTGACCAAAAGCAAACGTACTCTCACAAAAAATACTAATGAAGTCGAACCTACTCTGCGATGCAAACCTCCACTCATCAAACTCAACACACACTTTCCAAAACAGCAAACGATGTGCGTGGAAAAAACTACCATTCAATGCCATGAACTGACAACACTCGTCAAATATCAACTATAGTGTTTTAAGATTAGGGTTGGGTATCGTTAAACCAGCTAAAGAACATCCTCAATGGTGAATGCTAATGTTGGTCCCCCGAAGAGTTCGGACAAGGGTGGCAGCGAGCGAGCGCGCTGGGATCGTACAATACAATGATTTCTTTATCAATTTCTTCGACGCGCACGTTTAACATTCAGGAGATGATATCGCCTTCTTACTAAATGTAACTTAGAATTGTATGACATCAATTAGATATTAGTTTCTTTCGATTCATCAGCAAATATTTTTACTGATAAAAACTCATTGCTGAACGAAATGCAAGTAGCTAACAAAACGTTCCACAGTGGATTATCTACATGAAAAAAGCCAATTTCGAAAAGAAACTCCATAAATTTCTACGTTTTATAAATACTTAACTATTTTATTTCAATGTTTACAAAATTTGTATCATTCTCCAAAACCTTATTTACAAATAAAAGATCCTTTTCGAGTACAGTACATAAGTACTTAGCTGCTATCTTCCGCATGATATCCTTATTATTATTGTTGTTACCACTTACTTGCATACGTTGACTTCAAAACTTGGGTCATAAAAGTAATGTCCCTGAGTACGTGAGGTACTTACAGTCCTTAGTGTGTATGTGTACCTGTGAGCGCCGGCGCAACCGTCGCGTCGCGTCGGTCGGTCGCTCGGCCAGCCGCGGGTTCAAATGCTACTCCTGCCACTGCCTCTCAAACTTACTCCAAAATATACATACGTACATACATAAAATCTCGCCTCTTTCTCACAAGGGTAGGCAGAGACCACGGATTTCCACTTGCTACGGTCCTGACACACCTCTTTCGCCTCAAAATATAATGAAAAAGTCTTGTATCATATATGCCAGGAAACTATAGTCGTATTGCTCATTATACGGAATTACGGACTAATAAAAAATAAGTTCAAAAACCAAAACCCGACTACTGAAAAAAGTATGAAACAAGAACATAATGTTGAGAATGTTCTGAGGATAGCCGTGGTCATATGCTACGTAGGTATGCGATCATAAGCTTTATGGCAAAGTGGCATATGACCATGGCTATCCTCAGAACATTCTCAACATTATGTTCTTGTTTCATACTTTTTTCAGTAGTCGGGTTTTGGTTTTTGAACTTATTTTTTATTTAAATTATTTTGGAGTCATAATTTCATGATTACCTAAGTATTTGCAGAATCACTCACCACCCACCTACCCGGCTCTCCGAAGGAGACCTCAGCTTTAATAGAACGATCTGCTTGGTTTCGGCAAGTGCGTCGAGGGCATTGAACGTGCTAGTGTTAACACATTTCCTGTCCCACCTCTGCGGTACTCTCCAGAGTAGAGCTCCGCTTTAATAGAACAATCTGCTTGGGTTCGGTAAGTGCGTCGCGAGCATATTACCAGTTATCGAGTGCATGCAAGCAAAGCCGCGAGCAACAGCTAACAATATATACACACATCAGCAACGTCTAGGGATATTTCGGATTTTCTCATTTTACTCTAAATTTGTTAAAGACAACATGCAACATATTTATATTTTTAAAAAGCCCATTTAGCAGACTAGACTTTGAAATTAAATAGAAATATTTTTTTGCATAAATAAAATTTTATTCAAATAAAAACAAAAAATGAAAAAATGGTAGAACTAAGGATGAATGTGTTTTTTAAGAAAAAGTGAAAAATCGAGCGAAATGATTCCGATTTTTGCAATTACGCGAAAAATCAGTAGTCAGTTAAACCACCCATGGCGTTAACAATGGTCCTGCAACGGTTTTTCATGCTTTGAATCAAGTTATCAAAGTCTTGCTGCGGGATATTGTCCAAGTCCTGCTAAGATGCAAAAAAGCTGCTCTTTAGTCGCAATGTTTGCAGAAAAAATATTCATATCCCTTCTTTGGAGCATGCCCCACGCGTGCTCTATGGGGTTTAGGTCTGGTGATTGCGTGGGTCAGTTTAAGACCGACACGTCGTGCTCCTGAAGCCAGCTGGTCACCACTCGCGCTGTGTGCGGACGGGCGTTGTCGTGCAAGAGCGTGAAATTTTGGCCCATTCGTAGTCGATGGGGATAGACTATTGGTACTAGCACCCGGTTACGGTATTTTTGAGCTGTCTTGGTGTTTCTGATCCAAACGAGGTCTGTTCTTCCACCAACACGAATTCCCGAACAAACCATAATTATCCCGCCGTGGTATGTATGGACTTCTTGAGGGTGTTGCAGACGGCTCTCACAACCAGGAACTCGCCATACACGTACTCTTCGTGAATCTGGATGGAAACCGAATCGGTACTCAACGATAAACAGCACTACAGACGACTGGTTATCTTCCTAGAGCAAATGTTCACGAGCCCACTGTAATCTTCGTCCACGATTTCCTCGGCGTAGTGCAAGAGTACAACGCGGCCTGCAAGCATGAAGATTAGTTTCAGCTCAGTCTTCTCCCCACTATTTGGTCACTCACAAGCAACTGGTGCTCTGACTGGAGTCTTTGAACCAACTGCATAGCCGTAACATTTGGTTGTCTTCTTGCGGCAACTTGCAAAATTCGGTCTTGTCGCTTGGTGGTTATGCGCCTACCACCTGGGTATCTTTTAGCCACTTCACCGGAAGCACGATAACGTGACCATAATCTTGATATCACGTTTTGTTTCGTTCCAATGTCCTCAGCAATATTCCGCTGAGTAGCCCCAGCTTGGAGCATGCCTACTGCCCTTAACATTTCATCTCTAGTTAAATGGCGCCGCTGCATGATGCATTTAGTGGCTTAAATTCGAAATTAATCAATAACTTGCTTTAAAACTTCAAATTGATCCAAAAAACTACCAAAAACTATGGTATGTGAATTGAAAACTTCGACCTTCGCTATTGCAATACCGCGTAAATCTTTTGTTTATAATTTATTTTTTTAAATTCAAATTTAGAATCATTCAAATAGGTCTTTAAAATAAGTTTTCTTCAAAAGATTTTAAAACTGGTTAGTATTTTTAGAATTTAAGAACTTTATACAAAATATCCCTAGACGGTGTTGATGTGTGTATATTTTTGAAATGTGCTAATAAAGCCCTTTCATTTGATACCCAACACAGCATCATTAACTCATTTTTTTTAGTTTTGTCCTCTAGAGGGCGCCACATTCAATTTATTGTAACGTCATAGAGCCTATAACCAGCGGACAATCAAGACGCTTCCAATGATACCTCATTTGTCAAATTATGATAAGAAGTTTGGAAGATATGAGGAACAGATGAACACAGATGAACAAATTATAACCCTCTTTATTGGGTGCATGCAAGCAAAGCCGCGAGCAACAGCAAACATATTATATATTTTTGAAATGTGCTAACAAAGCCCTTTCATTTGATACCCAACACTGCATCATCAATCAATATTTGTTTTTTAGTTGATGACTTTATGACCTCTAGAGGGCGCCATATTCACTTTAATGTGACGTCACATAGCCTATAACCAGCGGACAATGAAGACGCTTCAAACGATACCTCATTTGTCAAATTGTGATAAGTAGTTTAGTAGTTACGAGGGAACAGATGAACATTCATACATACATACATACCGGTCAAACTCATAACCCTCCTTTTTGCTTCGCCGTAGTCGGGTAATAATAAAAACATATGAAAAATGAAGGAAAAATGTCATTTTTTCCTTCAATTTCAGTCCATATAATGAGCAATCCGACTATAAGTTGATTAGAGTAGGTAAATATATATTTTATTACAGCCTTTGCACAATAATTAGTTTAGGACCTTAAGAAAAGGTTATCTGGAAGTAAAATGGAATTTTTTTGAACGAGTTGCATGATTTAGGCCGTGTAAGCCCTGCAGTACATAATGAAGAAATTACCAGTCTTCGAATTTCCAATTCAATTGTACCTAATCTTCCAAATACTAACAAGATTATAGCAATAATCCAGTTTGATGTAATAATGTAACAAGTAGTGTATCTATTTATGACAGAGATATAGGTACCTACAAGTAATCTTGTGTATTGTAGTAAGTTTGGATTTAAGGGCTCGGCGAACGTATCTACTTACCTAGGAACGTAATACCAAAATAATTTAAAATTTGAGCATATTTTTATCACTTTACTTTATTATTTGGATAAAGGTAGTATTTATCTAGGTTCCTGTTAAACTTTTGTTTCAAAAAACTTACTATAGAACAAATGAAAAGAAAAAATGGCATTTTTGGTGTACCTACAAAGATTTCAATTCAATTGGCTTGCATTTCTTTTTAGGTAAGTTTTTCGGAACAAAAGTTTAACAGGAACCTAGATAAATACCTACTCTCCTAATCTAACAACATAAACTGATATAAACATGCTTACATTTTAAATGATTTCGGTATTACGTTTTTATGGAAATTCGCCGGTCGCAGCCCTCTTAAAGCAATGCTTGAAACTTTGAGCACCGCCGTCTCAGAGAGGAGACAAGAAATGCACGTCCTCATTTGTCATTCCGCGCTCGTCTATACAATATTTATGTCACTCCGGTGTGTTTTTAAACCTGCGTGGTTTCTACGCGCCCGCCAGCGTCAGCCGCCACAATATAAACACCTTGCCTTTGAGTAGGTACCTACCTGCAGGCTATAATACCCCATCTGCTGCACCATTGAAGGCTACACAGCTATACTTTTCAGTGAACCAAAATTTCCGGATTGCTGATTCATCTAAAACGCAACTTGCCTTTGAAGCAAAATGCCTAACATACTGCTACTGTTCACATTTTCACAATCACCAAGATCACCACAAAATAAACAGACACTAATTCTCTACTAAATTAGCAGACACTAGTCTACATATTAAATTCTATTAAAATTGAGACACCGTTTAAACAATTGCCATCCTTTTTGTTAGATAGTGACAAGGCGAATCTTGAGCATAACCAGTATTCAAGTTTATAAGTAAGGCCTTAAATAAAAATGCAAAGCGTAATAATGAAGTATTTAGAATTATACTCGTAACGAGTTTGTGCGCGAGTCGCGACGTAGAGCGCAAGTTTGTGGAGCGTAAAAATAGCTTTTTGTGAAATAGAACTAGCTATCCATTATTGGATTTCTGACAGTAAAAAACTTCATGCGATGAGTTGTATGTAAATTGTATACCTAATGAAGAAGTGTTACAGCCCCAACCTGGCCGCAGCCGGCGCGGTTGTTAGAACAACATTTTACAACTAGTTGTAATATCACAATGTTCCTTTGGTAAGGCCAATGGGTCTAGTTATGCTAAAGATTATTTTAATTTTATAGCATAGCGCCGCAGAATAGAATTGAATAACAACAACAGTTTAGCAATTCTTTTAATACAAAACAGTTTGATAATATTAGAGGTGATGATAATAATGATTATATCTTGATAATTACTTATTACTTAAGTAGGTACTTATATTAATAAGTTTCAAGGTATTTTGAAATTCTAACTTAGACAATCTTAGATTAATCTGAAGCAAAACCTATAAGACATACATAGTGATCCTATCATAGATTAGTAGATCTCCTCAGACACTAGTAGCAGCAGTGACACCCTTGTAGGTACCCATGTTAATTGAACCTTTTCATCGTCATCATCATCATCAGTTGGACAGGCCTCCCTCAAAATATCCTATGTAGGTATTGCGGTTAGAAGCGGCCTGGATCCACCGCCGACCTGCAGTTTACAGTTTTTTTTACCTTTTACGTCTATGTTCCTTTTGTCATAAGTATCATATACTATCAAAATGGGCTATATTACCCACTACTGTAGATAGGCTTCCTCGTTTTCACATCTAGTGTGTAGTGCATCGGACATTGAGACAGAGTATGCTTGATCAGCACCTAAACCAGTGGTCGTCAAAGTGCGGCCCGCGGGCCGCATGCGGCCCGCGGATGATATTGGTGCGGCCCGCGGCCAAACAAAAAATTTTAGTAGATAATGATGCTACCACGTTAGTAGAGAACATGTTATGCCGACCCAAACTAGTCGGAAAGGGCAAGGAAATAATGATGACGAAAGGTGCTACCTACCTACGTTGCTACTATAATCATTTTGATTGATTAAAAAACTTCGAGATAGTGAAGCTAGCTTTGTTTGCTTGGTTTGGAGCTCTCTTTGTTCGCATTTTAGCTTCATGAGTAGGTATAATGCGAGCAAAGTGAGTTATGTCTGACCACAGAATAGGAACCGACAAGCAGCGAGCCTTTCTACGAGCAATGCAAACAAAATCAAGTGTCACAATTTGCATTTATCTTAATAAATTTGGCTCGCTTCGCTCGCATTTAACTTCATGAGTAAGGTATATTGCGAATAAAGTGAGTAAAGTCTAACCACATAATAAGAACCTATAAGCAGCAAGTTTTTTCTTTGATCACCGCAAACAAAATCTAGTGTCACAATGTCACGTTTGTCTTAAAAAATTCGGCTCGCTTCGCTCGCAGTTACTTCATGAGTGAGGTATATTACGAGTAAAGTGGGTAAAGTCTAACCACAGAATAAGAACCCATAGCAGCGATTTTTTTCTTTGATCACCGCAAAAAAAATAGTGTCAAATGTTCCATTTGTCTTAAAAATTTCAGCTCGCTTCGCTCGCATTTAACTTTATGAGTAAGGTATATTGCGAGTAAAGTGAGTAAAGTCTAACCACAGAATAAGAGCCCATAGCAGCGAGTTTTTTCTGTGATATCACCGCAAATAAATCATTTCATTTCATTTCGTTGATCACCGCAAACAAAATCAAGTGTCACATGTTGCGTTTCTCTTAAAAAATTCGGCTCGCTTCGCTCGCCTTTAACTTCATGAGTAAGGTATATTACGAGTAAAATGAGTAAAGTCTAACCACAGAATAAGAACCTATAAACAGCGAGTTTTTTCTTTGATCACCGCAAACAAAATCTAGTGTCACATGTTGCGTTTGTCTTAAAAAATTCGGCTCGCTTCGCTCGCAGTTACTTATGAGTGAGGTATATTACGAGTAAAGTGGGTAAAGTCTAACCACAGAATAAGAACCTATAGCAGCGATTTTTTTCTTTGATCACCGCAAAAAAAAATAGTGTCAAAGGTTCCATTTGTCTTAAAAATTTCGGCTCGCTTTGCTCGCATTTAACTTCATGAGTAAAGTATATTGCGAGTAAAGTGAGTAAAGTCTAACCACAGAATAAGAGCCCATAGCAGCGAGTTTTTTCTGTGATATCACCGCAAATAAATCATTTCATTTCATTTCGTTGATCACCGCAAACAAAATCAAGTGTCACATGTTGCGTTTCTCTTAAAAAATTCGGCTCGCTTCGCTCGCCTTTAACTTCATGAGTAAGGTATATTACGAGTAAAATGAGTAAAGTCTAACCACAGAATAAGAACCTATAAACAGCGAGTTTTTTCTTTGATCACCGCAAACAAAATCTAGTGTCACATGTTGAATTTGTCTTAAAAAATTCGGCTCGCTTCGCTCGCATTTAACTTCATAAGTAAGGTATATTGCGGGCAAAGTGAGCTATGTCAGACCGCAGAATACGAACCGACAAGCAGCGAGTCTTTGAGCACTGCAAACTTATGCTGCTAAGTTTCAAGTTCGTTAGTAGATACCTACTAGGATTTTATCACATATAAAAATTTCGAAAAATCGACAACTAAATAATTGAAGAAGGTGCGGCCCGCAGTGATACCTCACATTGTCCTATGCGGCCCTTGACCAGAAAAGTGTGACGACCACTGACCTAAACCATCCCTTCTGGTTTTTCACGGGAAAATATGGTCAATAATGTGTGGAGGTGATGGTTTTGTACAAAATTTTTCTTCACTTATAAATACGAGTAAGTAGGTATATCAAGTTCAGTGCATATTAAAAGAAGCCAGTAACTTATGTGATTTTCCAAATGACAGTGATTTATCAAGCCCTTGCTAGGTAAAGTATGCTGCTAATGTCCACTCACCTCACGTGCCTAAACGCTAACTTTCATACGGAGCGCCTATTATTACTAGTAGTACGGAGTGCCTAGTAATGATTAGGTAAGCATATTACATACTTACTTAGATACTTACTGATAAATGTTACTGGATATTGCAATTATTATGCAAATGAGCCAAAGGTGCAGTTAGACTTGCCGTCGACCGTCTGGCTAGCTGGTCGAGAAAAACTGTTAGAAATTGAAACAGTTCCGCTCGGTTGGCACCTATATTTTTTGTTAACATTTCGCATGCATGCTCTGTTCACTTGGAAGTTAAGTTGAATTCGCATCATCGATTATGTTTTTCAGTGAACAAAAAGCAGCGCGCTTGTCGGACAGCTGTGAAAAAGATGCGACAATGTCGCAGACGCCACCTATTGCGAAGAGGACAAACCTTCGACCCACACAGCCGCACGCGCATAAATCCATCGACGACACACAGGCGTCCGTCAGCTGCGACATCACTACTTACTTTGCGATGTCTCCTAGCGACCGAAGAAAGACCAGAACACGGAGAGCCCTCGCGCCTCCCGTGCGGTCTGCGCGCCGGGGAGGCCGGTGGCTAGCCTCGGGAGGCCAGGTTACGCAGGCCGCTCGCACAATGAACGGGCTCGAGTGCTCGCCGTGCAAGTGAGTGCCATTGTTTTTCATGTAGCGCATTTTTTCGTTGGGTTTCGGCGGCAATCGACGGCCAATGGCGAGCGCGCCGCATCGGGATTGGAGCAGAGCGCGGGGGCGGGACACGATCGCGAATCTTCGCGCCTTTTCGCGATACGTTCCATGTTCGAATGTTTGTTTTTACAATGCGTGCCATTACGGAAATAATTTAGGTAAACAATTACTATCCTTACTAATATATATAACAAAGTTAGAAGGAGTAGGTACCTATAAACTAAAGTTTCGTTTTTAAACAAAATTATTTGAAGTACTTATGTGATGCTCTTATGTTTAAAGTTCTGAATTGTCTCAAGAAGGACTTATCTATCAGATAGTTACCGTTCACACAGACAGACGCTAGCATGCCCTGGTCGTGAGCACGAAATCTCTATAAATATTGGCGTCTTGGGTGTTCCTTCCGTACGCTCTATGGGAAATAAGTACCTACTTGTAGATACTTGGATAACATCACGGGCACACTATTTTTTTATAGTTTTCAGACATGTTTGTCGTAAGTGTGGAGCTGTTAAGTTAAGTATAGGTACTTATATTTAGCTGTTGGTTTTCCAAATTTATATAAATAAATTACTTACACCAGAAAGCAATAGAGCGAAGCCTTCTTGGAGTGAAACTTACCGATGGGATTAGAAACACACTCATTCGCTCCGAAACTCAAGTTGCCGATGTAGTTCGAAAGGCTGCAAAACTAAAATTGGACTGGGCAGGACTTCCGCCGTATGTCTGATGAACTGTGGACCAAATTAGCCACCGAGTGGAGCCCTAAGACAGTGAGGCCGCGGTAGACCACGCAAGCGATGCAGAGACGAGCTGGACTACTTCAGTGGCACAGTGGAGGAAGCTGCCGTTGGATCGAAAACAGGAAAGATCGAAGGGAGACCTTTGCCCAGCAGCGGGACAGTATAGGTTAAATACAATACAATATAAAACACCATACACAATTTCTTGAAACAAGAAGCATTTAGCACTGAATTATCATGGCCCAAACTAGAGTTGTACCTACAACTTATTTTCGAAATTTCATTTTGGTTTAATTTTTATTATGAACCTGGCCTAAACTATAACTGTCTTTTAACCGTTGTTTCATTATAGGGCCGTGATGTCTTCTCCTATTGGTACTATATTTCAATTCGGAAGTCATCCAACATTGTGATTTGTACTCTCGCGAACGATTGCACTTGAAAGTACCCTTCCATTGTAGAAAACAATTTATAAATTATAATGAGGGCAGTGTTTACGTATGCAAAGGGCCTTGGTTCCGCACAAATAAAAATAAAAGCTTCCGATTGCGAGTCGCGACCCTCTGCCGGCGCGGAGGAGCCCCCAGGGCTGCCGATGTTTGTGCAAACATTTCTATTGTAAAAATATGTACCTAGTTGGACTGATCCCCTGAACTCACTTGCCCGTGGATAGCTTTTGCAACTTAATTCTTCCTAAATAGAATAAATTAAAGAAATCTTAATTGTGCTGCCGTGTCGTACTCTTTATTAGAAGTCTAGAATCCGTCTTGCGCACGGTTTTGTCTTGCAAATAACTGAAGATCAGGTTTTTTTCAGTGATAACTTGAGCTGAACCACAGACAGTACTAATAACCACGAATATCGCTTAGGTATATTAGCTTTAGGTATAGTATATCGCTATCCTATCTGAGTAGACCGATAAACTTTTATGAAACTCTCGATGATGAAGCTGACTATGCAAGACTTTTTTCAGGCTGACTTTATGCTTTTTGTCTTCAAGACCTCTGTCATCGTGACTAGAAATTAACTGACACGACAATGCTCGAAAATTTAGCCAAGGGTAAGGGTGACAAATCTACATCGAGCTATGCTGCGCTGTACTGCGCTGTGCTATGTTTGGTCAACTCGCTCGTCTAATATTTCAAGATTTGTCACCCTTAAGCTGGGAACAAATTATCGGACGCGGCTGACGGACGCGGCTGACAGCCGCGACTGAATAGGTATCTGGATATAGAACGAACATAGAACTGTGCACATTATCTGACGAAAGTCGTGGACGCGTCCGTGGACCTTCAGACGTCCGAAGGCAATCTGGCCAGCTGGGTGTTCGGACGGTATGCACACTTATCAGTCGCGGCTAACAGCCGCGACTTATGGATGCGTCCGATAGTTTGTTTCCAGCTTCACTTAGAGTCTTGCTACCAAAAGAAAAAAGAGGATAATGTAAATAAAGAAGACGGATCACCGAAAAAAAAGCTAGGCCCCAAGCCGTGTCTATTGTCCTGATTCTTAGCGCTGTTGCTGTTGGTAGCGAAATAATACCCGTCACCTAGCTCAGACGTTTCAGTGTGATCCCTTAGGTCTTACTGAATAAATGAGTTTTGAATTTAGCCTTTTTGAATTTAGTTTTTAGGCCTTTAGGCGGCCTAAAAACTCCGTCACCAGAGTTGGCCACTTGCTCATACGGAAGAAGAAGTTGAAGCCTTTTTGAAAAAGCAAAGTAAACGTGCATGCAGTCACTGCCAGCCCTAGCGGCGGAGCGCGCGGGTGAGATGATACTTCCGCATGAGAGTCGCCCTTCGCGACTCTACACAAACTTTATATCGCCTCCGCCGGCGCCGCACCGCGCCGCACCGCACCGCGCCGCACCGCGCCGTGTCAAAGCGGGCGTGGATCACCTCCACTCAAGTGCAACACTAGTGAAAGCTTTTCGGCAGATGAAGAGCAATTAATTTTTTGATTCGGTTGATTGAAATTCCAAAAATCCCCTCCAAGGGGGATTTCTCAAGGTGAAAAAGTGGAATAACCCATTTATTAGAAGGTTTTCTATCGAAAACACAATTACATTGAGTCGATATTTTCAACCGAGTTACTTAAAAAAAGGAGAAGATTTTTTAAAGTTATTCCTGGTCCAATCTTTATCAAAATCCAAGATGATGCAATCCATGAGGAATTGAAGGGACTTCTCGGGAAATTTATTGTATTTTCACTGTCATTTGCATTCAGAAATATTAATTTGGTGAAGTGGATCTGTTGAGAATGACCACAGATGACCACTGAAGCAATTGAGTTTTAAAGTTGGTTTCTAAGTTTTGTAAAAATATTATGTAGAATTTAACCGTGACTAGATCGTGGAAATCTACAAAATATCGACACAATAATGTCGCAAGGATTACGAGTCGAGAAACGCATCACGTCTGTCGTGTGTGCTATTAGAAATCATTGTTGTGACGTCACAAGCAATAAACTGATAATTCCCATCCTGGGAGCCGCTTGTTATTCCAGCTGCGTCCGAAGAAAATGACGACCAGCGAGGTGGTACTGTCACAAACAAAAGTAAACTTACAATATCCAGGGTATAAGACTCTATATTGTCTGTACAAATTAGAAAACCATCATTTTGGCTGCGAAACATTTAATAAAGAAGGCTATTTAAGCTTCAGCTAAAATTATATTTTGAAGTAGTTGGTACCTACATATATTCAAATTCCTGTTTAAAAATTAAAGATATTTTTGAACTTTTGTGACTGACATTACCTGCACACTCTCGCGCTGCGCGGGCGCAATAATATCATCAGTATGCTGTGCCGAGCTGCTGCCCGACTCTAGGCAATAATAGAACACGAGTAGGTGACGACGGCCCCACGGAAACAACAACCAATGTGTACTTTTAGAGACTCTCTTTATCGGTGAAGTGGTTTATATTTCACATCACATCATGCACCGTGCTACCCACGTAAACGCGCTCCTTTATTATAGTTTTTTTTTTTTTTTTTTTTTTTTTTTTTTGCTGGACATTTCACACAGCATCATGTAGCCCCAAGCTAAGCAGAGCTTGTGTTATGGGAACCACATGACTGATATACTACTTATACATATTTTTTTGTAAATACATACATATTATACATAGAAAACACCCAGACCCGAGACAAATATTTGCAGATCATACAAACATTTGTCCCACGGCGGGGATCGAACCCGCAACCTCCTGCGTCACAGGCGGGCCTTCACCCACTGCGCCACAGAGGTCGTCACACAACATTGTAACGGGTGTCATACTTTAGATCAAACATTTGAATTTCGTATGATCAAAATTCACTGAGTCAGCGCATTGGGCATCATTGTGTAGTGAACTCAGCAGAGGTAGCACTTAAACGTATAGGGGTAGTCATAAACAAATCTAAATCTAGACTATCAACGCAACAGTGCGCGAGATCTCAGTTCGGGGCGAACTACTAGTTACGTTCTGAGCGGTCATATTTGGCTGAATGGACCACTAGTGGCATTCAAACCTGAGCGCTTCCTGCGCCTCCGTGCTTCGGAGGGCACGCTAAATTGTCGGTCCCGGCTTTTAAGTCAGAATCTTCAGGCAGTCTAAGTCCTACGCCAGAATTAGTCATTAACTCATACATGGGCGTAGCTATAGCTTTGTTAAGGGGGGTCCAAGGGTTCCAAAATACAAAATTGACTAGGTTTCCTCCGAACTTAATGGGCTAAGGGAGGGGTCCGGACCCCCTAAACCCCCCTTATATACGTCAATGACTCCTACAAACATAGGTGCATACAATAAAGTTCAAACAAAATATTATACAATCATCTACCTCTTGTCTAAATGAATGAATCGCGCGAAGGTTCGCGGCTGCGGTCCTCAGCGCCTCGTCCTCGACTCCACGTGTAAAGTCGGGAGCAAACGAATATGTTAATGGCGTCGTGTCCAAGTGTCAGTTAATTGAAGTGGGAGTGCAGACAACGGGGCGCGGCTGAAGAGAAGAAAACACAAAAAATTGCGAAAATAAACACTTATTCCCATAATGTAAAAAATATATTTTCTTTTTCACTTTTAAACAGAGACGCAACCGCGAGCCCCTCTCTTTTGCCCAAATGAAGATTCTCCGGATGAATCGAAACATCATCGTTATCCACAATATTTTTATGCAAATACTTACTTAATTACCGTGTGTTATTAATTATACACATTTCGATCTGTTATTAATTATTATGCATAACACGAGCACGCTTTCAACAATTACGAATTCATTATTTTTTACAAGTTGTGCGTATTTATAATTCTGTAGTCATACAGACAATTTGTTTTTAATGATCACTGTGTAATTGTGTATTTGTGGAAATAGAATGAGTGATGACACTTAAACAACCCTACTTCATAACACCAGACCGAGACCAAATAAACAAAATACCTAACATAGGTAATAGAAGAGTAAAGATACACGCCCTTTTGTGCCGATCAGGGTACTGGACGTGTTTTTTCCACCTATTAAGTTTAAAATACACGCAGATGTATGTGACATTAGTTTGTGCTATAGATGTCTACTCTAGATGTCCTATGTATATCACAGACTAAGGCGCATTTGTGTCTACTGGTTTTGGTGTTTAATGTTGCACTTATGTGCTAGTACTCTAATGAAACTAAACTTTTTTTAGTCGTAGTAAACTTTGTCAAAAACTATAGGGTGAGATGTTTCTCGCAGTGTGCCGCGTCCGTTCCGTGCGCCCTAATAGAGTGTCAATCAATCACTCGTTTTGTAGTCGCGTGTCGATATAATGAATGATTTGTCGATAAACAAACAACGGCCTGCTTTGATCGCTCACGTGGGAGCCGCTGTCTCCGCGGGAGACCACCATCCACAGAGCTAGGAAGGGTTTTGTTGACATTATTGCACAACCCCTTCGACCCGTTTGCCGCTATTGCGCTGATTTTATTAATTTTGTACGTCGCATATTCGCATAAGTTATCGGGTTACGCTACGCATGGGTTCTCTTCATTGTTTTTGGCACAATTTCTTAAAAGCTCTTTGTTATGTTTATTTGCCTGTGGATTTGTAAATATTGTGTCCTCATTAGAACATAATAAAATTAGTAGAACTTCAGTTGTAGAAATTAAAATCGATGAAATTCAATACCTAGGTACCAATGTAAATTAAGGAAAATTCAGTACCAATTTTCATCACTTATTCCGATTACATGTTACAATACTTTTTTTTTTAGGTACTATAATAAAAATAGAAATTAAACGCGGAAGTGGAAGTCCGTGGTCTCTACCCTACCCCTGTGGGAAAAAGGCCTGATTTTATGTATGTAAATTAAAACGTTATAAGTCCGATGTATCTACCCTACAAAGTAATCGGTATCCCGGAGCTTAGAGCGTTGACGCGGCAAATCGTCTTAGTTTTTAATTTCCCCGCGACCGACGGGACCCGCCGCCGACCCGCTCTAATGAAACTGTCCCTCCGCAAACAAGCCGATAGATGTCACCGCTAAATTAAACTATCTACGGAATACATTAGCCGGGATAACAAAACGGTCAAGTACGAGTCGATGTGAACTGTGAGATCTACTTACTCGTGGATACGCAGATGTCATCTGCTTTGCATACCGACCGGGCGCACAACGAGAGTTCATCGGACATCAGTTGATAAATAATAGAAAACCCAAGGATATGACGACCACGCCACTGCGACAATGCAATCTGGCGCAGTTTCATTCGGCACAAGTAGGGTTACCTGGCTAACCTAACCCATGACCTAACCAACAAACAATAAAGTGATGATATAGGTATCTTTTTCTGATAATTTTATGAGGTTTAATTTTACTAGGATAGAGCAGAAACCAAATTTCTGTAAAATTGGCCATTTTGAGCTCTTGGCATTGGAAAAATAGGAAAAAAATTGTTTGGTTGTTTACTTATACATATAAACAAAGTATTTTTTTTCTGTTGAGTGGTCTTGCCCAGCTGTAGTCAGGGAGGCGGAGACAGCGAGGCAGCCCTAGCAGTCCTCAGTAATTAAAACGCGGCGAGGCGCGAAAGTCGCGAGCCCTCCACGTCGCGCACAACAAACAAACAAACAAACGCACGCGACTCGAGCGGGGGCGTGGGGGGACATTGTGCAACGCGTTTGTATTTGTTTAATTGAAATATTAGACGGCTATCAACACTCCCGTCTGTAAGCGGACGTGTTTGACATGCTCATTACTTTTATTTAGATCATCGAAAACTTTGAAGTCAACTTTGGGTACAATCCAAAACTCAGGAGGCTTTGTGGAACTGAAATCATAAAAAATATCGTGTAAGAGGACCAAGCGATGACATTGTTTACTTCATTCTTAAATGTCTGCTGAAGTGAGTGAAGAAAAAGCCTAATCAAGCCGAAATATGCTTCAGCATTAAGTCCTCCTTGCACAATTTGTCATGTGTGAAAGTGTTAAATAAATAAATAAATAAACTAGTAGTTCGCCCCGAACTGAGATCTCGCGCACCGTAGATGGCTTACATTTGGACTTTCTTCTGACTACCCCTATAATTTCAAGTGCTACTACTGCCGAGTATGCCTATTGCGCTAGCTCTTCATGGTAAAAATACTAGCATGCATGCATAATGTCGTGTCTAATTTTTCATTTATTTCATATTTATGAATTCTCGTCGTATTTCTAAAAGTATACGTCCTAGAATAAAAATAATAACTATTTTGGAATGTACAAATAAAGACCTTTCATTTGACACCCCACTCAATATATTTGTTTACTTAACTTTTTTTACCCCAATTATTTTCATTCTTTATCAAAATTTTTTTTTATCACGAAAATAAATCAAGTAGCATCTAAAATCATTGCAAACCAAACCTCAACGATGCCACTCTCTTTTTAAGACCGACCAGTCAATGAGCTACGAAGACATCGAAACTCTATGAAACGGGAGCTCTTGCAGCTCTGGTTTCGTAGTATTTGTTCTTTGGTCGTATTTCAAAAACTATACATCCTAGATTAAAAATAAAAACCATTTTGGAATGTACAAAATAAGCCATTTCGTTTGACACCCCACTCAATATATTTGTGTAACTTTAAAAAAAAATTACCCCCTTGGGAACCTAATATCTTCACAACCCCTTCATCGATTAAGCTCATATGCTCCACCGTAAATTTCCTTACAACAACCTATTGACCTACCAAGTTTCATGCAGATTGGATGAACGGTTCGACAGTTATGCGCGAACAACAATTCGTGAAACATACATACAAACATACAAACATACAAAGCAAAATCGCCCAACTTACCACTAAGATCTTCGCTCGCTTCGCTCGCTCGATCGATAAAATATATTGCAATTCAAAGAACCAACGGTTAGAACCCGTCGATAGCCGTAGCCCGAACGTGCATCCGCGTCCCAACTTCATTTTAATGTGCAGTTCGCGGGACGCAAGGACGTGCCCGACGCGATAACAGATCACTTATCACTTTCTTAGAATTACCATTTGTGATTGATTACTTTTACAAGACAAATAAAATTGCTTTCATCCTCGAAGATGTCAAATTATCATTTTTTTCCATCAAAGTCACTACCTATAAATGCTAATGGCACAATAAGTGAATCATTGAAAAAGTTAACCCAAAACTTTTCAGTCCGTATTGACACCCGTATTGTGGCACCTGTTCCTCACTAGAAGAAATCCCCACATATCATATTCTATTGTGGCAAGAATATGCCGAAACCCTTTGCATTGTATGTGCTAGTATTGTGTGCATTAGGCACGGCTGCTGGACTGCCTGGCTCCTGCTCTATAATATATCGCTCTCAATTTTTTTCATGTCTCTGTAGTTGATTTATGTGGGAGGACTTGCGACAGAGCTGTGACCCGCAAACTAAACTGTTGTTATAAAACCCATTATAAAATATCATTACTAAATCATTTTACTAAACTATTTCAGGTAAATACTTTGCAAAAACATTTTACTTTACATACTACTAGGTGGATGTTTAAAGATAACATTGACAGTTTTCAATAAAACAAAAACAGATATCACAATGTGTTAAAGTATTCGACGGAAGCAACTTAGCAAAGGGCCTTTATTTTACAAATTGTAAATAGATGACTGGGACATCATGTAAATCCTTAGCTCAAAACATTTCGCCAACATGCCAAAATACAGCTTAACCGTTAGCTGAAAAAACCCTGTTCGATCTGAAAGGGGTACAGAACTTACACCTAAACTGATATTTTCCAACAATAAGGAAATTTTACTTATTTACAAGCTTTTCCCGCAGCTTAACTCGCGTTAAAAAAGATCCCTCGAGAACAGCAGTTTTTTTTTCTGAATGAAAGGTATGTCTTTCACTGTACTCGTAGGTACCCCTGACCACGAGTACGCAAAAATTTTATGATAGAACATGGTAGAGCATATTTTTCCAAAAATGTTTGTTTTATTAAAATTGTGGAATTTTTTTTCATAGTTTGTGTAATTATTTAATTACGTAAGTTGTTTAGTTATAAATCGATGTTATTACCTACGTAAGTTGTTTAGTTAAAAATCGATGTTTCGAAGATATCGATCATAAATGCAAATCGATACTGTAGCGGTGAATTTCGAGGACACATCAATATGTGATCGGATCTGCTTTGCCTTGTAGATGCTCCTCCCCCGCGCCTCGCACATATTTATTTATATTCACTTCATAACAACTGGTAACTTTCCATAAAATGAAGTATGAGTATTTTCTTGTTCAATAAAACGTTTGAAGTATCTAGGTAATAGGTTAGTTTCAATAAGATGATAACACTTCTAGGGAATCTCCTCGCGGTGCCGGGATGCCGGCGCCCGCGCCCGTCGCGCTGGCGCTGGTGTGCGAATATGCACACAGAGAGTGGTAATTGAGCAGACACATGTATATTATTAGGCAAGTACTTAAAATAATCCGCAGCTTTTCCAAAACATTATCAACATCAAATAAACATTAATATGTAGGGGAACCTGTTGAACCTCGTCCATTGATATCCCTCGGCCACCAAGGCTTATCTCGTAATCTGTGCGAGTTTTTTTGTTTTTGTCTGTGGCATAATAATCGTCATTGGTCAACACCAACATGAAGCTAGAATCGAAAAACCAGCGTGGAGTGAATGAGGCGTGCGCATTAAAAATATAAAAAAGTGCTCAAAAAGAGGGTATTTTTAAGTTTACTTTATGTTAATTCAGAGATAACAGTACATACTTACGAAATAACCATTTCGTGCAATCAAATATAGGTGAAATGGACTTTAGATAGGCATAAATATATCGACCCAAATCAAACTCAACGTGCATTTTTAAAATTCGTCAATTTAAAATGAGGCAATGTTGTACCTTTGCCACCACTTTTGCTTTGTACTTTGGACATGGGCTGACGTACAAATTTGTATCAAGATATCAAACAGAAAAAAAAAACACCGCAGAAGGTTCAAACAAAGAGAGAAGTCTACCTTGTCCTAAAAGCTGTTAAGTATTTGGACTTTTGTTGATAAATTATTATAATAGGACGCGAAAATGATCTTAAGATCACAGAAATTTTAAGAACTTAGTTATTTTGATTATTTTAGCATAACTTAAGATAAAAATGTAAATATATATTTTTTTTTTATCTAAAGTATATACCTTATAAATGTTTCACTTTCAAAACTTTCGTGAGTTGTACTAGACATTATTTAACACACGGGAATTACTCACGTAAAATTATCGTCGATTTAGATACCGACAATGTTTCGATTCATCCGGAGAATCTTCATCTGGGTAAGGAGGGAGTTGCGGCAAGGTTACTCTTCGCGGTCGCGTCTCACACTGCGAGCAATGTAACGCTCGGCGCGGGACGAGGGTCGCGGAGGGAGTAGTGGGGGGCGCGCTGTTGTAGTTGCCGGTGTCGCAGGGAGAGTTGGTGCTGGGTCTTCATCCTCACTATTCAAGTCTTCTGTGTCGTGGATATTGACACACACAGTACTGACGGTATCTCTACCAGGCTCCAATGCATTACTATTGTTCTTAGTTCCGTGGAGACAAGATTTCCAGGCTGGTGCCAAGGCCCAACCTCCGTCTCGGTTGAAATTAGGAACCCGGCTTATTTCTATTGCTTCACGAATCTTACGCGGAACAAAGAACTTTTCTCGTGACAATACCTGAGCCTTATCAAAACGAATATAGTGTGCCGAGCCCAAGGTCAAAACGTGTTCCGCAATAGCTGACTTCTCCGTGTCAGCATTCTTCATTGCTCGAATATGTTCAGTAAGCCTGGTAGAGATATTTCTCTTAGTTTCACCTACGTATGAACTGCCACAATCACACGGAATTTTATAAACGCCTGGCACACCTAGATGGTCTCTATCCTTAGGAGAGCGTATAAAATGTCTAAGTTGAGTGAGGGGTCGGAATATTGTCTTGATGCTATATTTTCTACGTAACAAGTGTCCAATTTTATCCGTCACCCCTCTCACAAAAGGTAAATACGCTGAGGCTCTCTCCACTGAATATGGACGTTTCCTTGCGGATGTATTCGCGATACGAAAACTTTGTTTCCACTTATATCCATTTCTCTCTAGCACACTTCTGACATGTCCTAACTCTTTATCTAGATATTGGGGGTCGCATAATCTCAATGCTCTATTGATGAGAGTTCTAGGAACACTGGCCAGATGAGAAGGATGGTATGAGATAGAGACCATCTAGGTGTGCCAGGCGTTTATAAAATTCCGTGTGATTGTGGCAGTTCATACGTAGGTGAAACTAAGAGAAATATCTCTACCAGGCTTACTGAACATATTCGAGCAATGAAGAATGCTGACACGGAGAAGTCAGCTATTGCGGAACACGTTTTGACCTTGGGCTCGGCACACTATATTCGTTTTGATAAGGCTCAGGTATTGTCACGAGAAAAGTTCTTTGTTCCGCGTAAGATTCGTGAAGCAATAGAAATAAGCCGGGTTCCTAATTTCAACCGAGACGGAGGTTGGGCCTTGGCACCAGCCTGGAAACCTTGTCTCCACGGAACTAAGAACAATAGTAATGCATTGGAGCCTGGTAGAGATACCGTCAGTACTGTGTGTGTCAATATCCACGACACAGAAGACTTGAATAGTGAGGATGAAGACCCAGCACCAACTCTCCCTGCGACACCGGCAACTACAACAGCGCGCCCCCCACTACTCCCTCCGCGATCCTCGTCCCGCGCCGAGCGTTACATTGCTCGCAGTGTGAGACGCGACCGCGAGGAGTAACCTTGCCGCAACTCCCTCCTTACCCAGATGAAGATTCTCCGGATGAATCGAAACATT
Organism: Camptogramma bilineatum; assembly: GCA_958496255.1. NCBI lineage: Eukaryota > Metazoa > Arthropoda > Insecta > Lepidoptera > Geometridae > Camptogramma > Camptogramma bilineatum. The sequence continues at coordinate 17,771,896 of OY292455.1, forward strand.
GTCGGTATCTAAATCGACGATAATTTTACGTGAGTAATTCCCGTGTGTTAAATAATGTCTTATAAATGTTCTTTCCATTAATTAAAAAAAAATCGTTATTTGATTCGATAACATGGTATTTTCATGAAAAAAACTAGTAAGGTCAGGGTACATCTTGCAGTGACCAAGGTATATCTGGTGTGTTGTACCTTCGACAATTTCCCATTTTTTGTTCAAATCTCTTTATCTTCTAAAGTATCATTAAAAATACAAAATTTATTTCATAAATATGTAGTCAAATAGTGTATCTTTACATTAGTCCATATTTGGTAAACCTAATTCCAATCCTTATAGACAAAAAAAATTAAATAAGATCGTGTGGCCGAGGTTCAACAGGTTCCCCTACTCTCTACATAAATTGACAAATCCAGATTCACATTATACTCGCAGGAAAAAATACAGTTGACCGTGAAGAGACAAAAAACATTTAAGTATTACTAATTCATAAGCTCCGGGATTTATAATAATTCACAGCACCTCAGTCGATAAAGCAGTTGGACTTTATTTTGTAACAAATAGGTGACATACCTACTAGCTATAGGTACTTAGGTACAAGTGAGAAACTGCAATAGACTAGAGAGCTAAATTGAACTCAAAAGAACTCATGATGAAGAATTTAGCAATCATTATAAAGTTTGTTACAATGTTACGAGTTGGATTAAATCTAGAGATGTGATCTGATCCCTTGCAGTGTTCTAGGAACTGAAGCCAGCGTTCATTGAAATATTGCAGTTATTACTGTAACTAATGGCCTCGGTTGAACCTGTAGCAAAAATTCGAGGAAGGTTTCTCAGGAAAAAACACCCCGAGTCCCGTTGGTACCTGACGCGCCCAACACTCCAATATGTCACATCTATGCCCCCGTGCGTGGGTCATGTCTTATCTGCGATCGTGTTCTGCTCTGCCTTTACAACAGATACAGTTCCATTTTACTAATCTACAATCGCTATTGCTTGTGATTTTATTTATTGTATTACAAGTATTTGGTTAGTTGATTTTGCACTAGATATAACTATAATTTGCATTGTAAGTTAATGCGCACTTGAAAAATTGCCTAGGGTGATAAAATATTAAGTAAAAAAAATTAGAACCAGATTAGGTTCAATAGTCTCAAAAAAATTATAGAACCTAATTCCTCCTCTAATCTCTCCCCAAGTATTTTTGCATTTATCTACTTGTCTCAAGGCTCATGTGGCTATGTGGTCCACTTCACCCGCCAAATAATTCAGCATTCCTTCAGCAACAGCGTACGATATCTCTTCCTTACCCTTCCGGACCCACGGCACAACTACTATGCTCAACTGGTTTACTAATTCTCGGCCACTTTCATGATCTTTCGCGGAGTTCTTTGGGTTATTAAATGAGACATGTAGCAAGCAGAGGTGCTCCGATACCGGCCATTAGGCGCAGAACAATGCTGCGCGGGCGCACGCATCGCGATGGCCGGTAGCCGCACGCACTCGCTGCAATTGTTTAACATGTATCATATCTCAGCGGCCGCGGCGCGCACAAAGACACTCGAACAATGCCTGACCCGACCTCACAAAAAACTAACAAATTAAAAAAAATATTTTTGACAGGCGCAATTTCTTGAACTTGTTTATGGATAAAAGAATCCGGTGATATATGGGCGCGCCATTGTCTCTCGCGCGTGATTTATGCGCGCGGCCGCGGCCTACTGTTCCGCGTCGGCGTCGTCGGTCCACTCGGCGCGTTCACCTGTCCGCGGGACAACCTTCCTTACAGATGATGTGATACCTTCAACACCGCAATCGTCCGACAAATGAACAACTTTATGGCTTAGTTTGCTGTTTCTATACCTACTTAGGCAATAACTATTTCAATCGTTTTTGGTAAACATATCCGAGCAAATATTTATCCAATTAAACTTATTACATGACAGCTTCAGATGAAGTGAACCTAGAATCTAACGCACGTGATTAGCTAGATTGGTGGGCCACAGCTTCTGCGAGCTGAGACGATAAGCGGTGCGTAAATCAACGCTGCCTCATGTCCTACATGGCTCATCTTCAACTAAATTTATGTCATCTGGAATGTCCGAAGAAGACAATACCTCCACTATCATTTGTTCTTAGCTTTTTCCTATTTTTCCCTCCTTAGTTTTTATCCTTAGTTTTTTATTTTTTAAGTCTGATATTAGTTTTATGAATGTTATCATAAGAATATTCATAAAAACTTCAACTCCAAGAAGGCGTTACAATCTCGTCATCATTGCTCCACACCTCCCTTGCTACCTTGCCTAGGTACTGCCAATTCTTTGGGTTAGTATCTACTTAAAGCGGTGTCATCTCCTCTCTACAGCTCCCTAGTAGGTTAGGTACCTACATGCATGGCGCACACTAACTCACGGCAGCAGCGGACTCACTAAATCACTCGTTTACCAATTAAGATAACGCGCCGCAAGCAAGTACTTATACCTCTGACGCGATACTGTACTGCACTTCCCAGGATGTATCTAAACCTCGGAGAGATGGCTCCAAAACCTCTGTTACAGATCAGAGAGCTCCGTTTAAAGTTATTCCAATATCCCTATGAAAAGTTTCTGAACAGTTCATTATTGAGCACTGATTTGTTCATCTACATCTCTTGTATTCTTTTGATAGTTATCTTGAAAACTAGCTGTGGCAGGCGGCTTCGGCTGCGGATGGTTCTGTTGCGTTGCTGGTGGAGCAGCGCGGGCGCGGACGCCGGGATTAACATAACTATCGCAGACATACTCCCGTGCTGAGAGGGCTGTCACATCTGTGGTCTCTCTCACAACTCTTGCTCTCCTCAAAACTGTCTATGAAGGTGTTTTATGAATCTGAAATTTTTAAGTTAAGTATCAAAGCCTTAAAACTCCGTTACAGGCACAGTGGCAAAGTCCTATTAGCGGTGCACATAAATAATACTCTCATAAATGTATTATTTTGCTAATTTAAATAAAAATAAATACTTAAAATAAATACAAGTGTTCTCGAACTGTGAATCTTTAATTTAAACATCCACCACAGATAGGACATTTGAATACCAATCATTAAATAACTCAATAGGTAAACTCAGTGGCGGCCTTTGAGGGTGGCGAGCAGGGCAGTCGCCCGGGGCCTCGCGCTTGTAGGGGCCTCGCGCGCGCAGCAAACCGACTTTTTATAAGCATTAATAAACCTACCCGTTAAAGATAGACAAATTCCATTGTGGACTTTTCTGTAAACCTATAAAATAAGAACAATGCCTTCCTACATTATTTTATTATTAAGTATCTCAATAGAATTAGGCAGCTTTTTCTATGAAAACTCCCAGTCTGCTAATTTTTTTCCGACATTTTCAACAATCATCGTCACACAAGAACCTTTTAGTTCATCCGAGTCGTCACATCATCCAATTTACGCAAAACCTTAACGAATTATAAGTACCCACACTTAAACCTTCCTCATGAATCACTCTGTCTGTCTAACGAAAATCTGTTCAGTAGTTTTTGAGTTTATCGCGAACAGACAGACGCGCAGCGGGGACTTTGTTTTATTATGTGCGCGAATCAAAATTTGAATACATAGGTACCTTCATTGGTAGGGCCTCGCAATGACTAGACAGGCTCGGTCCCAGGGTCATGGCATGTCATGACACCCCAAACAAAAATCTCTTTGACAAACCTCTAACATCCAGCATATAATGTGTTAGGTAAATGCTTGAATGCTGAAATTCTAAATTTTTCACAAACGTTTTAGCCCTTTTCATCCCGTCGTATCATATCAATGTGTTAATTTTGTCTTAAAAAAATTGGCTCACTTCTCTCGCATTTTAGCTTCATGTGTATTTTGCGGACGAAGTGAGTTATGTCTGACCGCAGAATAGAAACCGACAAGCAGCCAGCCTTTTCTTTGAGCATCGTAAGCAAAATCAAGTGTCATTATGTTGCATTTGTCTTTAAAAGTTCGGCTCGCTACGCTCGCATTTAAGCTTCAATATCTGGGTGACCGAGCTCTGCTCGAGTGCATAACGCCATCTAGTGGTTCAATTACGAATCACATTGCACTTGAAAATCTTTTTGCGTGAAAATGCCGAGAAAACGGCTTTTCCCAGATATGAGAACTAGCTAGATCGGTTTTTCGCCCCCGTAAACACCCGTACTGCAAATTTCAACGAAATCGTTAGAGCCGTTTTCGAGAACCTCAGTACATACAAACAAACTTCAAACTTCAAACATCAAACAAATATTGCTCGTTTAATAGAATAGGATGCGTATTCTGCGAATAGAGTGAGTTATATCTGATCGCAGAATAGAAACCGACAAGCAGCCAGCCTCTTCTTTGAGCACCGTACGTAAGCAAAATCAAGTGTCACATGTTACAATGTTCTTTAAAAATTCGGCTCGCTTCACTCGCATTTTAGATTCATAAGTTTTTTGCGAGAGTAGAAAGCTCGCTTTGCTTGCATATTAGTTTCATTATTTTGCTAGCAAAGTGAGTTATGTTGTATTAATCTCAAAAAAAAGTCGGCTCGCTTCGCTCGCATATTAGCTTCATGAGTAGGTATTTTACCCCCCCCCCCCCCCCCCTCCCTCAACATAATATCGTGTGACCCCCCAAAAAGTCTAGGTCCCGCGCCCGTTACCAGGGGCCTCGCAAAGATCTACCGCCCGGGGCCTCGCGATAGCTAAGGCCGCCCCTGGGTAAACTGGTGACCCCGACGTGATCATTCTCTTCATCTATACCCTACAGTTAGGTATATCTAAAACATACAAGTCTTTGGCAACAATAAACACAAGCAATTGATATAGGTATTTTATGATTGAGTAAGCTAGCTCTATGTTGGTCCTAAATCAAGCTGCAACACCCGAAATTAATTCATGATTTGGTTATAAGCTTTGGAAGGTACGATACCACTACCACGCAAGAAAACATAGTCGTTTATCAAAAAGAAGAAAATACCTACCTATCTATTGAAATATAAAATTACATTATTTCACTTCCATATAATATAAATAGGTATAGATAAAGACGTCCTAAAGGCAGACAAAGTACGTAATGGTGGCACGTGCAAGAGGCCACGTGAGGCATTACCATGCATTTGAATTGAGTGACAGCTGCTGGAGATTTTCCAGAATATTATAATCTACTGTGACTCGCACCGGACACCCTCCGCACCGCACCGCAATATCATCTCGAAAAGATAACAAGCACAAGACATCAGTCAGCAATGGAGTCCGTGGTGAACACTCACCGTAAGAAAAGAAGAGTAGACTTCGGAGTTTGGAGGGCCAAATCTACGTAATGTAGTGCGGAGTCCGGACATCCCACCCTGACTTGCGAAGTACCTGCCTACTGTGACCCGCTCGGGTTTTTGTCTCGTCTCGAAGTAGGTACTTAATTCCCAAAATGGCCTCTGCTCTAATGTTTAATTCAATGGATTTCATTAGCTGTAGTTTTTCGCTGTCGTCGGGTCACCGAAACAGCGTATACATACATATGTATAGGGTGCTCTAATAAATTGAGTGGAGTCGTGTTTTTAGAAGGACGAGGCGCTGTTACCTGCCGCCGAAGAACACAAACAGCGCACGAGGCTCGCCTCGTCCGCCTCTCCTCGCCTCGCCTCACCCTCCGTGTACATTACCTTATTACCTTCGTAGCTATCAGTATCCTACCCGCATCCTTGAGTAGATACTTAGGAAAAATACAATTTGCTGAATCAAGGAGGTAGTCAAATGTTTTGAAAATTGAATACCGAAAGAATGATAACTAAACGAAACGACCAAAAACGAGAATTTACGGTAGTCCGGTCGTGGGCAAGTAACCCCGTAACTGCAAGTACGTAAATCTAACATGAATAGTAGGTAGTTGGTCAATTTCCACGATAACTATTGACTCTACGAATGAAAGGAAAAGAAGTCCGGAAGTAAAAAGTCATTACCAAAGCCGTTAGAGCGCTGGTGACTCGCCCGCGCCGCCCCATTTCGCTAAAACGCGCAAAAAACGCAATCGCAGCGCGCTTCCGTCGCTCTTGCATTGAAATTAATGAGCCTTACTCCAATAAATATCTAAATAATCGAAAGCGTGCAACTAATATAGAAAACTCCAGAGTTGTTCACTAGCTCATACGAACATACTTTTTAATATTTTATTTATTTTATTTATATTAATATAGGTAAAGCATAACATTTTTCACAATATTTAGGGAAAGAAGGACAAATTAACAGCTTTGTTTATTTTTCCAGGACCATAGCCTAGGCTAGGGCCTAGACACCTGAGTTACGAACCTAATATAGGATTCATAATAGTGATTTAGAATACTTATCTAAAATTAAGTTGTTAATGAATGTGTTTTATATGTACCTAATAAACTCACGAAATTGGTAGGATTACCCCTCTACCTAATAATTATGACGACGTCATGATAATATGGGCATTTTTGTTGAAACTGAAATTTAAAAATACAATAAAAGTCGTCCTAAACTATCTTGTACTAACATCAGTAGGTGGAAACATCAATAAATGGCTCGAGGTCACGCGACCTGCGATGGATGATCAGCGACTTTTTTGTGTACAAAACATTGCGGAAGTCATATTCCGAGCGCATTACGCACAGATCATTACTCCGCATTCTCCGGCGCTCGCTGAAAGCGCAGCGATATTTATTGCAGCACGCTTTGACAGCCCTGGCCGGCTACTGCGCCCCCGCACCGCCCTCGCCCAACATCCCGCAAGCTAATCTCTACCCTAGCTCACCAGCGGACGGTCCATTATTGAACACCATGGGTCATCTTTAAGTAATGATAATGGAGGGTTGTCAACGGGAGAATAATCTCTTGGAAAGTTAGACTGTCATTATTTTATGACGTCTTCATAACGCGGGCGCACGCCGCGTATTGGTCACGCCGCGCTCCCCTCCAACGAGTGCATTCAAACAGAACCTGCTAAATTATTTTATTGCTTGTCTTACAATAAATCTTACTTAATTGACATCAACCGACAACCGTAGCAGGTTGCCAAAAAGTCAACTTAGAACACTGACCACCCCTAAAACATCATAAAAGCTAAGTCACTCCAAAGCCAAAAAGCAGGAGGGCAACAAATCAAATAGGTACGACTTGGGGACCTACGGGCCTGGCCAAGTTAAACACCTCTTATATTTTTTGTGCCTACGTACACCACCGAATGTTATTATGTAGGTACTTAGTTTCATTGGAAATGAAAAGCCCTATCAAAATGTACAATTCCGACGGGATTCGAACCCAATGACCGAAATGATACCTACCTACGATCCTCCACCTTTACCAACTCGGCCACGGACTTGTACTTAGTTCAGTTTAAAATATGATGATACACGTGACAGCTGTCTTAATAACAATTTTGGGGTGGAGGTAATGTTGGAAGTAAAACAAAAATTTAAAATATTACTAACATTCGAAAACATTAAAATATTAATAACATTAAAAACAATTAAAATTAAATAATGATCACGACGGTTTCCCCAACCCTCGGTAGACATTCTCTCAGATCTTTTTGGGCATTTTAAGAACCTTTGAAGATGTCAGAGGTGTGTAGGTACAAATACGTATTTGTTACATGCTCACATTTTGCAGAAGTTAGCATTCCATTCCATACGTGACAGGTTGCAAGCCCATCGACCCTATTAAAAAGCTAACTCTGATTCCCTCACGATGTTAATTTTTTTTAATTTAATTATTTGAAATTATTCAATTTAAATATGAAAATAAATTCTCTTAATTTTAATAAATTTATTCTATTTAAATTTAAAAGTTTTAACATCGTGAGGAAATCAGAGTTAGCTTTCTAATAGTGTCGAAGGGCTTTGTAATTAATTAAATTAAATTAAATTTTGAATTTTAATTTTTGTAATTTATTTCATTAATTAATTAGGTATTGAGTAATCCATTATTTTAATATTCGTCTTCATGATAATTTTAGTCTTGTATATTTAGGCTAATGTTTCAACACAAATAAACTTCTAAACAAATGACTTGTATCGTAACGTGAATCGTATCAACATCCAATAGTTAAATAACACGCCATCTATTAAAACTTCAGTGAACTACACAGTTACACCGCCCGCCCTCGACGACTGTGCGAGATGCGCACGACGCAACGTGTTAAAGTTCAGCCAGCTTACAATCTAATTCCTGCTCTAGTGTGCAGATGGTGCTGCCCACCCTTTTTGAAGCATTAAACTAACTGAAATAATCACCAAATAGGTCAACCAACTTCAAGGTCAACCATGGCCAATCTCGTAACCAATAGATAATAGCAAACAAATTCGAAAGCGGTGTTTACCGGTCGCCATGGCAACGACTACTTGTTAGCGCCACCGTGAAGGAAAATAACAACATAGTCCACCCTCGCCATGCGCCACAGGACAGCGCTTCGTGAGCCATCCGATATCCGGCGCCCGCTGGACGCGTCGACGTCGTCGGCGAGCTCTTCGACCGTTGCGCGTGCAGCGTGTGCGGTGTGCGCCTCGTGATCGATGGCGGTGGCGGTGGCGGTTCGGAACTTTGAATGAGGAACGCGAGTGACATCACGGACAGGTCGGCGGCGCGGATGACAGCCGTCAGTGAGGAGCGAGGAGAGGCGTGCGTCGATGTGCTGCTTCCTGGCGGCGCTGATCGAGGAGTGGTTCCTGGCGTGTGGGCGGCTCGCGCGCGACCGTCGCGCGGGACATGAGCGTGTCGGTGCGCTCCGTGCTCGTCGAGGGCCCGCAGGCCAAGCCCAAGGGCCCGTATACGTATGCTAGCACCCCCCGGGCGCTCTACAACAATGTCAAACTTAAGAAGGATCCATCCTGGTGAGTCGCTACTTACACACACTACTCCTGCAATTGGTGGATCATCGCCTGTTTATGTGGTGTAGAGCAATCCTCTCTAGCTAAGCGTAGGGAGACTTACCTAACCATGCAATTTCGACTTTTAATTTTCAAAAAATACCGAATATTGATTAAGTTCGTATGAGGTATCTCCTAAACAGCTTTAATATTTCATCAAATACCAATATTATGTAGGTATTATCATTGTACAATATCAACACACATGCAGTTCGGAAACTTAAGTACTTACCTACCTAAGTTATTTAGGTACATCAAGTTATGCATACGGTCAGCCAAATTCCATCTACGTCGCGTCGTGGGCCTAACTAACACGTCTCATACACATCAGACAAAATAATTTAACTAAGTCTATCTGTTTCGGATGGTTATCATTATGAGGCAGCCTGTTCCTCCTATACTCAATCGAGTTGAATCTCTGACAGATTATATTAATCTCGTTGCTCTGACAGCTCAGTCTCCTTATTCCTCAGAAAATACATGATCCCTACGTGTGCAATCCTAAGCAGCCAAGCAGCTTAGGATTCTCTCTTAATAATTTTAGCTATGTTTTTGTTGTTTGTTATCATTTTCTTCAGCAACTACGAATTAATTTAAATGCTGAAATTATAAGAATAAATATGGAATTATTCTAATTATATTCGTCATTCTGTACTGTTATTATAAATAAGCTCATCGTAATCATGTTGCCTTAGTCAAAACCAATAACTATAAAACAATCTATTGTTCAGTAGGTATTTATGACTCACACAATAAGTCTGGTACGTCGTAGATAAGAATTTAATTAAGGGATATTTTTAATTGCTTCGGGGTGCATTGAGTATGAGTAGTACATTTTAATGTGTTATTGCATCATGGACAAGACCATGTACGTACATGTTAGCTTATCACTGCTTGTGTTAGCTGAGTAGCGTGTAGCGTGCCGCGCGGCCCTTTCCCCCCAAGCTCCGCTACCCTGCCCGCATACCTGCACACATACATATATCTCTCATTACGTTAGGTACTTATAAGTTACTGAACTGCATGCGAAAATAACACAGATAGCCAATTTGAGTAAAACTCCTATACAAATGCGTCGTTTTATTTTATTGTTTTAAAGACCGATGGTAACTAACGGCCCTCACGGGAGGTATATTGACAATAGTGGTTTTCAAATTATTAAACTAGTGGCTCTGTGAGCTGTAGACCTCACGACGCGAGTCTGTTTGCATAGCTTGAGTTTAAAACTGAATAAATATTCACAATTCCTAGTTTTGTGATGAGAAGGTGGTCCCAGGTGCTCCATCAATTCCTACCTTTAAGTTAAAGGGCCGATTCCACTTCCACTGGTAGAAATCTAAAAGTGAGCAATTTACTTCATTTTGAGGAACTATTCTGCTCATCACGCTGAAGATCCTCATCAGATCTTCACCAAATTTTTATGAGACTAATTTTAAGTTACAACCTTTCAAATAAAAAAAGAACCATTTAAATAGAATGCCATAAGGCGGAGATATCCTTTAGCTCCCTTTTTGCCCTTTCTTGGAGGAAGTACCCCCCCCCCCCCCCCCCAATCAAAAATCCTCGACGGCGACAATAAAATTCTATAAAATTATCGAACCTGCTTACAAAATTTCACGAGAATCGGTTCAGAAACGCGACCTGTAGAGGAGAACATACAGACAGACGTCCGTACCAACGAAAGTATTTTTGTCCAATCTGAAGCAGAGACGCTTCGCTCACTCGGTCAATTAATTAAGAGGCCTGCAACAGGCGAATTTCCATAAAAACGTAATACCGAAATCATTTAAAATTTAAGCATATTTTCATCAGTTTACGTTGTTACAAAAGTGTAACAGGAACCTAGATTAATAGGGTAGTTCCCATACTGCTTTTATTCACATAATGACTTAGTTTGAATGTAACAGTCAAAATATTGCCTGGCACTTTTATACCTAGTACCTACCTACTTCTGGAAGGTCGAAAAAGTCGAAATATTGCATAGCTAGCATTTTTCTGTTCAAGTAACAGTTGGGAGCTTCATGAAGCAGTTTTCTATGGAATCACTTGAGCAATAATTTCGATATAGTTTTCGCATCGGTACTCAGCAATTTTGTATCGCGATATAAAATTGGCGTGGCGTGGCCGTTGTATTATCACGTAGCACTTTTGTATTGACGTAGCTGACAGAGCTTCACGTAGCACTTGTCTCTCTATCTAGCTAGACGTGTATAATCGGAGCATCGCGTAGCACTTATGTATCGGCGTAGCTGTCACGTAGCACTTTTGTGTGGGCTTAGTTGTCTGAGCATGTAGCACTCATGTATGAACGTAATAGTTGAAGTAACGCGTAGCACTTTTAGTATTATAGAAGAATGCGTCATAATGAAACCATTCCATACAAAATATTCGAGTGAGCAATGCGCCAACTAATAGGTGCTCGGCCTGCCCGTGTGGGTGTGTGAGAAAATATACCTCGTTATGGTACCAAGTTATTTATACAACTGCACTTACCCGATATTGGGCAATCAATGCGTGGATCATTTCATTTTATTTCATTTCATTTATTCAACAACAATGGACACATCGTATTTAAAATGATATCTTATTTATAAGATAACAAATGTTCGAAATACAGTTCTGTGGTTTTAGAACACAACGTTGTTTTTAATTATTCAAGGAGATGCCACAAATTATTTGAATAGAAAATGTTTTATGTCACATTATAAGAAAACGTGAAAATTGTTATTCTTTAACGATAGCAATAAAGGTTGTGGTAGCGTGATGAATGTTATATTTTTGAAGTGGTTAGATCTTAGCGGGGATAGACAGCTCAGGAGCAACGACCTTAACCTTGAGTGACCGGAGCTGGGGGTTGCGGGGGGGTGGTCAGCAGGCGGCGGGGGGGGGGGCGACGTTGCCATGGCGACGCGCGCCTCAACTTCCGGCCGCCGTCCACGTGCTGGTGAAGCCCACGTCTGGGCGATGACTCTGACGACTAACCGTAACCTAACCTGATGTATGATATGCTTTTAATGGGTCCGTGCCTTTAACACGCGAAAAAACTGACTGTTCTGTGCAGTCACAGTCATTGAAATTAGTTTTTGTCGTAGCCCTTTTATCCAAACTGCAATTATTTATTGACTAATGAAACAAAAACTTCATTTTACAACAACTTTCTGTAAATACTGTGAAAAACTATTTCAAAGGTTCGATAAATTTTTCCACCCCAATTTAGCAGTCAGTGGTATCGCGCGAGTGAGAGCTGGCCGGTAATTACAGGGCAGGCCGCGCTCGCGTGGAGGCTTCGCTACATTTAGCAGCATTTTTGGTAGATTTCGATAAGCGGCTCCTCCAAGGTCAACTCATGTTACCTTTGTTATTCAACGCAACTAATTATTATACTTTCACTTGGCGTACGATTATTTCGGCTGGTTTGATCAAGATAATTGATACTTAAAATAATCAATCACGTAACACACGAAACCACATACAATAGGTATTTCTTGACAAAATCTAAATTCAAAAACCATATTTCAATAATTTAAAAATCTACAAAACAAAATTTTTCAAGTAAACCAGACGAATCCAACTTATTTGTCGTTATTAGTTATTGAAAGGTTCATTGTAAATTGAAGATGACTTCCTACAGCCCCATATTAAAGTGATTTAGGTATTTGTTTATATTATATCGTTTATGTAATTGTATGTAGCCGTTTGGGCTACAGCGTCTGCCACCAGTAGTCATGTGAACACACACATTACCTCAAGAACATTCCCATTCTCTTCCAATGCAGCACTCGAGTGAGCAAAACTACAGATAGATGAATTTATTATGGATGAATTGAGACCGGACATAACTGCGTTTAATGCATTTGATGTATGTTATTATTTTGAATCTTGTATCCTTCTTTATTTTGAGTGATAGCATGATAGCATGACATTTTTTCTTCATAAAAATACATTTAAATAAAAATCTATGTCTTCTTTTGAAAGCAAATAGTTAAATTTTACAATGCCCAACACAAAAATCACGTCAATCCGTCTCTCTGTTTTGATGTGAAAGCAGGACAAACAAACAACCAAACAAATACACTTTCGCATTTATAATATGGGTAAGGATTCTTTCGTAGAGCGGCATGCTGCCGTAGATTAACTATGTGTGTACAAAACAAAGTGCAGTGCTCACAAGGACCACTAACGGGCCTCGTAGAGGCACGCTACGAGATTACTACAGAACCGCTACGAACTTGCTATCAAGTTCAATTTACACAGCTCGTGGTGTCCCGTGAGACTTGCGGCACATGTTCATGAAACAACATTATCACCTTGAATAAGGAGCTGCTTCCTGTTCTAAGTTTTGCTAGGGAAGCATAAAGGAGTCATCAACTGCAACTTTCACTATAATACATTAGGCCTTTAGGCGGCCTAAAAACTCCGTCACCAGAGTTGGCCACTTACTCATACGAACTTACTTACTTACTATAATACATGTGCTAGAACGGTAGCATTGTTCAATTTTTATCAACAGTCGGCAGGCGGGTCAGGTTACGAGCACGTGAGCGAAGAAACCCGCCGTCGCCGATGTATGGGTTCCTTCTGCGTCGCACGCGGCAGCCCCGCGCTCGGCATGTACCCGTGTAGACTTCGCGGCACTCGCTCGATCCTCATCGGCTCGCATCCGAAACTCAAACGTTTCACATCCATCGGCCCTCGGCCCAACGGACCCAGGCTCGGGGCCATCGAGACGATCGTGGTCTTCGCAAAGTCCGTCGAGTCGCCTGACCGGCGACCGCGATACGGGTCACGCGGGCGCCTGCGCTCTGCGCCTCCGCCGGACGGACGTAAGGGCCGCGGGACGGCGCGGCCCTTACGACGTGTCGGAGCCACGCGCCACCGTCGGCCAGCGCCGCGTCCGCCGCGGCCAGTGCGAGGCCGGACCCGCACCCGCTCGGACGGCGACACCGACGAGCGAGCTCCGCCGCACCGCACCGCTCCGACCGGCGTCCCCGCGGGGCACGCGACGCGCGATGCCGCCCGTCCCCGGCTCCGGCGAGCCGAGCGACGCCTTCACCGTGCTGCCCGGCGAGGGGCGGCCGCGGCCGGCGCGCTCCGTCAACGTGGTGAAGCCGCTGCGGCGCGAGGAGGCGGCCCCCGCCGGCGCCGCGCCGCACACGATCCTCGACCCCGAGTTCTCGCGAGCGCTGGACCTCAGGCTGCGCCGGCTGAAGGAGAAGGAGGCGCTGCGACGCCGGCCTCGCGCGCGCCTCGCCGCCTCGACGCCGGACGTGCGCGCTCCGGCGCCGCGGACGCGCGCCCCGCGCTCGCAGCCGGAGACGGAGGCGGCGCGGCCTCGCTTCGTGACGACGGTGCGCACGGGTCGCTTCCTGCCGCCGCCGCCCGCGCTGGCGAGCCTGCTGGGCCTGCAGGCGCTGTACCCGGCGGACGAGCGCGCGCGCATCGTGTACGAGTACGCCAGCCGGCCCGAGGCGGTGGCGCCGCGCGCGCGCCGAGCCGCGGTCGCCCCGGCGGCCCCGGCGGCCCCGGCGGCCCCGGCGCGGGGGCTGGGCGCGGCGCTGGGTGGCGTGCGGGCGCTGCTGGCCGGCGTGGCGGGGCTGCAGACGCGTACTCCCTCGGACACGTGGGTGCACATTACGTTGCAGCAGAATTGTTTCCTTTTGAGGACGGTCGCCGGCCGCCTCCGGCCGGTGGCGGCGCTGGCCCAGTTTCGGAGCCGAGCGAGGCGGTCGAGTCCGCCGGCGCCGCTCGAGAGCGACGGCTTTCGCTTATCTAATCGTTATGATGATGACCCCTCGAACGGAATATTAGATTTTTTGTTCGTTTTATATCCACATATTATGTGAAACAAAATGTTATTCGCTTACCAACTGGACCCATTTGGTAGATTTTCGTTTAGTGTTCGTAACAGTTTAAATAAGGTTTTATAGGTACCTACCTAGAACTGTTTATGCTGCTCTAAAAATTAATTTAAGTACCTAGGTACTTATAGTATTTTTTAAGTAGGTAGCTTATTTGAACACGATAACCTCTATCAGGTCAGCAAATACTTTTAGTTTTGTATTAGTCAAATGTACGAAATTCAAAACAATTGACAATTCATTCGGTCTTAAAAGTCGGTAACTTAAAATTGCAGTCTCAGGTCAGACAAACAGCTTTTAAATCGTTTTTAAAAATGGTTTTCTTTAGTAATAAAACTAAAATGAAATCGCGTAAAATAACGCCCGACGCGCACTGTTACAGCCCTGGTACTGGTACCTACTGATCGTGCTACTCTGACCTGACTATTGTTCGCTGGCAGTATCAGAGGTCCTGAGTCTCAAAAAGACCCATATTTTCGCCGCCAGTAGGTAGCTAGAGCATGTGTATATGTTGTTTTTAAAACAGACTTAACAGGTCAACAATAGAAAATAATATTAATGGAAATTAAATTAAATGTGATCATGACTGTATCCGCAAAGCGCAGTAGACATTCTCTTATATCTTTTTGGAATCGGAGATCCTTTTAAGATTTCTAAAGGGATAGGGAAAGGTATGTCCAATACTGATTTGGCAATATACTCGTACCACATTTTGCAGAAGTTAGCATTCGTGAACAAATTGCAAGCCTAATCGATGCTAACCGAAGAAGATGCTATCAGAAAGTTAACCGGTTTCCTCACGATGTTTTTTTCACCATTTAGAGATCGTGTAACACTTAATTTTTTTTTTCTAAACGTAAAATACATCTATGCACGGCCGGGATGCAAACCCACGACCACTCGGAAGCCACTCGGACAGCACAGCTCAATATGAATATAAATAAGTTGTGTTGTTACAGCGGCAGCCTGGCCACGACGCAGTACTCCAACGTGATGCACGACAAGCGCGTGGTGCGCGGCTCCACCTTCACCCAGCATCCACAAGCCGCAGTGAGTACACACACACCGGCCACCAGCCACCAGCCACCAGCCACCAGCCACCGGCAACCAGCCGCGTCATCTTCTCCTTCTTCTTCTTCAGCATATATTTGCCCACTGCAGGGCATATGCCTCTCCAATATTCCTCCACACTGCTCTATCACTGGTCTTCCTGCCACGTCATCATCATACTAAATACTACGCACTGCATTATTATGCACTGTCGAGTACTTACAACTGAAATCTCTCTAACAATATAAGTTGGAAATCGAATCATTCTAACGATATTCGAAACTTTGAATGCGAGTATGGATGCATGTTTGTAAAACCAAGCATGTACGAAACTACGAGTGAAAGGATTGTTGTGCTTCCGTAAATATCCTTTTTATAAATCATCATGTAGGTACGTACAATACCTACATAGTTCTGTTATGTATAACAGCAGCTAAGAGTATAGTAATTTTTTTTTTTTTTGTGCCATAAAAACTTTCATACCTAAATAGGTAAACATTATTGGAAATCTCTATGAGAACAAACCGACGGACGCAACTCACGCAACGCAGCGCAGGTGTCAGGACATAGCTTGAAATTGGTTCAGCGGGTCACACGATAACAATAATATACGACTACATAAATAACATAATTTCGGAGTATTTTTAATTATAATGATTGGGGCTTTCATATGGTTTGGAAGCGGTATTTGTGTGTCATCTGTCTGAACTCACTTGAACCCATGTGGGGTATTTGTGCTAACTACGATTGCTGGCTTACCATTGAAAGGGATCACATAGATTTTACAATCTACCTATTTAATTTACCTAATTAATGGCACATCACATCATCTTATTAAAATCAAGAAAGTAATGCTATTAAACGAAACAATTAGGCTGTTATTTAAATAAATTGAAACATGTAAAAGCATTTTGTTCGCGTTGTCGCGAGGGCACACGCGACCGCGATCTTTAAGTAAGTATTTCCCGAGTCCACGAATTTGCTTCAGACTATGTATAATATTGTAATAGCTGTGTTTTTAAATTGCCCGCAATCAGAGTGTTAGTTTAATGACAAATAATAATTTACCAAGCGCAGGAATGGCACAAGGTTAATGTGGCACGGCACTGCCGATGCCGCCGCCTCGCCCGAACATTATTGCATTAAATTAATACCTAACTGACAATCATAATCATAATGATATAGGTGCATTGTTCGTTTTAGTCTACTCTCAAGTACCTTCATAATAAAAATAATCAGATATTTTAGTTATCTATATTAACTCTCTTTTTATCATTACTTGACGATATTAAAAAAAAACTTTTGAAACGCACTCAGTATGCAAAACGGAAATACTTTACAGCTGTAGGTAACATGATTAGTATGCTGTAATGCAGAGTTTATTTATTTATTTATTTATTTATTTATCTTATGGAAAACCAACAGCTAAAGTAAATATCACTAAACATTTTGATTAGATTCAGAAAGCCAATTACAGGTTCTCGCTGATAGACATATTGTAGGTTTGTATTAAACGTGTGAACACTTGCATAAATCTAACTGAATAGCAAAGTACAGTTTATGTTATAAACACCTATTAACTAATGAAAGTTGCAAACTCTTAATTAGGTACCTAAATAAAGGAAAGAAACAAAATACTTAACTACTTATTAAAGAAGTGGCGGGTTAGGCACCGCCTTGCCTTGCCAATGCTATCGCCGAATGGGTCAATGTCTAACATTTTACTGAAGCTGTTTACAATATTACTCGCTCTCAAAACATATGAATTTTGCCTGTAGTTAGTGGAGACTACGGGAACTACTAGCGGAGGGTTGTGTCTAAGTACTCTATGTGGAATGTTAAATTGTAATTTACTTAGGAGGTCTGGGCAATCAACATCATTTTGAATAATTTTAATCATATATAAATAATCGGTAATATCGCGTCTATTTTTAAGTGGTAAGAAATGAAATTTCTTACAGAGGTCAATATAGTTATAGGAATGATATGGAATCTTTAATCTAAAGCACAGGTACCTCAAGAATCGTCTTTGTATGGCTTCGATACGATCAATATAAATGTCATAGCATGGGTTCCATATCTGGGACGCATACTCCAGGTGACTCCTAACGAACGTGCAGTATAATATTTTAATAGTTTTAGCCTCCGCAAAGCTCTTAGAAAGACGCATCACAAACCCAAGTGCTCTAGAAGCTTTACTGACTATCTTATCGATGTGAATATCAAAGAGCAGTTTAGAGTCGTGGTGGACTCCAAGATCACGCACACTATCATTCCTAATAAGTAATTGGCCTTGTAGTGTGTAGTTAGAGGAGATTATATTGCTTTTACGTGTAAAGGTAATGACTGAGCATTTTGAGGGATTTAGCTCGAGCTTGTTAATACGACAATAGTCCTCTAAGCGCGATAGATCATCCTGAAGAGCAATGAAGTTGTCGCAATCGGTACCTACTACAAGTAAACATTATTATTTTGCGTGACCGTTTAACATCACTTATTAGTACAAGCGGTGGTGTTATTGAGAACCTCGTGTGGTCACAAACTAACATTTCTACAAATCGATTAACTCGATTATGCCCGCAAGCAGCGCAACAACTGCAACCGTGCGTCGTCAGCGATAGAGTCGAAATCGGATCGTCAGAATGGGCATACGAACTCAGCAGGCTGCAATTTGCTCGGGTGATTTCATATTCATTCATTCCTTATACCTACCGAGTTATACTGAAACAGAATACCTACGCCCTATGTATGCCTGATGACACAATTTAAAAATACTGCAAAGAAAATATCTAGAATTTTCAATAGCTCAACATCACAACACGCAACCTGCCAAACGATGTTCAGTTTTATTAATCATCAACATCACAGCCGCCGCACGGACGGGTCGGTCGCAGTTTTTCATGCTGGACATCGACCTCCAACGCCTCTCTCGAACGAGATCCCGGTTCAGGTCCGCTGCAGTTCCGGCTGGTGTTGCAGGGCGACGGCGCGGAGAGCGGAGCGGCGCGCGCGGCTCGCACGCGGCGGCGCGCGCTGGCCCGCCGCGCCGCCGCCGCGCGTCTGCGGCCCGGCACGCCGCCGCCCGCGCCCGGCCGCCGGCACCATCCCATCCAGACGGACCGCTATCTGGAGGAGGTACGCTCCGGTCCCGACGATCCCCACCCGTTCTCATCTCTCCGCCCCCGACCGCCGACCGACATCTCCGTTCCGTTGCAGCTGTTCGACAGGGGCGTCGAGCTGGAGGTCGGCGTGCAGACGGACCTGTTCGCGGACCGGCCGGCGACGCCGGTGTACGCACCCGCGAAGACCGGCGCGGACGCATCGACGCAGATCCGACCCGGGGACGTGAGTATCGGGAGCGTCGGCCGGCCGATCGCCGCGCGCCGCCGGCCCCCGACCGACGCGCGTTCGTCTTCCAGCTGTTCGACTTCGATCTGGAGGTGCAGCCGATCCTGGAGGTGCTGGTCGGCAAGACCAGCGAGCAGGCGCTCGCAGAGGTCGCGCAGGAGGAGGAGCTGGCCGCGCTGCGCGAGCAGCAGCGACGCTACGTCGAGCTGCGCGACGCCGAGCGCGCCGAGAGACACCGCCTCGCCGCGCAGGACGAGCGTCTGCACCAGGAGAAGGTGCGCCCCGCGCCCCCTCCTCAACCTCTCCCTCCTCCGTCCCCTCGCTGACCCCGCCGCGTGTGGTTGCAGGAGCGGCGCGTGTCGGAGGCGCACATGTCGCGCGCCGCGGCGGTGGAAGCGCGGTCCCGCGCGGCGGCGGCGGCGCTGGTGCAGGGCTACGTGGCGGAGCTGCTGCCGAGCGTGCTGGCGGGCCTGCGCGACCAGGGCCACCTGCTGCAGCGCACCGCGCGAGGTGCCCGACGACCCGCGCGCCCGCACATCCGGACCCGTGGCCGCCGTGCTCATTCCGTCTATCGTGTTCCGCAGGAGTGGACGAGGAGTTCATGCCGTGGCTGGTGGCGGAGGTGTCCGCTGAGATCGAGTCCATCATCACGAGCCGGGACGTGATCTCGGGTGAGCCCCGCCCCGCCCCACCCCTCCCCCCCCCCTCTCCCCCCCCCCCCCCCCCCCTCTCCCCCCCTGGCTGACGTTCGCTGTGTTGCAGAGATTGTGCGCGAGGTGGTGGAGGCGCGCGGCGAGCTGTACTCGGCGGCGGGCGCGCGCGCTGCTCAGCTGGCGGAGGACGCTCCGGCGGAGTCCGTGACGCCGCCCTCGGTGCCGGAGGACGAAGGCGAGCAGGAGGAGCGTGAGTGTTCGCTCTCGTTTCTTCGGTTCTCTTCGGCACGTTCGCCGGTCGATGCCGGTGGATCGCGACCTGTCAGGCCACGACGCGGATGATGAGGGATGATCTATATATATTAGACCGGGCCTTGTCGGGGCCAAGACCCACTTCGGGTCACTGAGCCAACGGAGTAAGTAAGTTGTCGGGGCCGACCGTAGTTTGTTGGTGACCGAGCGTCCATAGACGGGCCCTGACGGGACACGGAACGGGCACCGTCCGATATAAACTGCTTAATACGAAATGTACTCGTATCTATGTAACGTTTCAAATCCGTGCCCCGTCCGGGGCCACGTAAGCGGCACGGCCCGGTCTGATATAGATAATCCCTAAGTTCGTTCCGCCACACCACGTGCGGCATTCGCCACGCCGGCCACAATGCTCTCATTACGCACCCGTGCCGTTCGTATCACCGCACCCCGCACCCGGACCTGGCGTGACGCGACCGTGACATATACGAAAAAAAATTCTAATCCACCTTGCGTTTCGCATTCTGTTGCTTCGATTTGAGCCGTTATGCGGACGTTCCAAAGTTCGGATCGGCACGACCGGCATCGCGACCCCGCCACGCCGCACCGGCGACCGCCCGGCTGCCTCGCGAGGGGCTGGAACAATACGCTGAAGTCGCGGTCGCGACCGATTAGTTTGATTCGGTGTGATGACATTATAATATCGTTTTGATGCGGGGAGACGAGCGGGCGGCGGGTGCGGCTTTGTTGCGAGTGTTGTGTCGACGCTAATAGTTTAAGTGGAGGGCCGCACGTGCGAGCTGTGAGCTGATCTCTCATTGGAGATTATTTAACCTGACACATTTATAAAAATTTACATTATTAGGTACGATTATGATTTTAAAATCCGTTTTTTTAGTGAGCTCGCAACGCTCTACGAAGAATATTTAAGCCAAGTATCACGTTTCAGTCTTCCTGTGTTAAGTCAGTAGGTAGGTACCTAAGTGAAGGAATTAGTGAGTGACCTAATATTTGATGTTAATGGTAGCTACTACAAAAATCACATATTATTTAGTTTAATCTACCTACAAGTATACCAAAATTATATTTTTTTTGTGTGATTAAGAGAGTAAAAGGGAGCATAATCGAGGGTGAGCCACAACGCCACAAGTGATTTGATTACAATAACATGTTGCGCGACGCCACACCGCACCGCACGTGCGCCGCACTCGCGCGCGACGACAGGTGCAGCCCGCGCCGCGCCGCACCGCACCCGGCGCCGGCGCCGGGGCACACAGAATACAATACTTAGATACTAGTAATAATGTAACGAGGTTCGTAGGCTAATCCGCTCACACATTGACTGCTTTTTCTTCCAGAGTTATTTAGGTTGCTCACATTTTGTTTACACAATTTAACCACAGAGCCGTGTTAGTCGATTGGGATAATGCCTCGACTTTCGAACCGAAGGTCCGGCATTTGAATCCCGGCCGTGCATCGATAGAATTTTTGTTTCGTAAATTTAAATGCGTCTGAAAACGGGCTCCAAACGGTGAAGGAAAACATCGTGAGAACACCAGTTTAGCTCTCTAATAATAGTTTAAACAGGTTGCAAGCCCACGCTATAGCGTGGGCTTGCAACCTGTTTAAAAAACTAACTTATGCAAAAATGTTAGCATGTAGGTACATGATGTTTGTGTCGCACAACTTTTATAAGAACGAGATTTACCTACCGTGCGATATCTATCACTCGTATAATTTAATTGACTAAACAAACATTCGAAATAAATCCTGTGTGAGTGTGGGGGCGAACACGTGCGCGATCTCTGTGCGATAGCGCGCATCGTGGGCACGCTGCGCCGGCGCCGCAGAGGAGGCCGGCTCCAGGTACTTACCGCAGAGCGGCGGAGAGATGTTCATTGAATAGATCGCGATAACGCTCTGCACATGTGCTCCGCTCGCGACCGGAGATCTCTATCGCTTAAACAGTTAATCGCTTGATTGGAAACTTGTATCCAATGATATCGAGATGCATCGGCTAGGGCTGTACCTCCGCCGCCGGCTGCGGGCGGCGTGCGAGCCGGCAGGAGGCGTGCGAGCCGGCAGGAGGCGTGCGCCTGCGAATGTTCGGGAGAAAGCAAATATTTTTGTAGCACTTGCTACAAAAATATAAAAATATTTTTGCTATAAAAATATTTTTGTAGCACACACATTTTCGGCACTCTTCCAGCAACATGCGCGGTCCGCGTACAACCAAACACCTCTATCATCATGACGTAAGAGTTTAAAATGGATTGCCTCGGTAACGCTTTAACAAAATCACAGCGCCCTAATTTGAAATGGAGCACGAACTTCACCGTCAAGTCGAGATGCAGTTCGGCTTCGGACCTTGTTCCGCCGCGGTGAGGTCGAGAGTCGCGCGCCGCGTGCCCTAGTATTTACGCAGCTGCGTGCGAATGCACATTCGCTTTTTACATCGCTTTCGAACAATTAGATAATAATGTAAAGAGCTTAAATATTATAATAATTGAGAGCCCTCAACAAAAACACTTACAATGACATTTAAAAATCGGGCACACGTGTGTCCGTGATTGGGTGTCACACCGGCAAGTGACAACGTTCTCAGAAGCAGAATTTCATTCTTCCTATAGTTACACAGAATTTCTCATTTTAATTTCAAGCTATCTATGTTTCTGTTGTCAAAAGAAACACAAATTGTTATCCTTAATTTAACTTTAATCTTATTTTAATTATTTGATGTCATAGCAGCTCTACTGATGCGCACTGTGAAAAAATTTCCAGTGTTACCTACTACGGTACAAAAGATACAGCCCTGTGACAGACGGACGGACAGACAGGCAGATAAGGTAGGCTCAGTAATAGGGTTTCCTGTTGGCACCCTTTGGGTACGGAGCCCTAAAAATAAAATGGCTTATAAACTATTGTTTCAGCTCTCGAGGAGTAGCGTCCATGGTAGCGGTTGACGCGTCCGCTGCCAGCTGACCTCAAGACGACGAGTTCGGTGGCCAGTGGACGGATTAGTGGGATAAATTAAAAGACGTGCCTTACATGATGACGCGTTAACGCAGCCAGCGCCAGCGCTCTGCTCAGCCAGGGCATACAAATATTAGTCATTTTATGATAGATATCCTAAACTTACAGTTCACATGCTGCCTTATGTTTGAATACGTGCTACATTAGATGTGGTCTTACGAGCATTAGGAAATAAATATGAAATTAGAAGTACATAATATCTACTTTGTGAATCGTAAATACTATAGGAAACGACGCGAAATGTGTTTAGTGATAGTGACTCTATTGTATTTTTATCAACTAGCTTTTTGGTCTTTAGTATTTTTATCCGACTGCGTTAGAAGAAAGGTTACATTTTTCAAGTGTATGTATCATTCATTATTCATTATGTATGTCTATTTCTTTGGCACGCTCTGTAGCCTAAATGGATTCTTATATTATAAATCTTTGCGTAGGTAAAAGTAAATTCTACGCAGTCGGTTTTTTCTTTTTATGTTAATTAGTTTTTTATTAGTTAATTAGTATTTATTATAATGTGATTGGTTCGCTGAAACTACTGTACGTAGCTCGTAGCGCCTGCTACGGCTGCGGCTACAGTGCGGCTACGACGCGTGCTACGACGCGTGCTACGGGAGACACCCGCGAGCCTACAGGATCGATATTGATAATAATTTTACTAAGTATTTTAGTAGGTAGATCGTGAGTTACATTTGTTTGTTGTTACTGTTTTATTCGTACTTAAAGGTTAGCTTATTCGTGGTTATAGTTAAATGTAATTAGATTATTGTTTTTGTATCGTTCCTACCAACTAGAAGTAGACCGCAGCGAGGCAGGTGAATGCTGTTCGAACGCTAATGTAATTTTGCAGTAAACGGTCACAATTAATTGTTTCTTGTCGTTTTACATTTAAAACACCTACTTCGCGAGGCTATCGCGCAAAGATTCGAGCCAACAAGGTAATTATTATTTTTCTGACAATCTCTCTTCAGTAAACTAATGTTTGAGAGCATCGAATAACAAACTGACTCTCGAACGAACTTGTGCAATGTGATTATGATGTTAAAGGAACCAGTGCGGTGGAAGGACTAGACCGAGCCGCAGCAGAGCGGCGCCGTCGCGCGCGCACGCTTCCTCCTACCTCCCGGGACTGCGACCACTTCACACTCGAGTAAGCTCTCGTCTATTATCCATTAATGTAATGAGGACGGGTGATACGTAGGCACCATACTGATTCAGGCGTCATTCACTGCGGAAGTTACTGTTTATCTTCAGATTTTGAAAATTGCGAAATATTTAGGTAGGTAGGTAGTGTCATTGGAAAATGTACTTTTACCCGAAGCACTACCAGTAGTGTCACGGGAAAGTAAAATTTCCCTTCACTCTACCAGTAGAGCCAAGCAGTAGTGCCAAGGAAAATAAAGGAATATGAGTACTAAAGAACATATTTAAATACACTATAAATCACATTTTATAGTATGTAGGTAGGTACCTATCACAAGTACCTAAGTGTGCGATAGTAATGTTGAAAAAAATATAGTACGTACCTAATACAGCATGTTATAAAAAAATAAAAATAAATCTCTACCTACTAAAATTCCTCTTCTAATCGAGAAATAAATTATTAAATTATTTTTAGTAAAATAATGAATTATGTAGGTACCTACTTATTATTAAACTGTTCAGTGGGTGTAAATACATCTTCATAAGTTTATAATGGATAGTTGATGAGACAACAACGACGTGTCACGGAGGGCCGCCCTCCGCCCTCTCTCAGAGGGTGGCCCTCTATAAAATCGCGGGCACCCTCCGGACCGGAATCAGTGAATTCGCAATCGGCGCGGACGCATCTCCTCCGTACGGTTAAAACCCGCACCACCCGCAGCGGTCACCGACACAGCATCAAAATCCTTCCAAAAAAAACCACCTCCTCCACCTCCTGCACCTCCTCCGATCATTAACCGCTCGTAACCTTCGGAGAGAGTTCATCGGAGCCAGAAGTGAGAGGCTAGGGTGCAGGGTCGCTCTGAAACAGGATGGGTGAAGACACGGAAGGCGCGCTGAGCGGGTGGAGCGTCGGCGCGGGCGCGGGCTCGGGCGGCGCCGTGTGTCGGCGCGGCGTGCGGCGCGGCACCGTCTCGCGCCCCTTCCGCGCCGCAGACCTGCTGCGCGCGCTCGTCGCCGCCGGCGCCGCACCGCACCGTCGCACGGTGAGCGCTACCTGTTACCGTGCTACTGATTAACGAGGTACAATGAGTCATTCCAGGAGTAACATAAGAACGATCAAGATCTTCGAATAACCTTGTAACAACTCATACCTAGCACGCAGAGGGGGGTGACTGTTCTAACTGATGTTATTCCAGAGGTCGAGTCTGTCCGGGATAATCTCCTGAAACGAATTGTTTACGAATTTGTTTTAAAACTTTTATAAGATTAAGTATGTCAGACTTATCTATATT
Source organism: Camptogramma bilineatum (assembly GCA_958496255.1). Lineage (NCBI taxonomy): Eukaryota > Metazoa > Arthropoda > Insecta > Lepidoptera > Geometridae > Camptogramma > Camptogramma bilineatum. The sequence continues at coordinate 17,797,399 of OY292455.1, forward strand.
AAGGTTGACCCCTGAAATGACATAAATAATTAAATACGCACCTCTGCGTAACTATGATAGGTATATTTTATTCAGAGTTTATTAACTATTATTTTGCTTCTTCTTAAGTTTCTTGGAATAACACTTTATACCGCATTTATTTACACCATCGTTATCGTTCACCGCGTTCACCACCATTCTCGCCGGTAGCACCGACCGCAGCGAGCGCACCGTGCGCCTCGGGGACGCTCAACGTGATGATCATCTCGAATCTAGAAAGCCGCTGGGAGATCGATACCTTCGTACAGGTGTCAACGCTCATGTCTAAACTGTCACCATCGCAGGTGTACGTGGACGTGGACAGCGCGGGGTACCTGGTGGCGGCGGGTGCGGCGGGTGCGGGGGGGGAGGTGGTGTGCGCGAGCGCGGCGCTGGCGGCCAACGTGTCGGCGCGCAACGCGCTGCTGACGGTGCTGACGCCCGACGACGCGTCGTGGCCCCTCTCGCCGACCGCGGAGACCCTGGTGAGTGGACCGCCGCACGCCTCCGATCGTCCGTCGCTCGAGGCAGGCGTGTGACGGTGTCGTGTCGGTTGCAGCTACAGCTGCGCGTGGAGTCCCCCTGCGCGCCGCACGGGTCGCTGCGCGTGTGGCCGGACGAGCGCCTGCGCGCCGCGCTGCATCTGCCGCATCTCGCGCCGCACAACATCAGAGGTAGATACCGCTCTCGCCACACTCTCACACGGTAATCTACCATAGTGCATGAGAAAGTGCTGAAGAAAGTTTTGGATCGAAATTATCTAAGTACGTTTTTTCGATGCTCTCCGTCGTGTCTCGGTTCGTCTCCTACCTACGATATTAAAATTTATAAATGTCCAACTTTCGTACAGAAGTAGGTACGAAGAACTACCTGATGAACGACCACCGAAACGAAATCGAGTGGTGGTTTCGAAGCCTTTAAAGTTCTCATTTAGAAATGTATTCCATTCGAGCATAGTCATCCGTAGCTTCAAGATCAGGGGTCGATCGATCGCATACGAGATGCGGCAGCGTGCGTTCGGCTGTCCGAGGCCGTGGTGGATGTGCGCGCTCGTGTTCCAGGCGAGGAGGAGTACTCGTGCTCGGTGTGCGCGGCGCGCTTCCCGGAGCCCAACCCGCTGAAGGCGCACCTGTTCCTCGGCTGCGCCGCGCCCTCGCCGCGCCGCTTCCTGCGCGCCGTGGCGCAGCGGCTGCGGCCCGACCCCGCGCGGCTGGAGGCGCTGGCGACGGCGTGGGGCGGCGGCGCGCACGCCTGCGTCTACTGCGGCAAGCTGTACTCGCGCAGGTACGGCCTCAAGATCCACATCCGCACGCACACCGGCTACCGCCCGCTGCGCTGTCGGCACTGCGCGCGCGCCTTCGGGGACCCCTCCAACCTCAACAAGCACCTGCGCCTGCACGAGGCCCCCCGCGCCCCTGCGACCCCCGCGGCCCCCCCGCGCCGTCGCGACCCGCAGCGCCACCTGCGCGCGGTCGCATCCGGGGACTCATCTCACGTGAAGTAGCTCGAGCCGCTGACTCGCGAAGGCGATGGAGGAGGATCGTGATCGACGCCCGTCGCCCCCTCTGCGGCGGGAGGCCGCCCCCGTCGAGTGCACCCCGCGCGTCAGCGTTCGCGACGCTCGATCTGTAGAGTAGGTACCTACCTACCTAGACTGTGTGATAAATTTTATCGTTTTATTTGTAAGTAATTCGAAGTTTATTTAGCGAGCTAGTGTTACCTCCATAATGATTATGATTAATTTGTAAATAAACTTAAGTATCGAAACCTCATCCGACAAGCAGCTCGGCAAATTAAAGTATGATGCGGTGACGATAAGAACTTGAAGGTGTGGGTACGTGCTCTAGAAGCACCCCTTCCTTTTTTCCATACTTTTTTTTGCTATCTGTATGATTTTATTTCCTAAAAACTACGTACCTACGTAGGCCTATAACCTTACCTATGACAGCGTCGGGTGATGGGGTTGTTCCCGCTCGTCCCCGCGCCTCGTCTCCCACACTAGATCGACCACTCTCGTCTTCAATAACGAGAGTACCTATATTCGCCTTGTTCGCTTTATTAGACAAGCGGTACCTAACAATAGTATTTCTCTACCAAGCCTCATTGTGCAAAATGATTTATTACATGGACCAAAATGGAAGTTCTCGTACCTACACAAAGCCCAACCTCTGCCACGATCGAAACAGAGACTGCTTTTCAATTTCTTCACGAGATCTGTGTATCAATGATACTCTTTATAAACGTAAAACCTCATCGATCTGTATACCTAGTAGGTATTTAATTTGAAAATCGCTAATAAAATGTTGGCCTAAATTGGCTTATTCAGATCAGGGGCCTTTTCCTCTTTCATTGACATAATAGTGATGAGAGCATTCTCTAATATAATCAGGAATCGAACCGGGACATCGACCTACCAAAGCAGGAAGGCGATCCAACTACGAGGATGTGAAATGAAAAGGGAGCGTTGTGTTTTAGTGTTTATTGTTTCCTTATAGTAGGTAGCGAGCGGTGTCAGTGCGCCGCCTGCTTGGCCTGTATCCGCTTGTCTCTCTCCTCCGCGATGGTGAGGCGCACCCCGCGGCCGCGCCCGAGCGAGATGTAGCCCTTCGTGCCCTTGCCGATGATGAACACGTTGTTCAGCCTGCAACACGACAACTGACGCTGTAATTCCTGTCTGTCGGACTGTGACGCGACGCCGGGCGTCGGGATATCTTCGATCCCTCGACCCGCCGGCCTCACATGTGCGACATCGAGAATAATATCTCGATCGGACAAGTTCGACCGATCGAGAGGTCTCGTCTCTCGTCTCTCGACTCTCGATGTCGCACGTGTCAGGCCGGCCGGTCGATTCCGCTCCCGCTATGATACCGATCGAGAGGCTCGATCGTGAGGATTATTTTTTTCGAGTGATGCCGCAGCCGGAAGTCAATAATTGTAGGTAATCTACAATTAAACCTATGTTAATCATAGTTTAACCAGGGCAACTCTAAAAAAACTTAAAACGGTATAATATCGTGCCAATATTCCTACTTCAGCTCGCATCGATGGAACGTTCCGAAGGTGGAGACCGAACTTGGAACGTTTCATAAAGCGGAGCCTCGACAACCGCCCGATAGATCGATCGTCGATCTGTAAACTGTACATAGATAGGTGGAGGTCCACGGAGCCGGGGTGACGCACGGCTAGGCCGGCGGGAGGGTACCTACCTGGTGGCGAAGGTGTGTCCGTTGGTGTCGCGCACGTGCACGATGTCGAAGGAGCCGGGGTGCCGCTCGCGCGACACGAGCACGCCCACGCGCCCCAAGTTCCGTCCGCCCGTGATCATGCACAGGTTACCTGCGACACAAGACATGCTCTATACTGGGACAAGGGTGCGTTTCCACTGAGGCGGAGCTGTGCCGAGCGGAGCTTAGCGGAGCATGAATTGACCGATCAGGGTGCATTTTTCACGTGTCGATTTCATCTTTTGACGTGTGATTGGGCAATTCGTGCACCGCTAAGCACCGCTCCGCCCAACTCCGTGTCGATGGAAACGCAGCCTAAGGCTGGTTTCACTGTCACGCGTACCGTCGTCCGGTCGAGCTTTATTACGATGAAATAAGGATATTGATTGTCCAGCCGGCCTAACATGTGCAACATCGAGAGAGATATCTCGATCGGACGAACTGCTCTAACGCATACGTTAGAGCAGTTTAACCGATCGAGAAGTCTCGTTTCTCGACTCTCGATGTTGCACATGTTAGGCCTGCAGTACTAGAGACTCAGCTACGAGAGCACTCAGCGTAGCCATTTCTGTTAAACAATCAGTATCCTTATTTCATTGTAATAAAGATCACTCGCCTATTAGCGCTGACGGTGAGCGTGAGACTAAAATCAGCCTAACGCCACTTCGATCTTTACTTTGATAACATTACTTCAAAATTATATATTTCGCTAGCTGTATCTGTGGCGGGACGGTCCGCCTACCGGTTCCGCTGACGTGGATCGGCGACCGGTCTGACATCTGAGATGACGCTCCACGGAGGCCCACACCCGTCCGCGCTGAACGCGCCGAACTTATAATTATTTATATGAAATCGTATGAAAGCTGGCACACCTGTACGCGCCGAATCGTCCGAGCGGTACTTCGAGAGTTCAGCGCGTTCGGCGCGGATCAGGTGCGCGTTCACCTCGAGAGAGTGGGCACATAACGTTTTCTGAAACGTGTTTTTTCGCAGCGCGTCCGTATCCATGCAGAAGCGAACCGAGAGTGAGGCGGCGCGTTCGCATCGCGTCTGTACCGATACGAACGCGCTGCAAAAAACGCAATGTGCCCATTCCCTTTATATTTCTCCGGCAGAATTACGATGCGAAAATACAAATCAAATCACCCGCGTGCTCATACCGTATCTCATCGACCGATCTACATTCACAAATACACATCCATCGATGTAGTCAGAGAGTCTTGTTCGCTCACCGGATTCGAACTTGATGAAGTCAGTGATCTTGGAGGTGGCGATGTCGAGCTGCACGGAGTCGTTGACCTTGATGAGCGGGTCGGGGTAGCGCAGCGTGCGTCCGTCGTGCGTCGTCAGGTACGGCACGTTCTTGGGGCCCGTGCCCACCGACCTCACCTTGCACAGCTTGTACTGAGGAATACGACACGACACACGTTACACGAGCTCCTATCGTCCCGCTCGGTCTGCGTGCAGGATTGTTAGCCGAGGGCTTGTTTCATCGTATCGAGTGAGTTCCGAGTTAGCGGTCAGATAAACAAAAAAATTTCAAATGATGTAGATCATTGTAGATGATTTCGGATGATGCGGAGTCACAGATTACTAATTACTAACAGATGCCTGACTCCGGGAAAACGTTTATTTAAATAGCGAATCTATCCTCAATACTACAAAGTACAATTCAGCTCGCACAAGCACTTCATGCCTACTCGTTTTTATACCTAAACTTGGCGCCTCATTCTAACTCTGTCTGTCGGCGTAACTCTGTCCCTGTCTTCTATCTGGCGTGGCACTCAGGGTTGCTTCTCGCGACATAATATTTATTAGGTATTATTAAAGGTAAGGTAGGTAGGTACCTACCTACCTTGCTCTTTGTACGGAATTAGGAGTACCTACTATACCTAAGTTTGTGAATGTAGGTAGGTAGTCAGTGTTCCTAAAAAATGACGCTGAGCAAATCAAAACGTATTACCTACCTAGGTAGGTAGGTAACTATTAGCTTTCAATCTTTTTAGTAACTTTAGTACCTAGGTACCTACCCAAACAACACAAAAGTATTTCACTTTCAAAACTTTCGTGAGTTGTACTAGACATTATTTAACCCAGATGAAGATTGTCCGGAATCTGGATGAATCGAAACATTATCGGTATCTAAATCGACGAAATTTTTACGTGAGTAGGTAATTCCCGTGTGTCAAATAATGTCTAACACAAAAGTAGGTATTAATAAACATACCTACTACATCTATAATAACCTATAATACGAGGTACCTAGGTAATAAGTAATAATAAATGATAAAAGTAGGTAAGTAAGTACTTCTTACCTTTCCATGTCATTGGGAAGAGAGAAAAACGAGAGATCCCGATTGCTGTCATTATTTCCACAGCCATAAACTATACAGTAATTTTTTGGTTTCATTTTATAAATATTCTGGCCGAGTCAGCCGAGCGCGGCGTGGCGCGGCGTGGCGCGGCGTGGCGCGGCGTGGCGCGGCGGCGCGTGCCACTCCACTGAGCTCGGCCCGCCCGGTGGGCTCGCCAATGTACTTGTAGCTTTGTACCTGACGCGCGGAGTGCGCCATCTGTTAGTAATTAGTAATCTGTGGCGGAGTGGCGCTGACTGACTTTTATAATCCCACACGGAACCACCTGCGGAAGATGTCTGCGAGAGGTTTCACGGCTACCTTAAGAAGCCAGACTTGAATAACCCCAAGTCGAGAGAGTGACATCATGTAAGGAGGGAGTGATCGAGATAGACTTTTGTCAGTGAACGGGTTAAAAAACTCACCTTGGCTTCCTCTGGAGTGATACGGTGGACCGTGAATCGTCCCTTCACATCATAGATCAGTCTGAACAGCTCATTTGTTTTTTCAATAGAAACAACATCTGAAATCAAATAATAATTACTTAAATACAAAATATCCTTCAATTAAGACTTATGCAACTTTATCATTAAATTAAGTAAGCCAAGTACCGGCAAACTAAGGGAGAACATGTTGCCCGATCGCATCATGCCCATGGAATCTGTTACCAGACTCGGTGATCGGTGCCCCCTCAGTGAACGTTTTCAAAAACAGACTGGACAAATATTTAAAGCACACTGACAAGAAATAGGATATACACGCATCAACTCTGAGAGCTGCTTGTGTATTAAAAATAATAATAATAAAGTGACATCTTTACTGACCTAGTTTTTTTAACTAGGTACCTTTTGGTAAAAAATTTTTAAGTTCCAGCTGCCTACTAATCGCCACACACTCTTTTCTACACCCCAACCCTTGTTTGCTTTATTTATAGTAAACTTGTAATAGATGAAGGTAGCGTCTGCATGAAAAGATGGTCTACTCCAGACTTATCCTATCCAAGTTACAAGCTAGAACGCGTTCCATCAAATAGTGCCTATGCCATCATGTTGGCAGTATTCCAATAAAACCTTGAAAAACCAGGAGATAGTGTGTTTCATGTGATAGTTCCTATGCCATATCGTTGGCACCCCTGTCCGTCAACAGAGTCAACAGGCTAAGACGTATCTCCAGGTTTTTCAAGGTTCTATCGGACCACTGCCAACATGACGGCATAGGAACTAGACATTATTTAACACACGGGAATTACTCACGTAAAATTATCGTCGATTTAGATACCGACACTGTTTCGATTCATCCGGAGAATCTTCATCTGGGTAAGGAGGGAGTTGCGGCAAGGTTACTCCTCGCGGTCGCGTCTCACACTGATAATTTTACGTGACTAAATCGACGATAATTTTACGTGAGTAATTCCCGTGTGTTAAATAATGTCTAGTACAACTCACGAAAGTTTTGAAGGCATAGGAACTGTTCGATGAAACACACCACAAAGTATCATAGTAAGTAAAGATAAACATCGCAGAAACAAAACACAAAACAACAATCTGAGGATGTAACTCACCACATGGTTCAAACAGTCAGGTAAGTAGTAGGTCAGTCAGTAGAAAATAAACACTATTTCGTCAGCATGTTCAGACTCAGTTCGTTCTCCGAACACATCTCCCGGACGATACAATACAAAGTGAGAACGGACAGAGTGGATCGGACGGGACTCACCCATGAAGCCGGCGGGGTAGGTGGGGTCGGTCCGCACCTTGCCGTCCACCTTGATGAGGCGCTGCTTGACGATCTTGAGCACCTCGTTGCCGGTGAGCGCGTACTTGAGTCGGTTGCGCAGGAAGATGACGAGCGGCAGACACTCGCGCAGCTTGTGCGGGCCGGTCGACGGACGCGGCGCGTACACCCCTCCCAGCTTGTCCAGCATCCATGCCTTCGGGGCGGCGAGCCGCTTCAGATGCTTCTTGGGCCCTCGTGCCTGCAACCGACATCGGTATGATGCGCTCGTCCTCGATCGGAACGTACCTACCTGACCTCTGCGGACCGTCGTCCGTCGACGGACGGGACGGGATTCTCGTAGAGAATTTTTTTAAAGAATAGGGCCGCACGAGGGGCTCCGAGCGTGGGATGCGATCGGACTTTTTTACGCTACTTTCGGAGACCTGGAACGAGCGGGAATCGGTCGGACCTCTGCGGTCCCGACGGACGACCCGTCGACCGGACCGTACCGAACGTGAAATACTATGATCGATGAAACTTTCTGAGGTCGCTGATGAAACCAAGAGTTGAAACACTTTTGATTAACATCACTTCCGTGGGATTTAGACGGATTTATTATTTCGCGATCACTTGGAACTCACCATGTTGAACACAAACTTTGTAAGAAAGAAAAGACCGTAACTGAAAACGTCAACGTCAGACAAGCATCGAAATTATGACAGGACTGACAGTGACATTTAACCACGGCCACCTTGCATTGGTCTTATGGATCTTCTACATATACGACTTTGATAACGGTGTGTAGAGTCCGCCCGCGTCATCCATCACTCAAGCAAGTCTTACGGCAAAAGCAGAGTTGGCAGCACTGCACACATCCCTAAGTCAGTGTTGCCAATTTAGCGACTTTGTCTTGTCACTAGAAATAGCGACTTTGCTATGTGTTACCGACTTAAAATCAGTTTTAGCGACAAAATGAGCGTTTTTCCATTAGCCCGGCATGGCACGGCACCGGCGCACAGTGGACGGAATTTCGAGCCTGCCTTTCATAGGATTTTTGAAAAATAAAATCCTTTTTTTTATGTTTAAAGTATACAGTTTGGTTGTAAATGTCATAAAATGTAATAATCTAGTAGTCCCGTGGTTTTATTTTGTATAAACACCGTAAAATATGAGTTTGTACATTTAAAATGTATGGAAATGGAATTGGTTTTCCCCATAACTTATTCTGGTCTTGCATTGTAAAGCTGGAACTTTCAGGTATTGTTGCCGAGCCTCTAAGGAAGCCATACAATTTTTGACCTTGATCCAGAGTTGTCCGTCAAAAGAGATATGAATTAATTAAAAAAGTACGTTTGGCCTATATTGTTATACGAGGTAAAGTATCGCAAATAATGAGATTAAAATTTTATTTTTGTCTAGTTTTGTTACCTGATGGATAATGAATGACTCTAAATAACTTTTGACCTTGACCAAGAACGTCCTTATTCATAACCTTTGAATTTATTGAAAATAAGTATTTTGAAAATATAGTCATGTTAATAATTGTTATAACAAAGCTGGAACTGTCAGGTATTGTTACCAAGCCCATAAGGAAGCCATATAAACTTTAAACTTGATCCAGAGAGTCCTGTTTAGGAGATATGAATTAGATAAAAATGCACGTTTGGCCGATATTTGTCATAGGTACGAGGTAAAGTACCGCAAATAATGAGATTAAAATTTTATTTTTGTCTAGTTTTGTTACCTGATGGATAATTAATGACTCTAAATAACTTTTGACCTTTACCAAAAACGTCCCTATTCAGAATGTATGATTTTATTGAAAATAAGTTCCTATTTTGAAAATATAGTCATGTTAATAATAGTTTTAACAAAGCTGGAACTGTCAGGTATTGTTACTGAGCCCATAAGGAAGCCATTATGTATGACATTTGAACTTGATCCAGATTGGTCAAAGATATGAATTGATTAAAAACAGGGGCGGATTAAGCTTCAAGAGCGCCCTAGGCAAGCTCCTCATAGGCGCCCCTCTGGTAACAAAAACCATCAAATACCGTATTTGGACAAACCTCTGACTACCCAAGGGGGTAGCTCTGCTCTGACCACCTAAGGAGACATTTGCAATGGATCTAGAATTCTAGAATGTCTAAGGCGCGGGACATACAGAAAAGACGTAGGACGAGGACGCGTCGCAGACATTTATGTCTCTTCCGCGTCCCTTTCATAGACAATGTATAGAAGCGTCGCGCCGCAAAACAAGAGACGGGGCGCCGTCACATTTTGTATGAAAGGGACGCGGAAAAGACAAATGTCTGCGCCCCGTCTCTTCTATCTGGCCTGCGCCTATTAAGTGCTGAAAAAATGTCAATCTACCGAATTTTTGTAAGACAAGTGCAACATGTGGCACTTGATTTTGTTTTCAGTGATCACTGATCAAAGAAAAAGCTCCCTGTTTGTCGGTTCTTATTCTGTGGTCAGACATAACTCAGTTTTACTCGCAATATATCTACTTATAATATGAAGTTAAATGCGAGCGAAGCGAGCAGATTTTTTTAAGAGCAACGAGGCAATTTTTTTGTTTCTGGTGATCAAAGAAAAAAGCTCGCTGCTTGTCGGTTCTTATTCTGTGGTCAGACATTTTTCACTTTACTCGCAATATTTCTACTTACATCAGAACATGAAGTTAAATGCGAGCGAAGCGAGCATATTTTTTTAAAGATAAATGCAACATGTGGCCCTTGATTTTGTTTGCGGTAATCAAAGATAAGGCTCGATGCTTGTCGGTTCTCATTCTGTGGTCAGACATAACTCACTTTATTCGCAACATACCTACTTATGAAGTGAAATGCGAGCGAAGCGAGCAGATTTTTTTTAGACAATGAGGATCAATCAGTAAACGAAATATTGGGTTTCTAAGTATGAGGGCGTATACTCTTTAGCATTCTGAGCATTCTGTTTTTTAAATAACTAAAATCCATCAATAAATGACGAAGTTATTCAAGTTTTCTTTTCGGCCATTTCAAAACGCGCGCTCGGAGCTTCGCGCTGCGTCAGACGTCACCGGGCGCCCGCGGCTCGGTCTACTAGTACAAAATCGCTAGTTAATTACAAACTAGCTTCCGCCCGCGGCTTCGCTCGCGTGGCACCTGGATAAAAAGTAGCCTATGTCCTATTTCAGGTTAAGAACTATCTATGTTTTAAATTTCAGCCAAATCAGTTCAGTGGTTGTCGAGTTATAGAGGAACAAACATAAATCCAAATATATAAACTTTTGCATTTTTAATATTAACTAGCTTCCGCCCGCGGCTTTGTTCGCGTGGTACAAAGATAAAAAGTAGCCTATGTCCTATTCCTGGTCATTATCTATCTATATTTAAAATTTCAACCAAATTGGTTTAGTGGTTGTTGAGTTATAGAGGAACAAACATCATCCATCCAAACATCCAAACTTTCGCATTTATAATATTAGTGTGATAGTATGATTAGATTAGTGTGATGTGAAAGTGTGATAGTGTGATTTGAAAACCAAGTTTAGGTAGGTAGGTATGTGATTATTTTGACTCGTACATACAAATTATTAATTAGGTATTACGATTAAAAGTACCTATGTATAAAAAAATACTTATTCACTAAAAAGTTTAAAGGCGAAAATTATTTTTAAGTAGGTACCTACCTACCTACTTACTACTTACCTAGGTAGGTACCTACTTAAAAATAATTTTCGCCTTTAAACTTTTTACTGAATAGGTATTTTAGGTAGGTACCGGTACTTACCGAAAATAATAACAAACAAAACTAACAATCAGGAGTCGAATCACACTAATATTAAAATGCGAAAGGTTGGATGTTTGCATGGATGTTTGGATGGATGGATGGATGTTTGACTTTGGATGTATGTTTGTTCCTCTGTAGGTAACTCGACAACCACAGAACCGATTTGGCTGAAATTTAAAATATAGATAGATAATGACCGGGAATAGGACATAGGATACTTTTTTCCGGATACCACGCGAGCGAAGTCGTGGGCGGAAGCTAGTGTTCTATGATAGCGGCGCGCGAATGTGTGTAGTAACAATACAATTGTGTTTGAACTGAACTTAATCTATTACATAACATAATATAACTTAATCTAGAACATAAATAAATCCATACATTATTAAATTTCAAATTTCAATTAAATACAATAACATTATTAAATTCCAAACAATAAAACTTTACAAAATAAAATCAAGCTCGTGAAAACAACAAAAAAAAATATATATATTAAATTATTTATGACTTGAAGAAATATGTCGATGATTTATAAGCACATCATGTCAATTTATTAGGTATGTCAAAATATAAATATTATTTTAAATGTCAACACAGTAAAATGTCACATTAAAACTTACTAGCCAAAAAATCATCAAGTAGTAAGTAGTACTACCTACTTACTACTTACCTAGGTAAGTAGTAAGTAGGTAGGTAGGTACCTACTTAAAAATAATACCGGTACGTACCTAAAATACCTATTCCGTAAAAAGTTTAAAGTCGAAAATTATTTTTAAGTAGGTACTAGGTAAGTAGTAAGTAGGTAGGTAGGTACCTACTTAAAAATAATTTTCGCCGTTAAACTTTTTACTGAATAGGTATTTGAGGTAGGTACCGGTACTTACCGAAAACAATAACAAACAAAACTAACAATCAGGAGTCGAATCACACTAATATTAACTTTACCTACCTAAATTATTTACCTACCTACTTAAATTATTACCTACATAAATTATTTTTAAGTAGGTACCTACCTACCTACTACTTACCTAGGTAGGTACCTACTTAAAAATAATTTTCGCCTTTAAACTTTTTAGTGAATAGGTATTTTTTATACATACTTTTAATCGTAATACCTAAAATTAATAATTTGTATGTACGAGTCAAAATAATCACATACCTACCTACCTAAACTTGGTTTTCAAATCACACTATCACACTTTCACAATATTTTCCTTCACCGTTTAGAGCTCGTGTTAAAGCGCATACCTACTTAGGTACCTACTTATGATGAAGCAGGAGTATAAAAGAAATAATCTTCAAAGATAAAAACAGATTTACTTGGGATAAAATCGAATATGCAAAAACAGTCAGAATATAGCTATCAGGAATTGACACACTTCAAATATATTAAATCCTAATAAAGTAGGTTGGTACCTATTTATTCTATGGAGTTTACACTCTCTAACACTAGGCCTTAAACTATACTATAATAATAGGTACTTCCTACAGCAATTATAATTTACATGACTATTCCTAGGCCTCAAATTATGCTAGTTATCTAAGCAAGCATACTATCATAACAATTGCTTAGATCAAAAACTTACTAACATAAAGAAGTTTTTAACAACCTTGATACAAATCTACTATGTTTTTCACATGACAAAGACTTTGTAAATACATCAGCCAACATCTCCTCAGTAGAAAGATAGCCTAAATTGACTAATTTCTTATTTACTAATTCTCTAATGTAGTGGTGTCTGATATTAATATGCTTTGTTCGTGAATGTGATATAATATTTGAACACAACTTTTGAGCAGACTGATTGTCATTCAACAAGTTAATTTTACATTCACTACCTACCATTACATTATTTTACAAATGTGCGTAGAAACATAGCTTCTTTACATGAGCCAGAGATTGCCATATACTCTGCCTCAATATCAAGTCTCGAACATACTGCTAAATACATTAAGCATCCTATGAGACTCCAGAAATTAAAGTTACAATTATTCACAATCTCTTCCCTTTTTAACTTTAATTAGTTTCCTTTTCTGTGAAGTTCTTGATGAAAATAACATGATATCATCAACATACATTGCAATGAACATTGTCTCACCATCATTGTTGTAAATATATAAGCATGGTTCAGAAGCATAGCTTCTTTCCATCTTTCTGATTCACTATTACTCGGTGCCTCTTCCACTGTTCTAGGCAGGTCCTTTTCACCAATTTCTGCTGTTCCTGCGAACTCTGATTGAGCATCTTCAAGTGACTGACATGAGTCCATTGAGTCAATGCTTGATCTACCTGGAACGTAAGTAAGATCGGCCGAATCATCCGAAGTAACAAATTCCTCCGTTTCATTGAAGACTGACTGTCTACGCGCATTTATTGTGCCATCAGAATTTTCCTCAACGGAAATTTCTTCAGTCGATGATTCTGCAGGAGGTTGAGTAATATTCTCACTTACAGAGGGTGTGAATATAACATTTTGAATATCATCATGTGACACAATATTTTTCTTAAAATATTTATCTTCTAAAAATGTCACATCTCGAGCCTTTATGCATACTCTCGGATTTTCAGGATCTATCAACCTATACCCTTTGGTATTTTCACAATATCCTACAAATATATGTAGCTTCGCCTTTGGTTCCAGCTTAGTCCTCTTTCTATTATGGACATAGGCAACACAGCCAAATATACGTAAATGTGAAACAGATACCTTCTTCTTGTTCCATCTTTCCTCTGGAGTATACCCTCTGACTGCAGTGGTGGGTGACCTGTTCTTAAGGTACACAGCTGTATTTGCAGCTTCTGCCCAATACTCTTGACCTAGGCCGGCTTCTTGAAGCATACAGCGTGTTTTCTCCATAATGCTTCTATTCGCTCGTTCCGCAACTCCATTTTGTTGGGGTGAGTATGGCACTGTAGTCTGGTGTTGGATGCCATTGTCCCGCAAGAAGCTCTGAAACTTAGAAGACAAGTATTCACCACCGTTGTCACTTCGAATCGCTTTAACCTTTTTATTTGTTTGGTTTTCTACCAGGGCCTTCCAGATTTTAAATTTCTCAAATACTTCATCTTTTCGCCTAAGAAAGTATACAAATGTCTTTCTTGAAAAATCATCAATCAAGGTCAAAAAATACCTACAACCGCCTAATGATGTACAGGGCATAGGTCCACATAAGTCTGTATGAACCAACTCTAAAACATCTGCAGCTCTATTGAATGATTCTTTTGGAAAAGATGTTCGAGTTTGCTTTCCCTCGATACAAGCAATACATGGTACAAAATCAGTATTTGCATATGAAATTCCTTTGACCATACCCTTTTTCAACAAGTTCATACTTCGTAGATTGAGATGTGCTAAACGACGATGCCAAACCTCTTGTGAGCAAGCTGTGGCAGCAGTAGCTTCCTTCGCAGCAGCAGCAGCCATCACAGTCACTGTCTCACCGACATCGTGACTGACACTTGACTCATTCATTGTGGAGGTTGATTGTCCACACTCAGAACCTGTAAATCTAGAAAGATCTACTTTATCTACAAACTTGCATTGAATAGGCGTAAATTTGGCAATATCTAGCTCATAGACTCCATCATGTAGCGTGCCAGTAGCCACTACTACTCCATTATCAGTTATTTGACAACCGCTAGAGCTAAACACCACATTGAAACCTTTTTGAACCATAGCGCTTACAGATAATAAGTTAGCCGTTAAATTGGGTACATAATACACGTTGCTTATTGTCTTTACCTCATTGTTCATCATTTGCACTTTTACTGTGCCTTTTACATTTTTCGAAACGAAAAATCCATTGATGCACGGCTGGGTTTCAACCCACAACCTTCGGATTGAAAGTCGAGGCACTAGCGCACTTGGCCAACTGCTTCTCTACCTCTGACTACCCGCTTAGACTTTTTCAACGGATCTAAAAATTCCTAAAAGATCTGATAGAATATTATGTCTACTGTGCCTTGGGAATACAGTCGTAATCATATTTAAAAATAAAAATGAAATCATTTATAACTTTTTTAAATCTACAAATCTGCATAAGTACTTACTTAACAAAAAACGTGAATGACCTCGAAAGTTTGGATGTTTGGATGTATGTTTGTTCCTCTATAACTCGACAACTACTGAACCGATTTGGCTGAAATTTAAAATATAGTTAGGTAATGAGCGGGAATAGGACATAGGCTACTTTTTATCCAGGTGCCATGCGAGCGATGCCGCGGGCGGAAATTAGTTTGAAAATAACTAGGGATTTTGTACTAGTGGAGCGAGCCGCGGGCGCCTGGTGACGTCACAGCCAGTCGCGGCCTTCTCGCGAGCGTTTTTTAGATTGGTGCATTAAAATCTCTGTAACTCGGTCATTTTTGATCCGATTAAAAAACCAAAAACACAGTATTTTTTGTTTTTTTTGTATCTACAAATCTGCATACTCAACTAAAATCGTGAAATGAAATGAAATGAAATGAAATGAAATGAAATAGTTTATTCGCTAGAAATATGGTAAGTACAGTTGTAAGGTCAATAATATTAGTCCACATATTTCACCAAGAACATTGGTATGCAAATTTGTTTGTTAATTAAAGTATGTTATGTCAAAAAAATAATTAATAAAATTAAACGTTAAAAGCATGTCACAAAATATTCTTAATCGTCAGTTATTTAAAAAATCGTCTACACTATAAAATACTCTGTCAAGAAGCCACAATTTTAGCTTTTTTACAAATTGCCTTATAGGTAAATCTTTTATTTCACTAGGTATTTTATTAAATATAATTCCACACATTACAAGAGAATTTTTTTGATATAATGCTGTTTTAGGTACTCTTTCAAGAACAATTCTATCCGGATTTCTTACACATCTATGATATAGGTCACGTGCTCTTCTGAACAAATTCGGTTGTTCCTTAACAAATCTAGCTGCCTCTAGAATGTACAAACTGGGCAACGTCAATAATTTTAGTTTCTGAAAGAACGGCTTACATGATTCCCACGGAGGGATACCAACAATTGCTCGTATGCATTTTTTTTGTGCGATAAAAGCTTTTTGGACATCTGTAGAATTACCCCAGAGGATAAGACCATATTTCAAAGTAGAGGCCACGTATCCATGATAAGCAGTCAATATAGTGCTAAGATTTACAGTTTTACGAAGCTTATAGAGAACATATACATATCTATTTAACTTTTTGGCCACCTGATCGACATGCGCCTTCCAATTACAATTTTGGTCTAACTTGATACCTAGAAATTTGATTTCATTTACAACAGACAATTGTTGTTCTTTGTAGTATATATTATGTTTAAAAAGTTTATTATTCGAATTAGTAAATTGTATAATGCATGTCTTTGTTAGGTTAACATGTAGATTATTTTCGTCAAGCCATTTAATTATAGAAGTAATTGTATTATTTATGTTACTAATATGGTCAGATATGTCAGAATTTGAAGATATAATAATAGAAATGTCATCAGCAAATAATGTACATGGATTACTAGTCACTTCGGGAAGGTCATTAATGTAAAGTAAAAATAACAGAGGTCCTAAAACACTACCTTGGGGTACCCCATAACCATTGTGCCTATAACTTGATCTCAATGGCTTCAATGCTTTTTTTTTGTCAAAATGAGTGATTTCAACACATTGCTTTCTATTAGTCAGATAACTAGCTAACCAATCGTGAGCAGGGCCTCTGATACCATATTTTTCTAATTTATCTAGCAACAAAGAGTGTGAGACAAAGTCAAATGCCTTTGACATATCAAAAAAGATCGCTGAAACTTTTTTACCAGAATCTAAATCGTCAATTATTTTTTTCGTAAGATTGAATCCAGCAAGTGTTGTTGACTTTCCTTTTTGAAATCCGAATTGTTCACTCTTATATATTTTATGTTTTTCAATAAATGATAAGAGACGCTTTTGCATGGCTCGCTCAAATACCTTAGATATGACGGGTATTAACGTTATGGGTCTATAGTTCTCAAGTTGATCACGCGCACCTTTTTTGTAAAGCGGCTTTACAACGGCATTTTTTAAGCTCTTAGGAAAACAACCTTCAGCAAATGACAAATTTATTAAGTGCGTTATAACTGGTACAATTTCCTTAGAGCATGCTTTTAAAATATGTGTCGAGAAGCCATCGTAACCTACGGCTTTGGTATTTCTAAGCGACAGTATAAGCCTGTGAACTTCGTCAAACCCATATGGTTCCAAAAAAATACTGTTGCTTATGCGGTCTTTTAATGTATTCCGAAGGCTGCTGTTATTTTTATTTGTAATATTTATCCAATATTTGTTAAACGCTTCTGCTATTTTTTCCGGGCTACTAATTGTTAGGTCATCTTCCATAATGTTATTTATTATATTTATCGACTGCGTATTTTCAGATTCTTGCTTTATTAATTGCCAGGAAGTTTTACAAATGTTTTTTGAACTTTTTAAAATTTTTTCCTTTGACAACTTAACTGATCGTTCAATGCATTTTTTCAAAAGCCGGGCGTATGTTTTATAATTTACTTTATTAGCGTTTGATTTATTTTTATAATATTTATACCTAAGCAACCTTTTCGTATTACAGCTTACTTTTAGTCCCTTGGTTATCCACTTAAGTTTTTTTGTTTTAAGTGAAATTTTTACTTTTATTACCGGAAAACATAAATCATAAAAAGACAACACCAAATCTTGAAAAACTTCACAAGCTGAATTTATGTCAACTTGTTCATAGACCTCATTAAACGATAATTTTTCTAAACATTCTCTAAACTTTAGTATATTAATTGGATCGTAGTTTCTCTTATAGATGTAATATTCTTGTAAATTTAAATCATTGTATTTAATTGAAGCTTTTAACATTTGAGCAGTGTTATGGTCAGACAAGTCCCAGTGCAGCAGTTCTCCCGCAGCACGAGGAATATTGCTAATTATGTGATCAATACAATTTTTCTGACGTGTAGGTTCGTGTATGTGCAATGAAAGGTTATAATTCATAAGGAGTTTACGGAAGTTAGAGGCTATTTTATTCGTAACTAATGTATTAATGTTTAGATCTCCCGCTATAATTATTTTTTTTGAACTCCGGAGACCAATGGAGTGGCAAATTACAGTTAATTTATCCATAAAAAAGTTAATGTCTGAGTCAGGCGTCCTATAGATACAAATTACATATAAGTTATGGGATGTAACGTCTATTCCACAGCATTCGAAGTGTTTCTCTCTACAGAGGTTTTCAGTGAAGGCTAAATCCTTACATGATAAACCAGTCTTTACTAAAACACAAGCCCCACCACGTATGTTGCATTTCGGTTTTTTAATTCGACAGTATGCAGCTGCTAGACGGTATCCTGACATTCTTATAAGATTTTCAGTACCCTTTTCAATATGTGTCTCCGTAAAGCATATTACGTCAGGCTCCATATCGTTCTCACGTAATTGTGAGAAGCGAATCTCAAGAGGATGAATCTTACTTAGAAACCCATTCACATTCTGATGAAGAACTCTAAAGTATTTTTTTGGCACGAAAAAAGTCATCATCCGTAGAATTTGTTTGCGTACCTACATCTTGTGTGCATCTGTTGTGTTTATAAAGGAGCCTCTGCCGAAGCTGCTCGGCTGTCCAGTCTGTACATTTTTTTTGAAACTCAAAAATGTTTCATTATAATCGAATTGGTCCAGAATTGAATTAATTTTTGAGCACACATTAAAAAACGAGTAATTATTGTTATTATAGTCTATGTCAATGTATTTACAATGATTAAATTGCCTACTGATCATAATTAACATATTATTGATTTTATTTACATTAAGAAACAAATTATCAAAAACTTTTATAGTGAAAACAGGGCATTTTACGGATTTTAGGAATACGCAAAATTCAGTCATGACGTAAAAAGGGTTAGAGTCATGTTGTCCAACACAAATCAGTACTCGATCTTCTTTGGAGATATCAAATAACTTGGCGCAATTTAATATTTCCTCTGATTTAGCGTTTGGCTTTACAAATGATACTATTTGATATTGTTCATATGGCCTTCTCTCTCTAGATCTTCTAAGATGCGATGATAGACCGACGCATTGCTGTCCTCCGAATATAAAAAGCCTTTTTGGAGTTTTCGCTCTGCAATTATTGGTAGACGTATCTATATTTGAATTATTTATTTTAGTTATATCCTGGGGCTCTAGCAATTTTCCAATTTCTTCTGTGTGGTCGTTTTTCTTAGGGGAGACTTCGGCTTGAGTTACACATTTGATAGTAGAATCTGTGGGGTGAGAGGTTGAGCTCGCTAATTTACTAGTAGTATCAGTGTCACAAACGTCCTTTTGCTGAATAAGCGGGCTGTTTTTGAAGTCATCTGTTAAACGACGTTTTGCGTTTTTTTTGGCCGAAGAAATGTTTTTTCGCAGGGACGATACAGGACTCCTGCAGATCTGTTTAAGTATTTCAACTTCTTGAGACAGTTGTGAAATATGCTTTTTTAAGTCAATGTTTTCTAAGATTACATTTTCTAATTCATTCTGAGTAGTGCTTAAATTAATCTGCAGATTAGCTATTTCCGATTTCATTTCTTCCATGTTACACGTCAGAGTATGATGGGTAGAAAGGTCAAGACTCAAACCCATTATATCGGCCGAATGTGTCGAGTTTAGAGAGCTATTTATGCAGTCTAGAGATCCTGATTTTGTTAGTGGGGGTTTACGTTTTGTTACGTTATTAATTTCTTCCATTTTTCAACTGCTACTACTACTAGCTTCTTCAGTTGCGATACTTCAGAGTCTTCCTCATTGCAACGCTTCTTCAGAGTCTTCCTCATTGCAACAATGTGACACTTGATTTTGTTTGCGGTGCTCAAAGAAAAGGCTCAGTGCTTGTCGGTTTGTTTCTATCCGGCTTTATCTGATTAAATTCAATCGATCCGCTGGAAAAAGTAATGACTTTCGATCGATCCAAAAAATCGCCAGATCGTACGTACGTCTATGATCGCGACGACGCGATTATCATCCCTGTCGCATGGCTCACGACTGACCCGCGCCCTCCGCGCCGCCGCCGCCCCGACCGCCGCCATACGGGGCGCCCCCGCGGCCCGCACCTCCAACATCATAAATTTTCTGTCTTTTTTGAATCGAATAGGGTGACGTAGGGCGCTGGACACACAGAAAAGACGTAAGACGCAGAAGGGGCGCAGACATTTGTCTCTTTCGCGTCCCTTTCATACAAAATGTATACCTAGAAGCGTCGCGACGCAAAATATACAGAAGAGACGGGGCGCGGGCGCGACGCTGTTCGCTGGCGCCCTGTCCGCGACGCGTCCTCGTCTTACGTTTCTTCTGTCTGGCCTGCGCCCGGAGTTGCGCGCCCCTCTGTAACCTCGCGCCCCTAGGCAGTTGCCTAGTTTGCCTTAAGGATAATCCGCCACTGATTAAAAATACATGTTTGGCCGATATTTGTCATAGGTACGAGGTAAAGTATCGCAAATAATAAGATTATTTTTTTAATTTTTGCCTAGTTTTGTTACCTGATGGATAAGGAATGACTCTAAATAACTTTTGACCTTTACCAAAAACGTCCCTATTCAGAACGTAAGAATTTTATTGAAAATAAATATTTTGAAAATATAGTCTTATTAATAATAGTTTCATCCAAACCTGAACATTGAATTGAATCACTATGAAGTCTTCAATTACCTACCTACTTATTTTTATAGTTTGACAGGCTAGTCACTGCCTGTACTCAATGTCTATTGTTCTTCCACAGATGTGGCCAAATATTTTAGTTTTGCTAATTAGGTTATTTGTTTGTCGGAAAATGGATACCTAGGTACCTACCTGAGAGCAGTTACCATTTTATTCTGCGAATTTTATTGTTTTTGTAGGCACGTTACCTATCTACATTATTCTAATTTGACAGGTTAGTCACTCACTACCAGTCCCCATTATCAATAATTATATTGTTCTTCCACAAGTGTGACCAAATATTTTGGTTTTGCTAATAAGGTTCTTTGTTTGTCATAAAATGGGTATTTACCTAACTATCTGAGATCAGGTAGGTACCATTTGTTCTGCAAATTTTATTGTTAATGTAGATAGTTTCCTAATTGTCATGATAAGTCCTCCTGAAATTCGCTAACTGCTCTCAGGTAGGTACCTAGGTACCCATTTTCCGACAAACAAAGAACCTAATTAGCAAAACTAAAATATTTGGCCACATCTGTGGAAGAACAATGGACATTGAGGACAGGCAGTGACTAGCCTGTCAAACTATAAAAATAGGTAGGTAGGTAATTGAAGACTTCATAGTGATTCAATTCAATGTTCATGTTTTGATGAAACTATTATTAATAAGACTATATTTTAAAAATATTTATTTACATTAAATTCTTACGTTCTGAATAGGAACGTTTTTGGTAAAGGTCAAAAGTTATTTAGAGTCATTCCTAATCCATCAGGTAACAAAACTAGGCAAAAATTAAAAAAATAATCTTATTATTTGCGATACTTTACCTCGTACCTATGACAAATATCGGCCAAACATGTATTTTTAATCAATTCATATCTTTGACCAATCTGGATCAAGTTCAAATGTCATACATAATGGCTTCCTTATGGGCTCGGTAACAATACCTGACAATTCCAGCTTTGTTAAAACTATCATTAACATGACTATATTTTCAAAATCGGTACTTATTTTGAATAAATTCATACTTTTTGAATAGGGACGTTTTTGGTAAAGGTCAAAAGTTATTTAGAGTCATTAATTATCCATCAGGTAACAAAACTAGACAAAAATAAAATTTTAATCTCATTATTTGCGGTACTTTACCTCGTATAACAATATAGGCCAAACGTACTTTTTTAATTAATTCATATCTCTTTTGACGGACAACTCTGGATCAAGGTCAAAGATTGTATGGCTTCCTTAGAGGCTCGGCAACAATACCTGAAAGTTCCAGCTTTACAATGCAAGACCAGAATAAGTTATGGGGAAAACCAATTCCATTTCCATACATTTTACCTATGACAAATATCGGCCAAACGTGCATTTTTATCTAATTCATATCTCCTAAACAGGACCGTCTGGATCAAGTTCAAAGTTTATATGGCTTCCTTATGGGCTCGGTAACAATACCTGACAATTCCAGCTTTGTTAAAACTATTATTAACATGACTGTATTTTCAAAATACTTATTTTCAATAAATTCAAAGGTTATGAATAAGGACGTTCTTGGTAAAGGTCAAAAGTTATTAAGAGTCATTAATTATCCATCAGGTAACAAAACTAGACAAAAATAAAATTTTAATCTCATTATTTGCGGTACTTTACCTCGTATAACAATATAGGCCAAACGTACTTTTTTAATTAATTCATATCTCTTTTGACGGACAACTCTGGATCAAGGTCAAAGATTGTATGGCTTCCTTAGAGGCTCGGCAACAATACCTGAAAGTTCCAGCTTTACAATGCAAGACCAGAATAAGTTATGGGGAAAACCAATTCCATTTCCATACATTTTAAATGTACAAACTCATATTTTACGGTGTTTATACAAAATAAAACCACGGGACTACTAGATTATTACATTTTATGACATTTACAACCAAACTGTATACTTTAAACATCAAAAAAAGAGGATTTTATTTTTCAAAAATCCTATGAAAGGCAGACTCGAAATTCCGTCCACTGTGCGGCGCACGGTGGTCCCGAATTTAGTGCTCCATACACATAGAAACTGAAACTCGATTTTTCAATTTTTGTTTGTTGGGGATTGTTCTAATACACTGTTCTTATTCAAAAATGTAGGTACAGTCACCATAGCAAGCTTCATGACGGAATAAAAAAATATTTAGTTTTTTTTTGTATGGAGGAAAACACTTAAATTGGATTATCTCTCGACTCTTAGAAACTCAAGGGCTGCCGCTTATACAAGGTGTACACCCACATGAGGCCGTCCTCTTATGCTACCAATCTCACACGGCTGGGCACGGTTTTGGCGCCCAGAGCAAACTGATTATTCAAAAATTTGTCAACTACACCAGAACTAGAATTTCGTAAATTTTTGCATGGTAGATTGTTCTAATTCACTATTTTTATCTAACTATGTAGGTACAGTCACCATAGTAAGCTTTACGTAAGAAAAAAAATTATTTCATCTTTTTTTGTGTATGGACAAAAACACTTAATTCAGATTATCTCTCGACTCTTAGAAACTCAAAGGCTGCCGCTTATACAGGGTATACACACACATGAGGCCGTTCTTATAAGCTACCAATCTCGCACGGCTAGGCACGGTTTTGGCGTCCAGAGCCAAATAACTAATTGTTCGGAAATTTTACAACTATACCAAAACCAGGAATTTAAAAAAGTTTGCATGGGGCATTGCTCTTATACACTATTCTTATTTAAATATGTAGGTACAGTCACCATAGCAAGCTTCATGACGGAATAAAAAAATATTTAGTTTTTTTTTATATGGAGGAAAACACTCCAATTGGATTATCTCTCGACTCTTAGAAACTCAAGAGCTGCCGCTTATACAGGGTGTACACTCACATGAGGCTATTCTTATAAGCTACCAATCTCGCACGGCTGGGCACGGTTTTGGCGCCCAGAGCAAAATGATTATTCAAAAATTTATAATCTTCACAAAAAACCAAAACTTTATAAATGTTTGCATGGGGGATTGCTCTGATACACTATCCTTTTCTAAATATGTAGGTACAGTCACGACAGCAAGTTTTAAATTTTACTTTCGGTGTAGTTTATATATTTTCAAATACTCATTTGGCTCTGGGCGCCAAAACCGTGCCCAGCCGTGCAAGATTGGTAGCATAAGAAGACGACCTTATGTGGGTGTACACCCTGTATAAGCGGCAGCCCTTGAGTTTCAAAGAGTCGAGAGATAATCCAATTGGAGTGTTTTCTTCCATACAAAAAAAAACTAAATATTTTTTTATACCGTCATGAAGCTTGCTATGGTGACTGTACCTACATTTTTAGATAAAAATCGTGTATCAGAGCAATCCCACATGCAAACTTTTTTTAAATCTTGGTTTTGGTATTGCTGTAAAATTTTCGAATTATTCGTTTTTTGGCCAAAACCGTGCCCAGACGTGTGAGATTGGTAGCTTATGAGGACAGCCTCATGTGTGTGTACACCCTGTATAAGCGGCAGCCCTTGAGTTTCTATGAGTCGAGAGAAAATCCGATTTAAGTGTTTTCATCCATACACAAAAAAAGACAAAATATTTTTGTTTTTCTTACGTAAAGCTTACTATGGTGACTGTACCTACATAGTTAGATAAAAATAGTGAATTAGAACAATCTACCACGCAAACATTTACGAAATTCTAGTTTGGGTGTAGTTGGCAAATTTTCGAATATTCAGTTTGCTCTGGGCACCAAAACCGTGCCCAGCCGTGTGAGGTTGGTGGCTTATGAGGACGGCCTTGTGTGGGTTTACACCCTCTATAAGCGGCAGCCCTTGAGTTTCTAAGAGTCGAGAGATAATCCAATTTTAGTGTTCTCCTCCATACAAAAAAAAACTAAATATTTTTTTATTCCGTCATGAAGCTTGCTATGGTGATTGTACCTACATATTTGAATAAGAACAGTGTATTAGAACAATCTCCAATAAAAAAAAATTTAAAATTCGAGTTTCAGTTTCTATGTGTATGAAATGAAGCACTAAATTCGGGACCACCGTGCGGCGGCACCGGCCCATTCCGATGCCGTGCCGTCTAGTGGAAAAACGGCCAATGGAAAATCACCAAAATGAATTTGAATCTAGCGACTGGGCTATATTATATATATTGGAGTTGGCAACACTGAGTCTGTCTGATAGTATGATGATTGAGGTTATTTTTAGTAAATAAACTTAACTGACTGCCAATAAATCTAGATGGTTAATATTTAGTGTAAAGATTAAAAAATTAATGAATGGATTCATCATCATCTGATGGAAGCTTTGCCTGGACTGATGCATCGAGTGATACAATCGAGAGTGCAGATAAGTAAGTATTTCTTGCCCTCATGCACACCCTCATGTTTTCTTGCCATTGCCTCATTGCTGTCTCCTCATCCTCAAATCGTACGTATCTATTAATAAATTGGTTGAGGAATAGTTTTTGATTTTGTAGTTTTAAAAATGAATAGAATAATGAACTTGGAGTCAAATGTGCACAGTAGCTTGGTATACTAGTCTTTAGCCTATTATTTTTGAAAATATGAATTTATTAGGACAATGAGTATGTTTGTGTTTCAATCATATCAATTACCTACTAAATTTTAGTATTATGTTCTTTAATGAATTATTGATAAATTTGATAGTATTCTGGAATTAGGCTACTTGTGTCCTGTTCGTACAACTGGAGATGTGAGCAGAAGTGACTCCTAAACTTTATTGAGTGGTTCTTTGCTGTTGTTGCATGTTCATTTTGATTTAATTTGATTCTGTTCTATATCAATTATTATTTAGGTAGTTAATGGCACAGTCGACACAAGTCAATTTATAATTTTCAAAACTGAAATAGCACAAATGAAGAGAGCCTCAGCCTTCGGCCTGTGCCCAGCAGTGGGATGAGATGGGCACATGATGTTGATGTTGTGATGACTGAGCACCACCCTTACAGATCAAACAGGGTTTTTGTTTCATACTGTATTTTAGACGTGTTGGCTGAGTGGGTTAGTGCCTAGACTTGCAATCCAAAGGTCGCAGGTTCGAACCCAGGCATGCATAACACAAGCTCTAAATGGTAAAGGAAAATATTGTGAGGAAACCAGTTAGCTTTCTAATAGCGTCGATGGGCTTGCAACATGTCACATATATGGAATGCTAACTTCTGCAAAATGTGGTCATGTACCAAATTATCTGAATGGATGGACATACCTCTGACTACCCCCGTAGACATCTTCAAAGGATCCTAAAGGTGCATAAAAAGATCTGAGAGAATGTCTACCATGCCTGGGGATACAGTTGTGATCATATTTCATTTTTTATTTCAATTCACTGTATTTTAAAAATTTTAATGTTCCAGTTTATGTTTTCAGGGTAGAAGACAATATGAATAAAACCCAATCTGACGATGAATCTGTCTCCGGCAAGAGTTACAAAAAAAAGTTACAAGATGAGCTATTTGCAAAAAGCAATGGTGATGTGGAGGAGAAACCTCATGAGCCACACCGGCGCAAGAGGAAGCTGACGGAACGCCGCTCAAGCACTGAACAAACAAGCCCTAAAAAAAGTAAAATTAAAATGGAGCCTGAGAGTGATCTTGATATTTCTACAAATAAAGATAAAACAAATGGGCACAGTAACACTGAGTCTTATGATGAAAGTTATTTAGATTTGAAAGTGAAGGCTGAAGAGCAGTTTACACCTCCATCTCTCACTAAAACAAAAAAGAATAAAAGTAAAAATTCTACCAATTCAGATGTTACGAATAATGAGTCCTCAGACACAATAATTGAAAACTTCCAAGATAAGTATAAAGGTGAGGATTCAGATGCTGAAGATGATAAGTTAGACCAATTAGTGCAACTAGAAATGAAGCATGAGAAAAAAAAGAAAAAGAAAAAAAAGTCTAAACAAAAAGAAGAGTCTGATGTGCACAGTGAAGCTAACCACATGGATAGCCAGATGGAAGATGGAGCCATCAATGGCAGTGGCGGCTCCCCTCACCACTCAACAGAGGAGTCTGATGTGACCGTATCCAAGCAAGTTGGCTCTGTCAACCACAAAATAAAGAATAAGAACCCTAGTGACAGCAGAAACAAGGACACGGACAGGGGATCGCACCGGGACTCTCCTATCATTAAAAGTACCCATAATAAACCGGAACTGAATACACCAGTTAGTATTCCTGAAAGAATTCAATTTGAAGACGATGAGAGCTCAGATATGGAAACTGGTCAGCCTCAATCTAGTGAAACATCCAAAAAGTCCTCAAAGTTGAAGACATTTCTTAAAAACAATTTAAATTTAAAACCTTACACAAGTCGACTTACACCTGATTATGCACTTACAGTTGAAGATGAAATATGGGTTGTGAGATGCCCTAAAGAAGTAGATATTGATGATTTTAAATACAGAGACTTAATGTTGGATGGTAAATGTAAATTGAAACTGAACAGTCAAACTTATGAAGGGATTGTGGACACTCAAAGTACAGATATGTCCATACTCTCTTCAGAGCGGAATCATTTTGTTATCAAAAGTCTTTCAGTAAAAGGATCTCTCAATTTACGTAAAAGAATACCCAAAACCCACATTCAAGATGAAGCACTAGTCAGCAATCAAACAAACTTTATCCCTCTGCCAGAGACCAAATGTCGGCATCCTCTTTTTGGTGCCAATTATAGAAAAGCGATAAAGCTGCCGGCCAAGGTCTCCGAGCGGCTGCGACCACCCAGCCCCGCCACGTCTACTGCTGCGGCCAAGAAGAGGAAACACAAGCATGTTTACCAATCTGACAGTGATCATTTACACACCACTACAAAAGCAGAACCCATTTTAGAGGAAACTGTGGAGCTCGAGATGAACAAAACTGATCATCCTGTAAGTTCTAAGAAAAAGAAAAAAAAGAGAAAACACTCGGACAGTGAAGAAGTTGCCCCAAAGAAGAAAAAAAGAATTAAACATGACCTGGAATCTGCAGAAGCATGGGAATCTGAACAGGCAATTGAGGAAAATCTTTTTAATTTTTGAACAAAAATTATAAAAGTGCTTTGTTGTACAAAATATCGAAGTATAATTATGTTATAGTAGGGCATACCTAGAATTTATGATAAGAATTAAAAAGAAACATAAGACTTTGCAATTTTTCTTGCTTCCCATCGCAACACCCCAAACTTATCTGATGTGCACCTGGGCCACGGAACATACTTAAACTACGCACTTTCAGATGTCTTATAATCCGAGGGAATGTCATAGTTAGGGACCTTTGGAATCAGTCTGACATAATCATGGAATTTGCTCACATTCATTCGTCAACTGGAAAAACCTGATGATATAAGTTACAGCCGAATGAACAGTTCAAGACCGCAACGACTTTAAATATCTCAATAATAGGTTTCATAGTGGTGGTTGCCATTTTTTTTGTTCTCCAAATTCACAAGCCGCAACCGCAGATCCAAGAGGGAAAAATGACGCGCAGGTCGTGCATACCTACCGCGGTTTCGTAAAACCAAAACGGTACCTAGGGTAGACCGAGGCGAATCGGATCGGTGGGTGAATCGGATCAAAATAAGAAATTTGGAAATATTTTGAAAAACGCGTTGACACGGAACATAAGCGACTGGTGCCATAAGACGCCCTTTCACCCTGCACCTTCTGCCGTTGGCAATGTATCTATTCGACTTTTACATCAGTGTCAAAACTGCGCTCCAGTGCGTCGGGTATTTGTGTGTGTCACAATTTTGGTGCGCAACTAATGTAGGTACTTAGCATTTCTTTGTGTAATTCTAAGGATTTGTGTTAAAACTCTGAATTATATGTCTTATAATGATTGGTATAGGGCCTATTTCAGAATACATTTAAGTTTTTAATTAAAATATTATAGGTTAATGTGTAAAATATTTATTTCAAAAGTCTTTAATATGGGGCTATTCGGATCACGTCATCGGGGGCGAATTGGATCACTTTTTTAAAATGATTTATTTTATTTTTTAGGTTAATGATGCGCTTTTATTTCCTTGTAGATAGTTTGCACGTTCATAAGAAATACTAATGCGGGAGAATGGTCCCAAGAAAAAATGAGAGAAGCTGCAAAAAAAAATTATGTCAAAGAGGTAACCTTACGTTGGAGTGCTGAGATTACGAATTACCAAACAAGAGTCTTTAAGAAGAGTTAACTTCACCAGAGGTGTCATTTAAACTCATGGTGGACAGCCAGCCTTAAAAAAGCTTAAGACTAACAAAAAAACTGTGGAAAAGGAGAAAAAGACTGATCATAAAGAAAATTTGAAGAAGAAGAAGAATAAAAGAACGCCTGGAATACAAATTAAAGGTTCATCTGCAAAACAGAGAGTATGGCATTGCATTTACTGCTCAGAAAAAAAAAATCCATCCACCATCAGAGGATTGTATTCAGTGGCATGCAAGCGAAGAATGGTGCCACGAAAAATGTGCAGATAAGGGAGGAAAAAAGAAAAAAATAGTATGAGATTTATGTATTACTAGTTAATATTGATCTAATTATTAATTATTTAAGTATTATTTAAGATTCCAAAGCTAAATGTTAAGAAAATTTCATTCAGTCATATAAGCTATGTATGATCCTATTCGCCCCGAGAATTGGGGCGATTCGGATATTTCTGTCTTTCAAGTTTTTAGTTAATATTTTGGAGGATTAATGAAAAATTAAGGTTTTAAAATGTTTATTGCGTAGCTAGATTGTTACTGATTACTATTTTGTCAATATAAGTTTCATATATTATACTGTAGTGTGATTTTTTTGAACTCAAAAAAAAATTGATCCGATTCGCCTCGGTCTACCCTACTTACCTAAGTGGACAGAGAGATACCGACCGACTCGGTTCACAAACAATAATTTTTATCGAATCGAGGTACAGATAGTTATCGAAAAGGTCAAACGTAACCTCGCCGATAACCGCGCGGAGCGTCGGTCCGGACGTTCGCAGAGACCGTCGGACCGCAGACTCCCCCGGTCGACATGAAGATAGCGGTGACGGGAGCGGGGGGCTTCCTCGGGTCGCGGCTCGCCGACGCGCTGCTCGCCGCCGACTCGCCGCTGCGGACCGAGGCGCTGCTGCTCGTTGACCTGACGGAGCCCGCGTCGCGCGCCGACCCGCGCGTCACCACGCTCGCGCTCGACCTGACCGCGCCCGGCGCCGCCGAGCGCGCCGTGCCCCCCCGCACCGACGTGCTGTTCCACCTGGCGGCGGTCGTCAGCGGGCAGGCGGAGCGCGACCTCGACCTGGGCCTGCGCGTCAACCTGGACGCGACGCGCGCGCTGCTGGAGGCGGCGCGGCGCCGCGCGCCCGGCCTCGTGTTCGTGTTCGCGAGCTCGCTGGCGGTGTACGGCGACGAGCGGGGCGAGGTCGACGAGCGCACCGCGCCCGCGCCGCGGACGTCCTACGGCGCGGCGAAGGCGGCCGCCGAGCTGCTGATCGCGGACCACTCGCGGCGCGGCCTCGTCGACGGCCGCTCGGCGCGCCTGCCGACGGTGACGGTGCGCGCCGGCGCCGCGAACGCCGCGGTGACGTCGTTCGCGAGCGGCGTGGTGCGCTCGCCGCTGAGCGGACGGCGCGCCCGGCTGCCGGTGCCGCCGGAGCGCGAGCTGTGGGTGACGTCGCCGGGCGCGGCGGTGCGCAACCTGGTGCGGCTCGCTCGGCTGCCGGGCGCGGCGCTGGGCGCGCGGCGCGTGCTGAACCTGCCGGGGCTGCGCGCGTCGGCGCGGGAGATGCTGGCGGCGTTGGCGACGGTGGCGGGCGAGGCGACGGCCGCGCTCGTCGACCGGGAGCCGGACGACGAGATCGACCGCATCGTGGCGTCTCTGCCGACCCGGTTCGACGATTCGATGGCCCTCGGCCTCGGGCTGGAGGCGAACGCCTCCTTCCTCGATATCGTTCGGGAGTACGTTTCGGAGATGGAGGATCGAGTCTGAACCGGAACCGTACCTGCGTAGGTTTCCCGCACGGTCGAAGTTTTACCTACTTTGTTATCGAACTTCCCGCCGACCAAATATTCGAATCGAACTTCAAAAAAAAATCGACGCATTCACGAAATAATATTCGAAATTCCCGCTGAATGGCAGGATTTGTTTCGCTCTCAATGTTGTCAGATGGCGCTGACCCAAAATTATTTGGAATTACTTAAAAATAAAATAATTGAATAACGTTTGTTGATTAGATTTTATTATTAGGTACTTACCTACCTATTAGACCTATTCCGATAACTCCTTATACTTACTATCAAAATATTTTTAAGTACCTACCAAGGATTTTATAAACGTACCTACCTACTTCAACAGATAAAACTCTTACGCCGGCTCCATACGTTGGGGCCAACGTTGGTCCCAACGTTGGGACCAAGATTTCGTGAACCATCCACACGTTGGCGATACACCAGTCTTGTTCCGTCAGAGCCAACGTGCAGACGTCCGATGTCTGCGCGTCCGATACAGAAATTGAAATTTCTCTAAGTGATTTTACATTACTGAATACCAATTTTATCACAATCACATCACATCATGTCACTATCACACTTCACACAACACACTATATAATTAGCGGATTTTTGTTGACTCAATGCAAATTGTTGCGTCATCCGACCGATTTGCATAAATACGGCCGCGCCACCGCTCCCGAAGTCATTCCTTCGGTGGACGTCGTAGAGAAAGGTTGTCTGGTTCGTTGTCGGTACAATTTGCAGTAAGTCAGATCATTATTTTTCTTGTGTATTTTTGATGGTTAATCGAGTGGTTAATATTTGAAAGTAACGATTGTTTGTTTCCTTTGTTATTTTGATCATTGTTTGTGTAAAATCGGAGTAAACTGATTTCGGCTGTACTTTTATGTTTTTTGTTAATTAAATTCTCCTTCTGGTTCTAAAATCAGTAAGTGGGATTAGCCTATGCTCACATCTAATGTTTTGTCTTTATTGGACTAAAATCAGTAAGTGGGATTGGCCTATGCTCACATCTAATGTTTTGTCTTTATTGGACTAAAATCAGTAAGTGAGATTGGCCTAAGCTCACATCTATTGTTTTGTCTTTATTGGATTAAAATCAGATGGTGGGATTGGCCTAAGCTCACATCTATTGATTTGTCTCAGTTAAATTTTTATTGGATTAAAAACAAACAGCCGTTATTTCAAATCTGTGATGCCACGTTCATCTCGTTTACGAGAGAAGTTAGTTGAGCCGCTGCGCCGTAGGGCAAGGCGTAGCCGTAGCAAATTGTGCCGACACGACCATCTACCTCGCTCGCGTTCACGCCGTTGTGAGGCGCGTTCACATACTCGTGAACATTTTTTGAGGTTATAAACACAACAACAGATAAGTTCCCCTACTTACGCCGAATACGCGCGCCGATCACTGCTGCGCCTGCGTATAAAATTAAGGGCTTAAGTGAGGAACTGGATTCCTCTGTTTTGCAACGTCAATCATTCGGGTATGGTTACCGCTGCGTTTTGTTTCGTTCTCCAAAGTGACAGTGATTTGCTAAACCTCGTTGGTAATTTGTTTGAAACCGTCATTACGGCAGGGTAGACCTGGCCTCATTGGTCATTGGTGGGTTGTGAAACGGAACGAAGCAGTTGACGTTTTGTTTTGTTTGTTTTGTAAGGTTTTTAGTTGAATTGAAGAACTGATGGTTCTGATAATCATACGCGGCATAAATGACGCGTAGGTTAAAGCGGCAGCTACGAAATACTTTAGTGCACATTCATAGTCAAGTAGGTAACTAAAATAAAGTTAACCTGGTGTTCTGATCTCTCCTCAGTAATGAAGGTAATGTTCTCGTTTGTGTCTATGATGTTGTTTTGCTATTAATTGTTCATAAAGGTAACGAGCTACTCCATCGAGTGACATGCACACTGGAGCTGAGTTTTCTAACCTGCGCAAACGTACCTAACTTACTATCAAAGTTTGATATCTTTGCAGAGTAGTGAGTCTAAGTCAGGTGAAGCCGAGCTTGTCATGGTGAGTATGTGAAATGAAGTTTGCGCTTGGTGATCTCACATTTTTAATAAGGTTTTCTCTGTATACAGTGAAGTTCTACGCGTGTCCTTTACAACAAGGTGTTCGGCATACTGGCGCAGGCAGTAGCACAGTGGCCGGTGCGCGTGGCGTGGCTGCTGGCGGCGCGGGTGCGCTGGCGGCTGCTGTAGATGCCCACGCAGGTGCTGTCGTGCGACGGCGAGGCGCCAGGCATGCAGGGAGTGCCGCTGGCGGTGGACGTGAGCCGCGATCTTCGGCACGAGTTTTTGTCTGTTTTTGTCTTAATCCGATTAATAGTTTCGTAGGTGATGGACGGACTAAGATAAAAGGTACGGTCGGTATGATCTGTGGTATGTGATTTTTAATCTGTAACCTGTGATCTAATCTGTGGTCTGTTATTTTTTATGTGACCTGTGATCTAATCTGAGGTGCCGCATTGTTTTGAACGTTATTTCTTATGTTAACAGTTACTTACTTGGATCACACATGCGTGACGTGTCATAGTGTGTGTGTGCGTGGTGGCTGCGTAAGGCGAGCCATCGCTTGTACTGTCGGGCGAGTCATCGCTTGCGCTGTCGGGCGAGCAGCCGTCGCTCGCGCAGCCGTGTGAGCCGTCGCTCTCGCAGCCGTGTGAGCCGTCGCTCGTGCAGCCATGCGAGCCATCGCTCGTGCAGCCGTGCGAGCCGACGTTCGCGCCGTCGGGTGAGCCTTCGCTCGTGCAGCCGTGCGAGCCGTCGTTCGCGCCGTCGGGCCAGCCATCGCTCGTGCAGCCGTGCGAGTCATCGCTCGTGCAGCCATGCGAGCCGTCGTTCGCGCTGTCTGGCGAGCCTTCGCTCGTGCAGCCGTGCGAGCCAACATTCGCGCCGTCGGGCGAGTCCTCGCTTGCGCAGCCGTGGGAGCCGTCGTTTGCGCTGTCTGGCGAGCCGTCGCTCGCGCAACTGTGCGGGCCGTCGTTCGAGCTGTCGTTGGCGAGTTGGGACGAGCATTGGTGGTGCAGGCGGGCTACCCGCTTCGCACGTTGCTTCCGTGGCGCCTGGGCGCTGCACATCAAGGGACGCCTAGTCCGGTGAACGTTTGGTCCAGCGCATCCCGAGGGCTCTCCGCTGAAGGCTTTGCACCCCGACGAGGGTTGTGCATCGCGTGGGTAATGTGCCGTTCTGTCGAGGACCGCTCATTAGTGCCAGTGCATCCCGAGGGCTCTCCACTGAAGACTGTATACCCCGACGAGGGAAGTATACGGTGAGGTCACCCTGAGGGCTCTGACCGACTCACGAATGCCAATGTGTCTCCCAGAGGCCTGAATCATTGGTCCAGCGCATCTTGCGAGCTCTGTGCTGAAGACTGTATACCCCGACGAGGGAAGTATACGGTGAGCAATTGCTTGCTCGAGGGTGATTCTCCAATCGTCCTGGATATCCTGACGAGGGATATCCGAAGCCACTGAAAGTAATTGAGTCACTCTTACTTTCAGTTTCGACGGTTGACTGTGTACTAATGCAAACAATATGACTTTAAGGTTCCGATGATGAGTCAGGTGACTCCCAAGACCAGTCTACCGAAGTAGATCGCCACGACGTCTCGGTAGAGGTTCCTGCTCCTGCACCGACACCATCAGCTACGGGCGAGGACGCGCCGACGTCAGGAGAGGCCGAATTAGCGGATTTTTGTTGACTCAATGCAAATTGTTGCGTCATCCGACCGATTTGCATAAATACGGCCGCGCCACCGCTCCCGAAGTCATTCCTTCGGTGGACGTCGTAGAGAAAGGTTGTCTGGTTCGTTGTCGGTACAATTTGCAGTAAGTCAGATCATTATTTTTCTTGTGTATTTTTGATGGTTAATCGAGTGGTTAATATTTGAAAGTAACGATTGTTTGTTTCCTTTGTTATTTTGATCATTGTTTGTGTAAAATCGGAGTAAACTGATTTCGGCTGTACTTTTATGTTTTTTGTTAATTAAATTCTCCTTCTGGTTCTAAAAATATTATAAATGCGAAAGTTTGGATGTTTGGATGTATGTTTGTTCCTCTATAACACGACAACCACTTAACCGATATGGGTGATATTTAAAATGTAGATAGATAATAACCGGAAATAGGACATAGGCTACTTTTTATCCCAAAAAATTGCACGGTTCCCGTAACATAAAAAAAAATAGTAGACTCCATCATCAGATCAGCTCGCTGTCACCATATTATTACATTGTAGTCAGAACTTGACAAATATGCCGAGTTTCAACTCAATCGGCCTATTTACTGAGGAGTTCTGTTGAACAGCTCTTGACTCCATCATCAGATCAGCTTGTTGATACCATAATATTTCATTGTCACCGAGAATCTATAAGTGTGCAAAATTTTAGCCCGATAGTCCTACAAACACAATAAATAAGGAATACGATGACATTCTCGCTCGTCAGTCGACACGTGCGCTCACGATGCGCGTCGAAACGGGACTGAGCATAGCGCCAACGTGTGGACGGATCCCCAACGTTGGCGCGCCAACTTCCTTTGATAAAACCGACACGGCACGGCCAAGCCCCAACGTTGGCCCCAACGTTGGCGCCAAGCTATTTTGTCAGCACCACACGTTGGTGAGAGGCATTGGGACCAACGTTGGCCCCAACGTGTGGATGCGGGGTTGTGGTGCTGACAAAATAGCTTGGCGCCAACGTTGGGGCCAACGTTGGGGCTTGGCCGTGCCGTGTCGGTTTTATCAAAGGAAGTTGGCGCGCCAACGTTGGGGATCCGTCCACACGTTGGCGCTATGCTCAGTCCCGTTTCGACGCGCATCGTGAGCGCACGTGTCGACTGACGAGCGAGAATGTCATCGTATTCCTTATTTATTGTGTTTGTAGGACTATTGGGCTGAAATTTTGCACACTTATAGATTCTCGGTGACAATTAAATATTATGGTATCAACAAGTTGATCTGATGATGGAGTCAAGAGCTGTTCAACAGAACTCCTCAGTAAATAAGCCGATTGAGTTGAAACTCGGCATAATTGTCAAGTTCTGACTACAACGTAATAATATGGTGACAGCGAGCTGATCTGATGATGGAGTCTACTATTTTTTTTTATGTTACGGGAACCGTGCAATTTTTTGGGATAAAAAGTAGCCTATGTCCTATTTCCGGTTATTATCTATCTATATTTTAAATATCACCCATATCGGTTAAGTGGTTGTCGTGTTAGAGAGGAACAAACAAACATCCAAACTTTCGCTTTTATAATATAGTGTGTTGTGTGAAGTGTGACGCCGGCTCCATACGTTGGGACCAACGTTGGTCCCAACGTTGGGGCCAAGATTTCGTGAACCATCCACACGTTGGCGATACACCAGTCTTGTTCCGTCAGAGCCAACGTGCAGACGTCCGATGTCTGCGCGTCCGATACAGAAATTGAAATTTCTCTAAGTGATTTTACATTACTGAATACCAATTTTATCACAATCACATCACATCATGTCACTATGACACTTCACACAACACACTATATTATAAAAGCGAAAGTTTGGATGTTTGGATGTATGTTTGTTCCTCTCTAACACGACAACCACTTAACCGATATGGGTGATATTTAAAATATAGATAGATAATAACCGGAAATAGGACATAGGCTACTTTTTATCCCAAAAAATTGCACGGTTCCCGTAACATAAAAAAAAATAGTAGACTCCATCATCAGATCAGCTCGCTGTCACCATATTATTACATTGTAGTCAGAACTTGACAAATATGCCGAGTTTCAACTCAATCGGCTTATTTACTGAGGAGTTCTGTTGAACAGCTCTTGACTCCATCATCAGATCAGCTTGTTGATACCATAATATTTCATTGTCACCGAGAATCTATAAGTGTGCAAAATTTCAGCCCGATAGTCCTACAAACACAATAAATAAGGAATACGATGACATTCTCGCTCGTCAGTCGACACGTGCGCTCACGATGCGCGTCGAAACGGGACTGAGCATAGCGCCAACGTGTGGACGGATCCCCAACGTTGGCGCGCCAACTTCCTTTGATAAAACCGACACGGCACGGCCAAGCCCCATCGTTGGCCCCAACGTTGGCGCCAAGCTATTTTGTCAGCACCACACGTTGGTGAGAGGCATTGGGACCAACGTTGGCCCCAACGTGTGGATGCGGGGTGATAGTGACATGATGTGATGTGATTGTGATAAAATTGGTATTCAATAATGTAAAATCACTTAGAGAAATTTCAATTTCTGTATCGGACGCGCAGACATCGGACGTCTGCACGTTGGCTCTGACGGAACAAGACTGGTGTATCGCCAACGTGTGGATGGTTCACGAAATCTTGGTCCCAACGTTGGGACCAACGTTGGTCCCAACGTATGGAGCCGGCGTTACCCCGCATCCATACGGTGGGGCCAACGTTGGTCCCAATGCCTCTCACCAACGTGTGGTGCTGACAAAATAGCTTGGCGCCAACGTTGGGGCCAACGTTGGTCCCAACGTTGGGGCCAAGATTTCGTGAACCATCCACACGTTGGCGATACACCAGTCTTGTTCCGTCAGAGCCAACGTGCAGACGTCCGATGTCTGCGCGTCCGATACAGAAATTGAAATTTCTCTAAAATAGCATTGAGTAAAGTAAATAACACAATTAGTTCCCACTTTTTCCGGAGGACTGGAGTGCTGAATCCTACTCAACAAGTAAAATTGTTTAATATTTTAGATACGAATTCAGCTTGGGCATTCCGTCCGCTGTCCGTTCTTATCAGTTGGCAACACAGGCATCAGCTGGATAATAATAATGAAGGTCATTTCGAGGTGACAAATGACAGTCAAGTCAATCCATCCAACCCAAACCTAGAGAGAATACACATCTCCGACCAATTGAAAAAAACAAAAGTTCATTCAAATCAGTAAAATAGAGTGTCTCCGGTTGTGTGGTACAAATCGTTTGTGAAGAATAAATTGTTGCACTAAATACCTACATAGGTAGTTCAGTAATTACCAAGACACTGTAGGTAATAATTTTCTAGGAAAATATTAGGTAAGAAAATAATTGCTTATGAATCCTTTTATATACCTAGTACCATTTACAATTTTTTACCTAATTAAAATTTAAGTACGTAGGTACTTACCTACCTACCTAATATTAATACCTACCCTACTTACTACTCTCTGTGTCTGTGCAACAGATTTGTGAAATTATGCAGGTACCTACTTATCTACTTAGGTAGGTAGGTACTGCAGTTTAATGAATTAAGTTGGTAGGTACCTACTTATTTATTATAGTAGGTACCTATAACGCCCAAACACTGAAACGCTACTTTAATATTTATTTCAGACATACCAATGTTCTTTCAAAGAACTTTATTTGTTACCTAACTTAAGTAAGTAGGTACTTACAAGTCATTATGTAGGTAAGTAGGTACCTACGTGTTAATATTTAAGTAATCATTATTTTAATATTAATACTTACCTGGCCCTCTTTATTTATTTTTGTTTAAGAAAAAAAAAAGTTGAAAATTAAGGTTTGGTTTTGTTGTGTTTGTTATGGTCAGGAGAAGGATAATATGAATGCGCGAAAAATTAGAAAAAAAAAAGAATACCTACTTAGAAAGAAAGAAAGAAAGAAAACATGTTTATTCAGCAATTTGGCACGGACAATATAAAAAAGACAATATAATATAACTAGGTAGTTAATTAGGTAGGTACTTAAAACTAAAACATTGTCCGCCTGCTGAAAAGGCAAGAGCTCAGCTTCTGCCTGGTTGAAACCAGACGCTGTTTTTCAGCCTTACCTATGAGGAGAGGGATGGAGAGGGGATAGGAGGATTGGAAGGGTAGGGAGCTGGATTGGAGGTACTTACCACCATATAAAATTATTTCTAATCCAACTTTAGCGCTTTGGACAATATAAACTTTTTTTATGTAACCTTATGACGTCTGACATAGAAATGACAGCAAATATATATATTTTTTTTTTATTTTCGATCGAGCGAGCGAAGCGAGCGAAGATCTTAGTGGCAAGTTAGGCGATTTTGCTTTGTATGTTTGTATGTTTGTATGTTTGTATGTTTCATTTTTATGTTCTCGCATAACTATCGAACCGCTTATCCAATCTGTATGAAACTTGATAGGTCAATAGGTTGTGCTATGGAAATTTGCTGTGGAGCGTATGAGCGTAATCGATGAAGGGGTTGTAAAGATATGGGGTTCCCAAGGGGGTAAATTTTTTTCAAAGTTACCCAAATATATTGAGTGGGGTGTCATATAAAAGTACTCAACTTATACATTCCAAAATGGTTTTTAGTTTTCTTCTAGGTTCTATAGTTTTTGAAATACAGTCAAAAAGAAAAATTATGCAAACCAATTAACGGAAGTATGGAGAGAGCTCCCGTTTCATAGAGTTTCGATGTATTCGTAGGTCTGGTTAACGGACAAGGAGTGTGGCATCGTTGTGGTTTGGTTTGCAATGATTTTAGTTGCTAAGTACTTGATATTTTTTCTTGAGATTGAAAATAAAAGCCGTGTTGGCCGATTGGAAGAGTGCTCGACTTTAGATTCATAGGTCGTAAGTTCGAACCCTGGCCGTGCTCATCAATGGATTTTTCGATTAGAAAAATTTAAATGCGCATTAACACGAGCTCTAAACGGTTAAAGAAAACATCGTGAGGAAACCAGTTAACGTTCTAATAGCGGCGAAGCGGCGATGGGCTTGCAACCTGTCACGTATGCAAATGCTAACTCCTGCAAATAGTGGGCTGGGCATGTACCAAAATTATAGAGGGTGGGGGAGGGTAGGGGGAGGGGGAGGGGAGGGGAGGGGAAGGGGAGGGGAGGGGGAGGGGAAGGGAGGGGGAGGGAGGGGAGGGGGAGGGAATTGATTTTCTCATACATTTCGTATTGAACTGCTATTTTAATAATTTCTCGAACTAAGAGGCCTTCCCTGAGGCGTGGTACGAAGTTCGCGGGGTCAACTATTGAATATAAACACGACACGACTTAATGTATTGCATGCATGCCTATAATCTTTACTATACTGAGGTAGCGCATTAGATGTCATTTTGTGGTAAACACTAGAAGGAGCACTTAACATAGGTATAGGGGTAGTCAGAAACAAGTCCAAATCTAGGCTACCAATACAACGGTGCGCGAGATCTCAGTTCGGGGCGAACTACTAGTTTATTTATGGTTCACAAATTGAAACTTACGCTAAACTTAACGTATTATGACAGTCTTAAGAAAACAAAGTCTGCGTAGTTCCTAAACACAGTGAACACAGCATGCAATTTTTTGTGATTAGACTTATCTAGGTATAAAGAATATAATACATTATAATTAAATAGGTACTTAATTTAACACATTAAACCTACAAAAATTTGATAAAAATAAAAATATACCTACATATAGGCAAAGAGGATGTAAAAAACTAACAGGACAAGTTATTTTAAAAAATCTAAGATTATT
The DNA here is from genome assembly GCA_958496255.1 of Camptogramma bilineatum. Classification (NCBI taxonomy): domain Eukaryota; kingdom Metazoa; phylum Arthropoda; class Insecta; order Lepidoptera; family Geometridae; genus Camptogramma; species Camptogramma bilineatum. The sequence continues at coordinate 17,837,593 of OY292455.1, forward strand.
TTTAAGTTTTAATTAAGACAGCTATTTGGTGTACCTACACTATAATGGGTTGAATACACCTAACGAGTACAGTGGAGAGACAGTGCCTTCAGCCGAGTGCTCGGTTTGTATAAACACTTTAACGAGTGCTCGGCCGAGGAATAAGAGGCGAGACAGTCACTAGAATCACAATTTGTTTACTAGGCCGAGTACCTCCCTCCTCGCCCCACCTCTGTCTCGCCACTGTACTCGTTAGGTGTATTCAACCCATAAGCTTTCTGTTGTTTCAAAATAAATAATTCTAATTCTAATTTAAAAATATCTATTGCTCATACATACTTAGTAGTTTTTGATAGGATAAGTAGGTAGAGAATAATATTTTAACTTTATAGGTTTAAGGTAAGGATGCTTAAAAGACAAGTAGGTACCTGCCTACCTATGTAAATCGATAAGATGCTCTGTTATATTTTGCAAGTTGCAAACCAGACTGAGCACTTTGGTTCACTACAGTATTGACTTAAATTGATTTTTCACTGAAGCATCACTATCTTGATTCAAATCAAGTTAGGTTAATCTGCTCTCCGATAAGAGAAAAATACCTAGGTAGGTATATGTACACTTACTGATGTAAGTTTTCACCGAGCAAACAGTAGCACCTAAATCAATTACCTACCTAGATATTTTTAAAATGTTCTGTTGTCTCTCACGATTCACCCCTTGTCATGCAGAGGTATGTACGTCGCACAATCACGACATTCACGACACACTCAGTGTAGATACCTAAGTATATTAATATACTAAGGTACCGAAGCGGCAGGTTCTTCGTCCGTTAATCGCATCTGGAGCAGGGAAACCGCAGACCGGATCAGCACAAAGGGAGGCGCGGGCTTTGTACGCGCGCAGCCACGCGGCGCGTCGTAACCCGAGAACGTCGAACATCACGCTCTTATAGCGCGCCGCGCCGCCCGGCCTCGCCCAGAGAGCGCGCGACCGACATGCTGACACGCGACAAGAGCGACTACGGGAGGAAGGTGCAGGAGAAGGCCGTCATCGAAAAGGTCTCGCGACCCTCCGACACCCGCGGGCCCCTCGCGTTCCGATCGGGAGCGCCCTCTCCGCCGTCCACGTCCGCTCGCGCTCCGGACGTTCACGTTCCGCCCGTGTGTTGCAGAGGCAGATGGCGATCGAGCGCGCGGCGGCGGCGGGCCCGGCCGCGGCCCCCGTCGGCGCGGGCCCCACCGGCGCGGGCGCGGCCCCCGCCGTGCAGGTGCGCGTGCTGACGCTGGAGCACGGCGAGCACCTCGACTCCACGCTCTACAGGCGAGTGACCCGAGGCGCATCCGGACGCCGTCCGGCTCCGACCCGATCGTTCTACATCGGGCCGTCTCGTTTCAGATTCGAGAAAGGCTGCCGTCTGCAGTTCTGCCCGGGGCCCTCGCTGCTCGGCAGGAAGGTGTTCCTGTACACGAACTACGTGGTCGGTGACGACCGTGAGTAACCACGGCGAGACGGGGCGGGGCGGGGTGGGGTTCGGCGGTCGGGCGCTGACCGTGACGGCTCGCCTGTTACAGCGGAGGGGCGCGGCGAGCAGGCGGAGTTCGTGCGCAGCCAGTACTACGGGCTGGAGTGGATGGCGGGAGGCGCGGAGGAGCAGACGGCGGGCGAGGGACGCGAGGCGCGCGGGGCGGGGGTGCTGGTGGACGACTCGGACCTGTACTGCGAGCTGCGCCTGCAGCGCGCCGGCTCCTTCCACTACTACTTCGTGTACGACACCGCGTGAGTATCCGCGCCGCCGGCGACCGATGCCGACCGCCGCACGATCCTCTCTGACCGAAGGGGACTCCCGCTCAGGGAGTCCGCGGTGGGTCCGCAGGGCTCCGGCTGGTTCGGCGTGGCGCCGACGCTGCACGGCGGCGTGCCGCTGGACGGCCTCATGTGCCAGACCGTGCTCGCCAAGTGCCTCGGTCCGCTGCCGCGCTGGGAGAGCACGCTGCGCGTCGCCAAGGAGAGCGGCTACAACATGGTCCACTTCACGCCGATCCAGGTGCGTCCGTCGACGCCTCCCCTCCCCCCTCTCTCGAACCTCGGAGGCTCACGTCGGTCCGTGTCCGCAGGAGCTGGGCGCCTCCAACTCCAGCTACAGCATCTCGCACCAGCTGCGCGTGAACTCGGCGTTCGGCGCGGACGCCACCTTCGCCGACGTGGAGAACGTCGTCTCCAAGATGCGCTCCGAGTGGAAGGTGAGCGAGCGCGATCGTCCGCCGCCTCCCCCCGCTCGCCCCCGGCGCCCCTCACCCGCCCCCTCCGCCGCAGATGCTGTCGATCTGCGACGTCGTGCTGAACCACACCGCCAACGAGACCGAGTGGCTCGCGGAGCACCCCGAGGCGACGTACAACTGCGCCAACTGTCCGCACCTCCGGCCGGCGGCGCTGCTGGACGCGCTGCTGGCGCGGCTCACCGCCGACGTGGCGCGCGGGGACCTGGAGGCGCGCGGCGTGCCGAGGCAGGTCACCGAGCACGACCACATCGAGGTGAGCGTCCCCGCCCGCGTCCCGCCCCCCCTCCCCCGGCCCCCTCGCTGAGCCCCCGGTGCGTCGCAGGCGATCCGGCGGCTGCTCGCGACGCAGCTGATCCCCGAGGCGCGCCTGCACGAGATGTACACGTGCAACGTGTCCGAGATCGTGGCCGAGTTCTACCGGCTCGCGCGCAACAGGGTGCCCGCGCCGGGCGCGCGCCGTGAGGGGGAGGACGAGGGGGAGCTGCGGCTGGTGCCCGACCCGCAGTACAGGCGGCTGCGCGCCTCCGTCGACATGGAGCTGGCGCTGCGGCTGCACAACGTGTACCGCGAGGACTGCGCCGACGAGGAGGCGCGGCTCGCGCGCTGCGGCGAGGCGCTGCGGCGCACCCTCGACCGGCTCAACGAGGCGGCCGCGGAGGAGCTGCGCGCGCACCTGCGCGCCGCGCTCGACAACGTGTGCGCCGGCATGCGCTACGAGCGCCTGCAGGCGGACGGGCCGCGGGCGCGCGAGGTGTCCGCGCGGCACCCGCTCGTGCCGCGCTACTTCACCTGGGCGCTCGACGTGGAGGCGCGCTCGCTCGCCGAGGCGGAGGCCGCGCTGTACGGGCCGGCGGGCGCGCACTGCGCCGCGCACAACGGCTGGGTGATGGGCGCCGACCCGCTGCTGGACTTCGCGGCGAGGGGCCAGGGGGCGCGCGTCTACCTGCGCCGCGAGCTCATCGCCTGGGGCGACAGCGTCAAGCTGAGGTGAGCCCCGCCCCGCGCCCCGCCCCGGCCCGCCCCGCGCGGCCCGCTCTGACCCTCCCCCGTGCGCAGGTACGGCGACGGGCCGGAGGACAGCCCGTTCCTGTGGGCGCACATGCGCAGCTACGTGGAGATGACCGCGGAGCTGTTCGACGGGCTGCGGCTCGACAACTGCCACTCGACGCCGCTGCACGTCGCCGAGCACATGCTGGACGCGGCGCGAAACCTGCGACCGGACCTCTACGTGGTCGCCGAGCTGTTCACCGACTCGGACCTCGTCGACAACGTGTTCGTCAACCGGCTCGGCATCACGTCGCTGGTGCGCGGTGAGTGCGGGGAGGGGGAGGGAGTGAGGAGGCAGGGCGCGCGACGCTGACCGCGCGGGTGTCCGTTGCAGAGGCGCAGAGCGCGTGGGACGCGCACGAGCAGGGCCGGCTGGTGCACCGGTACGGCGGGCGCGCGGTGGGCTCGTTCCTGCGCGGCGCGCGGCGCCCGGCGCGGCCCCGCATCGCGCACGCGATGCTGCTCGACCTGACGCACGACAACCCGGCGCCGGTGCAGCGCCGCAGCGCGCACGACCTGCTGCCGTGCGCCGCGCTGGTCGCGATGGCGTGCGCCGCGACCGGCTCCACGCGCGGCTACGACGAGCTGGTGCCGCACCACGTGCACGTGGTGGACGAGACGCGCCTGTACCGCGCCTGGGCGGAGGGCCCCGGCGAGGCGGGGGAGGGGGCGGTGGACGCCGGGCAGGGGCTGGTGTCCGCGAAGCGCGCGCTGAACGCGCTGCACTGTGAGCTGGCGCGCGAGGGCTACTCGGAGGTGTTCGTGGACCAGCTGGACGGGGACGTGGTGGCGGTCACCAGGCACGCGCCCGCCTCCCGCAAGGTGAGCTGCTCGTCCCGGCCTTCCAGGCGCGGGGCGCGCGGAGAGGACGTGACCCGCGGACGGGGCGCGGACGCGACTCTGTTCGCTGGCGCCCCGTCCGCGACGCGTCCCGGTCTTAGGGAGTGTACACATTGCGTTTTCTGCAGCGCGTTTTTGAGCTGCGAGTTTGTATCGATACAAACGCGCGTTCGCAACGCGTTTTTTTCCATACAAAAGCGAACCGGGAGGGGGCTGCGCGTTCGCATCGCGTTCGGATCGCGTTTGTATCGATACAAACGCGCTGCAAAAAACGCAATGTGTACACTCCCTTACGTCTCCTCTGTCCGGCCCGCGCCTCGCTCCAGACGCACGAAAAATGATTTCATACATGTGTATAATCAAAGTTTTTTGCATTTCCTGACTTTTCTAGTAGTCTTGCCTCGGTTGGTCCGATGGAGTTTTTTGATCCTCAGATGAAACAGGATCGATTGGCGTCAAAAAAGGTTTTTGCGTAAATTGTCCATTTTCTCGCTGACTGAACATTTTTTTCAAAATCTGTGAACGCAGGTCGAAATATCTTCAAAAGTTAAGGATAGTCTCCTAAGGAGGTTTTCCTGTAGCTACAACGGTTAAAGTAGCCCCGTCTAAAAAAATCACCCTGTACCTATATAAAGGGTGTGGCAAATTCGTTGAGTTGTAAACATTACAGTGCCACTTATTCGATGGTTCTTATTCTTAATTCGTAACCGCTCCGGCAAGCTGAGGCTACTGTAAAGTGCGTATTTAAATTAAGAACTAAGCGCTTCCCTACAGAAGTTCAAATGGTATGCTCCATGCATACTACCATACTTCTCTTGCGGCTTTGTCTGAGGCGTATATAAGACTTTACGAAAGCCTCCCAGCGTGCCGAAGCAGTTACGAATTAGGGAGTTGCCACATTATCACGTCTCTACCCCGTCGCATAGCATGACCGTAGCAACACCGTCCCGGCAAAAATGATATTCTTTGTATTGAAATGTACCGGACGCCCCACACCAGACCGTTCCCACACCGTCGCGTGTCCTGCCCTGCCATGGCCGTCTTGTCAATCTCCGGCCGCCATGATTATTTTGCTGACACGTAGGGTTGCAACACCTAATATTATCTATACTTATAATAAGAATGAAGTCTAAGCCCAAACTTATAAGTATTCAATTAAGTGAAGTCAGTTTTTGATCTATATAACCCTAGAGCCTCAAAACACTTCGTAAGCGCGTTTTAGAACGCAAAAAGTGCTGTAATCTGTGACTTTAGTTCTCTGTTCGCTGTTCGCGCTGATCTCAGAAATGGCTTAACCGAATTGGATGCAGTTTTCACTGATGTATTGTGGTAAGTCTGGACCTTTTATTAGTGTTAGTTTCATCAAAATCCGTTTACAAATAAAAAAGATATGTCCATTTAAAGAATGTACTGTGACTTTAGTAAAAAAATAATATAAAAAAGGATGTATCTTTTTTATTTGTGAACGGATTTTGATGAAACTAACACTAAAAAATGACCCAGGCTTACCACAATACAACAGTGAAAACTGCATAAAAATTGGTAAAGTCATTTCTGAGATGAGTCATAATTACCCAGCATAGTTCTGTTCTGAACTAAAGTCCCACAGTTACCCAGCATATCCAAGTTACAATGAACTTTTTGCATGAGTTTCAATATTATTAAAAAACTCTTATCACAAGTAAGTAATTAAATACGACAACTTCAATCATTAAATTTAAAGTTTTTTCGAGAACAAAGGACATAGAGACATCTATTGGAGCTAGCTGAAACCAGATTGTGATATCTGGTTCCCATAGTAGCTACAAGCTTTGCTTAGTTTAGGGCTAGATGGCGCTGTGTGTCTCCAAAAAAAATATTAATAAAAAATTAAAAAACCCGGTGATCTGAAAAGTTGGAAATAATCTATACTTATCTTTATCTTTAATCTATACTAATATAATAAAGCGGAAGAGTTTGTTTGATTGTTTGATCGCGCTAATCTCTGGACGTACCAGTTGGATTTGAAAAAAATCAAAACTAGATGGCGGGACTAAAAATGACCATTTTCTGAATCGCGCTGATGAAAACACGCGGCAGTCACTTATTAGTCTACGCGTGATCTAAAACATTTTTTCATTAAACCGACTTCAAAATAAAGGAGGTACTCGATTATTTATTACTCTAAGATGCCTGGACCGATTTGGAACATTATTTTTTTGATTGAAAGGTGGTGTCTTGGTCAGATCAGGTCAGGATCTGATAATGGAATCCTGGAGCTGTTCTACAGAACCCCTCAGTAAATAGGCCGATTGAGTTGAAACTCGGCAAACCTGTCAAGTTTCAACTAGGTACAATGTAATAATATGGTGACAGTGAGCTGATCTGAGGATGGAGTCAGGAGCTGTTCAACATAACTCCTTAGTAAATATGCCGATTGATTTGAAACTCGGAACTCAGCATATCTGTCAAGTTTCCAATATAATGTAATGATATGGTGACATCGAGCTGAAGGGGAAGGGGGAGAGGGGGAGGAGGAGATGGGGACGGGGACGGGGACGGGACGGGACGGGACGGGACGGGACGGGACGGGACGGGACGGGACGGGACGGGACGGGACGGGACGGGACGGGACGGGACGGGGATACATGACACAAACTTATTTAATTTAAAATCCAAAAAAATCTGTTTATGTACAGAATATAAAACCAAACACTTTTTTACTTCACTTCACGTGGCATTGCAACGCATGCCGGGTACAGCTAGTATTTAATATAAGTCTAATATTATTTGAATCCTAAATAATATATTTTTGGGGAAAAAATATATTAGGCGAAGATCTTAGTGGCAACTTGGGCGATTTTATGTTGTTTGTTAGTAGATGTGTTTCAAAAAATTTTCCGGGATAAAAAGTAGCCTATGTCCTATTTACGGTTATTTTCTATCTATATTTTAAATTTCAGCCAAATCGGTTCAAACACATCCAAACATCCATCTAACCACCCAAACATCAATCCATCCATCCAAACATTCAAACTATTAGTGTGATGTGATAGTGTGATGGCTTTGACCCTTTCTTCTGATTTACAAATTTTGCTCTTAGAGTTGCCGCAAAAAATAATACCCTAGCCTAGAGCTAAAATTAGCACATCGATGAGTGCAACTTCAAATATTTGTCTTAGCTTTGTTAGACTAAAGATAAATTTAGAATGCGTCCGGTCGCGGCGCTTATCGGCGCTGCTCGCTCCGAAACACGACAAAAATGCAGTTTTTTGGAGCTTTCTCATCCCTAATAACAACCAATCGAAAAAGTGAACGGAATTTATGTCATTAATTGAATGACCTATCCGATGGAGCAAACCAAAAACATAAATTACCTACACCAACTTCAAAAGCAAATGAAGATTTATCTTATTTTTAGTGATTTTCGTTGATTTATTATGAAGTAAATATGATGTTAAATAAAAATTAAAACTAAAATTAAACGGTATATTACAAGATAAAATGTTAAAGATGCATGTTGGCTTTTCAGTTACTTTCCACTTTATCGATCGAGCGAGCGAAGCGAGCGAAGATCTTAGTGGTAAGTTGGGCGATTTTGCTTTGTATGTTTGTATGTTTGTATGTTTGTATGTTTCACGAATTGTTGTTCGAGCATAACTGTCGAACCGTTCATCCAATCTGCATGAAATTTGGTAGGTCAATAGGTTGTGGTAAGGAAATTTACGGGGGAGCATATGAGCTTAATCGATGAAGGGGTTGTGAAGATATTGGGTTCCCAAGGGGGTAAAAAATTATGAAAGTTACACAAATAAATTGAGTGGGGTGTCATACGAAAGGGCTTATTTTGTACATTCCAAAATGGTTTTTATTTTTAATCTAGGATGTATAGTTTTTGAAATACGACCAAAGACCAAAAACTACGAAACCAGAGCTGCAAGAGCTCCCGTTGCATAGAGTTTCGATGACTTCGTAGCTCATTGACTGGTCTGTCTTAAAAAGAGAGTGGCATCGTTGCGGTTTGGTTTGCAATGATTTTAGATGCTACTTGATTTATTTTCATGATAAAAAAAATTTTGATAAAAAATGAAAATAATTGGGGTAAAAAAAGTTAAGTAAACAAATATATTGAGTGCGGTGTCAAATGAAAGGTCTTTATTTGTACATTCTAAAATAGTTATTATTTTTATTATAGGACGTATACTTTTAAAAATACGACGAGAATTCATAATTATACCTCGTTGCTTCATTATTCATATATGAATTTATACACTGTAGTATCCTTATCTACTTGGTAACTCCGCACAATTTTTAAAGATTTTTAAACAATTACAAAAACGTATTTCCGGTCTACTCCACCCTAGCACGCCATCTTGTCTTTTGCTCATTCCTTTTTTGTGCGCGGTAACTTTCGCACGCGCGCTTCAAGCAAAGTGCGCAGTCTTTATTTAATCAAAATAAAATAAGAAAAATCGAAGAAAGTGAAGTATAATAACAAAAGTGAAAGTGTTAAATAAAAATCCCCGATGGATTCGTCGTCGAATGATAAAGGTTAGTAAAGTGTTTACTAAATCTTCGTATTTTTCCTACAAAGTGAGTTAATAACTTTGACAGAGTCCATTACTAAACGGACATCTGAGTTGACTGCGAGTCTTCTAAGCAGACAATTCGTACAATCTGAAACAGATGTAACGATCCCCTGCGAAATCATACATTATACCTAGGTACTTTGGTACTAAACTGGCATCCGGGTCGACTGCGAGTCTTCAAAGATGACCTAAACAGAAAATTCGTACAATCTAAAGAGATGTAATGATTCTCTGCCAAATCATAATAATTAAGTACTTTGTTACTATACGGGCATCTGGGTTGACTGCGAGTCTTCAAAGATGACCTAAGCAAAAAATGCGTACAATCTGAAACAGATGTAACGCTCCTCTGCGAAATCATATTAGTAGGTACTTTAGTACTAAACTGGCATCTGGGTTGACTGCGAGTCTTCAAAGATGGCCTAAAGAGAAAATTCGTACAATCTAAAACAGACGTAACGATTCTCTATGAAATCATATAAGTACTTTGGTACTACACGGGCATCTGGGTTGACTGCGAGTTTTCAAAGATGACCCATGCAGAAAATGCGTACAATCTAAAACAGATGTAACGATCCTCTGCGAAATAAATCATATAGCTACTTTGTTATTAAACTGGCATCTGGATTGACTGCGAGCCTTCAAAGATGATTTAGTTTCATTTCATTTCACAGAAAATTCGTTCATTCTAAAACAGATGTAACGATCATCTGCGAATCATATACCTACTTTCGTACCAAACTAGCATCGGGGTCGATGACCTAAACATAAAAATCGTACAATCTATGCAAAATCATAAACTTTACAAAATGTAAGGGTTTATTTTATTTTATTTCTTCAACTACCCTCAATTTCATATCTTCATAATCTAAATTGCAAATTGCAATTCTAGATAACGGAGATCATGGTGAAGCATATTATGCAATTCCCGAGTCAATTCCTACCGAACTAGACGTCGTACAAGATGCAGTAGGTACCGGAATGAAATGATGACCTTTACCTTAATGAAAATTCGTTTGTATCCAGTCTACAGGATGATCTCACGGCTAGTATAACACCTAGACGATTCACCTGACTAGGACGAAATATCATCATCATCATTGTCAACTTGCAGTGACCCAATGCTGGGCATACGCCTCCTTTATCCTATACCTACTCCTAATCATAAAAATATAGGTACCTACTCGATAACTTATCGAAACATGGCTTTCCTTCTTCTTCTTCTTCTTCAAGGAATGTCGAGGAAAAATTAATATAAATTGCGGAAGGAATACTGTCGACAGTCTACTACCAGACAATTGTCGGCTCCTTCAGCCATGGTTCCTAATCGTGATAAGACTCTCATGGCATCGCAACAGCTGGTTTCAGTCATTACTGCCATCTACCGAGCCATACATGTGTTATATCAAGCATTTTAGCAATGGGTGTCAGTTGCTATGTGACTCACACTAGGTACTTATCAACACTAAGTCTATGTCTAATCTGTAAGCCCAACTCGTGTTTTAAATAAATAAATACAAAGTCTGATTTAGCTGATTTCATACAGTTTTTACAAATCGTTCTCACACAATACATGGTATTAATGTGAATTGAAACGGAACGAATCGCTGTTTGGCTCAACGCTAGCCTCACAACAGCTTCAGTGCCCTGCAACAGGTCTTCTTATCAGGTCACCTCTCCGGTATCTGTCAAACAGGGGGGGGCGGGTGCGGCGAGGAGACCTCAGGTGTCCGCCTACCTTACACAGCGTCAGCGCAACAGCTGCAGAAGCTCAGATCAAATCAGATCAGTCACAAATCGCGTGCCCCGGTGCAGATTCACCACTAGCAGCACACGCGGGTAGACTTACCCTTTTTACGATAATTAGATAAAACCAGGCTTTACCTACTATACTATTTCAATCCACTGTAAATCAGTCCATGATACCTCAGAATAACTTTATCAGAAGTTGAAAACTTAATTATGCAGGTGGCCATTAATAAGTTAAAATAATGCAAAGTCCCAAAGACTTGTTTATTCCCAAGATATTGTTGCGGAATCAGATATTTCTCACTCTTGAACCTAACGGTGATAAAACGTTGCATATTGAATTTGAAAACTTTAAACAAGTTAGTTCGAAACAAGCATTTTAAAATAGAGGATTACCAAAATGTGTATTTTGTTTTGCCAGTTCGGCACTTTGATCTCAGGGTACCTACTAAAAATTAATAATTCAGTATTGTATTATAAATGTTGCTTAGGTAATAAATGCCTTACCATTTAGTTTAACATCAACTACGATAAGTATAGCTTAACACCTCAACAATCCTACAAATAGTTTTATTGGATTTATTTATTTGGGATTTATTTATAAAAAATTACAATACAGATTTTAGTCTAGGTCTTCCCTCTGATTAATGTTCTAAGAGTGCACAGGTGGTCACAAAGTTTATAAAACTACCATCATATTCGTAAAATCGCCAAACGAGGCATTTTGATCGCCGCTTGCCCAGTGGTCAAGTACGCCTTGATCAGGTTAGGGTGCTGTCTGTACAAAAGTGCCTCACAAAAAGCAAACCTTAAAATTAGGTAGGTACCTACTTAGAGTTTTGAAGTCTGGGCCCTTTATAGTTTTACTTCGTATTGATAACACACCAACTACGATCACTTATGTTAACCTTAGAGGATGTATACAATACACCTCACCTTAATGACTTACTCCGGCCACTTAAGAAGTTGTGTCAGGAGTGCAGCCTTTGGATTTTCACGTCATATGTGAATACACAGCAAAACCACGTTGATACCGCCTCCAGAATAATAAATCCGGACACTGAGTGTTCCCTGTTCGATGAGGTTTTCACAATATTTTGGGCAACCACATTTAGATCTGTTCGCGTCACGAGATAACGCTAAGACCCATTTCATGGAAACGAGACCCTGACGCAGACACCATTGACACATTTACCTTAATTTGACATGCCAATTATTTTTACTTTTTCTCCATTTCCTTTTAGCATAAAAAGCCTCAAGAAAACTACTAAGGATCAGGCATAAAGAATACTAGTGTATCCTTACTGGCCATCTCAACCATGGTTCCTACTCTTACAGAAACTATAGTCTCAGACGTTATCTAATTAACTACCAATAAAAACCTCTATTTTAACGATCGTTATCCGGTACACAAGTAAGTACCTTACTTATTCTGGTGGTCGCAAAGCTCTGCGTATATCGTTTATCGACTAATCATCGACAAATGTTGTCATCACTCTCTGACAGTACGATTAAGCAATAAAACACTTCACCCAGTTAAAGTGGGAACATTGTATTGCAATTGCAACGAAATCAACTGGATGCATTTGCAAGACATCAGTGTTTACATTTCTAACATCTTCGTATAATGTCAGTTTAATACCGTATGCGCATGCATAAGGTACCTAGTCTGAATTCTCATCGTTCTATTCTATTCTACCTTAACTATACCTAATTACCTATCAGTCCTAATAGGAAATAATATTGTATTAGACCAGTGTGTAAAGCAGTTACATAAAGGTGCATGGTATAAATTGAACTCTATAATGCCCAAATACCTGGGAGCCTCAATTTATTGGCACTCAATCTTATTTAGATGATCTCGAAATAATAATCACAAAAAACTTATCTTATCAATTAAAAATTTAAATACACGTTATCTCTCTAGCTTTCTATCGCTCACAGGGTTCCCTTATTATGGGTGCAAAACATCGTAATCTCCGAGCATAAGGATTCTGAATACTGATGTTATGTTGTTTTCATGATGATCTCTATCAACCAATATTATTTCTGTCATGTTTTAAGGAGAATACAAATATATGCCCAGCACCAGACCTGTAGCTGGACATTTTCTAAGACTATATTTCTAAAACAAAATAATAAACAAAACTGTTAATGCAAAAGCGCCCACATTGAGCGGCTGCAACGCAGCCTATCAGCAGTTGTATTGAATATAAGTATTACTGCCCATAACACGCACCACGCGGCTAACAACATGCGCAAGATGCGGTTGGACTAGCTCGTCCAACGAATTTTCCAGGTCTTAACAGAATTATACTGATCAAAAGTGAATTCGCCTAAACTGTCTGTTTATTGTCACAAACTTAATAGGCCTACCTACTTTAATTGTTGTTTGATTTATTGTGATCAAAATAATTTAAGTTGATACAGTAGGTAATCATTACGGGAAAAATGTCCTAAAATGTTATATTACTTTAAAATCCATAATTATTAAAATTATGCCTTTAATTTCAAAACTTTCGGCTCTTAACATCTACAGTGTATAAATTCATATATGAATAATGAAGCAACGAGGTATAATATATGATCAAACGAACTTCCAAGTGAAGTTCGATCATTATTATATGAGTTGCTTCATTAGAATATATGAAACCCTCCCACCCTTATAATAGCAAGTAAATATTAAATATTACCAATATTTAATATATTTTCCCATATAATAGAAAGTTTTGTAAACATAATACAAGATAATTACTACTCTAAAAAATGAGCAAAAGACAAGATGGCGTGCTAGGGTGGAGTAGACCGGAAATACGTTTTTGTAATTGTTTAAAAATCTTTAAAAATTGTGCGGAGTTACCAAGTAGATAAGGATACTACAGTGTATAAATTCATATATTCTAATGAAGCAACTCATATAATAATGATCGAACTTCACTTGGAAGTTCGTTTGATCATATAATACTAGTAGTTCGCCCCGAACTGAGATCTCGCGCACCGTAGATGGCTTACATTTGGACTTTCTTCTGACTACCCCTATAATTTCAAGTGCTACTACTGATACTGCCGAGTATGCCTATTGCGCTAGCTCTTCATGGTAAAAAATACTGGCATGCATGCAATACATAATGTCGTGTCTAATTTTTCATTTAGGTATTTCATATTTATGAATTCTCGTCGTATTTCTAAAAGTATACGTCCTAGAATAAAAATAATAACTATTTTGGAATGTACAAATAAAGACCTTTCATTTGACAGCCCACTCAATATATTTGTTTACTTAACTTTTTTTACCCCAATTATTTTCATTCTTTATCAAAATTTTTTTTATCATGAAAATAAATCAAGTAGCATCTAAAATCATTGCAAACCAAACCGCAACGATGCCACTCTCTTTTTAAGACCGACCAGTCAATGAGCTACGAAGTCATCGAAACTCTATGCAACGGGAGCTCTTGCAGCTCTGGTTTCGTAGTTTTTGGTCTTTGGTCGTATTTCAAAAACTATACATCCTAGATTAAAAATAAAAACCATTTTGGAATGTACAAAATAAGCCCTTTCGTATGACACCCCACTCAATTTATTTGTGTAACTTTCATAATTTTTTACCCCCTTGGGAACCCAATATCTTCACAACCCCTTCATCGATTAAGCTCATATGCTCCCCCGTAAATTTCCTTACCACAACCTATTGACCTACCAAGTTTCATGCAGATTGGATGAACGGTTCGACAGTTATGCGCGAACAACAATTCGTGAAACATACAAACATACAAACATACAAACATACAAACATACAAACATACAAACATACAAACATACAAAGCAAAATCGCCCAACTTACCACTAAGATCTTCGCTCGCTTCGCTCGCTCGATCGATGAAATAAATGAAAAATTAGACACGACATTATGTATTGCATGCATGCTAGTATTTTTTACCATGAAGAGCTAGCGCAATAGGCATACCCGGCAGTAGTAGCACTTGAAATTATAGGGGTAGTCAGAAGAAAGTCCAAATGTTGGCCATCTACGGTGCGCGAGATCTCAGTTCGGGGCGAACTACTAGTTTATCGAGGGTTTATACAGGGAAATACAGTGTTTGGCTCAGGGAACGCCCTTAAAGCAGACTCAACAAAACCATGGTAAGCTGTCATATTAATTATGTGAATGTAAACTTAAACTTGTAGGGGTAGTCAGACAGAAGCAAGGAAACTTTTATTTTTCAATCACATTTTTTTTAAGTAAAATCTACTATTTATTTGTAAGTTCCTACAAACTCCTTTATTCGAAAAAAAAGTGGCAACCCTACTGAGATGGTCGCATGTCAGGTCGAGTTGACACTCGACTGACGTCCGCTGACAAATAACAATTTTAAAAATATAGGCTGAGTTCACATTGCATCTCTAAAATTGAAAATTGACAACCTTGTACGAGTTGATGTACGAGTAGAAAAATTTAAAATCTATATACAGGGTGGAAAAAATGAATGGGCCCTGGAGGTAAACTACTTTAAATCCTTAAGATACAGTATTTTACTTCAAGGAAACATTCCTTTATTTTTAAAAAGAAACATAACTGCATTCAAAGATTTTCTAAAATTCGCTTGCTTCACCCAGGAATCGAACCATCTAAAAATTCAAAAATTAAACACTCGCTGTTTTATTCCACTAGTCGATTCATTCAATGCTAAAGATAAAATTTCTCAAAGAGACATGAGGTCTTACACTCGTCTGTCGTACAAGATATCCATGAAATCTAATATTTAGTAGACAAGGGCTTTAATTTCAATTTAGCTCTACAGTGGAATGGTGAGAAGTATCCAGCAGGGCAATTCAGACCTTTTCGGAATAAATAAATAAATAAATATAAATATAAATATAAATATTGCTGGACATTTCACACAGCATCATGTAGTCCCAAGCTAAGCAGAGCTTGTGTTATGGCAACCACATGACTGATATACTACTTAAGTATATACATTTTTTTGTAAATACATACATAATATACATAGGAAACACCCAGACCCGAGACAAATATTCCGAATTCCGAATGTATTCCGAATTCGGAAAAAGACGTTTCTTCACTGAAAAAACTTCAATTTTTCGAAGAATATCGAATCGGATGCATTTTCTGAAGTCTGAATTGCACCTCAGATAGACAAATACCGTCTAGAAAAGTTTTGTCGCGAAAGGTGAAATAATAAAAATTAATAAAAAAAATTGTGAAAATTAATGTAAGATTTTATGTTTTTTTTTATTTCTAAAACCAAATGTTTGTTTTATGAAGATGTTATCCTGACATTAATCCTATCGATTCGTAGAATTAAATAGTGAGGTTTGTTTTTTTTTCATTTTTAGCTGGTTCGATTCCGGGTGAAGCAAGCGAATTTTAGAAAATCTATGAATGCAGTTTTGTTTCTTTTTAAAAATAAAGGAATGTTTCCTTTAAGTAAAATACTGTATTTTAAGGATTTAAAGTAGTTTCCCTCCGGGGCTCATTAATTTTTTTCACCCTGTATATATATAAATGAATCCATAATTACTTGGTCATGGCATCACGCGTGAACGGCTGGACCGATTTCACTAATTATTTTTTTGTTGTGTTTGTTATTGTCAGGAGAAGAATATAGTGTTGGCAACACTCAAAAAATACTCGCTCATGATTTTTGTTATGACGGGACGGTAGTCAACTGCCGGTCATTCTGGCTCGAGTTGTAAATTAGATACTTAGGACGTGCGAAAGTATTGTCGAGACGTATTTAAAAATAAGTTTTTGAGAAAAAACAAGTTATTGTATTGTTCAGTTATTCAGTTATTTATTTACTACAGATTTAAATTATCATTGCAGATAAACATCCAATGCGATAATTTAGATATGTAGGTACTTTTGGAAATGAACATCTACTATGAATACTTACATTGTACGGTCCGCACACCCTGGATAAAGGATAGTTCATAGTCTAATATCAGTAAAACTCTGAGATAAATAACTGATATATTGTAAGAAAACTTATGATATTGATGACTTATGTTATGATACTTATACAAAATACTTAAAAAATACAGACGGACGGGCATAACGAAACTATTAGGGTTTCTTGTCAGGACAACGGAACCCTAAAAAGTAGTATAGTTGATGAACTGAAATATTTTGTTTTTGAGTTTCCCAACTCGTTCTATCTAGTACATTTTTTTTTAGTAGGTAAGAGACGCAGTGCAGACACGCCTTTATATTTTAATCCCCGCCCATTATGTCAATACACATATTAGTAGCGTAGCCAGGTCAGCCCCTAGGGGCCGCTTTTCGGCCGTTGAAAGGCTTAGGCGGCCTTTCGATGGGAGCGGCCCCTAAACGGCCTATATGCACCTAGTTACCTTTTCCTATTTTTATTAGGTAGGTACTTACCTAATCATAATTCAAAAAAACAAATTCAGATTGTAAGTACAGGTAAGTACATAGATAATGAGATACTGCATTTAAAAAACCGGTCAAGTGCGAGTCGAACTCGTACGCCGAGGGTTCCGTACCTAGCCATGGTGCCAATTACCTAAGCTAGTCCGCTTAATTGTATGAGCGCCCATACAACTCGGAGGACAATTTTAATTGGCGTCAACTTTGTATGTAGGTATGGGAACACCCTTTAATTTTCAACTTTTTTAACTTTTTGGAATTTTTCCTTTATTTGTGCTATAAGACCTTGCTTTTTGCCAAATTTCGTTATTCTAGGTCAACGGGAACTACCATTTAGGTTTTCGACCCAAAACCTCTAGGGTACTTCCGGTTGACCTAGAATTGTCAATTTTGGTTACAAGTAAGGTCTTCTAGCACAAGTAAAGGAAAAATTCCGAAAAATAAAAAAAGTTGATAATTAAGGTAAGTTTTGGTACTCACAAGTTTTCACGAAAACCTAAATTTGCCTATATCTTTTTATAGTGTTGACTCAGGACCTTGATTTTTATAGTCACAATAGGGACTATAGACTTTAGTATTTGGTATAAATTTCAACTTGCTAGCTTTACCCGTTCCTGAGATAATCGATGGTGACACACGGACAGACAGACGGACAGACAGACAGACAGACAGACGGACAAGAAAGTGATCTTATAAGGTTTCCTTTTTTTACCTTTTAAGGTACGGAACCCTAAAAAAATATAAAAATAAAAAAATATAGGTAAAAAAAAAAATATGTCCACCCGTGCGAAGCCGGGACGGGCCGCTAGTACCTAATATTTTTCCCTACGAAAATCACCCCAAAGGATTTGTCCACCAATAAAATTCTTCCTTGACCCGATAAATACCTACCCCAAATTTGAATTGGAAAACCCCCCCATCTCGCATAACTTAATGCGTTCCGCACGTTATGTGACATTATCAAACGTCAAAATCCCATCGGGTACAATACTGCCCTCTCGAAATCAAAATGTAGTAACAGCAAAAACACGATTTCGAGAAAAATGATGAAGCTACAATCAATAAAAATATTCAGAAGAGGTTACATATTAATAAAACCTTGAATGTGGAGTGAAAGTACACATAATCTATAGGTACCAACCAATAATAAAGCGTAAAAGTTTGTTTGTTAATTTGTTTGAACATTGAACACGCTAATCTCAGGAGCTACCAGTCGGATTTGAAAATTTATTTCTGCATTTGATAGCTAAACTCTGTGAGGAAGGATATAGGCTACTTTTTATCATCATCATCATCATGATCACCATATACCATCACTATGGGGGCAACGCTACGATGGCACTGCTAGTAAACTATATTTCTTAACGTTTTTACTTTATTTTTTCTTCAAAACATAACAGTTATAGCCATTTTATAGTACTACCTAGTAGAGTGATATATCCCCTATTATCGCAATTAGTTTTCTTGTGAAATCCGTTCAAAACACATTATTATTAACGCAGTAAATTTTCTTACTACTGCGTTTTCGATCATTTTTTCTGTCATTAACATCATTGACCATCGAATAAGTGGCACTGTAATGTTTACAACTCCTAATTTCATAAAATGTATGGAATGTGTTTTTTTGAATTATTACAAAAACTTACGATTTGATTTGGTAAGTTACTTTAAGGTCTGGTGGGAAATAAAGTCGATTAAGACCAACTTGTTTTGTTTTTTGACAAATGCAATTGTTTAGGCTAACTGTACCTTATTTTAAAAATCTAAAAATGCAATTATTTTTTCTTCAAAATAAAACAATAGTTTCAAGAATATAACTTTCTAACTACCTACAAGAGAAAAGGTAGCCACCCTTCAGTGATCAAGAATTTGCCACACCCTGTATATCTAATACCTAAGGAAAATCAACAGCTTAAAATCACTTAAGTAGGTAGGTACTTACTTATTTTTCACTAACAAAAGCAGAAAAGAAAATACCTACTTATATACACAAACTCGAGCAGAAGTCACATTTGTTCTTAATTTTTCAACCGAAAGAATGGTCGTAGAGATTCGATGCTCTAACTGACTACCTAATGAAAAATAAGTAGGTACTCGGAGTTACCTCCCCGAGCGATCGTGACCGAACTCGATACGTGACTCTCTCTCGGACAGTCTGTGATCCTGGTGGCGTTCACGGCGTTCGGTCCGCCGCGCGACGAGGGGGAGCCGCGCACGGTGCGCCCCCTGCGCTTCGAGGGAGATCTGCTCGAGGTGGCGCTCGACCTGCGCATGCGACGACGCGACGCGCGCGCCCAGAGCGACGCCGCCTACATCACCGGCCTCGCCGAGCTGACGGCGGACGTGCGCCGCGCGCTGCGCCCCGCCGACTGCTCCGCGCTGCGCGACGTGCGCACCGAGGGCGCGCACACCGTGCTCGAGTTCGGAGAGTTCGCGCCCGGCGCGGTGGTCGCGCTGCGCGTGGCGCCGCGGGCCGCGCACCGCGCCGCGCTCGCCGCGCTCGCGGCGCCGCTCGAGCTGCGCGCGCCGCTCGCGGAGCTCGACCCGGCGGAGCTGAACGCGCTGCTGTACCGGTGCGACGCGGAGGAGCGCGAGGCGGGCGGCCCCGGCGCCTACGAGGTGCCCGGCTGGGGCGCGCTGCCCTACGCGGGCCTGCAGGGCGTCGCCGCGCTGCTCGCCGAGCTCACGCCGACCGACGACCTCGCGCACCCGCTGTGCGAGAACCTGCGCGCCGGCGACTGGCTGTGGGAGTACACGGTGGCGCGCGTCGAGCGCGAGCCGCGTCTGGCGCGCGTCGGCGCCGCCTACCGCGCGGCGCTGCGCCCGCTGGCCGCGCTGCCGCGCTACCTGGTGCCGGCGTACGCGGCGGACCGGCTGCTGGCGCTGCACGCGGCGGTCGCGCGGGAGACGCTCGCGCGGCTCGGCGCGGCGGAGCGCGGCCCGCTGTGGCGCGCGCTCGCGCTGACGAGCGTGCAGCTGACCGGCGCGGTCGCGTCCGCCGCGCTGCCGCCGCCGTCGCCGGCGCTCGCGCCGCCGCGCCCGCCGCGCCCGCCGACGCTGTCGGCGGGCCTGCCGCACTTCTCGGTGGGGCACATGCGGTGCTGGGGGCGCGACACGTTCATCTCGCTGCGCGGGATGTTCCTGCTGACGGGGCGGTATCAGGACGCGCGGATGCACATCCTCGGGTTCGCGGCGTGCCTGCGGCACGGCCTGATCCCGAACCTGCTCGACGGCGGTCGGAACGCGCGCTACAACTGCCGCGACGCCGTCTGGTGGTGGCTGCACGGCGTCCGTCGGTACGCGACGGAGGCGCCCGGCGGCGCGGCGCTGCTCTCGGAGCCGGTGTCGCGTCTGTTCCCGAAGGACGACAGCGAGCCGCAGCCGCCGGGCGCCGCGGACCAGCCGCTGCACGACGTGATGCAGGAGGCGCTCGACGTGCACTTCCAGGGGCTCTCCTTCCGCGAGCGCAACGCCTCGCGCGCGATCGACGCGCACATGTCCGACCGAGGGTTCAACGTGGTGATCGGCGTCGACCCGGAGACCGGCTTCCCGTTCGGCGGCAACGACGCGAACGCGGGCACCTGGATGGACAAGATGGGCTCCTCGGAGGCGGCGGGCACGCGCGGCGTGCCGGCGACGCCGCGCGACGGCAGCGCCGTCGAGCTGGTCGCGCTCGCGTACGACGCGTGCGTGTGGCTCGCCGGCGAGCACCGCGCGGGCCGCTACCCGTACCCCGGCGTGGTGCGGCGGCTGCGCGACGCGAGCCTGGTCGCCTGGACCTGGGCGCAGTGGGCGGAGCGCATCCGCGCCAACTTCGAGCGACACTTCTGGGTGCCGCCGGAGCCGAGCGCGCGCGACGCGCGGCCCGACCTCGTGCACCGCCGCGCGATCTACAAGGACACGCACGGCGCGACGCGGCCCTGGGCCGACTACCAGCTGCGGTGCAACTTCCCGATCGCGATGGCGGTCGCGCCGGACCTGTTCGACCCGCGGCGCGCCTGGCTCGCGCTCGACCAGGTGGAGCGGCTGCTGCTCGGCCCGCTCGGGGTGAAGACGCTCGACCCGGCCGACTGGGCGTACCGGCCGGACTACGACAACTCGAACGACTCGACCGACCCGAGCGTCGCGCACGGGTACAACTACCACCAGGGGCCCGAGTGGCTCTGGCCGCTGCCGTTCTACCTGCGCGCGCGGCTCGCCTTCGCGCACGACTGCGGCAAGCACGCGCGCACGGTCGCGCGCGTGCTCGCCGCGCTCGGCCCGCTGCTCGCCGAGGTGCGCACGAACCCCTGGCGCGGCCTGCCCGAGCTGACGAACGCCGGCGGCGCCCTCTGTCGCGACTCGTGCCGCACGCAGGCGTGGAGCTCCGCCGCCGCGCTGGAGGCGCTCGACGCGGTCGCGGCGGCGCGGCGCGCGCGCCCGCTGGGCGACTGACGCGCGCGCCCGCGCCGCCCGCGCCACGCGGCGCCCCCCGCGCCCGCGCCCCCGCCGCTGGCGCGCCTGCGTCGCCTGTGGCGCGGCGCGGGGCGCACGCCCGCCGACCTGTACGAGGCGCTGCGCGGCGCGCGCCCGCTCGCCACCGTCGTCTACAGCGACCGCTACTTCCGCTACGGCCTGCCGCTGCGCACGCGGCCGCGCCGCCTGGTCGCCGACGAGCTGGGCCGCGCGCCGCCCGCGCAGCGCCCCGCCCCGCTCGCGCACGCGATGCCGCTCGCGGAGCGGGCCCGGCCGGCGCGCGCCGCGCTGCTGCAGCCCGGTCCGGCGGCCGAGACGCGCGCGCGCCGCGAGCCCCGCGAGGCGCGCCGGCCGCCGCCGCCGCGCCCGCCGATGCTGACCGAGTGCGCGGCGCCGCCGTTCGCCGCGCTCGAGCGGGAGGAGAGGCGCCCGCGGCGGCGCTCGCTGGGCTACAGGCAGGGGCGCGGCGGCGCGGAGCCGCGGCGGCCGCCGGCCTCCGGCCGCCGACCGCCGCCGCCGCCGCCGCGCGCCCCGCGTCGGGAGCGCCGGCCGCAGTTCGCGCTGGCGGACGAGACGGCGGCGGGGTCGCGCTCGAGCACGGCGCCGCCGTCTCCGTCGCCGACGTACGAGGCGGCGGACGCGGGGTCGCGGCGCGCGTCGCTCTCGTCGCCGCCGCCCCCGCGCAAGGTGCTCTCTGCGGGCGGAGGTGGGGGCGGGGGTGCGGGTGGGGGCGCGGGGAGACGCGGCACGGTGCGCGCCATGTTGGCGTGCAGCGGTGTGTGCTACGCGCTCGCGTTTTTGGCGTTCTATTTCCTGAGCCTGCCTTGAGCCCGGGGGGCGCGGGGGTGGGGGCGGGGGGGCGCGGGGAGCTCTCCCGTCGTCGCACGGTTCGGAACTATCTCGATGTTGAGAGATGATCGATTCGATGTTATGGATAGTTGTGATATTGATGCTTGTTATGTTAATTACCTACGATAATTATACTTTTTTAAGTAAGGCTTGTCTGTGTTTTTTTATTTTATTTCATTTATTTATTTTGGAAGACCATCGGCTCGAAAGTGACAAGATAGTGACTATCTCGAGCCGCTTCGAAGCCGTTTAGAGGTCGCCACGGATAGTGTCATAATTAGGTACCTAACAAGAAGATAACAAAAGAAGAAAACAAAAGAGATACTTATATCACTTAAATAAATACATACCTACCTACATAAGCTCGAAGCTACCTACACGTAAAAGATAACACCTACACACATTTTTTTTATAGTGTTAACCACACTGGTATTATTTAATTGAAAATGACGTGATAAGGATTCCGTGGCCGAATCGATAAGGCACTCCGGCTTAAGGAGGATCGCTTGTATCATTGCGGGTTCGAATCCTATCGGAATTGAAAATGTTGATATTTAACATTTTTCATTGTCAATGAAATAATGGGCTTCGCCCGCGTAGACTACTTTTCTTTATCCCACGGGAACCATACGTTAAGTGTAGAGTGCGCCGCAAACTTTTTGGCGGCTGTGACATTCGTAGCGAGACGCAGTAGCTCTGTTGAGGGTCTCAGCGGGGAGGCCGGGGAGGCGGGGCGGCGGGGGAGGCGGGGCGGCGGGAGGCGGGGCGCACCCCGCTAGCCCGCGACCCGCCCCATCACAGCGAGAATGAGAAGTACACTCGACTCCAAGTTCAATTATTGTTATTCATATTGTTTGTTATTTCGTTTGTTTTAGTTTTTGTTAATAGTTAATCTTGTTTTGTTGTTATGCCTCGGTAGGTACCTACCTATAACGTTTTACGTAGACAATCAAGAAAAAATGGTCTACCTACTTATAATATTTTACAATTCATGAAAAATACCTAGGTAGGTAAGTGCCTAAAATAAAAACTAATTTTCGACTTTTATTTTATGTCCATAACTTTTTACTTAATAGGTAGGTAGGTATTTTTTTAATAAGTAGGTAGGTAGGTACTTATACCTACTGTACCTACCTACTTATTCGTAATACCTACTTACCTAATTAATAAATTTGTAAGTATAAATGTACCTACCTACGAGTAAAATAATCACATAGGTATAAGTAGGTACCTACCTAAAAATATTTTTTAATCGAAAGTAAGTACCTACCTAGATAAAGTTTACTTCCCTACGCCCGACTCTATTCTATTGCGTTGACTGTACCTGCCTGCGCAAAGTCGACTCTGCCGCGCACTTCACAGCCGCCAAAAAGTTTGTGGCGCACTGTAGCCTAGGTATGTGTTATTCCAGAACATAAACTATCTATATTCCAAATTTCATCAAAATCGGTTTAGTAGTTATGGAGATTTTATTTTTTTATTTAGTTATGGAGATACGTGGGTAACAAATATTCACACACACATACGGACTTTCGCCTTTATAATATAAGTAGAATAGGTACTAAAATATCACTCGCAATCACGAGACGTCTACAACAACAATAAAACTAACTACCTAGACTTGAACTAGACAGGTAGTTGAAGTTAATTACATTGGTTTTCCTAGTATAAGTAGGTTATGACCAGAGGTCGGAATTAGGTGGAGTTATTTATGTAGGTAGGTACTTGCATCGAAATGTTGATATTCAGATGACAAGCGTTCAACACGCGCTGAACGCGCGCTAAATTTTTGTATAGTGTTCACATGACATGCGCTTGTCAGGCGTTGAACGCGCGTTGTCGCGGCCGCCATAGATTTCAGACTTCAGTAGAGTTCTACATTTGCCGGAGATGGACGTAGAAACAGTTTTAACGGTTCGGCTAAAACTTCGGCAAAAGCTTCGGTTTCCATTTCGGACAATTTCTGAACGAACTGATCCCTAAAATGTGTATATCCACGTCGAAAGCGCGCGCTCAACTGAACGGAAACATAGAAAACCAATGATCTCAAAGCGCGCGTTGACGCGCGCTGACAACAGTCGAGCGCTAGCGCAGCGTCAACGCCCGCTTTATTAAAACGCGCGCTAGCATGTGTACAGCCTGAATAAAAAGTATGTAGTTGTAAACGCGCGTTATCGAAACGCGCGTTGAACGCTTGTCATCTGAACGTAGCCTAATGTGGATCTTCCCG